>JAZKJV010002577.1:0-1271969 GCA_037367405.1 Ottelia alismoides | reverse complement strand
TGAAGGATCACTTTCCCGCTACCATTCATCGATCAGATCATCGAACGGTTAGCCGGGAAGAGCCATTATTGCTTTCTCGATGGGTACTCGGGATATAATCAAGTAGCCATTGCTCCAGAAGATCAAGAAAAGACGACATTCACCTGTCCATTCGGAACGTATGCTTTCAAACGGATGCCCTTTGGATTATGTAATGCTCCGGCTACATTCCAGAGGTGCATGCTTTCGATATTCGCAGACATGGTGGGAGATATCTTGGAGGTCTTCATGGACGATTTCTCGGTCTACGGCGATGATTTTGATTCTTGCCTTTCTAGCCTAGACCGCGTGCTTCAGAGGTGCACAGAAGTTAACCTCGTGCTTTCTTGGGAGAAGAGTCATTTCATGATGACTCAGGGACGGTCCTTGGTCACATCATCTCCAACCGGGGCATGGAGGTGGATCCGGCCAAGGTGGATATCATAAAGAAACTCAATCCACCGTCCAATCTGAAACAGCTACGGTCATTTCTTGGGCATGTCGGTTTCTACCGACGTTTCATTCGAGACTTCAGCAAAAATTGCCCGACCGTTATCTGATCTTCTAGCGAAAGACACTGAGTTTATAGTTGATGATAAGTGTCTTTCGGCTTTCGACACTCTCAAGAACATGGTTGTAGAGGCTCCTGTCCTTCAGCCACCCGATTGGTCTCTCCCATTCGAGATCATGACGGATGCCTCAGATTTTGCCGTTGGGGCTGTGTTGGGACAGAGGAGGGATGGCCTTCCATACGCCATACACTACGCTAGCAAGACTTTGGATTCCGCGCAGCGGAATTACACGGTTACAGAGAAAGAGATGCTAGCCGTAGTATTTGCCTTAGATAAATTTAGATCCCACATCTTAGGATCCAAAGTCACAATCTTCACTGATCACCACCGCCATCAAGTACTTAATGGATAAGAAGGATTCAAAGCCGCGTCTGACCAGATGGATCCTTCTACTCCAGGAGTTCGACATTGTTATCAAGGATAAGCCTGGAGTCAAGAATGTGGTGGCGGATCACCTCCCCGACTAGAACTACCCGAGACTTCTGATTTTGATACACCATCACCGAGACCTTCCCCGGCAACGGCGCCATCTGAAAAACACCACCTGATCTGCTGTTCTGCCCCATGGTTGCCTGCGGTTGCTGCTGGGAAGAGGCACCTCCTGTAGACCAACGGAAACCAGGGTGATCACGACGGATCCCTGGTTGCTGCGGTCGATCATACCAGATCCCATTGACCTCAGTCAATGATTCAGGCATCTCCGAATAAGCTGGGGGCATAGATGCCAAGGGCTGATCGCTCTGATACACCACCATCTGGGTGTCAGATGATGGTGTCTGCTGAAGTTGCGGGTATGCCGAGGGATGATGAACATGCTCAGAATGCACATGGTAGATGTGCTGTACTGGAGGCCTCGGAAGTATGCCTCTGTCTCGGCTACCTGAGTCAGCCTGTGACCTTGAAGACCGGTTGGAATCTGTGTGTAGTTCTTGAAGGCACATAATCTGTGTCTTCAGATCACTGAGGCATCTCTCAAGCTCGTCAAGTTTATCGAGCTTGTCTAAATTCTGGCACTTCTTCTCGATTATTTCCATGCGATCCAACTTCTGGGAATGATCCCCATATCAGCTGATGAGGATTCGATCAGAGTCGAAACCGCAGAAGGTGGATTCCCTTCAATGTGTGCCACTCGGAGTGCTGGTGATATGTAGGTGGCTTCGTCTGGTTGTATACTCGAGTCTGAGACATCGTGGTGTAATTCTCTGCCATTTTCTCGTAAATGGCCCAGACTCTGTCTTCGTGCATCGAGAAATACGATCCACCACAGGCGGCATTCACCAGTCCCTGTAACTCCGGTGTCAGCCCACCGAAGAGCTCTGTACAAGAGTCGGCTTCGAAAGGTCGTGGTGGGGACACCGATCAATGAGATCTCTAAATCTGTCCCATGCCTCGTGGAACTGTTCGTTCCCGATCATGGAGAAATTGCTAATCATAGCTCGAGCAGCATTCGTTCGACCAAGAGGGTAATACTTATTCAGATATGCGGTTCTCAGCTCCTCCCAGGTCGAAATGTATCTCCCTAAGTGTTTCAGCCAGTAGGCTGCTCGATCAATCAGGAGAAAGGAAACGCGATCAGTTTGATCGTGTCCTCGTTCACTTCCGCATCATGCACCGTGCTGCAGATAAGCTCGAACTCCTGAAGGTGCAAGTGCGGCTCCTCAGTAGATAGCCCATGAAACTTGGGCAGCAACTGGATCGTCTGAGGTCGGAACTCGAAGTTACCGCGGATGACAGGGAGACGGATCCATCGATGGGTCGTAGTAGCTCCAGGGTTGTAGAGTTGCTGCATCGTGCGATTCGGGTCCTCTGGAGGCCTCTCTGGTCCATCTTGCGGCTCCTGATCCTCAGGTCCTGGAAGCTCAGCTGCAGGCTGATTTCGCTGCGCGCGAAGCTGAGTCAGCTCAGTTCTGACATCGTTCATCATTCTGCCTTGCTCCCTAATCTGATTCTGTATTGCCTCAAGGGAAGCAAGTAAACCGCTGTTGATCGCAACCTGATCGATGACAACAGAAGTAGTCTGCGGTCCTTTGCCAGCCATGTCGTCTAGAAAGGAGAAAGAATCCAAATCAGGCTTCGCCAAATCAATGTGTAGCTGCTGTTGATCTGTAAGTGGAGGTGATGATGGTAGAGAATGAGTATGAGAAGAAATCGACGATGAGCTTCCAGGGTGAGAGTCACGCCTGGAAGGAACAGATCGAGTGGTTTTCGGTTTGGGACGAGAGTCATCCCGAACCGATCTAGATGAACGGGTTGGCTCGCGAGAGAGTGGATCGTTCAGAGTCGAACGAAGCGATCGCCTTCCCATCATCTTGAGAGATTATTGATTAGATCTAGAAAGATTAGACTCACACTGCAAACAAACACAAGACAAACCCCGAGTTCACCAACGCAACCCTGGTGATGACCGTAAGAGTTCGGTCGTTTATCTTTTCGATTTTAAGGTTGTTTGACAAACAATGTTCTCACAGATTAGCGAGATCAGATAGGTGCCCGAGACTTCGACGTCGTACTGTCCCGAGTTCTCGCCAGGAATCACCTAGTCTCAGCCAGTATGGAAGTAAGTACGGACCGTTTCCGGCTACCCGTATTCCTTAAGGACCGAGCCTTACGCAGTGTCCTTTAAACCTCCCACTCTGCTAAGTAAACTCGGACCGTTTCCGGCTACCCGAGCTTACCCACTGAAGATAAGGTGATTGAAGACGTGAACTAAGTAGGTATTTCGATAAAAGCCCAGACTCTGGCTCTACCTTATGTGTCGTCCCTCTCTCACTGATCTGGAGATGAGATCTGAGATGAATCAGTTTTTCGGGGGAATGCTCTCCCAAAACAAGTGAGTCCTTACGTTTGTTTTAAAGTCAGATAGATTAGCAGTCCCTGTTTTAATTTTCGATTTTCACTTTTTTTGGATATTTTCAGAGAAAACGTCTAACGTATTTTTGTTTTCGGGATCGGACCTAGATACAAGCACCTAGGTGTCGAATCCTATGCAAGCATCTAATCTAAGCTACGATGTGCAGAGAAGGAAAAATCGTAAAACACCTAACAAGCACCTAACTCGGAAAACCGCGGAAAAAACCGTCGAGAAAAATCGCGATCGAGAAAAGCCGCGGTGGGTGCCCTGCTCCCCCAGGAGTACAGCCCTGGTGAAACAGACCCCGAGAAGATACAAGTCGGGATGCCTTTACGAGGCCCCTTTCTACGACACTTTTTTATATGTTTTTTTACAAGAAAATTACAAGAATTCTAAACTACTTGGTTTCACGGTTTTGAGCTGCGCGGCTGAGCTGTGCTGCACAAATCAAAAACAAGAAACCGTGAGGTCAGAGAAATAAGATCGCGAAAATAAAATCTATCCTAAGGTCTTCGCGATCCTCCTAGCGCTGCCTCCCCGGCAACGGCGCCATCTGAAAAACACCACCTGATCTGCTGTCTTCTGAACCTGCAAAAGAATCAGAAAAGAAGAATTTCGGTCGTTGTATCGACCAGGTGAGTTTTACCAGAAAAGATTAAGGGTTAGTTAATCTTCTTTATTTTATTTATACTCCTAAACAAATGTGTATAGTGATTCGTACGGGAGTGTCGAACTCAGGAGGCAAACTGTTGGAACTAGGTAAAACGGTAGAAAACCTTAGGTAAAGGGTTTCCTAATTTTTATTTTATTTTTAATAATTTTCTGGATTTTTATTTGATTTTTATTTTATACTTTTTATATTTTTAATGTCCTTTACTGTTTTTATGGATTTTAAAGGATTTTACGATTTTTATAGGTTTTGGTTAACTTCTAATGTAGAAAACAAAAAGGTTATTGAAAACAGGGACGCATTTTTAATTTTTGAGAGTGAAAATGATGGTAAAATATTTTTAATTATATTTTCTGTAGAAACTAGATGAAATTACCTTTAAAACGATATATTATGCGTTTTTGGGGGATTTTTCTTGAGTTAGTTATGAATTTTTGAAGTTTTGGTATGTTTTATATTTTTTTATTGGTTTTATTATTTTTTATTTTTTTTTATTTTCAGACGTATTTAATACTGTATATATATGAAATACTGTATTTATACTAATATTTTTTTATATTTTTATGTATTTTAGACTTTTATTTATTAGGTAGAAGTTATGTATGGTGTTAAGGTAACTGTACAGGGGTATAGGTGTAAAAATGCAGAAACTACAGGAGCGCGTGTAAATCCGCAGAAATTGGAGGGGCGCGCCCGTAAAGTCACCAGATAGCTTGTGGTCTTCACGTGGCTGGAACTCCTTCAGGACCTGTTTGGAGTATACAATAGTTCCGAAGGCATAAACGCAAAGTTCACTAAAAATATCTCCGTCTCACGTGCAGATTCCAGATCTTAGACCTGAACGCAAATATCACAAAAAAAACGGGATTAACTTGTTGCGAATCCCCTGTATATCATCCGCGCACGCGCTGGTCACGCGCGCGTCACTCCCGACTTGAGCGGTGGGGCGGCAGATATTTTTGATCTGTTGACGCGTGGCCTGGCGTGGGTGAGTTGCGACGCCGGATGATCCGTGGGTGCAATCCTATCCGTTACATTGGACGCAGACACAACGGCTGCGATTAGAAGTGATCGACGCTGTTGATGCGTTGATCTCTCAGTCAATCGATGGATTCTGAAATTCGAGGTCTTCTCCATTTGTGTCTCGAGCAGCAGCAACTAGGCGGAGTCGTCAACGGCGTTTCTTCAACTGATTTGCCTCCAGGTGCTCAAAGTTCGAAGTGAAATTTTGCTTCAGATCTGCAAATTAGAACAACCGAATCAATGTTCAGATGGAACAAATCGTATGAACGTTACCTGCATGTCAATCTCCATTTCAGGTGGTTCAATCTCCTGGTGCTCCTCGTATGGAACTCAATCGGAAGTAGATGCTAAATTCTCTGATAATCCTAATCGCTAACCTGCAGATGAAATAGAGAACTCGAGGAAAAACCTCGGCTCACAGTTGTTGAGTGAATAGAAAATAGAATTTAAATGAAGCGAGATATAGTCACAGATGCAACGCATGGAAAAAATTCAAACAAAAAAATAGAGATAACGCAATGGAGTGGGGGCGGTTAATTGATCCCTAACGAATATGAGAGGTAGAGATCTGACCTCTAATCTGATCTGGTGACCAGATTTGAGGGGGACAGGCTATGCAAAGAGGATGAGGGCGAAGGTGCGGTCTAATTGAGGTGAACGAAGGGATCTGGGGGTTGTAGAGTTGCAGAGAGAGTGCGGGGAGAGATAAGCAGGTCCGAAGGAGGTGATTCCTGCAACACAGAGATAACGGAATCGAGGCTTCAGAGCCTCGATTCTAAGGATCGCAACAAAAGGTGGAGTGAATGGGCGAGGCTGAATACGAAGGAAAAGCCTCGAGGCTCTGGCCGTCGGACACGGCCGGAGATGTCCAGAGGTGCAAAGGAAGCGGAGAAACGGAGGACGACGATGAATGTGGATAATCGGATGGAATCGACAAATTTTGAATCAATTTTCGATTGAAAACAGAATGGAATGGTTGAGAAGAGAATCGGAGGAATTGAGAAGAGAATTAGAGGATAGAGGTGGAGATCTAGTTGCCGTGAGCTAACCTGGAGATGTAGAGATGATCGGAAGCGGACGATTCGCTTGGGGAAGGAGTTCGCCAGATGAGATTCACCGGAAGCTCCTGCGTTATAGCCTCGACGACAGCGACTCGGAGGCTCCGTGCGGCTGCGCGTGGCGTCGCGCGCACGATTGATCGCGCCGGAGGAGAGGCCGGAGGCGGAGACTGTCACTCTCTTCCTCGACGAGACTCTCTCTCGCTCTCTCTCTGAGAATCACACTCGAAGGTGGATCTGATCGACAGAAAATGGCGGATGAAATGATTCAGAGGAGGTGGTCGGCCTTATATAGAGGAGGTGGAGTCTCGTCACCACCGGCGGTGACGAGAGCAAGGAAGTTGTTGGAGTACCGGCCAACGGCCGGGCCGTTGGCGCGATTGGCGGGGACGGAGGAGAGGAAGAAGAAGGTCTAGATTCGATGAATCTGGACGGAAATCCGGCGAGGAAGAACCTAGACGGAGTTCGAGCGAAGGAGAGTCGGTTAGCGTACCGGCAAACGGCCGGGCCGTTGGCGCGGCTGGCGAGAGAGGAAGGAGGAAGGTCGATGGAGAGGAGATGGGTTTGGAGGAAGAAGAAGGTGACGTGGAAAGAAGGAAAAAGGAAGAGAGAAAGAAAAGGAAAAAGGACCAATGACAGCCTGCCATGTGGCGGAAATGGGGGAGAAATAAATAATATGAATAGGACAAAATAGAGAAAAGACAAAAGAGTTATATATATGTATAAGAATACCAAATAAATACCTCATACATAAATAAATATATAAAAAGGATATAAATTGTAATTACTTAAATAAATAAAATAAATAAATAAGTAAAGTATTATTTATATAAAAACTAAAGGATTAATACATTAAATAATAATATAAAGTACGACTTATTGTACAATATACCACATACGGACCCCGAAAACCACATTTTTCGTATTAACTCCGATTTTAGCGAAATTAGTGTCATTTCGTAGATAATTGAAAAATATAATTTTAGGGACTGAGTTTGCTCAATTCGGAGTTCATACGGCCGAGTTATGAGGCCCGGACGAAAAAAGTAGCGGCTTCGGGCCTCCGGATTTTTTCGGTATTTTAATTTATTTTTATTTTTATATTTTTATTTACAATTTTAGATGATTTTTAGAAAAAGAATTAAGTTAATACGGTTTACGGTTATTTAACTAAAAATCGGGGAAGTTTCTACATATTGTACATATAGACAACGGGTCCAAAAAGCCGAAACTCACCGGTTTTATCCAAATATTTTTCTGATATTTTTAATAAATAGTACTATATACAAAACGGATTTTAAAAGTGAGTTTGGTCAATTTGGAGTTTTCTATAAATAGATATGAACATCGGAAATCGGCTTTTACGGCTTTTCCGGTTCATTGCGATTATTTTATTTTAGTATCGAAATATTTTTCTCATATTTTCATAAAATATTACATATTTTTATGAACAATTTTTATAAAAGGAGTGTTTTAATTTGAGGTTGTTTTGATGATAAATAAAATAGGTGAAGTATTTACATTATGAAAAATGAGTAAATTACATTTTTGGTCTTGATTTTCTTTATATTTTTATAAGTTAGGATCCTTATCTCCCCCTACTTATTTCTTTGTCGACCCGGTCAATATTGACCTGGTCTCGGGGTTAGGATCAGTCTGTATATTACATATACATCCTTCTTTTATTTTTATTTTTATTTTCCTTTTTCTCTTTATTCTTTTATTTTGGTGAAAATAAGTGTTAAATATATATTATTAATATTTGTGGTTAGAATGTTAATTAAATGGAATTAGTGGATATTTACATGCATTTTACCAAGGATTTTAGCCAAAATGAAAGAATAAAGGCGATGAATCACGGATTCATCAATCGGGTCTGGCGGGAATAAATGGGAGAAGTCGGGTCCGCGAACCAGACCCGTGGGAAGTGGTCCACAGGGGGGAGTTGACCGGGCGGTCAACAACCCCTGTGGACCAATGGGAATCAGCCACGTCAGAAAAGATTTAGAAATTGAATTAAAAATAACAAATGGCCGATTTAATTAAAACTCAAAACATGAAATATTTTTGTTTTAATTTTTTCTATTTTTTGGTGATTTTTAATTAATTTTTCAAAAAAAAAATAAGGTATTTACATAATAGGGCTATATATAGGTATATGTACAATATATTTTTGTATTTTTAATTTTGTAATTTTTATTTGATTTTTGTTTTGATTCTTTTTATTTTATTTATTTACACTATATAACATAGAATATTTACAAAAAGTTTAGAAAATAATTTTATTTATTTATAAGGTTAAATAAACAAGGAGGCATGGTCTATGTACATGGTGAAAGGATATTTTTGGTCTTTTTGGTTTTTAGCTTTTTGTTTTGTTTTTATACTTTATAAATATGTACAAATATTTACAAACATATTTTTGGGTGAGGAAAATATAATTTTACAAAAATATATACACATGAGCCCCTATCTCCCTCTACTTGGCTTTCATGCGGTCAGGCCCATGCTGAGCCCTCCCTTGGGTTAGGTTGCTCAATATTTATTCTAAATATTTCCCTCTTTTTCTTTTTAATCTTTATTCTTTTATTTTTGCACAAAAACATGCTAATTATAGATATTTACAAAATGCATGCTTTTGCTAATTATTCCTATTTACAAGTATCTACATGCATTTGCATAGATTTTTGTAGCTAAAATATGAGAATAAAGAGTGATGAATGGGTATTCATCACCCCCCTATACTATACTTTTCTAGTCCCTTAGCAAACACTTATTTGAAAAAGAAGTGAAAAAGAAAGAAAGAAAAAGAAAAAGAGGATGTACATGGATCAAGGTTGATTATTAAACTTGCCTTCATTAAATTGAGGTATGGAGCTCAATCAGATCTTTGGATTATTAATGTGTCGGAACCCTATTTAGACTTAAGCTTAAAACCTAACAGCCTCTAAGTTCCACCAATCTATAACCAAGACTCCTCAATGCTCCAGATCAGAACAAGTCATCAATCACAAACCCTGAAGACCATGAATCTTTTCTTGTCCTGTGAAAGTGAGGTCTAAGCTCTCCACCTCAGAAATGGCAACTTGACAACCCTCCTTAACAAGGTAACTCTATGACCTCAATCTGGCCACTCTTTCCTCAAGGAGCGGGGTATTCCCTTCTAAGTTCAAGTATAACCGGCTCAAGAAGAGGGGGAAGAAGAGAATGGGTCAAGGCCAGTGTAGCCAAGTACCCTTGGGAGCTTGACCAGTGTAGCCAAGTCTCCCTGCTGCAAGCTACAACAGGTGGATCATGAAACCAAGCTTTGCTTATTGCACTTATATACATACTCCGGTGGGATTATCATTTTCTCTCAGACCCACCACTTTTTTGGAGTTCTTTTTCTTTTTGCACAATTTTTTTCAAGTGCATCTATACAACATATACATGTGCAGCGTATATACAAGGAGTTTTTCCTCTTGAGCCAGTAGACTATCCCTCTTTTGAAGCTTTATTGCAACCCACAACTCCCGTCGTTAGACCTCATGGCAACCAGACCAAGTTGAGACGCACTTCCTTCACTATAAGAAGAAGAGAGGTTCCGCCTAGAAGTACTACCCTCATATGCTACCCCAAGTCAAGGAAGACTGCCTCCTTACCACCTCATCCGTAGAGAGCTCGGTGCATAGTGCGGTTGTCCAAGTAAAGCCATAATCTATATGAGTCATGTGTTGTTGTTAAGTGCTCTACTTAGGCTCATTGAGATGACATGTGATCATAGCCTAGTGGACTCAAAGAATTAAGTCACCATGGACCTGAAAAGCCTTAAACCTAAGCCCTATAAGGTTCCTCTTAGAATTAGGTGGATTAAGATCTTAATCAAGCTCCATTTCTCAATTTGATTCCAGGCTAGTTTAAATGTCAACTATCATCCAGAAAAACTATATACATATGTACAAAAAAATGCTTATTTACACAATATTTTACAAACATGCAAAATTTTTGAAAAATGTTTTGAAATCATGATGATGATGCATGAAGTGCAAGTTTTGCAAAAAGATATTTACACACATTTACACAAGATTTTTGCAAACTTTTTGATTTTCAAAACATTTTGGAAAAATTTTGTACTATATACATAATTTTGATACAAAAATATTTACACAAGCTTTACATAAAAGATTTTTGAAATCATTTTTACAAAAATAGTTTGTACAATAGCTATGTATGTGCAAATAAAAGAAGGTTATGTACATGAAATTTTTTTTTAATTTTTGTGGTTTTTAGCCATTTTTATTTATTAACACACTCACACAAAGTACGAGTTATGGCTAAAGTATATATGAAATATATACACACCCCCCTATACTTAGCTCGAACGATGTCCTCAGAGTCAAGAGCGATGAAGAAGACATAACTCGTGCTAGGTATAGGGAAGTGAAAAGAAAGGGCTATACAAAAGGGAAATGAAAAGTCAAGAGGGACTCAGGTCTCCCCCCTATACTTAGGATCAAGTAATCCTAAGTATAGCAGGCTGTATACTAAGGGGAAACCTGAGTGCAGAATGTACAGGGTCTACCCCCCCTATACTTAGGGTGAAATATCCCTAAGTATAGGCAGCAAAACAGGGGTAGACAGAAACAAAAGAAATACCCAAAAGGTCTCACATCCCCCCTATACTTAGGGTAAAGTGCACCCTAAGTATAGCATAATCACAAGATGGAGAAAGGGATGTGGGACTAAAGAATGTGATGATATGGACATCTGGATCTATATACAGCGGAAGATCAGTGAAACTCAGGCGTGAGATGCATTAGATGTGAGTCAAAGACCACATCTCATGCAAAATGAATAGGGGCAAGATCAACGACCCGCGGCTCATGATCTAGAAATGGCTTGAGCCGCTGGCCGTTCACTCGGAAGGTACTCTCAGAAGACAACTCGGATATGTCAATGCTACCGTTGTCGTGTACCTTTCTCACCAGATAAGGTCCTTTCCATTTGCTCTGTAGCTTCCCTGGAAATAATCTAAGCCTCGCATCAAACAGCCATACTCTCTGTCCAATCTCAAAATGCTTGTGGCTGATATGAGAATCATGCCACTCCTTGACTTTCTCCTTATAATGTAGGCTGCTTGAGAAAGCTGCATCTCTAAACTCCTCCAGGGCAGCTAGCTCTGCCCTCCTCTGGTCTCCCATACCATCTGAATCCATGATAATGTCTGTAACTGCCAAAAGTGACTTGTGCCTCAACTCAACAGGTAAATGGCATGGCTTGCCATATACGAGGCGAAAGGGAGATGTGCCCAAAGGTGTCTTGAAAGACGTCCTATATGCCCACAAGACCGAGTCCAAAAGCTGTGACCAATCCTTTCGGTCAGGGCGGACGACTTTCTGCAGAATAGTCTTGATCTCCCTATTCGACACTTCGGCTAGACCATTCGTCTGTGGATGGTAAGGTGTAGCAACACGATGGTCTATGCCGAACTCGCTATCAAGTGCCTTCACCTGGTCGTTGATGAAGTGAGATCCCCCATCAGAAATCAGAACTCGTGGAACCCCGAACCGCGTGATGATATGCTTCCTCAAAAATCTGCAAACTGTCCTCGCATCAGCGGCTCGGGCGGGGATAGCCTCCACCCAACGACTCACATAGTCTACGGCCAACAGAATGTACTCAAATCCCTGACTCTTAGGGAATGGACCCATGAAATCGATGCCCCATGCGTCAAAAACCTCACAGAAGTGAATGGGCTGCATCGGCATCATATCACGCTGTCCACAAGTGCCCATCCTCTGACAGTCAGTACACCTCTTCACGAACTCATCTGAGTTCTTGAAGAGGGTAGGCCACCACAAGCCGGATTGGAGCACTTTCTGTGTCGTTCTCCTCCCAGAATGATGTCCTCCTGCCTCAAGCTTGTGGCAGTAAGTGAGGACGCTATGGTGTTCCTCCTGAGGAATACACCGACGCCAGACGCTATCCCCTCCTTCGTGGTAAAGGATGGGATCCTCCCAGTGGTAGGACTTGGCCTTCGCAAGGAAGGTCTCAAGTCTCTGCCTGGGCCAATCTTGTGGGACTTTCCCAACAACGAGAAAGTTCACAATATCGGCGTACCATGGGAGTGAGGCTATAGCAAGGATCGCCTCATCTGGGAAGGTATCTCTAATAGGGTCAATCGGCTCAGAATCCTCAGGCTGCTCTAGTCGGGAGAGATGATCCGCCACCACATTCTTGACTCCAGGCTTATCCTTGATCTCAATATCGAACTCCTGGAGTAGAAGGATCCATCTAGTCAGTCTGGCCTTGGCATCCTTCTTTGCCATGAGGTACCTGATGGCGGTGTGATCTGTAAACAAAGTCACTCTAGATCCGATGATATATGATCTGAACTTATCCAGGGAAAACACTACCGCTAGCATCTCCTTCTCTGTGACCGTGTAATTCCGCTGGGCGGAATCCAATGTGCGGCTAGTGTAGTGTATAGCAAATGGCACTCCATCCCTCCTCTGTCCCAGCACTGCCCCTACGGCAAAATCGGAGGCGTCCATCATGATCTCGAATGGGAGAGACCAATCAGGCGGCTGGAGGACAGGAGCCTCAATAACGCACTGCTGGAGAGTAGCAAACGACGAGAGACACTTGTCATCGACAAGGAACTCGGTGTCTTTCGTCAAGAGGTCAGTCAACGGTCGGGCAATCCTGCTGAAATCATGAATAAATCTCCTATAAAATCCAACGTGCCCCAGAAATGACCGTAGCTGCCTCAGATTGGACGGCGGTGTGAGTTTCCTAATGACATCAACCTTGGCCGGATCAACCTCCATGCCCCTGTTGGAGATGATGTGGCCAAGCACCGTCCCTTGAGTCACCATGAAGTGACTCTTCTCCCAAGATAGCACCAAATGATACTCAATACATCGCTGGAGTACTCGATTTAGGCAGTCAAGACAAGAATCAAATCCGTCGCCGTAGATCGAGAAATCATCCATGAAGACCTCCAAGCACTCCCCTACCATGTCCGAGAAGATCGACAACATGCACCTCTGAAAAGTCGCAGGGGCGTTGCATAGCCCAAATGGCATGCGTCGAAAAGCATATGTGCCGAAGGGGCAGGTAAAGGTGGTCTTCTCCTGATCCTCAGGAGCGATGGCCACTTGGTTGTAGCCCGAGTACCCATCCAGGAAGCAATAATGGCTCTTCCCTACCAGTCTCTCAATGATCTGGTCAATAAAAGGCAGGGGGAAATGGTCCTTCTTGGTGGCTTGGTTGAGTCTTCTGTAGTCAACACAAACCCTCCAAGAGGTGGGTACTCGTGTAGCGATCTCCTCTCCTGACTCACTGATCACAGTCGTGATGCCCGTCTTCTTGGGCACCACATGCAAGGGGCTGACCCACTTGGAGTCGGAAATGGGATAAATAAAACCTGCACCCCACCATTTTGATATTTCCTTCATCACAACCTCTCTCAGGTTGGGGTTCAGACGCCGCTGGAACTCACGCGACAGCTTCGCCCCATCCTCGAGATAGATATGGTGGGAGCACACTGATGGACTAATCCCATGGAGATCTGCTACGCTCCATCCGATCGCCTTGCGGTTCTTTTCAAGAACCCCCATCAAACGGGATTCCTGCTCTCCAGTCAACTCGGCGGAGATGATGACTGGGTACATCTCTGGCTCGCCCGCAAGGAATCGATACTTCAGCGAAGTAGGGAGCGGCTTCAGCTCTGGAATGCTGGGTGCTGGCAAATCTGGCTGTGGAAGAAACTGAGTGAAAGCTGCAAGGTCGGCCAAATCTGCCTGGGAAAGTGAAAGCGTACTCTCGCAAACTGGATCGGGAGAAGGCGGCTCAACTGCACTATCTCTGCTCGGCTCTGCATCTACCTCCTCCTCATCTGTAGGCTCAGGTGGAATCAGGTCTGGCATCTGATCATCACAATCTGCCCAATCAGACTCTGAATCCGAGGGATCTGTATCAACCACGGTGGCATTAGTACCACCAGAAGACAAGGTGGCTTCAGCACCACCATCACTAATCATCGTGCTGCGATCAAGGACCGGCTCTGCTGCCTCAATGGTATCCTGAACCAGGTCTGTGCTCTCCAGACTCTCCTCTGCTGTCGTCTCTGCATCAGCTGCATCTGAAAGTGAGAGGGTAGTCTGTGTCTCAAGATCTGCCCAAGCTGCCTCATCATCCGTGATCACAAAATCACAGTCCTGGTGGATGTCTGGCTCTGCGTCTGTCAGCTGCTCTGAATCTGTACTCGCATCTGAGCGGGCTCTGAATCTAGCTCTGTAGTCCTCGACCGTCTCTATTTGTATACTCTCGCGCTGGACGCGAAAGTACACCTTCCCGCTATCATGATCAGTCACCGCCTTGGCTGTGGCCAAGAACGGACGACCAAGGATGATGGGGGTATCGGCCACTGACTCAGGGATCTCCATGTCCAACACTACGAAGTCCACGGGGAATTTCAGGCCCTGAATCGTGACGATAACGTCTCGTAATAACCCCTTCGGCCTCTTGACAGATCGATCAGCGAACTGAAGGACTGTCCTGCTTTGTCGAAGAGTGCCCAACTCGAAGCGGTCGAGAAGGGCTGCCAGAAGAAGGTTGATCGACGATCTGCTATCTAGAAGAGTACGGTCGAACCTCTGCTCACTAATCTGACATCTGACATACGGGGCCCCTGAATCTGGCCTCTTGGCTGGCAGGCGGTTCTGGATCGCGAAGCACGTGGCTTTGGTCAGCACATGTATCTCGGAAGTGTGGTTTCTCCTCCTCCTCCTGAATGTAGTCCTCTCTCTCAAAGATCGCTGGAGAAGGGGGATGTGCTGCAAAGCCTCCTGGAGGGTCAGCTGGATGTGGAATCGATCGATCATACTCTGGCTGAACTCCTCAAGCTCTCTCTTTTTTCGATCATTTTTCTTCCCCTTCCCCATCTGAAGGGCTCTAGGGAAGGGGATCACTGGGTCCTTCTCAGATGAAGGACTAGGAAAAGGTCTAAGCGGTTCAAGGACCGGATCCACACATACATCATGCACCACAGTGGGACCAGAAGAAAGTAAACCTTTTCCTTTATTCACAACAGAGTTCTGAGATACAGGAATACGAGGAAAAACATCATCTCTATCTGTACAAACACCGGTGGCCTCAGTACCACCACGGGCTGGCTCTGCTGCTGCTGCTGGTAGACGTCGTGCGGCCTCAGTACCGCGGGCTGGCTCGGCTGAACGGGTGGCATCAGTACCACCTCCTAGATCTGGTGAAGCTGCGGCCTCAGTACCGCCGGTGGGATCAGCATCCTTGGTGGCCTCAGTGCCACCGTCATCATCTGGAGCGGCCTCAGTACCGCTCTCCTCCTCTTGTGGCGCCTCGGGATGCAGCTCAGATGAGGCGCCGCCGCCTGCTGGGATCCTACCGCTCCTAAGTGTGACAAAATCAGCATCAAATAGATCCGAAGATGTATTATCAAATGGGTCACTAGGAGTGGCTAACTCAATATGTACTACCTGCTCAGATTTCCTCTTGAGGTTGTTCGGATTCGGCTCTATCTGTGCTGGTATGGCGGCCTTCCCTCTCACCAGGTCCCGCATCTCCTGGCGGAACTCGTCCATCTCCCGTCGGAATGTGGCCTGCTGGTCCGTGAGGAGGCGGGCGATGTCATCCAAAGCGGGGCTCTCGTGGGAGCCCGATGGGTGGCCTCTCTGTGGGTGAGGCTGCTGGAACTGCTGCTGCTGGTGCTGGTAAGAGGGGTAAGATGGAGGGTGCTGCTGCTGGTATCCCGGGTGAGCCTGCTGCTCACGTCTCCACGACTGTCCCTGCTGCTGATAGGGACGCGGACCGAAGGATGACTGGTGCTGCTGATATGTTGGGGGCTGCTGCTGCGGCTGGTGCTGGTCTCTCTGCTGGGAGTACTGCCCTCCCTGTCCTGACGGCTGCTGCTGGGGCTGGGTACCACCACTCCCCCACCTGAATCCGGGATGGTCTCGTCGGATCCCAGGCTGGGGGCGGTCGTACCAAATCCCGTTGACATCCATCAACGGCTCGGCATCGAAGGGGGCTGGCGGGAGTACTGCCAGAGGCTGGTCCGGCTGGTAGACCACCATCTGCATCTCTGGAGATGGTGGGGACTGGTAGGTGGGCTGCGGCTGCTGGTACGGCTCCGCCTGTACAAGATGGACCTGTCTAGGCTGCACGTGGGTGCTGGAGCGCTGGGACGAGCTGCTGCTGCTGCCGGCGTCGCCTCACGACTGAAGACGGGGCTGAGAAGCCGTCTGTGCCTCCTGGAGACACATGAGCTGTGTCTTCATGTCGCTCAGAACCTGTGCCATCTGCTCCATCTGCGTGATACCCTGGCACTGCTTCTTCTCTATCAGCTCCATGCGGTCCAGCTTCTCGCTGATAATGCCCATGTCCGCAGCTGACGACTCTGCCTGTGCTGCTGCTGCTGCAGACGAACTGGATGGACCTGCATCTACCCGTGCTATCCTCTGGTACTGCACGGGTCCTGGCTGATGTGGCTGGGTCTTCTGAGTGTACAACCTGGTCTGAGACATCACCATATAGTTCTCAGCCATCTCCTCGAAGATGGCCCAGACCTGGTCGTGGTCCTTGGCGAAGTAGGACCCGCCGCAAGAAGCATTCACCAGGCTCTGTAGCTCTGGTGTCAACCCGCTAAAGAAGCTCTGCACAAGGTTCGGCTTCGTGATGTCGTGGTGCGGGCATCTGTCCAGAAGCTCTCGGAACCTCTCCCATGCCTCGTGAAACTGCTCGTTGGGGAACATGGAGAAGTTGCTGATCAGGGCCCTCGCTGCATTCGTCCGCCCGAGTGGATAGTACTTGTTCAAGTACTCGGTGCGGAGCTGCTCCCAGGTATAGACAAACCTCCCAAGATGCTTCAGCCAGGTGGCTGCTCTATCTGCCAGTGAAAAGGGGAAGGCTATCATCCGGATCGTGTCCTGGTCCACATGCCGGTCGTGGACAGTGCTGCAAATCATCAAAAACTCCTGGAGGTGAAGGTGGGGCTCCTCAGTGGCGAGTCCGTGAAAACGAGGAAGCATCTGCAGGGTGTTCGGGGGGAACTTGAAGTCCCTCACGATAGCCGGTACCACCACCCAATGGTGCATTAGTGTAGATCCGGGGTTGTGCAACTCCCGCATCGGTCTAGGTGGTCCTCCTCCTCCCGCGGCTGCTGCCGCTGCGGCGGCGGCCGCGGCTGCGGCCGCGGCTGCTGCTGCGGCTCGTGCCTGTGCATCATCGGGCTCCTCGGGCTCGCTCTGCTGGTCTCGCTCTGCTCTGAGCCTCTCCAACTCTCTCCTCATCTCAATCATAAATGCCCCCTGATCGCGGAGCTGCTGCTGGACTGTATCGAGCGATGCGATCAGGGTGGAGTTGATCGCTCCCTGGTCTAGTACAATATGCTCTGGCTGACGGGAGTGATCGTCTGAACTGCCGGCTCCGGCCATGTCGATGTCTGCAAAATCAAACGAGCCCAACTCAGGTGCTGTCAAATGTATCAATCTCTCCTCGGGCTCGTGTCTCTCAGGTAGATCAGAAAGGGGGTCGAGGGGGAACAGGGTGGAGTCGTACTCGGGCTCGGAGAGCGGGTCTGAGCTCTCGCGAGCCAACCTAGATGATGAGGTAGACGCGCCCGAAAGCGGTGCAGCCAGAGGCTGCCTAAGAGACCGTCTACCCATCATCTCGATCTGGCGAGTAAGGCGGATGAGATCTGGAAAAATTACGATCAGAAAACAAACCCCCGGTTCACCAACGCAACGCGAGCTGAAGACCGTGAAAGTTCGGTCAATTTATCTTGTCGATTTTATTTTGGTGAACAAACAGAATATCAGAGCGCTTACGTGACCTGTTGGGATATCCGATGCTAACCCAACCGACTGGCCCGCACGGAAGAGTCGGTAATCAGTCGGGACTAGCAACGGGGGGCTCTACCTAGGGTGCGGGTCACTCTCTCGCGCATCCAAACCAATCAATGAGGGGGTTGCTCTCCCCAAGACAAAATTTTTAGGGTGAGCGGTTTTTAGATCAACAATTTTAGCAGTCCCAATTTTATGGTTTCACTTTTTTAATATTTTTCAAAGCAATCAAAAAGGCCTAACGAATTTTTCGGTTCTCCTGGATATTAAGTCCAAAACAGGGGGAGAAGACGAAAAAGCCGATGCACGATAAATCAATGATGCATGCAAAGTCAGAAATGCGTACCTGCCTCCAGCTCTCTACATGCAATATGATCCGCGCATAAAAGTAAAGACAGAAATAAAACTAACCTAAATGATGCAGCGGTAAAGCCGAGTCCTAGACGAGCAACTTCTAGTGAAGAACCGTCTAACCGGTCACCGACCTCCAAGCCAAAGAGTCCGGTCTTGGCCCGTCCCTCCTCTGTCCGACAAATCGGGGGTAGGAGTAAGCGCTTTACAGGACGGGCTACGGCACGTAGGCTACGGAGGCTAGTGAGTCGGTTATTTTTATTTTTAATTTTAAGTAGGTCCAATTACGGTCTATAGGAACAGATATGCAATTAGGTGTGTGGATCCTACTAGTTATGGCACATTCACCAGAAAATCCTAAATCTAGGGGCTCGAGCAAAAACCGCGAAAAACCGGAAAAGACAGAAATAAAAGAAAAATAAAACCGCGAAAAAGCCGCGAAAAAGCCGCAAAGGTCCTAATGGGTCCCCCGAGCACACCGGTGCTCGACGAAACAGACCCGCTACGGTCAAGAAGTCCAAGAGTGTCCAGGTCCCTGTATTATTACAATAATAATAATAAATGAAATAAAAACCTAATCTATCCTCACCCACTCAACTCTCTCTCTCGCTCTCTCCTGCGGCTTCGTAGAGAAGGAAGCCGCCTCCAAGTTCCTCGACTGCGCCGGCTCCTCGAAAGTCGCCTCCGCGGTCCTTGGGCCCTCACAAGACAAAGAGAAGAGTGGTCAGACCGGCAAAAATAATCAAATAATAATGAAAAGAAAGGAAAATAAAAGTGAGGGCATCTATGCAAAAATGGAAAATGAAATAAACACACAAAATAAAACAAAAATAAAAATAAAAGAAAATCAAAATAAAACAAAAAGAAAATAGATACAAAAGCCGCGAAAAGCCGCGAGCTCCGAAGAGCCGCGAAAAACCGCGAAAACAAAAACGAAAATAAAACGAAAAGAACTACTAAGCCGTGCTCCCCGGCAACGGCGCCATTCTGATAACCGTCTAAATGACTAAGGTAAAGGTATAGAAATGGTCGTTGCGACCTCAATCACTTAGACTAAGTATATCAAGAAAAATCAGACCGCTAAATAAATCAGAGATCAATCAAAACAAAATGAGCGGTCCAGCTATGAGATTAACCTGGTATAGCACCCAAGGTCGAACACAAGGAGCACGGGTTGGCCGAAGGCCTACGAAGTAGTAAAAATGAAATAAAATAAAAGACAAATATTTTTTTAATGATTTTTAATGATTTTTATATTTTTTTTGGATTTTTAATATAGTGAGAAAATAAAAGAAAACAAAGACAAGCACACTTTGGCTAATTATTTAATGTGTCAAAAACCAAGCAAAAATTCAAACAAAAATGTTTTTATGTTTTTTAGGTTTTTTAGTGTTTTTGGTTAATTTTTGATAATTTTCTGATGTATATTTTATTTTCGAAAAATCAAACAGTGATAGAAAAGCAAGGTACTGTCCAGCCAGGACCAAAATCCCTAAATAAAATATCTAAGGATCTCAAGAGGGCCTGGAGGTATTTTTCCTGTATACTAGACAAAACAAGGAAAATTTGAGTACCAAAATTATTTGTTTTGGGTTTTTAAATTATTTATTATAGTTTTTATGAGTTTTTAGGTGTTTTTGAATTTTTAGGGTTTTTACTCAGTGAAAAATAGCCAAAATTGGCTAGAAATTAAAAGAGCACAAAAGAAACAGTAGCTGAAATAATAAAGAGCACCTAATTTTTATGGAATTTTTGAGGGGGTTTTTATATTTTTTTGGGATTTTTAAAACTAGACAGTAGCTGAAATAAAGGTTTTTGAATTTTTAAAAATAACAAATAAAATCAAAATGTCCTCAAAAATTCTCAAAAATCCTACAACATGGCAGGAGCCATGTGTCAAATTTTCATCGAATTTGGAGGTGATTTGATATTTTATTCAAAAATCAAAAGAGGGCACTGTGCACAGGGACTGAAGTGCAAATACCCGAAGTTCTGGGGGTCCAGGTGCAAAATACCCAGCAACGCACGCGCGCGGCGCATGCCTGGGGCACTCAGGGACCTTTTGGTAAGAAAAACAAGTCCGAGGACCTTTTGGTAACTCGTACCAAAAAGTCCAGGGGCTGTATTGCAATTAACCCACAAAATAAACGCACATGTGCAATTAAACGCTCACAGGGGCATATATGCAATTACTAAAAATATTTCATTCATTAACGAACATCTAGAACTACAGGACTAAAGTTGCAAATGACCCAAACATACACGTGACGACGCACGTGGCTCACACAAACAGGGGCATATAAGCAAATAAGCTAAAGCACGGGGTCCAGTGTGCAAATAACCCAACGTAAATAAAAGGCACAAAATATTTACAGGACTGAAACTAAAAGCATAAACTAAGAGGGGGCCTAAGACAAATTACCCCTTTTATTACGCCGACGGCCGGATGTGCGCCACGTAGCAGATCCAACGAACGAGAGCGGTGGCGCCTTTGACCTTGAAAGGCTCGGCCTGATCGAACGGTGGAGGGTCCTCCACGTGGAGATCGGACGGTCCTCGTACGTAGTGGCCGAACCCTCGGTGAACCAACGGCAGGGATCACACCTCAACTGATCTGACGCTAGCTGCAGCTCCGCGAATGGACGGTCGTGATCTGATCTGGAGCTCTAAGGCTGATCTGACGGTCGGCGAGGATCCTGGAAGAACAAGTCGTCGGCGACTTTCGCCGGCCTCGTGCGAGCGCGGTGGTCCTCCTCTGCTGCCTCTGAAGATCGGAACAGGTCCGCGGTGAAGCTCCGCAGCTGATGGTCGACTCCGATGGCCCAGCCGAGCCCTGAAGGGGCTCCGGCGAGGTCGGCGGAGGAAAGCTCCTGGCTCAAGTGTCGGGAGGCCTCAGATGGCCTCCTCTGGTCCTGCAAAGTGGGTCAGAAGCTTCGCGGGTCGAGGGCAAAATGCCTCGACCCGGTTAGGCGGCGTGAAGGTGGTCTATGCGTCGGAATGAGCGAGCTCCGGCGAGCGACGGACGGTAGAGCTCGAACCCCAGCTCCTGTGCGAGCTGGGTTGGATGGGTGTATGGAGAAGGTGCGCGGAGGGACGGCGAAGGCGAATATGGGTTTCGATGATCGAAATGATGCGCGAGGTGGTCGGAATCAACGAAGAACGACGGCGGAGCGAATTGGGGCGAAATGGAAATTAGGCTAAATAGGGACGCTAAATGATTACCTGGGTGGCGAAGTAGACTGGGCTGGAGCTGGGGAAGCTCCTGGTCGTGGCCTCGAAGGTCGTCTGGTCCTGAGGCTCGGAGCTCACACCACTGGCAGAGCTACGACGGAGCTATTCGCCGGATCAGTGGTCCAGCCACTCTCTCCTCGCTGCGACACGGGCAACCGAGAGCTGTCACCTCAGGGATAGCTGTGGAGGTCACGGGATGAAGAGTGGAGAGCCAAAGATGCCTGAAAACGGGGGCGGAGCTCGGAATTTATATGGGTGCAGGTCCGGGAAGAAGGGCTCGGGTCCGGCTCGATTGAGCACGGATCCCTAGGATCAATGTCGGGCGAGATTCCCGGATACCTGGGGCGTGATTAGGACCCTGGGTTAGGCTAAATGGTGATCGGGTCTGGCGGGAATAAATGGGAGAAGTCGGGTCCGCGAACCAGACCCGTGGGAAGTGGTCCACAGGGGGGAGTTGACCGGGCGGTCAACAACCCCCGTGGACCAATGGGAATCAGCCACGTCAGAAAAGATTTAGAAATTGAATTAAAAATAACAAATGGCCGATTTAATTAAAACTCAAAACATGAATATTTTTGTTTTAATTTTTTCTATTTTTTTGGTGATTTTTAATTAATTTTTCAAAATAAAAATAAGGTATTTACATAATAGGGCTATATATAGGTATATGTACAATATATTTTTGTATTTTTAATTTTGTAATTTTTATTTGATTTTTGTTTTGATTCTTTTTATTTTATTTATTTACACTATATAACATAGAATATTTACAAAAAGTTTAGAAAATAATTTTATTTATTTATAAGGTTAAATAAACAAGGAGGCATGGTCTATGTACATGGTGAAAGGATATTTTTGGTCTTTTTGGTTTTTAGCTTTTTGTTTTGTTTTTATACTTTATAAATATGTACAAATATTTACAAACATATTTTTGGGTGAGGAAAATATAATTTTACAAAAATATATACACATGAGCCCCTATCTCCCTCTACTTGGCTTTCATGCGGTCAGGCCCATGCTGAGCCCTCCCTTGGGTTAGGTTGCTCAATATTTATTCTAAATATTTCCCTCTTTTTCTTTTTAATCTTTATTCTTTTATTTTTGCACAAAAACATGCTAATTATAGATATTTACAAAATGCATGCTTTTGCTAATTATTCCTATTTACAAGTATCTACGTGCATTTGCATAGATTTTTGTATCTAAAATATGAGAATAAAGAGTGATGAATGGGTATTCATCAGTTACTTGACTACTTCGTAGGTTTTCCATTCCGTGCTCCTTGTGTTCGACCCTAGTAGCTATACCGGGTTAAATAATTAGCAAGACCGCTTGCCCTTGTGTTTGATTGTTGGATTGATTTCGTTGGTGGTATGATTTTTCTTGTTGATTGCACCTTGCAATTAGGGTTGCAACGACCCTAGATATTCCTTAAACCGAGTTGCATCCGCACGTCATCAACGACCCCCACCACCTGGTGAGCAGCTACAAAACACACGCGATAGGAAAAAATATTTCCATACTTCTTTAGGATTATTATTTTGCAAAAAAGCCCATCCAATTCTTTTTGGAGTTTTATTTCCCTGAATATGTTGCAAGAATACTCCTGTTTGAAAGCTAAATATCTTTTTGTAGGATTTCGATGTTTTGCTGAACTGATGCTCTTTTTTTAGAATTATGAACCTAATTCCGAGCTGAAATAGATTAATTATGAATTTGTTAGTAAAAATTGCATGTTGTGATTTCTTATGCAATCCAGATTTACAGTTAAATCATTTTGCGCCACTTTTTGTATACTATGTGCATGGATTAAACGAGTAAACTTCTGGCAAGAATTTTGTAGAAAAATATCATGATTTGACCTAACATGAATTAAGTTGCTAAATTTCTTCTTGGATCTTTATTGACTTCATATTGAAAAAATATGAGAAATAAAAGTGGTTTCTGACTGTGCTGAAATTGCTCTATATTATGGATTTTTGATGAATTTTCGGAGGAGGTCTTGTCTGCATAAAAATTCAAAACCTCTATTTGCATGTTCTAGAGTTTCGATTTTTTATTTACTTGTCCTTATCTCAAAAAAGTACCAAAAAGTAGTGTAGAACAATCTTGTCTAGACATAATTTTATTTCCATTTTTATTCCTTTTTATCATAAAAATACATAAAACTTTAAAAAGCCTTTAAAATTTACATATTTTAAAAATTATAAAATAGTGTTTTGGAAAGTATATAGTATATTTAAGGGGAAAATACTGTAGATATTTTAAGGGGATTTTTGACACAAATTCCTTTTTTAAACTACCGGATTTTCCCTTATTTTTATTTTATTTTTAAAAACTTATTTTGGTTTACTTTATTGTAATGTATTTCAAATTTTTTAAAAATCCCTAAAAATAAAAATTTAAAAAATTAAAACATAAAAAATACTTTATATGGATTTTTAGTATATTTTTATCATATATTGTATATAGTACCACCTTTTATACCTTTGCTTTCCTTTTCTATTATGTGTATATATTTGTAAACATGTTTTCTTTTTTTATTATTCAAAAATTAAATAAAATGATAAATATAAATAAAAAATTAAATAAAAATAAAAATACGTATTATATATTTTATTAAATCCTATTTGTGATTATTTATTAAATATTTTCCATTTTATATTATTTTATTATTAAAAATTCAAAAAATAAAGTAATTAAAGCAAAAATAAAACAATAAAAAATGTAATAAATCAAATATAATTAAAAACACAATAAAAGATGAAGCATACACACTTGGAACTCATTTTTGACTCGGAAACTCGATTTTGGACGCACGCCTTAGTTCTCTACACCCATTCTTGGAACTCATATTTGACTCGAGAAATCTATTTGGACGCACACCTTAGTGCTCTACACCCATTTGACTCCAACTCCCCGAGTTTGACCCTGGAGTTACCAAGTAGGTTAAAAAAATACATCTTTTGTGATTTATTGGGATATGATCTATGCTACACATTACCGCATCTCTTTTCGGAATACGATCAATACTTGATTATAAAAGGGGCAGCATCATCACGAAATGAAAATCTATGTCATGGTCCAATAAGAGGTCCGTCCTCACCCTTCAGTAGATGCTGCTCTTCTTACACCAAGAGCCCACACATACATGAGATTACACCATGCTGATCAGATTTCCTATTTTGGGGTGTCAAGAATATATGCAAGGAAAAAATGAAGCAGAAGAATGAAAGAAGAAGAAGAAAGTATTTTTAAGGATTTTTTTATAAATCATTAATATGAAGAGTAGATTACACAAAAGAATATAATATTTGAAGCTTAAAGGACTCTGATTATTGTAACATGACATTATATTATTCATCAAATGATAAAGTGAACTTTAAGGATATATGATCTTCATGATTCGTTGCTTTCATGGATAGTGACCAATTATGTACATGTTATCATCATTATAATAAATACTAGTGTCCATACTTGCGCTTTGCTGCGGTTACATGATTTTATGAGATTATATCCGAAAATAGTAATATGAAAAAAATTATATGGAAAAAATGATCAAATATAAAATATTAAACATATAAGATTTTCAAGAAATATGGAAAAAATATAGATAAAACTGCATGATATTTGATTTTGAGAAACAAATATATCATGCATATTTATTTTATCCCATACATGTAGCCAATCTCATTAGATGATAGTACCATAAAATGAAAAAAAAATTATACTTTCATTCAAAAATACTGGATACACCAATGGAATGAATCTAATATGTATGAATTAAAGTATTGCATATATGGAAATAATAAGGGGGAAATATGTATTAAACGTTTTTTTGCAATATAATATTTATTTCTTCTTAAATATACAAATGCTAGATTTTTTCTGAATAAGAAATCGAAATTTCCCTTTATATAATAAAACAACAAACACCCAACTTGGTTACATGCGAAAAAATTAAGCTTACTGTTCTTTTAAATATTTATTGTAGTTATTTTTTAAATTAATTTAAAACTATTAATTATAAACAAATATATAGTTGAATTAGGAAATTAACTTCACTAAAAATAATTGTACAAATAAATAAGAAACTAATGGTTTAAATAACTTTTTTTAAACATCTAAATGGTCAAAAATGTTTATAAAACATAATTATAAATTTGATTGGTATTCCAATATAGTTTTGATCGTAGAAATGCATACACCATCAAGAATTAGATACATTTACTTCTGGATATATTGTTAAAATAAAAATGGTAAATAATATAAAAAATATAAAATAAGTATAGACTTTTTTAATATTACAGATATCTTTTTTATGCACTAAATGGCTATATTATTGCTTAAAAAAATTAAATTCAAATAGTCTCACGTGTTCATCTTTAATTCTGGGTACCTCTTGACTTCAGGTTGTATTCATTTCATGGGAATATTATATTAATTAGAATAATTTGTAGTAAAAAATATATAGCTATATATATAAATGGATAGATGACCATCATATAAATTTGTTATATTTAAAAAAAATAGTAATTTTTAAATAATGTGAGAAAAATAATCAAAATGCACTTTAGCTAAGCAGTATGAATAGTTTAATACTATAAATTGTGAGAAAAAGTATGATATCAAATACACATTCTTTTGAAGTATTATATTGTAGCATATCTAACAACATCATGGTGTAGTATTAAGGGGAAAAAAGAAGACACATAAATAAGAATGTAGAAAAATAAACATTGTAAAAACAAGTTTAATAAATAAATATAACAGAGACTCATATATTTTCGATATATATATTTTTCGTAACATTGAAAAAGCCGCAGGATGATTTCTTAGAAAAAAATTAAACTTGCCTCACCATTTCAATAGAAATGAGAAATACTATTGCTCATCACAACCTCACTTAAATAGTTAAAAAACGTACATGTGTTGGACTGAGGATAAAGAATTGCTTACTTCTTTATTTTGGTTTTATCTTTATTTAGTAAAAGTGAATCCCTTATATGAGCTGCAAATTTTCTTAAATTTTTCAAATTTAGATTTAATAATATATTTTTTTCAAAAGGTAAAAATAAAATGTATATAATTTATTGGCTGATTTTGAATACATCACAAATAAAGTAGACAAACGTTAAACTAGCGCAAGAAATGAGTGGGAAAGAAGAGCTAAAAATTTCCAAAATAAAAGTTTAATACCTAAGTAGTAAACAAATATATAGTCAATTAATATATTTGACAATTATTATAGAGTTGAATTCATCCGATATTATACAATAGAATTTTAAAAAGAAAAGGAAAAAATAAATGAAAAATAAAAGAAAAAAATGAATACGTGTGAAAAAAGTTATATGTACGAAAAAATTACTGCCTGTATTTGATTGCGGCTAAGATTTTTTTCCAATATAATAAATTTTGTTTTCGTAACATTGAAAAATTGCAATATGGTTTCTAAAATGAAATCCATATAACCTCATCATTTATAAATATGTCTTTGTATATTTGTAAAACTGGGTCCTACTTATCATGCTTGAAGACCTCTGTCAAAAGGATAATGATAGCTTTCGAAACTATGATTCTAGTAGAATTTACCATGTATTCCATGTGGTAGAAGGTTGAGCTTCTTTCATCGTTTGATAACATTATCTCTTTTGCTTCTGTGATTATAATTGCATGGGGAAACACATGCCTGTTTGGATCAATTTTTTGCCAAAAAATTGTTAGTTTGTTCTAGTAAAATTAATTACCAATGCCTACTTCATCTAATTAGAAAAATATACATTTAAACATCTCCTACTTGTACTATAATCAATATAATTAAGATTTAATTCGAATTTTGATTCAGAGAAAGTGAGTGTACTTAAAAATCTTTATTTTTGTGATTCGCTAATATGATGTTATAATACCCTTATCTATGTACCTGCATCCATAAAGTTTTATCGATGATAGATGCCCATTCTATATATACAACATATATACAAACAATCAAATGTGATTAAGTCGATTATCAACGAAATCAAAATCAAATATTTAAATTTAAACGCATATAATTAGAGGATCATATTTTACTTTTTTCCATAATAATTTTAAATTTTTTTATTCAAAAGTCTACAATCCGGTTCCTAAAGATACATACTAAATCGTTTTAACATCGTAAAGTATAAATTATTTTTCCTCAAAATTTACGTGGAAAATTTTTTTAATAATTACCTTAAAGACGAAAAATACATTTATTATAATAAGAAAATATACCGAACCTTAAAAATATTCAATTTTATGCTTAACATAATGCAGTCAACGAAACAACTACTTTCCATGTTTGAAGACATCCGTAAAAAACAATAGTGATAGCCGCCAAAACTGACTGAAGCATTAGTTACCACATGTTCTATGTTGTAGAAGTCTGAGAATATTTTCTCTCTTGCTTCGTTGATTAGAATTCATGGGGAAATAAATACCTGTCTGATTCGATTTCATATTGAAAAATGGTCAATTTAATCAAGTAAAGTTATATAACAAGCCTCCTTCAGGTAATTAGAAATATATACGTAGGAGGTCCTTTCATGAGGTGGATCTTCCTTGAAATTCAAAAGCCATTATCAAATTTGTAAATTATGTAATGATTTTTAAAATATAAAATGCATATTGTAAAATAATGATAATCATAATATTTTGTAAAATATAACATCCATATTGTAACTAACATTTTTTCTCAAATATAATAATATTTTCATAAATCTTTTGTGATATACACATTACGTTAGCATTTATTATTAAATTTATGGAGTTAAAAATTGTAAAATAAATAAGAAAAATACATAAATTGACGGTGCTTTCCATTCATACAGAAAAGTCCACCTTATTGGAAGTTTTTCCTACTTATATGGGGAATTTCCAATGAGGTAAATCTTCCTTGAAATTCAAAAAGCCACAACCAAATTTGTAAATTGTGTAACAATTTGGTAAGATATAAACCGCACATTATAAAATAATGATGATTATACTATTTTGTAAAATATAACATCCACATTGTAACTAATATTTTTTGTCAAATATAATAATATTTTCATAAATCTTTTGTGATATACATATTGAGGGCTGATCCTGTGAGAGCATGAGAGTAATAATTCTGGACCATTAAATTCGATTATCTCTCTCCTCGTTGATTGTAGGAGGAGAGAGAAGAACAGAATCTAGTTGTACAGATTCACTGCTCCCACGTTCTCATAGATTTTGGATCTCACATGATCAACCCTCTATACATATTATGTTAACATTTATTATTAAATTTTTGAAGTTAGAAATTATAAAATAAAAAAGAAAAATACATAAATTGACGTGGCTTTCCATGCATCGAGGAAATGTCCGCCTTATTGGAAGTTTCCCCTATATATAGGGGCCCTTCCAATGAGCTGGATCTTTTTTTGAAATTCAAAAAGCCATTACCCAATTTGTAAATTGTGTAATGATTTTGTAAAATATAGACTGAACATTATTAAATAATGATGATCATATTGTTTTGTAAAATAAAACATTATATATAAATATATATTGGGGAAAATGGGGTTGCCCCCAAGGGGGAGCTAACTTAGCTCCACCACCCCATTTTTTTTTCCATTTTTTTAATTTTTTTTAAAATTTCTTTCGTGAATATTCATCACTATATCCCTATATTATGTCATTCAAATTTCGTGTAAAACAGAGACTCCTACGACCTCCATCTAGATAGTCATTTTTTAACGGTCGCAGAATTATTGAAATCGACCATGTCTAGATGGATGCCGTAGAAGTCTATATTTCATCCAAAATTCGAATGTATAGATATAATGATGAATATTCACGGAAGAAATTTTCAAAAAAATTTAAAAAATGGGAAAAAAATGGGGTGAGGGGAGCTAAGTTAGCTCCCTTTGGAGACAGACCCATTTTACCTCTGAAATAGAAGTCTCTGTTTCACACGAAATTTGAATAGTATAATAAAGGAATATAGTGATGACTATTCATGGAAGAAATTAAAAAAAAAATAAAAAATGGGGCAGGGGGAGCCAAGTTAGCTCCCACAAAGGGGCATCCCCATTAAACCTATCTCTCTCTCTCTCTCTCTCTCTCTCTCTCTCTATATATATATATATATATATATATGAGGAAAGGGAGCCTACTTTGTGAAGTAGTAACCATACCTACTTCACATTCATTTTTTGCAATTTTTTTAATTTTTTTAAAATACCACCGTGAATTTTCATAATTATATCCCTCTAACATGTCATTTAAATTTCGTCAGAAACAGAGACTCCTACGGCCTCCATCCAGAATAGGTATTTTTAGCGATCTTAGATTTGTTGTAAATTACATGTTCTGGATGGAGACCGTAGGAGTCTGTTTCTGACGAAATTTGAATGACATATTAGAGAGATATAGTTATGAAAATCCATGAAAGCATTTTTCCAAAAAAAATGTTAAAAATGGATGTGAAGTAGGTAAGGTTACCTACTTCACAAAGTAGGCTCCCTTTCCCCTCTTTCTCTCTCTCTCTCTATATGTATATATATACCTGGGGGAGCTAACTTTGCTCCCCCCGCGTAATTTCGCCAGTATTTTTATTTTTATTTGAAAATTTCTTCCGTAAATATTCATCACTATATCCCTATATTATGCTATTCAAATTTCGTGCGAAACAGAGACTCCTAAGGTCTCCATCCAGACAGTCATTTTTAACGGTAACATAACTGCTAAAAATGACCCTGTCTGGATGGAGGCCGTAGGAGTCTTTGTTTCGCATGAAATTTTAATGACATAATAAAGGGATATATTGACGAAAATCCACGGAGGAAATTTCAAAAAAAAATAAAAAAATCGGTCGAAATGAGGCGGGGGGAGCCAAGTTAGCTCCCCTCCATGGGGGCAACCCCATTTTACCCTATATATATAGGGTTAAATGGGACTGCCCCCTGGGGGAGCTAACTTGGCTCCCCTCGCCCCATTTCGCTTGGCTTTTTTATTTTTTTTGAAAATTTCTTCCGTAGAATTTCATCACTATATCTCTATATTTTGTCGTTACAATTTTGCGAGAAACAGAGACTCCTACGGCCTCCATCCAGACAGTTATTTTTTAACGGTAACAAAATTACTAAAAACGACCCCGTCTAGATGGAGGTCGTAGAAGTCTCTGTTTCCCGCGAAATTTTAATGACATAATATAGGGATATATTGATGAAAATCCACGGAAGAAATTTTTCAAAAAAAATAAAAAAACCGGGTGAAATAGCGTGGGGGGAGCCAAGTTAGCTCCCCCCATGGGGGCAGCCCCATTTTACCCATATATAGGCCGGGGAGGCTGCTGTAGCAGCCAACGGGGCTGTTACATGTGGCAGTTTCCCCAAATTTTATTTTATTTTTTTCAAAATTGAATCATGTATATTCATCTATATATCCCTCCTACATTCTATTAAAATGTCGTAAGAAACGGAGACTCCTATGCCCTCCATCTAGAACATGTCGATTACAACAAATTTCAGAACGTTAAAATTACCTGTTCTAGATGAAGGGCATAGGAGTCTCCATTTCTTACGAAATTTTAATAGAATGTAGGAGGGATATATAGATGAATATACATGGTTTAACTTTGAAAAAAAATAAAAAAATTTAGAGAAACCGCCACATGTAGCAGCCACGTTGGCTGCTACATGTAGCAGCCTCCCTTTTCTGATATATATATATATATATATATATATATATATATATATATATATATATATATAAAGGCTAATCCTGTGAGAGCCCAAATCTATGAGAGCATGGGAGTAGTGATTTTGATCCACAGATTTTGGCTCTCACAGGATTAACCCTATATATATAGGAGAAACTTCAAATGAGACAGGGACTCGCCAATATTATGGTGAGCCCTCAATCTCGTCCTTCTATCTTTGATCTCACGGCTGGATTTATTGACGCATTAATTAAATTAATTTAATGATTAGAAACCTATTTTGGTCATTGTGTCACATTCTAAATATAGAATGTGACAACTATTTCACCTAATACGGCGCCTCCCTCCCCCGTGGGGATCTTCGTCTATTCTTCGTTCTTGCCCTAAGTCAAAAGGGGGCGACAGCGACACGAGTTGCTGCGGCGGTGGATCTCATGCACCTGGCAACGTGGATTAGTGGTTGCTCCAGGTTGAGGAGATCATTGCAGGCACGTTCTGGATCGGCGGAGGTGCTCGTCTCCATACGGAGGAGTGGTGATGGTGCGGTGGCTCTTCGTGCGGTCGGCTGTGCTGGGCGCGATGGGCGGCCGCGTCGCTCCAGGCGGATGAAGGAGATCGGTGGATGAGCCGGGCTCATGCGGTGGAGGAGCGATGGCGGGAGTCGTATTGTGGTGGATGCTCCTCCGAGCGGTGATGGCGTTGGGCGACGAGCTCCACGTGGCGACACACTCTAGGTGGAGAAGGTCAGCATACAATGGCTTGCGCGAGGGCGACGACCGTCGATTAGAGGTGGCGGCTCGTGCGAGGACCATTGAGTGGAGGCGGCGGCCGTGCAAGAGAGGCGTGGGAGACAAGGCACCGATTTACATTGTTGTTTAATTATTATATATATATATATATGACTTTAATATTTACAATTTGATTCACTTTTTTTTACAATTCTTATTTTTTGTTTTCTTATTTTGTAGAGCTCTGCTTGAATTTTACAAAGGCGCAATCTGTTACAAAGACTCGTGGAATTTTTATAAAATGAATACACATTTTACAAAATAGACTAAAGTTTACAAAGAAGAAATTACTCTTACAAAACTCGCTGGAGTTACAAAGTAAATGTACTCATTTACAAAATAGAAATAACCATTTACAAAATGAAAATATAGTAAAAAACAAAATTATTAATGAAGTTACAAGAGGAAAATATATTTTACAAAAACTCATTGTACTTTACAAAGATATGATTGATTCCAGAACGTTTGGAATAAAATTAGTAACAAATCAATAAATGCATTAGTAAAAATAAAAAATCGAGAAAAAGCTTAGAACGAAAATTTGAAACCAATAAATGAAACTCGAATTTAATTAAATTGAGATGATGAAAATACCCTTTTGGATGAGCTTTTTTATGCAACCGTCAGATTGAGATCTGACGAATCTGAGTGACGGCTCACCACAATATTGGTGAGACCCCACCTCATTTGAAAGGGTCCCTATATATATATATATATATATATATATATATATATATATATATATAGGGTTGTTCCTGTGAGAGCATGAGAGTAATGAATTTGGACCACTAGATTTTGCTCATCTCCCACTCCCTCTAATCTATCATGAGAGAGATGACAGAATCTAATGGTCCAGAATCATTACTCTCATGCTCTGACAACTTTTAGCTCTCACAATATCAATAGTCAATATAAATAAGATTTTGACAATTAAGATAAATTGAGTCGACACACAAATATTTAGTTTTGTGGTTCTCTAATATGATGATATAACACTCTTATCTTTTTTACCACTGCTGATAAAATTTTATGGATGGTAGATGCTCTTTCATTATACATAACATGTATGTATACTATTAAATGTGGATCAACTAATTTATATTTTTCTAACTATAGGTGGGTCCTCTTTACCATATGCTCACATCTAAGCTAAGATTATGGATTGGATGGTTGACAGGTGTATTATATTTTATTTTTTTTAAAAAAAGGAAAAATGAAAAACAACTATCCCTTTTTTGTATACGTGTTGGGCAACCCAATGGGTTCTGTTTTTGTTGGAGTATAAATGGATTCGATCCTAGGATTTTCAACTTTGCAACTGGATCCGTCTTCCATTCTTTAGTGATAAAACTATATAAATAGAGGTCCATATTCAACATCTTTCCATATCAGCTTCGACTTTATACCTCAAATATATGTAATTTGATTCCAAAAAAGGAATCCTAAATCGCCTCAACATTATAAGGTATAATTATTTTTGGTATGCTGATGTGGGATAAAAGCTTCAATCATTACTCTTAAATTATAAAACTATATAAATAGAAGCTCATATTCATATTTTCCACATTAACTTTCAGTTTATACCTCAAATGTATGTAATTTGGTTCCTAAAAATGGATCCTAAATTGCCTCAACATTACAGTCTAAGTGGTTTTCCTCTTTAATTTATGTGGAATAAAAGCTTCAATCATGTCCTTAAAAATAATAATGTGTCTATTACAATTCAAAAATATATTTCACAATAAAAATAGTTAATTTTATGTTTAACAAACAATGAATAAAGTATGTATAAGGTAATATCTTGCCTCAACATTATAAGATATAAATTAGCCTAACTTGTTTTCCAGTTATATTTATGTGGAATAAAAGCTTAAACCATTGGCTTGAAAATAATAAATATATTTCTTACAATTTAAAAATATATTAGGCACTACAATGGTTAATTTTTGTGGATAATGATAAGAGTATAAATTGCGTATCTTATTCAGGAGGTCTAGGGGTCCTTATATAGGACGGAACCCTAGAGAGCTCAAAATTAGGTACCCCAAGAGGAGGGGTACACTCAATAAATAAGAACCGTAAAATACATTACTAACATTCCCCTTAAAGTTGTAGCATATATATCAATAATGCTCAACTTGGAAGCTATCCAAGAGAGGTGGTCCTTGGGTAAAGCCTTCATGAATACATCTGCAAGCTGAAGATCTGTTGTGATGTGAGGAGTAGTAATCTTTCCTATCCGTTATGGCATCACGAGAAAATGACAATCAATTTCTATATACTTCTTTCGCTATGGAACACATGATTCATGGTAATGTATGTAGCAGATTTGTTGTCATAGTATAGTGGAATAAGAATGGTGACAACAATACCGAGTTCTTGCTGGAATGTCGCCACGTAATCTTACAGGTAGCCTTGGCCATTGCCCTGTACTCTGCTTCAGCATTGGATCTAGATCCAACAATATGTCTCTTGCTCCTTGATGAATACTCATTCATCACTCTTTATTCTTATATTTTAGCTACAAAAATCTTTGCAAATGTATGTATATATTTGTAAATATAAATAATTACCAAAAGCATGCATGGTGTAAAAAGTAATAATTATCATGTTTTTGTGCAAAAATAAAAGAATAAAGATTAAAAAGAAAAATAGGAAATATTTAGAATAAATATTGAGCAACCTAACCCAAGGGAGGGCTCAGCATGGGCCTGACCGCATAAAAGCCAAAGTAGAGGGAGATAGGGGCTCATGTGTGTAAATATATTTGTAAATAAAATAAAAATATTTTCCTCTAAAAAAATAGAAGAAAATGACTTGTATATATTTTGTATATATTTATTATAAAAAAATCAAAACAAAAATAGAAAAAAAATCAAAGAGAATAAAAATAGATCACTTGTACATAGTCACCATGTACATAGCTCATTTATCTCTATATTTATTTCACCTTATAATTAAATAAAATTAATTTCCATAAAATTTGTAAATATTCTACTTTTTATGTTGTGAATAAATAAAATAAAAACCATTAAAACAAAAACAAAATAAAAAGAACAAAATTAAAAATCAAAAATAATATTGTAAATATACCATGTATATACATGTACATATATATTTATTTCACTATTGTATATAAATAATAAAAATAAAATAAAAATACCCTTTTATTCCTAATTTTATACTATAAATAAATAAAATATAAAATAGGAATAAAAATGCACAAAAATAACAAACTAAAAATCAAAAATTAAAAAGACATATTGTATATATACCTATATATAGCTATATATTGTAAATAGCTTATTTTATTTTAAAAAATTAATTAAAAATCATCAAAAAATAGAAAAAATTAAAACAAAAGAATTTCATGTTTTGACTTTTTAATAAATCGACCATTTACTATTTTTTATTAATTTTTCAAATCTTTTCCAAATGGTCGTTCCCCATTGGTCCACGGGGGTTGTTGACCGCCCGGTCAACTCCCCCCCAAGACCACCTCTCACGGGTATTAGGCGGGCGACCCGACTTCTCTTCATTTTAGCGCCTAAACCCGATCCTCATTCCGCCAAACCCAGGGTCCTAATGACACTCCTATGGTCCGGGAACCTCGCCCGATCTCCAACCTAGGGATCCGTGCTCCATCGAGCCGGACCCAAGCCTTTCTTCCCGGACCTGCCCCCATATAAATTCCTAGCTCCGCCACCCTATTGCGCATCTTTGTCTCATTTGTTCACCACCCAGTGACCTCCACTGTCTTGGCGAGAGTGACAGCTCGCTCCAGAGGGTGTTGCAGCGAGGAGGGAGCAAGGAGACATCGATCCGGCGAGCTGCCGCCGTCGAGCGCCGCCAGGAGGTAGCGCCAGAGCCTCGGGCCACGACGTCCCGTGAGGCAAGGACCCAGAGCTGCCTAAGCTCATTCCCAATCGATTCCCTCATCCAGGTAGCCGTAGTTCTTCTTCCTTTTCTTTAATTTTTGATTTCCCCCAATTATCGTCGTCGTCGTCCATCATCGATTCCGGCCACCCCCACATTCCATTCGATCATCGGAGTCCCCCATCACGCTCGCCCTTCTCCCGCGCACCTTCTCCGCACCTCCGTTCAACCCAGCTCGCACAGGAGCTGGGGTTCGAACCCCTTCGCCATCGCATCGCCGAGGTTCGCCCGCACCACCGCACCGTTCACCTTCACAGCCGCTTACGGGGTCGAGGCAGTTTGCCCTCGACCCAGGAGCTTTTCGGTGTCATTTTGCAGATCCCAGGAAGGCTATCTGAGGTCTTCCCATTCGAGCACCGGAGCTCCTCCTCCGCTGGGGTTGACCGAGCTCTCCGGAGCTCCGTTGATTCATTGGAGAGGTCCCACAAACGTGGGAGGCTAAGGCGAAGCTTTCTCGATCATCAGAAGCCCTCGCGGAGGCTCGGAGCGCGCGTACTGGGCTGGCGAAGTTCGTCGGCCACTTGTTCTTCGAGGACCTCCAGCAGCCGTCCGATGCACCCCCCCTCCAGTTCGTATCACAGCCGTCCGTCTGAGGAGCGACCAGCAGCGTCAGATCTTTGGAGGAGTGCTCTGGACCGTCCGATGGGCGAGGTTTAGCCACAGTGCTTCCCCTCCGTTTGATCCCCCCGTGGCTAGGCCCTGTCCGTCTTATCAGCCCGAGGAGTCTAGCGTTGGAGTGCCACCCGTTCTCGACCGCTCAATTCACCACGTGGCACGCATCCGACCCTCGGATTTAATAAAGGGTAATTTATCCATTAGGCCCTTATCTTTAGTGTAGTTTCGTTTCAGTCCTGTAAATATTTTTAGGATTTTATTTACGTTGGTACATTTGCACTTTAGACCTTGTCTGTTTCTATATTTCTACATATGCCCCTGTTTGTAGTGTAGCACGTGCAGCAACACGTGCTTTGTTGGGTTGCATGTCTAGCTCTGTAGTTCTGCAATGTTATGAAATGAATGAAATGTTTTAATTAATTGCAGATATGCCCCTGTGAGTGCTTTTTATGCGCATGTGCGTTATATTCGTGGGTAAATTACATTAAGTTTCCTGGGTTTTTAATACTTGTTATTATTTAGCCCAGGAACTTTATTTCTTTGCATATAGGTCCCTTGTGCCCCAGACACATGCCGCGCGCATGATTTCTTGGGATTTTTGCACCGGACCCCCCAGAGCTTTGGATATTTACATATAGGTCCCTGTGCACTATACCTAGGTTTTATTTTTGAATAAAATATCAAATTTACTCCAAATTCAATGAAAATTGGATACATGGCTCTTGCCTTGTTGTAAAACTTTCTAGAATTTTTGGGGACATTTATGATTTTATTTGCTATTTTTAGAAATTCAAAAACAACCATTTTCTTTACTGCCTGATTTTAAAAATCACAAAAAAATATTAAAATTCGTCTAAAAATTATAAAAAAATTAGCTACTGTTTCTTTTGTTGTGTTTGATTTTCAGACCAATTTTGGTCATTTTTCATTGCATAAAACTCATAAACATTACAAAAGACTAAAAACCTCATAAAATTTCTAATAAATAATTTAAAAATCCAATAATAATAATTAAGGTGCCTAAATTTTCTTTGTTTCTTTCTCTTTACAGGAAAATTACCTCCAGGCTTATTGGAGACTTTTAGATATTTTATCTAAGTCCCTCAAGCTCGGCTGGACAGTACCTTCATTTTCTTGCATTGTTTTATTTTTAGAAAATTAAATAAAAATCAGAAAAATATCAAAAATTCACTAAAAACAGTTAAAATCATAAAATACACAAGAACATTTTTATTTGAATTATTGCTTGATTTTTGATGCATTAAATAATTGCTTGAATTTGGTTGTTTTTCTAGTTTCTTTATTTTCTTAATTAATTAAAAATCCAAAAAAATTAAAAACAATTAAAAATCCACCAAAAACACTTGTCTTTTATTTTTAGTTCTTTTTTAGACTACTTCGTAGGCTGCAAGGCCATCACGTGCTCCCTGAGTCCGGCCCTAGTTGCTATACCAGGCTAATCCAATAGCCAGGACCGCTATCGATTTTATTTCATTTTTGACTTGATTTTGGTGGTCTGCTTTATATTTTCTTGATTGAGCCGAGGTTCTCATTGATCCAGGTCGCAACGACTCGAGTGATATTTTGACCTGATCCGGATTAGTGGGATCTTTGGCTCATCAGAATGGCGTCGTTGCCGGAGAGCACGACTTAGTAGTTTTTCTTTTTATTTTTTATTTTCTCTTTGTTTTCTTTTTCGTGGCTTTCCGCAGCTCTTTCTGAGTCTGCACCTTTTCGCAGCTTTTTGTTTTTCTTTTATTTTTGCTTTATTTTGTTTTATTTATTTTCTTTTATTTTTGTCTTTGTTTGATTGACTTTATTTGCCATTTTATACATATATCCTTGTTTTTATTTCTTGTTCATATTTGATTATTTTATTTGGTCTGACCACTTTGTTCCTTTCTTGCGAGGGCCCGAGAACCGAGGCGGCAACTTTCGAGAAGCCGGCACAACCGCGGGACTTGGAGGTGGCTCCCTTCTGCACGGAGCCGCAGGGGAGAGCGAGAGAGGAGCTGAGTGAGAGAGAGAGAGAGTAGCTTAGGTTTCTTTTAGCACATTTTATTTGTATTGTAATAACACAGGGACAGACACTGTAGACTTGGACTTGCTTAGCGGATCTGTTTCGTCAAGCACCGGTGTGCTCGGGGGACCCTTAGGACTTTTCGCGGTTTTTCGCGGCTTTGGTTTTCTTGCTGCCTTTTACGGTTTTCTGCGGTTTTTCCTCGAGCCCCTAGATTTAGGATTTTCTGCTTGACTGTGCCGTAATTAGTAAGATCCCCACACTTAATTGCTTGCTTGTTCCCATAGAGCGTTAATTGGACCTACTAATAACTCATTAATAAAAATAACTGACTCACTCCCTTCGTAGCCTACGTGCCGTAGCCTGCCCTGCCAAGCGCTGCTCCTGAACCCGATGTGTCGGGAGGAGGAGGGGTAAATCGAGACCGGACCCTTTGGCTTGAAGGATCGGTGACCAGTTAGACGGTTCTTCGAGTAGAATTGCCTGCTTAGGACTCGGTTTTCACCGCTGCACCATATAGGTAGTTTCTTTCAGTCTTTACATTTCTGCGTGGATCACTTGCATGTAGAGTGCTGGAGACAGGTACGTATTTCTATCTTTGCATGCATCATTGATTTCATCGCGCATCGGCTTTTTCATCTTCTCCCCCTGTTTTTGACTTAATAATAAGGAGAACCGAAAAATTCGTTAGGCCTTTTGTTTTTATTGAAAATTATTAAAAAGGAAATCCATAAAATTGGGACTGCTTAAGCTATTGACCCTAAAAGACACCTGACCTAAAAACTTATCTTGGGGAGAGCAACCCCCTCATTGGTTGGTTTGATTGTGCGAGAGAGTGACCCGTTTACTAGGTAGAGCCCTCCGGTGTTATTCCCTACTGATTACCGACTTTTTCGTGCAGGACAGTCGGTTGGGGTAGCATCGGGTATCCCAGCAGGTCACGTAATCACTCTGATATTTTGTTTGTTCACCAAAGAAAAAATGGACAAGATAATTTGACCGAACTTTCACGGTCTTCAGCTCGCATGCGTTGGTGAACATAGGGGTTTGTTTGCTGATCATAGTTTCTCCAGATCCCATCCGCCTTACTCGCTACATCACGATGATGGGTAGACGATCTCTTAGGCAGCCTCTGGCTGCACCGCTTTCGGGCGCGTCTACCCGTTCATCTAGGTTGGCTCGCGAGAGCCGAGACCAGCTCTCCGAGCCCGAGTATGATTCCGCCCTGTTCCCCCTCGACCCCCTTTCTTTCGGTTCCGAGAGACCCGTGCCAGAGGAGAGATTATCAGATTTATTGGCACCTGAGTTTGAGTCATTTGGTTTTACAGATGCCATGGCCGGCAGTTCAGAGGATCGTTCCCGAGGTCAGCCTGAGCACTTTGTGTTAGACCAGGGTGCGATCAACTCCACCCTGATCGCCTCCCTCGAGACAGTTCAGCAGCAGTTGAGGGATCAGGGAGCTTTTATGCTAGACATGAGGAGAGAGTTAGAGCAGATGAGAGCAGAGCGCGAGGAGCGCAGAGAGGGACCGAGAATCCCGGATGATGCAGATGCAGCAGCCGCAGCAGCAGCGGCAGCAGCCGCCGCAGCCGCGGCAGGAGGACCACCGAGACCGATGCGGGAGTTGCACAACCCCGGATCGACGCTGATGCACCACTGGGTCGTACTTCCAGCTATCGTGGGGACTTCAAGTTCCCCCCGAACACCTTGCAGTTACTCCCCCGCTTCCACGGGCTCGCCACCGAGGAGCCCCATCTCCACCTCCAGGAGTTCCTCATGATTTGCAGCATTGTCCACGACCGCCAGGTGGACCAGGACACTATCCGGATGATTGCCTTCCCCTTCTCTTTGGCAGATAAAGTAGCCACCTGGCTGAAGAATCTGGGGAAGTTCGTTTACACTTGGGAGCAGCTCCGCACCGAGTACTTACACAAGTACTATCCACTCGGGCGGACCAATGCAGCGAGAGCCCTTATCAGCAACTTCTCCATGCTCCCCAACGAGCAGTTCCATGAGGCATGGGAGAGGTTCCGAGAGCTGACTGATCGATGCCCGCACCACGATATTTCCAAGCCCAACCTCGTGCAGAGCTTTTTCAGCGGGCTGACACCAGAGCTCCAGGGCTTGGTGAACGCTTCTTGTGGCGGGTCTTACTTCGCCAAGGATCACGACCAGGTCTGGGCCATCTACGAGGAGATGGCCGAGAACTACATGGTGATGTCTCAGACCAGGTTGTACACTCAGGGTAGACCCCAGCAGCCAGGACCCATGCAGTACCAGAGGATAGCACGGGTCGACGCCGGCCCATCCAGTTCGTCCGCAGTAGCAGCAGCACAGGCAGAGTCGTCAGCTGCGGACATGGGCATCATTAGCGAGAAGTTGGATCGGATGGAGCTGATAGAGAAGAAGCAGTGCCAGGGCATCACTCATATGGAGCAGATGGCACAGACTCTGAGCGACATGAAGACCTAGCTCATGTGTCTCCAGGAGGCACAGACGGCTCCCCAGCCCCGTCTTCAGTCGCGAGGCGATCACGGCAACAGCAACTCGTCCCAGCGCTCCAGCTCCCACCAGCAGCCTAGACATGTTCACCTTGTACAGGCGGAGCCGTACCAGCAGCCGCAGCCCACCTACCAGACACCACCATCTCCAGACTTGCAGATGGTGGTATACCAGCCTGATCAGCCTCTGGCAGTGCTACCGCCAGCCTAGTACGATGCAGAGCCGTTGATGGATGTCAACGGGATTTGGTATGACCGCCCTCAGCGTGGTATCCGACGAGACCATCCCGGATTCAGGTGGGGGAATGGAGGTACCCAGCCCCAACAGCAACCATCTGGTCAGGGAGGCCAGTACAGCCAGCAGAGAGATCACCACCCGCAGCAGCAACCCCCAGTCTACCCTTCACAGCAGCAGCAACAGTCGTCCTACGGTCCTCGTCCCTATCAGCAGGGACAGTCTTGGAGGCGTGAGCAGCAGCCTCACCAGCAGCAGCATCCACCACACCCATACCCCTCTCAGCAGCAGCAGCACCAGTTCCAGCAGCCTCATTACCAGAGAGGCTACCCGTCGGGCTCCCACGAGAGCCCCCCTTTGGATGACATAGCCCGCCTCCTCACGGATCAGCAAGCTACCTTCATGCGGGAGATGGACGAGTTCCGCCAGGAGATGCGGGACATAGTGAGAGGGAAGGCCGCCATCCCTGCCCAGATCGAGCCGAAAACCAACAGCCTGAAGCGGAAGTCTGAGCAGGTAGCTTACACTGAGCATGCCACTCCTAGTGATCCATTTGATGATATGTCTGCGGACCTTTTTGATGCTGATTTTGTCACACTTAGGAGCGGTAGGACACCAGCAGGCGGTGCCTCGTCTGAGCGACGTCATGAGGATACACCTAGAGTGCCAGATGAGGAGGAGGAGGAGAGCGGTACTGAGCCACTAGAGATGATGACGGTGGTACTGATGCCACCAAGGATGCTGACTCCACAGGCGGTGTTGAGGCCGCCATTTCACCAGTTCGAGGAGGTGGTACTGATGCCACGCGGGATGCCGAGCCAGAGCGCAGTACTGAGGCCACGAGTCTTCCAGGTCCAGTTGATCCAGCCACTAGTGGTACTGAGGCCACCAGAGTTCATGTAGAGAGATCTGTTGTTTTTCCCTCACTCGATGTATCTCGGAACCATGTTGTGAATAAAGGAAAAGGTTTGGTTTTTTCTGGTCCTACTGTGGTGCTTGATGCATGTGCGGATCCGGCCGTCGAGCCGTCTAGACCTTTTCCTAGTCCTTCATCTGAGAAGGACCCAGTAATCCCCTTCCCAAGAGCCCTTCAGTTGGGGAAGGGGAAGAAAACAAAAAATCCCAAAAAGAGAGATCAGGAAGAGTTCAGCCAGCAGATGATAGATCGTTTCCATATCCAGCTGACTCTTCAGGAGGCTTTGCAGCACATTCCACTTCTTCAGCGTTTGTTGAGAGACAGGACTACCGTCAGGAGGAAGAGGAGGAACCACCACTTAGATATCCATGTGCTGACGAAAGCCACGTGTTTTGCGATCTAGAACCGTCTGCCGACCAAGAGGCCAGATTCAGGAGCCCCTTATGTCAGATGTCACATTAGATAGCAGAGGTTCGACCGGACTCTATTAGATAGCGGATCGTCTATCAACCTCCTTCCGGCAGCCCTTCTCGACCGCTTCGAGTTGGGCACTCTTAGACAGAGCAGGACAGTCCTTCAGTTTGCTGATCGATATGTTAAAAGGCCGAAGGGGTTGTTGCGAGACGTTGTCGTCACTATTCAGGGCTTGCAATTCCTCGTGGACTTCGTAGTGTTGGACATGGAGATCCCTGATTCAATGACCGATACCCCCATCATCCTCGGTCGTCCGTTCTTGGCCACAGCCAAGGCGGTGACTGACCATGATAGCGGGAAGGTATACTTTCGCGTCGAGGGTGAAAGTGTACAAATAGAGACGGTCGAGGACTACAGAGCCAGAGACAGATCATTCTCAGAGACCACTTCAGATGCAGAGCAGCTGACAGATGCTGGGCTAGACATCCATTAGGACTGCGACTTTGTGATCACAGACGATGAGGCAGTATGGGCAGACCCAGCAGCACAGACCATCCTCTCATTTTCAGACACCACTGATGCAGAGATGATAGCAGAGGAGAACCTAGAGAGCACAGCCCTGGTTCAGGATACTTCAGTGGCAGCAGAGCAGGTTCTTGACCGCGACACGGATTTTTGTGACGATGGTGGTGCTGATGCCACCTTGTTTGATGCAGATCCCTCGGATTCAGAGTCTGATTGGGCAGATTGCGAGGATTACATGCCAGACCTGAGTTCCACAGAGCCTACAGCTGAGGAGGAGGTAGATGCCGAGCAGAGCAGAGACAGTTCAGTTGAGCAGCCTTCTTCAGATCCAGTTTGCGAGAGTACGTTCTCATTCTCCCAGACAGATTTGGCAGCATACACGCGGCTTCTTTCGAAGCCAGATTTGCCAACACCCAGCTGTCCAGAGCTGAAGCTGCTCCCTACTTCGCTGAAGTATCAATTCCTTGTGGGTGAGCCTGAGATGTACCCAGTCATCATCTCCGCCGATCTGACTGGAGAGCAAGAATCCCGCTTGATGGGGGTTCTTGAAAAGAACCGCAAGGCGATCGGATGGAGCGTAGCAGATCCCCAGGGGATTAGTCCGGCCCTGTGCTCCCACCATATCTATCTCGAGGATGAGGCGAAGCCGTCGCGTGAGTTCCAGCGGCGGCTAAACCCGAATCTGAGAGAGGTTGTCATGAAGGAAATCTCGAAATGGTGGAGCACCGATTTTATCTACCCCATTTCCGACTCCAAGTGGGTCAGCCCCTTGCATGTGGTGCCCAAGAAGACGGGCATCACGAATGTGATCAGTGAGTCGAGAGAGGAGATTGCTACACGAGTACCCACTTCTTGGCGGGTCTGCGTTGACTACAGGAGACTCAACCAGGCCACCAAGAAGGATCATTTCCCCCTGCCTTTTTATTGACCAGATCATTGAGAGACTGGCAGGGAAGAGCCATTATTGTTTTCTGGATGGGTACTCGGGCTACAACCAGGTGGCCATCGCTCCTGAGGACCAGGAGAAGACCACCTTTACCTGTCCCTTCGGCACATACGCCTTCCGACGCATGCCATTTGGGCTATGCAATGCCCCTGCGACTTTTCATAGATGCATGCTGTCGATCTTTTCGGACATGGTAGGGGAGTGTTTGGAGGTCTTCATGGATGATTTCTCGGTTTACGACGACGGATTCGACTCCTGTCTTGACTGCCTAGATCGAGTACTCCAGCGATGTATAGAGGTCCATTTGGTGTTGTCTTGGGAGAAGAGTCACTTCATGGTGACTCAAGGGACAGTGCTTGGCCATATCATCTCCAACAGGGGCATGGAGGTTGATCCGGCCAAGGTAGATGCCATTAGAAAACTCACACCGCCGTCCAATCTTAGGCAGTTACGGTCATTCTTGGGGCACGTCGGTTTCTACCGACGATTCATACATGATTTCAGCAGACTTGCCCGGCCGTTGACTGACCTACTGATGAAAGACACCGAGTTCCTTGTCGATGACAAGTGTCTTTCGTCCTTTGATACTCTCAAGCAGTGTGTTATTGAGGCTCCTGTTCTCCAGCCACTTGATTGGTCTCTCCCATTTGAGATCATGACGGATGCCTCCGATTTTGCCGTGGGGGCCGTGCTGGGATAGAGGAGGGATGGAGTCCCCTTTGCTATCCACTACGCTAGCTGCACATTGGATTCCACGCAACAGAATTATACGGTCACAGAGAAGGAGATGCTAGCCGTAGTGTTCTCCCTAGATAAGTTCAGATCCTACATCATTGGATCTAGAGTGACCCTGTATACTGATCACACCGCCATCCGATACCTCATGGCAAAGAAGGATGCCAAGGCCAGACTGACTAGATGGATCCTTCTACTCCAGGAGTTCGACATTGAGATCAAGGATAAGCCTGGAGTCAAGAATGTGGTGGTGGATCATCTCTCCCGTTTAGAGCAGCCTGAGGAGTCTGAGCATATTGATCCCATTTGTGAGACCTTCCCAGATGAGGCGATCCTTGCTATCGCCTCACTCCCGTGGTATGCCAATATTGTGAACTTTCTCGTTGCTGGGAAGTCCCATAAGATTGGACCAGGCAGAGGCTTGAGACCTTCCTCGCGAAGGCCAAGTCCTACCACTGGGAGGATCCCATCCTTTACCACGAAGAAGGGGATAGCGTCTGGCGAAGGTGCATTCCTCAGGAGGAGCACCATAGCGTCCTCACTTACTGCCACAAGCTTGAGGCAGGAGGACATCATTCTGGGAGGAGAACGGCACAGAAAGTTCTCCAATCCGGCTTGTGGTGGCCTACCCTCTTCAAGGACTCTGATGAGTTCGTGAAGAGGTGTACTGACTGTCAGAGGATGGGCACTTGTGGACAGCGTGATATGATGCCGATGCAGCCCATTCACTTCTGTGAGGTTTTTGACGCATGGGGCATCGATTTCATGGGTCCATTCCCTAAGAGTCAGCGATTTGAGTACATTCTGTTGGCCGTGGATTATGTTAGTCGTTGGGTTGAGGCTATCCCTGCCCGAGCCACTGATGCAAGGACAGTTTGCAGATTTTTGAGGAAGCACATCATCACGCGGTTCGAGGTACCTCGAGTATTGATTTCAGATGGGGGGTCTGATTTCATCAACGACCAGGTGAAGGCCCTTGCTAGCGAGTTCGGCATAGACCATCGTGTTGCTACACCTTACCATCCACAGACGAATGGTCTAGCTGAGGTGTCGAACAGGGAGATCAAGACTATATTGCAGAAAGTCGTCCGCCCCGACCGAAAGGATTGGTCACAGCTTTTGGACTCGGTCTTGTGGGCATATAGGACGTCTTTCAGGACACCATTGGGCACATCTCCCTTTCGCCTCGTATATGGCAAGCCGTGCCATTTGCCTATTGAGATGAGGCACAGGTCACTTTGGGCAGTCACTGAGATACTTATGGATCCAGATGGTGCAGGAGACCAGAGGAGGGCAGAGTTAGCAGCCCTGGAGGAGTTGAGAGATACCGCCTTCTCAAACAGCCTACATTATAAGGAGAGAGTGAATGAGTGGCATGATTCTCACATCAGCCACAAGCATTTTGAGCCTGGACAGAGAGTATGGTTATTTGATGTGAGGCTTCGTCTATTTCCAGGGAAGCTACAGAGCAAGTGGAAGGGACCTTATCTGGTTAAAAAGGTACACGACAACAGTAGCATTGATATATCCGAGTTGTCTTTTGAGAGTACCTTTCGAGTGAACGGCCAGCGGCTCAAGCCATTTCTAGATCATGAGCCGCAGGTCGTTGATGTTGCCCCGATTCATTTTGCGTGAGATGTGGTCTTTTGACTCACATCTATGGCATCTCACGCCTGATTTTCACTGATCTTCCGACTTGTATAGATCCAGATGTCCATATCATCACATTCTTTAGTCCCACATCTCTTTATTCATCCTTTGATTATGCTATACTTAGGGTGTAATTTACCCTAAGTATAGGGGGGATGTAGGACCTTTGGGTATTTCTTTTGTTTCTTTCTACCCCTGTTTTGCTGCCTATACTTAGGGATATTTTACCCTAAGTATAGGGGGGGGGGGTAGACCCTGTTCATTCTCCACTCGGTTTTCCCTTAGTGTACAGCCTGCTATACTTAGGATTACTTGATCCTAAGTATAGGGGGAAGAGCCGAGATCTTCTTGACATTCTATTCTATTCATTCGTCTTTGTATATAGCCTTCCTTTTCACTTCCCTATACCTAGCACGAGTTATGTCTTCTTCATCGCTCTTGACTCTGAGGACATCGTTCGAGCTAAGTATAGGGGGGTGTGTATATATTTCATATATACTTTAGCCATAACTCGTACTTTGTGTGAGTGTGTTAATAAATAAAAATGGCTAAAAAAACCTTAAAAATCACAAAAATTAAAAATTTTTCATGTACATAATCATTCTTTTATTCGCACATACATAGCTAGTGTACAAAGTATTTTTGTAAAAATGATTTCAAAAATCTTTTGTGTAAAGCTTGTGTAAATATTTTCTTATGACAATTATGTATATAGTACAAAATTTTTCCAAAATGTTTTGAAAATCAAAAGTTTGCAAAAATCTTGTGTAAATGTGTGTAAATATCTTTTTGCAAAACTTGCACTTCATGCATCATCCATTCATGATTTCAAAACATTTTTCAAAAATTTTGCATGTTTGTAAAAATTTGTGTAAATAGCATCTTTTGTACATATGTATATAGTTTTTCTGGATTATAGTTGACATTTAAACTAGCCTAAAATTAAATTGGGAAATGGAGCTTGATTAAGATCTTAATCCACCTAATTTATAAGAGGAACCTTATAGGGCTTAGATTTAAGGTTTTTCTGGTCCATGGTGACTTAATTCTTTAAGTCCACTAGGCTATGATCACATGTCATCTCAATGAGCCTAAGTAGAGCACTTAACAACAACACATGACTCATAGGGACAATGGCTTTACTTGGATACTAGCACTTTGCACCGAGCTCTCTATGGATGAGGTGGTGAGGAGGCAGTCTTCCTTGACTTGGGGTAGCATATGAGGGTAGTACTTCTAGGCGAAACCTCTCTTCTTCTTTTAGTGAAGGAAGTGCGTCTCAACTTGATCTGGTTGCCATGAGGTCTAACGACGGGAGTTGCGGGTTGCAATAAAGCTTCAAAAGAGGGATAGTCTACTGGCTCAAGAGGAAAAACTCCTTGTATATATGCTGCACATGTATATGTTGTATAGATGCACTTAAAAAAATGCAAAAAGAAAAATAACTCCAAAAAAGTGGTAGGTCTGAGAGAAAATGATAATCCCACCGGAGTATGTATATAGAGTGCAATAAGCAAAGCTTGAGATTCATGATCCACCTTATGTAGCTTGCAGCAGGGAGACTTGGCTACACTGGTCAAGCTCCCAAGGATACATGGCTACACTGGCCATGGTCCATTCTCTTCTTCCTCCTCTTTTTGAGCCGGTTGAACTTGAACTTAGAAGGGAATACCCCGCTCCTCGAGGAAAGAGTGGCCAGATTGGGGTCATAGAGTTACCTTGTTGGGGAGGGTTGTCAAGTTGCCATTTCTGAGGTGGAGAGCTTATACCTCACATTCACAGGACAAGGAAGGATTCATGGTCTTCAGGGTTTGTGATTGATGACTTGTTCTGATCTGGATTATTGAGGAGTCTTGATTAGAGATTAGTGGAACTTAGAGGATGTTGAGTTTTAAGCTTAAGTCCAAATAAGGTTCTGAAACATTAATAATCCAAAGATCTGATTACGCTCCATAATTCAATTTAATGAAGGCAAGTTTAATAATCAACCTTGATCCATGTACATTCTTCTCTTTTTCTTTTTCTTTCTTTCTTTTTCACTTCTTTTTCAATAAGTGTTTGCTAAGGGACTAGCAAAGTTAAGTATAGGGGGGTGATGAATACTCATTCATCACTCTTTATTCTTATATTTTAGCTACAAAAACCTTTGCAACTGCATGTATATATTTGTATATATAAATAATTACCAAAAGCATGCATGGTGTAAAAAGTAATAATTAGCATGTTTTTGTGCAAAAATAAAAGAATAAAGATTAAAAAGAAAAAGAGGAAATATTTAGAATAAATATTGAGCAACCTAACCCAAGGGAGGGCTCAGCATGGGCCTGACCGCATAAAAGCCAAAGTAGAGGGAGATAGGGGCTCATGTGTGTAAATATGTTTGTAAATAAAATAAAAATATTTTCCTCTAAAAAAATAGAAGAAAATGACTTGTATATATTGTGTATATATTTATTATAAAAAAATCAAAACAAAAATAGAAAAAAATCAAAAAGAAAATAAAAAAAGATCACTTGTACATAGTCACCATGTACATAGCTCATTTATCTCTATATTTATTTCACCTTATAAATAAATAAAATTAATTTCCATAAAATTTGTAAATATTCTACTTTTTATGTTGTGAATAAATCAAATAAAAACCATTAAAACAAAAACAAAATAAAAAGAACAAAATTAAAAATCAAAAATAATATTGTAAATATACCATGTATATACATGTACATATATATTTATTTCACTATTGTATGTAAATAATAAAAATACCCTTTTATTCCTAATTTTATACTATAAATAAATAAAATATAAAATAGGAATAAAAATGCACAAAAATAACAAATTAAAAATCAAAAATTAAAAGGACATATTGTAAATATACCTATATATAGCTATATAGTGTAAATACCTTATTTTATTTTGAAAAATTAATTAAAAATCACCAAAAAATAGAAAAAATTAAAACAAAAATATTTCATGTTTTGACTTTTTAATAAATCGACCATTTACTATTTTTTATTAGTTTTTCAAATCTTTTCCAAATGGCCGTTCCCCATTGGTCCACGGGGGTTGTTGACCGCCCGATCAACTCCCCCCCCAGGACCACCTCTCACGGGTATTAGGCGGGCGACCCGACTTCTCTTCATTTTAGCGCCTAAACCCGATCCTCATTCCGCCAAACCTAGGGTCCTAATGACACTCCTATGGTCCGGTAACCTCGCCCGATCTCCAGCCTAGGGATCCGTGCTCCATCGAGCCGGACCCGAGCCTTTCTTCCCGGACCTGCATCCATATAAATTCCCAGCTCCGCCACCCTATTGCGCATCTTTGGCTCATTTGTTCACCACCCAGTGACCTCCACCGTCTTGGCGAGAGTGACAGCTCGCTCCAGAGGGTGTTGCAGCGAGGAGGGAGCAAGGAGACATCGATCCGGCGAGCTGCCGCCGTCGAGCGCCGCCAGGAGGTAGCGCCAGAGCCTCGGGCCACGACGTCCCGTGAGGCAAGGATCCAGAGCTGCCTAAGCTCATTCCCAGTCGATTCCCTCATCCAGGTAGCCGTAGTTCTTCTTCCTTTTCTTTAATTTTTGATTTCCCCCAATTATCGCCGTCGCCGTCCATCATCGATTCTGGCCACCCCCACATTCCATTCGATCATCAAAATCCCCCATCACGCTCGCCCTTCTCCGCGCACCTTCTCCGCACCTCCGTTCAACCCAGCTCGCACAGGAGTTGGGGTTCGAACCCCTTCGCTGTCGCATCGTCGGGGTTCGCCCGCACCACCACACCGTTCACCTTCACAGCCGCTTACGGGGTCGAGGCAGTTTACCCTCGGCCCAGGAGCTTTTCGGTGTCATTTTGCAGGTCCCAGGAAGGCTATCTGCGGTCTTCCCATTCGAGCACCGGAGCTCCTCCTCCGCTGGGGTCGACCGAGCTCTCCGGAGCTCCGTTGATTCATCGGAGAGGTCCCACAGACGCGGGAGGCTATGGCGAAGCTTTCTCGATCATCAGAAGCCCCCGCGGAGGCTCGGAGCACGCGTACTGGGCCGATGAAGTTCGTCGGCCACTTGTTCTTCGAGGACCTCCAGCAGCCGTCCGATGCACCCCCCGCTCCAGTTCGTATCACAGTCGTCCGTCTGAGGAGCCACCAGCAGCGTCAGATCTTTGGAGGAGTGCTCTGGACCGTCCGATGGCCGAGGTTTAGCCACAGCGCTTCCCCTCCGTTTGATCCCCCATGTGGCGAGGCCCTGTCCGTCTGATCAGCCTGAGGAGTCCAGCGTTGGAGTGCCACCCGTTCTCGACCGCTCGATCCACCACGTGGCACACATCCGACCCTCGGATTTTATAAAGGGTAATTTATCCCTTAGGCCCTTATCTTTAGTGTAGTTTCGTTTCAGTCCTGTAAATATTTTTAGGATTTTATTTACGTTGGTACATTTGCACTTTAGACCTTGTCTGTTTCTATATTTGCACATATGCCCCTGTTTGTAGTGTAGCACGTGCATCGACACGTGCTTTGTTGGGTATTTTGCATGTCTAGCTCTGTAGTTCTGCAATGTTATGAAATGAATGAAATGTTTTAATTAATTGCAGATATGCCCCTGTGAGTGCTTTTTATGCGCATGTGTGTTATATTCGTGGGTAAATTACATTAAGTTTCCTGGGTTTTTAATACTTGTTATTATTTAGCCCAGGAACTTTATTTCTTTGCATATAGGTCCCTGTGTGCCCCAGACACGCGCCGCGCGTGTTTTCTTGGGAATTTTGCACCGGACCCCCAGAGCTTTGGATATTTACGTATAGGTCCCTATGCACTATACCTAGGTTTTATTTTTGAATAAAATATCAAATTTACTCCAAATTCAATGACAATTGGACACATGGCTCCTGCCATGTTGTAAAATTTTCTAGAATTTTTGGGGACATTTTTGGTTTTATTTGCTATTTTTAAAAATTCAAAAACATCCATTTTCTTTACTGTCTGATTTTAAAATCACAAAAAAATAGTAAAATTCATCTAAAAATTATAAAAAATTAGCTACTGTTTCTTTTGTTGTGTTTGATTTTCGGACCAATTTTGGTCATTTTTCATTGATAAAACTCAAAAAAATTACAAAAGACTGAAAACCTCATAAAAATTCTAGTAAATAATTTAAAAATCCAAAAATAATAATTAAGGTGCCTAAATTTTCCTTGTTTCTTTCTCTTTACAGGAATATTACCTCCAGGCTTATTGGGGACTTTTAGATATTTTATCTAAGTCCCTCAAGCTCGGCTGGACAGTACCTTCATTTTCTTGCATTGTTTTATTTTTAGAAAATTAAATAAAAATCAGAAAAATACCAAAAATTCACTAAAAACAGTAAAAATCATAAAATACACAAAAACATTTTTATTTGAATTTTTGCTTGATTTTTGATGCATTAAATAATTGCTTGAAGTTGGTTATTTTTCTAGTTTCTTTATTTTCTTAATTAATTAAAAATCCAAAAAAATTAAAAACAATTAAAAATCCACCAAAAACACTTGTCTTTTATTTTTAATTCTTTTTGAGACTACTTCGTAGGCCGCAAGGCCATCACGTGCTCCGTGAGTCCGACCCTGGTCGCTATACCAGGCTAATCCAATAGCCAGGACCGCTATCGATTTTATTTGATTTTTGACTTGATTTTGGTGGTCTGCTTTACATTTTCTTGATTGAGCCGAGGTTCTCATTGATCCGGGTCGCAACGACCCGAGTGATATTTTGACCTGATCCGGATTAGTGGGATCTTTGGCTCATCACTCCTCCAAGTGACAATATTTCCTCCAACCATCATAGCATATCTCGTGGTGAAGCGACTATCCTCAGGTGAACTTGCATAGTCAGCATCTGCATGGGAAAAAACATTAGTGTTGTTATTTTTCCCGATAAAAAAGGTCGCGTCCTGGGGATTCCTTCAAGTATCGTAGAATCCAGAGAACATCCTGTCAGTTACTATAGCAAGGTTGCTCCATGTGTTGGATACATCTACTCATTACGTAAGATATATATGGTCTAGTAACAGTGAGGTAATGGTGTTTGCCAACCAGGCTTCTATCACGTAATATCTTCGAAGACAAGATCAGATGATGTGGACCGTTTCTTCAGATCTGCAGGAATGCTAGACGGTTTGAATCCAGGTAATCTAGCTTCAGTAAGGATGCCTTGACAATACTTACTTTGTGAGATGAAGTCCCTTTATAATGCATAGTACTTATATGCTGAATAAATAACATAGTGGACCAAGGTCCTTGGTAATGAACAGCTTCTGAAGAAATGCCTTGGTATTTAGTACCCATTTACCATAATCACATGTGACAACCATGTCATCCACATAAACAACAAGTATAATGGTATCAGTTGGTCATCTTGTGACAAATACATAGTAGTTAGAGGTTGTTCTCTGAAAGCCAAGAGTGCTAATTTCTATAGTAAATATGTCAAACCATGCCCTTGGGCTCTGCTTCGGATCATAGATTGCCTTGCGAAGTTGACATACACACTGCCCCTCGACTTCATAAACAGGAAGCTGTATCATGTACACCTCCTCCTCGAGATCTCCATATAGGAATGCATGATTCACATCTAGTTGAAAGATAGGCCATGCTTTATTAGCTGCCACTGAAAGAATAGTCCTTATAGACCACATTCGTGCAACATGTGAGAATGTCTTGAAGTAATCAACCCCATACATCGATGTAAAACCTTTAGCCATATGATGAGCTTTCAATATGTCAATGGACCAATCTAGTGATTGCTTGGTTGTGAAGATCCATCTGCACACCATATGTCTAGTCCCCTTGGGACACTACACCAGATTGCATGTCCGTCTTGAAGTAAGAGCATCCATCTCCTCATTCATGGCATGTCACCTTCTAGAATCCTACAATGCACCATGATCATCTCTCAGAGTGGAAATAGTTATGAGTGCATCTGCATATCTTCTATCAGTGGATGATAAACTAGTAGTAGTAGAAGTGAAATGAGACATGGGATGAAAAATAAATTGCCTCTTAGTTCTGCGTAGAGCAATGAGAAGTTCCTGAGGACCATTTGGGACAATAATGGATTGGGCACTTGAAGAAGGTGTATCATACTGCATCAAAGGGACATGTAAAGGAGCATTTTGGTGGTGTAGACATTTACTTGCATTTATGGACAATGGGTGGAGGTGGGAGATCCAGAGTAATATCTGTGACAAACTAAGTGAAGAAGCTGGTTTTCTCAAAAAAGGTTACATATGCAGAAATATAATAACGATGCCCAGTAGGATCATAACATCTATAATCTTTTTGAGTGCGAGAATAGCCAAGGAAAACATATTTCATTACATGAGGAGATAGCTTGTCAACAATGTGAAAATTATGAACAAAACCACACATCAAAGGACTCCTAGAGGTAGAGGAAAGGGAGAATCAGTTGGGTATAGTAAGGAAAATGGGGTGGGGCCTTGTAGTGAAGTAGAGGGGTTTTTGTTGATAAGATGGACGATAGTAGGAACAACATCACTCTAGTAGGTTTTAGGATCTTTCATCTAGGTGAGAAGGGAGCGAGCAATATTTAGCAGATGTTTGAGTTTCCTTTTCGCTACCCCATTTTGTTGGGAAGTATGCATATATGAGGTTTGATGAATGGTGCCGTAGGATGTAAAGAAGTTTGTTAAATCATGTTGGGTGAATTCTAAGGCATTATCAGAACAAAAAGCTTGAACACCCATGGAGAAAATATTCTTGATACAACGGAAGAAATTCTTAATAATATTATTAATCTCAAAATACTCTTTGAACAAATAGACCCAAGGTGATCGACTGTAATCATCAACAAAACAACAAAATACTTATGTACACTCCGATTACGGGCCGAACATGGCCCCCAAATATCACAATGGAATAAGTAAAAGGTATTTCACAACGTGGCTCAATATGAGTAGGGAAAGACGCTCGATGGTGTTTCCCGAACTGATATGCCTCACACTAAAAAGGTTTGAGCATAGAGAGTTCGGGGAACATGAGATGGCTTTCGCAAACAGATTACAAGGTGAAGGTGTCAGATAAGAGGATCCTCGGAGATTGACGCAACGCCAACAAAACTAGAATCAGACGGGATATCAAGGTAATAAAGGTCATTCTTCTCGTATCCCCTACCAAAAATCTATCTCGTTTGAATGTCCTCAAAATAACAACAGAACTCATAAAAAAATAACTCGATAATTAAGCTCAATGCACATCTTTTGTTCATATAAAAGACTAAGAGGAAAAGCAGGAGCACCGTAAACTCCATTCAGGCAGATGTTAGAAGAAAACTCCACAATCCTTTACTAGTGACAGGTGAATATGTCCCATTGGAAACCCAAACTCTCTTTACATAGGAAGACATTTGTAAGAAGGTGTTGAGATGTCAGTTTCAGAATTTTAAATTTTATTTAATGAGGAAATGCAAAAATATGCACAAGTGATGTGGTCGTCGTAACCCAAAACCGTCTCAAATGAAAATTTATTCAACTTGCAGAAATAAATCAAGAGAAGGAAGAAATGCTAGATGTGCTATTCATTTTACCTGCATAAACATACATGATCGAACTCAGGGAGGCTACAATACCTGAAGGTTATTAATTAATGAAAATTAAAGAGGATTTTTCCTTTTTCTCTTTTGTTGCTTTTATGTGTTTCTTATGCCTTTTATAATTTATATGGATTTTTAATATTTTTTGGTTTTGAGATTTTTTAAATGATTTTCAATTTTACAAATTTTCATCTTTTTAATTTTTAAAATAAAATAAAATAAATGAAAACAAAAGAAATAAGGAATCTTTTGTATTTTTAGAAAATAATAAATATACCTAAAAAAATTAAAATAAATTTTTTTTTGTGTTTTATTCAATTCTTATTGTTTTGTAATTTTTTTGAGATTTTTAGATTTTTTAGGATTTTAAAAATGAATTAAAACTGAAAAAAGAACACAAACAAATTAAATATACTTTTTTTGGGTTTTTTAAAATAACAAATAATGGAAAAAATAATGGAAAATAATTTTAAGCAGAAGCAATTTTCAAGTTTTAAAACAAGCTATTTATTTATTTTTATGATTTTCAATGATTTTTATGGATTTATAAAAGTTTTCTTAATTTTTAAATTTTAGGTTTTTTCTTAAGAAATTTTCAAACCAATTGTTTAACAAGGTAAAACAAGTCAAAACACGCAATCAATAATTTTTTGAATTTTTATTTTTTTTTCAAAATATTATGGATTTTTAATGTAGACAAGGTTACTTTTCAATGATTTTGAAATTTAAAACTAATTAATTTTAAAACAAAAATTAGGGGTGATAAAATTAATTAACAGAAGTTTACACTATTTTTTTATTTTAGAGTTAATTTGTTGTTTATTAAACTCAATTAAAGAAGCAAAATTTAATCTACTGAATAAGGACCAAATTATAATTATTTTACGTTTGTGTACCAAATCAATAACAAGAGTAATAAATGAAAGAAAAAAATATGTAAATTCACCATAAAAGAGCGTGCCAACGCACGTGAAATGCATTGGAATGGATTATTTTGCAAATACTTTATTTTCAAGGACCAAACAGTAATAATAAAACACAAGGCAACTTATTGCATTTTCTCTAAAATTCACATGCTGATGCATGCGAGTCTACACAAATAGGACCAAAGTGCAAATTTAAAAACAACAAGCTCAATAATGCAATTATTCACAAAATAATAAGCCGACACATGACCAATTTGTGTTTATGTACAAATAGATGAAAAAGCAGGGCAAGGGTGTAAAAATCACCAACGAAGCGTGGGATACACCTACGTGATGAACGGTTGAACTTCAACGATCTGGATCCGATCAAGCGGTCAAAATTTAGGGCTGAACCAATGGCAGAGATGTGATTTGGCATGGATTGTTCTTGATCCAATGATGATCAGTGTACTTAGAAGAACACATATGAATGCAGATGATTCTGAACTTGATTCCACCATATCTCTTTCGATCTAGTTCCGATCTGGAAGATACCGAGTCCAACACGTTCCTGTTGTTCCTCCTTGTCGATCTGAAGTTAAAGCTCGATCCATATCCCGTTGATGAGGGATTTGGATCTCAAGCTCCTAAATACTTCCATCTCGACCGTCAACCTTGAATTCCAGTTTTAAAATGCTCCTACAACACCTGCAAGTTATTGCTAGCTTGGAGGAGAAGCTCCAACGAGATTTATTGAGTAGAATAAAGAGTAAATGGGGGTGGATGGTCGACCTCCATTGACAATGTGCGGAATGAGGTCAAAACTTAGATCCAGAGCAGATTTGATGATCATACTACGATAAGATGATGGAGAAATGTGCTTGGAAGTTGTAGGGATGATTGGAATGAAGTTTAAACCAGTGGCAGGCCTCCGATCAGTCAGATAAGAGGTAGATTGGAAAAATTTTGATTTAGTCGAAGTCACAGTAAAAAGAAAGGAATTAAAGATAATAATAAAAATTAAGATAGACCAGATTACTCTACGATGGAATTGCGGTGTCATGGCCTCGATCCATCGGTGAAATGGCAGAGAAGCTTTCACACTGACAAATCTCTAGCGGAACTCGGAATTCGCTCCTGAGCAGCTCTCACACTCTCCAGATCGAGGGGAAGCTTCAGTGTCACCTCAACTCCCTCCTGGTATCGATCTCGGGTGCGAATTCGACTAAAAATGGATCAGCATGGAAACTTGAGATCTGGAGGTTTTTATGGCCGAAGAGCTTAGGTGATTTTGAAATCAAGAAGGGTGCGAGAACCGAGTCCATGAGGGTGAAATTTTATTCTGGCATGGAGAATGTTAATTGGTCAAGGGATTGGTGAAGAGATCAAGAGAAAATGGTAGCTGGATCGGTTAAGATAAATCAATGAAGACGATGGTTCGACCATATTGTTCAGATTTTGGGTCTAAAGGTGGAGTTGGCCCTGGTCTGACCTGTGGGGAGTTAGCCCACAAAATGCCAAACATTAGATGATAAATTAAAAAATTAATAAAAGAAAATTAAGAAATAAATATTAAATGGTTTTAAATTAAAAGATTTTTGAAAATAAATAATGCTAAAAAATAAATAAACAGACATATTTTTCATGAATTTTAATAAATTAAATAAATTAAATAAATAGCTTAAAAATAAAAATATTTTATTCATAGGTAAAAACACATACACACACATATAGAATAAACCAATTTTTATTTTTTTACAAATAATTACATAATTACATAATTTATTAATTTATATAATAATTTTAGGCTTTTAAATATATTTTATTTTTTTTTGAATTATTTAAATAAGTTAATTAATTAAGGCTATGTACAATATGGTATAAGATATCTGTACAATAAATACATTATTTTATTTTTGTTTATTTTTTTATTTTGTAATTTTTATTTGCAATTTAAATAAATAATATAAAATATATAAAAATTATAAAAATACAAAATTAAAAAGACAATATATTCAAAAATAAAAGGAAATAATTAAAAGAACAAATAATATAGTGTACAATATAGACAAAATATACAATGACACTCCAAAAAGCCAACTTTCACATCTTGACTCCAATTTTTATTAAACCACTTTATTTTAAAACTTATTTAATTTTGAACACAATGAAAGTGAGTTTGGTTTATTCAAAGTGTTGTTATTCTTATTTTGTACAATAATTCTTCTTCCAATCATTTTAAATATTTAATACTTATGTTTGTGTATAAGTTCCAAGAATAAAACATTTTTATTTGAGTTTATTTTGGTGATGAATAAAATAGTAGAAGGAAAGTACAATATGTGCAGTGATGAATATACACGTGAATATTGGTTCTCTCTATTTTTCTAGATACAGACCCTATCTCCCCCCACTTTATTCTTTATCGATTGGGTCAAGTCTTGACCTACTCTCGAGGTTAGGATCAACCTATATTTATTGCATATATATAATCTTTTTATTTTCTTTATTTTTACTTTATTTATTTATTTTAGGTTAAAATAGTGATAAATATACAATATTTCTAGATGAATGTAGATTATTAATGGTGGTATTTACATGTATTTTATAAGAGATTTTAAGCTAAAATAAATGAATAAAGATGAATTGGTGATTCATCATCCCCATACACTTTACCTTTGCTAGTCCCTTAGAAAACACTTATTTGAAGAATAAGTGACTAAAAAAAAGAATAAAGGAAAAATAAAGAACTTAGAACAATGTTGATTTTAGGCTAATCTTCATAAAATCAAATTATGGACGTCAGTCAGACCTTTGGATTATTAGTTTGGCAGAACCTTATTGAGAATAGGATTTAAGACTCAACGACCTTTAAGTTCCTAAGTCTCTATTCAGTTCGCCTAGACAACCAGGTCAGAATAAGTCATCATCCGCAAATTCTAATGACTATGAATCTTATTGTATTGTGTAAGTGAAATATAGCTATCCACATTTGAAGTGATAAAGAACAACCTTCTCTTAGCAAGGTGACCCTAATTCCCCAATCAAGATACTCTTTCCTCGAGGAGCGAGGTATTTCCTTCTAAGTCCAGGTAAATGTTTTGTCCACAATCGATGAGGGGAGAAGATATAAGAATAAGAAATGAATTAGAGTGTGGCCAGTGCAGCCACATCTCCTTTTGAAGCCAACTAGTGTATCCAGGTCTCCACTAAGATCTGTAGGTTCTCTGAAGCTTGGACCATTGTGGTCATTTTTCTTATTTGTATTTGGTGTATTTTTGGCTTCTTCTTGGTGAAAAATATTGTTGCATTGCATTGACCTTTTTGTGCCCCGACAGATATAGAATCTTTTTCTGCCCATGTTTTAGGGTCTTAGAAAAAAATGTACCAGCATACCATCCCTCATCTGAAGCTTTATTTCAACCTATAGATCCTGTCTTTAAATGTCCATGCCACTAGACTAGGTTGGGGCACACTGGTCACTCAAAGTAACTGCGTATGTTTACATTTGCATGTGTCTCTTACCAGCGGATTCTATCCCTCACCAACTCATTTGTGTTGATCTACGTGCAAGGTGCTTGTCCAAGTTAGGTAAATGTCTAAAAGAATTATGTGTGTGTATGAAATATTCTATTTATACCTATCATGTTGACACGTGAACATAGTCTTATGGACCCAAAGAACTATGACCTAAAAAGTCTCGACTCCTGTTCCTATAAGGTTCCTCCGAAATTATGTGGATTAAGGTCTCAACCAAGCTCCATTCTTCGGACTTTATTCATGACTATTTTAGGCATCAATATCATTCTGAAAAATGCAAATGAAAGAAAAACACTTTTTTTAAAAAAGAATTTTCTAGAGAACTTTTGCAAATTTATATGCATTTTCTTTTTTTTTTTCATTTTCATGAATTTTAAAAAAATTAGAAAGATAGACATATCTACAAGAATTTAGAAGGATTTTATGCAAATTTTATAAAGAATTGCATGCAAAACTATATACAAGGTTATATACATTTTTATACAAGATTTTACAAAAGCACTTTTTATTTATAGCTTTTATATACAAATTTTTACAAAGGATTTTATCTATACATGTTTTAACTACATCTTTTATACAAAGAATTTCATTAGCAAAAGAATTTTATGCTCATATTTTACAAGATTATTACAAGGTTTATACAACCAGTTACTATACATATTTACACACAAATTATTTATATACGCGGTGAGAAAATAATTTACAAACCAGTTTACAAAATATTTTTATAAACACTTTACAAAACCTTTACAAAATTATTTACAAAAATAATTTAAGAAACATTTTACAAAATTTTGCAAAGCATTTTATTATAAATCATTTTACAAATAATTTGCAAACTAATAATTTTGTAAAACAAATAATTTTACAAACGTTTTACAACCAAAATGGTTTTACAAATGTTTTATCAAAAAATGGTACAAAAATAATTTTACAAAGATTTTTACAAAGACTTTGCAAAACTATTTTACAAAAATGTTTGCAAAAGAATATTACAAAAGAGTACTTTTTACAAAATATTTTTATTCCAGTTTTATTAGCCATATTATTAGACAAACAAAAGTACAAATTATGGCTAAAGTATATATATATATATAATATACGACACCCCCTATACTTAGCCTTAACTATGTCCTTATAATGACTAAGAAGCGACAACGGAAGACATAACCCGTGCTAGGTATAGAAAAGTGAAAATAATTCTATATTACAATGACTCAAAGAATAAAGAATAAAGTGCATAGAAGTCAGTGATTCTCCCTACACTTAGGATCAAATAATCCTAAGTATAGAAGACTATACAAAAGAGAAAAATCGAGGAAAAGAATGTACAGACTCAATGACTCGACTTGTTCTCTCCTATACTTAAGGTAAAAGATCCCTAAATATATAAAAGAATATTAACAAGTTGAAGTACAATCGAGAGAACAAAAGAAAATAAAATGAAAAATAAATAAGAAAGAAATAAACGACATCACTCCCCCTATACTTAGGGTAAAAGATCCCTAAGTATAAGCAATAACATGAGTGATGAAATATAATGAAAATAAGAACAACTCAAGTCATTCATCTCCCCTATACATAGGATAGAGTGCATCCTCAATATAGCACACACACATGGAAAAGAGATAAATGATAAAAATGGAAGAAAGAAACAATAAAACGAAAGGAATATATACAAAGAATATCAGCTCATGTATCAGATGCAGAAGTAATCAAAGAATCATCGTCTGGTACCACATAAATGGAATCAACTACGGACATGAACGTATCATGATCTAGATATGGCTTCAGCAACTGTCCATTCACCACAAATGATTGTGCGTCAGATGACAACTCAGAAATGATAATATTATAATTATCACGCACAACTCTCACTATGAACGGTCCTAAACATTTGCATTTGAGTTTTCCTGGAAATAACTTCAAGTTCACATCAAACAACCACACCTTCTGATTAGGCTCGAAAGTCTTTCTCCTAATGTGTCTATCATGCCGTCTCTTGACTTTCTCCTTATACATCAAGCTATTGTCATAAGAAAATATTGGAATTCCAGCAATCTGTTCAAATCCACTTTCCTACTCTGTACTACTCTCTGATAGTCCAAGTTGTAAAGATGGATTGCCATAAATATTTATGAATTAACTCAGCTAGAATGTGGCAAGGATTTCCATAAACCAACCGATAGGAAGACATACTCAAAGGAGACTTGTACATCGTATGATAAGCCCATAGAATTGAGTCAAGCATCTGCGACTAGTTCTTCCTATCAGGACATACAAGTTTCTGAAAAATAGTTTTTATTCCCTATTTGAAATCTCAGACAAGCCATTAGTCTGCAGGTGGTAAGGAGACATGGCATGATGCTCAATGCCGTACTCCTTAGCTATTTTTTGACCTCTTTGTTGATAAAATGACTTCCCCCATCTGAAATAAGAATCTTGAGAATCCCAAACCCCAAAATAATGTTGTCCTTGAGAAAGTGATAAACCATACGACTATCAATGGCTTGGGTGGGAATAGCCTCCATCCAATGACTAACATAATCCACGACAAGTAGGATGTACTGAAATCCCTGACTAATAGAAAAATGGGCCCATGAAGTCAATGCCCCAAGCATCAAAAACATCTAAAATCTGAATATACTTTAGGGGCATTGTAACTTTGGAACCAATGGTTCCTCCCATTCTATGGCAATTAGTACTTCACATAATCTGTAGCATCCTTAAATAGAGTTGGCCACCAAAGGCCACATTGTAGAACCTTTTCTGTCATGCGCTTCCTCGAATGATGTCCACCAACTTCTAATCTACGACAATGCTCAAGCACACTAGTATATTGTTCCTGCGGAGTGCACATCCTCCAAATACAATCCGCACCCTCACAAAATAGGTACAGATCCTCCCACTGGTAAAAAAATGAAACTCTGACAAAGATATGTCTACCTTCAGCTTGGTCCAATCTTGTGGAACTTTCTTATAGACAAGATAGTTCACAATATCAACATACCAAAGGAGTGAGGCAATAGACAAAACCACCTCATCTAGAAAGGTCTCTGTAATAGGAAGTAGTAGCTACTCAAGGGACTCTGCATCTGTAATCTGAGAAAGGTGATCTGTCACAACATTCTTTACTCCAGGTTTATCTCAAATCTCCAAATCAAACTCCTAGATAATAAGGATCAATCTAATAAGGTGTGGTTTTGGCATTCTTCTTAGCCTGTAAATACCATATGGCAAACAATCACTCTAGAATCTAGTAGGTGTGATCTGAATTTCTCTAAAGCAAACACCACTGCTAGAATTTCCTTCTCTATAACGGTGTAGTTCCTTTGTGCCTCATCCAAATTCTTACTAGCATAGTGTATAGGAAATGGTACTCTATCCCTTCTCTGCCTTAAAAAACTCCAAAGGGAAAATCTGAGGCATTTGTCATAATCTTAAAAGTTAGAAACCAATCAGGTGGCTGTAGGACACGAGCACTAGTAACCAATTCTTTTATTTGATGGAATGCAAGGAGGACTTTCTCATCCACAATAAACTTACTCTCCATGCACATAAGCTCAATCAATGGTCTAGCGATCTTGCTAAAGTCCTTAATGAATCGCCTATAGAATCTGACATATCCAGAAATGACCTCAACTGCTTCAAATTTATCGGAGACTCAAGATTGGAGATCACATCAATCTTAACTGGATCAACCTTCGTACCATATTTGGAGATGACGTCGCCCAATACAATCCCATTAGTCATCATAAAGTGACTCTCTCCCACGAGAGCACTAAGTTTACCTCACGACAACGCTGAAGTACTCAGTCTAAATAAGTAAGACATGAGTCAAACTATCCACATAGATCGAGAAATCTTCCATGAAAACCTCTATAAAACTACCTACCATGTCGGAAAAAATGACCAACATACACCTCTGGAATGTATCTGGAGCATTACACAATCGAAAGGGCATCCCTCTAAAGGTGTAGGTGCTAAACAAACAAGTAAAAGTAGTTTCTCCTGATCTTCTGGAGCGATTGCAACCTGATTATACCGTCAGTATCCATCCAAGAAATAAAAGAACTCTTTTCCTGTCAGTCGTTCAACTATCTATTCAATACAAGACAAAGAAAGTGATCTTTCTTGGTCGGAGTTCATGAACCGATAATCTACACATGTAAGCCATGAAGTGGGTACTCAGGTTAGAATCTCCTCACCATGGTCATTCATCACAATTGTAATATTGAATTTCTTCAGGACCACATGTAATAGGCTGGCCCACTTAGAATCAGGAATAGGATAAATAGAGCTAGCATTACACCAATTCTTGATATCTTTCATGACAACATCCTAGAGATTAGGATTCAGACTGTGTTAAAACTCACGAGTCTACTTGTTGCCATCCTTAAAGTAGATATGACGCGAGAACAATGTTGGATTGATCCCACAGAGATCCAAAATATTCCAGATTATGGCCTTGTGATTTTTCTCAAGAACCTCTAACAAGTGAGATTCTTGGTAGTTGGTCAACTGCGAACTGATGATGATCGGAAACATTTGGGGTGCATAATGAATATGCGATTCATCACTCTAAAAGAGATTAATTGAGCTCGGTTCCCCAAAATTCACTTGCATTTCACCATCTATATTGCATTATTAGCATTCATGCATGTATAAATAATAATTGCATTGTATCATTCATCATGGCATAAATAAGAAGCCAAAAATCCCAGCCCAATTAACCTGTAAAATAGATAACTTCTCTAATTTTTAACTAATTTATGATAACTCCAAATCACTTGAAACTACCTCCATTGTATACTTATTACTAACAAGAATAGATAAAAAATACAAAAAAATTACTAACATAAATAAGTGGCTCACAAACCCAAATAAAAATTTCAGAATTTCCAAGCTGAAATGCTAATGTCTCCTTCATACAATGCCTGATTTGATCTTACTCACTTTTGAACTAATGTACATTCAATTACCTTCAAAAGAAGACCAAGTTCAAGTCAAACATAGCTATTATGTGAAAGTTGGGTTTTGGGCATCTTTTGTACATTGTGTATTTTACCAGATTTTAAGCTATTATTTTATGTACATATTTGATTCATTTTCTTTTATTTCCTTTTCATTTATTGTCTTAGACAAAAGTTTTATTAAAATACGTAAAAATCCAAATCCAAAATAAGCTTGAAGTCAAAGAAACTGACTGAGTCTAAGCCTTCACTGACAATCTGTACAGTAAGTCCCCTTTATTTTATTCCATTATTTCCTTAATTATTAAAAATCCAAAAAGAGTAGATTAATGTGTAAATAATTGTCTTTTATTTTATTATATTTTTTTCTCAATTTTCATCTTATTTTAAAATGACAAAAAAACCACAAAACCTAAAAATCAAGGTATTCTATGTACATAGAGTGCCGCCAAAAATATCACTTTGTGCAAATGACTTATTTTGGTTTTGATCTCTTCATGAAAGTTATAGATCTCATTGAGAGAGCAATCTTTTATGAATAAAATTTTTATATCCGGGGTCATTTACTATTTCTTTTCGATTTTTTTTCTTTTTAATTTTTGAATTTTCTGGGAGTGACACATGATAGCTCCTAGAGCCGCCACATGTCACCCATTTTTAGGTTTTTTCAATTCCATTTTTTAAAAAAATTAAAAATATAATATAAATAAATAGGGTGCCACTTTGCATGATCGTGGCCGTCTGATCTCGGCCGATCGGATGACCCCTGTAAATAATAATATAAATAACAATTGCGTATTTATAGCAATTTTCGTTTGGAATCTTGCATGTGTAACCAAGACACTTAAACTCTTTTTCTATGATGTATCAGTTCTATTTCATCTCCGGTGAGGGTGGGGCCCGATTTGAGTAGCTCATAGGTTAGACCTGCACTGTGGCTATTAGTGCTACTAGGATTATATTGCTTGTGCTTGCAGAACCTAGGACTACACTGCACTTCATTGAGATGCACTTCTAGATCCTTCAACCTAGTCAAAATTTAACTCAATTCTTCTCGACTAATAAAATTTTCTGATAGGTTGTCAGCTTGCATATCATATACAATAATTTTCAATTCTTGTATTGCATCCTACATGGAGATTGTTGGACATGCGAGCCTACGGTGAGCCATTATGCAATAAATGTTATTGTAAATATCATTCCCTAATCTGAAATGAAGAATAAATAATTTGCATAATAGGCCCCTTAGTACAATTTAGGCTATGTACCACGACCATCTTAATGATCACAAAACTGTTGATTCAATTGTTAAATCATAGATGTGGGACATGCGAGCCCATGATGAGCCATTATGCAATAAATGTTATTGTGAATATCATTCTAGAATCTGAAATGAAGAATAAATAATTTACATAATAGGCCCCTTAGTACAATTAGGGTTATGTACCATGGCCATCTTAATGATCATACAACTGCTGATTCAATTGTTGAATCATGGAGGCTGGTGCTTGGATGAATATCTAAAGAGTTAGATTGAGGACTCATCAAGCACCGTTAAATGATTATTAAGATAGGATCTCCAGCCTGAAAAGGAGATGGAAATCCTTTTTCTCTAAAGGTTGATATCTGACCGACCTCTTGAAGCAGGTCCTTTGCATGAGAATAGAGATTCGGAGGTGTCAGATTAGTTAGATCAAAGAGTTGACTTAATGAGATTGAGATAACCAAAGACCTATGTTGTATACTGTCACAATATAGGCACACATCCTCTGACCGGAGATAGATGTGTTACTATATGTCTGAGTATGTACATTTGGCATACCAATAGGTTGATGACCTAATCAACTTTTATACATTGGCACACTAGTGTGCATATAAGAGCATATGAGTAATACGATCTCTCAAAGGGATCATACATGTGAAAAACAGTAAAAGCGAGAGCCGCTTAATAATGGTCTGACAAATCAGACTCACTGTCCCTGAGGCGACTACTCAAGCCTTCACGTTGATCAACAATTAACCCACACAATTAATCAAGCAATCAAGAGCAAGGATTAAAATTTATTATACCCTACTAAAAATGTATAATGGCAAGTAAGTAGGGGTGGAACACAGGAAGCAATCAGAGCAAAGCAAACTAAATGAAAGTCAAATGTCTTATGTCATGAACTACTTAGCCAAGTAGAATTTTTGGTGGGTTTTTGATTTTCTATTTTTATTTAATTTTTGATTTTATATTTTTGAATTTTGGTTTTTGGTTTTTGATTTTCTGATTTTATATTTTCTTTTTATATTTTATATTTTTATCAATAATAGAATATATATACAAAGTAAGAAAGAGATAGATAATGTATTAATAACAATAGGTAAAAATAAGGAAAAATCAGGAAATAAAATGTTTTTAGGTTTTTTATATTTCTGTAATGTTTATGTGTTTTTTTCTAGATTTTTCCTAATTTTTTTGGTATTTTTAAAGTCAAAAATACTGAAAAAAGAGAACAAATTAAAAAGCTGAAACTAAAATGAAGAAATAAAATAGGAAACCGTAACAAAAATTCTCCAAATTAATTTTCAATAAAAGATAATAAAACAAGGAAAAGTTAAAGACAAAAATTCGATTTTTATGATTTTTATAGAATTTTTAAGATTTTTATGAAGATTTTTAGAGTTTTTATATTTTTAGGAGTTTCCTTTTATATTTTTTAACGATTTTTGGATCGAAGTTAAAACAACTAAAATATGAAAAATACATTTTTTCGAGAATTTTCTGAGGTGTTTTTATAATTTTTATGGATTTTCTAATGCAAACATTGCACAAAATGAGTGTTTTTGAATTTTATAAATATTAAAATGCAATAAATATGCAAAATAAAAATAAGGCATGATACTGCAATGCAATAGGAACCTATGGTAATTTTTGTTGATTATTTAGCAATTTATGGATGCGTTAAATAAATACTATCAACATCAAGAAAATACATGGCTGCCAGGGGCATAAATGCAAATACACACAAAGTCAGGGGCCTGGTTGCAATTTTACCAAAAAATCATGCGTGAAACACGTGTTCTGCTGTTCACAGGGGTATAATTACAAATAACAAAAACTTGCAGGACGAGAGTGCAAATAACCCAAAAATATGTTTACTTAACTACGCATAGGGGTATAAATGCAATTATCAGAAAGTTCAGGAACATTAGTGCAAAATACCCAAAACCACGTGCTGCGTCACGTGAGGTGACATAGCCAGGACTAAAGTGCAAATCTAAAAAGGTCAGGGCCCTAAGTTTAAATATTACAAAAGTTAAACAACTGTCTGGAAAAGTTTCTAGATTAAATAATAAATACGGAAAATAGGCGGGGTTGATTTGCAAATGCCCACCTTAGGCGCGATCGAACGGCTCAGCGCCGTTCACTTAAACACGTGGCGTGACGAGGGCGCACGATACCCCTTCGTAGCGGACGACGGAGATTGGAAGCTCTGATGTGATCTGACGGCCGCTGCTCTCAATCATCCAACGGCCGTGGGTGAATCTGGTGCTCGCTTTTGATCGGACGGCTGTGGAAGGCATTGGAAGAACTTTGCCTGGAGGTCGCCTCGAGCGACGATGGTGGCCGACACACGGCCTCTCCCGGCCCCGGAGTAAGGGCAAAAGAATCCTGGGGTTGCTCTGTGTCGAACGAGGGTCTCAACTGGAGCTGATATGGCGAGACTTGGCCGGACAGCGGAGGTGACCTAGGACGTGCTTCCTCGGGTAGTCGAGGCTCACAGGAGCCTCCTCTTGGGCTCTTTCCTGCAGGGTTAGAAGCACAACAAAAAGGCTAAGCTCGGGGTGGCGTTTTGAGGGAGTATGGAAGTAGTTTGTGGCTCGGGCGTGGAGCTCCGGCGATCGGCGGAGAACGGGGCTCGGGTAGCTCGATCTGGGTGAGATCAAGGTGGATGGATGGGTGGAGTGGTCCGACAGAGCGATGAGGAAGAAGATGGAGGTGAAAGGAGCGGGTTTAGTGCAGTGGTGAAGTCGGAAGGTGGAGGCGGAGCGGAGCTCCGCCGTGGATTCGAAATCTGATTCACGGCGAACAACGGAACGTGAAGCTATAATACTGCTAGACTACGCTGCTCTAGGTCTAAAATACAAGAAAGTGCAAAAGAAAGGAGTGAAGGCTCACCGGAGGGGAGGTTGGCGGAGCTCCGGCGAGGGGGTGGATCAACCTCGATTCGACTCCAATTGGCACGAAATCTGGCTCACTCGCTTCCTGCTGTCACCAGGAGTATGAAGGGCTAGGGGTTTGCGACTGAAAATGGAGGAAGAGGGATCAAATTCAAAATGGAGGTCAAAGGGGTTTTTGAAGAAGATGGAGGATAGGGCGAGAAGAACGAGGCGTATCGAGCGAATCGTCGCTCTAACGATCGATGCAAGCCTAGGGCATGTATCATGGATTATCGGGCTTGAAAAGTCATGAAGGGTGGATCATGAAAATATGCAACAATTGGCCTTGAAAAAAATCATGAAATAGGTCAAAAACCACAGTCAGACACAAGGCACGCGCTGGGTCAGAGAGTTGACCCATGGTCAACTCTCCAGCCCTCCTGGTTGGTCCACGTGGACCAACCAGGAAAAAGCCTGGAAATAATATTTGTAAAATCATTTTAAAATAGTAAAAGATTTATTTATTTTTAGGATATTTAATAAAAAAATGTTTATTATTTTATAAATTATTTTAATATGATTTTTAATTATTTTTATGAGGTATAAAAATATAAGTTACCATTTTAGACCTATATAGGTATATGTATCTCTGTATTTTAGTATTTTATTTTTATTTTGTGAATTTAATTTATTTATTTTTTCTATTATTTTATAAATTTATAAAATATTTTTATACACTTAAATATATTTTTACTTTATTTTTCTGAGGTATTTTATATACTTAATAAAATAAAAGTTTTGATAATGTATGTATAAGTACATGTATTATACCTATGTATGTTATATATAAGTATTTTTTATTTTGTATTTTCTTTGTGTTTTTATTCTGATTTAATATAAATATTTATTATAAATAATATTTACAAAATTATAAAAATACAAAATGATAAAAATAATTAATAAATAATAAAATGAATATTTTAATATGTACAAGTATACAATAGGGGTCCAAAACTCAACTTTCAAACCGTAGCTCCGCCAAATGCAAAATCCCACCGCCATTAAATAGCTTATTATAAATTATATATAATTAAAGGTGAGTTTGATGCATTTCGAGTTTTTATTTGTGAGATACAGGTCTGGGAAGTTGGGGTTCTGGATTTTTATTCAGATCATAACTTTTTATCTGTACATTATTTTTGAGTAAAATCAATTTTGTATTTTTCTTTATTTATTTATCTACAACTTTCATGTACAAAGTTTCTTTATTTGAGATATAAAAAGTGGAACCAAAAATAGGTCCCAAAATGAATAAAGAATGAATGAAATAAAAGGAATTTTTATTGTATTTTTGGCCCTTATCTCCCCCTACATTATTCCTTATCGACCTAGTCATCAAGATGCCTAGGTCTCGAGGTTTCGGGTCATAAAATATTTACAATATTTTATTCTTTTTCTTTTCTTTTCTTTATTTTATAATTTTGGCTTTAAAAACCGCATTTTATACAATATTTACACAATGATGTATGAATGCTAAAATACCTGATTTAACACTATTTTTATGCATTTACTAGGGTTTTTAAGGCCAAAATGATAGAATAAAGATGATGAAATGTGGATTCATCAACATGTTCATTTATTGAACCAGAAGACATGAGCTCACTCATGAGATATTGGGAAGGACCAAATTCCATGCACAATCATTTCGCTTTGGTAGCTAGACTGAATTTATAGGTTTGAGATATGCTTTTGGAAAGTATATGATCAATACCTGGGTATGATATATGCATTTGGAAAGTATATGATCGATACCAACTCCCAATAGTCAAATAAGAAACTTAATGATAAATCCCTGAAGTAGACAGTGTTAATTGATTTAATACTTCAGATTTAATCAAGGTCTTCCAGGGTGCAGGATATACAGTTATTAGGAATATGTGAGGCTGATGTGATCATAAATGATTGTATAACCATGACGCTTCCATTCCCAATGAGTGCTGAAACATGTATGGATTTTAGCGACTCCTCTCAGCAGAGAAGTGATATAATCTAGTCCAAGTGTTGGACGGTGATATGAATATGATTCAGATGTAATAAAAAATTGGATCAACGACCTTGATTTAATCAAGCATCTATGGGAGGTCCCCGATATCTGTATTTGAGATTTGATCTCAATATCCAAGTCACTATACATGGAACAATAAAATCGCCATGTCCTTATCTCTAAGTATCCATGGAGAAAGCACATTATCCTTAAAAGAGTTCATGGATTATTTTATTGTTGATATATGTATCCGAGAATCGAGAAAATGGATAATTAAATGTGATTTAATTATCATGAATAATATGAATTTGATTCACATTATAAGGAGAGTTATCTAAGATAATTGAATGTGATTTAATTATCAAAGATGTGAATAATGTGAATGTGATTCATATTATTTGGACACATGAGAATAGAGATCCAAGATGATTAAATGTGATTTAATTACCATGGACATGAATAATGTGGATAGCACTATCCATATTAATTGTATATATTATAAGTGTGATTTAAATTATATAAGAGAGAGCTATTTGTAAATAACATTTACAAATTAAATATTGATGTGAATTGGATTCACATTCGACAATTAATTGAAAATACAATTTATATTTTATTTTGGATTGTGAATGCAATTCACAATTTTCCAATAGCAAGATTGCAATATTCACAAAATAGTTATGAATTATTTTTGTAGAATAATTTACAACAAGTGTTGTTGTAAATATTGGAGATTTCCATGGAACAATGTAATCTCATGAGATTGACTCCTTCCTAGTTGGGAGGTGGATGGCTGATGAATCTGTGATCATGGAAGGCCGTATCGATATCGATATCACTTTGATATCGTATCGATACGATATTTCGATAATATATCGACGATATATCGCTGAAATATCGCCCATATCGACACACCTTTGTGAAGAAAATTCCTAGAAATCGGGATATATCACCATATCGGTGCCCATATCGGTCCAATGTCGATATCGATATATCAGTGATATATCAATGATATATCACGATATTTCCTTCCATGTCTGTGATTCATCACTCTAAAAGTTGAAAATAGATCTTTGTTCCCGAGTAATTAGATGTATTTCATCACCTATATTGCATAATTAGCATTAATGCATGCATAACTAATATCTGCATTTTAGCATTAACATTTGCATTAAATAAGAAGCCAATTTCACTTGTAAAAATCATATATTTATATATTTTATACTAACTCCAAACTCCATAAATTCAGCTCTATAGTGTATATAATACTAACACTAATACAAGAAAAATACCAAAAAATACTAACTTGTAAAATTGACCAATAAAAATCGAGTCCAAGTTTGAGACCATGAACCTTAAAATACACATATCTCTCTCATACAGCTTCTGATTTAGGTCTACTCATTTTAGAATAATATACATTCAAAGACATTCAAAACAAGATCAATTCCATTAAAATCGGAGCTCGTATGCAAAACTTGGGTTTTGGGTTACCATTGTATATTGTATGTATTTGTATTTGTACCCTTTTATTTTATCACTTAATTTTTCTTCATTTCCATTTTTGGTCAAAAGGAAACTTGTAGTTCTCATCGAGATCTACAACTTTTATGTTTTAAGTTTTTCCAAATTCGGTCATTTTCTTCCTCATTTTTCCATTTCTTCTTCGCACTAATCTTATTGGGCCACGTGGCGCCTTCTGGTTGCGCCATGCGGCCCGACTCATCATGCGCCATGCGCCCCCTTTTCATGGTCGTCCGATCATTCCCTACAACTCAAGATCCAAGCCATCCATTCCCGCCTCAATCTCATCCCTTGGATCAAGGCCCAGATCGCATCTGGGCCGATCGCTTCCGCCTTCACCTCCTTTCGCCATGTGGCTCCATCAACGCCACCCGATCTCCTCCGTGCGCTTCAGATTGAAGCCATTCATTTCCGCTTCAATCGCAGCCCTTGGATCAGATCTCAGATTGCATCTGAGCTGCCCGCTAGCGCCCTCACCCTCCTTCCTCCATCCATTCCCGCCTCAATCTCAGCCCTTGGATCAAGGCCCAGATCGCATCTGGGCCGATCGCTTCCGCCTTCACCTCCTTTCGCCACGTGGCTCCATCAACGCCACCTGATCTCCTCCGTGCGCTTCAGATCGAAGCCATTCATTTCCGCTTCAATCGCAACCCTTGGATCAGATCTTAGATTGCATCTGAGCAGCCTGCTAGCACCGTCACCCTCCTTCCTCCACGTGGCTCCATCATCACCCTCCATCTCTTCGCAAGATACCTTCATCTCGACCGTTCCTTCTTGCATCTGACATCGACCCTCCGATCCTATCCCAGATGTAATCTCCACCGTTCACTTGCACCCGCACCACATCCCACCATGTGGTGCGTCCTCCACCCTTCGATCGTACCACCTTGATCTAATCCAGGCCCTTCCTTAGCGCCCCGCTCAAAGCCGTTGGATCACTAGATCCAATAGTCGAGAGTTCGTCGTCAACCTCCCAAAGACCCCTCGTCCATGTCGCCCCACCTCACCAACCATCTCTGCCCTTTCTATTTCATCGCCATTACCGCCACCATCTCCACTCGATGATGGCCCCACGATGACGCCCATACTCCCCTCATCCTCGTCAGCGCCCACTCTCACCATGACTCCCTCTCCCTCGCTCCATAAACCCCACATAAACGTCACCCCCATCACTGGAGTCGCCACCTTGTCTCTATAAATACAACACCTCCGGCCACCTTCAGCCCTATCCACCCTTGCATGAGAGTCCCTAAAGTTCTTCTCCTCTTATATGTGACATAGATTTGGCATGAAATCGAGCGACGACAGAGATCCTCTTCGGCAAGATCCATGGCGTTCCTTCGCCGTGCAGCAGCTCCTCCACCGAGCTGCTCGAGCTCGGGCACCTGCTGGCCCTAGAGCGACAACCAGTGGCTCCGAGTCGAGCTCCAATTCCCAAGTAGAACCCTTCATCTTCTTCTCCGATCTTCATCTTCTTCCCCTACGATTTTCTCTTATTTTCTCCGACCTCCTCGCTCGACATCGCCTCACACCGACCATCGATCGAGCTCTGTCTCGGAGCTCCCATCTTCGCGCATCCCTCCATTCATCTCCACTATCTATCGCAACACCTTCGACGACTGCTATGCCGATCATAGCGGAGGAACACGTCGATAGCCACCCACTCCACTCCGCAAGGTCTCGACCACCCCTCGACTTCACCACGCGAGCACTTGCACGCCGCGGCCACGTTTCTAACCTTGCAGGTACCATCTTCATAATTGACTGGACCCTCGCCGAAGCTTCTTCGCCAAGCTTCGTCTCCGGCGTACAGACCACCCCGCCTCTTCCAGGACATCTGGTCTCTCCGCCGAGCTTCGACGACTCCACTCAGTCACTCAGGAGCCTTCGGAGGTCTTCACCGAGCAAGGAAGAGGGCGGCGGAGCTACCTGCCCTTCGCCAGAGCTCTGAAGTTGTCGCCACTACAACGATGGAGGAGGAGGAACCAAGCTACAGCTGCCGTTGGATTCACCCCCGGTGATCATCCAATGACCATCATTCAACCACAAATCCCCCAGCGAACGTACAATCATCGTTGGATCCTTGAGGATCTAACGACCCACATCGCACCACGTTTTCTACTCCAGCCACCGTGTGATCTTTGTGATCTAACGGTCCATCTTCGACCACGTCTTCAGCTCTGAGCCTCTTCCCCGCTCCTTAGGCTCGGAGCATCTGAGCCTCATCCGAAGCTACGCTGAAGCATGTTCGAGCCTGCAGAAGACCCGAAGCAGCTCCGAGCCTCCGACGCTTCCCGAGCCTCCGACGCTTCCTGAGCCTCCGACACTACCCGAGCCTAGATCTCACGTGGTCTTCACGTGCGGTCTATGTAATTTACATCAAGGCCCCTGCAAGTTTTTGAAATTATACTTCAGTCCCTACCAGGCACATCACGCGCACGTGTTCCGTGGAGAAATTGCACGCATATCCTTTGCATTATAGGTAATTGCATTTTTGTCCATGTACACACATTTTGATTTAATCAATTTTATTCATGTTTGCATTTACACCCTTGTGTTTGCACGTTAATTTAGTCACTCCTTTAGCATCATTTTATAATTCCAAAAATTGCATGTTGTAGAGAAACTCGTGCTCTATCATTGTGAAGACTTGTTGCATTTTTGTGAGCTTCGAGGAATATAATATAATTCTTTTTGTGGCAATTCACATAGTTTTCCCACTGTATGTCTTTAATTGCATATTAAATTATTTGTTGCTCCAAAAATCACCAAAAAATCACAACAGGTCTAACTTAAGTAGTTCTACTTTGTGCCCAAAATCACATCATTTGCATGCATAACGAGGTCTTGATAAATTAATTTGTATTTTACTTTATTGATTTTGAATAGATCCAAAATTCATCATTTTTGAGGTCTAATAATTTTCCTAGGTTCATCTCACATAGAAGTATCTAGGTTAATTTTTGTATCTGAAAATATTTTAATTAGGTATTTATTAAAATTAATCTTGCAAAATTCACCCTGCATTCTTTTTTAATTCTTATTTAATTCATACAGAGCCGAAAAATTCCAAAAAAATATAGTAGCTTAATTTCATTGCATTTCATATTCTGGCCAAGTTTCATCATTTTTGGACTTAATTTGACCATACTTCAAATTTTAACTTAAAATTTAGCTTGAATTGCATCACATTTTTCCTAATTGCATAAAAATACAAAAAAAATATTCTCTTGAAAACCTAACATCGAAATTGACTTCAAATTAATCTAAGTAAAAAGCTGCCTCCCTAAGTTCGACCTTGGGCTTGCCGAAGTAAAATAAAATATTACCGCTTGTGTTTAATTTGACATTAATCTAAGTGGTTTTAATCAGTCTTGATTTTCCTGACTACAAAGAATGCAACATTTAATTTGTTAGGTAGGGTAACTCGAGGCTCTTCAATGGCCCCCAACTCCCATTAGGAAAGGATGGCCGTCCACTCCTCTCTAATGGAAGGAGGCAATCTCCATTCCATAATCTCTATGGTTGATTTCTTTAATTTAGGATTAATTTCTATTCATTTTTCATTTAATCTAAATTAAATCAATTATTGTTGTGTTTTTACAACAAAATCTTGCCCATTAAAAGAAGCAAAAATCAATCTCATCCATTGATTTTGTGTAGTTCATGTACACCCAAAATACTATATAAGAAGAGGCACCCCTTGCTATTCGAAGTTACAACTACTTCAACAACATATGCCCTATCTCTCTCTCATTCTCTACATGTCCTCTCTCTATCTCAATGTGGCCATCCACCATATATCCCTAGAGAGAGTCGCCATCAGTGCATCATCGTTGTTATGATGCCAGATTATTTGCTCGTGGATCTCAAGATAATGAAATAAGGAAAATTTAGGCACCAAGATTATATTTTTAGGATTTTTGTAGAATTTGTAATATTTTTATAAAGGTTTTTGGAGTTTTATGATTTTTTAGAGTTTTGTTTTGTATTTTTTAATGATTTTTGGACTGGAGTTAGAACACAATAAGATAAGCAAAATATAATTTTTTTGGGATTTTTCTGGAGAGTTTTTATATTTTTTAGGGATTTTATAAGCTAGACAGTGCACAAAATAGATGTTTTTGATTTTTGATAAATATTAAAATGCAATAATTATAGAAAATAAAAATATGATGTTAAACTACACTACAGCACGTGAAGAAGATATTGGATCTCGTGTGACGAGATTAGGAGATTCATCACTTGGATCATCAACACGGATTGCGAGAAGCACGTGTTTCATCAACACGCTCGCAAGAGTCTCCTCCATCGGATCGGACGTGAGATAGGAGGCCTCTTCATTTAGAGATTCGATCGCAACCATGCTTCAAGAGGTAAACCTAATACTTATTTGTGTTTTAGATGAAATGATCCGAGAAGTGTTCTTGGATCACATGGTTTCATCATTTGAATTTTTTTAAATTCCGCTGCCCCGAGCATCTAGTTCAACTAGTCTCTCCCGATTGCATACGATGTGATCCTCACGCTTCCATGCTGTACTCAAAGAATTTTCCTATTTCTTCAAGTGGTATCAGATCCATAGGTCAAAGGTTTCGAATATGATCCATAAACCTAGGATGACTTGGGCTCATTAGGGTTTGCAAAATTTTATCACATTTTGTTAACGCAGCCCTATTTTGTATGATTTTTCCTACCTGTTTAAATTGTTTAAACATGAAATTATCACTTGTATTATTTTCCCATAAAATAAAGAAATCGTGGGATTTGAGTTTGCTGATTTGGAATATGATTGCTCAAGTTATGATCATTTTAGTTAACATTTATCCATTGTTTCAGGGATGACGAATCTTGACGTAATTAAAGAGTAATTTTTGTTTTTAAATTGCCTAGAAATGCATGAAAATCAGTTGATTTTGTTGTAAATCAAATTAGCAACTATGGAAACTTATTTTACATTATTTGTATTTAAATTAATTTAGATATGCTAATTTTAGTAAGTGAGGGTCATTACTAAAAATTACTTTCCTAATCAAGAACCTTATGATTGTCATTTAATCAATTAGTGAAATTCAACTGTTTAATTTCCTGAAATAATTATGGATAAATATTTGAGAAATATTTGATGATAATTATTTCCTTAAATGACACTGCCTTAACCAAAATTGTTAGGTATGATATAGATCAGAATTGGTTACATGATCTTCTTTCCAACAAACAAAGTTGCTTGAATAGGATTTTGGATTTGTTTAGAAATCTCCTTATAATGTTAATCAAAAATATTATTATTATTACTATATAATATAACTTCAGTAGAAATATCGATTATCATCTCAAGTACAAGGTGATCAATTCGCATTATCCTGAACTGAGGTGAATGTGATGTCTAGTCGGGGAGCGTTGAGGTAGCAGGTTGCTCCGTGAGAGGTCTATCCCACTCCCTTTCAGTACTGGACATGACAATGAGTAAGGAAGGGATAATGTTTGAAGGGATCATGATGTATTTTTCTAATTATTAAAATTCAAATAATACGAATTTGAGATAATACCATGTTTCAAGTAACAATAAAGAGTGTTTGTTGGATATTAATTGGATCACTAATTTAATGTGATTAGATCAATTGGAATCCAATTAAAATTTAAATACTCTATTATGAATAGAGTTGTAATTCCCTTGGAAGAATTAATCACAATGAATATGATTCATAATGATTAATTAGAATTTGAACATGATATGGAGGCTCACATAAGTGACATTCATGGTCTCCTGTCAAGGTGAATGGTTCCGTCACTAGGGATTGTATGTAGGAGATGCCTGTCCGAAGTGAAAGCTCCTGCATGCAAGCACATATGGATCGTGCACTTTGTTTCTCGAAAGAAAGTAAGGCCGTATGAGTATTGACGCCAATATGGAATCCTCGTATTATTGGGGCCATATTGGATTGTGCATTCCGAGTGCTATTCCTGTTGATGGTTGGTTCAATTAAGGATAAATCAACATCACCTTAGGGGTGGTGGGCCTAGGTGTTAAAGACCGAATTGGGAATGCAAGTTGGACATGCAAGGTAGAATGTGGTCCCGCTTATTTCTATCTGAGTTGCAAGTTCTCATATTATTAGGATGTAACAAATGTAAGAAGGAGATCCCAGATCTTGCTGAGATATATTGGTAAGTATATTTCTTGCATTGAAAGTGATTAAGGGAATGAACTTTCAGTGTTGACAAGGCAAGATAACTTTGATATAAAAAATTCCTAGATCAAAGTAATATATATATATATATATATATTTATATATTTATTTATTTATTTATGAAAATATCTTATTTCAGAAAATTCTCATTAAACCCACTCAATGCTATACTCAATAATAACCAGTAAATATAACAGATTGGATCCATGATCATGATATTGTACTTGTAGTTAGACACATAATGGATGTGGTTGCAATATGCAAGTTGAAGGATATGGTAAGATCCTTAAGCGCATCATGGAAGCATGAGGATCTCATCATATGCGATCAGGAGCGACTAGTCACACTAGTTGCTCGAGGCAGCGGAAATTAAAAATTTTTCATGCGAGGAAACCACATGATCCAAGAATACATCTAGGATCATTTCATCTATACCACAAACAAGTATTAGGTTTACCTCTTGAAGCATGATTGCAATCGAGTCTCTAAACGAAGAGACCTCCTGTCTCAAGTTCGATCCAACGGAGGAGACTCTTGCGAGGGCATTGATGAAACGTGTGCTTCTCGCAATACATGTTGACATTCCAAGAGATGAATATCCTGATCTCATCACACGAGATACGATGTCTTCTTCACGAGCGAGGCACATCGAAGAAGAAAGAGATCTACGAGCAAACAATCCAGCATTGTAACAACGATGCTGCAACGATGGAGACTCTCTCTAGGGCTTCCATGGTGGACGACCATAATGAGAGAGAGAGATGGCTTGTAGAGAATGAGAGAGAGAGAGAGAGCTTATGTTCTTCTCTTGTTGTGTAACCTGAAGAGCAAGGGGTGCCCTTCTATTTATAATATTTTGGGATCCATGGATCTCAATTCATGGACAACACAAATCCAATGGTTCACATTGATTTGTGTTTCTTTTAATGGCCATGATTTTGTTGTAAATTTATAACAACAATTTGATTAAATTTAATATATATTAAATAAATCATAAACATATGAATTAAATAAATAAAATTAACATAGGAGAAATGGGAAGGAGGCATGCCTCCCTTTAATTTAAGGTGGGACAACACACCTTGAATTCCAATTCAAGGTGGCCGTCCATCCTCCTTAAAAGGAAGGAGACACTCCTCTTCCTTTTTCATGAGATCTCTTATCTCATGAAAATTTGCATTATTTACAACAATTATTGTTGTATATTTATTCACACAATAATTCATAATTATTTTGTAAACATTGTAATCATGCAATTGGAAACTTGTGAATCACATTCACAACCCAAAATAAAAAGTACATTACATTTTTAATTAATTGTCCAATGTTCATCCAATTCACATCAACATTTAATTAACAGATGCTAATTATAAATTGCTCTATCTCATATATTATAAATCAAGGATAATGCGCTTTCTCCACTGATACTTAAGGACAAGGTGATCGTATTGTTCCACGTATAGTGACTTGGATATTGAGATCACATCTCAAATCCATATATTGTGAACCTCTCATAGATGCTTCATTAAATCAGGACTGCAATTCTAATCTTCTCATTGCATCTGAATTACATTCAGATCAATGTCCAACATTTGGACCAAGAACAGATTATTTCTCTACTGAGAGGAGTCACTAAAATCCAGACCCGTTTAATCACTCCCTAAGAATGGAAGCGTCATGGTTATACAATAATTTATGATCACATCACCGTCATGTATTCCTAATACCTGTACATCCTGCATACTGGAAGACCCAGAAAAATCCCGAAGTATTAGATCAAATTTACACTGTCTACTTCAGGGATTTATTATTAAGTTTCTCATTTGACGATTGGGAGTTGTTATCGATCATATACTTTCCAAAAGCATATATAATACCCAGGTGTTGATCATATACTTTCCAAAAGCATATATCAAATCTACAAATTCAATCAAGCTTCCAAAGCGAGCCGATCATGTACGGAATTTGATTCTTCCCAATATCTCATGAGTGAGCTCATGTCTTCCGGTTCAGTAAATGAACCTATGTGATCCCTTTGAGAGATCGTATTACTCATATGCCCTTATATGCACAACAACACGCTGGTGTGTAGACCTTGATTATGTCATCAACCTATTGGTCTACCAAATGTACATACTCAAACATATAGTAATACATCTGTCTCCGGTCAGAGGATGCGTGCCTATATCGTGACAACATACGACATAGGACTTTGGTTATCTCGATCTTGTTAAGTCAACTCTTTGACCTAACTTATCTAACACCTCCGAATCTCAATTCCTATGTAGAGGACATGTATCAAGAAGTCGATTATTTAGAGAAAGGATTGCCATTTCCTTCTCAGGCTGAAGATCCTCTCTTAATAATCATTTGACGATGCTTGATGAGTCCTCAATCTAACTCTTTAGATATTAATCCAAGCACCAGCCTCTATGATTTAATTATTGAATCAACAATTGTCTGACCATTAAGATGACCATGGTAAATAACCCTAATTATACTAAGGGACCTATTATTCAAATTATTTATTCTTCATTTCAGATTAGGGAATGATATTTGCAATAACATTTATTGCATAATGTCTCTATGTGGGCTCGCATGTCTAATAATCTCCCACTAGACCTAAGAGCCATTAGTTGGCTAATCTCCAAACCCGCACTCATGTGACAATCATAGGCTATTTAAAAAATAGCTAGGTAAATTGATCATTCACTCTGTTCCTGAGAGACTACACCAAGTCCTTTTATGGTACTTGCATATCTCCTAGTAACAATGCTCGCATCCAATGCGAATGTTGCATCTTCTGTAACCACTACTCAATCTTGTTAGTTATAGTATCTTTAACACTACAACACAATAATTATTTTGATAACCGATATGTAATTTCTATTATCCTTATAAGAATACTCTTATTCTCGGAGATCTCTATCTCCTAAGGTATCTGCAGTTAAGACCTTTTAAACCACTATCTTTAAAGTCTTAAGTTCTCGAAGATAAGACTTAGAGATCACTATCTCGAAAGTCTTTTCCTCTTTGAAGATATTGTTATTACTGCAATCAAGTATTTTATCACCATAGTCGAATTAATAATAGTTTACTACTCCCACTGCATGGCAGACATATGGCTTTTGTACACATTTAGCATACACTCGGCTTCTCGTAATTGATGCACAAGGGCAAGCAGTTTCAACATTCACTTCCTCAACTCTTTGAGGTGCTATCCCTTTAGATAGGTCAGTACCATATATTGAGGGAAAGAAGCCTTTCTAGGAATTTTCCAAGAATGGAATATGTCCAAGGTGTACCACTAATGTGACGATCCCAATACCCTCTTCTCTTTGCTTCCAAACAACTTCAGAACTAAGATCCAAGAGGTATCTTTGAGATCATATCTCAAGATATGGAATAGCTAGACTATAAAACAATTACTATCATCCTTATATCATTCCAAATGATTAGGATATTATCTACATTTAGCACGATGAACACTGGTACTCCCACTAAGCTTCACACGGTTCATCAAGATCCTATCTAAAATCATAACATTTATAATTTCATCAAATCTAATGTTCCAACTACAAGAAGCTTATTTGGGTCCATAGATGGAGTCCTTAGCTTGTACACCTTGCTTTCCTCAACCATGAAGCCCTGGGGCTACTTTATGTGAATATCCTCAAAGAGGTATTCATGGAGGAATGCAATCTTAACTCACATCATGAAGATGTCATAGTCAAATTGTGTAACTATAGTTAGCAATATTCTGATGAGTTCAAGCATGGTCACTAAAGAGCAAGTCTCATTGCAAGCGATGTCTTCTCTTCAGTGTGTATCTTGAGGATACAAGTCGTGCTTTGAAGGTCTCTACCTTCTTATCAGGATCCCTCTTTCTCTGGATAATCCATTTACATCTAATAGGTTGTACCCATATAGGTGGATCCTCGAGGGTCCATATACAACACTTGTATATGAAGTCTACTTTAGACTTTATTTCTAACATCCATCTTTCCATGTCATGATCGTTAGAAGCTTCATCGCATGTCAGACTTCACTGACACATAGAATACATCCTCAAACTTATTTGAAGAGGTATAAGTGTTTCATCTTTAATTGTACTTTTACTTTCCGATTTCCGGAGACTCATTATCTTCCTCAAGATTAAATGTGTTCCTTTACTTTATTTTCATCTTGATTCTAAAGAGACTCATCCTCTAAGAATCACATTCTCATATATGAAATCATTTAAGAATCGCAAGGTCATAAAGTAGGTATCCAATACCATCCTTTATTTTCCTAATGAAGTAGCACTTTCTTGTGCTAGATTCCAGCTAATTTGCATGAACCTTATTAAGGATATATATAGTAGTCTGTACTAAATATATTTATATACTAGGAAACTAAGATGTAATTATGCTAAGATTCATCGTTGATCAAATCATGTCACACATGATCAATTGTATCTCCCGACAACTCTCTTCAGTTTTGGTGCATTAGGAGGATTGAGATAGGAATGATATTCCTTTCTTCATAAGGTATTCCTTGAATTCATCTAATAGGTACTTGATACCTAGGTTAGATCAAATCCATTTCATCTTCCTTCAAACTTTGGTTCTAAACCAAAATTGCGAAACCTTTGAACATATCAAAGGTTTCTAAGGTGAAGGGAAGAAATTTCATATCACAAATAATTATTGAATGATATCACGTATCATCAATGTTTATTATGATACATATGATCTACATACATCAATATGTATAGGATCTTGAATATCTTGACATCTTACACTATTCCCAAGAAAGGGTGTATTGGACATTTTTACTTTGAATACAGTATTCACAAGTATCTAAGATTTGAAATTTTAGACAATCTAAAGTTTCATCTCTTACTAGTCCATTGATCTCATCAATAGACAAATATCCAAGGTTTGATGCCAGATCAATGTCAAATGATCTTCGTCCTGTTATTGATCTTTTAAAGATTTAATCTCTAGCATTACAAATGTTAATGAACCATTCATTAATATTCTAATTTAGTAGATTCCTCCAGATATTAGATTACTATCTGAAATATATCCATCATAGCTCTTTATGATAGGTCTATTCCAAAATTCTTATTTATTCCCAACATTTAGAAATAAACACTGAGTGTATTCTAGTATATAGGTCATAGAGACATTCTTTAAGACTAACGGCTTTCCCACTGAAAATACGTAGTCTATCTATCCAATAGAGATTATTGCAACAATTGCATCAATATCCATGTGGATGACTATTAAACCTTATGATCAAATTTTCTAATCTTCTAAAACATAGGCAACCGATTGCAAGTGTTACTAGAAGAATGAGATATAATTATTAGACTTCGATCTTATCTAATAAGCAAGTCTATTTTAATGATGATATGTAGATATATATTATTCTGATGTACTATTTGGGACCTTTTCTAAGGATCCAAGATAGTCTAGATAGTCATACTATCAGAACATCGGCTTATTGCAGTATTGGCACTCATCTAACTCTGACTATGTCATAATGAAGACACAAAAGTACAATCATCTCTTTGACTTTCCTTCTTAATTGGGTCTGACCCATGCTTCCACTGCGATCCCTTCATCTATAAACAACCATTGCTTAAGATAAAGGATCTCTTATATTGAATTCAAAAGATTTCAATATAAGAGCATTTCAACATTTATACATGCTTCATTCAATTCATACAATATGAATATTCTGAAGCTTCATGAATGACTTGAGTATAGATAGTAGAATGATGACACTCATCATATCTACATACATCTTAACTCTTAAAGACTTACGTTCAGGTAGGTACTCAAACATTTTGAATACATCATCTCTTATAGATCCACCATTCTGCATAATGTAGTGAACCATGTCATTCATGATTAAGTGTTGGGAGCACATATGCATGCCATAACATCTTCTTATATTTTTATAAAGATTATATGACAATTACGATCATCATCGACATGCCACTTTCAAAGTACATTCGATGAGAAGTCAAGACTAAAGAGACATACAAACCCTAGGGTTGTTATCCTATTGTCTATTTAATTGTCATTCATCATTATTATGAGGAAAACTTGTACATTGCAACCACATACATTATGTGTCCAACTGCAAGTACAATATCTTGATCGTAGATCCGATCCATGATATTTTACTGGTCATTATTGAGTATAGTATTGAGTGGGTTTAATGAAAGAACTATCTGAAATAATAAATTTGCATAAATATATATAAATATATATTTTACTTTGATTTAGGGATCTTTATATCAAAGTTGCCTTGTCTTGTCAACACTAAAAGTTCATTCCCTTAATCACTTTCAATGTAAGAGATATACTTACCATTATATCTCAAGCTAGATCTGGGATCTCCTTTCTTATCTTTGTCACATCCCAATAATATGAGAAAATGTAACTCGAATAAAAAGAAATGAGAACACATTCTGCCTTGCAAGTCCAACTTGCATTACCAATTCAGTCTTTAACACCCGAGCCCACCACTCCTAAGGTGTTGTTAAGCCATCATTAATTTAACCAACCGTCAACAGGATTAGAACTCGCTATGCGCAATCCAATATCGCCCCAATAATATGAGGACCCGATAATGGGGTCACTACGCATACATCCTTACTCTTTCGAGAAGCAAAGAGCCTGATAGAGATGTGCTTGTATGCATGAGCTATCACTTCGGACGGGCGTCTCCTACATACAATCCCTGGCGATGGAACCCTTCGCCTTGACAGGAGACCATGGATGTCGCTTATGTGATCCTCCATATCTTGCCAAATTCTAATTAATCACTACGAATCATATTCATTACGATTTATTCTTCCAAGGGAAATAACAAATCTATTCATAATAGAGTGTTTTAATTTTAATTGGATTCTAATTAATCTAATCATATTAAATTAATGATCCAATTAACATCCAACAAACATTCTTTATTGTTACTTGAAATATGGTATTATCTAAAATATGTATTATTTCAAATTTTAATAATTAGAAAATACATCATGATCTCTCCAACATTATCCCTTCCCTACCCGTTGTCATGGCTACTACCGACGAGAGTGGGATAGACCGCACACGGTGCAACCTGCTACCCCAACATTCCCTGACTAGACACCATATCCACATCAGGTTAGGATAATGCCAAATTGATCATTATGTACTTGAGATGATAATCAGTTTTTCAACCGAAGTTATACAATATAGTAATAATCAAAACCATTTTTATTATAAGGAAATTTTCTAAACAAATTCCCAATCCTATTCAAGCGACTTTGTTTGTTGGAAAGCAGATTGAGTAACCAATTGTGATCTAAATCATATCTAATTAATTATTGGTTAGGACAATGTCATGTAAGGAAATAATTATCAATAAAATATTTCTCAAATAATTATCCATAATTATTCCAGGAAATTAATCATTAATTTCACTAATTGATTAAATGACAATCATAATGTTCTTGATTAGGAATGTAATTTCTAGCACTGACCCTCACTAAAATTAGAATATCTCAATCAATTTAAATCTAAATCATACAAAATAAGTTTCCATAGTTTGCTATATTGATTTACAATAGAATATAGTGATTTGCACATAACATTTCAAAACCATAATTAACTCCTTAATTATGACAAGATTTGCAATCCCCGAAATAGTGGATACATGTTCACTAAAATGATCGTAACTTGAGCAAACAGATTCCAAATCACACAAACTCAAATCCCAGGGTTTCCTTATTTAATGGGAAACATAATCCAAGTGATAATTTAGTATTTAATCAGTTTAAATAGGGCGGAAAATATTCACAAAACCGGGCTGCGTGAATGAAATGCTATGAAATTTTTACAAACCCTAATGAGCCCAAGTCGTCCCAGGTTTATGGATCATATATGAAACCTCTAACCTAGCCCTGATATCACTTGAAGGATATTGTAAGATCCTTAAGCGCATCATGGGCGACTAGTCGCACTAGTTGCTCGAGGCAGCGGAAATTAAAAATTTTTCATGCGATGAAACCACATGATCCAAGAACACTTCTTGGATCATTTCATATATACCACAAACAAGTATTAGAGTTACCTCTTGAAGCGTGGTTGCGATCGAGTCTCTAAACGAGGAGATCTCCTGTCTCAAGTCCGATCCAACTGAGGAGACACTTGCGAGCGCGTTGATGAAACGCGTGCTTCTCACAATAAAGGTTGATGATCCAAGCGACAAATGTCCTGATCTCGTCATACGAGATACGATGTCTTCTTCACAAGTGAGGTGCACCAAAGAAGACGAAGGTCCATAAGCAAATAATCTGGCAGCGTAACGACGACGCTCCGGCGATGGAGACTCTCTCTAGGGATTGCATGGTGGACGGCCACAATGAGAGAGAGAGAGATGGCGTGTAGATAATGAGAGAGAGAGCTTAAGTTATTCTCTTATTGTGTAACCTGAAGAGAAAGGGATGCCCTTCTATTTATAATATTTTGGGATCCATGGATCTCAATCCATGGACAACACAAATCCAATGTTTCTTTTAATGGACATGATTTGTTGTAAATTTACAACAACAATTTGATTAAATTAAATATATACTGAATAAATCATCAACATATAAATTAATTGAATCAAATTAACGTAGGAGAATTAGTAAGGAGGCATGCCTCCCTTCCATTTAAGGGTGGGCGGCACACCTTGAATTCCAATTCAAGGTGGCCCCCATCCTACACTCTTACTTTTTCATGAAATCTCTTATCCCATGAAAATCTCCATTATTTACAACAACTATTGTTGTAAATTTATTCATACAAATAATTCATTATTATTTTGTGAACATTGCAATAATACCATTGGAAACTTGTGAATCACATTCACAACCCAAAATAAAAAGTACATTACATTTTCAATTAATTGTCCAATGTGAATCCAATTCACATCAGCATTTAATTAACAAATGTAAATTACAAATTGATATATCTCATATATTATAAATCACAATTATAATATATATTATTAATATGGATAGTGATATCCACATTATTCATATCCATGTAATTAAATCACATTTAATCATCTTGGATCTCTATTCTCATGGGCCCAAATAATGTGAATCACATTCACATTATTCACATCTTTAATAATTAAATCACATTTAATTATCGTAGATAACTCTCCATATAATATGAATTAATTCCATATTGTTCATGATAATTAAATCACATTTAATTATCAGTTTTCTCAATACTCAGATACATATGTCAACAATGAAATTATCTATGAACTCTTTCAAGGATAATGCGCGTTCTCCGTGGATACTTAGAGATAAGGACAGGAAGATTGTATTGTTACACGTATAGTGACTTGGATATTGAGATCACATCTCAAATCCAGATCTTGCGGACCTCTCATAGATGCTTGATTAAATCAAGATCGCAAATCTAATCTTCTCATTATATCTGAATCACATTCATATCAATGTCCAACATTTAGATCAAGATCAGATTGTTTCTCTACTGAGAAGAGTCACTAAAATCCAGACCCGTTTCATCACTCTCTAGGAATGGAAGTGTCATTGTTATACAATCGTTTATGATCACATCACCCCCAGGTATTCCTAATACCTGTACATCCTGCATACTGGAAGACCCAGAATAAGCCTGAATTATTAGGTCAATTTTACACTGTCTACTTCATGGATTTATCATTAAGTTTCTCATTTGACTATTGGGAGTTGTCATCGATCATATACTTTTCAAAAGCATATAACATACCCAGGTGTTGATCATATACTTTCCAAAAGCATATATGAAACCTACAAATTCAGTCAAGCTTCCAAAGAGAGAAGGTCGTGCATGGAATTTGATTCTTCCCAATATCTCATGAGTGAGCTCAGGTCTTCCGATTCAGTAAATGAACCTGTATGATCCCTTTGAGAGATTGTATTACTCATATGCCCTTATATGCACACCAGCGTGCCGGTGTATAGACCTTGATTAGGTCATCAACCTATTGGTCTGCCAAATGTACATACTCAGACATATAGTAACACATATATCTACGGTCAGAGGATACGTGTCTATATTGTGACAGCATACGACATAGGACTTTGGTTATCTCGATCTCATTAAGTCAACTCTTTGACCAAACTTATCTAACACCTCAGAATCTCAATTGCCATGCAGAGGACTTGCATCAAGAAGTCGATTAGATATCAGCCTTTAAAGAAGGGATTACCATTTCCTTCTCAGGCTGGGGATCCTCTCTTAATAATAATTTGATGGTGCTTGATGAGTCCTCAATCTAACTCTTTAGATATTCATCAAAGCTCCAGCATCTGTGATTCAATCATTGAATCAACAACTGTATGATCATTAAGATGGCCATGGCACATAACCCTAATTGTACTAAGGGACCTATTATGCAAATTATTTATTCTTCATTTTAGATCAGAGAATGATATTTGCAATACCATTTATTGCATAATGGCTCACCGTGGGCTCACATGTCCAACACAAGTTTCCTCATAATAATGAGAAATGACAATTAAATAAATAATAGGACTACAACCCTAGGGTTTGTATGTCTCTATAGTCTTGGTCTCTTATCGAATGTACTTTAGAAGTGACATGTCAATGATGATCGTAATTGTCAAATAATCGTTATAAAAATCTAAGAAGATGTCCCGGCATATATATGTGCTCTCAACAATTAATCATGAATGACATGGTTCACTGCATCATGCAGAATGGTGGCTCTATAAGAGATGATGTATTAAAAATATTTGAGTATCTACCTGAACCTAAGTCTTTTAGAGTTAAGGTGTATGTAGATATGATGAGTATCATAACTCTATTGTGTATACTCAAGTCATTCATGAAGCTTCATAATACTCATATTGTTTGAATTGAATGAAGCATGTATAAATGTTGTAATACTTTTATATTGAAATACTTTGAATTCAACATAAGAGACCTTTGTCTTAAGCAATGGTTGTTTATAGATAAAGGGAGCGTAGGGGAAACTTGGGTCTGACCCAAGCAAGAAGGAAAGTCAAGGAGTTGATTGTACTTCTGTAATTTCCATATGACATCCAAAGAGTTGGATGAATGCCGATACTGCGATAAGCTGATGTACTGATAGTGTGACAATCTAGACTTGGATCCTTAGAGAAGGACCCAGATAGTGCATCAGGATAATCTATATCTACATATAATCATTGAAATTGACTTTCTTATTTAATAAGAACAAAGTCTGCTAATTGTATCTCATTCTTCTAATAACACTTGCAATTGATTGCGTATATTTTAGAAGACTATAAAGTTTGATCTTATGGTTTAATTTCCATCCACATGGATGTTGGTGCAATTGTTGCAACAATCTCCATTGGATAGATAGACTTCTCTGTTTCAGTGGGAGAGCCCTTAGTCTTAGAGAATGTCTCTATGACATGGATATTAGAATACACTATAGTTTATTTCTAAGTGTTGGAAATAAACATGAAATCTGGAATAAAACCTATCATAAAGAGTTATGATGGATATATTTCAGATAATAATCTGACGTCTAGAGGACTCAACTAAATTAGAAAATTAATGAAGACGTCAAGTCTTTGAAATATGTCTGTTGATGAGATCAGTAGGCTAGTAAGAAATGAAGTTTTAGAATGTCTGAAATTTCAAATCTTACATACTTGTGAATATATATTCAAAGAAAAATTGTCAAATGCACCCTTCTCTGGGAATGGTGTAAGATGTTAAGGTATTCAAGATCTCATACATATTGATGTATGAGGATTATCAAATCACAATAAACATTAATGATATGTGATATCTATTGATGATTATTTGTGATATGAGATTTCTTCCCTTCACCTTCTAAACCTTTGAAATGTTCAAAGGTTTTACTTTTGGTTTAGAACAAAAGTTTGAAGGAAGATGAAATGAATTTGAACTAACCTAGGTAGCCTATACCTATTAGATGAATTCAAGGAATACCTTATGGAGATATGAATATCATTCTTATCTCACTCCTCCTAATACAACTAAACTCTAGAGTTGTAGGGAGATGCAATTGGATCATGTGTGACATGATTTTATCAATTATGAATCTTAGCATAATTACCTCTTAGTTTCTCGGTATATATGTAGTAGAGACTACAATATATATCCCTAATAAGATTCCATGCAAATCTAAACCCTAACATCCTCATAAGCTAATGTTTGAGACCTAGATTAGTGTTGGACACTTGAGGATTTAGTGTTGCTTGGTCCATAACTTTGTCATAGATGCAAGTAAGCTGGAATCTAGCACCAAAGAGTATTGCTTCATTAGGAATATAAAGGATGGTATTGGATACCTACTTTATGATCTTGAGATTCTTTAAATTTCATATATGAGAATATGATTCTTAGAGGATTAATTTCTTGAGAATCAAGATGAAAATGAAGGGAAGGAACTCATTTAAGCTTAATAAAATAATGAGGCTCCTGTTTACGAAAGGATAATTAAGGATAAAACACTCATACCTCTTCAAATGAGTTTGAGGATGGATTCCATGCGTCAGAGAAATCTGACAATGATCTTGCTTTATGTGATGAAGCTTCTAAAGATCATGACATGGAATGATGGATGTTAGCAATAAAGTCTAAAGTAGACTTCATATACAAGTGTCGTATATGGATCCTTGAGGATCCACCTATAAGGGTAAGACCCGTTGAGGTGTAAATGGATCTTCAAAAAGAGGGATCCTGGTGAGAAGGTAGAGACCTTCAAAGCACGACTCGTATCCACAAGATACATCGGAAGAGAAGACATTGCTTGCGATGAGACTTTTTATTTAGTGGCCATGCTTAAACTCATTAGATTATTGCTAACTACAGCTACACAACTTGACTATGACATCTTCAAGATGGAAATCAAGATTGCATTTCTCTTTGATTTCCTCATTGAGGATATTCATATGAAGTAGCCCCATGGCTTCATGGATGAGGAAAGCAATGTGTGTAAGCTGAAGAAATCCATCTATGGACTCAAATAATCTTCTTGTAGTTGGAACATTAGATTTGATGAAATTATAAATGTTATGATTTCAGATAGAATCTTGATGAAACATGTGAAACTTAGTGGAAGTTCCATTGTGTTCATCATGCTAAATGTAGATAATATTCTAATCATTTTGAATGATATAAGGATGGTAATAAGTGTTTTATAATCTGGTCGTTCCATAACTTGAGATATGATCTCAAGGATACCTCTTAGATCTTATTTCTGAAGATGTTCATAAGCATAGAGAAGAGGGTATTGGGACCGTCACATTAGATGTACACCTTGGACATGTTCCATTTTCAGGAAAATTCCAAGAAAGGCTTCTTTCTCTTAAGATATGGCACTGACATATCTAAAGGGATAACACCTCAAAGAGTTGGGGATGTGAATACCAAAGCTACATACCCTAGTTCATTAGCTATGGGAAGCTATGTGTGTACTAGATGTGTACGAAAGCCAAATGTCTACTATGTAGTGGGAGTAGTAAACTGTTACTAATCCTAGTATGGAAATAAAACACTTGATTGCATTAATAACAATATCTTCAAAGATGACAAGACTTTTGAGATAGTGATCTCAAAGTCTTATCTTCAAGAAATTAAGACTTTATATATAGAGATCTAAAAGGTCTTAACTACGGATACCTTAGGAGATATAATTATTATTGAATTGTAGTGTTCAAGACACTATAATGAACAATATTGAATATTGGTTGCATAAGATGCAACATTCGCACTGGATGCAAGCACTGTTAGTAGGAGATATGCAAGTGCCGTAAAAGGACTTGGCATAGTCTCTTGGGAATAAAGTGACTGATCATCTTACCTAGCTATTTTTCTAAATAGCCTATGATTTTCACATGAGTGTGGGTTTAAAGATTATCCCATTAATGGCTCTTTGGGCTAATGGGAGATTATTGGATATGCGAGCCTATGACGAGCCATTATGCAATAAATTTTATTGTGAATATCATTCCCTAACCTGAAATAAAGAGTAAATAATTTGTATAATAGGTCTCTTAGTACACTTAGGGTTATATACCATGCCCATCTTAATAATCATACTGTTATTGATTCAATCATTGAATCATAAAGGTTGGTGCTTGGGCGAATATCTAAAGAGTTAGATTGAGGACTTATCAAGCACCGTCAAATGATTATTAAGAGAGGATCTCCAACTTGAGAAGGAGATGGAAATCCTTTTTCTCTAAATGTTGATATCTGACCGACCTCTTGATGCAGGTCCTCTACATAGGAATAGAGATTCAGAGGTGTCAGATTAGTTAGGTCAAAGAGTTGATTTAACGAGATCGAGATAACCAAAGACCTATGAGGTACACATCCTATGATCGGAGACAGATGTGTTACTATATGTCCGAGTATGCACATTTGGCAGACAATTAGGTTGATGACCTAATTAAGGTCTATACATAGACGCACTAGTGTGCATACAGGGGCATATGAGTAACACGATCTCTCAAAGGGATTATACATGTTCATTTACTAAACAGGAAGACATGAGTTCACTCATGAGATATTGGGAAGGATCAAATTCTGCGCACGGTCGTCTCGCTTTGGAAGCTTGATTGAATTTGTAGATTTGATATATGCTTTTGGAAAGTATATGATCAACACCTGGGTATGATATATGCTTTTGGAAAGTATATGATCGATACTAACTCCCAATAGTTAAATGAAAAACTTAATGATAAATCCCTGAAGCAGGCTGTGTAAAATTGATCTAATACTTCGGGTTTAATCTGGGTCTTCCAGTATGCAGGATGTACATGTATTAGGAATATGTGAGGAGGATGTGATCATAAATGATTGTGTAAGAAAGACGCTTCCATTCCTAGGGAGTGATGAAATGGATCTCGATTTTAGTGACTCCTCTCAGTAGAGAAGTGATCTAATCTTGGTCCAAATGTTGGAAAGTGATCTGAATGTGATTCTGATGTAATGAGAAGATTGGATCTATGACCTTGATTTAATCAAACATCTATGGGAGGTACCCGAGATCTAGATTTGAGATTTGATCTCAATATCCAAGTCACTGTACGTGGAACAATACAAGCGCTCTATCCTTATCTCCAAGTATCCACGAAGAAAGCCCATTATCCATGAAAGAGTTCATGGGTAATTTTATTGTTGATATATGTATCCGAGCATTGAGAAAATGGATAATTAAATGTGATTTAATTATCATGAATATTATAAATTTGATTCATATTATTAGGCGGGTTATCTAAGATAATTTAATGTTATTTAAATATCAAAGATGTGAAGTGAATGTTATTCATATTATTTGAGCACATGAGAATATGGATCCAAGATGATTAAATGTGATTTAATTATCATGGACATGAATAATGTGGATAGCATTATTCATGTTAATCATTTATATTATAAGTGTGATCTATAATATATAAGATAGAGCTATTTGTAAATAACATTTACAAATGAAATGTTGATGTGAATTGGATTCACATTGGACAATTAATTGAAAATTTAATTTACATTTTATTTTAGGTTATGAATGTGATTCTCAATTTTCCAATGGCAAGGTTGCAATATTCACAAAATATTATGAATTATTTTTATAGGATAATTTACAACAAGTGTTGTTGTCAATATTGGAGATTTCCATTTAATAATGTAATCTCATGAGATTACATGAGATTCCCTCCTTCGTAGTTGGGAGGGTGGATGGCCACCAACTCCCATTAGGAAAGGGTGGTCGTCCACTCCTCTCTAATGGAAGGAGGCAATCTCCATTCCATGATATCCATAGTTGATTGATTTAATTTGAGATTAATTTATATTGATTTTTCAATATATATTTATTTAAAATAAATTAATTAGTGTTATGTTTTTACAACAAAATATTGGCCATTGAAAGAAGCAAAAGTCAATCTCATCCATTGATTTTGTGTAGAATCCATGGACTCTCAAAATACTATATAAGAAGAGGCACCCCTTGCTCTTCAAAGTTACAACTACAACAACAACGTATGCTCTCTCTCTCTCTCATTCTCTACACGTCCTCTCTCTCTCTCATTGTGACCATCAACCATGGAGCCTTGGAGAGAGTCACCATCAACATAGCATCATCATTATGTTGTTGGATTGTTTTCTCATGGATCGCCATCTCCTTCGGTGTGCCTCACTCGTGAAGAAGATGTCGGATCTCGTGTGACGAGATCAGGAGATTTACTGCTTGGATCATCAACATGGATTGCGAGAAGCATGCCTTTAATCAACGCGCTCACAGGCGTCTCCTCTGTCGGCTCGGACTTGTGATAGGAGGTCTCTTCATTTAGAGACTCGATCGCAGCTACGCTTCCAAAGGTAAACCTAATACTTGTTTGTGGTTTAGATGAAGCAATCTGAGAAGAGTTCTTGGATAATGTGGTTTTATCATTTGAAGATTTTTTAAATTCCACTGCCCTGAGAAAGTAGTTCGACTAGTCGCTCCCGATCACATATGATGCGATCCCTACACTTCCATGATGCGCTTAAAGATATCACCATATCCTTCAATAGATGCTGGTGCTTGGATGAATTAAAGAGTTAGATTGAGGACTCATCAATCACTGTTAAATGATTATTAAGAGAAGATCTCCAGCCTGAGTAGGAGATGGCAATCCTTTCTCTTAGGGGTTGATATCTAACCGCCCTCTTGATGCAAGTCCTGTATATAAGAATAGATATTTGGAGATGTTAGATAAGTCAGGTCAAAGAGTTACCTTAACGAGATTGAGATAATCCGAGACCTATGTCGTATGTTGTCATGATATAGGCATGCATCCGCTAACCAGAGACAGATGTATTAATATATGTTTGAGTATGTACATTTGGTAGATTGATAGGTGGATGATCTAATCAAGGTCTATAAACCAGTGTCCTGATATGCATACAAGGGCATATTAGTAATATGATCTTTGAAAGGGATCATACATGTTCATTTACTGAACCAGAAGACATGAACTCACTCATGAGACCTTGGGATAAAATTTAGTGCATGGTCGTCTCTCTTTTGAAGGTTGACTGAATTTGTTGGTTTGATATATACTTTTGGAAAGTATATGATCATTACTTAGGTATGATATATGCTTTTGGAAAGTATATGATCAATACCGACTCCCAATGATCAAATGGGAAACTTAATGATAAAACCATATAGCTGACAATCTAAATAGATTTAAAACTTCAGGGTTATTCTTGGTCTTCCAATATGCAGGATGTACATGTATTAGAAATACCTAGGGGTGATGTGATCATAAATGATTGTATAACCATGACTCTTCCATTCTGAGGGAGTGGTGAAACTGGTTTGGATTTTAGTGACTCCTCTTAGTAGAGAAGTAACCTAATCTTAATCCAAATGTTGGACGTTGATCTGAATGTGATTCAGATGCAATGAGAAGATTAGATCTACAACCTCGATTTAATCAAGCATCTGTGTGAGGTCCCCGTGATCTGGATTTGAGATGTTATCTCAATATCTAGGTCACTATACGTGGAACGTACAGTCGCCCTGTCCTTATCTCAAATACCCACGGAGAAAGTGCATTATTCTTGAAAGAGTTCAAGAATAATTTCATTGTTGATAATGTATCTGAGAATTGAGAAAATGGGATAATTACAAGTGATTTAATTATTATAAATAATGTGAATGTGATTCATATTATTTGGGTTCATGAGAATGGACATCCGAGATGATTAAATATGATATAATTATCAAGGATGTGAATAATATGGATAGCACTATCCATATTATTCATAGATATTATAAATGTGATTTATAAAATGTTAGAGAGAGATAATTGTAATTTGTATTTATGAATTTATAGGTGATGTGACTTGGATTCACATTGAACAATTAATTGTAAATGCAATTTATGTTTTATTTTGGATATGTGAATAAGATCTACATTCTTTCCATGACATGATTGAAGTTATCACAAAATAATTTGGAAATATTTTGGTGAATAATTTTGCAATAATAGTTATTGCATATGTGGAATTTATTGAGATATTTGCGATCTCAACATATATTGAAGAAGAGCCTTTCCTTTCCTTACATAGGGTTGATGACCAAGTTGAGTGCTCTCAACTTGTGGTCATCCACACCATGTATGGAAGTTGAGTTGCTCACCTTCCAATCCTTTCCATATGAGTTGATTTAATTGATTTTAACTTTATTGAATATAATTTAATATATTTAATTTGTTTTAAATTAATTATTTGTTGTTGGTAATTAAAACAAAATAAAATCATGGCAATTGATTGAAAGAACAAAGCAATCACAACCACTGAATTGGTGAGCACATGGATTGTGATCCATGCACATCCAAAATAGTATAAATAGAAGGGTAGCCCTGGCCTTTTATTTTACACGCAACACACATAATGTGAAACATAACAAATCTATATATATATCCCTCCAATTTCTCATAGACGTGCTCTCTCTTTCTCAACAATGTGGCTGTCCACTTGTTGACCTAGAGATCCTCTTATCTACCGCATCACTGTTATGTTGACAGATCCGCTGCTCATGGATCCCTGTCTCCTTCAGTGTGCCTCACTTGTGAAGAATACGTCGGATCTCATGAGATGAGATAAGGAGATTCGTCGCTTGGATCGTCAACACAGATTGCGAGGAGCATGTGTTTCATCAACGCACTCGCAAGCATCTCCTCCGTCGGAACAGACTTGAGACCGGAGATCTCTTCCTTTAAAGACTCGATCACAATCATGCTTCAAGAGGTAAACCTAATATCTTGTTTATGGTTTAGATGAAATGATTAGAGAAGTGTTCTTGGATCATGTGGTTTCATCGTTTTGAAAATTTAAATTCTGAAGCCCCGAGTAACTAGTATGACTAGTCGCTCTGATTGCATATGATGTGATATCCACACTTCCATGACGTGCTTAAAGATTTTCCCTTATTCTTCAAGTGATATCAGAGCCATAGCTCAGAGGTTTTGGATATGATCCATAAACCTAAGATGAAACATGTATTTTTTGTTGTGTGAAGTTTCATAGCATTTTATTCACGCAACCCTATTTTATGCTTTTTTTCCATGTTTAAATGCCTTAAAAGTGAGTTTATTACTTGTATTATTTTCCCCATTAAATTAGCAAATCATGGGACTTGAGTTTGCACAATTTGGGATCTGTTTGCTCATGTATTGATCGTTTTAGTGAACATGTATCCACTGTTTTGGGGATGGCGAATCTTGACGTAATTAAAGAGTTAATTATGATTTTACTTCACCTAGAAATGTGTGAACATCACTTGAGTTCTATTATAAGTCAAATTACAAATCAAAGAAACTTAATTTTTATGATTTGGATTTTATTTGATGGAGTTATGCTAATTTTAATAAGTATGGGTCACTGTTGGAAATTACATGCTTGATCATGAACTATGTGATTATCATTCAATTAAATTAATGGAAGTTAATAGTTAATTTTCTGAAATAATTAGTGATGAATATTATGAAGTATTTAATATAATGATTATTTCCTTAAATGGCATTGCCTTAACAAAAAATGATAAGATAATTGATCTTGTCACAATTGGTTACATCAATTCCAACAAACATAGTTGCTTGAATAGTATTGGGGATTTGTTTAAGAAATCTCCTTATAATACTAATAGAAAATGTTTTGATAAATATTATAGGTATAACTTTGGTTGAAAGACTGATTATCATTTCAAATAAAAAATGATCAAATCACATTATTCAGACCTGGGATGGATATGGTGTCTAATCGAGGATCGTTGGGGTAGCAGGTTGCTCCGTGAGCAGTCTGTCCCACTCCCTCCAGTACTGGCCATGAAAACGGGTAAAGAAAGGATAATGCTTGAAGCGATCATGATGTATTTTTCAAATTATTAAAATTCGAATAATTCGTATTTTGAGATTATGACATCCTTCAAGTAACATTTAAAATTATTCGTGGTTGACTGATTGTATTGATAATTGATTTAATATAATTAAAAGACTTAGATCCAATTAAAGTTAAACTCTCTATTATGAATAGAGTAGTATTTCCCTTTGAAGAATTAATTATGTAAATATGATTCATAATAATTAATTAAAATTTGAACATGATATGGAGGATCACATAAGTGACATCTATTGTCTTCCATCAAGGAGAAGGGTCCGTCGTTGGGGATTGTATGTAGGAGACGCCTGCCCAAAGTGAAAACTCCTGCATACAAGGACATCTGGATCGGTCTCCTTGCTTCTCGAAAGAGTAAGGCCGTATAAGCAGTGACCCCAATATCGGTTCCTCATATTATTGGAGCGATATTGGATTGCACATAGCGAGTACTATTCCAGTCGACGGTTGGTTCAATTAACAATGAGTCAACATTGCCTTAAGGGTGGTGGACGTGGGTATTAAAGACGAATTGGGAAATGCAAGTTGGACTTGCAAGGTGGAATGAGTTCTCGCTTCTTTTTATCCAAGTTGCAATTTCTCATATTATTGGATGTAACAGAGATAAGAAAGGAAATCCCAGGTATTGCTTTAGATATAATGGTAAGTATATCTCTTACATTGAAAGTGATTAAGGGAATGAACTTTTAGTGTTGACAAGGCAAGACAACTAATAATCCTAATTAAACCCATTCAATACTATACTTAATAATAACCAGTAATATATCATGGATTGGATCCATGATCAAGATATTGTACTTGAAGTTGGACACATAATGTATGTGGTTGCACTGTGCAAGTTTCCTCATTATAATGAGGAACGACAATTAAATAGACAATAGGACAACAATCTAGGGTTGATGTGCCTATCTTCTCGATCTCTCATCGACTGTGCTTAGGAACTATCATGTCAATGATGATCATAATTGTCAAATAATCCTTACAAAATCTAAGAGGATGATTTGGCATACATATATGTTCTCGACATTTAATCATGAATTACATGGTTCACTGCATTATGTAGAATGGTGGCTCGATAAGAGATGATGTACTTAAAATGTTTGAGTACCTACCTGAAACAAAGTCTTTTAGAGTTTATATGAATGTAGATACAATGAGCGTCATCATTCTACTCTCTATACTCAAGTCATTTATGAAGCCTCATAATATTCATTTTGTATGAATTGAATGAAGCATGTATAAATGTTGAAATACTCTTATACTGAAATCCTTTGAATTCAAAATAAGAGATCCTTTGTCTTAAGCAATGGTTGTTTATAGATGAAGGGAGCGTAATGGAAGCATGGGTCGGACCCAAGTTAGAAGGAAAGCCAAAGAGTTGATTGTACTTCTATGGTTTCCATACATATGACATCCAAAGAGTTGGATGAATGCCTATACTGCAATAAGCCGATGTATTGATAGTATGACCATCTGGACTATCCAAGATCAAAAGAGAATTATTCGATAGTCCATCAGAATAATATACATCTACATATCCTCATTGAAATTGACTTACTTATTAGATAAGATCAAAGTCTGCCAATTATGTCTCACTCTTCTAATAACACTTGCAATTGGTTGCATATGTTTTTTAGAAGACTAGAAAATTTGATTGTAAGGTTTAATAGTCCTCTACATGGATATTGATGCAATTATTGCAACAATCTCTATTAGATAGATAGAGTTCATACCCACAGTGGGAGAGCCCTTAGTCTTAGATAATGACTCTATGACCTAGATATTAGAAAACACTCATTGTTTATTTCTAAATGTTGGAAATAAACATGAATATTATGATGGATATATTTCAGACAGTAATCTAACATCTAGAGGACTCTGCCAAATTAGAAAATTTATGAATAGTTCACTGACATTTATAATATTGGAAATTAAACCTTTTAAGATCAATAGGAGGATGGAGATCGTTTGATAATGATCTGGCATCAAGCCTTGGACATATGTATGTTGATGAGATCAATAAACTAGTAAGAGATGAAACTTTAGAATGTCTAAAATTTTAAATCTTACATACTTGTGAATATCGTATTCAAAGTTAAAATGTCCAATGCATTCTTTTTTGGGAATGGAGTAAGATGTCAAGATATTCAAGATCTCATACATATTGATGTATGTGGATCATCTGTATCATAATAAACATTGATGATATGTGATATCATTCGATGATTATTTGTGATATGAGATTTCTTCTCTTCACCTTAGAAACCTTTGAAATGTTCAAAGTTTCACATTTTTTGATTTAGAACCAAAGTCTGAAGGAAGATAAAATAAATTTGATCCAATCTAGGTAGCAAGTATCTATTAGATGAATTCAAGGAATACCTTATGGAGAAAGAAATATAATTCCTATCTCACTCCTCCTAATATACCTAAACTCAATAGAGTTATAGGGAGATACAATTGGATCTTGTGTGACATGATTTGATCAATGATGAATATTAAAAAATTACTTCTTAGTTTCCAGATAAATTTATAGTAGAGGCTATTATATATATCCTTAATAAGATTACATGCAAATCTAAACCCGAACATCCTCCTTAGCTATGGTTTGGAACCTATCCTAGTGTTGTACACTTGAGTATTTAGAGTTGCTTGGTCCATAACTTTGTCATGGATGCAAGTAAGCTGGAATCTAGCATGAGAGAGTGTTGCTTCATTAGGAAAATAAAGGATGGTTTTGAATACGTACTTTATGACCTTGAGATTCTTAAAATATTTCATATTTGAGAATGTGATTCTTATAGGATGACTTTCTTGAGAATCAAGATGAAAATGAAGGAAAGGAACTCATTGAAACTTAAGAAGATAATGAGGCTCCTGAAATCGGAAACTAAAAGAACAATAAAAGATGAAACACTCATACCTCTTCAAATGAGTTTGAGGATGGATTCCATGTGTCAGTTAAGTCTAACAATGATCTAACTTCATATGATGAAGCTTTCAAGGATCATGACATGGAGAGATGGATATTAGCAATAAAGTAGGCCTAAAGTAGTTGTATATAGACCCTCGAGGATCCACCTATAAGGGTGAGACCCATTATGGTATAAATAGATCTTCAAGAGAAAGAGTGAACCTGATGAGAAGGTAGAGACATTCAAAGCACAGCTCGTAGGCATGGGCTACACATCGAAGGGAAGACATATCTTGTGAAGAGACTTGCTCTTCAGTGACCATGCTTAAACCCATTAGAATATTGCTAACTATAGCTACACACCTTGACTATGACATCTTCAAGATGGAAGTCAATATTGCATTCCTCTATGAACACCTCTTTGAGGATATTCACACGAAGTAGCCCTAGGGCTTCTTGGTTGAGGTAAGCAAGGTGTGCAAGCTGTAGAGCTCCATCTATTGACTAAAATAAGCTTCTTATAGTTGGAACATTAGATTCAATGAAATTATAAATGTTATGATTTCAGATAGAATCTTGATGAACCGTGTGAAGCTTAGTGGGAGTGCCATTATGTTCATTGTGCTAAATGTAGATGATATCTTTATAATTGATAATGATAAATGTTTTATAATCTAGTTGTTCCATACCATGAGATGAGATCTCAAGGATGTCTCTTATATCTTAGTTCTAAAGTTGTTCAGAAGCAAAGATAAGAGGGCATTGGGACCATCACATTAGTGGTACACTTTGGACACATTCCATTTCGGGATAACTCCAAACTAGGGTTTCTTTCCCTTAAGATATGGTACTGACCTATTGTTGATATGTTCTTCACGGGTTTTAAATTATTGATTTATGAATATCGTTGCAACCCAATCAAGCGTCAACAAAAATAATTTTTTTTCTTTCTTCTCGAGCTACAAAATTTATTACAAGAACAATGTGGAGCGAGAGAATTTTTTCAGAACAATGCGGAGCGAGAGAATTTTTTCTACTTATTTACCTGTATAGCAACATGATCAAACTCAAGGAGGCTAAAATTCCCGAGGGTTATTCAAATAATCGAAAAAAATCGATTAAAAGAAATAGGGAATCTCAAATGCAAAGTACCTTGGTTTTTGTCAAATTTTTACCTTTTTATTTTTTTTATTTTTATTTCTATTTTTTATTTTTTAATTTTTAATTTTTTTGGGATTTTAATTTTGATTTTTTTAATTTTCAAAAATATGATTTCAAAGTAAATTCACGCACATAAGAAATGCAAGTATTTTTTTGGATTTTTCAAATATAACAAAAATGCTCAAAAAATATCCAAAGAAAATATTTTTTATTTTTATGACTTTTCTCCTACTTTTGTAATTTTTTAGGGATTTTTAGATTTTTTTAGGATTTTAAAAATGAACAAAAACAAGAGAAAATGCAAATAGTGAACAAACAATACTATTTAACAATTTAAAAATATGAAATGAAATCAAAAATTGCAAAAATCATTTTTATGAAAAACTAGAAATTATTTGCAATCTGGAACTAAAATCACAATTTTTGATTTTTCTACAATTTTATATGATTTTTTTAGGATTTTTAGTTGTTTGTAATTTTTTTGTGTTTTTTAAATAATTAATGCGTGAGATTTGAAAGAAATCTAAACACACAAAAACAAAACTACTCTATTTTTTGGATTTTTCAGATAATATTTGAATTTTTATGAATTTTCACATTTCAGACAAAGAAAGTGACACTATTTTTGATTTTTTAGTAATAACAAATGATGATAAAATGCAATGAAAAATTTATACAATGGTCAGGCACATAGCAGGAGTCTACACAAAATTTTGTACACTTTTCATAGTACTAAATCGTTTATTATATGAAAAGAAGCTTGCAAATCAAGGTTTGGATAATAGGGTCTGAATCACAAATAGTTAATGTTTTTGCATTAAATAAACAACAGAAATAAAATAGAAAAAAAATACAATTTACCTAGTATGCACGTGCTACGCACGTGACTTGAACTCTGGTGGGTCTCTTTATAATTTTGGAAACTGTGGGGCCTGACTGATATTTTTCCAATCATTTTTTTAATCCCCTTAGGGTTTGTCTTTCTTCATTCTTTTCCAAGCCAGGGTCAAGAGTACAAGGAGGCTGCTGCCGCCCCTCCCTCATCTTCTCCTCCAAGCATGGCACACGGGCAGCAGCGCGAGACTTCGCTCCGTAGATGGCGGTGCAGTTCTTGGCTCGAGTAGGAAGGCGTTGGCGATGCCGCAGGTGGATGCGGTAGAGGATAGCACGGGGCCTCACGCCGGGCTTGCACGACCACGACACAGGTGCTCTAGTTGTGATCCGTGGTCGGCAAACGTGGGGCTGGCCGGTGAAGGTCGACGGGCATATGCGAAGGTGGGGGTGACACACACCCTGACGGTCGGCGGGTCTCACGGTCAGCAGATGTGGATGGCGGTGGAGGAGGCGGCGGCGGAGCCACGGTGGCGTTGGCACTGCCGCCAACAACTAAATTTGTATTTTTTATTTTTATTCCAGTAAATAAAATATAGATAAGAAAAAAAACTACGCGAGCACAATGGCTCGATTTAAAATCAAATGCGAAAAATATAGGTGTATGCGGATCCGATGAAATGGAAGATAGATCCGAGTCTTCGACCACCGTACGTGGTCAGAGTTAGAAGATTTCACAAGGTAGAACGTAAACATGGAGAGATCAAGAAAATGAGATGAAAGATCGGATCGGATTCAAATTTTGCGATTGATAAAGAAAACTATGAACTAAGTTTAAAAAAATGACAATGAAGTCAAAACGAAAATTAAACTACGATTAACCTAGGTTAAAAATAAGAGAAAATGGATCTCACCTTAGGAGCGGAAAAGACCGCGATCGCCTCGACGAAGGTCGACTCCCTATCACCGGATGGCTCGGAGGCTAGGCACCCTTCTACGAGAACATAGCTCTCAGAGAATAGGCTCCTCTCACCAAAGATTGATCAAATTGAAATTTGGGAGGATGAGCCATATAAATAGAAAAGAAAAGAATTTGAAATTCAAAATTTGAAATGAGATAAAGATAAAGATAAAATTTGAAATGAGATAAAGATAAAAAATGAATTATTTACAAAAATTATATTTTTTAATTTTCGTCACTTTTTAAAATAAAATAATAAATGTAAATTTTTTTAATTTTTTTGTGAGGGCTATCTAAGGGATTTAATTATATACATATACTATATATATGGTACATTATTGACATAGTTAAATAAGGGAATCATTTTTTTGTTTAATTTTTTATGTTTTATTTATTTATTTTATTTTTATTTTTATTTTAAATAATTAGTAAAAATATTTACAAATCCAATAAATACAAATAAATGGTAAAATTGCACAAAACACCCTAGAAAACTGACTTTTCAACCATAACTCCAAAAATTATGAAATCATAGAAATTTTAAAGATACTTTAATTTAGAATACAATGGAAGTGATTTGGTTCAATTTGAGTTCATATGGAGCCGGAATTGGTCTTCTAGTTATCGCTTTATGGCTTTTTCCGGATGTGATTACTTTTATTCTGTACATGATTTTATTTTGCAATTATTTTTATTATTTAGGAAACATTTTTATTTACAGCTTTTGTTTCGAAAATTACTTATTTTAAGGTCAATGTATGTACAAATAAAATAGTGTAAGTATACAAATATACACAACATATTTTTTCGGATTTCCTGTTTAAGGACCCTATCTCTCCCTACTTTTTTCCTGGTCGATCAGGTCAAGTCTTGACCTTCTATCGAGGTTCGGGTCAGCCTGTATCTATTATATATATACAGTCTTCTTTTTTCCTTTTTTTTAAATTTTCCTTTCTTTCTTTATTTATTTTAGGTTAAAATAGTAATAAGTACAACACACTGATGCAAGTTAGTAAGAATATGGAGTTAGTATTATATACAAGTTTTTATAAGGGATTTTAAGCTAAAATAAATGAATAAAGATGATGAAATGCAGATTCATCACCTATCTAAAGGGATAACATCTCATGGAGTTGAGGATGTGGATACTAAAGTTACATGCCATAGTGCATTAACTTTGGGAAGCTCAGTGTATGCCAGATGTGTACAAAAGCTAGATGTCTGCCATGTAGTGGGAGCATATAGATAAAACACTTGATTATAGTAATAAAAAACCTTCAAAAGATGAAAAGATTTTTGAGATAGTGATCGCAAAGTCTTATCACCAATGACTTAAGATTTTATAGATAGTGACCTAAAAGATCTTAAGTACACATGCCTTATAAGATTTAAGACTAGGTCTTAGTCTTAGGAGATGGAGATCTCCGAGAATAAGGGTATTTTAATAAGGATAATAGAAATTACATACTGTTCATAACAATTATTGAGTTGTAGTTTCAGAAACACTATATCTGCCTTAAAATTAAGTATTGGTTGCATAAGATGCCACATTTGCATGGGATGTGAGCACTATTACTCGGAGATATGCAAGTACCGTAAAAGGACATGGCCTAATCTCTCGGGAACATAGTGACTAGTCAGCTTACCTAGCTATTTTTCAAAATATCTTATGATTGTCACATGAATGTGGTTTTAAAGATTAGCCCATTAATGGCTCTTTAGGAGAGTGGGAGATTATTGGACATGCGAGCCCAAGATGAGCCATTATGCAATAAATTTTATTGCAAATATCATTCCCTAATATGAAATGAAGCATAACTAATTTGCATAATAGGTCCCTTAGTACAATAGGGTTGTGTACCATGGCCATCTTAATGATCATATAGTTGTTGATTCAATTGTTGAATCATAGATGTTGGTGCTTGGATGAATATATAAAGAGTTAGATTGAGGACTCATCAAGAACTGTCAAATGATTATTAAGAGAGGATCTCCAGCCTGAGTAGGAGATGGCAATCCTTTCTCTAATGGCTAATCGACCTCTTGATGCATGTCCTCAGCATAGGAATAGATATTTGGAGGTGTTAGATAAGTTAGTTCAAAGAGTTGACTTAACGAGATCGAGATAACCAAAGATCTATGTCGTATGCTATCACGGTATAGGAACACATCCACTGACCGGAGACATATGTGTAATTATATGTTTGATTCTGTACATTTGGCATACCGATAGGTTGATGATCTAATCAAAATCTATACATCAACGCACTGGTGTGCATACAAGGGCATATGAGTAATACAATCTCTCAAAGAAATTATATAGGTTCATTCACTGAACCAGAAGACATGAGCTCACTTATGAGACATTGGGATCACATTTCATGCACGGTTGATGGACCGCAAAATCGGCCCTTTAATAGTGCAGAATTAGCACTTGGAATCATCATCGTAGTCGGGTCGATTTTGGTCATCAAAAGATCAACTCATTTGACATGTTGAAGTGCTAATTCCGCACTATTGAGATAAATGTCAAATAAAAATGCGATGGTCATTATTTATTTTACTTGGCAAGAAACCAAGGTCGAACTCAGGGACACGAGCCTCTCTCGTATTAATCGGATTTAATTTATTTAATTAAATGTTGAGTTAGAGGCATATAGGTCAAAATCATACAGAGACACAACAACAATGCATTAAGAAAAATAAACATGCATTTTTTTAACCATTTTTATAATGCAAATAAATGCAGAGAAATGCAATGCAAATATGCCCAAAATCAGAATAAATATAATGAGCAAGTTAATAAGAGTCAAATTCAGATTTATTTGAAGTGTCAGAGATGAACGACAAAGTGAGCAAGGCATGAGTACATAATAAGAGCCACTTAGCTAACATAATATTTCATTAAAGATCAAGTCTCTAAGATGAAAGATTAACCATGCCATAAGAAAGTACATCGAACAAGCTCTCAAACAAAACTGAAATCAACTAAAATAGAGGTTCGGTGCTCAAGATATGCAATATGGAAGACAAGGGCATAAATGAAAGTAAACATGAAATAAACTAGCAGACAGGTCCCTGGGAGGGACGAAAATGTAATAAAAATAAAGTTCGGGACCTTCCCTGTAAATGACCCACACGCACAGGGGAATTTTTGCAATTTTGAAAACCTGTGAGGGTTTTAGTGCAAATTACCCACAGTGCACATGATCTGCACGTGACGCATGACCTGAATGCAATATGGAGAAGTCGGCTGAGCTTCCTTGCAAAGTACCCAGGAAGCACGTGCCTTGTACGCGCTCCCCTAGGCCCGGGTCGGCTCGGAGGTTCGGAGGAGGCACGGGTTGCTTCGGCGTAGCGTGGCTGAGGCTCGGGCTGGATCGAAGCTGTTGATGGCTCGGCACAGACTCGGAGGAGGTCCGGAGCGTCCGAGCCTGGAGGCTAGGGCGCGAGGTTCGGAGGAGCTGTGGTGAAGACACGTGGCCGAAGATGGGCCATTGGATCATGCGCATCCAACGGCATCTTGAGAAGGCTCTGGCTGGTGGCATGTCGGCATCGGGACCGTTAGATGGTCGCTGGGCGAGGACCATCTAACGGTTACTGTATCTCCTCCTTCGGCCGAAGGCGGGCGGCGAGTTTGGAGCTCCGGCAAAGGAGCTCCTCCTCCGCCGCTCCATATCTGGCACAGCGGACCTCCCCAGAGCTCCTTGGATGGATGTCGAGGAAGATGGGAGCTCGGGGAAGGTCCGGAGGCTTCTGGCGTCGATCATCAGAGCTAGGAGGACGACTGCGAGGTCGATGAAATCGGCGCCGGCAGAGCTCCGACCATTCAAATCTTCGAATACCTGCAGATTAGGAGTGCATAGCCGAAGCATAGAGGTGTGTGCGTGAGGTGAAGTGAGAGCTCCGGTGGGCAAAGGAAGCGGGGAGCTCGAAGCTCCTCCACCGCGAGGGTGGAGGAGGTGGGTCGGAGGCGATAGGAGGTATGGAAGAAGGAGACAATGAGCGGAGGGTGTCACGTGAATGGGGGATGTGCGACGAAACTAAATGGGTGGTCATCGGAGGGAGAAAGCTACTAATTGTGGCTAATTAAATCAATGAAATCAAAATAAAAAAACAAAGGAGGAAAGGGGACTTTACCTGAGCAATGGCGGGTCGAAGGGCCTGTGCTTGAGCTCCAAAAGGAGCTCAGGTCTTCGCAACATGCTGGGCGGCCATCCCAGCGAGCTCGGGCGGCGCTAGGGCGCCGCAGCTCTGCCGTTCAAGGCGGAGGGTCTCACCGGGGGAGCGGGTCGTCATCGCTCTATCCTCTCGCCTCCCCCTGTCACAGGGAGGCGGAGGAGGGCTGGGCCCCTCCCCGCGTAAAGATGGACGAGGGTGAACGGTGGGAGGGGCGGAGTATTTGAAGGGCGATGATGGCGGAAGTGGTGGTGGTCGACGTGATTTTCGAGGGTTGTGAGGAGCGAGTGGGAAGATGACGGGAGTCGTGGGATGATGCGCGAGGATGGTGGATGACAGGGGAAGACCCAGCGGTGGTTGGCGAGGTGCGAGGGGCGCTGGAGTCGTGGAGAAAATTGAAAGGGGGAGAGGTGCGCGCGAGTGGAGATCGTGTGAAGAGTGGGGGTCTGGAGGTTGACGACGGTCTTCTGACCGTTGGATCTGGAGATCCAACGGTGAAGAGCAATGCGCAAAGGATCGGTGTGGATCAGATCGGGGATGGACAGATCAAAGGCAGATGGGCTGCCACGTGTCGAGCTGGCGCATGCGTGCTAGCGGTCGGCTTGGATTAGAAATTAGGTTTGATCGAGAGGCTGAGGAAAGAGGCGGAAACATCGGTTGAGATGGAAAGTCAGGGACGTGATCGGGCGGTCTATGAATGGCCACGTGGCGCGCTCTGCGCAAGGCGCTTACGTGCGGTGGTGATGAAGTTCTGAAGAGGATCTGATGGCTGGGGACATGAGCATGCGTGGATCAGGCCTGGCCGTTGGATTCAAAACGAAATCCAATGGTCAGGGATGGCGGCGGATGGGAGAAAAGTGGACGGGCCACGTGGCTCACCCAGAACGGGCCACGTGGCCCAATCAGATTTATTCGAGGATTTTTTTGATTTTTGGTGTTTAAAGAGGCCGAATTTGAGAATACTCAAACCATGAAAGTTGTAGATCTTGACGAAATCTACAAGTTTCATGTTGACCAAAACTGGAGAAGAAATCAAATGAAGACCCGAAATATTTGTGAAGGTATTTTTAAGTCTAAAAATACCACGAATTTTTGTTTTGTCATTTTTTTGTGATTTTTAATTTATTTAGGACTCTGTTAATTACAGGACTTTAACTGGGTTTTATTGACAAAACTTTAAGCAAGGGGGTTAATTACAGAAAATAAAGATGATGAAACTGAGGTTCATCACCCCCCTATACTTAAACTATGCTCGTCCTCGAGCATAAAAAAGAATGACTAAGTTGGATTAACCCCCTTGTGCATGTGAATACCGGATCCAATCTGATCAAGTCGACTCGGCTTCAGAGATCCAAAATTCTAGAGTTCAACCCAGCCTTAATCAAGAGGCTTCCAATTCCTCTACTTCTCTAGACTCTCTCTGATGTACATATAAACTAAAGGATATGAAGTTTAGTGTTGACTGCAATTCTGAGAGTAGAGTCAATTCGTCACCCAAAATCTTGGTCCGAGAAAATCTCCTAAGGACCCAATCCTCAGCACTAGGGAATAAATCAAATCTTGCATTCAGTCCACCGTCTCTTTAGTTGTCAGACTTAGAAAATGTAGATGGCAGGCCAAAAATGGAGGGCATGGGATTGTGTCAATTCTTCTCTCCCTCTCATTGGAACAAGGATTTTCTCTAGTGCCTTTTACGCAACACATTCTTTTTTGGTGTTGATCAGTGCGTCCGTCAAGAGAAGTTGGAGCCGTCTGCACTTGTTTTCCTGGGAGTACACCGGGGTGTGTCTCTTTTGAGTACCTATCGTACCTTCGACACCCAGACTTGTAGCATTTACGATGCAGAGCCCTTTTTTGGTGCAAGCCCGACTCCTGGTCCTAATAGCGGTGGTCCAAGTAGACACTTTGAAATGGTTGGGAGCGCTCGCCTTTGGTGGAAGCTCTTTTGATAATTGACTTTGTGGAATGAGAGCTTTTCTTTGAAATTTCTTTGACTTGTATAATTTGTGGCTAGCTCCACTGCTTTTACCAAAAGTTGGCGCACACTGATCAACAATTTTTTTATATTTCACACCCAGGCACTTAGGTCAATATCAAGAGATTAATATAAGAACCAAGTTCTCATATTGGCTAATATTGCTGACACTCAGGTTTCATGAAGCCTCCAAAAATTTTATCCCATCCTCGAGCATCATTAGATCAAATCCAAACTCGACTTCCTCATCCCAGTCCCTCAGGTGAAAAATCAACTCATCTCATCAAAAACCGTAGTCGTGCATGTGATGTGTTGATCATATTCTTTATGTCTGAGACTAAGCAGGGAATATAGCATGCAAATCTAGAAACGTAGGGGAATGTGGACGATTAAGTCAATGACCCTGATGGCTAAGGCTGGTTAATCCTAAAATCTCAAAGACCTCAAAAAGTTAAGTCTCCTTGATCATTTCAGATCCTGGGTGGAAGTGTAGGTGTAGAGGATTAATCCAACTTCTTCATTCAAAAACAAGAAACAATTTTTTATTTCAATTTTTTTTGAACTTCAAGAGATATTAGAACTTCCTAAACTCAATTGAGCATCTGCAATTTAGCCAGTATGGATGTAAGTACAGGTCGAAGCCCGTTGCTTGAGGACGGGGCCTTACGCGATGTCCTCTAAACCATCCAATCTGCTAAGGGCGAACCCTCACTTAATGCAGCTTACTTAATTGGGCTTAGTAGTCACTAACGGCTCCTAAAGGGTTTTGCGGTTTTTTTTTCATTTTTTATTGATTTTAATAAAGGTTAAAACACGAGTTAAACTCAACTTTCCTTGAAAAGAGAAGGCGATTTTTCAAAACCATGTCACACAAAATAAAAAGTTTTCAAAACATTTTCAAAAATTATTTTCGAAAATATTTTTATAAAAATAGCGTAACATAATATCGAAAAGCCGTGAAATCATTTGAGTTCTCTTAGTCCAACGAATTTTACCTTAGCCAAAAAGTTTTAAATTTTTCAAATTTTTCAGATTATAGCTAAAGTAAATATAAGGTATATACGGTATACCCCCCTATACTTAAACTTTGCTATGTCCTCATAGCACTAGATGTTACAAGTACATAGGTCCATTTAAATATAGAGAAATATACGGGAGCTAAGAGGGGCTCCCCCTATACTTAGGTTAGAAATAACCAAAGTATAAAGGCAAGGATAGATGAGTAGAGAATAATCACGGGGACTCGGGTCCCCCCTATACTTAGGCTGAGATTAGCCTAAGTATAAAGATGGAAATTGATGTTGGAAGGGACCCAAGGTGAACGAAGAAGAGGAATGGATTTACAAGTGAGCGGTTGAATCTTTGGAGATGAAATGGAGTGACTAAGGTTTTAGGGTTGTGTAGCAAACATGGCTCAATTCAAGCAAGCAAAACCCTTAGTTTCACCAACTCACACATGAAACCAACCGAAGTTGGTTTATTATCTTGTCAGTTTTATTGGTGATAAAGCATTAGATATTTACGCGAAGAAAATGTGAAATGAAACTCAAGGCGTATGCGCGGGTGTTGCTCTCCCAAAACCGAATTTTACTCCATTTTTGGTTGACTTGCAATTAACAGTCCCAATTTTATTTTAGGTTATCACTGAATTATGGTTAGCACAAAATCAAGAAGTCATCGTCTACCGTTCATTCCCTTTTTCCATTTAACCTAGGTGATCAAGCTAGGAAAACGAAACGGAGAAAAACATGCATTCGATAAAAGCCGCGATCTAGGCTAAGCGATAAATCATGCAGTGATTTGACGATAACTCCGTGAAAAACTAGGGTTGTTTTGAAATCCAAATTCAACATGTATGCAAGTCAAAAAAGCCGCACCTAATCATGCATCTATTAGCGGTAATTGATTTTCATTAATTTTAGCTAAGTGATGCGAGATTATGTGCGTATATCATTTAGTGTGTCCTACCTACGATCAAGCACATAAAAATATGAAAAATAAAATGAGCTCGGAGAGTCGCGTGCCTTGTCCTAGGTCGACACTCAAGTGGGGACGATCCCCACAAAACCACATTTGTTCGATTACACACGCGAGTCTTCGATCGAAGACCGCTGTAAAAGACGAATTATTATAAGCAAAAATTAAAATGCAACACATTTTTTTTCTTTCTTCCCTATTTTCTCCATGCATGTTTTGCGGCTCCTCGCAGCGGGAAGCGTCTTGCTCCTCGCCTCCTTGATCTGTCAAGGGCCCTGCCACAAAAACAATGGTTAGAGATCAAAATAAGAAAGAATTTTTTTTTGAATGCGAAAAAGGATGAACTAATTGACCTATAAAAGAAACACGAAATTAAATAAACAAAATTCCAAAAAAAAAGAAATGAGCCGTGTCCCCGGCAACGGCGCCATTTGATGGGCCGCAAAATCGGCCCTTTAATAGTGCAGAATTAGCACTTGGAATCATCATCGTAGTCGGGCCAATTTTGGTCATCAAAAGATCAACTCATTTGACATGTTGAAGTGCTAATTCCGCACTATTAAGATAAATGTCAAATAAAAATGCGATGGTCGTTATTTGTTTTACTTGGCAAGAAACCAAGGTCGAACTCAGGGACACGAGCCTCTCTCGTATTAATCAGATTTAATTTATTTAATTAAATGTTGAGTTAGAGGCATATAGGTCAAAATCATGCAGAGACACAACAACAATGCATTAAGAAAAATAAACATGCATTTTTTAACCATTTTTATAATGCAAATAAATGCAGAGAAATGCAATGCAAATATGCCCAAAATCAGAATAAATATAATGAGCAAGTTAATAAGAGTCAAATTCAGATTTATTTGAAGTGTCAGAGCTGAACGACAAAGTGAGCAAAGCATGAGTATATAATAAGAGCCACTTAGCTAACATAATATTTCATTAAAGATCAAGTCTCTAAGATGAAAGATTAACCATGCCATAAGAAAGTACATCGAACAAGCTCTCAAACGAAACTGAAATCAACTAAAATAGAGGTTCGGTGCTCAAGATATGCACTATGGAAGACAAGGGCATAAATGAAAGAAAACATGAAATAAACTAGCAGACAGGTCCCTCGGAGGGATGAAAATGTAATAAAAATAAAGTTCGGGACCTTCCCTGTAAATGACCCACACGCACAGGGGTATTTTTGCAATTTTGAAAACCCACGAGGGTTTCAGTGCAAATTACCCACAGTGCACATGATCTGCATGTGACGCAAGACCTGAATGCAATATGGAGAAGTCGGCTGGGCTTCCTTGCAAATTACCCAGGAAGCATGTGCCTTGCACGCGCTCCCCTAGGCTCGGGTCGGCTCGAAGGTTCGGAGGAGGCCCGGGTTGCTTCGGCTTGGCGTGGCTGAGGCTCGGGCTGGATCGAAGCTGCTGATGGCTCGGCACAGACTTGGAGGAGGTCCAGAGCGTCCGAGCCTGGAGGCTAGGGTGCGAGGTTCGGAGGAGCTGTGGTGAAGACACGTGGCCGAAGATGGGCCATTGGATCATGCGCATCCAACGGCATCTGGAGAAGGCTCTGGCTGGTGGCGTGTCGGCATCGGGACCGTTAGATGGTCGCTGGGCGAGGACCATCTAACGGTTACTGTATCTCCTCCTTCGGCCGAAGGCGGGCGGCGAGTTTGGAGCTCCGGCGAAGGAGCTCCTCCTTCGCCGCTCCATATCTGGCACAACGGACCTCCCCAGAGCTCCTTGGATGGATGTCGAGGAAGATGGGAGCTCGGGGAAGGTCCGTAGGCTTCTGGCGTCGATCATCAGAGCTAGGAGGACGACTGCAAGGTCGATGAAATCGGCGCCGGCAGAGCTCCGACCATTCAAATCTTCGAATAACTGCAGATTAGGAGTGCATAGCCGAAGCATAGAGGTGTGTGCGTGAGGTGAAGTGAGAGCTCCGGTGGGCGAAGGAAGCGGGGAGCTCGGAGCTCCTCCGCCGTGAGGGCGGAGGAGGTGGGTCGGAGGCGATAGGAGGTATGGAAGAAGGAGACAATGAGCGGAGGGTGTCGCGTGAATGGGGGATGTGCGGAGAAACTAAATGGGTGGTCATCGGAGGGAGAAAGCTACTAATTGCGGCTAATTAAATCAATGAAATCAAAATAAAAAGACAAAGGAGGAAAGGGGACTTTACCTGAGCAATGGCGGGTCGAAGGGCCTGTGCTTGAGCTCCAAAAGGAGCTCGGGTCTTCGCAACATGCTGGGCGGCCATCCCAGCAAGCTCGGGCGGCGCTAGGGCGCCGCAGCTCCGCTGTTCAAGGCAGAGGGTCTCACCGGGGGAGCGGGTCATCATCGCTCTATCCTCTCGCCTCCCCCTGTCACAGGGAGGCGGAGGAGGGCTGGGCCCCTCCCCGCGTAAAGATGGACGAGGGTGAACGGTGGGAGGGGCGGAGTATTTGAAGGGCGATGATGGCGGAAGTGGTGGTGGTCGACGTGGTTTTCGAGGGTTGTGAGGAGCGAGTGGGAAGATGACGGGAGTCGTGGGATGATGTGCGAGGATGGTGGATGACTGGGGAAGACCCAGCGGTGGTTGGCGAGGTGCGAGGGGCGCTGGAGTCGTGGAGAAAACTGAAAGGGGGAGAGGTGCGCGCGAGTGGAGATCGTGTGAAGAGTGGGGGTCTGGAGGTTGACGACGGTCTTCTGACTGTTGGATCTGGAGATCCAACGGTGAGGAGCAATGCGCAAAGGATCGGTGTGGATCAGATCGGGGATGGAGAGATCAAAGGCAGATGGGTTGCCACGTGTCGAGCTGGCGCATGCGTGCTAGCGGTCGGTTTGGATTAGAAATTAGGTTTGATCGAGAGGCTGAGGAAAGAGGCGGAAACATTGGTTGAGATGGAAAGTCAGGGACACGATCGGGCGGTCTACGAATGGCCACGTGGCGCGCTCTGCGCAAGGCGCTTACGTGCGGTGGTGATGAAGTTTTGAAGAGGATCTGATGGCTGGGGACATGAGCATGCATGGATGAGGCCTGGCCGTTGGATTCAAAGTGAAATCCAACGGTCAGGGATGGCGGCGGATGGGACAAAAGTTGACGGGCCACGTGGCTCACCCAGAACGGGCCACGTGGCCCAATCAGATTTATTCAAGGATTTTTTTGATTTTTGGGGTTTAAAGAGGCCGAATTTGAGAAAACTCAAAACATGAAAGTTGTAGATCTTGACGAGATCTACAAGTTTCATGCTGACCAAAACTGAAGAAGAAATCAAATGAAGACCCGAAATATTTTTGAAGGTATTTTTAAGTCTAAAAATACCACGAATTTTTGTTTTGTCATTTTTTTGTGATTTTTAATTTATTTAGGACTCTGTTAATTACAGGACTTTAACTGGGTTTTATTGACAAAACTTTAAGCAAGGGGGTTAATTACAGAAAATAAAGATGATGAAACTGAGGTTCATCAATGGTTATCTCGTTTTGGAAGCTTGACAAAAATTTTAGGCATGATATATACTTTTGGAAAGTATATGATCAATACTTTGGTATGATATATGCTTTTGGTAAGTATATGATGGATATCGACTCCCAATGATCAAATGAGAAACTTAATGATAAAAACCTGAAGGAGACAGTCTAAATAGATCTAAAACTTCGGGTTTATTCTTGGTCTTCCAGTATGCTTGATGTACAGATATTAAGAATACCTGAGGTGATGTGATCATAAACGATTATATAACTATGATGCTTCCATTCCCATGGAGTGATCAAAAAGCAGGATTTTAGTGACTCCTCTCAGTGGAGAACTAATCTAATCTTAGTCCAAATATTGGACGTTGATCTCAATGTGATTCAGATGCAATGAGAAGATTAGATCTACGACCTTCATTTAATCAAGCATCTATGCAAGGTCCCCATGATCTGGATTTGAGATGTGATCTCAATATCCAAGTTGCTATATGTGGAACGTACAATCATCATGTCCTTATCTCCAAGTATCCGCGGAGAAAGGGCATTATTCTTGAAAGAGTTCAAGAATAATTTCATTGTTGATAATGTATCTGAACATTGAGAAAAATCGATAATTAAATGTGATTTAATTATTATAAATAATGTGAATGTGATTCATATTATTTAGGCTCATGAGAATGGACACCCGAGATGATTAAATGTGATTTAATTATCAAGGATTTGAATAATATCGATATCACTATCCTTATTATTCATGGATATTATAAATATGATTTATAATATGTTAAAGAGATTATTGTAATTTGTATTTACGAATTAATAGTTGATGTGACTTGGATTCACATTTAACAATTAATTATAAATGCAATATATATTTTTTTATATCTGTGAATAAGATTCACATTCTTTCAATGGCATGATTGAAATTATCACAAAATAATTTTGCAATAATAGTTATTGCATATCTAGAATATATTGACATATTTGAGATCTCAACATATATAGAAGAAGAGCTTCCCCTTTCCTCAATAAGGTGGGAAACAAAGTTGAGTGCTCTTAACTTGTGGCCATCCACACCATGTATGGAAGGTGAGTTCCTCACCGTCCAATCCTTTCCATAGAGTTGATTTAATTGATTTTAAATTTATTGGATATAATTCAATATATTTAATTTCTTTTAAATTAATTATTTATTGTTGGCAATTAAAATAAAATAAGACCATGTCCATTGATTGAAAGCACAAATCAATCTCAATCATTGAATTTGTGAGCAAATGGATTGTGATCCATAGACATCCAAAATAGTATAAATAGAAGGGTATCCCTAGCCTTTTATTTTAAATACAACACATATAATGTGAAACACAACAAATCTCTCTCTCTCTCTCCCTACCCCCCTCTCTCTCTAATTTCTCATAGCCATCCTCTATCTTTCTCAACATTGTGGTCGTCCATTTGTTGACCTAGACATCCTTGTATCTACAGCATCGCTTTTATGCTGCCGGATCAACTGCTCATGGATCTCTGTCTCCTACGGTGCTCCTCGCTTATGAAGAAAATATCGGATCTCGTGAGACAAGACTAGGAGATTTGCCTCTTGGATCATCAACATGGATTACGCGGAGCACCTGTTTCGTCAACGTACTCACAAGCGTCTCCTCCATTGGATCGGACTTGAGATAGGATGTCTCTTCCTTTAGAGACTGGATCGCAACCACGCTTCAAGAGGTAACCCCAATATCTTGTTTGTGGTCTAGATGAAAGATCAGAGAAGTGTTTTTAAATCATGTGGTTTCATCGTTTTGAAATATCATATTCCACTACCTTGAGCGACTAGTACGACTAGTCGTTCTCGATCGCATATGATGTGATCTCCACACTTCCGTGATGCACTTAAGTATTTTCTCATATCCTTCAAAGATTGTGAGGAATCATTGTAAGTCTTCTAACTAAGCATACATCATTGTTTTTCGTGTGCATCAGCTTTTCTCTATTCCTCCCTCTTGTTTTGTCACTTAAGATATAAAGGAAATTGGGACTGGAAGGTGATGAATCTCCATTTCATCACCTTTATTCTTTCATTTTGGCCTTTAAATCATAACCAAATGCGTGTAAATACCATTATTTTGTACAAATTAGCATTCATTATTTATTACATACTTATTGTATAAATTACATTAATTAAAGCCAAAATAAAAGAATAAAGAGAGAAAAGAAAAAGAAATAAAATACCAAAGGTATTTGATGATCCTAAACCCTGAGACCAAGTCAAAAATTGATTTGGTCGACATGTAATTAAGTAGGGGGAGATAAGGGCCAAATACACAATAAAAACCCCATTCTTCTATTGACCAATAATTCATTTTTGGGACCCATTTTATTTTTGATTATTTATTCATCAAATCAATAAACTTTGTACATGAAAGTTGTATATAATAATACATAGAAAAATCCAAAATTGAGTTTTACACAAAAATAATGCACAATGTACATTTTATACTCAAAATAAGAATCCAAAATCTGAACTTCCCAGACCCATATTTCCTAAATAAAAACTCAAAATACATTAAAATCAACTTTAATTGCATATAACTTTTTATTAGCTATTTATTGAAGGTGGTTTCACTCCATTTGGAGTTAAGGTGTGAAAGTTAGGTTTTGGACTCCTATTGTGAAGCATTCCCAAATAAAATATTCATTTTATTTATTCTTTATTATTTTTACAATTTTATATTTTTATAATTTCTAAATATTTTTTTATAATGTATGTACATATATAGAATAGAATAAAACCATAAAAACACAAAAATAAAATAGCCTATATAAATACATAAATGAATTACCTATACCTATATAATATATACCTCTATTTATTTAAGTATACAAATAACATCAGGAAAACACAATAAAAATATATTTGTTTATATAAAAATAAATCTATAAATATATAATCATAAAAAAAATAATAAAATAAAAAATACAAAATAAAAATAAAATATGCAAAACATAGGTAAATGTACTTATAAATAAAAGCCTAAATAATAACTTCTAATAAATAACCTCATAAAAAAATAAAAATAACAATTAAATACTACATAAAATAAAAAAAATATTTTTTAATTTATACTCTAAAATTAATGAATTCATTATCTATTTATTATTGATTTTAATAATAATTTTCCATTAGAATTTTCTGGTTGGTCCACGTGGACCAACTAGAATCAAACCCTAATTGACCTAGGTCAACTCTTCATCCCAGGACACCTACCCCCGTCAGACGAGAATGCACCTATCTTCTCCCATTTTTCCATGGCTTCTAATCACTCAGATCCGAGTTGATCTTTCACCAAATGCTTCTTTGATCATCCCTAATCCACATCATCCCCTTCAATCCTTTGTACATAGTCCATATTCTTCCCAAATCTCCGGTTAATAAGGATCTTCGGCACTGGTTATAAATATGTTTGTCCTCCTCCTTGCTCAATTTTGATTCCCCTTGGGGTTCCATTTTGTGTCCTTGTGTGTGTGTCGAAGGCCCTATGACAAAGGAGTCCTTCCTTGAGCTCGGAGACGACAGAGTGAGGAAATGACGACAATCCACGATGGTTCTCCGACCATCCTGCTCCCTGCTTCAAAGCAGGTATAAGAGCTGTGCCTTTAAGGCTTTTAGGTAGTTTTATTTATTGCATTTCATTCTCAGTCCTCAGATTAGCATTTAATCATTCGTACTTAGCTTAGTTTTAGGATTTTACCTCGCCGAAGCTCTAGAGATCCAGCGTCCGTTCCTCAGTGTACCACCCTGTTTCCAACCACCATGATCATCCCATTTCATTCCTCGACGTGTTCTTCATCTGCCTGACCCATCCGGACCCCCGGATCTCAATTGGCGAATCGAGGCTCCCCTATGCCTTTCGTTAGAGCCTCTCTACCCACCTCATCTATTATGTGTTTCAACTTCAATCTAGGTCGATGACCATCGTCTCAAGCCCTAGCATCTTTTCGTGCAGGTCCCACGCTAGAAGGACCCTTCTTGGGCCAAGAAAGAACTGTAGAGGGTCTCCAGGTGCTCCAGTTTCCACGGTGTGTCGATCCCATCGATGGGTCCTGGACCTTCTCGAGCCCATCACTATCTACAGAAGACCTCTCCAATCATGTATAGCCAAGAACGATCGAAGAAGACTACCGGAGGCAGGAGCAATCATCGATCGAAGGTTGGGGAACACATCATTCTTCTAGAGCAGTAGCAGCCGTCCGATGAAGAGGGCACTTCCAGATCACGCTCGATCCATCCGAACGTGGCTCAACAACATCGTCAGATCAGGGGCCCGCTTTAATCACATCCCTTCATTGTCGAATCGTCCTCACGCATTGAGGATGCGCCTCGCGTCCAAGTGAAATGATCACAGCCATTCCCTCGTGCGTAAATAAGAGGTAAATTGCAAACTAAGCCCCCATTTTTTGATTTATTTATTAGTCATATAAACAAATACAGTAGTTTAAAAAATTTGTAAAAATTTCATAGAGGCCCCTGAACTTGTTTGATATTGCATATGAATCCATGCAAGGTCACCTCACGTGCCATCCCATGTGAGGTGGCCATTTTGCAAAAACACCCTCGTGGGTTTTTTATATTTACAAAAAGTCCATTAAATCGAAATATAGGTTGTATCTTTTTGGAATATTTGCACTGTAACCCCTGACTTTAATTTTAATTACAAATATGCCCTTCCCACTCCATGTATTTTTGTGCTTTTATTTCATTTATTAAATATAGCATCCATGCTCCAAAAATTATGTAAAAATCTATTTGAATGCTTGCTAGCATAGATATTCACGCCATGTTTTTATTTTTGCATTATATGCATTTTAGATATTTAATAAAAATCAAAAGAACATGTTTTTATTCTTGTTTAGTTTTAAAAATACCTAAAAAAATAAAACACCTTAAAAAATCACAAAAATCAACCATAAAAATTGAAAAGCTCCAAAATCTAATAAAAAAAGCTATACATCTCAAAGACCCTAAAAATATTTATCTTTATTTCTGAATTTTTTTATATTCATATCTATATATTAAAAATAATTTGAAGAATTTTGGATATTATTTGCTATTTTTAATCTTCAAATCAATTCTACGCATTTATTTATTCCCTGATTTAGTATATTTTTTATTTTAAAAAGTTGTAAAAATATGCAAAAATTACAGGAAAAATCACAAAAATGTTTGAAAAATATATAAAACCCCAAAATATTTTAATTCTTGTATTTTTCTTATTTTAATAGCATTTATAATTACATTACTCCATAATGTATATATAGCCTTATATATTCGTATATTTAATAATAAAAAAGGAAAATTAAAAATCAGAAAATATAAAAAGAAAACAAAGAAATTATAAAATTAAAATTTAAAAAATTATATATATTACTACTTATATTTGATTTTCTTTTTCTTTCTTATATCCTCTCCTAATATGTGAATACATATGCATATATTATATATATCTATATTATTTATATTTTTATATTATATAGTTATATTTGCATTTAGTTTAATAAAAAAAGGAAAAAGAAAAAAAGAAAAAGATTAATCAAAACCCATAAAAATAAAAAGACAAGTACATACATAATGCACATTGATTAGTAATAATCATAGGTTACCTAGTTTGATCTCTGTGGATTGATCCGTACACGCTTACATGCTACACATTTATTTATGTAGGGTAAAAAATAAATAAAGATCTCGCAAAATTTGGGATTTAATTCATTCATTCATTTATTGTTGGTACTTGTTGATTGAACCAAGCTTTCATGAGCAATGATGAGTGGGTATTTCAACTCTTTAATAATCGATAATTGTAGTACATGCGATGAAAATCGATCTATCAAAAACCACAATCTTTGAATGTTGTGAGAATTTTTACTTGGCAAGTATACCAAGTCGAACACAAGGAACAACTATATCTAGTTGCGTGGTTTTAAATTTATTTAAATAATTAGTTAATCACAATGTTAATCTTTGTGTCAGAAAAAAAAATGAAATGACATGATGAAGATGTAATGCAAAGAAAATAACAGAGAGAATAATTAAGCTCATGATATGTGATTTTATTTTTTCAATCCTCAAAGATATGATCAACAAATTCTTAAAGGTAATCATAGATCAAAATAAATTCAGATGATGATTTGTCCAATCAAGTTCATGCTGCAGGCATGGAAGTTTAAACAATGAATAATCCTGCAAATACGATGATTTTTAAGAAAATTATCTGTCCCCTAAATTCATGCGATTTAATCCTCAAAGAATGAATCAATGATATCAATGCAATATATCTGATCAAATTTCTTCTCAATTGAGTCCCCTGTAAATATTAGTTCCTCGAAGAAGGATTGACAATATTAAGAAGTGAATTACTCAAATTACAATCCTCAAATGAATTCTTGCACCATAAATCAATAATTATCTCAATTTAAAGTAGCATAAATATATCAATAATTCAGCCTGCATATGTCAATTAGCTCCTTAAATAAAATTTGATGTAGATCAAATCTCTCAGTCCACAAGTTTTGCAAAATTAAAGATCATAAAAATATCTTTTAAATAACATATCGTGCATAAACATCGGAGTTCAAATGGAGAAAATATGCTAAATTGAAGTTCTGGGGATTGAAATGCAATAAAAGTATAAGTTTCTATTTCAAAGTGGTTCCTGGAGGGATTTATATGTAATTCAAGAACTTAGAGGGGCACCTTTGTAATTGTCCCCAGAAGGCATAACCACACACGCTATATGCGTGCATGCTAGAGGCGGGGACGTGCACGTGAATAGCAAAGAATGGGGGCTGGTCTGCAATTTGCCTGGTAAACATGTGCTCTTCATGTGCTTTGCCAGGCCTAGGCTCGACGTAGCTGGCTCGGGAGCTGAGTCTTAGGCTCGATAATCAAACCTCCAGATGGCGTGGAGAAGTAGCTTTGGTAGATTCGAGACTCAAGGCGTGGGATGAGGCAGACATTGGATCCAGGGCTTGCCCTTGATCCAACAGCTATGATAGAGGGCGGCGAAGAGGCAGAGGAGGCTGTGTCGGGTGGAGCTGCTGGGGAAACAAACAGTCGAGGGTGGAGTTGCAGCTCGGAGGGTGAGCAGGAGGCGGAGAAGCTCGAACCCTCGGCCGACACACATGCGAGGGGAAGATGGCATGCATGAGTTGAGGCGGAGCGCGGGACACCACAAACGGAGGAGCTCGACCCATCAGAGGCGAGTCAAAGGAGTGCTAGAGGAAGGCAGGCGACCATGCTCGAGAGGCGGATAAGATCTAGCTATGGGAGTGGATGATGGTGGCGATCAACGGAAGTCAATTCACATTGGGAGGAGCAGTGGCGAGCAACGAGGCAAGAGGAGCTTTACCTCAGGTGACACACACCCAAGGTGGACCTACAGCGGAGAAGCACGAGGTGGTGGCTAGGCTACGATGGTGGGGCGAACTCCGATGGGAGGCCGGGTGGTGTGGAGTACTTGCAAAGGATTAGCGTGCAAAAATACGTAGTAAAAGGGATATGAGTGTGGGTTCCAGTCAGGGAAAGGGGTTGGAGAGGAGCTCCCACCTGTGTGAGGCTGGAGATTGTAGGATTTGGAGCTACGTTGGTGAAGGAAGAGCTTGTGGTATGGAGAGGGAGCGAGGGTCAAGGAAGGGTTGCGGGGCGGAGGGCAACGAAGATGAATGGAAGGGGTCTCCTAGGGTATGCTCTCAAGAAGAACGGTCCTCTCTCGAGGGTCCAACGAACTGGAGAGCTGAGCTCTCCAGCTCGAGTGGCTGGTACTCAGCTAAAAACAAATGATCGAGGATCACACCTCACCTCTCACACTCGTGATAGCGCCAGCGGAGCTCCTCCAAGTTGTCATCTGAGAGAGAGAGAGAGATCATGTTAGGGAGAAGGAGATGAATTGATGGATGGTCTGCAGGCACAGAGGAGGGGCAATTTTATAGGGGGTGCGGTCGCAACGTCTGGGGAGAGTGAGGAGTTGGCGGAAGCGAAAATGGTGGTTGCGTAACGATCGTAGAGGGAGGAAGGCGGCGGGCGACGGTTAAAAGACGATGGAGGGCGATTGGCTAGGGAGAGGAAGATAGAACATGTGGGGCATGTTCCTGGAGAGGGAGGAAGCGACACGTGGCAAGAACATGCAAGCAAAGAGAGGGAGAAGGGGAGGGTGTCACGTGCTAGGCACGTGATCGGGAGAAAGAAGGAGAGAGTGAGGAAGAGAGAGGAAAAGAGAAGAGAGGGAATAAAAGGAAAGCAAAAATAAAAAAACCCAAAAATAAAAAGTAAATAAAAAAAATAAAAAGTAAAATTAAATTAAATATAAATAAGGAGTAAAATAATAAATAAAATTTAAAAATTAAATAAAGATAAAATAAAAATAACTAAAACAAAAAGGAAATTAAAAAAGAAATAGCAAACGAAATCAAATCAAAAAGTGATCAAAACAAAAGTTGCTCGTCTCGACGAGATCTAAAAGTTTTGCTAAGGATCCAAAATCAAAAGAGATCAACTGTACAAAATATATTTTTAGAGGTACTCTATAGATAATAAAATACCACATTTTTCATTTTGTTATTTTTTTATTTTTAATTTGATTTTAATTAGTAGATTAATTTATATACAATATGTACGTATTTAATCTATTTCTAGGGATTTTTAATAGGTTATAAAAAGATAAAATAAAATTAACAAAGATAAAATATGTACTATTTATACAAAGTTAGATTTTTGTGTTTTTTCTTGTTTTTGCTCTTTCTATGGATTTTAATTCTTTATGAAAATTTTGTTAATTATCAAAGAGTAAAATAGAGAAAGAATCAGGTAAAAATAGGTTATTTTTGTACATAAAATAATAAGCTCAATTTAGGTGAAAAACAAGGTTATTTATTTGCAGATTTTAATCCTTAATTTGAGCACAATCACTGAATGTTAGTTAATTGAGTTTAAGGGGTTTAATCGGTGAGTTATTAAGGGGATTTTGCTAAAACATTCCATATAAAGTATATGAATCATGGATTCATCACACCCCTATACTTAGCTCTTTACTTGTCCCCAAGCAAATTTTAGTGAGTTAGAAGGTTGAATCCTTGACTGTGCATGTGTGAATTTCAAGACTTGTCTCATTAAGAATCTTTGGTTTTAATGGTCCTAAAATTTTAAGTTCAATAGGTTCTAGTCAAAAGGAATCTAACTTCTCTAATTATCAGCTTATCTATTTATACACATATCACAAAGTATATGACAATTAAGATGTACTGCATTTCATGAGAATAGAGTCAAAACGTCACTCAAAGTCTTGATCCAAGAGACTCTCCTCAAGACCTAATCCTCAACACTAGATTGCATTCAGTCTACCGTCTCATTAGTTTGTCAGACTTGAAAGTGCAGATGGCAAGCCAGATGATGAAGGCTGAAGGTTTGGGTATTTTCTTCTCTTGCTCATATTGGAACAAGGATCCTCTCAAGTGTCTTATTACTCAACACGTGTATTTTTGGGTGTTGACTAGTGTGTCCGTCAAAAGAGATTAAGTTGTCTGTACTTGTTTTCTCGGGAATACACCGGGGTATGTCTTCTTTAAGTATCTAATATACTTACACTCAGACTTGTATCGCTTACTATGTAGAGCCCTTTTTGAGGTATTAGCCTGACCCATTGGTCCTAATTAGCTTTGGTCCAAGTGGACACTTTGAAATGGTTGGGAGCGCTTGCATTTGATAGAAGCTCTTTGTATTTTGACTTTGTGTTTGAGAGCTCTTTTCTTTCAATATTTCTTTCTTTTATTATCTTTTTTGCTAGAAATATTGAAGCTCCACTGCTTTTACCAAGATTTGATGCACACTAAACAACAATTATTTAGTTTCATCATACCCTGACACATAGGACAATATCAAGAGATAACATGCGAACTTGTTCACATACTGCTAGAGTTTGCTGACACAGGTTTCTTGAAGCTTTCATCAACTTTATCCCATCCTGAGTATCATAAAGTTAGGTATAGACTCAAATGTCAAGTCCAAGTCCCTCAAGTGAAATATCAACTCATCTCATCATTCATGCAGTTGTGCAAGTGATGTACTGGTCATATTTTTAAAGGTAGAGAATAAACACACAATATAGCACTCACATCTTTCGAATTATGGAAGTGTGGATTATTAATTCTAAAACCCTAATGACTAAGGTCGTTTAACTCTGAATCAAAGGACCTTAAAGCTTGAGTTTCTTTCATTCCTCAAGTCTTGAGTGATAGTGACAATGTTAGGGATAAAAGCTTGAGTTTTTTGTTTTTGTATTTTTTTGTTATACCCTCCGATTTTTTGTTTTTTTGAAAACACTCCTCATGACACAAACTGAAATGTAGACATAGCTCGTACTAAGTATAGTTGACGAAAAAAAGAAGTCGACTTGCCCCCCTATACTTAGACTTTGAGGGCCTAAGCATAGTAGAAAAAGCATGAAATGGGGCAGTCAAGGGTGAGAAGAAAAGATAGAAGATGATGTAAACACAATGATACTGGTACCCCTATACTTAGGCTCAGGTCAACCTAAGTATGATCGGATAATTACAAATAAGGAACCGAGTATATAAACGAAGTGATGGATATTCAGAAGAGTAACAAAATTTTTATGGAAGTGGTGGTTCATCCGGGCTTCTTGAGTCTCTCATCTAGCACAGTGCCCTATGTGAAGTAGATATGCTCAATTTGTACTAACTGCTCACTTGATTCGACAAAATATTTAAGCAGCTGACCATTGACTATAGAAATTTGCATGTTGTCTGCGGTCTCTGAGATCTCAACACTTCCGTTATTGTGAACCTCTCTCACGATGAAGGGTCCCATACATTTGGATTTCAGTTTGCCTTGGAAAATTTTTAATCTTGCATTAAACAACCACACTTTTTGTCATGGGACAAAGCTCTTTGTTCGGATGTGTTTGTCGTGCCATTTCTTTACTCTATCCTGGTAAATAGTGATGTTTTTGTATGCATGATTTCTGATCTCTGATAGTTCATTTAAATCCATATCTCTGCTCTTGTTTCCTTGGTGATAGTTCCAATTGATCTTTTTGATTGTCCATTCTGATTTATTCACTAGTTTTGTGGGTAAATGGCATGACTTTCCATATACCATTCGAAACGGAGGTGCCCAATGGGTCTTGTAAGCTGGCCAGTAAGCCATAGAACTTGGTCCAGGAGTTGGGACCAGTTCTTCATGTCAGGGTGGACAAGCTTCTGTAAAATTCATTTAACCTCCATGTTTGACACCTCGGTCATGCCATTGGATTGTGGGTGGTATGGACTAGCGACACGGTGCTCGATACCATGGTCTTTTGTCAATTTCTTAACTTCTCAATTTACTAATGGATACCCCCATCAGATATTAATACCTTAGGGATCCGAAACCTTGAAATAATATGATCTTTAAAAAACTTGTAGATGGTCTTGCTGTCTGCGGCTCGAGTAGTGATAGCCTCCACACACCTAGATAGATAGTCTACCGCGAGAAGAATATATTCAAATCCTTGAATGGTTGGGAATGGGCACATAAAGCCAATGCCCCATGCATCGAATACATCACAAATGATCACTTGTTGCAATGGCATGGCATCACTGGGACCAATGGTCCCTCCCATTCTCTGACCGACCGGGCATGACCTGACAAAATTGTAGGCATCCTTAAACAAGGTCGGCCTGTAAAATATACATTATAGTATCTTCTTAGTGGCCCGGTTCCCGGAGTGGTGTCCTCCTGCCTCCAAGGTGTGGAAGAGATTGAGGACATTTTGGTATTCCTCCTTAGGAATACAACTCCTCCATATACAATCTGGTCCTTCAAAGAAGTGGAACGGATCCTCCAAATGGTAGTGTCTAGCTTCCAACTTGATTCAGTCGATTCTGTTCTTGGTCAACCCTAGCGAAGGAGTCAATAACATAAATTGACTCGCCTGGGAACGTTTCACGGATCGTTTCTGAGTCAGGGATTTTCTCTTTCTTGATCAGTGATAAATGATCAGCCACCACATTATTTACTTTAGATTTATATTTAATATCCTAATCAAATTACTGAAGCAAGAGTATTCATCTGAGGAGACGTGCTTTTGCATCTCTTTTCGCCATTAAGTATATGATGGTTGAGTGATTTGTGTATACTGTCACTTTTGATCTTAGAACAAATATATGAATTTCTCCAAGGCAAAGACTACTGCAAGCATTTCCTTTTCTGTCACTGTATAATTTTTTTGAGTTGGATCCAAAACTTTGCTTGCGTAGTGAATAACAGACGGGATTCCATCTCTCCTTTGCCCTAATACAACCCCTACTGCAAAGTCTGAAGTGTTTGCCATGATCTCGAAGAGAAGAGACCAGTTAGGGCTTGTAGGATGGGAGTCCCAATGTTCTTTTTGAGTATCTAGAAGGCCTCAAGAAACTTATGATCTACAATAAATTTGATGTATTTCCCTAAGAGATCAGTTAGCAGTAGGGAAAATTTTGAAAAATCCTTAATAAATCTTCTATAAATCCAACATGCCTAAGAAAAAACCATACTTGTGTTACATTAGTCGGTGGATCGAGTTTCTTGATCACGTCCACCTTGGCAAAGTCAACCTCCATTCCCTTCTTGGAGATGATGTGCCCCAACACGATGCCCTCTTTTACCATAAAGTTGCTTTTCTCCCAAGAGAGCACATGATACCTGATTCACTTCCCTACACTTCTCTAGGACTCGATCCAGGTGCACTAGGCAATTATCGAATGAACAACCTTGGACCGACAAGTCATCCATGAAGACCTCTAGGTAATTTCCAACCATTTCAGCAAAAACTACAATCATGCACCACTGAAAGGTGCCAAGGCATTACAGAGCCCAAAGGCATGCGCTAGAATGCATACGTGCCGAAGGGACACATAAAAGTAGTCTTTTCCTAGTCCTTAGGGGCGATGTCTACTTGATTGTAGCATTAGTACTCATCTAAGAAATAGAAGTATTCTCTTCCTGCTAATATCTCCAAAATTTGATGAATAAAAGGCAACAAGAAGTGATCCTTCTTTGTTGCGGCAGTCAGGCACTTATAATCCACACGGACGCACCACGACATGCATTCCTGTGTCATGATCTCCTCTCCCTCCACGTTGGTGATAATATAAAGTCCCAACTTTTTCAGGATAGCGTACAAAGGCGACACCCACTTGGAGTCTGAGATGAGATAAATGAACCCTGCCCCACACCATTTTTTGATCTCAGTCTTAACTACTTCCCATAAATTTAGATTCAACCTACGTTGGAATTCGCAGGAGGGTTTAGCATTATCCTCTAGGTAAATATGGTGTGAACAAAGGTCCGAGTTAATACCTTGAATATTTGACAATCTCCAGCCTATAGCCTTGCGATGTTTCTCTAAAACTTTTAGCAGGCGAGTCTCTTGCTCTTCGATCAGATGTGAGCTGGTGATGACCAGAAAGTGACCCTTATTTCCCTTAAGGAAGGCATAACTAAGAGTAGGGGGAATGGTTTGAGCTCAGGTAAATCTATATCATTCAGAAAATCTGGCTCTATCATTGTTGATTCTTGTTGTGCTGTGGGCGTTGTGTGTAATATTATCAGCCACCGACTGAATCGTTTCGGGGATCGGATCGCTAAAGGTATAATGTGGTTTGGCGAACGCTGCATCGATTCCATCTACCTCACTTTGGGATTGTCCAGACAGAGAATGGACTGATAGTTCAAGAGGGACCTCTGAGTCTCCGAGAGTGTAGGTGATGCATGAATGAGCTGGCATACTAATTCATCAACAACACCCTCTCCAGATGAGAGTGATTCTATCATTGTGGTCGGATTCTGTCTCCATGGCCCAACTGTTGCTTCTGTATTTTCTTCTGCCTCAGGTTCTGAATTTTCAGGCTCGACGCTAGATTCAGTGTCAGCTCTTTGAAACCTAGTTTGCTCCATTTCTAGCTCAACTTCTCCAAACTGAATTCTCCCATATATATAATTAAATAGGGCTCTAGTGAACTGAGAAAGGGTTGCCCTAATATTGTCCGATACTCTTTCCAGATTTTAGGGATATCCATGTCAAGGACTGTGAAATATACTAGATAGTTCTTTCCCTCTATGTTGATAACATCATTTCTGATCTCACCACTAGGCCTCTTAGTTGAAGAGTCAGCAAATTGAAGTACAGTTCTAGAGTTCTTAAGATGGCCTATTTTTAGATGCTCATAGAGAGTGGTGGGCATGAGATTGATGGAGGAGATATTATCTAATAAGGTCCGGGCAAACTTAATTTCATTGATCTAGCTTGTTACAAAGTGAGCACCCATGTCTCTTTTTTTCTTAGTAACTTGTTTGTTATTAGACGAGATGTGACAATAGAGAGTATGTGCTTCTTTATTTGGCTTGGGTTCTTTTTATTGTCCCTTATTGGTGTGCATCTCACCTTAAGGTATTTACAAAAATCCAAATCTCTTTAATCATCTCGTCTAATGACAAAGTAATCCTGATATTTTCTTTGCATATGTGGGCCATCTCGTCATAATTTTTTTATTTTTTTGTTTTTCTTCTTTCCCGCCTTAAGAGCATGGGGAAAGGAATTGACTGGTCGTGATTGATAACATCACTTTTATTAAATGAGGAATTAAAAGTATCTACAAGACTTGGACTAACTGAACCAAAATAGGGAAATGGGTGGAAAACTATTGTTGTTGCCCTAGTGATGCTTCTCCTTCATATTTTGATCCTGATTCTTTTGATCCCCCAATGGTATAGTGCTCGATGGGTGGTGTGGGTGGCACCTTTTCTCCTCCTCGTGCCTTACTTCCTCTTCTTGCTCAGAATTATGTGAATTTGTAGATGTTGGGGCTATGCCATCGTGTTCTTGTGCTTGATGAGGCATAGTTACGGTCTTTCTACTCTTAAGAGAAATATGATATGCGTCATCATGTGAAAATATCTCGTATTCAGGTAAAGAACATTCAGAGACTAATACCTGATTTTGTTTGAGGTTATTTGGATTAGCCTGGACTTGAGCTGGAATCACGATTTGGGGTGCAGTCAACTCATCTCTCCAACGAGAGAGTCGATTGATGTTGACTCTCATATCATGAAGTTCGTCTAGCACTCGTTGGAGTTCAAAAGAGATTGAAGAAGAGGACGACCTTTGTCCTTTCTTGGCCTGAGGCTGTTGTTGCTATCTGAATTGGCCCTACTTACGCTAATGCTGATACTGCTGCTAATGAGCTTGCAGGTTCTAGTAACCCAGATGGTATTGCTGGCGCTGCTGTTTCTATTGCTGTTGCGGTTGGTACATGGCCTAAGACTGTGGTGGATGAGGGTTCAGAGTAGAGTTTAGATCTGATCAATTAATGGGATCAATGTTATACCAGACTCCTTTTATCTCCATGACTTGTGGAGGTTCATCGTAAATAGTTTGAGAAGAGGGTTTTTCTGTTTGATAGGAAAAGACTTGATCTCCACCCCAATGGTTTTGTTTTCCTACCCCTTGTCCTTGAATGTAGTGAATTTGGTGAATGGGGGTAGGGGGTGAAGTTAGGGTAGGTATCTGGATCTTAGATACCTTGTCAGCCAGTTCCTCCATTTTCTTAGGCAGTTTAGCTAATTTCTCCATATCAGATGATTTATGGAGTTTGTCCACTTTCTTATAAATCTGCTCGACTACCATTGGCTTGTTAGTTATTATCTCCATGTTGGTATTGTGGTCGGTTGACATATTATTAACGGTCTTCTTGACTCCCTCCTTAGGTAAGAGTAAAAGGGAGTAGGCTTGACTGTGGTCTGTGCTAGGATGCATTCTACTAGTCTCCTAAACACCTTGTAGATGGTGTCTTTGGACATCCCATGTGTCTTCCTCCACAGGATGCACTCACTAACCCTTGGGTCTCAGGGTTCAGTCCACTGACAAGACTTTGGACCAACATCATTTTGCTTATTCTGTACCCTGGGCACTTTTGAATTAGGTCTGTGAACCTTTCCCAAGTTTCATGGAATGGCTCGCTCGGGTGCTGGGTGAAGCTTGTGATCTTGATTCGCATTTGATTAATTCTACTCACAGGGTATAATTTTCTTTAAGAACAATGTCTTGAAGGTGTCCCATGTGGTCTCCTCATCTAGTATGCAACCTTATCAGTCAAGCCAAAGGGGACAACTCTCAACCTTATGTATTCCTGACTAACCCTAGTGTGAGAGAGGTTTTCATAGACTAATCTGAAGTCATGGTGAAAAGAATAGGGATCTTCATGGTTGTTTCCTCCAAACTTCGGGAGCAACACAATGAAATGTAGTTTATGTTCAAACGCATCCTCGAGGGGAATTGGTCTCGGTCAGTTCTAATCATCATTAAGTTCTGGAAGGTAAGTATCTTCCATATCATCCTCTACTTGATTTCCAGCTCCTTTGAATTCTGCAAACCAGACTCTCAGTAATTCATTTTATTGCTCATCTGCGGTTATACGGGCCAGAATTGCCATCATTGGATCGTTATTATTTTTCATCTTAACCGGAATTCTTCTTTAGAGGCATTTTGTTTTCTTCTTCACCTTCAGATATAAAGATCTTTGAATTAGGTGCGGAATGATATGAGGTTTTACCAAGGATAAGGGTTTCCTTGGTTTTGGAATAAAAGGTAGGATTAGTCTGGGACTGATTGAACCCTGAAGGTGGTTGATTGATCTTTGGGACAAGAATAATCCTGATACCGAGAGGAGTTGAGAAGAGAGTCATCTCGAGAGAATACACACAAGTAAACGCAAATCAAACCCATCAATTTACCCACTCAACACTAGTGAAGGCACGTCAGGGCTCGACCGCTTATCTTTTCAATTTTAATTTAAGTGATCACACTGTCTTGAAGATTAAGGGGAGTTGTCAGGTGCTGAAATTACTCACCAAGACTGTCTCGAGTTCATACAACTTGTTGCACCTACTTTCATTCAGTATAGGTGTAAGTACGGACAATAAAATGGTTGCCCATTACTTAAGGACAGTGCCTTACACAGTGTCCTTTAAACCACCAACTCTACTAAGGGAAGCACGGATCGTAAAATGGCTACCTGAAGTTCCCTCACTGAAAAGTAGCTAGTTATTTCTAAAAACGTAGTCTGAATGAGAAATATCGGTGCTTGGCTCTATCCTAGAGGTGCGATTCCGTCCTTATAAATAATGAGTGGGATTTTTCTCCACAAAAGACAAGAGTTGATTTTAAGTTGATTTATTTATAGTCATCATAATTATTAGTCCCTATTTTAAGATTGGTTATCACTTTCGTTTTAATATGAGCACAGAAAGACAATGAACGAGCAGTACCAATTTCTTTAATTCCTAAGATGTAAAAACTAATGAGTAGAGATTCGGAAAAAGCTGATGCATGCGCTAAATCATTGATACATGCTAAGAAGAAGACTTACAGTTATTCCTCGCGTTCTTCATGTGGGATGTAATACAAGGAAATCAAATTTACACTAAATGATATGCACGAAGGAAAAACACCCTAGGCAGATCGTTCTATTAGCGATAAGAATTGATTTCAAGTTTTGGTTAAGTAGAATGATCCATAGTGTGTATAGTTAGTAAAAATGTGTGGCCTAAAATTACGAGCACATGCAAAATAAATCTAAGCTAGCGTGTATGCACATAATTTCTATGCCACTCTTGTCAGGTCCCAACTACACAGAAGGGGTTGAAACAGACTAGACACACTACAGAGATGTCTAGTTCAAATTATTACAAGTTATCAGGGTTCAGAGAGAAGGACCATGTGAAAAATGCAGAAAATAGCTCTCTCTCACTAAAAAATAAAATTCAATTTTCTTCGCAGGCCCTTGAATTATATCCAAACAATGCTTCGATTAGTATGCGAAAAGAGAATTTGTGGTTAGTATCTGAAGTGAGAGAAAGATGCAAAATAAAATGCAGAAAATAAAATTCTAAAGAAAAGGAAAAAATGACCTAGAAATTAATTTCATAAAAATTAATTATAGAAATTAATCTAAAACCTAAAAATACTCCGTTCCCTAGCAACGGTGTCGTTTGATGAACACGTATTTCAACTCTTTAATAATCGATAATTGTAGAATAGGTGATGAAAAGCAATCGATCAAAAATCGCAATCTTTAAATGTTGTGGAGAATTTTTACTTGGTAAATATAACAAGGTCGAACACAGGGAATGACTATTTCTAGTTGTGTGGTTTTAAATTAATTTAAATAATTAAATAATCGTAATGCTAAATTCTATGTCAGAAATAAAATACAATGAAATGATATGATGAAGATGTAATGTGAAGAAAATAAACAGAGATAATAATTAAGGTCAGGATATGTGATTTTATATTTTCAATCCTCAATGATATGATCAATAAATCCTCAAAGTTAATCGCAGATCAGAAAGAAATTCAGATGATGATTTCTCCAATCAATTTCAAGTTCTCGAAATGGAAGTTTAAACATTGAACAATCCTGCAAATACGATGATTTTTAAGAATATTATATTTCCCCTAAATTCCTCCAATTTAATCCTCAAATAATGAATTTATGATATACAAGCAATATATCTGATCAAATTTCTTCTCAACTGAGTCCACTGCAAAGATTATTTCCTCAAAGAAGTATTGACAATATTAAGAAGAGGGTTAATCAAATTACAATCCTCAAATGAATTCTTGTACCATAAATCAATAATTTCCTCAATTTAAAGTAGCACAAATATATCAATAATTCAGCCTGCATATGTCAATTAGCTCCTCAAGTAAAATTTGATATAGATCAAATTTAATCATGAAAATGGAATAGCATCGAAATAGCTTTAAAATGGCATATTGTGCATAAATATCGGAGTTCAAATGGAGAAGATATGCTAAATTGAAGTTATGGGGATTGAAATGTAGTAAAAGTATAAGTTTCTATTCAAAGTGGTCCCTTGAGGGGCTTATCCGTAATTTCAAGAAGTTAGAGGGACACCTCTATAATTTTCCCCATATAGGGGGATTCCTATAATTTGAAGAAGGCACGAGGATCGAGGCACAAATTTACCTAAGCACACGTAGTATGTGCATGCGTGATGGAGGTAGGGACGTGCGTATGAATAGCAAAGAAAGGGGGTGGCCTGTAATTTTCCTGATAAACGCGTGCTCCTCATGTGCTTTGCCAAGAATGGGCTCGGCTTAGCTTACTCGGGAGCCAAGGCTTAGGCTTGATAACCAAACCTCTAGGTTGTGCGGAGAAGTAGCTTCGGCAGACCCGAGCCTCGAGGTGTGGGTCGAGGCTCAGTAATCCACGTGAAGTGTTTGTATCCATTAGATCGAGGGCTTGCCCTCGATCCTATGGCTGTGATAAAGGGCAACAAAGAGGCGAAGGAGGCTGTGTCGGGCAGAGCTACTAGAGCGGTTAACGATCGAGGGTGGAGGTGCAGCTCGGAGGGGCGGGCAGAAGGTGGAGAAGTTCGAACCCTCGACGACACAAGACGCGAGGGTAGAGGGGTGGCGTGAGTCGAAGTCGAGTGTGGGGCATCATAGACAGAGGAGCTCAACCCCTGAAGGCAAGTCGGAGGCGTGCTCGGGAGACGGATACGATCTGGCAACGAGCGTGGACGTTGGTGGCGATCGACGGAGGTTGATTGGTCCTGGGTGGAGCGATGGTGAGCGGCGAGGCAAGGGGATCTCGACCTCAGGCAACACATGCCCAAGGCAGGGCTGCGGGAGACGAAGAACGAGGCAGTGGCTCGGCTATGATGGTTGGGTGGACTTTGGTGGGAGGTTGGGCGGACTGGAGTACCTGTAGAGGATTAGCGTGCAAAAATGCGTAGTATAAGGGATAAGAGAGTGGGTTCTAGTCGGGCGAGGGGCTGGAGCGGAGCTTCAGCCTATGTGAGGTCGGACATGGGAAGATTTGGAGATACGTCAGCAAAGGGCAGAGCTCGTGGTGTGAAGTGCGAGTGGGGGTCGAGCCGGGGTTGCAGGACGGAGGGCGACAGAGATGAACGAAAGGGGTCACCTGAGATGTGCTCTCAAGAAGCACAGTCCTCGCTCGAAGATACAATGAAAATGGACCTGAGCTCTGCAACTCGAGTGGCTGCTACTTGCCAAAAACAAATGGTCGAGGACCGCGTCTCACCTCTAACTCTCATGATAGCGCTAGCAGAGCTCCTCCAAGCTGTCACATAAGAGAAGGATCACGCTAGGGAGAAGGTGATGATAAGGTGGATGGTCTGCAATCGCGGTGGTGGGGCAATTTTATAGGGGGTGCGGTCAACGCCTGGGGAAAGTGAGGAGTCGGCGGAAGTGACGGGGCTGTTACACGGTGGTTGTGTAACGACCACAGAGGGGGAGGGTGGTAGTGACGTTTATAAGAGGATGGAGGGCGATGTGTGATGAGCGCACCTGATCACTAGGGTAAAAGGTAATCAAGGGTCGTTGCGACCCAAGTAACCAAGCGCAGTCGATCGAGAAAAATAGACCACCAATCAAAAGAATAAAATCGTCAAAACTCAACAATAGCGGTCTCGCTATTAGATTAACCTGGTATAGCGACCAGGATCGAACACAAGGAGCACGTGATGGCCTTGCGGCCTACGAAGTAGTCTAAAAAAGAAATAAAAATAAAAGACAAATGTTTTTGTTGGATTTTTTATTTTTATAATTTTTTTGGATTTTTAATCAATAAAGAAAATAAGAAAACAAGTGAATAAGCCAACTACAAACAATTATTAAAGCACTCAAAAATCAACCAAAAATTCAAACAAAAATGTTTTTACGTATTTTATGTTTTTTACTGTTTTTGGGTAATTTTTGGTATTTTTCTGATTTTTATTTATTTTCTAAAAATCAAACAAGGTAAGAAAATAAGGGTACTGTCCAGCCAAGCTTTGGGGACTTAGATAAAATATTTAAAAATCCCTAAAAAGCCTGGAGGTAATTTTCCTGTAAAGAAGAAGAAACAAGGAAAATTTAGGCACCAGAATTATTATTTTTGGATTTTGCAATTAATTATTAGAATTTTTATAGGTCTTTAGGTGTTTTTCAATTTTTATGAGTTTTATATAATGAAAAATGACCAAAACTGGTCAGAAAATCAAACAAGGCAAGTTACACAATAACAAATTTTTTTTGTAATTTTTAGAGGTATTTTAATATTTTTTTATTAATTTTTAAGTTAGACAGTAAGGAAAAAGCTTGTTTTTGAATTTTTAAAAATATCAAATAAAACCAAAAATGTCTCCAAAAATTCTAGAAAATTTTACAACATGGCAGGAGCCATGTATCCAATTTTCATTGAATTTGGAGTTTGTTTGATATTTTATTAAAGATGAAAACCTAGGTACAGTGCATAGGGACCTGTACGTAAATACCAGAAGTTCCAGGGGGTCCGGTGCAAAATTTCCAAGAAGTCACGCAGGCAGGGGAATACATGTAAATAGCAGAAAAGACAAGGTCCAAAGTGCAATTTACCTAACGCAAATAAAATACTAAAAATATTTACAGGACTAAAAGCAAACTACTCTAAATCTAAGGGCCTAAGGGAATATTTACCCTTTATTAAGTAGACCGTCAGATGGGCGCCACGTGTGCTGATCGACGGCTGGGGAAGGGTGGCGCCCAACGCTGGGGTCCTCGGTGTTGATCGACGGTTGGGGCCTCCCCCCGTGGTCGATCGAACGGCTACGAAGCACGTGGGAAGCCCTCACTGATCTGACGGCCACGATCTATCCTCCATTGGATCGAACGGTGACGAGGCTCCTCGAATGAGTGGCTGGGATTGAATCTGGAGGGAGAGGACGATCTGACGTCGGGGAAGGCTCCTGGAAGAACTGTCAGCCGACAAACTTCGCCGGCCTGATGCACGCATGGTAGACCTCCCCTGCTGCTCCTGAAGTGCGGAAGGGCTCCGCCGTGAAGTCCCGCAGCTAATGATGGGCTCCGATGAAGGCGGGGAGCTCTGGAGAGCTCCGGCGGCGATGAAGACCGGGAGCTCCGGTGCCTGAGCTGTTGGCCTCCAGACGAGGCTCTCCTGACGATTTGACCTGCACAGGAAGAGAGATGGGTCGAGGGCAAACTGCCTCGACCCGTCAAAGCGCGAAATGGATGGGAGATGCGTCGATATGGCGGTCCTCCGGCGAGCGACGAAGGGGGAGAACCGAGGTCCCTGCTCCGGGGCGAGCCAGGGGGGATGGGTAGGTGGAGAAGATGCAGAGGAGGCTCGTGAAGGTGGTGGAGGTGCCGGATGGGCTGATGGATGGTCGGAGTGAACTGGTGAAGGCGGCGGAGCTACAAGAACGATAACCTAAAAAATCGAAGCTACGCTAAACTAAGGGCTAAAGAGACTACCTGGTGGAGGCTATCGACTGGGCTGGAGCTCGGGGAGCTCCTGGGTCATTGCCTGTAAGGGGTCGTCGGCTCTTCGAGGCTGGGCGTGCTCGCGGCGGCACACGGCGGCGATGCCACCTTATCTGAAGGTTCCCGAGGTCCTCGAGCCTCACTTCCACTCCGAAGAACACCGCTGTCACTCAGGATCACCGGAGGAGGTCCTTGGCTGCGAGTGGGAGGTCCAAAAGATGAGGAACAGAGCTGCCGGAGACGATACTTTATATGTCCAGGGGTCCGAGAAGGAATGGACCGGGCGAGTAGTTCGCATCTCGGATCCCTCAGACCCACCCGGGATCTAGGATGAACAAGGATCAATCAGGGCATGGGGTTAGGGTATTCGGCTGTCGGATCGAGTGGGGAGAAAAGGTAGAAAACGGGTCGGTCACTCAGATCCGAGACTCAGTGGTCCGGGGGGGGGGGGGGGAGTTGACCGGGGGGTCAACATCCACTGTGGACCAATCAAGGTTGGCCACCTCATAAAGATTTTGAAATTAATTTAAAAATAGAAGATGGCGGAATTATTTAAAGCTCAAAACATAAAAAATGTTTGTTTTATTTTTTTCTATTTTTTTGTGATTTTTAATTAATTTTTCAAATAAAAATAAGGTATTTACACTATAGAGCTATATATAGGCATATATACAATATTGATTTTTTATTTTTGATTTTTAATTAGTTATTTTTGTACATTTTTATCCCCATTTTATATTTTATTTATTTATAGCATAAAATTAGGAATAAAATTATATTTTTATTTTATTTTTATTATTTATATACACTGGTTAAATAAATAGATATGTACGTCTATATACATGGTATATGTACAATGCTATTTTTGATTTTTAATTTTGTTCTTTTTATTTTGTTTTTGTTTTTGTTTTTGTTGTTTTTATTTTATTTTATTTATTTACACCATAGAAGATAAAATATATACAAATTTTTATGGAATTAAATTTTTTTATTTATAGGGTAGAATAAATATAGGAGTGTATTTATATACATGGTGAATATGTACAAGGTGAATGTTTTTATTGTCTTTTTAATTTTTTTTCTATTTTTATTTTGATTTTGTCTTTATAAATATATACAAATATGTACAAGCCACTTTTATTATATTTTTGGAGGAAAATATTTTTATTGTATTTACAGGGATATTTATACACAAGAGCCCCTATCTCCCTCTACTTTGGCTTTTATGCGGTCAGGCTCATGCTGAGCCCTCCCTTGGGATTAGGTCGCTCAATATTTATTCTAAATATTTCCCTCTTTATTCTTTTTAATCTTTATTCTTTTATTTTTGCACAAAAACATGCTAATTATTACTTTTTACACAATGCATGCCTTTTGCTAATTATTTGTATTTACAAACATATACAAGCATTTGCAAAGGCTTTTGTAGCTAAAATATAAGAATAAAGAGTGATGAATGTGTATTCATCACCCCCCTATACTTAACTTTGCTAGTCCCTTAGCAAACACTTATTTGAAAAAGAAGTAAAATAGAAAGAAAGAAAAAGAAAAAGAGGAGAATGCACATGGATCAAGGTTGAATATTAAACTTGCCTTCATTAAATTGAGGTATGGAGCTCGATCAGATCTTTGGATTATTAATGTGTCGGAACCTTATTTGGACTTAAGCTTAAAACTCAACAGCCTCTAAGTTCCACTAATCTCTAATCACGACTCCTAAATAATCCAGATCAGAACAAGTCATCAAACACAAACCCTGAAGACCATGAATCTTTCCTTGTACTGTGGATGTGAAGTATAAGCTCTCCACCTCAGAAATGGCAACTTGACAACCCTCCCCAACAAGGTAACTCTATGGCCTCAATCTGGCCACTCTTTCCTCGAGGAGCGGGGTATTCCCTTCTAAGTTCAAGTTCAACCAGCTCAAGAAGAGGGGGAAGAAGAGAATGGACCATGGCCAGTGTAGCCATGTATCCTTGGGAGCTTGACCAGTGTAGCCAAGTCTCCCTGCTGCAAGCTAGATAAGGTGGATCATGAATCTCAAGCTTTGCTTATTGCACTATATACATACTCCGGTGGGATTATCATTTTCTATCAGACCCACCACTTTTTGGAGTTATTTTCTTTTTGCATTTTTTTTCAAGTGCATCTGTACAACATATACATGTGCAGCATATATACAAGGAGTTTTTCCTCTTGAGCCAGTAGACTATCCCTCTTTTGAAGCTTTATTGCAACCCACAACTCCTGTCGTTAGACCTCATGGCAACCAGACCAAGTTGAGACGCACTTCCTTCACTAAAAGAAGAAGAGAGGTTCCGCCTAGAAGTACTACCCTCATATGCTACCCCAAGTCATGGAAGACTGCCTCCTCACCACCTCATCCGTAGAGAGCTCGGTGCAAGTGCTGGTGTCCAAGTAAAGCCATTGTCCCTATGAGTCATGTGTTGTTGTTAAGTGCTCTACTTAGGCTCATTGAGATGACATGTGATCATAGCCTAGTGGACTCAAAGAATTAAGTCACCATGGACCTGAAAAGCCTTAAACCTAAGCCCTATAAGGTTCCTCTTATAAATTAGGTGGATTAAGATCTTAATCAAGCTCCATTTCCAAATTTAATTCCAGGCTAGTTTAAATGTCAACTATCATCCAGAAAAACTATATACATATGTACAAAGATGCTATTTACACAATTTTTACAAATATGCAAAAAATTTTGAAAAATGTTTTGAAATCATGAATGGATGAATGCATGAAGTGCAAGTTTTGCAAAAGTATTCACACACATTTACACAAGATTTTTGCAAACTTTTTGTTTTTCAAAACATTTTGGAAAAATTTTGTACTATATACATAATTTTGATAAGAAAATATTTACACAAAAGATTTTTGAAAACATTTTTACAAAAATAAGTTGTACAATAGCTATTTATGTGCAAATAAAAGAATGTTTATGTACATGAAAAATTTTTAATTTTTGTGATTTTTTTTAGGGTTTTTAGCCATTTTATTTATTAACACACTCACACAAAGTACGAGTTATGGCTAAAGTATATACGAAATATATACACACACCCCTATACTTAGCTCGAACGATGTCCTCAGAGTCAAGAGCGATGAAGAAGACATAACTCGTGCTTAGTATAGGGAAGTGAAAAGGAAGGCTATATACAAAGACAAATGAATGAATATAAAGTCAAGAAGATCTTGGCTTTTCCCTCTATACTTAGGATCAAGTAATCCTAAGTATAGAAGGTTGTACACAAAGGGAAAACCGAGCGACGAATGTACAGGGTCTACCCCCCCATACTTAGGGTAACATATCCCTAAGTATAGGCAGCAAAACAGGGGTAGCGAGACATGAAGAAAATCACTAATATATACAAGAAGGAGAGCATCACTCCCCCTATACTTAAGGTGAAGAACCTTAAGTATAGGCAACAACAGAAGTGATGAAACAGAACGAAGAACAACCCGGTGTTTCCACCCCCCTATACTTAGGATGAGCCATATCCTAAGTATAGCAAAGATAATTCTAAGCGAGACCTGGGGTGAAAACAAGAACGGAAGAAAGAAAGATCAAATTAAGACAAAACACGTATATAAAAGAGTACAATGGTAAGGTGCCTCTCAACAAGCGCTAGTTTTTACGCCCCTAGCTGGGCGCAAAGGCTAGGATAATGCAGTATCAAGGTTCAGTACGGCATCGGTAAGTCGAATACCGTACTGTCGTCGCAGTCTCGGTATGAGAACAACGACGAACTCAAAAGTGTGAAGTAAGACACCCAGGTATGCAATCAAGCGGGTGTCTGCTACCGGCCAAGGATATGGGAGTAAGTGATCGGGATCTGGTAGCACAAAAGAAATCCTCGGCTCTGGGTCAGACTGGAGTGGAAGTGTCGAGCCAAAGAAATCAAACGTGGAGAAGGATGGATCAGTAATAGAATCCTCCACGTCAATCAGTGTCTCAAAAAGGTATGTATAGTCAAGATCAGGAGACTCTGTCAGAAGACTGATATCCGATGCATAAAATAGAAGCAGATCAGACAGATCATCGAATATCTCCAGTATGGGCTCATCCTCGCGAGGGTCGTCGAGGTGAGAAGACTCAGAATCAGATGGATCTAAAGACTCGGTTTCATGCTCCGCCAGATCAGAAACACTCTCAGCAGGTGAAACCGAGTACTCATCGAGTGTGGCATCCTCCCGCAGATAACCCTCAGGGAGAGATGCAGGATCAGAAGTGAGAAGAAGAGGATCAGGATCAAGATGGGCATCTGCGCTGTTGTCAAGTGTCCACTCGGTGCCCAGGCTGCATCATCGTCGGAAGTGTAGCTCTCAGCAATCTAGAAGCAGGAGAAGGTACTAGTCAACACTGCGGATGCTAGCAAAGTGTCTGCGGCTGATCCTCGCTCTGCGGCTATGCTGGCTGCTAACTGGTCCTCAGCAAGTGTATCTGTCTCAACAAAGTGGAGGACAAAAGGCTCGAAGATGGGACTCTCTGTGTCTGTACTCTCAAAGTGGTGTCCCTCATCGAGCTGTGGCTGCTGGGATGAGTCCTGGTAGCTGTCTGCATCCAAGAAGTATCTCTGCAGAAAGGAAGCTGACTCCTCCGGGACTGGAATCTGAAGTATTTGAGACAATGGATGTAGTAGCGGGGGCTCCTCTGGATCATGGAGTATCAGAAGATCTGATATCCAAGACTCGTCAACTGGGAACTCTGGGGCTGACTCGAACTCCAGCTGGAAAACCAACGGGAACTCAAGTAGATTCTGGGTCCGAACCTATGCTATCGCAATCATCTCCTCTGTCAGTGGTGCTATATGCTCCAAGTCCTCGGGCTGGTGTGTAGAAACTGTATCATCATGTAAAGAGACACACCACACTGGTACTGCATCGTCCACATGTGTTGTCCCGAGTAAGGCATCTCGTGAAGAAGAACTCTGTGAAAGTAGCCTCGAGATGGTATCCAGTAGGTGAATGTCGGGACTGTGGTGTGAACCACCACATGTGGTAATCACCAGTGCTAACTGCTCTACGGTCATCCCCCGCACGGAGATCTCTATCAGGTCTGTCGGTGGAAGTCCGTGATCGGGAAATCTCATCAAGAGATCAAGAAACCTCGGCCATGCCTCCTGCAATGGCTCCTGGGGGTCTACTGAGAAGTCGGTGATCAAAGACCGCATGAAATCTGCTCTACGTGGAGGGAAGTATCTCTGTAAGAACTCTCGTCGTAGCTCTCCCCACGTCTCGAATGTCCTCCCCAATCGGCGGTGCCATCTCATGGCTCCGTCGTGAAGCGTGAATGGGAAGGTCCTGCTCATCAACTCCTCTACAGTGACGTCTGAATATCTCTGTGCTCTACAAAACTCCTCGAATACGGACAGGTGAAGATAAGGCTCCTCGTGCGCCTCTCCTGAAAATGTCGGCAGTCGCTGAATGTAATACAAATCCAAGACGAATGGACGTAATGTAGAAGCTGACTCAGCTCCATGTGCTCTCTGCTCCTCCATCCTTCTGGAACATGATATGTCTGCTGATCTCCACTGCTCGCTCTGGTCACCAACGGAGTGCGCTCTCAACTCAGCGACTGCATCGTCCGGGTCTCGCATCTACTCTTTCTGGTATCCTCGGACGTCTCGCACAGCATGCCCAGAGTAGTGAGATGAAAGGGAGGGAGGGAGCGGGAGGTTGGTCGGAGATCCGACCTCCCTAGAAGATGGACCGGAGTGATGGTCAGATAGTGAAGAAAAAGCCGCAAGAGTCGGCTCGAAGTGAGGGGGATCCATCATCCAGGGGTAAAGAAGAAGTAGAGAAGAAGAATGAAGGGAGGGTGGGGGGGGAGATAGAAGAAGAGAAGAAGATGGGGGAAGGCAGAAAGGATCTGGAAATCACACAAGATGAGAAAAAGCAAACCCCCGATTCACCTACGCACACGAGCTGAAGACCAAAGGGATTGGTCAATTATATTGTCGATTTTATTTTAGGTGATCATCCGGTCTATTAGAGCGATTACGTGAGGTAATAGGAATCCGATGTCTCTCAACCGACTATCCCGTACCAAAGAGCCGGTAATCAGTCGAGAAAAATCAGATGGCTCTATCCTAAGGTGCGGGTCACTCTCTCGCTCATCCAAACCAAACAAGGAGGGGGTTACTCTCCCCAAGACAGATTTTCAGTGAAGTGTCTTTTATGTCAAGTGTGATTAGCAGTCCCGATTTTATTGTTTTTGTTTTTATGTATTTTTCAAATAAAAAGAAATGCCTAACGAATTTTTCGGTTCTCCTGATTATTAAGTCAAAAATAGGGGGAGAAGATGAAAAAGCCGATGCGTGAAGAAATCAATGATGCATGCTAAGATAGAAAGGTGTACCTGTCTCCAGCACTCTACGTGCAATATGATCCGTGCAGAATTGAAAAGCAGAAAATAAACTACCTAAATGGTGCATCAGTAAAAACCGAGTCCTAAGCAGGCAACTTCTTCTCGACAGAACCGTCTAACTGGTCACAGGTCCTTCGATCCAAGGAGTCTGGTCTCGGTCTACCCCTCCTCCTCCCGACACATCGGGTTTAGGAGCAGCGCTTGGCAGGGTAGGCTACGACACGTAGGCTCGAAGGGAGTGAGTCAGTTATTTTTATTATCCTTTTATTAGTAGATCCAATTAGCGAACTATAGGTGCAGGCAGATAGTTAAGTGTTTGGACCCTACTAATTACGGCATAGTCAAATAGAAAGTCCTAAATCTAGGGGCTCGAGAAATACCGCGTAAAACCGTAAAAGGCAGCGAAAAATCAAAAGCCGTGAAAAAGTCGCGAAATTACCTAAGGGTCCCTCGAGCACACCGGTGCTCGGTGAAACAGAACTGCTAAAGAGTCCAAGTCCACACTGTCTGTCCCTGTATTATTACAATTATCCAAATAGCAAGAAATAAAATCTATCCTAAACCTCTCCCACTCAGTCTCTCTCTCACGCTCTCCTGCGGCCCCGTGCAGAAGAGAGCCGCCTCCGAATCCTGCATTTGCGCCGGCTTCTCGAAAGTCACTGCCTCGATCCTCGGTCCCTCACAAGAAAGTAAACCAAGTGTCACAGACCAAATCAAATAATCAAATACAAGCAGGAAATATAAACAGGGTATATGTGCAAAACTGGCTAAGGAAATAAACAAGCAAAGTCAAACAAAAGTAAAAATAAAAGAAAATAAAAGAAAATAGAATAAAACAAAAATAAGAGAAAAAGAAAAAGCCACGAAAAAGCTGCGGACTCAGAAAGAGCCGCGGAAAGCCGCGAAAAAGAAAACAAAAAGAAAAAGAAAATGAAAAGGAAAAACAACTAAGCCGTGCTCCCTGGCAATGACGCCATTCTGATGAGCGTGCCTGATCACTAGGGTAAAAGGTAATCAAGGGTCGTTGCGACCCAAGTAACCAAGCGCAGTCGATCGAGAAAAATAGACCACCAATCAAAAGAATAAAATCGTCAAAACTCAACAATAGCGGTCTCGCTATTAGATTAACCTGGTATAGCGACCAGGGTCGAACACAAGGAGCACGTGATGGCCTCGCGGCCTACGAAGTAGTCTAAAAAAGAAATAAAAATAAAATACAAATGTTTTTGGTGGATTTTTAATTTTTATAATTTTTTTTGGATTTTTAATTGAAAAAGAAAATAAGAAAACAAGTGAATAAGCCAACTACAAACAATTATTAAAGCACTCAAAAATCAACCAAAAATTCAAATAAAAATGTTTTTATGTATTTTATGTTTTTTATTATTTTTGGGTAATTTTTAGTATTTTTCTGATTTTTATTTAATTTTCTAAAAATCAAACAAGGCAAGAAAATAAGGGTACTGTCCAGCCAAGCTTGGGGGACTTAGATAAATTATCTAAAAATCCCTAAAAAGCCTGGAGGTAATTTTCTTGTAAAGAAGAAGAAACAAGGAAAATTTAGGCACCATAATTATTATTTTTAGATTTTGCAATTAATTATTAGAAATTTTATAGGTTTTTAGGTGTTTTTTCAATTTTTATGAGTTTTATATAATGAAAAATGACCAAATTTGGTCAGAAAATCAAACAGGCAAGATACACACTAACTAATTTTTTTGTAATTTTTAGAGGTATTTTATTATTTTTTGATAATTTCTAAGTTAGACAGTAAGGAAAAAGCTTGTTTTTGAATTTTTAAAAATATCAAATAAAACCAAAAATGTCTCCACTAATTCTAGAAAATTTTACAACATGGCAGGAGCCATGTATCCAATTTTCATTGAATTTGGAGTTAGTTTGATATTTTATTAAAGATGAAAACCTAGGTATAGTGCACACGGACCTGTACGTAAATACCAGAAGTTCCAGGGGGTCCGGTGCAAAATTTCCATGAAGTCACGCACGAAACGCGTGTTCTGGGCACACAAGGACCTAATTGCAAAGAAAATAAGGTTCCAGGACTAAATAATAACATGTATTAAAAGTCCAGGGGCCTTATTGTAAAATACCCAAAAATATAACGCACATGTTCTAAAAAACCATGCACAGGGGTTTGTATGCAATTAATGAAAAGATTTCATTCATTCATTAACACCCTGAAAATACAAGGACTAAACATGCAAATATCCCAACAAAACACGTGTCGACGCACGTGATCCACTATAGGCAGGGACTATAGGCAGGGGCATACATGTAAATAGCAGAAAAGATAAGGTCCAAAGTGCAATTTACCTAACGCAAATAAAATACTAAAAATATTTACAGGACTAAAAGCAAACTACTCTAAATCTAAGGGCCTAAGGGAATATTCACCCTTTATTAAGTAGACCGTCAGATGGGCGCCACGTGTGCTGATCGACGGCTGGGGAAGGGTGGCGCCCAACGCTGGGGACCTCGGTGCTGATCGACGGCTGGGGCCTCGCCACGTGGTCGATCGAATGGCTACGAAGCACGTGGGAAGCCCTCACTGATCTGACGGCCACGATCTGTCCTCCAATGGATCGAACGGTGACGAGGCTCCTCGAATGAGTGGCTGGGATTGAATCTGGAGGGAGAGGACGATCTGACGTCGGGGAAGGCTCCTGGAAGAACTGTCGGCCGACAAACTTCGCCGGCCCGATGCACGCACGGTTGACCTCCCCTGATGCTCCTGAAGTGCGGAAGGGCTCCGCCGTGAAGTCCCGCAGCTAATGATGGGCTCCGATGAAGGCGGGGAGCTCTGGAGAGCTCCGGCGGCGATGAAGACCTGGAGCTCCTGTGCCTGAGCTGTTGGCCTCCAGATGAGGCTCTCCTGACGATTTGACCTGCACAGGAAGAGAGATGGGTCGAGGGCAAACTGCCTCAACCCGTTAAAGCGTGAAATGGATGGGAGATACGTCGATATGGCGGTCCTCCGACGAGCGGCGGAGGGGGAGAACCGAGGTCCCTGCTCCAGGGCAAGCCAGGGGGGATGGGTAGGTGGAAAAGATGTGGAGGAGGCTCGTGAAGGTGGTGGCGGTGCCGGATGGGCTGATGGATGGTCGGAGTGAACTGGTGAAGGCGGCGGAGCTACAAGAACGGTAACCTAAAAAATCGAAGCTACGCTAAACTAAGGGCTAAAGAGACTACCTGGTGGAGGCTATCGACTGGGCTGGAGCTCGGGGAGCTCCTGGGTCATTGCCTGCAAGGGGTCGTCGGCTCCCCGAGGCTGGGCGCGCTCGCGGCGGCGCACTGTGGCGATGCCACCGGATCTGAAGGTTCCTGAGGTCCTCGCGCCTCACTTCCACTCCGAAGAACACCGCTGTCACTCAGGCCCACTGGAGGAGGTCCTTGGCTGCGAGTGGGAGGTCCAAAAGATGAGGAACAGAGCTACCGGAGACGATACTTTATATGTCCAGGGGTCCGAGAAGGAATGGATTGGGCGAGTAATTCGCATCTCGGATCCCTCAGACCCACCCCGGGCGTGGATCTGGGATGAACAAGGATCAATCGGGGCCCGGAGTTAGGATATTCGGCTGCCGGATCGAGTAGGGAGAAAAGGTAGAAAACGGGTCGGTCACTCAGATCCGAGACTCAGTGGTCCAGGGGGGGAGTTGACCGGGGGTCAACATCCCCCGTGGACCAATCAGGGCTGGCCACCTCATAAAGATTTAGAAATTAATTTAAAAATAGAAGATGACCGAATTATTGAAAACTCACAACATAAAAAATGTTTGTTTTAATTTTTTCTATTTTTTTTGATTTTTAATTAATGTTTCAAAATAAAAATAAGGTATTTACACTATAGAGCTATATATAGGTATATATACAATATTGATTTTTGATTTTTGATTTTTAATTTTTAATTAGTTATTTTTGTACATTTTTATCCCCATTTTATATTTTATTTATTTATAGCATAAAATTAGGAATAAAAAGATATTTTTATTTTATTTTTATTATTTATATACACTAGTTAAATAAATAGATATGTACATCTATTTACATGGTATATGTACAATGCTATTTTTGATTTTTAATTTTGTTCTTTTTATTTTGTTTTTGTTTTTGTTGTTTTTATTTTATTTTATTTATTTACACCATAGAAGATAAAATATATACAAATTTTTATGGAATTAAATTTATTTATTTATAGGGTAGAATAAATATAGGAGTGTATTTATATACATGGTGAATATGTACAAGGTGAATGTTTTTATTTTCTTTTTAATTTTTTTCTATTTTTATTTTGATTTTGTCTTTATAAATATATACAAATATGTACAAGCCACTTTTATTCTATTTTTGGAGGAAAATATTTTTATTGTATTTACAGGGATATTTACACACCTGAGCCCCTATCTCCCTCTACTTTGGCTTTTATGCGGTTAGGCTCATGCTGAGCCCTCCCTTGGGATTAGGTCGCTCAATATTTATTCTAAATATTTCCCTCTTTTTCTTTTAATCTTTAATCATTTATTTTTGCACAAAAACATGCTAATTGTTACTTTTTACACAATGCATGCCTTTTGCTAATTATTTGTATTTACAAACATATACATGCATTTGCAAAGGTTTTTGTAGCTAAAATAGAAGAATAAAGAGTGATGAATGAGTATTCATCAATGTGCATGGGAGAAGAAGATGGCACATGCGAGGCACATGCCTGGAGAGGGAGGAAGGCGGCACGTGCCAATCATGAACTGGCAGAGAGAGGGAGAAGGGGTGACTATGAGAAAGGAGGAGAGAGAGAGAGGAAGGCAGAGGAAAAGAGAAGAGAAGGAATAAACGGAAAATAAAAATAAAAAAACAATAAAAAATCAAATAGTAAATAAAATAGAAATCAAAAAGTAAAATTAAATAAATAAAAATAAGAAGTAAAATAATAGTTAAAAATTACAAATTAAATAAAGATAAAATAAAATAAAAATAAACTTAAATTAAAAGAAAAAATGAAATAGAAAATGAAATCAAATCAAAAAGTGGTCAACATGAAAGTTGCTCGTCTAGATGAGATCTACAAATTTCAAAAAGGATCCAAAATCAAAAAAGATAAACTGTACAAAACTTACTTTTTGAGGTACTCTGTAGATAATAAAATACCACATTTTTGCATTTTGTGATTTTTTTATTTTTATTCGATTTTGATTATTGAATTAATTTATATAAAATATGTAAACACTTAATCTAATTTTTATGGATTTTTTGTAGGTTAGAAAAAGATAAAATAAAATTGACAAAAACAAAATATGTTTGATTTACATAAAGTTAGAATTTTTGTTTTCTCTTGATTTTGCTCTTTTTATGGATTTTAATTCTTTATGAAAAGTTAGTTAATTAATCAAAGAATGACTTACAGAAAGAATCATGTTAAAATAAGTGATTTTTGTACATAAAATAATAAGCTCAATTTAGGTCAAAAACAAGGTTATTGTTTTACAGAATTTAATCCTTAATTCGCGCACAATTAGTGAATGTTAATTAAATGATTTTAAGGGGTTTAATTGGTGATTTATTATTGGTATGTTGCTAAAACATCCATATAAAGTAGATGAATCATGGATTCATCAAGCGATCGCCTCAACAACATGTTATCTTCGCTTTTCTTGAGTAAGGATTAATTTAGACCCTTGACAAAGTCCTGTTGATCAAATGGTGCCATTATAAGGGAGTAATGTAGTGTTGCCTATTTTGTACTTATTTTTCTTTTATTTATTCATTCATTTATTCATTTCCTTGTATGTATTTAATTGATTCATTTATTTTTCATCTCTTTGTTATTTAAACCTCAATTCATATTTATTGTGCTAATGCATCTCTTTTGTTGTGTTTGTTGCAAGGGCCCGCTACACGAGGACGATCTCTTAGGAGGCTGATGCAGTCAAGCAAGGTGGAGACTGGTCCTTCACTTGTGTGACCATTTGGAGAGGCAACAGGTGTAGCAAGGTGAATAATTAGTCTAAATTTTTCTTTTATTTTTGTGAGAGAGAGATTTGTTCATTCATTCAGTATTAATTTGTAATAATTACAGACTTGGACACTACTCCATCTCATGAGGTCCATTACCCAGGTGATTGTTCATCTGGGGGCCTCGTCGTATTTTCTCGCATTTTCACCGTTTAGTTTTATTTTGTTTTTTGATGTTTTGAGTTTTCCGCCTTTCTTTTATTTGTTTTATGTGCATGGAACTCCTATACTTTAGGTTGCTTGAATCAGTAATTAGGTCCAAACACTGATAAGAATTATGTGCCTATAGTCTCTTACATTTGTATCTAGTTTAATAATTGTTAATTATTTAGACTTGAGACCATGTGTCGAGAGAGGTCGCATACAACGTTGGTAGGACCCGTTGTGGTGGGCACCGAGTGGCATCGAAGATCAAACTTTTGGTCTTATATCTAAACAATTAACATATGGTTATTCACGACTAATAGCAGCTATTGTTTAGGGCGATTTTGTTGAATGCGCATTGCCATGTAGATAGGTTTAAAAATTCTGTTTTGCATACCACATGGAGATCGCTGGGAAGCATTGTAAGTCCTCATACTTTATAAGCATCATTAGGTTCAATGATGAGAATTCCATCATCGAATCGACTTGCAAGACTTTTTCGCTATCTCCCGCTTATTTTGAGCACCTAGGACTTAAAAAAAAGCTACCAAATTGTTAGGCGCTTATATGCAAATATCCAAAAAAAATGAAATCCAAAAATCTAAAACAAGGGGACTGCTAAATAAACTTTGACCATAATTAAAATCTCTAATGGACTTCCTTGTTTTGGGTTCATAAAGCCCTCATTGTTTTTAGGTACCATAGAAGGAGACCAAAACCCCTCCCATGAGCGAGGCATGATCCTTTAAGGATTAGAGCTAAAAACCCAGTCTTTAACTACCTTGTGTATCACATATATTTCCAAAGTAATGGCGCTTTTATCGTACATGACCGAGTAGGACCCTATCATCAATGGTGTTGCCACTTTCTGTGGAACATCGACTTGGTCTGAAGTACTGAGCTTAGGCCACACCCTCACGGGTGTGTCTGCCTCATCAGTTTGTATACGAGTAGGTCCATGCACGCTCACAGGTGATTCCATTGCGAGCGAGGTCCGAAGTAGTGGTTTCACTTATCGGCTTTCTCTTTCTATTTATTTGGTTGAGTAGGGATCCAGGAAGGGTTACAGGACCTCAAAAAGTGCATACTACATGTTAGAAATGAGGAGGAGAAGTACATGATACTTTTCTAGCAATACACTCGCTCCTATAGGGTTAGCGTGCTAAGGACTTGTTATAAGATATGCCTGAAATAACAACTCTAAAAATGAAAAGATAAAAATAGATGATCATTTATGGTTTAACACTGTGTTGAGTTGGTGAACCCAATTTTGTATTGTGTTTATATGGATCTAGATTAAGGTTCAAAGATCATGTCTCATGCACCTGCACAATTTTTTTTGTGTGTCTTCCCCTAACCCCTTGCTCATTTCGAGCCTTTCTATTCTTTTACACTCATTTTTATTCCTCATTGACCACTATATCCTTCTTCCTACCTCGATCTCATCTTGCTCTACGATTTCGATCCATGGATGGTTTAGTTGGGACTCTACCGACACCGGCATCGATTCCATGGACTCGACATCGTCAATAATTCAAGGCCATTCCCGAGAACCGGATTCGAACCTTGCGAAATAATCTCCAGACTCCATGTTTTCTTTACACTTTCCTAAATAAACCAAGACCACTCTTTTCCAACTACTACCCATTACGAATGGACGTCGATTTCATCCTACATCTTTTTCTCCATTCACAATCATCTGGGATTGACCCTAATCTTAGATTCATCACGACAACTGGAATTCAATTTCAAGAGGTTTGATTGGGATTCTCTTACATTGCATATAGAAGTCAGTCCCAGTCTTGGATCCCAATACCGAGTTCATATCCTCATATTCAGATCCAAAAGTGGCTCCTCAAAGAAAGGGCAAGGGGCAGCAGCTGCCACAACCAGAGCAAGGTTCCCCGCTAGACTAGAATCAAGTGAACACTTAGTTGTTGGCCTCCATCCAGGACATCCGTCATCAACTGATGGAACAAGCACTCATGCAAACTACTTTACAAGATATACTGAATGACATGAGGAACAGACTAACAGGAGGATGAGGTGGAGATGGACCCCCTGAGGAACCAGAAGAGGAAGAGGAACCAATGAATGGGAACCCAAAATGAATAGTAAAGGAAATATATAAACTAGATAAAACCAGATGACCAAGTGGATTTGCATCCCTCCGGTCACGCTCACTTCGAGCTCAAGCCCTAGTTCCTTGGGCTCCTAACATCATTTCATAGTAATACCAACGAGGATATGTACATTCACCTGTAGCAGTTCTCTCACATCTGCAGAACCACCCACTGCCCTAACATTCCGTTAGGTGTAGTCAAGATGACTGTTATCCCCTTCAGCTTGCAAGACAAGGCCATGTACTGGGTTAATCATTTGGGAAAGGTCATAATGACTTGGAAGGAACTTAAATCTGTGTTCCTTCACAAGTTCTACCCTCTCAGTTGTCTCAACCAGATGCAAGCTAGGATAACCAACTTCACTCAGGTTGATCACGAGTTAATTCATGAAGCATGGGAGCGATTTACTGATCTGCAGGAAAAGTTCCCCCACCATGACATACCGAGGACCAGTTTGGTCCAACACTTCTTCGAGGGCCTGAATGTGGAGAGCTAAGGATTAATTGATGTTGCTTTTGGGGGATCACACTTTAACAAAGATGAAGACATGGTATGGTAGATCTTTGAAGACATGGTCAAGGGAGAGGCCTCCCTATCTTCATTACATGCTTATTAGAGATAGCCTCAGGTCCTCCACAAGCCAGTCCATATGGCAGCATCCCGTGAAACAAAGAAAGATGAGACTCCAACCTCAATATCATTAGGGGCCATCTTTCAAAGCCTGACATTATTGAGAAGCAGTCACAGGATCTTGAAAAGCTCGTTGTGAAAAAACAGAGGACGCAACGCTTGGATAAGATGGACCAAATCACCAAGCAGTTGGAACTGTTGGTGAGAACCATCAGTTCATGTCAGTAGGTGACACCATCGTCAGAGACTCCTGTTGAGAAGAAGGATGAACCATCACCACCACATCACCCTCAGTTGAGTCAGTAGCTGCCGGCGATCCAGAATGCATACTATGTACAAGCCCTTGAGCAGGCCCCACTACAACAACATATGGTGGTGTACCAACTAGACTTCCTCGCATCTTCTAATCCAACAATCCCGCCACCGCCCCTGATACAAGAAGTCATTGGTGTTTGGAGAAATGATGCACACCTGGCCTGTCCTACTGGACAACCTCAGGGCCAACCACTAACCAATCGACCTTACCACCAACCTCATGGTGGTTGCTTTGTGTAATCATCCCAACTTCAGCCTCAATATCAGCATCACTAGTCTCCACAATACCATAACAATTGGAGACAGTCGCAGCAGTACCCTCAGTCATAGTACCGTCCGTACCCGCAGTATCACCAATATGCGGTTGCACCTCAGCAGCAATACCCCCCTCCTCCTTACCAACAATATCAGCTTCCTCCACCTCTGCAGCATTACCAGCAGTCTCAACATCAATCTCACCACTAGAAACCACAACATGGTCAGCACACTAAATCTTCTAAGGTAGCTCCCGTGAACCCCAACCTTGATTGCTTGACCCAACTCTTGAAGGGTCTAACAAAGATGACAAAGAAGCTAGACATTTGACGACCACCAAAACTCCTATCCTGGCCCAGGTCGGAGCAAATCCCAAAAATTTCAAGAGAAAAAAGCAGGTATAATGTGATGTCCTATCGGTACCTGTGGAGTCAGATGATTATAATTTTGTCTTATCTAATGCTATTACACTCAGAGCAGGAGACCTTGCCTCTGTCTGCCTCAACGAAAGGGAAGGATAAAGTTTCAATAGGCAAATCGTCATCTTCTGCATCAGTCGTGCCAGCTTCAGGTTGGACGAGGAAGAAGAAGGAGGAGCCATGCCAGCTGCCAGTCGCCATCACCTCCATCAACAAAAAGAACAAAAAATTAGAAAAACCAAAAAGACCAAAAAGAAGATAGCAGTTGAAGTGAAGCCACGCCAGCCAAGGAGGATCCAGAACCAACAACCGATCTAGAGCTAGCCGATGAAGTAGAGACCACAATTTTTGCATGTCCACCACTAGCAACACCATCATCTCCAGACTATACACATTTTTGCAGATCGGATGTACATAATAGTGTGGACAAGAATTCTATTTTAAATAAGAACCCTGCTTTTGATCTCAGTTCTGTAAATATTTCTTTTCTTTATGGAATACAAAAATCTGAAAAAATTGCAAACAAAAAAAGTTCATTGTATGATCCTAGAGTTGTGGATATTCATAACAATTTAACAGTTGAATTGCCATTAATAAAATCCATGGAATATATGCCCACTGTGAAGAAGGGATTGAAGGAAGTGTGTACAAACAATCGTCGGTCAAATCACAACAGCAGACGCCAACAAGTCGAGAAGCACGTCCTCACCATGGCTATTGTTGCAACCATCAACAATCTCGCTCAGAAGAAGCAAGACAAAGGAGAACCTTTGATCAGATGTGAGATTTTTGACCAGGTCTTCGATCAAACCACGCTTGACAGCGAATCTTCTATCAACCTCCTACCCTCATCATTATTGAAAGAATTATGGTTGGGTCCATTAAAGCAGATACACATGATCCTTCAATTCGCTGATCAATCTATCAAAGAACTCAGAGGATTATTGGAAGACGTTGTCGTAAAGGTACAGGACATGCAGTTTCCGGTTGATTTTGTAGTCCATATATGGACTATCATGTAACATTACTTCAGTCCCCAATTATCCTTAGACAACCATTCTTGTGTACTGTAGAGGCCATGGTTGACTATGGGTTTGAGAAGATCACGTTCAGCTCGAGCAATCACAGAGAGTTACCATAGACATGGTTAGCGAGCCAAAAGTCATATCTGATGAAAGTCATGCAGCACCGCCTGAAGAAGACCGTGGCTTTATTTCAAAAATCAGAGATAAAGAACTCTGCTTGAATGACACATTGAACCTGGAAATCCTCTCTCCTACGGAGGACCAGGAAAGCACAGTTGACTCAAGCTCCGATGTCACTAGGGAGACGAAATCAAATTCATTGATGCATATCTTTGATTCAGAAGATTCATGCTAGTCCGAACATGTTGAGTTCATTGTAGATCTGTTTGACACATTGTCAGTTGAACAACAAACCACTGAGGTGAGCACTACCTCTCAAGTTATGGCAGATCATCCACCTATCAGTACAATTTCTGAAGTGAACGACAAGTAGGCTAGATCAGAGCCTGAATTAAAGCCACCTACGACAGACCTTAAGTATGCCTTCCTTGTGGGTGTAGAGAATATGTATCCAGTCATCATCAGCAACATACTAACCCCGCATCAAGAATCTCGACTTCTCGAGGTTCTAGAGCAAAACTACAAGGCACTTGATTTGCACATCTCAAATCTCCGTGGGATAAATCATGCTATGTGTGCACAACATATCTATTTGGAAGAAGATGCCAAGCTATCCCGAGAGTTTCAAAGAAGACTGAACCCAAATTTGTAAGACATCGTCATGAAAGATATCATGAAATGGTGTGACATAGGCTTCATTTATCCCATCTTCGATTCAAAATGGGTGAGCCCTTTGCATGTAGTTCTGAAGAAATCCGGGCTCACTATGGTGACAAATGACAGACGAGAGAAGATTTCTACTCGGGTACCGACATCCTAATGTGTATGTGTTAATTATCGTCGTCTGAATTCCGCAACAAAGAAGGACCACTTCTCCTTGCCATTCATCGATCAAGTTTTGGAAAGATTAGCAGGCAAGGAGTTCTTCTGCTTTCTGGATGGGTACTCTAAGTACAACCAAGTGGCCTTACCCTAGAGGATCAAAAGAAAAGTACCTTCATGTTCATGTTCGGCACATACGCCTTTAGGATAAGGCCCTTTGGTCTATGTAATGTCTCTGCTACATTCAAAAGAAGCATGCTTGTAGTTTTTGCCGATATGGTTGGCACTTTTCTTGAGGTGTTTATGGACGACTTCTCCGTCTATGGTGATAGTTTCAATGCCTGTCTTGAGCATATGGACAAAGTACTTCAGAAATATCATGAAGTCAATCTCATGTTATCTTGGGAAAATAGCGACTTCATGGTCACATAAGGAGTCGTACTGGGTCACTTCGTTTCTAAGTGTGGCATGGAAATCGACCCAACAAAGGTGGATGTTATCAGCAATCTTGAGCCAGCTTAGAATGTCAGACATGTGAGGTCATTTTTGGGGCATGTGGTTTTCTTCAGGAGATTCATTCGAGACATCAACCACATCGCTCGACCTCTCACAATGTTGTTGTGCAACGAGATCGAGTTTAATGTCAATCACCAGGTTCTCCTTTCATTTAATCAGCTGAAGGAGCTAATCACTCAAGCTCCCATCCTACAACCACTAGATTGGTCTCTCCCTTTCGAGATCATGACAGATGCGTTAGACTTCGCAGTTGGAGTTGTGCTAGGACAAAGGAAAGACTATGTGCCCTATGCCATTCACTATGCCTACAAGACGCTAGATGAAGCGTGGAGAAATTATATTGTCACAGAGAAAGAATTGTTGATTGTGGTATTTGCCCTATAGAAGTTCAGATCATATCTGCTTGGATCAAAAGTCACCATCTACACTGACCACTTTGTTATCTGATGCTTACATCAGAAGAAGGATGCTGAGCCTAGACTGATTAGATGGATCCTTCTCCTCCAGGAGTTTGACATGGAAATCAAAGAAAAGCTTGGGGTTCAGTATGTGGTAGTAGATCATCTCTCCAGAATTGAACAGAAAGAGCCTCCATTGAGCAGTGCACTAATCACAAACACCTTTCCTAATCGTGGATTTACTCCCTTGGTATGCTGATATTGTAAACTACCTCGTTTCTGGTGTATCTCCACAAGATTGGACAAAAACCAAGAAGCACAAATTCTTATCTACCATCCATTTCTACCAATGGGAAGACCCACTCCTATTCAGTGAAGGAGCATACTGCATTTCGCACCGGTGTATCCCTTAAGAGGAGCATCATAGTGTCCTCGAGCATTGTCATTCGCTCGAATCTGGTGGACACCACTCTGGAGACAGAGACAGAACGACAGCGAAAGTATTGTAGTGTGGCCTCTGGTGGTTGACACTATTCAAGGATGTTGTAGCATTCATAAAGCACTACATTGACTATCAGAGATTGGGAGTCACCTTTACAGCTAAAAATTACATGCCCCCGAACTTCATTCGGATTTCAGATGTATTCGATGCTTGGGGCATCAATTTCATGGGACCCTTTTCCAATAGTCAAGGATATTAGCAGATCTTGCTTGTCGTTGACTACGTGAGTCGCTGGGTTGAAGCTATCCCTGTCTGAGCTATAGACAACTGTATAGTGTTTCGGTTTCATAGAGAGAACATCATATCGCAGTTCAAGATTCCGAAGATACTGATATCAGACGAGGGTAGTCACCATATTAAGAGAGAGGTCAAGAAATTAATAAAGGAGTACTGCATCGAGCACCTAGTCACGTCTCCTCACCATTCCCAGACCAATGGCTTGGTTGAATTGTCAAACAGAGAAATCAAGACGATCCTGCAGAAGCTTGTGAAGCTGTACAAAAAGAATTGATCCAAACTCTTGGACTCCATCCTTTGGGCATACAAAATTGCTTACAAGTCTCCCTTGGGCATGTTGCCCTATTGTCCTGTATATGGAAAACCATGCGATCTGCCAGTGGAGTTGATTTATAAATCATTGTGGGCAGTCATTATCTGTAATTTGGACTCATAAAAGGGTGGCCAGAAAAGAAAAGAGGATCTAAACAAGCTCCTGGTATTCAGAGACTATGCATATGATAACACATTGATGTACAAGGAGAAAGTTAAACGCTGACATGACCGACACATCAGACGAAAGACCTTCAAGACTGGATAGAAAGTATGGCTATTTTACGCAAAGTTGAAAATATTTTCGGGCAAATTAAAGAGTAAATGGATAGGGCCATTCAAAGTGCAAGAAGCGTGTGGCAACAGAAGCATTGTAATATCAGATTTGTCGCCTGATGCATAACCGTTCATCATCAACGGTTAGTTACTAAAGCCATACCTTGAGCATGACACTTCCTTGGCCATTATCGACTCAGTTCAAGTGATATGCAAAAGCATCCACAACATCAGCAACATCGAAAGATTCAAATAATGTTACTAAAAAACTCTTCCTTTAGTTTTCTTCTTTTCTTCTTTTCTATTTTCAATTGTATAGTTTCTGATTTGTTGTCCATACTCATTGCTTTTATACTTAGGATATGCTTCATCCTAAGTATAGGGGGGATGAGTGATTTCATATGTCATTCTTTGTCTCACCACTCGTCTCCTCCCCTGTTGATATTAGTCTTTATACTTAGGGATAAGGGAGACAGGACAAATCCTTGGTGTTGTTCATTCCCACCCTCGACCCTTCCTGCATGTAGACATAATTTGCTATACTTAGGATTAATTGATCTTAAGTATAGGGGGACGGTCGACTTCTCATTCTTTTGTTCATTATTCTATAGTCTTTATATTATAGGCTTTTCTATACTCAATGAGTTATGTCTTCTCTTTCTCTCTGATCTATAAGGACATATCTGAAGCTAAGTATAGGGGGTCATATATACGTTGTATATACTTTAGCCATAACTCGTACTTTCATATTTTCATAATAAATATAGTTAAAATACTATATATATACATATCCAATTCATTAAATCAACTATCAAAAAGATGTATATTGTTCCTCAAATTCTTTTTGTGTATACTGATTAATAAATCAGGTAAAAATGTTTTGTAAAATATTTGAAAATTATCTTGAAAATATATTTGAAAAAATTTTGAAAACTATTTGAAAAACATTCTGTAAAATATTTTCAACCCTTATAAAAATGTTTGGTTTGTAAAAATTCATTTCTTTATGTGAAACAAAATACTTTGGAAATATACTTTCAAATGTTTGGTAAAAAGTTGCAAAAATATTTTGAAAAATCTATATATACTGTTTGAAAATTTTTGCAAAATGATTTTTAATGTTCATAAAAATTATTTGCAAAAATTCATTTGAACTATAGTTTTCAAAATTGGTTGAAAAATCATTTTCAAATTAGCTGAGGAATATAGACATCATCTGAAAAAATAAACATTTTCACCAACTGTACATATGCTTATAAAAGCACCTAACTCTTGTGTAAATCCTTTAAACCTCAATTCTTGTAAATTATTAAGATGTACTCTCGTGTAAATAGTTGTACCTATCTTTTATTCTAAGAAACTTTTGTTTTTGAAAAATCCCTAAAATTTGTAAAATCAAAAAATTTCAAAAACATTTTCAAAATATGCTTAAAAAATTGCATAAAAACTTGCAAAACATTTTCAAAAATACATAAAAAGATCGAAACTAGAAAACCACATCACAAAAATATTTTTCCTGCATTGTACATAGCATTTGCATTTTTCGGAATAACTTAGACAATTGAGAAAGTCCAAATAAAGTTCGAAGATTGGAGCTTGGAATAGACCTTAATAAAGCTAATTTCAGAGGAACCCATTGAGGACTAGAAGTAGAGATATTTCTTGTGACCTTGACTTAATTCCTTAGGTTCCATAAGACTATGTTCATGAGTCATTTCTATGTACTTAAATAAAATCTTTCATATCATCCGTACGACTCTTGAGAAGGTGACTTGATTGGAAACCTCACACCTAGCACTTAGCTCAACTCAAATAGACTACTGAAAAATATTGGAGTCTATGTTAGGACGATGCAAGTCTGCTTTGTCAAGGTTGGCTCATGAACCATTCTTAGGGATTGCCGACACCAGTACTGTAACTGACTTTTTTGGTACCAATGATAACTAAAGACTGGAGACGGATTAAGATAATGCTTCGGATGAGGAAGGGACTACCGACGTAAATTTTCCAAGAGTCCAAAATAGTGGGTGGAACAAAAGATGCTATATCCATCGGGGCACGAACAAGAATGCGGAAGCTGTACAAAGTCAAAGAAAATATCCAAAGAAGCCTATACCGAAAATTCCACAAAAATTTGAGCTTCAGAAAAAACATGCTTCTTGGTGAAGAATTGGTTGTACTGACCGTCTTCACAAGGGAATGAAGACTACACTGGTCCATTTTCACTTCTTTTCCCATTCTTCTAACGTCTCCCCCATTCGGTTGTAAAGACTGGGAGCACCTGACCTTATAAGGGAATATCTGTCTCCACGGGGATGAGTTACCAGAAGAGCAGACACCTTGATGGTTCAACGGTTTTGTCTGGGAAGAGCTGAAGAAATTCACATACATGGTTCTATCATTTCAAGGTAGCAAGAGTTGCGACTGATAGGATGGTTTTGACATGGCTGTGAATTGGATTGGATGATAGGAGTATGGAATCTAAGTGCTGTTATGTCACACTTCCCAGCTTCCATGTGGTTCCGAACACACCATTAATCCAAAGGCCTACTCTGAGCTCCAAACTTTAACTTTATTAAATACTAGTTTAAAAGTCGACATCCATTCCAAGTTATTTATTTTCTTTTTTTTATTTTTTATTTTTGCACTTACTACATAAGTGTTTGTTAGGGACTAACATAGGCAAGTATAGGGGGGTGATGAATCTCCATTTCAACACCTTTTTTCTTTCATTTTGGCATTTAAACCCTAGCCAAATGCATTTAAATACCATTATTTTATACAAATTAAATTCATTATTTATTCTATAATTATTGTATAAATTACATTAATTAAAGCCAAAATAAAAGAATAAAGAGAGAAAAGAAAAAGAAATAAAATACCAAAGGTGTTTTACGACCCTAAATCCGAGACCAAGTAGAAAATTGATTTGGTCGACATGGAATAAAGTAGGGGGGGATAAGTGCCAAATACACAATAAAAACCCCAATCTTTTATTCATCAATAATTCATTTTTAGGATTCATTTTAATTTTATTATTTATTCATCAAATCAATAAACTTTTTACATGAATGTTGTAGATAATGATACATAGAAAAATATAAAATTGAGTTTACATAAAAATAATGCACAATGTACATTTTAAACTCAAAATAAGAATCCAAAATATCAACTTCCTAGACCCATATCTCCTAAATAAAAACTCAAAATACATCAAAATTACTTTAATTGGATATAACCTTTTATTATCTATTTAACAAAGGTGGTTTCACTCAATTTGGAATTAAGATGTGAAAGTTAGGTTTTGGATCCCTATTATATAGTATTCTCGAATAAAATATTCATTTAATTTATTCTTTATTATTTCTAAAATTTTATATTTTTAAAATTTTAAATAATATTTACAATATATGTAATATTTAGAATAGAATAAAATAATAAATAAAACAAGAAAATAAAATAGCCTATATAAAAAATATAGATGAAATACCTATACTTATACATATATAATATATACCTCTATTTATTTAAGTATAAAAGAACATCGGAAAATTATAGTGAAAATATATTTGTGTATATAAAAATAAGATATAAATATATATAATCATAAAATAAAATAATAAAATAAAAAACACAAAATAAAAATAAAATATGTAAAACATAAGTAAATGTACCTATAAATAAAACCCTAAATAATAAGTTGTAATAAATAACCTCATAAAAATCAAGTAAACTAGTATTTAAATACTACATAAAATAACAAACAATGTTCATTTTCCACTTTAAAATTAATCAATTCATTATCGATTAATATTGATTTTACCAATAAATTCCCATTGGATTTTTTAGTTGGTCCACGTGGACCAACAATAATCAAACCCTAATTGACCTGGGTCAACTCTTCGACCCAGGTCACCTACCACCGTCAGACGAGAAGACACGTGTCTTCTCCCATTTTTCAGGCTTCTAATCACTCATATCCGAGTTGATCTTTCATTAAATGCTTCTTTAATCATCCCTAATCCACACCATCCCCTTCAATCCCCAGTATATAGTCCATATTCTTCCCAAATTACCGGTTAATAAGGATCTTCAGCTCTATTTATAAATAAGTCTACCCTCCTCCTTGCTCAATTTTGATACCCCTTAGATCACCATTTTGTGTCCTTACGTGTGTGTCGAAGGCTCTATGATAGAGGAATACTTCCCCAGCCTCGGAGACGACGGAGTGAGGAAGCGGCGATGATATCCTGCTCCTTGATTCAATGCAGGTATAAGAGCAGCGCCTTTTATGATTTTGGGTAGTTTTTTCATTCCCAGTCCTTAGATTAGCATCGAATCATTCACACTTAGCTTAGTTTTTGGATTTACCTCGCTGGAGCTCTAGAGCTCCGGCGTATGTTCCTCACCATACCACCATGTTTCCGACCATTACGATCATCCCATTTTGTTTCTCAACGCGTTCTCCATCTACCCGACCTATCTGGTCCCTCCGATCCTCGCTGGATCGGTGAATTGAGGCTCCCCCTCGAGCTTTCATTGGAACCTCTCCGCCCACCTCATCTATTATGTGATTCTGCTTTAATCTGGGTCGAGGACCATCGCCACGAGCCCTAGCATCTTTTCATGCAGGTAATGCACTAGAAGGACCCTTCCTAGGCCAAGAACGAACCTTTAGAGGGTCTCTAGGTGCTCTGGTTTCCATGGCATGTCAGGACCCCATCGACGGGTCCTGACATCACTAGATGTAGAAGACCTCCCCGGTCATGTAGAGCCAAGAACCATCGAAGAAGACCATTGGAGGAAGGAGCGATCGTCGATCGAAGGTTGAGGAAACACACCATTCTTCCCCCATTATTCCGGAGCAGCAACAACCGTCTGATGAAGAGGGCACTTGTAGATCACAGTAGATATCGGGCTACTCTTGGTACTGGGAATATCTAATCCCATTGACTTCCATCAATGGCTCTGTCTACTCGTGCATTGGTGAGGGAAGGGATGCCAATGGTTGATCACTCTAATATACCACCATCTGTGTGTCTGGTGAAGGTGGTGGTGGCAACTGGTAATGCATGGGTGGTTGAACATGCTCCGTCTGAATGTGGTGAACATGTCTGTAAGAAGCGGATGGTCATGACGGTCTGCTTCCTTGATCAGCGTGTGACCTAGATGATGAATAACCATTCATCACTCTTTATTCTTTTATTTTAGCTATAAAACCTTTGCCAAACACATGTATATTCCTGTAAATACAAATAATTGTCAATCAGCATGCATTTTGTAAATATGCATAATTAGCATGTTTTTGTGCATAAATAAAAGAATAAAGAGATAAAAGAAAAAGAGGGAGATATTTAGAATAAATATTGAGCAACCTAATCCCAAGGGAAGGCTCAGCATGGGCCTGACCGCATAAAAACCAAAGTAGAGGGAGTTTAGGAAGCTCATGTGTGTAAATATACTTGTATATAAAATAAAAATATTTTCCTCTAAAAATAAAAATAAAAATGGGTTTGTATATATTTGTATATATTTGTAAATATTAAATTAAAATAAAAATAAGAAAAATTAAAAAGAAAATAAAAATACCCTTCCTTGTATATAGTTGTCATGTACAAAGGACCCCATTAGCTATTTATTTACCCCTATAAATAAATAAATTTAAATCCCATAAAAATTGTACATATTCTTTATTTCATAATGTAAATAAATAAAATAAAAATTACAAAATAAAAATAAAATAAAAAGGACTAAAAATAAAGTCAATTTCCTTCATTGTATATATACCTTATATGTATATAAATAAACCTATTTATTTACCCCTTGTAATTAAATAATAAAAATAAAATAAACATACCAAATTATTCCAAATTTTATTTTGTAAATAAATAAGATATAAAATTGGAATAAAAATGTACAAAAATAAATAATTAAAAATCAAAATTAAAAATACAATATTTTATATACCTGTGTATATAATACTATATTGTAAATACCTTATTTTTATTTCAAAAAAATAAATAAAAATCACAAAAAAATAATTTAAAATAAAAGAAACATTTTTCATATTTTAACTTTTACCTAAATCGACCATTTTCTATTTTATAATGAATTTCCAATTCTTTTTGACGTGGCCGCTCCTGATTGGTCCACGGGGGATGTTGACCCCCCGGTCAACTCCCCCCTGGACCACAGAGTTCCGGATCAGAGTCTTCGACCCGATTTCTCGATATTTCCCACACTCGATCCGACACCCAAATCCACAAACCCCGGGCTCCATTCCTTCCCTGCAGATCCATGATCCACGCCCGGGGTGGGTATGAGGGGTCCGAGCTCCGATTTGCTTGCCTGATCCTTGTCTTCTTGGACCCCTAGACATATAAAGCCTTGCCTCCGGTAGCTGATTCACTCATCTCTGGTCCTCCCCCTCGACGCCAAGGAATTCCTCCACCTCGCCTGAGTGACAGCGGTGCGATTTGGAGTGGAAGTGAGGCTCGGGCAGCCGGGAAACCTTGGGTCCGGTGGCCTCGCCGCCGTGCGCCGTCGCGAGGGCGCCCAATCTCGGGACTCGACGCTCCCTTGCAGGCAATGACCCCTGGAGCTCCCCGAGCTCCAGCACAGTCGGATTCCTCCGCCAGGTAGTTAGATTAGCCAGTAGCTTAGCTTAGATTTCAGATTTTAGTTTTAGGGTCCTGTAGCTCCGCCGCTTCCGCCCGTCGTCTCCGACCAACCATCTGTCCACCCGACCGCACCACCACCTTCACCAGACTCCTCCGCACATTCTTCATTCAGTCACCCAACCCTGACTCGCCCCGGAGCGGGGACTTCGGTCCTCCTCCCCCGCCGCTCGCCGAAGGACCTCCATACCACCACACCTTTCACCCTCCATGTGCGCTGACGGGTCGAGGCAGTTTGCCCTCGACCCCTCTTTCTTCATGTGCAGGTCAGATCGTCAGGAGGGCCTCATCTGGAGGCCAACAGCTCAGGCACAGGAGACATCCTCCACCGACGTCGCTAGAGCTCCTTGGAGCTCCCCAGCGCCATCGGAGGAGCTGAGTAGCTGCGGAACATCGATCCTATCCTTCTCCACCTCTCAGCAGCAGCGAAGGAGGTTCCACTCACGCGTACCAGGCCGGTGAAGTTCGTCGGCCACCTGTTCTTCCAGGAGCCTCCCCAGCCGTCCATCCAGCCTCGTCGCTCCAGATGCAATCTCAGCCCTTGGTTTGAGGAGCAACAACACCCGTTCGATCACCAGAGGCAGGATCTGGACTGTCAGATCAACGAGGTTTAACCCACAGCACACCACAACCGCACTATCATCCACGTGGGTACACCTTTGCCGTTCGATCTGCACCGAGGGTTCTTAGAGGAGGCGCCACTGATCCAGACCGTCTGATCATCCACGTGGAGTCACCTCAGCCGTCGATCATAATAAGGGGTAATTTGCTCTTAGACCCCTCCTTCTTTGTCATTTACGTTCTAGTCTTGTAAATATTTTTCACAGTTTATTTTAGTTTGGAACATTTGCATAGAGGACCTTGTTATTTACTTTTATTGCATTTTCATCCCTGTTTGTAGTGTGCACGTGCATCGACACGTGAGTTAGTGGACATTTTGCATGTTATACCATGTGTTCCTTGCGTGTTACTGTTTGTATCTTTTAAAATAGGAATGACATTTTGGTCCCTCTAAGCTTGGACCACATGCTTAGCGCGTGAGTCGGTGGGTATTTTGCAATTAAGGCCCTAAGATTTTCAGCCGTGTTATATTTTGGCCCTTGCAACTTATTTTATTTGCAACTAGGTCCCTGTGCATTGTGCCTTGTTGTTTGATTTTAATAAAATATCAAATCAAGTCCAAATTTCGTGAAAATTGGATACCTGGCTCCTACCACTGTGTAAAATTTTCAACAAAAATTAAGTATATTTTTGAACATTTTTAGTATTTTTAAAAATTCAAAAACCTATCTTTTTCTCTCTGTCCAGATATACACAAAAAAATATTAAAACCGTCTCAAAAATTCTAAAAACTCCAGAATTTGTTTGTTTGAGTGTGTTTGATTTTCTGACCATTTATGGTCATTTTTGGATTCATAAAAACTATAAAAATTGAAAAACATTGAAAAACTCATAAAAATTCTAATAAATCATAGAAAAACCAAATATTAATAATTCTTTTTCTTGATTATTCCTTTTTATTCATACTTCACAGGAAAAATACCTCCAGGCCTTGAAACAACCATTTAGTATTTTTAAACGGTTGTAGAAGCCTGACTGGACAATGTCTTTGGTTTTCAGTCTTATTTCATTTTTAGAAAATCCTATAAAAATCATAAAATTATCAAAAATTCACTAAAAACAGTAAAAAATATAAAAATTGTAAAAATATTTTTTATTGAATTTTTAGACCTTTTTAGAGTAACTAAATTATTGCTTGAGTTTGCTTGTTTTATTGTTTTCTTATTTTTCTTTATAATTAAAAATTCCAAAAAAATATAAAAATATTAAAAATCCACCAAAAATTGCTTGTTTTTATTTTTCTTTATTTTTCGACTACATCGTAGGCTGTAAGGCCAATCCACGCTCTCCAAGTTCCACCCTGGGTGCTATACCAGGTTAATCCAATAGCGAGACCGCTAGTTTGAGTTTCATTGATTTTTATCATTATTTGGTGGTCTGAATTTTTCTTGTTGAGCTCTGAATCCTGAGCGACTGAGGTTGCAACAACCACAGATATACCTTATTTACCTTAGTTGCTTGGGCGGCTCATCAGAATAGCGCCGTTGCCGGGGAGCACGGCTTAGTAGTCCGTTTCTTTTTCATTTTATTTTGTTTTCTTTTTCGCGGCTTTCCGTGGCTCTTTCTGAGTCCGCAGCTTTTCGCGGCTTTTTATTTTTGTTTTATTTTATTTTATTTTCTTTTATTTTTGTTTTTGTTTGTTTTTGCCTTTTTATTTTTATCTTTATTTTTGCACATATATCCATGTTTACTTTACCTGCTTTATTTGCCTTCTTTTATCTGGTTTGACACTCGTTTATATTCTTGCGAGGGCCCGAGGACCGAGGCGGCTACTCTCGAGGAGCCAGCACAACTGTGGTGATCGGAGGCGGCTCCCTTCTGCACGAAGCCGCAGGAGAGAGTGAGGAGGCAGTCGAGTGCGGGATTAGAGTAGCTGTAGTTTAGTTTTTTCTTTCAGTACATTTGGATAATTGTAATAATACATGACACTCAACAGGACTCTCTTGGACTTAGACACTTTAGGGGTCTGTTTCGCCGAGCACCGGTGTGCTCGGGGGACCCCTCGATTTTTCGCGGTTTTTCTTCGTGGCTTTTGTTTTCTTTACTGCTTATTCGGTTTTTTGCGGTTTCTCGAGCCCCTAGCCGTAGGATTTTCTACTTGATTGTGACGTAATACATAGGATCCAAGCACCCTAATATATCTGCTTGTACCTATAGATCGGTAATTGGACATATAATAAAAAGATTAATTAAATAGTCGATTCATTACCTTCGAGCCTACGTGCCGCAGCCCACCCTGCCAAGCGCTGCTCCTGAACCCGATATGTCGGGAGGAGGAGGGGTGGACCGAGACCGGACTCTTGGTTTGGAGACTGGTGGTCGACTAACCGTTCTTTCGAGTAGAACTGTTGTTTAGGGACTCGATTTTCCGCCTGCACCATTTAGGTAGTTTATTTTCCGTCTTTAAATTCTACGCGGATCATTTTGCATGTAGACTGCTGGAGTCAGGTACGCATCTCTTACTTTGCATGCATCATTGATTTCATCGTGCGTCGGATTTTTCGACTTCTCCCCCTGATTTTTGGACTCAATAACCAGGAGAACCGAAAAATTCGTTAGGCGATTTCTTTTTATTTGAAAATACCTAAAAAGAAAAACAATAAAATTTGGGACTGCTAACTCTATCGACCCTAAAAGACACCTCACCTAAAAATTTGTCTTGGGGAGAGCAACCCCCTCATTGTCTGGTTTGCTTACGCGAGAGAGTGACCCACACACTAGGATAGAGCCCTCCGATATTTTTCTCGACTGATTACCGGCTCTTTCTGTATGGGACAGTCGGTTGAGAAAATATCGGGTTACCCAACAGGTCACGCTAATCGCTCTGCTATCTTGACTGATCACCTAATAAAATTGACAAGATAATTGACCGAGCCTTTACGGTCTTCAGCTCATGTTGCGTTGGTGAATCGGGGGGTTGATTGTGATCATAGTTGTTACCAGATCTCATCCGCCCAACTCGCCAGATCAAGATGATGGGCAGAAGGTCTCTTAGGCAGCCTCTGGCTGCACCGCTTCCCAGCACTTCTGCCCGCTCATCTAGGTTGGTTCGCGAGAGCCGAGACCCGCTCTCCGAACCCGAGTTCGACTCCACCCTGTTCTCCCTCGACCCCCCTTCTTCTGAGTCTGAGATACCAGTGCCAGAGGAGAGACAGTCAGATGATTTATCGGCACCTGAGTTTGGATGCCTTGATTTTGCAGAGACTATGGCCAGCAGCAGTGATGATCACACCAGAGGTCCCCAGCATGAGCATACATTCATTATGGACCAGGGTGCGATCACCGCCACCCTGATCGCCTCCCTCGAGACAGTTCAGCAGCAGTTGAGGGATCAGGGAGCATTCATGATAGAGATGAGGCGTGAGATGGAGCAGTTGAGAGTTGCTCGCGACCAGTGCGAGCTCGGAGACGGGCCGAGGATACCCGACGATGCGGCAGCCGCCGCAGCAGCCGCAGCAGCAACAGCAGATCCACCGAGACCGATGCGGGAGTTACACAACCATGGATCGACCTTGATGCATCATTGGGTAGTGCTTCCATCCATCATGGGGGACTTCAAGTTCCCCCCGAACACTTTGCAGCTTCTCCCCTGGTTCCATGGCTCGCCACAGAGGAGCCCCATCTCCACCTTCAGGAGTTCTTGATGATCTGTAGCACAGTCCACGACCGTCAAGTGGACCAGGATACCATACGGATGATTGCCTTCCCCTTCTCCTTAGCTGACAGAGCAGCCACCTGGCTGAAGCATCTGGGGAAGTTCGTCTACACCTGGGAGCATCTCCGCACCGAGTACTTGCACAAGTACTACCCACTCGGGCGGACAAACGCCGCCAGAGCCCTGATCAGCAACTTCTTCATGCTCCCCAACGAGCAGTTTCACGAGGCATGGGAGAGGTTCAGAGAGATGACTGACAGATGCTCGCACCATGACATCTCGAAGCCGAACCTAGTTCAGAGCTTCTTCAGTGGGCTGATACCAGATCTACAGGGCCTGGTGAACGCTTCTTGTGGAGGGTCCTACATCGCCAAGGATCACGATCAGGTCTGGGCCATCTACGAGGAGATGGTCGAGAACTACATGGTGATGTCCCAGACCAGATTGTACACACAGGGATGCCAACAGCCACAGACCATGCAGTACCAGAGGATAGCATGGGTCGATGCAGGTCCTTCCAGTTCGTCAGCGGCAGCAGCACAGGCCGAGTCCACAACCGCCGACATGGGGATCATCAGCGAGAAGCTGGACCGGATGGAGATCATTGAGAAGAAGCAGTGCCAGGGAATCACGCAGATGGAGCAGATGGCACAGACTCTGAGTGACCTGAAGACACAGCTCATGTGTCTCCAGGAGGCACAGACGGCTTCCCAGCCCCGTCTTCAGGCAGGAGGCGATCCTAGCAGCAGCAGCAGCTCGTCCCAGCGCTCCAGCTCCCACCAGCAGCCTAGACAGATTCATTTTGTTCAGGCGGAGCCGTACCAACAGCCGCAGCCCACTTACCAGTCACCGCCATCTTCAGACACGTAGATCTTGGTATACCAGTTGGACCAGCCTCTAGCAGTGCTCTAGCCACCACAGTACGATTCAGAGCCGTTGATGGATGTCAACGGGATTTGGTACGACCGCCCCAGCCCGGTATCCGACGAGACCATCTCGGATTCCGTTGGGCTGCCGGAGGGGCCCAGCCCCAGCAGCAGCCTTCAGGACAGGGTGGCCAGTACAACCATCAGAGGGATCACCAACAGCAGCAGCCCCCAGTTTACCCACAGCAGCAGTCACAGTCGTATGGTCCTCATCCCTATCAGCAGGGACAGTCTTGGAGGCATGATCAGCCTCATCAGCCGCAGCATCATCCACAGTCTTACCCCTCTCACCCACCGCAGCAGCAACAGCAGCAGCAGCCTCACTTCTAGAGAGGCTACCCGTCAGGTTCTCATGGGCCATCCTATGAGAACCCCGCCTTGGATGATATAGCCCGCCTTCTCACCGATCAGCAGGCTACATTCCGACGGGAGATGGATGAGTTCCGCCAGGAGATGCGGGACATAGTGAGAGGGAAGGTCACCATCCCTGCCCAGATAGAGCCCAATCTGAACAACCTATAGAAGAAATCTGAGCAGGTAATTTGTACTGAGTATGCCACTCCTAGTGATACCTTTGGCGATATGTCTGCATATTTGTTTGATTCTGATTTTGTCACACTTAGGAGCGGTAGGATGCCAGCAGGCGGCGACTCGTCTGAGCGACACCCAGAGGATACTTCCAGAGCGCCAGGCGAGGAGGAGAGCGGTACTGAGGCCGCTAGAGATGATGACGGTGGTACTGATGCCACCACAGATGCTGATCCCATCGGCGGTACTGAGGCCGCCGTTTCACCAGTTGGAGGAGGTGGTACTGAGGCCACCCAGTTGCCGAGCCAGAGCGCGGTACTGAGGCCGCGAGTCTTCCAGCTGAGGGTGGTGCTGATGCCACCAGTTCTTCTGAGAGTCCTGTAGTTTTTCCTTTTGCTGATGTATCTCGGAACACTTCTGGAAATAAAGGAAAGGGTTTGCTTTCTCCTGATCCCACTGTGGTGCTTGATGTATGTGTGGATCCTGCCGTCGAGCAGCTCAGACCCGTTCCTAGTCCTTCATCTGAGAAGGACCCTGTGATCCCCTTCCCTAGAACTCTTCAGATGGGAAAGGGGAAGAAAATTGAAAATCCCAAAAAGAAACAGAAGGAAGAGTTCAGCCAGCAGATGATAGACCATTTTCACATTCAGCTGACTCTTCAGGAGGCTTTGCAGCACATCCCTCTACTCTAGCGTTCACTCAGAGACAGGACTACAGTTAGGAGGAAGAGGAGGAATCACCATGGAGAGATTCATGTGCTGACGAGAGCTACTTGTTGCGTGATCCAGAACCATCTGCCGGCCAAGAGGCCAGATTCAGGAGCCCCGTATGTCAGATGCCATATCATAGAGCAGAGGTTCGACCGTACTCTATTAGACAGCGGATCGTCGATCAACCTACTTCCGGCAGCCCTTCTCGACCGCTTCGAGTTGGGCACTCTTCGATAGAGTAGGACAGTCCTTCAGTTTGCTGATCGCTCTATCAAGAGGCCGAAGGGGTTGTTGAGGGACGTTGTCGTCACGATTCAGGGCCTGCAATTCCCTGTGGACTTAGTAGTGTTGGACATGGAGATCCCTGAGTCAGTGACCGATACCCCCATCATTCTCGGTCGCCCGTTCTTGGCCACAGCCAAGGCAGTGATCGACCATGATAGCGGGAAGGTATACTTTCGCGTCGAGGGCGAAAGTGTACAAATAGAGACGGTCGAGGACAGCAGAGCCAGAGACAGAGCATGCTCAGAGACTACTTCAGATACAGAGCAGGTGATAGAAGCCGGGCCATACATCCACCAGGATTGTGACTTTGTGATCACAGATGATGAGGCAGTTTGGGCAGACCCAGATGCACAGGCCATCCTCTCACCTTCAGAGTCTGCTGATGTAGAGACGCCAGCAGAGGAGAGCTTGGAGAGCACATTCCTGGTCCATGGATACTTTTGAGGCAGCAAAGCCGGTTCTCGATCGCGATACTGACTTGTTTTGTGATGATGGTGGTACTGAGGCCACCGTAAATGATACAGATCCCTCGGAGTCAGATTTTGACTCGGCTGAGTTTGATGAGTACATACCAGATCTGACTTCCACTAAGCCTGCAGCTAGGGAAGAGGTAGATGCCGAGCAGAGCAGAGACAGTCCATCAGGGCAGTCTTCTCCAGATTCATAGAGTGACGGAGAGTCTCAGTTCTCCCATGCGGATTTGGCAGCCTTCACGTAGAGTTTTCAGAGGCCAGATCCACCAGCACCCAGTTGTCCAGAGCCGAAGACACTTCCTGCTTCTTTGATGTATAGGTTCCTTGCGGGTGAGCCTGAGATGTACCCAGTCATTATCTCCGTCGATTTAACTGGAGAGCAGGAATCCCATCTGATGGGGGTTCTTGAAAAGAACTGCAAGCCAATAGGATGGAGCGTAGCCGATCTCCAGAGGATAAGTCCGGCCCTGTGCTCCCACCATATCTATCTCGAGGATGAGTCGAAGCCGTCGCGTGAGTTCCAGCAGCGGCTGAACCCAAATCTGAGAGAGGTTGTCATGAAGGAGATTTCAAAATGGTGGAGCGCCGATTTTATCTACCCCATCTCCGACTCCAAGTGGGTCAGCCCTTTGCATGTGGTGCCTAAGAAGACGGGCATTACTACAATAGTCAGCGAGTCTGGAGAGGAGATTGCTACACGGGTACCCACTTCTTGGCGAGTCTGCGTGGATTACAGACGACTCAACCAGGCCACCAAGAAGGATCATTTCCCCCTGCCCTTTATAGATCAGATCATTGAGAGACTGGCAGGGAAGAGCCACTATTGTTTTCTGGATGGGTACTCAGGCTACAACCAGGTGGCCATCGCTCCCGGGGACAAGGACAAGACTACCTTTACCTGTCCCTTCGGCACACACGCCTTCAGACGCATGCCATTTGGGCTATGCAATGCCCCTGCGACATTTCAGAGATGCATGCTGTCGATCTTTTCGGATATGGTAGGGGAGTGCTTGGAGGTCTTCATGGATGATTTCTCGGTCTACGGTGACGGATTCGACTCCTGTCTTGACTGCCTAGACCGAGTCCTTCAGCGATGTATAGAGGTTCACCTAGTGCTATCTTGGGAGAAGAGTCACTTCATGGTGACTCAAGGGACGGTGCTTGGCCATATCATCTCCAACAGGGGCATGGAGGTTGATCCGACCAAGGTAGATGTCATTCGAAAACTCACACCGCTGTCCAATTTGCGGCAGTTACGGTCTTTCCTTGGGCACGTCAGTTTTTACCGGCGATTCATTCATGATTTCAGTAGGATTGCCCGACCGTTGACTGACCTGCTGACGAAAGACACCGAGTTCCTTGTCGATGACAAGTGTCTTTCGTCGTTTGACACTCTCAAGCGATGTGTCGTTGAGGCTCCTGTTCTCCAGCCGCCTGATTGGTCTCTCCCATTCGAGATCATGATAGATGCCTCCGATTTTGCCGTAGGGGCCGTGCTGGGACAGAGGAGGGATGGAGTCCCGTTTGCTTTTCACTACGCTAGCCGCACATTGGATTCCGCACAGCGGAACTACACAGTCACAGAGAAGGAGATGCTAGCTGTAGTCTTCACCCTAGATAAGTTCAGATCGTACATTATTGGATCTAGAGTGACCTTGTATACTGATCATACCGCCATCAGGTACCTCATGGCAAAGAAGGATGCCAAGGCCAGATTGACTAGATGGATCCTTCTACTCCAGGAGTTTGACATAGAGATTAAGGACAAGCCGGGAGTCAAGAATGTGGTGGCGGATCATCTCTCCCGATTAGAGCATCTTGAGGATTCTGAGCAGATTGACCCTATTTGTGAGACCTTCCCAGATGAGGCGATCCTTGATATCGCCTCTCTCCCATGGTATGCCGATATTGTGAACTTTCTTGTTGCTAAGAAAGTTCCACAAGATTGGCCCAGACAGAGGCTTGAGACCTTCCTCACGAAGGCCAAGTCGTACCACTGGGAGGATCCCATCCTTTACCACGAAGGAGGGGATAGTGTCTGGCGTAGGTGCATTCCTCAGGAGGAGCACCATAGCGTCCTCACTTACTGCCACAAGCTTGAGGCAGGAGGACATCACTCTGGGAGGAGAACGACATAGAAAGTGCTCCAATCCGGCCTATGGTGGCCTACCCTCTTCAAGGACTCTGATGAGTTCGTGAAGAGGTGTACTGACTGTCAGAGGATGGGCACTTGTGGACAGCGTGATATGATGCCGATGCAACCCATTCACTTCTGTGAGGTTTTTGACGCATGTGGCATCGATTTAATGGGTCCATTCCCCAAGACTCAGGGACTTGAGTACATTCTGTTGTTCGTGGATTATGTGAGTCGTTGGATTGAGGCCATCCCCGCCCGAACCGCAGATGCCAGGACAGTTTGCAGATTTTTGAGGAAGCACATCATTACGCGGTTCGGGGTACCTCGAGTATTGATTTCCGACGTGGGGTCTCATTTCATCAACGACCAGGTGAAGGCCCTTGCTAGCGAGTTCAGCATAGACCATCGAGTTGCCACTCCATACCATCCACAGACGAATGGTCTAGCCAAGGTGTCGAACATGGAGATCAAGACTATTTTGCAGAAAGTCGTCCGCCCTGACAGAAAGGATTGATCACAGCTGTTGGACTCTGTTTTGTGGGAATATAGGACGTCTTTCAAGACACCTTTGGGCACATCTCCCTTTCGCCTCGTATATGGCAAGCTGTGCCATTTACCTGTTGAGTTGAGACACAGGTCACTTTGGGCAATCACAGATATACTTTTGGATCTAGATAGTGTAGGAGACCAGAGGAGGGCAGAGTTAGCAGCCTTGGAGGAGCTTCATGATACCGCCTTCTCAAACAACCTACAGTACAAGGAGAGAGTGAAGGAGTTGCATGATTCTCATATCAGCCACAAGCATTTTGAGCCTGGATAGAGAGTATGGCTATTTGATGCTAGGCTTCGTTTATTTCCAGGGAAGCTACAGAGCAAATGGAAGGGACCTTATCTTGTGAGAAAGGTACACGACAATGGGAGTATTGATATATCTGAGTTGTCTTCTGAGAGTACCTTTCGAGTGAACGGCCAGCGGCTCAAGCCATTTCTAGATCATGAGCCACGGGTCGTTGATGTTGCCCCTATTCACTTTGCGTGAGATGTGGTCTTTTGACTCGCATCTAGTGCATCTCACGCCTGAATATCACTGTTCTCCAAACTTGTATAGATCCAGATGTCCATATCATTCCATTCTTTAGTCCACATCCCTTTTCTCATCCTGTGATTATGCTATACTTAGGGTGTACTTTACCCTAAGTATAGGGGGGATGTAGGACTCTTGGGTATTCTTTGATTCATTTTACCCTTGTTTTTGCTGTCTATACTTAGGGATGATTTACCCTAAGTATGGGGGGGTAGACCCTGTACATTCTCCACTCGGTTTTCCCTTCGTGTACAGCCTGCTATACTTAGGATTATTTGATCCTAAGTATAGGGGGAAAAGCCGAGTCCCTCTTGATTTTCTATTCATTCATTCGTCTTTGTATATAGCCTTCCTTTTCACTTCCCTATATATAGCACGAGTTATGTCTTCTTCATCGCTCTTGACTCTGAGGACATCGTTCGATCTAAGTATAGGGGGGTGTGTATATATTTTATATATACTTTAGCCATAACTCATACTTTGTGTGAGTGTGTAAATAAATAAATAAATAATGGCTAAAAACCCAAAATTCACAAGAATTAAAAAAAATTCCCGGTAAATAATCATTCTTTTATTTGCACATACATAGCTAGTGTACAAATTATTTTTGTAAAGATGTTTTCAAAAACTTTTTGTGTAAAGTTTGTGTAAATATGTGTATATCAAAATTATGTATATAGTACAAAATTTTTCCAAAATGTTTTGAAAATCAAAAGTTTGCAAAAACCTTGTGTAAGTTTGTGTAAATATTTTGCAAAACTTGCATTCATGCACGCATCCATGATTTCAAAACATTTTTCAAAAATTTTGCATTTGTGTAAATATTGTGTAAATATCATCTTTGTATATATGTATATAGTTTTTCCCGCATTATAGTTGACATTTAAACTAGCATGGAATTAAATTGGGAAATGGAGCTTGATTAAGATCTTAATCCACCTAATTATAAGAGGAACCTTATAGGACTTAGGGTTAAGGCATTTCAGGTCCATGGTGACTTAATTCTTTGAGTCCACTAGGCTATGATCACATGTCATCTCAATGAGCCTGAGTAGAGCACTTAACAACACACACATGACTCATATAGACAATGGCTTTACTTGGACACCGCACTTAGCACCGAGCTCTCTACGGATGAGGTGGTGAGGAGGCAGTCTTCCTTGACTTGGGGTAGCATATGAGGGTAGTACTTCTAGGTGGAACCTCTCTTCTTTTTTTAGTGAAGGAAGTGCGTCTCAACTTGGACTGGTTGCCATGAGGTCTAACGACATGAGTTGTGGGTTGCAATAATGCTTCAAAAGAGGGATAGTCTACTGGCTCAAGAGGAAAAACTCCTTATGTATATATGCTGCACATGTATATGTTGTATAGATGCACTTGAAAAAAATGCAAAAAGAAAATAACTCCAAAAAGTGGTGGGTCTGATAGAAAATGATAATCCTACCGGAGTATGTATATAGTGCAAATAAGCAAAGCTAGAGATTCATGTCCCACCTTATGTAGCTTGGAGCAGGGAGACTTAGCTACACTGGTTGAGCTCCCAAGGATACATGGCTACACTGGCCATGGTCCATTCTCTTCTTTCCCCTCTTCTTGAGCCGGTTGAACTTGAACTTAGAAGGGAATACCCCGCTCCTCGAGGAAAGAGTGGCCAGACTAGGGTCATAGAGTTACCTTGTTGGGGAGGGTTGTCAAGTTGCCATTTCTGAGGTGGAGAGCTTACCTCACTTACACAGTACAAGGAAAGACTCAGTCTTCAGGGTTTGTGTATGATGACTTGTTCTGATCTGGATTGTTGAGGAGTCTTGATTATAGATTAGTAGATCTTAGAGGCTGTTAAGTTTTAAACCTAAGTCTAAATAAGGTTCCGACACATCAATAATCTAAAGATCTGATCGAGCTCCATATTTCAATTTAATGAAGGCAAGTTTAATAATCAAGCTTGATCCATGCATTTTCTCCTCTTTTTCTTTTTCTCTTTCTTTTTCACTTCTTTTTCAAATAAGTTTTTGCTAAGGGACTAGCAAAGTTAAGTATAGGGGGGGGTGATGAATACCCATTCATCACTCTTTATTCTTTTATTTTAGCTACAAAACCTTTGCCAAACACATGTATATACCTGTAAATACAAATAATTGTCAATCAGCATGCATTTTGTAAATATGCATAATTAGAATGTTTTTGTGCATAAATAAAAGAATAAAGAGATAAAAGAAAAAGAGGGAGATATTTAGAATAAATATTGAGCGACCTAATCCCAAGGGAGGGCTCAGCATGGGCCTGACCGCATAAAAACCAAAGTAGAGGGAGATAAGGAAGCTCATGTGTGTAAATATACCTGTATATAAAATAAAAATATTTTCCTCTAAAAATAAAAATAAAAACGGGCTTGTATATTTTTTTATATATTTTTAAATATTAAATTAAAATAAAAATAAGAAAAATTAAAAAGAAAATTAAAATACCCTTCCTTGTATATAGTCATCATGTACATAGGATCCCTTTAGCTATTTATTTACCCCTATAAATAAATAAATTTAAATCCCATAAAAATTGTACATATTCTTTATTCCATAATGTAAATAAATAAAATAAAAATTACAAAAATAAAAATAAAATAAAAAGGAATAAAAATAAAATCAATTTCCTTCATTGTATATATACCATATGTGTATATAAATAAACCTATTTATTTACCCCTTGTAGTTAAATAATAAAAATAAAATAAAAATACCAAATTATTACAAATTTTATTTTGTAAATAAATAAAATATAAAATTGGAATAAAAATGTACAAAAAAATAAAATTAAAAATTAAAATAAAAAATACAATATTGTATTTACCTATGTATATAATACTATATTGTAAATACCTTATTTTTATTTCAAAAAAATAAATAAAAATCACAAAAAAAATAATTTAAAATAAAAGAAACGATTTTCATATTTTAACTTTTTCTAAATCGGCCATTTTCTATTTTATAATGAATTTCCAATTCTTTTTGACGTGGCCGCTCCTGATTGGTCCACGGGGGATGTTGACCCCCCCGGTCAACTCCCCCCCTTGGACCACAGAGTTCCGGATCCGAGTCTTCGACCCGATTTCTCGATATTTCCCACACTCGATCCGACACCCAAATCCACAAACCCCGGGCTCCATTCCTTCCTTGCAGATCCATGATCCACGCCCGGGGTTGGTATGAGGGGTTCGAGCTCCGATTTGCTTGCCCGATCCTTGTCTTCTCGGACCCCTAGACATATAAAGTCTCGCCTCCGGCAGCTGATTCACTCATCTCTGGTCCTCCTCCTCGACGCCAAGGAACTCCTCCACCTCGCCTGAGTGACAGCGGTGCGATTTGGAGTGGAAGTGAGGCTCGGGTAGCCGGGAAACCTTGGATCCGGTGGCTTCGCCGTCGTGCGCCGCCGAGAGCGCGCCCAGCCTCGGGACTCGACGCTCCCTTGCAGGCAATGACCCCCGGAGCTCCCCGAGCTCCAGCACAATCGGATTCCTCCGCCAGGTAGTTAGATTAGCCAGCAGCTTAGATTTCAGATTTTAGTTTTAGGGTCCTGTAGCTCCGTCGCTTCCGCTCGTCATCTCCGACCAACCAATGGTCCACCCGACCGCACCACCACCTTCACCAGACTCCTCCGCACATTCTTCATTCAGTCACCCAACCCTGACTCGCCCCGGAGCAGGGACTTCGGTCCTCCTCCTCCACCGCTCGCCGGAGGACCTCCATACCGCCGCACCTTTCACCCTCTACGTGCGCTGACGGGTCGAGGCAGTTTGCCCTCGACCCCTCTTTCTTCCTGTGCAGGTCAGATCGTCAGGAGGGCCTCATCTGGAGGCCAACAGCTCAGGAACAGGAGACATCCTCCACCGACATCGCTAGAGCTCCTTGGAGCTCCCCAGCGCCATCGGAGGAGCTGAGTAGCTGCGGAACATCGAGCTGATCCTTCTCCACCTCTCAGTAGCAGCGAAGGAGGTTCCAGTCGCGCGTAGCAGGCCGGCGAAGTTTGCCGGCCACCTGTTCTTCCAAGAGCCTCCCCAGCCATCCATCCAGCCTTGCCGCTCTAGATGCGATCTCTGCCCTTGATTTGAGGAGCAGCAGCACCCGTTCGATCACCAGAGGCAGGATCTAGACCGTCAGATCAGCGAGGTTTAACCCACAGCACACCACAGCCGCACGATCATCCACGTGGGTACACCTCTGCCGTTCGATCCGTGCCGAGGGTTCTTAGAGGAGGCACCACTGATCCAGACGGTCCAATCATCCACATGGAGTCACCTCAGTCGTCGATCATAATAAGGGGTAATTTGCTCTTAGGCCCCTCCTTTGTCATTTACGTTCTAGTCTTGTAAATATTTTTTGCAGTTTATTTTAGTTTGGAAAATTTGCATAGAGGACCTTGTTATTTACTTTTATTGCATTTTCGTCCCTGTTTGTAGTGTGCACGTGCATCGACACGTGAGTTAGTGGACATTTTGCATGTTATACCTTGTGTTCCTTACGTGTTACTGTTTGTATCTTTTAAAATAGGAATGACATTTTGGTCCCTCTAAGCCTGGACCACGTGCTTAGCGCGTGAGTCGGTGGGTATTTTGCAATTAAGGCCCTAAGGTTTTCAGCCGTGTTATATTTTGGCCCTTGCAACTTATTTTATTAACAACTAAGTCCCTGTGCACTATGCCTTATTGTTTGATTTTAATAAAATATCAAATCAAGTCCAAATTTTGTGAAAATTAGAAACGTGGCTCCTGCCACTGTGTAAAATTTTCACTAAAAATTTGGTACATTTTTGAACATTTATAGTAATTTTAAAAATTCAAAAACCTATCTTTTTCTCTATGTCCAGATATAAAAATCACAAAAAAATATTAAAACCATCTCAAAAAGTATAAAAAATTTAAAATTTGTTTGTTTGAGTGTGTTTGATTTTCTGACCATTTTTTGTCATTTTTGGATTCATAAAAACTATAAAAATTGAAAAAAATTGAAAACCCCATAAAAATTCTAATAAATCATAGAAAAACCAAAAATTAATAATTCTTTTTCTTGATTATTCCTATTTATTCATATTTCACAGAAAAAATACCTCCAGGCCTTGAAACAACCATTTAGTATTTTTAAATGGTTGTAGAAGCTTGACTGGACAGTGTCTTTGGTTTTCAGTCTTATTTCATTTTTAGAAAATCTTATAAAAATCTGAAAATTATTAAAAATTCACTTAAAACAGTAAAAAATATAGAAATCATAAAAATATTTTTGATTGAATTTTTGGACCTTTTAAAAGTGATTAAATAATTGCTTGAGTTTGCTTGTTTTATTGTTTTCTTATTTTTCTTTATAATTAAAAATTCCAAAAAAATATAAAAATATTAAAAATCCACCAAAAATTGCTTGTTTTTATTTTTCTTTATTTTTCGACTACTTCGTAGGCTGCAAGGCCAATTCGCGCTCTCCGAGTTCGACCCTGGGTGCTATACCAGGTTAATCCAATAGCAAGATCGCTAGTTTGAGTTTCATTGATTTTTATCGTTATTTGGTGGTCTGAAATTTTCTTGTCGAGCTCTGAGTCCCGAGTGACTGAGGTCGCAACGACCGCAGATATACCTGATTTACCTTAGTTGCTTGGGCGGCTCATCACTAGACTGTGGCAAAGAAGTCGTTTGTGCCTCTTGGAGACACATGATCTTTGTCTTAAGGTCACTTAAAGTTTGAACCAGCTCATCAATCCTGTTGGGCTTGTCTAGGCCCTAACACGTCTTCTTCTCTATAATGTCCATGCAGTCCAATTTATGGCTAATGATACCCATGTCTATAGCAGATGACTCTGCTAGTGCTGATGTCGTAGAAGATGAAGATGGACCGGCCTTTATATGTGCAACTCAGGGGAGGCTTCCCTTGAGTGTTCTACATGGGTCTAGGCCATCATTGTGTAGTTCTCATCAATCTCCTCATAGATGGCCCAGACATGATCCTCATCCTTGGAAAAAATAGGACCCTCCACAAGAGGTGTTGACTAGCCCCTACAGCTCAGGTGTCAGCCCACAAAAGAAGCTCTGGACAATATTGGGTGTACTGATGTCATGATGTGGTCACCTATCTATGAGGTCTATGAATCAATCCCAAGCCTCATGGAACTGCTCATTTGGGATCATGGAGAAATTGCTGATCATCGCTCTTGTTGCATCCATCCAACCGAGTGGATAGTACTTGTTGAGGTATTCGATCCTCAACTACTCCCAAGTAGTGACAACCCTCCCCAAGTTCTTCACATAGTAGGTTTCTTTGTCAACATAGTAATATGGGAAGGCTTTCAACTTGATAGTATCCTCGTCGACCAGCCCGTCATGGACGGTATTGCAAATCATCTTGAACTCCTGGAGATGTAGATGGGGCTCCTCGGTGGCGTGCCCAAGGAACTTGGGCAACAACTGAATCGTCTGTGGATGGAGCTCAAAATTTCCCAGAATGGCTAGCAACTGAATCTTTCTATGGGTGAGAATTGCACCAGGGTTGTGCAACATTCTCATGGTGCGCAAAGGCCTATGTAGATCATGGACCTCCACTCGACGTCTATATCTGTCCTCTGCTCGATTCTCAGGTATCTCTCCTCCTCCATTGGGTCTGTCAACTCTGGCATCTGCTCTCCCAACCCGCATCTATATCAACTTCTACCTCACCTCTGTCACGAGCAACCTCTAGTCTCTAACCTATCTCTGCATTGCCTCTAAGGATGCCAGGAGGGTGTTGTTGATCGTAGCCTGATCAAACATGTCGTGAATATCTGACTTCTCATCCTCTCTCTGCTCTTGGGTCATCTCATCATACTTTGAAAAGGAAAAAGAGGGGACCTCAAGTGCCACTAAGTCAACAAAAATCTGCTCTGATTGTTGTTGTTGTACTTCAGGTGATGGGTTGGGATGATCAAAGAAGAAGGAGGTGGAATACTCAGGTTCCAAGAGCGGGTCTGATCTCTCAGGAACCTCCTTAGATGAATGGGCAGGTGTGTTGTGAAGCGGTGCCACCAAAGGTAGCCTAAGCGATCGCATGTCCATCATCGTGATGTGGGGAGTAGTGAAGAGTAGATCTGGACTGAAAACAATGATGATAAAAGAAATCCCCAATTCACCAACTCAAATCAGTGAAGACCATGAAGGCTCAATCGTTAATCTTTTCTATTTTTAGACTTTAGTGAGAAGACATTTACTAAGTTAGACTCATAGGCGAGGTCACCTATGGTAGAACCTGACCAAGCCAGCAGTGCTCACCCAACTTGGACAAGACTACTTCTGCTAAGGGTCGAAGGCAAGTACTTGCACCTCAACCATATATCATTGAGTAATGTACATGAGTATAGGGCACAAGTTCAAGGATTTAGGCTCTAATCCTTAGCGGCTACTTCCCCATCCACTCTTTTTGGAGGTAAGTACCTGCATAAAAGAAGGGGGTTACTCTCCCCAAAACAATTATATTAATCCTTAAGTTTGGCTTTAGGGTCAAGTTTGCTTTTGCAGACCCGATTTTATTTGGTTGTCACTTTTTTTGGATATTTTTGAATAAAGACATATCTAATGAATTTTCTAATTTCCTTTTATTCCTAAGTCTGATAAAATAGGGGGAGGAAGACGGAAAAGTCGATGCGCGATGAAATCAACGATGCATGTACGAGATAGAAGGCGTACCTTGCTCCAACAGTCTACAAGCAATATGATGCATAAATGTAAATACAGAAATAAAACTACCTAAATAATGCAAGAAAAACCACACTAAACAATAACTTCTATTACTGGAAGAACAAGGTGCTAACGATCTAGATATGAGATCAAGGTCCGGTCTTTGGTGCCGCTTGGTGCCCTCCACAATGGGTCTTGCCAACGTTGTATGCAACCTCTCTCGGTGTACGGTCTCAAAGCAAAATAATTAACAATTAATATATTAAGTCCAATCGATTCTATAGGAACAGATATTCTATTATGTGTTTGGACCTAATCACTATCGGGCTCAACAAAATAAAAGCATAGTCTAGGGCTCACACACAGAAAACAAAATAAATAAAGTTAGAAAACTCAAATCCACGAGAAACAAAATAAAATAAAGGCAATGAAAACAGAGATGAAAACCTAGGAAGGTCCCTCGAGTGCACCATCACACGGAGAAACATACTCCGAATAGTAGAGTATCCATAGTCTCTAAGAATTATTACAAGTTTATACAAAAATGAAATAAAATGTCTGAAAATAAAATCTAAACACTAAGAAAATCTTCTTCTCCATGTGCTCCTCCTTGGTTGCTCTCTTCTGTCGTTCGGTGTAAAACGCCCGACCTCCACCTCGCTTGGGTGTGTCGTCTCTCCTAAGATAGCCTCCCTCACTCAGCAGACTCTCGCAACAAAGATGAAACAAGAAGAGTGTCAGAAATAGTTATGAGAAATATAAGCAAATAAAATATAAGAAAATAAACACAAAAAGAAACAAACAAGAAAACAGAATCATAACTACCTACATGTGCTCCCCAGTAACGGAGCCATTCTGATGAGTGATTCGGCTAACTAGGGTTAAGTTGATTAATTAAGATGTCGTTGTTACCCAAGCTAACCAAGTCGAAATCGAGAAAATTATTCAACCACAAACAAATCAAGCTGGTAAAACGGTGGTCTAAGCTACTTTTATTAACCTCATATAGTGACCAGGGTCGAACACAAGGAGCATTGCGATAAACTAGGTAAGTAATTCAAGAGAATCAAAGAATTGTGTTTTCTTTTTATTATTTTTAGTGGTTTTTTATTTTGTAGATATTTATTTTTTCAAAAATAAGGCAAATAAAGAAAATGAATAAAAGACATACATACATTGTTTTTTTATTTTTGAAATAGAATAAAATACCTAGAAAAATCAAGTAATTTTTTTTGTTTTATATGTTTTGTGCTATTTTTTTTTTAATTTTTGTGATTTTTGGAATTTTTATTAATTTTATAAAAAACAAAAGCTAAGAAAAACTCAAATAATACACAACCAGAAGTATTTTTCAATTAAAAAATATCAAATATGCTCAAAACTCTTGGAAACTAATTTTATTAAAAAGCATATTTAAATATCTACAAATAAAAAAATGAAATCCCAATTTTTTTGATTTTTCAAATATTTTATACAATTTTATGGTATTTTTAGTGTTTTGCAATTTTTTAGAGTTTTATAAAAGCAAATGAAATGAAAAATGGATAGAAAATCAAATAAATCAAAACAAAAATACTCTAATTTTTTAGAAATTCGAAGGCATTTTTCGAATTGTTATGATTTTTCTAAGGTAACAGGGACTTTTATATTGTTTTTGAATTTTTGATAATAGTAAATAAAAAAAGATGACAAATAAAAATCACCACAAATAAAACATACTAACATGAGCTAAACCTTATTTTTATACAATTTTTGAATTTAATGTGACATTTATTGTAAATAAAATGTGCTAAGCCTTCTCCCACTATAAGTAGGGTCGGCTACATGTATTCTTGCTCAAATCCATGTTGAAAGATTCGACTATTTTTTACGCTGGCCGTCGACTACCTAACGCAACCCCTGCAAGAGTGGGATTTGAACCCTGGTCTTTTGTGTGGTGACATTTATTGTAATTAAAAAAATAGAGCACAAAATGAATAGTGCATAGAGGACCTAGATGCAACTATTTAAGTTTCAGGGGCCCAATATTAACACTCAATAAAACTGCAGGGGTCCCTATTGCAAATAATTAAGAGAAAACATGCGCAATACGTGATCCATCATTCATAGGGGTATAAATGCAATTACTTAAAAAAATTTCCGCTTCATATAACATGTGCAAAAACTGAGAAAAATATGCAAATTACCCAAAAAGACACGTGTACATGCATGTGAGTTCAACTCGGTCAGACTAAAATGCAACTATTAAAAGTATGAGGTCCTAACTGCAAATAGTTTTCAACTGCATATTACAATTATTGTACTAAACGGAAATAAAGAAAATGACAGGGTAAAAAGTGCAATATACCCTTGCAGGCGTTGTGTGACACATGGTCTGAAAAGATCTGATGGTCTGGAGCACGACACAGGCGTACAACTCTGATGCTAGGAAAGGATCTAACGATCCAGGGGAATGTCGGGGACATGCGGATCAGATCAAGTGAACACGTACGGATCCAACGGTCTGGAAAGCGAACACTGACATTTGGCATGTATTTGCCCTAGCTTTGATCAGAGCACCTAGATTTTGGCTCTATCGTGCAGCTCAAATCAAATCTGGGTGGGGGCTGCCTCATCGGACGACAGAGGACAGTGTTGGAAGAACATGATGAAGGTCCTTCCGTTCGAGCTTAAATATGTGATATCTCATATTAGGATATTCGGACCGGGTGTCTGAAGGGTCTAGCATGGTGATGGAAGTGATGCGCATCTAATGAGACCCTTCGATGGGTTGGATCTCCACGCTATGAAAATTTGGAGGCTGTTGTTCTTAGAGCTACTCTACTAGTGGTCTGGAACTCAATTCGTACTCCACGCGAGCACATGTACCTACAAGGGCAATCACAGCTCGAGGGTGACACCTCGACTCAGGTTATTTGGCTGAAGTAAGGAAAGAAGCATGGGTGGATGCTGATTGACTTCCGGTGAGAATGAATGATGGAAGTCCGCCCTTAAATACGACCCTAAGATCGATGTTAAGGGTGATCATGTTGCACTGGGAGATGGGGGATGAGTGGATGATTCGATCTGAATGGCTAGATGGATAAAGCAAAGCTCAGACCCAATGGTCGGAGCAGCTATGGTAGGTGGCGACGATGGAATGGAAATTGAGGAAGAACAGTGACAATGCAGAAGAAGGAATGTACTTGATGATTGAAGATGTGTGTCTAATCTTATTCAATTATGAGGAATATTTACAAGTATTAAAAATACAATATATACAACTTATTCACAAAGAATTAGATACATAAATAAATGAATACAGATATATAAGTATAGGCATTGTACAATTGTACAAACACTGCAATTTTTTATTACGTAAAACTCATTTTTATTTTTCAAGTTTTATTACGGGAATAAAATATTTATGATACCTTTTTATTTAGAAATAAAAATAGGTGAGTGATATATATACACACACACACACAGGATGAATAGTGATGAATATATACAGAATAAATGACCCTATCTCTCCCTACTTTATTCCTTATCGACCAGGCCAATAATTGACCTTTTCTTAGGGTTCAAATCAGTTTGTACTTACTACAACCTTCTTTTATGTCTTTTCTTTCTATTTTCTTCTTTATTCTTTTATTTTGGATAAAAAGAGTGTTAAATACACAATATTAAAATCAGTATGCATAATGCTAATTTATTAGAATTAAGATAGATTTAAAAAATATTTACATAGGGATTTTTGCTAAAATAAAAGAATAAAGGATGTGAATCATGGATTCATCATCGTGTTATCCTCATTTCGTACCTTCCAGATCCAGCCGCCACCACAACTGGTTCTCCGCAAGAATGTAAATATGATGGATACAAGAGAAGTCGAAAGGTGTGATAATTCTGACGTGTCCATCATTGGCCACAACCTGTCGAGAGTATACATCATTTAGAAGAGGTCGTAGGACCTAGAGAAGCTCACTAGGATCGATCAGAGATTGAAGGGCTTAGACAAGCTCGATATCATCACCAAGCAGCTGGAGCTGCTAATGAACACCATCAGCACTTGGAACACAGTGACCGTCGCACCTGAGCCTCCAGCTAAGAAGGAGCAGACACAGTCACAAACACCTCAGCCGAGTCCCGCCCAACATCCAGTCAAGCACGTATACTACGTGCAGGCCCCGGAGCAGCAAACAACCATAGCCGTAGACTCACATGGTCGTCTACCATCCGCCTGAGTACCAGCATCAGTACCTCAAGTTTTGTTCTCCACCTCCCTCGCATTCAAGAGGTGAGTGCCATTGGGGTAATGACCAATAGTTGACCCATCCTCAGGGACAACTGTAGGGTCAGAACCAGGCCAACCAACCATATCACCAACAACAAGGAGGGCAGAACTTCTTGCCCAACTCAGCCTAGCAGCAGCCTTTGCAGCATGGTTACAACTAGAGGCAGAATAACTACCAGCAGCAATCTAGATACCACCAACAATATTACCATCAGTTGGTTGCTTTGTATCATCACAAGTACTCCTCTCAATACTAGCAATACCTTGCTCTTCCTCCTCATACTTGTTCTTAGGGTTACCAGAAGCAACCTCCTTCCTACCAGCAGAATCAACGGTCTCACCAGGCCAAATATTCTGCGGTTGCCCATCTTAACCCAACATTAGATTGCTTAGCCCTGCTCATCAAGAACATGGCTGAGATGAGGCAGAACATACACGACATGATAGTCGCTAAGACTATCATTCCGACCCAGGTCGAGGCAAACCTAAAAAACTTTCATCACAATGAGCAGGTAGCCTGCAGTGTCCAACCCAATTCATGAGAAAATAATGCCTTTTAATCTATTGTTGTACATCTCAGGAACGGTATAACACTCCATCCATCTGCAACAACAAAGGGGAAGAATAAAGCATCTGATTGTGAGTTATTAGCCAAGCCAGTATCAGGGCCAACACCATTTTTTTGGAGCAGCACCACTTACACAAAAAATAGAAAATGAAGAAAATAACAAAATATAAAAAGATAGCAACAGTCCCGATGAAGCCACGCCAGCCTTGGAGATGCCAGCGCAAGGCGATGGAGCCAAGCCTATTATTTTTGATCCATCAGATGCAGACGATTGTATTCCTTTTTGCCATCTACCTGTAGATAAAGATATGGATAGAAGTTCAAATGAAAATGTTTTTGATGGTGTACATATGCCTTTTCCTTCTACTATTAAATAAAAAATATTAAAAAATAAAAATACTTTGTCTAATCATGGCATCATTTAAATATTGCAAAAACAGTATGCTTGAGATGCCTCTTCTAAAATCCATGAAATACATGCCTCATGTAAAGAAAGGACTTAAGGAGGCATGTACAATAAAGCGTCAAACCCCGTAGATGCAGATGCAAGACTTCAAATTATGAAAAACATATTTTCACCTTGGCTACTGTGAATGTCATCAACAAGCTTCCGCATGAGAAGAAAGACAAGGGAGCGCCTTTGATCAGATGTGTGATGTTCTATCAGGAGTTCTAGCACACACTGCTCGATAGTGGGTCGTTTATCAACCTATTGCCATTCTCACTACTCACAGAATTAAACCTACCAAGATGATTCTATAATTCACGGACAAATCAGTCAAATGGCCTCGAGGCATGTTGGAAGATGTGGTTGTCACTGTCCAAGGGATGCAATTCCCAATTGATTTTGTTGTCTTGGACATGGACACCTCCACGCCTCTACTCCACACCCCTATCATTCTTGGTCGGTCATTTCTTCAGACAGCCGAAGCAATAGTCGGCTATGACACTGGAGAAATCACATTCCGCTATATAAGTGACAAAGTGAATATAAAGACCGTTCCTGAACCGAAGCCCATAGAAGTGGTGTCTGAGTTTAAGATGCTTGAATCTCAATGTTCTAAGGACTGTGATTTTTAAGTAGAGATCAGAGACACAGATATGTTTCTAGATGATAGAGGAACCCTAGAATTCCTCTCCCCTAAGGAAGGATAGGAGAGCATAGTCCAATGGACTGATGTCTTTGAAGATGAGGTTTTTGCTGATACGCCATTTGAAAAAGAAGAACAATCCCTCTTGTATGAGTAGGAAGATTTCATTGCAGATCTGTGTGATATCCTGAATAATGAAACAAAAATGCCAGAGTTGGATCGACAATAGTTGAAAGAGCTTACACCTACAATTGTCATTGAAGTCACCATCGAAGTTGTTCCCACTCCACTATAGCTCAAGCCATTACCCTCTAATCTGAAGTACGCCTTCCTTGCTGGACAACGGAACATGTACCCGATAATCATCAATGCTCATTTGACTGAAGTCCAAGAATCTTGTCTGATGGAGGTTCTAGAATGAAACCGCAAGGTGATAAGCTGGAATATATCGAATCTCCATGGGATAAATCCATCCTTATTCTTAGATCATATCTACCTCGAAGAAGACAACAAGCTCTCCCACGAATTCCAGATAAGATTGAATCCAAACCTCTGAGAGGTTGTTATGAAAGAAATTCAAAAATGGTGTGATGTGGGATTCATCTATCCCATCTCCAACAGCAAGTGGGTGAGTCCCATGCACGTAGTCCCCAAGAAGTATGCGATCACCATTGTTAACAATGATAAAGGAGAGGAGATTCTGACTAGAGTACCAACATCTTGGCGAGCCTGTGTAGATTACTGAAGTCTCAACCTCTACGCCAAGAAGAATAATTTCCCATTACCCTTCATTGACCATATTCTCAGGAGACAGGTCGTGAAGGAATATTTCTGCTTCTTGAATAAGTATTCTAGATATAATCAAGTTGTAATTTCTCTTGAGGACAAAGAGAAGACCACGTTAACCAATCCTTTTGGGGCATACGCCTTCCAACGGATGTTGTTCGGGCTGGGTACTGGCCCCGCTACATTTCAGTGATGTATGCTAGCAGTATTCGCAGACATGGTGGGAAGTTTTCTTGATGTTTTCATGGATGAATTTTAGGTTTACAGAGATTTATTCGATCAATGCCTTAATTCTTTAGACTGAGTTATGAGGAGGTACTGATAAGTCAACCTCGTGCTCTCATGGGAGAAGAGCAACTTCATGGTGACTGAAGGGATCGTGTTGGGTCACATTGTATCGAAACGTGGCTTGAAAGTTGACCCAGCCAAGGTGGAAGTGATTTCCAAACTTGAGCTAACAACCAATCTGAAGCAAGTCCGGTAATTTTTGGGACATGTCGGTTTTTACCGAAGATCTATCAAAGACTTCAACAAGCTTGTCAACCTTTGACTCAATTTCATGGTAAGGAGATAGATTTTATTGCGGATGGTTGTGTTCTCCATGCCTTCCATGAGCTGAAAAGCTAATCACACATGCTTCTGTCCTGCAACCACCTGATTGGTCTCTACCATTAGAGATCATGATGAAAGCCTCTGACTATGCAATTGGTGTTGTTCTAGGGAAAATATGAGGGAATGTCCCCTTTGCGATTCATTACACTATCAAAACACTTGATAAGGTCTAGAAAAATTACACGGTAATAGATAAAGAGCCGTTAGGCGTAGTGTTTGCATTGGAAAACTTTAGATCACATCTCCTTGGATCTAAGGTGATTGTTTACACAAATCACTCTACCATCTAGTATTTACATAGCAAGAAGGATTCCAAACCTCGTCTGATCAGATGGATCCTTCTCCTCGTTGAGTTTGAACTTGAAATCGTGATAAGCTTGGAGTAAAAAATGTAGTGGCGGACCATCTTTCAAGAATCAAAGAGAAAGAGACTCTTGAGCAAGCCATCATGCATATTACTGAGATTTTTTAGGATGCATCTATCCTTTCTATAATCTCACTCCATTGGTAAGCCAATATAGTGAACTATCTCATCTCTAAGAAGACCCGAATCGACTGGCCAAAGATCAAAAAAGACAAGTTTTTGGTCGACATTCATTTCTACCAGTGGGAAGAACCACACCTGTTCCGTGAGGGAGCAGACTGCATCTGGAGGAGATGCATACCTCACGAGGAAATAACTGCTATTCTAGACCACTGTCACAAGCTTGAAGCAGGTGGATACCATTCTGGGAAAAGAACGGTAATGAAAGTGCTTGATTGTGGCTTTTGGTGGACAACTTTATTCAAGGATGCAACTGACTATGTGAAGAGTTGTATTGACTGTCAATGAATGGGAGGAAATATCAGCTCAAGAGATAAGATGCCTCTGAAATACATTCAGATATGAGACATTTTCTATGCTAGCATCGACATCATGGGCTCATTTCCTAACAGTCAGGGCTACGAGTACATCCTGCTAGCCATAGATTATGTACGTAGATGGGTGGAAGCTATTCCCTCACGAATCATAGATAGCAAAACTATTTGCAAATTCCTAAGGGAATACATCATCTCACGATTCTAAATTCCAAAGATCTTAATATCAGACGGTGGTAGCCATTTCATAAATAGTGAGGCCAAGAATTTGGCTAAAGAATACGACACTGAACATCGTGTCACTACATCGTACTACCACAGTCAAATGGCTTAGAGAAATGTTTAACCATGGAGATTAAGACTATATTGCAGAAGCTTGTACGACCAGATAGAAAGAATTGGTCCCAACTATTGGACTAGTTCCTTTGGGCTTACCGCACAACGTACAAGTCTCCTCTCTAGATGTATCCCTACCACCTCGTGTATCGTAATCCATGTCATCTTCCCGTGGAAATAATTTAAAAATCTTTATGGGCATTGAATCCGTGTAACTTGGACTTTGAGAAAGCCGGCAAACTAAGAAAAGTTGATCTGAACCAGCTGCTCGAATTCAGATACTGCATGTATGACAACAGCCTGATGTACAAGGAGAAAGCAAAGAAATGGCATGATAAATACATCCGAAGAAAAACTTTAAAGCCTGGACAAAAGGCTTGGTTGTTTGACGTGCGATTAAAAATTTTTGCAGGAAAGATAAAGAGCAAGCGGATAGGGTCATACATAATCCACATTGTGTGTGACATTGGGAGTCTACTCATATCAGAACCATCATTTACCACACAACCTTTTATCGGGAATGGACAGTTGTTAAAGCCATACATAGAGCCATATACATTTTGTCTATTGTTGATTCTATCAAAGTTATATCTCAAGCTGAGCTCATTGATGAAATGGGATCAAATACTTGAGTACAGAAATCACAAAAATATCTTTTGTTTTCTTCTTTTCATTTTCATTTTTCGTTTTCTTCCAAAAAGGTGTTCACTCATTTCATCACTATTATAATTAGGACGTACTTTGTACCAAGTATGGGGGGTGTTCACTCTAACTTGTTCATTATTTTATCCCTCACTTGTCCCCTCAACTTTATATTTTCTGTCTACCCTTAGGGATATTTTACCCTAAGTATAGGGGGGAACATGTCGAGCTAATTGAGGGAGGACGATCAACTTCTCATTCCTTCATTCTTTAAGTCATTGTAGTATAGACTTGTCTATACTTAGTACAAATTATGTCTTCTCTTTTTCTCATTGATCTATGAGGACATAACTCAAGCTAAGTATAGAGGCGTAGTATATACATTGTATATACTTTAGCCATAACTCGTACTTTTGTATTTTCTATGGCTAATTAATAAAAATTAAAACACAACAAATTCTTTGTAATTACAGCTAATATACCGATTCAAATTTTTTTGCAAAATGTTTGAAAAGTGGTTGGAAAATTTTTTTGAAAAATATTTTGAAAACTATTTGGAAAATCTTTTGTAAAATATTTTCAATTTTGTAAAAATGTTTTTGTTTGTAAAAATTTATTTTCTTTGTTTGAAATAAAATGTTTTGAAATCTATTTGCAAATGTTTAAAAAATAGTTGCAAAAATAGTTTGAAAAATCTTTCTATATTGTTTGAAAAATGGTTTTCATATTTTGTAGATATTTGCAAAAAAATATTTGCCAAATTATTTTTTTAAATAAGGTTTTCAAAATATTTGTAAAAATCTTTTCAAATTATTTTGAGAACCATATACATAAAATAAAGAATTAAGTTTTGTTACAAACTTGTAAATACCTTGTGTCAATCTTTCACCCTACTTCTTATAAATAAAAATGCACTCTCATGTAAATAACTGCATAAAATTATTTGCCAAAAATAATTGTATGCAGTTATTTTTGTTTTTGAAAAAACACTAAAACATTGCGAAACCAAAAATCCATAAAATTTTGATGAATCTTTTCAAAAAACTGCATAAAAATTTGTAAAACGTTTTTCAAATATTACATAAAAAGTTCAAAATGAGAAAATTGCATCACAAAAATATTTTCCTTACATTATGCATAACATTTGCATTTTTTGGATTGAAATTGACAATTAAACAAGTCTAAGTAAAATCCAAAGATTGGAGCTTGGTTGGACCTTAGTCCACTTAATCACATGAACCTTATAGGAACTAGAATAGATATGCTTCAGGTTTGCTAGACTTAATTCTTTGAGACCACGAGACTTGGTTCAATGTCGTCTTGATTTTCTAAGTAGAATATTTCAGAACACATGTATGACTCATGTCGACAGTGACCTAGCTTGCACACCTGCACACCTTACACTTTGTTCAAGTGGTAGAGGGCCAGATTTGTTCACATGAGACAGAAGCCAATGAAACATCAGAAATCACACATTTGTGGCCATTGTACCCCAACCTGATCCAGTAGAAAAGACATCTAAAGACAAAAGTCTGTGGGTTGCAATAATGCTTCAAAAGAGGGATAGTCCACTAGCTCAAGAGGAAAATGTCCTTAGGTAAATGTTGTTGTTTATAGTATTCAAAAAATGCAAAATCAAAAACTCAAAAAAAAATAGACCTACAAAAATCAAAGAAAAACCAATTCATGTCAAAGTATGTATATATTTGTATACTCAATAAGCAAGCTTAATCTTCAAAGTCATACGTATGTGAGCCTGCAGTTGAATGACTTGGCTACACTGGTCATGCATCCTAGGATATGTAACTACACTAGCTACAGTGCATTCTTCTCTCCACCTCCTCTTCTTAAGAGAGTTGCACTCCAACTTAGAAGGGAATACCGTGCTTCTCGAGGAAAGAGTTGTTGGATTGGGGATTAGGGTCACCATGTTGGAGAAGACTAACTTTTAAGGCTTTAGCCGAGAGGAGCTACATATCACTGACACTGTACAAGGACTCATAGTCATAAGGGACTGCATATGACATTGACTTGGTCTGACCTAACTTAGGGAGACTTGGGCAGAGTCTTGTGGTTATTAGAGGCTGTTGTGTTTTAAATTTGATTCCCAATAAGGTTCCGACTGCACCTAAAATTCCAAAGGTCTGACTGAGCTCCAAACTTTCATTTTATGATGATAAATTTAAGAGTTAAAATCAATCCAAGTTCTTTCTTTTTCTTTTCATTATATTTATTTTGTACACTTATATGCATAAGTGTTTGCTAGAGACTAGCAAAGGAAAGTATAGGATTCTTTTATTTTGCCCTTTAATCCCTAGCTAAATGCATGTATATATCATTATTTTGCATAAATTAATATCTAATTCTTAGCATGTAAAAATTGTATAAAATATTGTATTTAAAGCCAAAATAAAGAATAAAGAAAAGAAAAGGAAATGAAATACCACAGGTATTGAATGACCCTAAAGCCCGAGACATAGGCATCAGGATGACTGGATCGACAAGGAATAAAGTAGGGGGAGATAAGGGCCAACAAATACATCAAACCCTAATTTGTAAATTCTTCAATAAGTTCAACTTGGGACCTATTTTATTCTTTATTATTTATACAACAAACTAATAAACATTGTACATAAAATTTGTAGATAAAATTACATAGAAAAATACCAAATATATTTTACATAAAAATAGTACAAAATGTACATTATACACTAAGAATAAGAATCCAAAATCCAAATTTCCCACACTCAAAATTCATCAAAATCACCTTTATTGTATATAACTTTTTATTAGCAATTTAATGATGGTGGTTTCATTTAATTTGGAGTATGATGCAAAAGTTAAATTTTGGACCTCTATTGTACAATATACCTGCATAAAATATTCATTTTTTTATTCTTTATATCTTTTATGATTTTATCTTTTTATAATCTTGTAAATATTATTTATAATATATGTACATAATTAAAATAAAATAAAATCATTAAAAATATACTAAAATAAATAATTGTATATAAATACATAGATGAATTACCTATATATTTACCTATCTCATAAATACATCTATTTATCTAAGTTGGTAAATGACCTCAGAAAAATTCAATAAAAATATATTTGTGTTTATCTAAATAAGTTATAAATATATAAATTATGTAGATAAAATAATAAAATATAAAATACAAAATAAAAATAAAAATAAAATACTTAATATATAGGTAAATATACCTATATATGTATGTAAAAAGAAATACATAATAAATAAAATAATAAAAATAAATAAAAAATCATCATAAAATACTATATAACATAATAAAACTTTCTTATATTTTGAGTTTTTATTAGTTCATTCATTTATTATTTTCTATTTAATTCTTTTGTATTTTGACTCCTATTTTGTCTCGGTGCCATGACGTGGCTCAATTAGGAGCCAGCCTCGGTTGACCCACTGGTCAACGGAGGCTACTCCTCGATTAGGTCAATCACGGCGTTGCATGACCTCATTTTCTTTGAATTTTCCCCTCGCCTCTTTGCATTATTTCAGCATGACTCCTGCAACATTTTCTTTCCTTAATCCATTCTCTTTCACGCAGAATCGATCCCTCGACCGATGGATTATTGTAGTGCTATGTGTCCTCAATCAAACTCCTTGCGTACAAAACCAAGTCTCCTGCCGTATTTTGAAACGATCCCTCTTCTCCCATCCAAACCCTAATCTCAACCCAAATCGAAGAACCTCGTGACAGCAAGCTCCTCTCTACAGGTTCAGCGAGCAACAAAGGGGACGAATCGAGGTAGATCCGAGCTCCGTCGCCTCCTCCATCGCGAGCTCTGCTCCCTACCATGCCAGGTTCAGTGAGCCTCATTTTTCCTATCGTTTTAATTCATTAGGTTAACAATAAATGAGTCTAGTTGTTATTTCTTTAGATTTCATTCTAAAAACATAAAATTTACAAAAAGAAAACTCTACCAAAGCACGAGATCTGGCCCTTCGCTATGCCATTTCCCACCATCTCTAGACCCCAAACCACCTCCACCTTCTTTCCATCACTTGCTCTTTGCCCCAAGCACCTCCATCCAACCTGATCTATCCCAGAGAGGGCGAACGCTTCTCCTCCTCTGCTGCATCGCCAGAGAGCTTCAGCACCCTCCATCTTCATCCATTTCTGACCCAAACCGAGCCAGGACCCTTCATTTTTGTGTTCTCAAGCTAACCATACAAGTCTCGAAGCTCAAAGGCCTCATTCGAGGCATTTTTTATCCAAGATAGGAGCTCTAGGTCGTGAAGCCATCCAGGGCTCTTCCGACAAGCCCGAATCCCATCGAGTCCTCCAGTCGATGCGAATCCCTTCGAGGAGCATTTTGTGCCTTCTTGCAGTATCCCATGTGACCGGAGGAGTGAGGAAGAGTCGATCAAATCTCGACTAGTTTGTGTTCTTCAATGGTTATTCTGTTCTTCAATGGTTATTCCAAGTGTCCTCGCTACCGTTAGATCAAGAACGATACTCCAGAAGAGCAAGTGCCGTCTGATGAGAAGCCTCACAACCATCAGATCCAAGCCAAAATCTAATCTTGGCCCTCCATCCACGATCTGTCATCAGCCGACCAGATCGTGCCACGTGGATAAGCGACGTCATCGCCACCCTCCGATCGTGCGTAGCATGGGATATTTTGCATATTCCATCCCCCTCGCCTTTTATATTTTATTTTTAGTTCACAACCTTTCGTCTATAGTGTAATATATTTTGTAATATTTGAAATTAGGCCCCTATGCTTTACATATTTGCATTTAGGTCCAAACCATGTCACCTCATTATGCGTGTAAGGGGATCGTGTATTTTGCACCTAGGCCTCGTACTTTTTGTATTTAAATTGTTCGTATTTATGAAATATTTATGTAATATTTCTGGAAAAATTGCATCTGGCTCCCCTAACTTTTTGCAATTACAAAAATACCCATCAGGGTATATATTATTGGAAATATCTGGGAAATTGTATCTTTGGGTCCTATTATTCTCTATAGTGTCCAGGATTAGTCTATAAACTTTATATAGTTTTGTAAATGCCCCTGCTAGATTGTATTTTCTTTTTGTTGATTTTTTTATCAAAAAATCTTAGAAAATTGCCATAAATACCTGATATATATATATATATATATTTGGTTAGATATTTAAGGTTGATTTTATATTTATTAAAAATAAAAATAGAGTAATAATTTGTTTATTATTTTTATTTTTAATAAATAAAAAATATAAAAAATTTAAAAATGCTCAAAAATGCAAAAAATATAATTTTTTTATTACCTTATTTAGCATCTACGGACAAAAAATCCCTAAAAATAGAAAACGGAAAACACTAGAAATTAAAAAGCTCCAAAATCCTCACAAATATCATAAAAAATTCTGAAAATTTCCAAAAATATTTGTTTCTATTTCTAAATTTTGTCTATTATATTTATTACTTAATAAAAATAGTTTTGGAAATTTTAGAACTATTTTGATTTTTTTTGAATTCCAAACAACTCAGCCTATTTACTATAGTCATTATTTTGCCATATTAATTCAATTTAAATACAAAAAAGTAAAAGTTACTAAAAAATACCAAAGAAGGGAAAATATAGAAAAAAATATTTGACTTTATGAATTTTGAGTAATTGTAGCTATATTTATAAATATAAAATCTCTCTCTATATACATATATTTATATATAATTATATTAATATTAGTTATTATAGAAATTTAAAATCAAGAAATATAAAAAGATAATAAAAATTATAAATTTAAAAATATAATTATTAATACAAAAATTCCAAAAAAATTAAAAATTGAAAACCCACAAAATTCAAAAATCCCTAAAAAACCAAAAACATTTATCATCCTTTTTAGTCAATATTTGTTGGCTATCCCCCGTTCTCCATGTGTTCAACCCCTACCATACTTGTCACTATATGCATTTTATTGTAGGGTATAATAAATTTTGATTCACATTTGCTTGCATTGTTTCATTTTTACATTGTGTGGGCTGATTGTTGATCAATCTCGGATCCCGTGAGCGGCCGCCTTAACTATATTTTATCTTTGCTCTTTGTGAGGATATCATTTTAGACTGTCGCAAGATCTATGTCATTAAGAGACAACAATCAAAGAACTGACACCTATAATCATCTATGTAGTCGCTACTGAAGTCTCTCCCACACCACCATACCGCAAATCCTTGCCCTCCAATATGAAGTACACCTTCATTGCTGGTGAACCAAACATGTATCTGATCATTATCAATGCATATCTAATCGAAGACCAAGAATCTCATCTGATGGAGATTCTTGAACGAAACCGCAAGGTGATAGGCTGGAAGATATTGGATCTCCATGGGAATAATCCATCTTTGTGCTCGCATCACATTTACCTGGAAGAAAATAGCAAGCCTTCCTGTGAATTTCAGTGCCGACTGATTATGAACCTCCGGGAGGTTGTGATGAAAGAAATTTAGGAATGGTGTGATGCAGGATTCATTTATCCCATCTCCAACTCTAAGTGGGTGAGTCTCCTGCATGTAATGCCAAAGAAGTCTAGGATCACCATTGTAACTAATGACAAAGGAGTGGATATTTCGACAAGAGTGTCGCTCTCTTGACGAGTCTATGTGGATTATAGATGTCTCAACCTCGCCACCAAGAAGGATCATTTTCTATTACCCTTCATCAACTAGAATCTCGAAAGGCTAGCCATGAAGTAATATTTATTCTTCTTGGACAGGTATTCTGGATACAACCAAGTGGCAATCACGCCTAAAGATCAAGAGAAGACAATATTCACCTGTCCATTTAGGGCGTATGCCTTCCAAAGGATGTCGTTCGGGTTGTGTAATTCCCCCGCTACATTTCAGAAATGTCTGATGGTCGTATTTGTATATGGTGGGTAGTTTTCTTGAGGTTTTCATGGACGACTTCTTGATATACGGAGGTTCATTTGATCAATGTCTTGATTATCTACACCGAGTTTTGAGGAGCTGTTGTAAAGTAAACCTCATGCTCTCGTGGGAGAAGAGTAATTTCATGGTGATTGAAGGGATTGTGCTGGGTAATGTTGTATCAAAACGTGCCATGGAAGTGGACCCAACCAAGGTGGAAGTAATTTCTAAACTTGAGCCACTGACTAATTTGAAACAGGTCCAGTCATTTTTGGGGCACGTCAGTTTCTACCGACAATTTATCAAAGACTTCAACAAGCTCGCTTGACCGTTGATAGAATTGCTAGGCATGGAGTCTGATTTCGTTGTCTATAAATGTATTCTCCAAGCCTTTAACTCTTTGAAGACCTGATCACACATGCTCTTATCCTGCATCCACCTGATTGGTCTATACCTTTTGAGATCATGGCAAACATGTCTGATTTTGCAATTGGTGTTGTTCTAGGTAAAAGACGAGATGAGATTCCATTTTCTATACATTACGCTAACATAACGTTGGATGAAGCCCATAAGAATTACACAATGGCTGAAAAAAAGTTATTAGCTGTAGTGTTTGCACTGGAAAAGCTCATATCACATCTCCTCATATCAATGGTGATAATATACACTGACCATTCTGCCATCAAGTACCTTCAAAGCAAGAAATACGTCAAGTCTCATCTAATTCGTTGGATCCTTCTACTTCAATAATTTGACTTGAAATTTGTGGCAAACAAGGCATCAAAATTATGGTGGCATGCCATCTCTAGTATGTTGGTGAATCTGCGTTTCATCATCTTTATTCATTTATTTTTGCTTAAAATCCCTTATAAAATACATGTGTATAATACTAACTCCATATTCTTACTAACTTGCATCTGTGTGAAAATATTGTACACTTATTACCATTTTAACCTAAAATAAATAAAGAAAGAAAGAAAGGAAAAATAAAAAGGAAGACTGTATATATATAATAGAAATAGGCTGACCCGAACCCCGAGAGAAGGTCAAGACTTGACCTGATCGACCAGGAATAAAGTAGGGGGAGATAGGGTCCTTACTCAAAAAATCCAAAAAGAAAAAATTTGTGTGTTGTGTATATTTGTATACTATACTATTTTATTTGTACATCAATTGACCTCAAACTAAATAATTTTCAAAACAAAAGTTGTAAATAAAAATGTGTCCTAAATAATAAAAATGTTTGCAAAATAAAATCATCACAGAATAAAAGAAACCACACCTGGAAAAAAGCCACTACGCGGTAATTGAAAGACCATTTCCAACTACATATGAACAAAAATTGAATCAAACTCACTTCTATTGTATTCTAAATGAAATTATCTTTAAAATGGTTTTGATTTCATAATTTTTGGAGTTACAATTGAAAAGTCAGTTTTCTGGGGTGGTTTGTGCAATTTTACCAGTTATTTGTACATATTGTATTTATAAATATTTTTACTAATTTTTTAAAAAAATAAAAATTTTAAAATAAAAAAAATTTATTTAACTATGTATATAATGTACCATATGTATATTGTATATGTATATAGTTGCTATTCTTAAATAGCCACCACAAAAAAATTTGATTTTTTATTCAATTTAATTGAGTGACGAAAATAAAAAATATACAATTTTTGTAAATAATTTTAACTTTATCTCATTTCAATCTCTTATCTCTTATCTTCATTCAAAATTTCAAAAAAAAATTCAAACTCCATTCTCTATCTATTAATATGGCTCTCTCTCCCTCATTTCAACTTGATCAATCTTTGGTGAGAGGAGCCTGATCTCTGAGAGTCTTCTTGTCGCAGAAGGGTGCCTAGCCTCCAAGCCATCCGGTGACAGCGAGTCGGACTTCGTCGGGGCGATCACGGTCTTTTCTGCTTTTAAGGTGAGATCCATCATTTTCTTCTTGTTCTTAATCTAGGATTAATCGTAGTTGTATTTTTTCACATTTTTTATATCGTTGTCATTTTTTTCTATCACGAGTTTTATTCACCTCGATTTAGATTTTTCATCTCACTTTCTCGATCTCTATGCATTCTTTTCTACCTCGCACGATCTCTCACCTCCAACTATGCACGGTGGTCGGACCGCCACTCTCCTTGGAACCACACTCGGCCACATCTTCCATTTTGATTTTGGGATCGAGCTGTCGTGCTCGCATCCTACTTGTTTATATATAAAAAATTAATTTAAAAAAACGATAAAAATGTATATATATTTATATAGCCTTTCTTTTCTAACATTTATTTTGAATGATCATCTTAAAAAAACTAAATAAAAAAATAAAAGAAAAAAGAATATATGCCTTCCTTTTTTAAAAAAATAATAAAAAATCATTTTTTAATCTTCTGTTTTTGTTTATAAAAATAAAAAAATTAAAAAAATCCGATGCACAGGCGCTACCGCTACGCCGACCGCGCAGGTCGTCACCGTGCCACCGACGGTGCAACCGCAAACCACCGCATCGCCATCCTCCAAACTCAGTCGCCGTCCTCCCGAGCCACCACATGAGGCCCTTCGTCGCTCGAGCCAGTCGCGCGAGGGGCGTGTGTCACCTAGGCACCGCCCCCGTACTAGAAGCGGACCCAGCCCGCAAGACATCTGCGCCCGTGCGCGACCCTCTCGTCGACCTCCCAGCAATCACGAGCACCTCCGCCAACCATCAGCACCACCGCCATGATTCGCTCCACCGTCTGCGGCTCGTCAAAGCCCTCCTCTTGGAGTCATGCATCGCCCGATCATCGCTGACAACTTCCAACGCAGACATCTCCATCCACGCTTGGAGCCCCTCTCATCGATAGCATCGACACACCACCCGCTAGACTCCAAGCCACCGTCGCTCGTCTTGGAACAAAGAAGAAGTATGGCACCCCTTATGCCACATCTTTGGGTTCGTGAAAGAAGAAGAAAAGGAAGCCCCCAAAAGCCCTAATTGTTTTGGGTAAATATCGATTTTACCCCTGAATGTTTTCAAATTGCGCAAAAGCCCCCTACTCTAGCAAGTCACGTATGCGGCACGTTTCATTAGGAAATTTGCAGTTTTAATTCTCTATTTATTTCTGTTATTTTTTGAATGCAAAATCATTGAATAATTGCCTTTAAGTCCCTCTTGTCCAGACATTTATTTTGCTTATTCTTTCATTGAAATAAACCATTTATTGCTCAATAAATTCTGAAAAATGCATGTTACATTCATGTCACTTGTCTCTTCATTATACAATTTTTGCATTTCATTTTATTATCATTTAATATTATTAAAAAAATAAAAAAGAATGTTGTTTTCTCTTCATGAAATTCAAAAATTCATAAAATTTTGAATATTGCTTTAAAAGTTCCAAAAAATTAGATTAATTTCATTTCATTGTCTTTTAATTCCTGTCCAAATTTCGTGCATCTCTTTTCAAAACCCAAAAAAAATTAAAAATATCAAAAATTTTAGAAAAACGATAAACAATACTAGAAAAATCCAAAAAATGTGATTTCCATTCTTATTTATAGATATTTGTCTATATTTTATCATAAAAATAATTTCCACGAGTTTTGGGCTCTTAAAATATTTTTAAGTTACAAATTACTCTAGGCTATGCACTGTTTATCATTTTAACCACCGTTTGATTTTTAAAAAAATACAAAAATATCTGAAAATTATACAAAAACTGATAAAAACGTTTCAAAGCCTTTAAAACCCAAAAATATTTTCTCTATAATTTTCTGGATATTTTTGACTATTTTGAAAAATACAAAAAAGAGTGTGGTGTGTGTATTTCTTTACTTATGCATATTGTTCCTTATTTGAAAATAAAACATTGCAAAACTAAAATCACTAAAAAATTGAAAATCAAAAAATAAAAAAGTAGAAATTAGAAAAAAATTAAAAATCAAAAAGATAAAAAAATCACAAAAAAACAAGATAGTTTGCATTTGAGATTCCCTTTTTCTTTTAATTGATTTTCGATTATTTGAATAACTCTCGAGAATTGTAGCCTCCCTGAGTTCGATCCTGTTGCTATACAGGTAAATAAGTAGCAAAAAATTTCTCTCGCTTCATTATTCTTGTAATTGTTCTTGTAGCTTGAGAAAAAAATGTTTGTTTGTTACGGGATATTTGGGTTGCAACGACCATTGCGTATCTTGAATTCTAAAACCCAAAAACACTCGCCTAACAATTGTCAATGCATAACCTCCTGAGAAAAATTCAATTCCAATCACAGAGTCCTTCCCAGATGAGGCAGTCTTGTCTATATCCTCTCTCCCATGGTATGCAGATATTGTGAATTATCTCATCTCCAAGAAGACCCCATAGTCGAAGATAAAACATGATAAATTATTGGTTGGCATTCATTTCTATCAGTGGGAAGAACCACATCTATTCCGAGAGGGCGTTGATTGCATCTGGAGCATGTGTATACCTCAGGAGGAGATTATGGGTGTCCTAGACCACTGTCACAAGCTCGAAGCCGGTGGACACCATTCTGGAAAGAGAACGACGACGAAAGTGCTTCAATGTGGCCTTTGGTGGCCAATATTATTCAAGGATGCAGATGAATATGTAAAGAAGTGCACTGACTGTCAGAGAATTGTCGGGAACATCAGCATGCACAATACAATGCTTCTGAAGTACATTCAAATATCTGACGTCTTTGACACCTGGGGCATTGACTTTATGAGGCCATTCCCTAATAGCCATGGATTTGAGGACATCCTGCTTGCCGTCGACTACGTTAGCAGATGAGAGGAGGCAATCCTTGCCCGAACCACAGATAATTGGTAGAAAAAGTCAATTTTGTATGCAATATCTAGTGATGTGTTGCTCGATATAGGTTGAGTTCGATCGGCCACATTAACAAATTTGATGGATCCAATGATTAGGTGATTGATCACATAACTATGATTAATTGATCAGATTTCCAAATGAACAAGATAAAAACTAGATAAAGAGCAAGGTTAATAAAATAAGAAGGTGTTTTTGTTGCCCTTCTTCTCCCAACTTGGTTGGATTTGGACTAAGTATAAGAGAAGAGATTAGGGGAGGGTGGATATTTGAGTAGAGTTTTCATATGGTATCTTACTTTGAGCTCTTTAGATGGAGACTCAGGTTAGTCCATTTGAAAGTGATGAGACTCAAATATATCCATGTGTATTACACATACGCTTTGTCATCAAGGTTCATTACAAAGTTTTTCTATAGGAGAGAGGCAAATTCAGAGGTCCCTATATAGAATGTGGGTGGAATGAAATGTGGTATATCCTTATGTGGACCAAATATGTGATATAGAGCGTACAATGCACTACATAAAGAATTTAGTTTAATGGACCAGACCAAATATGTGATATAGAGCATACAATGCACTACATAAAGATTTTAGTTTAGCGGACCTATGGCATAGGCATTTGCTACTCCATATGGGATTCACACAACCATATTCTAATATCCAAATTTTAGTCCTCCAGTTCTTCCTTGCTACCATGACTCAATAGGCATCGCCATCACATCGTCTATCTGATGGGTACGCACTCTAGATGAGATAGTTCAGTCATTATGTATTCAATATGTAGTGAACGAGTTTTCAACTTTGCCCAATTTGGGCATTACATGCTTGATCTTGAGAGGAAGTTAATTTAAAATTTAAACTTCTCCAAGAACTAATTATACTACACCTTTTTTTGAGTCTCTCATCTTATGCTGATGGGATTCAGGTGTATATAAAGAGCCCCATTGTCTATCATGAACCACATAAATCTACTTTTTGTTCTTCTTGTTTGTGATTGCCACTCTATGCTTTTATATTTCCACATAGCACATTACTAACTCCCTTAATTCAGTACAAAGTTTGTATAACTTCGCAGCATGAGAGGCCTCGAAAGGTCTCACCAAGGGCGACAGATCCACATAAGGAGGCAAGGTTCCCATCCCCACTGAATGGCAAAAGAGGCGGCCTAACAGAGCTCAGTAGAGTAAATGCTATGAATATCATGAACTTTATCAACCAGTAATAGATCAACATGGAATATCATGAATTTTATAGAGCATGACTACTCGGATGAACCAGCTATGAATGTAATTAGCTAAAATAAACCAAAAATGACGCATCATGAGTAATATTCTAATTCCTTATGATGAAGATAAGGGAAAAGTAAAATAACATTGCTATCTGATATCTTTTCTCTATTTCTGGTTCATCTTAACAAGTGGGCAATATTGCATAAACAAATGTATCCTAACACAGTGACTTGCTCAGCTACACGCAAATTAAGTACGACCACACTTAGCTCCACTGATGAAGTAAAAATCGCATGACGACTCGTACTCAAGGTACTTTACTACAATGATACCGAACACTAGTATCAAACTTGAGCGAAATGGTGAAGCCTTCCCCCACTATAAGTAAGGTCGGCTACATGAATTTTTGATCAAATCCATGTTGAAAGATTCGACTATTTTTTACACTGGCTGTTGACTGCCTAACGCAACCCCCCACAAAGAGGGATTTGAACCCTGATCTTTTGGATGGTAAGCAGACTGCACTACTATCAAACCATTTAAGTGCGTACAAGCATCAAACTTGAGCAATGAAAACAGTCAAGAACTAACGAGAACTACTTTGTTACTGGGAAAAACATAGAAGCATACTAAGTAAAAACAGTGCACATATTGAACAGAAAGAACCTTTGATTCACAGAAAGCTTGAAAACATTCCTACCAAAATTCTAATTTGAGATAATATGGAAATGCCACCCTGTAAAGCTGAACAAAAATAAGGCGTCTCAGGCATGTAAGAGCATCCATGCACCTAAGACATACATAAAAGATACATAAAAGGTAAGTTACCTATGCGTCTCAGAGAATCTCCTGTCAAGGTTACAGGAGCTGCTGTTGCACGATGCCCAAATGGGTCCACAAAGGCTGTGATGAAGACATACAAATCAGCTCGCAATGTTGGAAGTGATGACATGAGCTTTGAAGACGACCCCACATATGTTCCATGACACAGTATTCTACAATCATTTAGTCAGTTCCATTGCCGATGTCCTTTGCTTGTTGAATCACATCAACATTATTGTTCTCGTTAGGAGAAACACTTTATTTTCAAGTTTGCGGTAACGTAACATGTCATTTCATTTCGGTAAGTCATCTATGTTGGGAAAACGGCCATGCAACCAACCACTATGGAATCATGTTCAAGAAGAGAAAATGCATATTGACAGTGGTCGATAGCCTCTCATGACCATTATATAAGAAAAATCACTAAGAACAAGTGCAAACAGTTTCCTGCTCTATTTTTTTATGCGTGGGGGAAACAATGATTACTCCCCTCTAATTATAGATCTGAATACAAGTCATAGTTCTACCTGTTTGAGGACCTTTGAATGTGAGGGTAAGAAATTAGAATTAGAAATATACTTTATTTAGGACTCCTGACCCTAACACTTTATCCAAAAGATATTTTCCCTTGAATGATTCGTTTGTAACACGTGCCTAACTCAGCTGTAGGACCAGGTATTATTATACCATCTGCTGGATGGTCACTGTCAGATGTAGTTGTTTCTGTAGGATGAACATGATGCGCAAAGTATGTCTGGGAAGAATCCAAACTCTCCCAGCTGTCTAGTAAAGCATGTGCCTAAATTGGATTGTCCTGCTCTCTGTGCACATTTCTCAGTGGGGTCCATTTACTTTATATGCATTAAATTCAATCCCCCTCCTCCTATTAGCAATAGGATGCCAATTCCAACATGGACATGCCTAATAACTTAAAAGAACTATCCTACAAAAAGGAACTATCCACATATAACTAGCAATGCCTTGCCTAAATGCCACCACCCTCTCATACTAGTTCAATGGTGAGAAATGTTCAATGATGCCAAACGTTCAGCATATTCTACTCTCTCTTTTTGCATGAGCTGCTTTTATTGGCATCTGCATCTCTCTAGAGAGCTAGAGTAAGTTGGTATAAGAATCTTTGCATTTTAAAATTATCCATCGTTCTTAGGTAACTCCTTCATGCGCATCTGTTTGCTTTGGGCTCACATTTTCTCTAAAAAATTCTGACAGTATAATTCTTATGCTCAAGTCTTGTAGTGCATTAAGAAGATAAAGATAGCTCACAAAAATTCCAGCATTACATGCTTTTGGTAATGAAGAAATGCCAATAATCAAAGCCCCTTTCTATGAGTGTGAGTGCACTATGTTTCGACCATACAACATAAGGTCAGTATTTAATTTCCAAAGCTGGCACTGGCATGTGCCATGTGCGAGTGCGAGTAGCATTTTTTAGAGGATAAGCCAAATAAAAAGATATCGGATTATATTAAACTTAACTATGGGGCCTCCCCAATTTATGCCTATCGAAACAGGTAATGTAAATCTACACAAATTCAGGAATCGAAGAGAAAGATCACAATGTAAATTTACACATTCAAGAATCGAAGAGAACTGGTAATACAGTAATCTGAGACTGTCGATAAATTTATTCACTAAAATATTCCACAAAGAGCTGTAAAAAAGCATCCAGTATTAAAGATAACAACTAAGAACATAATAAATTCACATTGGAGAGACAAAAAGATTGATTAAGTAGTAATAAATCAGCATACAGTACCATGAGCTTTTTATAGTGGGAACTCCAAAGAAACCAGCAATAGACACCTTACATGTCATCTCCCAACCCTTTCAGAAATAAAAATGACAATGCCTTCTCCCACTTTAAGGTCGCCTACATGGATTCTTGCTCAAATCCATGTTGAAAGATCCGGCTACATAAAAATGACAACCCTTTCAGGAATGAGTGGAAAAAATCATGGATCTGTAATTAGTCTCCTTTATAGAATATGAAAAGGAAATAAGCAGGAAAATATATTTTTATTCAGATTCTTCTTTCATGTTATGTTGCTCATTGCTATCTCTAGCTTCCTCCTCCTCCTCGTATAATCCTGATGGCTTGACAAAGTCTGGGACCTGAGAATTTGTAATGTTAATCCATTTGGACATTTGGGACTGACACAGGGGTCTTCGATACTCAAACGAATTGAATACGGCTAGTTGCATCGCCAAGGTGCCTACTTGTTTGATTTTAAGATAGCATCACCGAACTACTCCAAATGTGCAGAAAGCATTCGTTTTCATACAAAGCAATGACAAGTCAAAGCGCCTATATATTACAAAATTTCCTAATGAATTCATGCTGGGACACCATATAAAGGACCACACCCAGAGTGAGAATTTAACCAATGAGAAAGTTCACATTCAGTGCCATTTGTGAAATCAAAAGTAGCTTGAGAAAAGTAAGAAAAATCAATCAGTTGTGGTCATTCTCGAGTTAGCAGTTTCAAAGGATGAAGAAATAGTTATCCTTGCCATAGTCGTCCTTATTTCTGATCCCATCCTTACTAAATATCTATGATTGACTTGAGTGTATCTTTCCTATACTCTGCATCCCTTAAGTGGATCTTCCCTTAATTTGTAATACTACTAGGACAGACAGGATAGACTTTCATTCAAACTCTCATCTCAAGCAAGAATAATGCTTTTTTTCTTAAGAGATATAGAATGGGAAGGAAGAGTCATCCCCAAACTTTGAGGTGAGCATACATGGCCTATTGAAGTCATTCAGAAAAGGATCTGATTCATTAGTATAATTTCAAACAGTTTAATATTGAAACCTATAATTTACTAAAAAATTTAAGAAATACTACAAGATGCATCCTACACAAAATTCGCTTAAATAAACATCTATCTTGTTCAATGTGCTTTAATCCTAAGAAATAAATTAAGTCACAAGAAGTTTGTGTTAGGTAGCCGACCGCCAACGTAAAAATAGTCAGATCTTTCAATATGGATTTGAGCAAGAATCCGTTAGCCATCATACTTTAAGTGGGAGAAGGCTTCGCCATTTTTTTAACAAGAAGTTGATCTCAACCATTTTTGCTACCCGAAAAGGAACTAAACTCATATCAAACAAGCAAAGCATAAAACAATCAAGACATGGAATTTACTAGGCTACTCATTAAAGGTGGTGACGGATCTCTTTCATGTATGGTGGTAATAGAGCCAATCCTAAGGGGCGTCTATAACACCCGGTACATATAGATCTCCCACAATGGCAGACCACAATCTGAATAGAAACAGGAATTAAAAACTAAATGGTATAGCGTACCTACTCCCCAATGGGATCTGTAATGTATGTGTTGATCCGCATATGGCAATGGCACCCTACAAAGTCCTTAGTTGAAATGATCATGTTGCACACAATAGAAGTAAAACTTAAGCAAACAAAAAAAAACGCGAGAAAACCATAAGATACATATGTATAAGATTCACCCTTAAATGGACTACTCCTTGATAGAAGCAATAGATCTTCCACTCTTTAGTGGTAAAAGCAATGGTATAAAGGATATAGATAGAAATAGATCTTCCACAAGATACATATGGATTTTTAGATGATATGATGGTATAATATATATTTTTTTGGTTGGAAAGAGAGTGGACCCCACTAGTGGGCTGCGAATATGGGTTTTGAGGGGTAACCCACCCAAAGTGGGGGTAACCCCCAACCAAACACACTCAAGGGTTTATATAACACCATGTACAAACAAATCCCCCTAAAATAGGTAAGTATCCATTTTGAGATGAAAATATTTTCCCGACAATTACGTGGAAGTCAAAAACTCATGATCTTTATTATATCAAGTCAAACATATGGGTTACGATTCAAGGCATCTAAACAATGTCAACCTTGACTTGGATCCTTTGAAATAATAAATATAATGTCTCGACTCCATCGACGTATACCCATCCTCGGAGTTATACTATCAACAGTCAAAATTTATCAAGTCTAAGAAATGTTTGAACTTACTCCCAAGAACTGCCTTTGCTTACATATTAGCATAAATATATTAGCATAAATATCTGTCACATCAACCTTATTCACCTTGTTTTTTTCAAAACGAATGAAATGAAATCAAATATATTGAGTTTATGCACTTGATTCTTGGTTAGACATATTGTTGTAAGCCTATCGAGTATATAATAGATTGATCACGTTGTAGATTGAGATTTCCAAGTAAGAATTTCAACCATACATGCTCCGTTACAGCTTTCATCAAGGAAATATGCTATTTCCATGTGTAGACAAAGTAAATGAAGGTTGTATACAACATTCTTCTAAGTAACTGCATAACCCTCCAAAGTAAATATATAGCATGACATTGATATCCTTTTTTAACATATATCATTGTTTGAATCTAGATATCCAACAATCAAACATTCTAAATCACTTTCATAAATGAGGTCAATATTAGATTGCCCTTTCATACACTAGAAATTTTGCAAAGGTTTTATACCAATGCTCAATCCTATGATTCTCCATTGATCTGCTAACAATATTCACAACATGAGAAATATCTAATTCGTGCATACCCTGACATGCATAAGAAAATCCACTAGCATAGAGAGTTCATGACATATGCTATGTGCATTGGGTTGAAATGTAGCATAAAGATGATTATTTGTAACTGAAAGAGTACCCAAGAGCTTTGTTATGGACAACCTAAAGTTTGTCATTGTTTTCTTGGTATAACTATTTAGAGGTAAGAGAATTTCCTTATCCATGTTTCGTGATGATTTTTATCCCCAAAATTGTCTTTATAAAAACTGAGATCTTTGATAATCATATTATATACTAGTATAACATGCTTAAATTATGTGAAGTACAACATTAATCTTTGATGTATAAACTTCAAATTCACATAAATTGCATCCTATACACAGAGGAGATAAAATCATCATTCACATATAAAAATCATAATCCTATACTGAGATTAATTATCAGACTTGTTGTTATCAAAGAAAATGAAGAACTATTGATCATGCTTATAATATAAAACATCCAACACATTTCACTTCACCTTTTTATTGGGAAGAAATAGGGAGGGCGTATAGTGTAAAAGACCCACTCTTTATTATCATGCATAGAGCCACCCTTATTATGCTTTCCCCATACAAATAATAAATGGCTCTCCCATTTCCATGCATTCTAGCCAACACATATGCCTTCCCCATGCAAAACCAATTAAGTTTCCATACACTAATAATGATATTTTGTCTTTATTTGCATGGGATGTCTCCCTTTATTTGCAAGCATATTTCATCTATAAAAGGAGGCCTTCTTACCCATTCTCAACTCACGCACCCTCTCCCTCTCCCCCATTTTTCATGCACGCCATTCTCTTCTCTCCCCCATTTTCTTCTTTCTCATTTTTTCTCTCTTGTTTCCATCTCCCTCTCTCTCGTTTTTCTCATGCAGGCACAAAGATAGCGCCAACAACGTTCAGCCGTTCTCCTCCTCCCCGTGGTTTTCCACCAGCCCGTAGCAGCCCGTGCGTCCACACGCACGACCATCTCCTCCAGTTCGTAGCAGCCTACACGGTTATCTCCTTCCGCGCTGCTGCGACGCATCTCCTCCTCGACGACCTTCTCTCTCCGGCACCATACTCGTGTGTGCAATCAGCCCACGTGTCTTCCCACACACTCCCATCTCCGCCATCATCGTCATCTTCACTCGGGAATCAAATAGAGAAGCATTTCTTTCCCATCTTATTTGTCGCATGAATTTTTATTATCTTGGTTAGTTGGTTTAAGTTAAATTTGAAGGAACAACTCTTTTTGTGTAAGCTATTGTCAACTCTATTTTTCTTGAAAATATATGCAATGCAAGTTTTTTCATCATTCTCTCTTGAAAGCTTCCAAATAAATCTCATCTTCCCATATTAAATTGCAAATCAATCCCCACTTCCTTACTTAGTTGCACTCATACCATCATTTGCTTACTCTAAGTTCTAAGAAGTATTTTCGCCGTAGATCGCATTCTATTATAAATTTTCTTTCATCGCAATACATTTACAAATTGAATCAAGTTTTAAAGAAGAACAAAAAGAGCGAGTTTGCTTAGTCCCTGCGGATACGAACCTCTACTTGCACTATATAACTCATATTTTTCCAACATGCTTGTAGTTGTAATATTATTTGTTTGATTGCGGTTTTGCGTGGAACAACAACGACATGTTAAACAACTTTTTAAACCGCGTAAAATCGAATCAACATTTTGGCGTCGTTGCCGGGGACTTAAGCAACGCTTGCAATTTTTCTTAACTTCCAACTTGTTTTTTGTTTGCTGTTTTGCAGGTACTTAGGCTTCAAAAAGAAAAAAAATACTTGTCTTTTCATTTATTTTGCTTTATCAAACTTGTAATTTGAAAAAAAAATTCCCTCCCCCCCTTCTCGGAAAAGCTCGCCATCAAGAGGACAAAATATTACGGATTAGCGCCAGAAGTGCAGGCACTGTGAGCTTTTCTTTCTCTTAGGCATATTAGGTTTTTACTTCTCTTGCATTTGTTTGCGCATCAAATTAAATCGAAAAAGATTAAAAAAGAGTTCTTATTTGCATCATCTATGTGGTCTTCTCCCTCTGCTCACCTAAAAAGATCACCAAAACGTGCTTTATCACGCTAAAAAGATAAGCTTGAAAGGCCACCGCAGTGGCCCGAGCAGAAAGCGGAATTCTGATTGCTTGATTTGATGCACGTGTATGGCACAAAAATCACGAGCACATAGAACCCTTGGATAGTGACAAAAATCCCTGGTGCTACGTGGGATTGTAGAGAGAAATTGTAACTCCTTGACGCGTTGGGCACAGGTTCTTGTGGGAAACAGCAGATCTCACGATCTGAGTACCGCACCCTGGATCCCCCAGCTGGATTAGGACATCGATTTCTCACAATCTTCCACACCCACCTCATCTTTAATGACTCTAATTTATCTAAAAACTTTTGTTGAATCACTAAACTAAAATTGAAAAGATAACCGCTCCTGCAACAATTTTTTGTGTGAGTTGGTGAATCAACAAATTGTCTTGTGTATTATGCTGTGCATGTTAGGTTGTATATCTTTGAAAAATCAATTGCAACAACTGCTAGATTGCGACCCGATCTATAAAAAATCCCACCCATTCTTGTCTGTACTTGAGAATCTTTATTCATGGAAAAAATTCAAGTTATGCTCAATGAGATGCACGAGAAAACGAAACTGAATCAAGCCATTGCATTGAATTATTTGGAGGATAGGAAACGATCTTCTCGACACATTGATCAACCTATTTTATTACCGATTGAGCGTGAGATTGATGAAATGATGCATCTAGTGCAAAAATATCAAGAAGATCAGGAACACAAAAAGAACGAGTCATCCGATCAAAAGTCAAAACCACCCCATGATGACCTTATATTAGAGGAATTTCTTGCATTACCTTCTCCCGCATGCCCTTCCTTTATCTCTTCCAAACCACTTTCACACGTAGAACACTCATCCATTTTGAATACTGGACTAATCTCCGATTCTTTAAGAAATCACTCATTCTCCTTACCCCTATCACCAACCCATGAAAGTGACTATCAACATACTCTTCATGAATTGGCTATCCAAATCCAACAAAATCAGGGAGCACTTATAGATGAATGTAATAGGATATATGAGAATGTCAGTAAACAACTTTTGGAAATTCATGCTCTCTTGATGAATAGGCCAAATAGTTTGACGGATGAATGCAATATATCTCAACAATATTTTGAGAAACATCAAGAAAAGAAAATTGAGGATTTCAGACACTCAAGGGAAGAAGAAAAATGGGTCCCCATATCAGGGAACCAAACAAAGATACTTCTTTTTGATGAACTAGATATGAGATATACAGAAGAAGATTTTATTGATGAAATAGTACCATCTCCATGTCTCCTCAAACCCGGATTGACGAAATTTCACGATATCCCCATCTTCGCTCCTCCTGTGTCAGACCATGTATTAATTGAGATGCCCAATGATTTAATAGATGAATGTTGTCTCTTGGAAAGACTCGAAAACTTTGAGCATAAAACTTCATTTTGTGATCTTAAGGAATATGACTCTATGAATGGAATTGAGGAGGAATGTGATATAATTTCGGCATTCATGAATCATCTTGATCAGAATGATTTTGGAGAGTATAATAAGGACATGTTTGAAATTGAGATCGCGTCCCTAATACAACTCGATCACAACTCACTCTTGATGGATACATGTATTAATGATGGTATCGATCTTTCCTTAGACTATTTTGAAGGTTGTGAATCTCAGTCTACTAATGATATCAATTGGTCTGAAATAATAGTTGAATTTCAGGATAGTATTGGTATTAAATCCAGTGAAGAAATTGAGGACAATTTGATGTTTGATGTTAATTCTGGATGTGATATTACGATTAATGAAAAAAGTCCAAACTTAGATTTTGAATATGAGGATAATGGATTGACTTCTTCATGCATCAAGACTCTCTTCCAACCAACGCATGATTATATGTTGAAGATCTTTTATGATAATCCTTTCAAAGATGAGATTTCCAACTCCATTGCCACCACCATTAAGAAAGAAGATCCACTCAATTCGGTTGATGACTATACGAATACATCTTCTATTACTGAGTCAAAATCTGATCAGAATGATTTTTTATTCTTCGATCCTTTTTGGAATGAAACGGAGGAACTACTCAAGACATTCGAAGACAATCATTCAATCATTCATGCGACACAACCTTTGCCAAATCCGACTTCTATTGTCATACCTCCTAATTCATTAGCCAATATTCCTCCGCTCCTAGCCTCTGAATCTCCTAATCATATGTCTTGGAAAGAATCATCTCTGTGGCTCAAGAAGAGAACTGAAATGAAATTCACAATAGATGCCACCGAGGATAGCCATGATAATTATTTGAGGGAAAATGATGATTTATCACAATATACAGAGGACCTCATGGAAGAATCAATTCTTGATCATGTAGAGCTCGACTTCAATACATCATATCTGGTCCATGAGCCCTTCACCAATCCACCCATTTCCCTCCCATCACATCCAATCCAAGATCAAACTGATTCATCTCTCGTTCTGAATCATCATACAATTAATGTCTTCACCGTATTAATGAGAGCACACAATTATCAAATTCATCAACCACACTCTCACATCTGGATCAGGATATCTGTATCATATCAAGAGTTTCATTTGGGTTTTCTAAATACAGCTTCTGCACTCACACGTAACACTGGATACTCTTGATAAGCTGAATCGTCGAGTTGGGACGTTAAACCAACAACATTTTGTGGGTCCACACCCATAGGTATCTTTTCCCTTCTTTGTATCTTTCTCTTTACTGCATTGCATTAGATAAGTATGGGGGTCCACCTCCACACTTTACAAAAAAACAAAAAAAAAAACAAAAAAAATTCTTTTCACAATCACTCACCCCTTCTTTTGGTCATCCTATTACCATGAGGACATGGTTTCTGTTAAGTATGGGGGGGTGTCTGCATAGTTTTTCAAAATTGCATACTCTTTCAAAAAAAAATATCTTTTGCAAAAATTCTCCTAAAAATATTTTCAAAAACAAGAAAACCACCAAAAATACATCCTTCCTAGTTTTATCCTATTTTGAGAAATCAGATCTTCACTGCATAAATCATAGACTGAGGTTGAGTTGACCCTAATCCACTAAACTTCATCAGAATTTCATTAGACATGAGTTTTTAAAATTTCTTCAGGTCCATTTGGACTTTATTCTCTCAGTTCCACTAACTCTACTGGTGAATGAACTTCTGTATCTAACTAGATCACCTGAGCAACTAGTAGCACTCTTAAACTCTTCAGTGGATATTAAACAACTGCACATTGCACTTAGCTTGAGTGAGTTGAGTTTATGAGATACAATTACAATCAAGTTGAGGTGAAGAGTTGTCCTCTTGGTTGTGCCAATGCCTGAACCTTATCTATAGTCAGTGAAGGAACCTGACTCAGGAGCAACATGATCTCTCTAGTCTAAGTGTGTCAGCAATTAAGCCAGTATCGTGCCTCCAAAGACAATATTAAGCCGATACTACCTCTTGATGCCAAAACCCAAGACAAAAATACCACAAAAAGGCATATCACAATACAAATACCAAAAACCACCAATCATGCAATGATGTGCAAAGTAAAAGCACAGAAAGAAGACCACCAAATAACCCTTCTCCATCAAAAAGCCGTGGTAGCAGCCCAATGATGCTACCTAAATTTTTAAAAGAGGCCCAAAGAGGCACAGGGTTATGCTCTGCAAAAGGAAAAGAATGAGAGCAACGGACCAAAGCGGTCTACGGAAAACCCCGAAATTAAGTCCCATTCTCCAATAAACTATGACCTATTTTCTATGCTGACATACTTGGGTGAAAGGAGATTATGCCTGAATCTAGGTGAGGACTGAGGCTATTTGTATAGGGAATCATTCGGTACCTTGATAGATTGTGTTGTTAGCTCGTTCTCTTGACTTACGAAAGCTAAAACTATCACTAACACTGTTTATATCCACTCAAGGTCAAAGAGAATACCTGTTTCTTAGGGATGAGCTGACCTGATCGACCTTCTGAAACCATGTTTGATTTTATTGGAACTGAGAGGCTGTTGAAACTACAAAACTCGAGTCAAGTTGACTATTCGAATAAATCATTAATCCATGGCTCAACTCCACTTAAGTTTGTGCATCTGTGTGGTTAGGATCTGAAAACTTGAGACTTTGTGGGTATGTCTGCTGCAAACCCTCACCAGATTTATCTTGGCTAGTCTCCCTATCCTTCATTATTTCTTATCTTATTCTTGCTCGGGACTAGCAAGACTTAAGTATGGGGGTGTGATAATCATATTATATACTAGTATAACATGCTTAAATTATGTGAAGTACAACATTAATCTTTGATGTATAAACTTCAAATTCACATAAATTGCATCCTATACACAGAGGAGATAAAATCATCATTCACATATAAAAATCATAATCCTATACTGAGATTAATTATCAGACTTGTTGTTATCAAAGAAAATGAAGAACTATTGAGCATGCTTATAATATAAAACATCCAACACATTTCACTTCACCTTTTTATTGGGAAGAAATAGGGAGGGGGTATAGTGTAAAATACCCACTCTTTATTATCATGCATAGAGCCACCCTTATTATGCTTTCCTCATACAAATAACAAATGCCTCTCCCATTCCCATGCATTCTAGCCAACACATATGCCTTCCCCATGCAAAACCAATTAAGTCTCCATACACTAATAATGATATTTTGTCTTTATTTGCATGGGATGTCTCCCTTTATTTGCAAGCATATTTCATCTATAAAAGGAGGCCTTCTTACCCATTCTCAACTCACGCACCCTCTCCCTCTCCCCCATTTTCATGCACGCCATTCTCTTCTCTCCCCCATTTTCTTCTTTCTCATTTTTTCTCTCTTGTTTCCATCTCCCTCTCTCTCGTTTTTCTCATGCAGGCACAAAGATAGCGCCAACAACGTTCAGCCGTTCTCCTCCTCCCCGTGGTTTTCCTCCAGCCCGTAGCAGCCCGTGCGTCCACACGCACGGCCATCTCCTCCAGTTTGTGGCAGCCTGCACGGCTATCTCCTTCCGCGCTGCTGCGACGCATCTCCTCCTCGACGACCTTCTCTCTCCGGCACCATACTCGTGTGTGCAATCAGCCCACGTGTCTTCCCACACACTCCCATCTCCGCCATCATCGTCATCTTCACTCGGGAATCAAATAGAGAAGCATTTCTTTCCCATCTTATTTGTCGCATGAATTTTTATTATCTTGGTTAGTTGGTTTAAGTTAAATTTGAAGGAACAACTCTTTTTGTGTAAGCTATTGTCAACTATATTTTTCTTGAAAATATATGCAATGCAAGTTTTTTCATCATTCTCTCTTGAAAGCTTCCAAGTAAATCTCATCTTCCCATATTAAATTGCAAATCAATCCCCACTTCCTTACTTAGTTGCACTCATACCATCATTTGCTTACTCTAAGTTCTAAGAAGTATTTTCGCCATAAATCGCATTCTGTTATAAATTTCCTTTCATCGCAATACATTTATAAATTGAATTAAGTTTTAAAGAAGAACAAAAAGAGCGAGTTTGCTTAGTCCCTGCGGATACGAACCTCTACTTGCACTATATAACTCATATTTTTCCAACATGCTTGTAGTTGTAATATTATTTGTTTGATTGCGGTTTTGCGTGGAACAACAACGACATGTTAAACAACTTTTTAAACCGCGTAAAATCGAATCAACAATCTTCCATGTCAAACTATGAACCGAGGAGTTCTTCATATTATCAATATTGCTTTTATTCTTCACAATAATCAACATATCGTCAACAGAAAGTAATAAATTATGGGCATATTTTTTACCTTATTGTGGTAAACAATAGTTATGTGGCCTTCTATTAAATCTACCAGTTAACAATGAAGTTGTCGAAACTTTTATATTAAGAATCCGCTTGAGTCAACTTAAAATGCAAATCTCTTTGATTAACTCATTGAAATGTCTTCACAATGTATGCAGGTTATTGTCATATTTAAATAGCACATCTTGAAGTCTCAATGTTCTACGAGAGCTTCTAGTGATGGACATGTGCCTCATAAGGAGGAGAATATGTCATCTAATCCACATCTTCCTTTTAATTGTGGCATTTTATAATTAACCATAGCTTGTATCTATTACCTTAACTGTTCAAGATTCCTAACTTTTTTCCTTGAAAACCCATTTAAACCAAACAACTTTCCTCCTTTTTGTCAACTTAACTAGCTTCTATGATTATTTCTTACAAAGAGAAGTCCTCGCCTATTACAACAATCTGCTATCTAGATTATACTGCTTGTAGTGGCCTCACAAGCGGATGTCTCTAGAGAGTATGCCTCCTTAAGAACCTTTAAAGAAAATACAACCACGTCTCAAAATAATATATATATATATAAGTGATGCATCATCATGAGTCCAATCACTAGTAGTGCTATGAAGCCTCCCTCTAGTTGCTTAGCTTCACATTATCCAAAATATTCTTAATCAAAATTATTGTGATCAATATCTTGATTACTACTCGCTAACAAATCAAACTGCATTCTTTCATGTATATTATCACCTATCAATGAATTAACAAAATTGACCCTCAAGTAAAGAATACAATCTCATCAAAAAGTAATATTTCCATTAACAATGAATTATATTCTCCGAAAAAGACTATATTCTATATCTATAACCTGCAATCACCCTTTTCTTTACCATTAATTATAACTTCCCGTTACTACCATGATAGCATACATGACAATCAATCTCAAGTAAAATTGAATAATTAATATGCTAATTATATCATACTTGTTGGAGTATATATATCACTTATGTAGATGGGTAATTGGATCCTTCCAGGATCTAATAACCAAATCCAGTGTTTAGTTTCATAGTTACCAGTTGTGGAATGTGGAGACTCAGTGGGGGCTATATAAGAAGCCCCACTCCTCCTGTAATAGACAAGAGAGAAAGTACAATGAATACATCAGCCCGTTGAGGCGTTCTCCTGTGGTTTCATACCCCTCCTCACGGAATAGGGTTCCATGTAGAAATCACGTTGTTCTTATTGTTTATTATGTATATTTGATATTACACTTCTTCATTTCATATTTCTAACACGTTGTCAGAGCGGGTCATTCTTGATTGATTTTGAAGATTTATTCATTCATTATTTGTTCGAGATTTGATGAATGGAACATATTCTATTCTTAAATATTCTTGAAAGATTATTCTGGCGATCTATTCATGTCAATATATTGTTCGAGGTCTATTCGTATTCTAGAAAATCTAGGGTTTATTCTGAAACCCTAATACTGTAGAAGATTTAAAGTCATCCCGATGGCAGTTTGCTCATGTTCGGTCATTCATCTTCTGATTCTAGGGTTCCTAGAACCCTAGTTTTGGTTGTCACCAACTGTAGCCTACTACTCGTAGGCTCTAGGCATGAAGCACATGTTCTAATTTTCGTTCAGCGGCACAACACCCAAGCAGGAACCATACTATTTTTGTTGAAATCCAGTCGTGCATATGTTCTGATTTGGAACTCTATGGTGGCACTTATTGCATTAGAATAAGAACAACTTGAATAATAGTTATAAGCAGTGTTGTACTCGGTTCCTCCAAGCAGAGGCGGTGTAGCTTCCGTGCCGGCGTAACTCGAGCATTGCTGCCCAGAAGGAGAGCCCTAGAACCCCTTCGAGAGTGCAACCCATCCTCCTAGAACCAAGACCTCCCAGTCCCACTACAGAATACAACATCATCCCTGGCAGCAGCCCATAGCATCGCTGCCACTAGGGCTACCTCGTCCACACTCATTATTCAACCGCGGCGAGAAAACTCCCGCATACGTGAATCTCCAACACATCTCGCTCCATCTCTCCAAGAGTTGATGATGTTAACAACATCATAGATATTGCTCGCCGATCTTGGACAAGAAATCCACTAACTGCATTGTGTCATCATCTTGCATCACCAGTCACTCCTTGAAGATACAAATCGGCAACAACTATCTCAGAGGAAAGCCATATCAAGGATGGGGGGGACATTTAAAGGAGGGGTTCCCCGATGGGAACCCTAAATAGGGAGGACCCTCTCCTTTTTCATTCATTTTTTGAGTCCCGATGGTGGGCCAATTCGGCAATGTTGTTAAAAAAGGGGGAAGGGCGAGTAAATTTGTTTCAACCGAAGGGGGGGAGGCTCTCCTACCGTATGTTAAAAAAAAAGGAAGGAAAGATCTGCATATTCTTGGGCCTAGATGGGTCGACATTAAAAAAGGGAGGCATATGCTACATTAAAACAAAGAGCATCATTTTTCAGTCCCAAATGGGCCATAATTATTTTCAAAAAAAAAGACGCGTACAAAAGAAAAGCTGTACATGAGAAAAAATGATTTAAGAAAAATTGCGAGAAGAAAAGCCAAAAAAAGTTAGATCGGCTTATGTTAATTTCCTCATTTTCTTGTCTTCTCCCAACTTTGTTGATATCATTATGTTCCGACAAGTATGGAATTAAGGGGGAGTATTATGTAGAGTTACAGGTCAGATTCAGATATCAGGCCGGTCATATTTTGGACTCTACATCTCAAGTTCAGACTCGATAGATTGTTTCAGAGTCTTCAATTCGATCGCACATGAATGTAGTCATTATTTGTGTGGTCCCCATCTTTGTCTTTGGTCTCAAAATTTTCATGTGATCCATAGGGACTGTAGAGTAGAGATCTCATTCTCTATGCCATGTGGGCTAGGGTTTTCATGTGGTTTCATAGGGACTCCAGAGTAGAGATCCCATTCTCTAAGACAATATGGAAGAGGTTCAGTTCTTTGATAAGGAGACTTTTCATACTCCATTCTCCAGCTACCATGGACTCCGACGAGGATGTTTCCACATTTTTTTCAGTTAAGCCCTTCAAAGATGGAGCAGTTGTCCACATGAGGCAGTCATCTACATGTGATGGGTCAGAGTACTCCGACAAGGAGACTCATTCAGTTTCAGTGACTCTAAAAGGTGCAGTACAGAGCGCACAATCTCCGACGAGGAGACCTAATTCCACTCACACTCCAACCCGTCTGTTCCAAATCACCTGTACGACATGAGAAGTGTTAGAGTATGCGTCACTAGTCATGTAAGATGGGACGGGTAAATGGATCCTTCCAAGATCTATTTACCACATCTCAGTGTTTAGTCCCACATCTACCAGAGGTGGGACTTGGAGGGTCTATGGAGGTTACATAAAAGCCCTCGACCCCCCTATATCAGATGAGAAAGTGCAATGCAAAATATGACCCTTTGAGGCCTTCTCCCATGGTTTCATCCCACTCCTTAGGGAGTATGGTTCCACATAAAATCTAGTGTTCTTCATTATATTTTATTCTTTTCTCTGATACTAGCTTCCACATTCTTATTTTCTAACATGGTATCAGAGCAAGGCAATTACGGGGTTTCATTCCAGTGTTTATTTTGATTATTGATTGAGTTGTGGAAGTTTGTTCTATGGATTTCCCGTTGAAGTTTCTGAGATCAACCGACCATCATTTTTTCAGACTGTGATGTTGAACGCAGCAAGTTCACCATGATGTCTACAGTAACCTGATCTGATCACAAGAACTTCGAAACTATAGAGGGAAAGACTTGATTGCATTAAAGATGGGCCCTAGGGTTCTCTTATATAGGAGATGAACCTATTGGGAAAATTACAATAAGAGGACAAAAGAAATAGAAAATTAAAAAACAATAATAAAGATAACTAATATCTCAACACTCCCCCTCAAGTTGGAGCGTAGATATCGATCAGACTCAGCTTGGAATGACACCTTCGATACGGTCCTCTGGCTAGGGCCTTTGTAAATACATCTATTGCCCGGTCTCTAGAGCTGACATGTGTAGTGGCGATAAGACCATTCTGTATTATGTCACGAGTGTAGTGAAAGTCCACCTCTATGTGCTTCATCCTCTTGTGAAAGACTGGGTTGTTGGAAATGAAAAGAGCGGCCTGATTGTCACATTGGAGGTGCATGGTAAGAGGCACCTCTATAATCAGGTCAGTAAGAACAGATCTGACCCGCTTCATCTCTATGTTAGCCTATGCCATGGCCCTGTATTCTGACTCAGCACTCGATCTGGCAACCGCGGTCTATGTCTTGCTCTTTCATGAAACCAAGGATTCCCTATGAATACAATAAAGCATGATGTAGACTTTCTATCCTTTGGACACCCATCATAATCTGCATCTGCACATACTGTAACTGAGAGAGGCATGCCTCTGCTGAAAAGAAGTCTCGTACCAGGTAAAGCCTTCAGGTATCTCAGAATCATATGGACTGCATCCATATTTGCTTAGCTGGGCTGCTCCATAAATTGACTCACTTTACTCACGGCAAAGGATATGTCGGGCTTGGTAATAGTCACATATAGTATCTTGCCAACAAACTCTCTATACCTCCTCTTGTCAACCTCCTCAGTATCATCATCATAGAGCTTCATGCTCGAGTCAATAGGAGTAGTCCCTGTTGGACATGCGAGCCCACGACGAGCCATTATGCAATAAATGTTATTGCAAATATCATTCCCTGATCTGAAATGAAGAATAACTAATTTGCATAATAGGTCCCTTAGTACAATTAGGGTTATGTACCATGGACATCTTGATGATCATATAGCTGTTGATTCAATTATTGAATCATAGAGGCTGGTGCTTGGATTAAAATCTAAAGAGTTAGATTAAGGACTCATCAAGTACCATCAAATGATTATTAAGAGATGATCTCCAGCCTGAGTAGGAGATGGCAATCCTTTCTCACATAGGTTGAAATATGACCGACCTCTAGATGCAGGTCCTCTGCATGGGAATAGAGATTCGGAGGTGTCAGATTAGTTAGGTCAAAGAGTTGACTTAACGAGTTTGAGATAACCAAAGTCTTATATCGTATGCTGTCACGATACAGGCACACATCCTCTGACCGGAGATAGATGTGTTACTATATGTCTGAGTATGTACATTTGGCAGACAAATAGGTTGATGACGTAATCGAGGTCTATACACCGGTGCGCTGGTGTGCATGCAAGGGCATATGAGTAATACCATCTCTCGAAGGGATCATACAGGTTCATTACTGAACCGGAAGACATGAGCTCACTCATGAGATATTGGGAAGAATCAAATTCTGTGCACGGTCGTCTCGCTTTAGAAGTTTGACTGAATTTGTAGGTTTGATATATACTTTTGGAAAGTATATGATCAAGACCTAGGTATGATATATGCTTTTGGAAAGTATATGATCGATACGAACTCCCAATGATCAAATGAGAAACTTACTGATAAAACCCTGAAGTAGACAGTATAAAGTTGATCTAATACTTCGAGTTTATTCTGAGTCTTCCAGTATGCATGATGTACAGGTGTTGGGAATACCTGAGGGTGATGTGATCATAAACGATTGTATAACCATGACGCTTCCATTCCTAGGGAGTGATGAAACGGGTCTGGATTTTAGTGACTCCTCTCAGTAGAGAAGTAATCTGATCTTGGTTCAATTGTTGGACATTTGATCTGAATGTGATTTGGATGCAATGAGAAGATTAGATTTGCGGTCTTGATTTAATTAAGCATCTATGGGAGGCCCGAGATCTGGATTTGAGATGTGATCTCAACATCCAAGTTACTATACGTGGAACAATACAATCTCCTTGTCCTTATCTCCAAGTATCCGCAGAGAAATATCATTATCATTTGAAAGAGTTCATGGATAATTTCATTGTTGATATATGTATCCAAGCATCGAGAAAAATGATAACTAAATGTGATTTAATTATCATGGATAATATGAATTTGATTCATATAATAAGGAGACTTATCTGAGATAATTAAATGTGATTTAATTATCAAAGATATGAATAATGTGAATGTGATTCATGTTATTTGGGCACATGAGAAAAGAGATCCAAGATGATTAAATGTGATTTAATTATCATAGATATGAATAATGTGGATAGCACTATCCATATTAATCATACATATTATAAATGTGATTTATAATATATTAGAGAGAGCATATTGTGTTTTATATTTGTTGATTAATTGTTAATGTGAATTGGATTTATATTGAACGATTAATTGAAATTATAATTACATTTAGTTTTGGGTTGTAAATAAGATTTACATAATTTCAATGGCATGGTTGATATTTTCCACAAGATAATTTGGAATTATTTTTATGAAAATATTGTCAACAAGAGATGATGATATATATCATGAGATAATGAGATCTCATGATAATTTGAAGAGATGGACCAAGTCCACCAAAGAGGAGTGGACGGCTACAACTCTCCATGAAAAAGAAGAGTAGCCGTCCCCTCTTATGAGGAGTTTGGTTTATTCTCTTCATTATCTTTTCTCTTATCAAAGATGATTTAATTTGAAATTAATTTTTTGTTTATTTATCAATGAAAATTAATTTAAATTAAATTATTAGTTGTTATGTTTTTATAACAACATCTTAGCCATTGAAAGAAACACAAATCAATCTCATCCATTGATTATGTGTATCCCATGGATTGTGATCCATGGACTCCCAAAACCCTATATATAAGAAGAGGCACCCATTGCTCTTAGCATGAGACAGATGAATAATGAATGCTCTCTCTCTCCCTCTCTCTTTTCTCTCTACACGCCCAATCTATCTATCTCTGATGTGGCCGTCCACTATGGATGCCCTAAAGAGATCCTCCATCGCCGCAGCGTCGTCGTTATGTTGCCCGATCGTTTGCTCGTGGATCTCCGTCTACTTCGGCATGCCTTGCTCGTGAAGAAGACATCTTATCTCGTTTGTCGAGATCAGGAGATCCGTGTCTTGGGTCATCAACACGGATTGCTAGAAGCACGTGTCTCATCCATGCGCTCGCAAGCGTCTCCTCCGTTGGATCGGACTTGAGACAGGAGGTCTCTTTGTTTAGAGACTCGATCGCAACCACGCTTCAAGAGATAATCCTATTACTTATTTGTGGTTTAGACGAAATGATCTGAGAAGTGTTCTTGGGTAATGTGGTTTCGTCACATAGAAAAATTTTAATTTCTGCTGCATCGAGCAACAAGTACAACTAGTTGCTCCCGATCGCATTCGATGCGATCATCACGCTTCCGTGATGCGCTTGATGATTCTTCTCATATCCTTCTAGTGGTATCAGATCCAGGTTGTCGAAGGTTTTAGATTAGATCCATGAACCTACGAAGATTCGGGCTCGTTTGGGTTCGTGAAGATTTTAGCATTTCAATTTCCGCAGCCCTGTCTTGTGATAAAATTTCGGCCCTGTTTAAAATGTTTAAACACGAAATTTTAAATTGGATAATATTTCCCATTAATTAAGGAAACAGTAAGATTTGAGTTTGCTTAATTTGGATTCCGTTTACTCAAGATATAACCGTTTTATTAACCATATGTCCATTGTTTCGGGGATGGCGATTAGAGACGTAATTAAGATGTTAATTACGGTTTTAAAACGCCTCAAAATGCATGTTTATCATAAAATTTCGTTTTTAAATCAAGTTATCAATCTTTATAAATTGATTTTGCTTAATTTGGATTTAAAAGGAATGAGATATGCTTATTTTTGTTAGTGATGGTCACTGCTGGAAATTGCATCATTATCCAAAACCTTGTGATTGTCGTTTAAGAAAATTACGAAATTAATAGTTAATTTCCTAGAATAATTGTGAATAATATTTGATAAATAGTAGAGCAATATTTATTCCCTTAAATGACATTGCCCTAACTAATGAATGATTAGATTAGAGCTAGATCAACAATTGGTTGCTTGATACACTTTCAACAAACTTGTTACTTGAATAGGCTTTGGGAATTTGTATAGCAAATTTTCTTATAATCAAAATGGTTTTGATTATTACTATATGGTATAATTTAGGTTGAAAGACCGATGATCATCTCAAATACAAAATGATTGGCTCGGCATTATTTTTTTCCCGAGGCGGATATGGTGTCTAGTCGGGGAGCGTTGGGGTAACAGGTTGCACCGTGTATGGTCTGTCCCACTCCCGTCGGTACTGGCCATGACAGCGGGTAGGGAACGAATGATTCTTGAGAGATCATAATGTATTTTCTAATTATTAAAATTCGAATAATACGTATTTGAGATGATATCGTAATTCAAGTAACAATTAAGAATGTTTGTTGGATATTAATTGGATCATTAATTTAATATGATTAGATTAATTGGAATCCAATTAAAACTAAAACACTCTATTATGAATAGAGATGTTATTTCTCTTGGAAGAATTAATTGTAATGAATATGATTCATAATGATTAATTAGAATTTGAATGTGATATGGAGTATCACATAAGTGATATCCATGGTCTCCCGTCAAGGCGAAGGGTTCCGTCGCCAGATATTGTATGTAGGAGACGCATGTCCGAAGTGACATCTCCTGCATACAATCCATTTGGATCGAGCTTTTCACTTCTTGAAAGAGTAAGGCAGTATACGTAGTGACCCCAATATCGAGTCCTCATATTATTGGGGCGATATTAGATTGCGTATAGCAAGTATTAAGCCTGTTGACGGTTGGTTCAATTAATGATGTGTCAACATCACCTTAGGGGTGGTGGGCCTGGGTGTTAAAGACCGAATTGGGAGATGCAAGTTGGACTTGCAAGATGGAATGTGTTCCCGCTTCTTTTTATCGGAGTCACAAGTTCTCATATTATTGGGATGTGACAAAGATAAGGAAGGAGATCCCAGATCTTGCTTGAGATACAATGGTAAGTATATCTCTTACATTGAAAGTGATTAAGGGAATGAACTTTCAGTGTTGACAAGGCAAGACAACTTTGATATAAAAACTCCTAAATCAAAGTAAAATATGTATATATATATAAATATATATACACTTATGCAAATTTCTTATTTCAGATAATCCTTCATTAAACCCACTCAATGTTATACTCAATAATAACCAGTAAAATATCATGGATTGGACTCATGATCCAGATATTGTACTTGCAGTTGGACACATAATGTATGTGGTTGCAATGTGCAAGTTTACTCATAATAATGAGGAATGACAATTAAATAGACAATAGATCTACAACCTTAGGGTTTGTATGTCTCTATAGTCTTGATATCATCAAATGTACTTTAGAAGTGACATGTCGATTTTGATCGTAATTGTTAATTAATCCTTATAAAAATCTAAGAAGATATTCTGGCATACATATGTGCTCTTGACATATATCATGAATGACATGGTTCACTGCATCATGCAGAATGATAGCTCTATAAGAGATGATGTATTCAAAATGTTTGACTACCTACCTGAACCAATGTTTTAAGAGTCTAGATGGATGTAGACATGATGCGTGCTATCATTCTACTGTCTATACTGTAGTCATTCACGAAGCTTCATAATATTCATATTGTATGAATTTAATGAAGCATGTATAAATGTTGAAAGGCTCTTACATTGAATTCTTTTGAATTCAACATAAGAAATTCTTTGTCTTGAACAATGGTTGTTTGTAGATAAAGAGAACACAGTGGAAGCGTGGGTCGGACCCGTGTGAGAAGGAAAGTCAAAGAGTTGATTGTACTTCTGTGACTTCCATATGACATCCAAAGAGATGGATGAATGCCAATACTGCAATAAGTTGATGTGTTGATAGTATAACTATCAAGTCTGTCTAAAATCCTTAGTGAAGGACTCAGATAGAGCATCAGAATAATCTACATATAATCACTGACTTTGACTTACTTATTTCATAAGATAAAGTCTGATAATTGTATCCCAATCTTCTAATGACACTTGCAATTGGTTGCATATATATTAGAAGATTAGAAATCTGATCTTAAGGTTTAATAGTCATCTACATGGATATTGATGTTATTGTTGCAACAATCTCTGTTGGATTGATAGACTTCTTAAGAGCCCTTAGTCTTAGAGAATGTCTCTATGACCTAGATATTAGAATACACTCATTTTTTGTTTCTAAATGTTGGAAATAAACATCAATTCTGGAATAAACCTATCATAAAAAGTTATGATGGATATATTTCAGATAGTAATCTGGCATCTAATGGACTCTACTAAATTAGAAATTTAATGAATGGTTCATTAAGATTTCTAATACTAAAAATTAAACATTATAAGATCAATAGGATGGTAAAGATCATTTAACAATGTTTTGGCATCAAGTTTTGGACATATGTCTGTTGATTTGATCAATAGACAAGTAAGAGATGAAGCTTTAGAATGTCTAAAATTTCAAATCTTACATACTTATGAATATTTAAAGTAAAATGTTCAATACACCCTTCTTTTGGGAAAGGTGTAAGATGTCAAGGTATTCAGGATCTCATACATATTGATGTATGTGAATCATCTATATCATAGTAAACATTATGGATATGTGATATCTATTGATGATTATGTATGATATGAGACTTCTTCTCTTCACCTAAGAAAACTTTGAAATGTTCAAAGATTTCATAATTTTGGTTTAAAACCAAATTTTTAAGAATGATGAAATGAATTTGATCTAACTAGGTAGCTTGTACCTGTTAGATAAATTCAAATAATACTTATGGAGATATGAATATCATTTCTATCTTAATCCTCCTAACACACCTAAACTCAATAGAGTTGTAGGGAGATACAACTAGATCATGTGTGACATGATTTGATAAATTATTAATCTTAGCATAGTTATCTCTTAGTTTCAAGGTATGTATGTAGTAGAGACTACATTATATATCCTTAATAAGATTCTATGTAAGTAAGCTGGAATCGAGCACTAGAAAGTGCTACTTCATTAGGAAAATAAAGGATGGTATTGGATACCTAATTTATGACCTTGAGATTCTTAAAAGATCTCATCTCTGAGAATGTGATTCTTAGAGGTTGACACTCTTGAGAATCAAGATGAAAATGAAGTAAAGGAACTCATTGAATCTTGAGATGAAATGAGGCTCTTGAAATAGGAAACTAAAAGGATAATTAAAGATGAAACATTAATACCTCTACAAATGAGTTTGAGGATGTATTCCATGTGTCAGTTAAGTCTGACAATGATCAGACTTCATGTAATGAAGCTCCTGAGGATCATGACATGGAAAGATGGATGTTAGCAATAAAAGTCTAAGGTGGACTTTATATACAAGTGTTGTATATGGACCCTCAAGGATCCACCTATAAGGGTTAGACCTATTAAGGTGTAAATGGATCTTCAAGAGAATCTGATGAAAAGGTAGAGACCTTCAAAGGACGGTTCGTAGCCATGAGCTACACACCGGAAAAGAAGATATTGCTTGCAATGAGACTTGCTCTTCAGTGACCATACTTAAACCCATCAGAATATTGCTGACTATAGCTACCCAACTTGACTTTGACATCTGCGAGATGAAAGTCAATATTGCATTCCTCTATGAATACCTCTTTAAGGATATTCACATGAAGTAGCCCCAGGGCTTCATGGTTGAGGAAAGAAAGATGTGCAAGCTAAAGAAATCCATCTATAGACTCAAATAAGTTTCTTGTAGTTGCAACTTAAGATTTGATGAAATTATAAATGTTATGATTTCAGATAGAATCTTGATGAACCATGCGAAGCTTAGTGGGAGTCCCATTGTATTCATCATGCTAAATGTAGATAATATCCTAATCATTTGGAATGATATACGGATGATAATAAATGTTTTATGATCTGGCTATTCCATACCTTGAGATATGATCCCAAAGATGCCTCTTGGATCTTAGTTCTGAAGGTGTTCAGAAGCAAAGAGAAGAGGATATTGGGACCGTCACATTTGTAGTACATCTTGGACATATTCCATTTTTGGAAATTCCAAGAAAGGCTTCCTTCCCTTAAGATTTGGTGCTGACCCATCTGAAGGGATATCACCTCAAAGAGTTGAGGAAGTGAATGCTAGAACTGCTTGCACTTGTGCATCAATTACGAGAAGCTGATTGTATGCTAGATGTGTACAAAAGCCAGATATTTGCCATGCAGTGGGAGTAGTAAACTGTTACTAATCCTAGTATGGGGCTTGAACACTTGATTGCAGTAATAACAATATCTTCAAAGATGACAAGACTTTAGAGATAGTGATCTCCAAGTCTTATCTTACAAGAAATTAAGACTTTATAGGTAGTGATCTAAAAGGCCTTTACTTTGGATACCTTTGGAGATAGAGATCTCCAAAGGTATCCAAAGTTAGTGTTAAGCTGTAATGTCAAGGATACTATAACTATCAAGATTGAGTATTGGTCGCATAAGATGCAACATTCGCATTCGATGCGAGCATTGTTACTAGGAGATATACAAGTGTCGTAAAAGGACTTGGCATAGTCTTTTGGGAACAGAGTGACGGATCATCTTACCTCGCTATTTTCTAAATAGCCTATGATTGTCACATGAGTGTGGGTTTAAATGATTAGCCCATTAATGGCTCTTTGGGCTAGTGGGAGATTGTTGGACATGCGATCCCACGGTGAGCCATTATGTAATAAATGTTATTGCGAATATCATTCCCTGATCTGAAATGAAGAATAACTAATTTGCATAATAGGTCCCTTAGTACAATTAGGGTTATGTACCATGGCCATCTTGATGATCATACATCTGTTGATTCAATTATTGAATCATAGAGGCTGGTGCTTGGATGAATATCTAAAGAGTTAGATTGAGGACTCATCAAGAACCGTAAAATGATTATTAAGAGAAGATATCCAGCTCGAGTAGGAGATGACCATCCTTTCTCACATAGGCTGATATCTGATCGACCTCTTGATGCAGGTCCTCTGCATGGGAATAGAGATTCGGAGGTTGTTAGAGTTATTATATTTACATTTATGTTTGTAATCCTTCGGGTTCCGTAACCCCCCGTGACCCTTTGGGTTCCGTAATCCTCTATGACCCTTAAAGTTTCGTAACCCCCAGTGACCCTTCAGGTTCCGTAACCCTTGTACTCTCTAGGGTTTACTCTCTATATAAGAGACCCTGACTCTATGGAATAAACATCTCATTTTGTTCCTCTTCTCAACATGGTATCAGAACGACGGTCCTAGATCAGAGCCTAATACCCTAAACTCGCTGCCACGACCAGCCCTCTCTCCTTGCGTGGGACCCCTTGATAAGAGAAGGGGTCCCGTGCAAGGCAGCTCGAGTCCCCAGTAGCACCAGCTGCCACCTCCAGCGACACCTAAAGTGTCGCCCAAGTCTCCAGCAGCTCCTGCCGCTCCTCCGAGCCGTCAGCACTGCCTGGAGCCCCCGCCCCTCCAGCATCTCATGCTTCACCACGACTTGTTTCTCCCAACTTTTTGTTTCTCCCAACTTCACGTTCCATCTCATTATTCTATCAAGTATGGGAGAAAGGGAGAGTCAGAAATGATTCTACAGGACGTCTCCTGCCTTACCCTAACTGATTGACCGACACTCCAGACTACTACTCTGGTCATCAGTCTTCACCGAGTATCGACTTCTTCGTCAGGGTGTATAATTCTTCTTTTACGACCCAACTACTACTCCACGCTGGACTTCTTCTACATCAATTCTTCTCCAGGAACGACAGAGATATGTTCCGGTGACCTGCAGGTACGATAGAGATACGTTCTGGTAACCTGATATCACAGTGACTCTACAGGCATGGCTGAGATATGTTCTGGTGTCCTGAAAGTCGCAGACCCGTCCTCAGTCTTCTACCAGCAGCGACCATATGTTCTTATGATGCATCGTGTGAAGATGTGGTGTATATTTTTTCTTTTTGTTACAAGCTACAGCTTTCTCAGCTCCAGCTTGAGGGGGAGTATTAGAGTTATTATATTTACATTTATGTTTGTAATCCTTCGGATTCCGTAACCCCCCGTGACCCTTCGGGTTCCGTAACCCTCTATGACCCTTAAAGTTTCGTAACCCCCAGTGACCCTTTGGGTTACGTAACCCTTGTTCTCTCTAGGGTTTACTCTCTATATAAGAGACCCTGGCTCTATGGAATAAACATCTCATTTTTTTCCTCTTCTCAACAGAGGTGTCAGATTAGTTAGGTCAAAGAGTTGACTTAACGAGATCGAGATAACCAAAGTCCTATATCGTATGCTGTCACGATACAGGAACACATCCTCTGACCGGAGACAGATGTGTTACTATATGTCTGAGTATGTACATTTGACAGACAAATAGGTTGATGACCTAATCAAGGTCTATACACCAGCGCGCTGGTGTGCATACAAGGGCATATGAGTAATACGATCTCTAGAAGGAATCATACAGGTTCATTACTGAACCGGAAGACATGAGCTCACTCATGATATATTGGGAAAAATCAAATTCCATGCATGGTCGTCTCGCTTTGGAAGCTTGACTGAATTTGTAGGTTTGATATATACTTTTGGAAAGTATATGATCAAGACCTAGGTATGATATATGCTTTTGGAAAGTATATGATCGATACCAACTCCCAATGATCAAATGAGAAACTTACTTATAAAACCCTGAAGTAGATAGTATAAAGTTGATTTAATACTTTGAGTTTATTCTGAGTCTTCCAGTATACAGGATGTACAGGTGTTGGGAATACCTGAGGGTGATGTGATCATAAACGATTGTATAACCATGACGCTTCCATTCCTAGGGAGTGATGAAACAGGTTTGGATTTTAGTGACTCCTCTCAGTAGAGAAGTAATCTGATCTTGGTCCAAATGTTGGACATTGATCTGAATGTGATTCAGATGCAATGAGAAGATTAGATTTGCGGTCTTGATTTAATCAAGCATCTATGGGAGGTCCGAGATCTGTATTTGAGATGTGATCTCAACACCAAGTCACTATACGTGGAACAATACAATCTCCCTGTCCTTATCTTCAAGTATCCGCAGAGAAAGCGCATTATCATTTGAAAGAGTTCATGAATAATTTCATTGTTGATATATGTATCCAAGCATCGAGAAAATTGATAATTAAATGTGATTTAATTACCATGGATAATATGAATTTGATTCATATTATAAGGAGAGTTATCTGAGATATTTAAATGTGATTTAATTATCAAAGATATGAATAATGTGAATGTGATTCATGTTATTTGGGCACATGAGAAAAGAGATCCAAGATGATTAAATGTGATTTAATTATCTTGGATTTGAATAATGTGGATAGCGCTACCCATATTAATCATATATATTAGAGAGAGCATATTGTGTTTTATATTTGTTGATCAATTATTAATGGGAATTGGATTTACATTGAACGATTAATTGAAAATATAATTACATTTAGTTTTGGGTTGTGAATAAGATTCACATAATTTCAATGGCATGGTTGATATTTTCCACAAGATAATTTGGAATCATTTTTTGTGAAAATATTATCAACAAGAGATGATGATATATATCATGAGATAATGAGTTCTCTTGATAATTTGAAGAGATGGACCAAGTCCACCAAAGAGGAGTGGACGGCTACAACTCTCCATGAGAAGGAAGAGCAGCCATCCCCTCTTATGAGGAGTTTGGTATTATCTTCATTATCTTTTCTCTTATCAAAGACAATTTAATTTGAAATTAAATTTTTGTTGATTTATCAATGAAAATTAATTTAAATTAAATCATCAGTTGTTGTGTTTTTACAACAACATCTTAGCCATTGAAAGAAACACAAATCAATCTCATCCATTGATTATGTGTATCCCATGGATTGTGATCCATGGACTCCTAAAACCCTATATATAAGAAGAGGCACCCATTGCTCTTAGCATGAGACAGATGAATAAAGAATGCTCTCTCTCTTTTCTCTCTACACGCCCAATCTCTCTATCTCTCATGTGGTCGTCCCCCATGGATGCCCTAGAGAGATCCTCCATCGTCGCAACATCGTCGTTATGCTGCCCGATCGTTTGTTTGTGGATCTCCGTCTACTTCGGCATGCCTTGCTCGTGAAGAAGACGTCGTATCTCGTTTGTCTAGATCAGGAGATCCGTGGCTTGGATCATCAACATGTATTGCGAGAAGCACGCGTCTCATCCACGCACTCGCAAGCGTCTCCTCCATCGGATCAGACTTGAGACATGAGGTCTCTTTGTTTAGAGACTCGATCGCAACAACGCTTCAAGAGGTAATCCTTTTACTTTTTTGTGGTTTAGACGAAACGATCTGAGATGTGTTCTTGGGTCATGTGGTTTCGTCATATAGAAAAATTTTAATTTCCGTTGCATCGAGCAACTAGTGCTACTAGTTTCTCCCGATCGCATTCGATGCGATCATCACGCTTATGTGATGCGCTTGAGGATTCTTCTCGTATCCTTCAGTCCCAGGTCTACACTCTGTCATGCTTGTCTCTGAAAGAAGATCTGTAATGTACTTCCTCTAGGTGATCACAAGACCACACTGGTTTCTGATAAACTCTAGTCCAAGTAAGTAACGTAGATGTCCAAGGTCCTTGGTCACAAACTATTGACCTAGAAAGTCCTTGGCATCCTGAATGCCCTGCTCATCATCCCCTGTAACAATAATGTCATCAGCATAAACAAGAGTGACAATAGTACCTCCTTGGGTCCTCTACACAAACAAGGAGTGATCGGCAGCCGATCTCACAATCCCTTGTTGCTCTATCAAGTCCGAGAGCTTCTGGAACCATGCTTTTGGACTCTGCTTAAGTCCATAGATAGCCTTGTGTAGCCTGCAAACCTTCTGACACTTCCCTCAACAGCAAACCCAAGTGGTTGTTGCAAGTAGACCTCCTCCTGTAGATTACCATAGAGGAAGGCATTCTTCACATGAAGCTAATAAAGTGTCCAATCACGTGTTACAACAACAGAAAGTAGAATACACAGAGTAGAATGCCTAGCTACTAGAGAGAAAGTATCCTGATATTCCACGCCATATGTCTGGGTAAACCCGCATGCCACAAGTCTCGGCTTATAGCAGTCTACACTGTCATCCGCACGGTGTTTCACTGTCAACACCCAATTACATCCCACAAAAGATGCATCAACTGGAACAGAAGTAAGACTCTACGCACCATGTGACTGTAGCGCAATCATCTCATCCTCCATGGATAACCTCCATTGACTGTCCTTTAGATCCTCTTGATATGTCAACGGTATCTCCACGACTGATAGTGTCAAGGTAAATCTCCTAAAATACTTTGACATTCTGCTCAAGGAAACCTGGGCTACAAGAGGATTGTAGCATACTTACGTCTCGTCTTACGCAAAGCAATTGGCACATCAAGATCATCTGCCAAGTCCGTAACCTATGGGTTCCCCTCTTTAGAGGTCACCTGCTCATCCTGTATGGTATCCTGTTACACAGACAGCTCAGTAGTGCCATCAGTAGAAACAATATGCTCATTACATACCTGAGGCGTGTTGGATGACGAGTAAGACCTGTGAGTAGGGGGGAACCGAGCGAGACCTGCGAGTAAAAAACACGTGGAAAAAACTGAGTCGTAGTGGAAGGTAGGGCCACATGAGCAAGTGAAGGTGGTGGTGGTGGCAGTGGTGGTATCTGAGGAGGTGGTGGTAGAGCAGGAGTAGAGGGAGGTGAAGGAATGACAGTAGGAGGTGGAGGCATGTAGATCTCATTGTCAGAATTAGATGGGGCTAGTTTGTCACCTGTAGGAGAAAAATACATAACAGACTCAAAGGAAGTAACGTTAGCACTGACAAAGTACTTCCTCCTTAGCAGCTCAAAGCAACGGTACCCCTTCTGGGTACAAGAGTAGACAATGAACATACACTTGACAGCTCTAGGAGAGAGCTTGACATGACTTGGAGAGACATCCTGAACAAAAGCAACAGATCCAAACACTCGAGGTGTAAGGGAGAAAAGATCCTTCTCGAGAAACACAATTGAGAAAGGAATCTTCTCTACCAACACAAACGAGGGCATGCGGTTCATGCGGTTCACTAAATAGCATGCAGTGAGGACAACATCGCCCCCGTAAACGTAAGGAACAAGATTCAGTATCAACAAGGTTCTGGTCACATCAAGTAAGTGATGATGTTTATGCTCAGCAACACCGTTCTGCTGGTAAGTATAAGTACACGACGTCTGGTGAACAATGCCAAGAGATCTAAGAAACTCAAAAAGCTGTAAGGTGTAGAACTCTAAGGCATAATTAGAGCGAAGATATTTTACATTAACAAAAAAGATATTCCTTATCTCATTAATAAAATATTTGATCATAGATCCAACATCATACTTTTTTTTCAATTAAAAGACCCAGGAAAGTATAGAAAAATCATCGACTACAACCAAATAAAAACAATGTCCTTGGCGATCAGGACTACGACTCGAACCCCAAATTTATAAATGAAGGAGCTCAAATAACTGAAAACTAATCCGACACTAATGGAATGAAAAAGAGGAGTGGTGATGCTCCCAAGATGGCATGCCTCACACTGAAAAGAGGATCTCGTGGAAATCTGAAGGAGAATATGACATACCTTCTGCAGAGGAAGATGTCCAAAACATAGGTGACACAGATATGGAGAGACTGGTCCAGTAGGAATAGTAGAAATGCCAACATGAGAAGGTTGGGCCAGTCTGTAGAGTCCATGTTGCTCACGCCACATCCAATCACCCTTCCTGTGAATATGTCCTGAAACACAAGAGATGAAGGGTTAAAGAGGCGAGGTGCATCACGCGACTCATCACCTCGTACAGGCAGTGCCCTAGAGCCCACCGTGGGAACACCAGCTCTAGGCGACACCATCGAACTCTGGGCGTTGCTCCTCCACCGCGTCTACCGCTCCAAGAAGCACTCCTCCCTCACATCCACCCTTCTAAGTGACCGATGATACTGAGTGGCGGCGACACCCTCCGCAGAAGGAGCCCCATAGGGGCTGGTGACATTTCGAGAGAAGGGGTTCCCATTGAGAATCCTAAAGGGAGGGGTCAAGTGGGCCATGATTTCTATTTAAAAAAAATGTTTTTTTCATTGTAAGTGCCTAAGTAAGCTGGAAAAAAGGAAAAAGGGAGAAAGGACCCAAGTGAGCCCATAGTTTTATTAAAAAAATGAGGAAGAGATGCTGAAGAAAAAATGGCCTCAATTGCGAGAAAAATATTTTGAAAGAAAAGTTGTGTACCAAAAAAAATACTGTATGCTTAAGAAAGGAAGATGAGTAGGCTAAAAAATGGATTAGCTGGGAAAAATGTGTCTTGAAAAAAAGAAAAGAAAAGCCGTAAAAAATATGAATGAACGGGTTATTTTAAAAAATGGAAGGAAAAGCTGAAGAGAAAAAAAAAATAGACAACTTATGTGATTCATGTTTTCCTCATTTTCTTATCTTCTCCAAACTTGGTTGATGTCTTTGTTTTCCGATGATTCTGAGATAAAGGTGGAGTGTTATGTAGAGTTCTACAAGAGGCCACATTGACAGATTAGATTCATATGTCAGATTCCATGCCAGCCAGTTGTTCAGACTCTACAGAGATGTTCAGTTTCAGACTCTACGGATTGGTTCAGAGTCCAAGTTCGAGGCACTCCATAGTTGAGTGATCCATTTTCTTTGGGTTCTCCAGAGAGAGACTCTTTTTCAGACGCACATGTGTGTGATCTTTTTTATGTGGTCCCCATCTTTTGTTTTTTGGTCTTAGAATTTTCATGTGTTCCATAGGAACTCCAGAGTAAAGATCCCATTCCATATGCCATGTGGACTAGGGTATTCATGTGGTTTCATAGGGACTCCATAGCAGAGATCCCATTCTCTGAGCCAGTATGGGAGAGACCCAGTTCTCCTACGATGAGACTTTTTCAGACTCCATTCTCCAACCATCGTAGACTCCGACAAGGATGTCTACACGAATTTTTCAGTTCGGTCCTTTCAGAGATGGAGCAGTTGTCAACATGATATGGCGGGCCAGAGTTCTCTAAGTAGAGACTCATTTTCAGTTGCAGTGACTCTAATGGTGGCAGTACAAAGCACCTGCTCTCCAACAAGGAGATTCACTTTGACTTACACTCCAGCCCGTTTGTTCCTCCTCACCTGCACGGCATGAGAAGCAACGTCCTCGACAACAATCGATAGTTGTGCGTGTTGAGTTGATATTACCTGTCTTGTATTGTGAGTTGAGATTTCTTTCTATATGACCAAGCTAAGCATTACATGCTCCTGCTTGAGGAGGAGTGTTAGAGTATGCATCACTTATCATGTAAGATGGGTAAATGGATCCTTCCAAGATCCATTTACCGCATCCCAATGTTTAGTCAGACATCTACTAGTGGTGGGACTTGGAGGGTTTGTTGAGGTTATATAAGGAGCCCAGACCCCCCTGTATCAGATGAGAATATGCAATTCAACATATGGCTTTGAGGCCTTCTCCCGTGGTTTCATCTCGCTCTTAGGGAGTAGGGTTTCATGTAAAATCCTACATTCTTCATAATTTCTTTTCTCTGATATTATCTTCCACATTCTTATTTTCTAACAAGAAGCAACGTCCTCGATAGAAATCGACAGTTGTGTATATGTTGAGTTGATATTGTTTGTAGTGTCCTGTATTGTGAGTTTGAGACTTCTTTCTATTTGTCCAAGCTAAGCATTGCATGCTCCAGCTTGAGGGGGAGTTTGGAGTATGTGAGTCACTTACGTAGGTGGGTAATTCAATCCTTCCAGGATCCAATTACCACATCCAGTATTTAGTCCCACATCTACCAGTTGTGTGATGTGGAGACTCGGTGGGGGATATATAAGAAGCCCCATTCCTCCTGTAACAGACGAGAGAGAAAGTGCAATGAACATATCAGCCCTTTGAGACGTTCTCCTGTGGCTTCATCCCGCTCCTCATGGAGTAGGGTTCCACATAAAAATCTCGTTGTTCTTATTGTTTATTTTATATCTCTGATATTATGCTTCCGCATTTCATATTTCTAACAATACTTTTGGGAAATCTTGCAATTTATAGAGATGCGCGACTTCAAATCACCAAGTAATCACAACTTCAACCCATGATATAATACTAGCATATGTGAGTAAGCACCTTGATATATCTAGAAGAGTCATATTCATCTTTTTTCAACTACATTCTATTGTGTCTCTAATAGTTCGCTGTCTCACAACACACTCCTTATTGAACTTATAAAAATCTAATGAATAGAACTCAGGTATCAAGATCTTCCATTGTTTGAAAGTCTTGAATGCCACACTATTGTTCTTTATCATGAATACATAAACCATCCTTGAGTACTAATTTATTGCGAAATCCTCATGATGGTACATTGGAGAGGTGCTGACAATCAGCATGAATGAGCAAGCATCTTATTTATATGTAAACTACTTCACTGAAGGTCTTCATGAATTATCTTCCAGAAAACAATGTTCATAAAACTCCAATGGTACTTTTAGATATTCGAAAAGGCCTTTCTGACGAAGCTACAATTCATATTCTAATTTCATGTCTAGAAACATCGCTGCAACAAAACCAACTGTAAATCCATGAAATAAATCTTTTCTTTGATACCCTCAATGACGGTTATCCCTACTTTGATTATCTAAAAAATTCTCCTTGTATAGCACTGTAGCAATATTCTTTAGAGCTCATGACTTCGAAGGATATGAGATTCTTTCTCATACCTGAAACATGACGAACTAATAAAACCATCCTCACCATCCTTATTGATTTTACAAAACCGATCCCACTAGGTTGTACATGATCCATCATTCTCCATGATATTACTACTGTTTATGTTCTCATTGTAGAGAACTAATCTCTATGACCGGTTATATGATAGAATCAACCTGAACTGAGACACCGTGCATCCTTAGTACATATTAGAATACATATCTTGAAAAGGCGCGAGACGGCTGTTTTGGTATAATAATCATCCTGCAATCAATTGCCACAAGCAGAAGAAACAATATAAGCTGCAAAGTCTCTCCCTTTCCATTATTTATGGCAATTTAAATCCTAACCACACTAAAATCTGAAAACAGTGCAGTTTGAAATATAAGACTTGCAGATACTTTGTCAGGAAAAATGCTCCGTCAGCAATTGCTCATGTACCATACACCAAATCATTTCATAATCCTTTATCTCAGTAACATGTTTTTTTTTGATAGGTAGATAATTCATTGATGTAGCTGCAGATTGCAGCAAAACCATTACAAGTTGTTACAAAAGGCGTCAAAAAGAAGAAGCTTTACAAGTTGTTATCTAATTGATATCGTGGCAACTGAGAGCACAACAGTAACATGTTTTGTCTTGATAATAAATGGTAGATAAGTTCACGACACATGCTTAACTCAGGCTGCACTCCCGTACCATCCTGATCTTATTAATGTTGGTGCCAATGTCCTCAGACTCAAATTGCTGAGCAGTCCCTGTCAAATAGGCATGTGCCTGTCGGATGCATAAGATGCTCAAGAAAGTTGCTCAGGCAGAATCAACACCTGTAGCTGCATGTGCTCAAATTAGACGGTACATTTCCCCATACACTGATTAAAGAGAGTCTGCCACTATTTCCACCTTAAGTTTGATCTTCTTCCTAGCAATGCAACAACAATTCCAATACGGAGATTTTGATTTTTTTTGACTTCCAATACAGAGATGTCACAACTAAAAAGGATTATTCAACAACATGGATGAAAATCAATCCATGAAGACTTGAAATTCTGCCACATTGTCAATTAAAATAGGTTGGCAGACAGCATTGTATTTGGAGAATTGGTTGGTTCGTTCTTCTTGGCTCAAATGAATGGATCCAAAAAAAGATCTCCAAATGTCCAACTGTTCTACTGAGAAAATGGTTTAGAGGTAGAATAGTCCAAAAAACCAATTTTGTCCTACAATTTCGTCTCCAGGTAACTACCATTATCAGTTCCTTTTTTTTATGATGCATCAACTTAACAAGAAGGAAATATAGATGTGCTGATCTTTTGTTGTTTCTTCATCCATCGGTATATAATTTGAACATTCTCAAAAAATGACTGCATTTTTGTTGTTATAGTTTCTTGAATCGAATGTGAAAACAAACCCAAAGGACTATGCAGTTTTTGTTGTTATAGTTTCTTCAGTCGAACGTAAATCATTCTTTGGATCATTTCAAGCATTGAGAAAAAATAAAGAAAAAGACAAGGTCCTTTGTTAAAACATATAGGCATGTCAAGTAGAAAAGTTCCAAATATAGAACACCACTGATCACTATAATTTTTCCTATGATAGCTTGGAAGATGTTTCGGTGAGAATATTAAATTTTAAATAACATGATTATGCCACCCCTTTAAACAGAAACAAAAATGAGGCATATCTCAGGATGAGCATACATCGCACCTAAGACATATACATTAAAGATAACTCACTTGTGGTCCAGAGATTCTCTTATCAAGGAGACAGAAATTGCTGTTGCAGATGCCAAGATGGGTCCATGGAGACAGCCTTGAAGAAGACACATCCTACAAATCAGATGCCGATGTTTGGAAGTGATGGCATAAGCAGTTAAGATGACCCCACATATTTTCCACTGCACAGTATTCTACAATCCGTTGGTACCAATGCCGATGTTCTCTGCTTGTTGAAGTAGATAAGCCTTGTGGTGGTTCTCATCAGGAGAAACACTCCATTTTCAAGTTTGCATGTATTAAGTTAAATCCTATAATAATACAAAGGTACGTCATCTATGTTGCAATCAACCACCACAAATGCATGTGCAAGAAGACGAGGCATGATTTGACAGTGTGGTACATTACGTCTTGCGACCATCGTAGAAGAAAAATGAGAAAGAATAACAAGTAAAACTCTCTTTGCCTTTGTTGTCTTCTTCTCTTCTCTATCTCTTTGTATAGGTGGAAGTCAACAACTCCACCCTCCTATTTATAGATGCAAATAGAAGACCGATACTCCTATCTCTACGAGGATTTTACATTGGAGAATGTTGGAGTATATGCGTCATTCATGTATAGATGGGTAATTGGATCCTTGGAGTATATGTGTCACTCATGTATAGATGGGTAGGATCCAACTAGCACATCTAGTGTTTAGTCCCACATATACCAGTAATGGGACTTGGAGGGTCGATGGAGGCTATATAAGAAGCCCCAGACCTCCTGTATCAGATGAGAAAGTTCAATGAACGAATCAACCCTTTGAGGCTTTCTCCCATGGTTTAATCTTGCTCCTTAGGGAGTAGGGTTCCACGTATTATTCTGGTTGTTCTTAATGTTTATCTTCTATCTCTTATATTACGCTTCTGCATTTGTTGTTTCCAACATGGTATCGGAGCTATGTTAGTTTTCTAACATGGCAATAGAGCGGGTTCGATTCTCGAGGATTTTATGTTTTGTTTATTCGAGATTCGATTATCAGATTCATTCTCGATTATTCTTGAAGATTTATATTTGAAGATCATTATTCTGTATCTTTCAAGATTCAAGTTCTAGGGTTTCTTTTGAAACCCTAATTCTGCACCGACATTCTGATCATCTGCAGATTTTGTAAGGGTTCTAGAATCGTGTAGCGTAAGTCCAGTCGCAAGTCAACCTCCAAGCTCCAGCCGCACCAGACCTCCTCTCTCATTCCTCGCACCATCTTCCAGAATCTCCAGGCAACAATGCCCTTGCCTCCTCTCTCTTCACACCTCCAAGCAGAGGACTTTCAGGCGACGAGAGTCTCCTGTTGTTCAATCTCCTTGGCGGCACCACCATCCTTCAGCCACTCTCCTTGTGGTGAGATTGAAGGATATGGGGAATCCTCAAGCGCATCACGGAAGCGTGATGATCGCATCTCATGCGATCAGGGCGACTAGTCACACTAGTCGCTTGGTGTAGCGGAATTTAAAATTTTTAATCATATGATGAAACCATATGATCACAAAAACGTTTCTTGGATCGTTTCATTTAACCACAAAGTATTAGAAATACCTCTCGGAGCGTGGTTGCGACCACTAGATCTCTAAAACAAGAGATCATCCTGACTCAAGTCCGATCTACGAAGATGGCACTTGCGGGCGCGATGATGAGACGCGTCCTTCACGCAATCCTCGATGAAGATCCTAGCCTTGAATCTCCTGATTTCGTCCAACAAAATCTGATGTCTCCTTTTCTAGAGCAAGAAGGCCTAAAAAAGATGGAGATCCTCGAGCAATCGAAGCGACAACACGATGGCATAGAAGCGATTGCTATTCTCTCAAAACATAAGGTGGACTACCACCTTTAGAGAGAGAGATGGCGAGAATGAGAGATGTGTAAGCGAGAGTAGACGTGTGTTGAGAGTTGTATACCAAAGGGCTAGGTTTTCCCTCTTTATATACTAGTTTGGGAGCCTATGGATCACAATCCATGGCATACAAAATCAACGGTTGGATTGATATATGTATTTAATCAACGACCATGATCATTGTTGTTTAAAACAACAATATTAATTTATATTAAATCAAATATATGTTGCATTATCATCAACATAATTTAATTCAATAAAAATAAATTATCACAAGATAATGAGATAATAAAAAGAGGATAATAAAACACTCCCCAAAAAAGGGGCGTCACGTATGACTAAGTCATTGGTGACATCACCTATTTTTTGTGATGGATTATCTCCATTTTATTTTATCTCATTATCTCTTAATAATTTGCAATAACATTTATTGCAAAATTATCCAATAAATTAATTCCAAATTAATTAGTGAATATTTTGATCACGCCATTGAAAAAAATGTGAATCATATTCACAACCCAAACTAAATTGTAAATTATATTTCCAATCAATTGCTTAATGTGAATCCAATTCACATTAACAATTAACAAATGCTTTTACAAAGTTGCTCTCTCTAATATATTATAAATCATATTTATAATATATTATACACTGATATTATGGATAGCACTATCTACAATCTGCACTTCCTTGATAATTAAATCTCATTTAATTATCTTGGATAATCATTCTCACAATATGAATCTTATTCATATTACACTTGATGATTAAATTTTATTTAATCATCAACATATTGTTGCTTGGATACAAAATTCATCACAAGAATTATTCTTGATCTCCTTCAAGAATAATGCGCTTTCTCCGCATATACTTGGAGATAAGGACAAGGTGATTGTATTGTTCCACGTATAGTGACTCGGATGTTGAGATCTCATCTCAAATCCAGATCTCATGGGCCTCCCATAGATGCTTGATTAAATCAAGACCACAAATCTAATCTTCTCATTGTATCTGAATCTCATTCAGACCAATGTCCAACACTTGGACCATGATCAGATTGCTTCTCTACTGAGAGGAGCCACTAAAATCCAAACCTTTTTCATCACTCCCTCGGAATGGAAGCGTCATGGTTATACAATCGTTTATGATCACATCACCCTTAGGTATTCCCAATACCTGCACATCCCGCATACTGGATGACCTATGATCAATCTGAAGATGTAGATCAATTTTACACTGTCTTCTTCAGGGTTTGATCACCAAGTTTCTCAATCTTGGTCATTGGGAATTGGTATGGATCATATGCATTCCCAAAGCATATATCATACCTTCAAATTCTTGTCATGCTTCCAAAGCACGACGACCATGCATGGAATTTGATCGGTCCCAATACCTCATAAGTGAGCTCATGTCTTCCGGTTCATAAGTGAACCTGTATGATCCCTTTGAGAGATCGTATTACTCATATGCCCTTACATGCACACCAGCTCGCCGGTGTATAGACCTTGGTTAGGTCATCAACCTATTGGTCTTCCAAGACATATAGTAACACATCTGTCTCCGGTCAGAGGATGTGTGCCTATGCTTTGACAGTATTCAACATAGGACTTAGGTTATCTCGATCTCGCTAAGTCAACCCTTTGACCTAACTAATCTGACACCTCCGAATCACTATTCCCATAGGACCTGCATCAAGAGGTCAGTCAGATATCAGCCTTTGTGAGAAAGGATTGCCATCTCCTACTCAAGCTGGAGATCATCTCTTAATGATCATTTGACGGTGCTTGATGAGTTCTCTATCTAACTCTTTAGATATTCGTCCAAACACCAGCTTCTATGATTCATTTAATGAATCAACAACTATATGATTATCAAGACGGCCATGGTACATAACCCTAATTGTACAGAGGGACCTTATAGTGCATTCATTCATTTAATTTCAGAAAGGGAGTGAAACAATCAATAACTTTTATTGATAAAACATATTTATTACAATAACACTTATTGTAAGAATGGTTCGCCTCGGGCTCACATGGCTAACAATCTCCCACTAGCCCTCTGAACAATTCAGGAACAGTCCTTAAACCCATACTCATTACATGATGGTCGAAAACCTTCTGCATTAGTGGTTTGGTAAGAGGATGAGCAATGTTGTCGGCAGAGGCCACCTTAGTGATTATGATATCACCACGATTTTGAATCTCCCGAATGATGTGGTATTTCCTTTTCATGTGCTTGCTCTTTTGATGCCATCTGGGTTCCTTTGCCTGGGCAATGGCTCCCGTGTTATCGCAGAGTAATGGGATGGGAGTATCCGGGGTATCTACACCAAGCTCCAAGATGAACTTGCACAACCACACCGCCTCATTTGCAGCATCCGATGCGGCAATATATTCGGCTTCTGTTGTTGAATCTGCTGTAGTTTCCTGCTTCTTGCTTCTCCAGCTCACAGCACCACCGTTCAACAAGAACACAAACCCTGATGTCGACTTTCGATCATCAACATCCGACTGGAAGTCTGAATCTGTATATCCCAAGACTTGGAGATCACCATCTCCATAGAACAAGATGTAATCTTACGTCCGTCTTAGATATTTGAATATGTTCTTCACTGCATTCCAATGTTGCTCTGCATAGCAGGATTGGTAACGACTTACCACTGCCACTGCATGGCAGATGTCTGGCCTAGTACACATCATGGCATACATTAAGCTTCCTACAGCTGATGCATAGGGGCATCCAGCCATGGCCTTCTTTTCCTCGACACTTTGAGGAGCCATCCCTTTAGACAGATGGATACCATGTCTTAAGGGGAGGAATCCTTTCTTGGAACTATCCATGCAGAATCGTTTAAGAATCTTCTTAATGTGTCCATGTTGTGATAATCCCAATATCCTCTTTTCTCAGTTTCTGAACAACTTCAGGCCTAAGATGTAAGAGGCTTCTCCAAGATCTTTCATCTTGAAAGTATGAGATAGCCAAATCTTTACATTGATCATCATTCATGTATCATTCGCAATGATAAGGATATCATCTACGTAAAGCACGATGAAAATAATGGCACTCCCACTAAGCTTCTTGTACACACAAGGTTCATCAGGATTCTGCACAAAATCATAACTCTTTATGGTTTCGTCAAATCTGATGTTCCAGCTACGAGAAGCTTGTTTGAGCCCATAGATGGATTTCTTTAGCTTGCATACTTTTCCATCGTCAACTATGAAGCCCTGGGGATGCTCCATATAGATATCCTCCTTGAGGTATCCATTGAAAAAAGCTGTCTTGACGTCCATCTGCCAGATGTCGTAGTCAAGAGATACATCTATAGCTAGCAGTGTCCTGATGGACTTAAGCATAGCGACAGGAGAGAATGTCTCATCGTAGTCGATGCCTTCTCTCTGTGTGTAGCCTTTGGCTACGGGTCGTGCTTTGAAAGTCTACACTTCCCCATCAGGTCCCCTTTTTCTCTTGAAGATCAATTTACACCCAATGGGTTTCACCCCTTTTGGTGGACCCTCTAGGGTCCATATACCATCCTTATGCATGGAGTCAATCTCTGACTTCATTGCTAGCATCCATCTATCCATGTCATGATCCGCGAGTGCTTCATCAAATGAAGTGGGATCATTGTCAATCTCACTTGACACATGGAATCCATACCTTTCAGGTGGTGCAACCACCCTCAAAATCCTTTGAAGAGGTATGGATGTTTCATCTTTATTTATCTTTTCAATTTCTGGTTCAGGAAGCTCAGAATCCTCAGGGGATTCAATGAGTTCCTCTACTTCATTTCTATCTTGACCTTTAAGGAAATCATCCTCCAGAAATTTTATATCTCTAGAGACAAAAACCTTTTGGGTCTCAGGGTCATAAAGTTGATATCCTATACCATCTTTAATATACCCAATGAAGTGACACTCACAAGTGTGATATTCTAGCTTACTTGCGTCCACATTCTTCGTATGGACCAAACAACCCCAAACCCTCAAGTGTTTAACACTAGGTTTGTTTCCATATCAGAGCTCATGAGGAGTCTTGGGTATAGATTTGCTAGGAATCTTATTCAGGATATATATTGCAGTCTCTACCACATATCCCCATAAACTAAGAGGTAAATGCGATTTGCTCATCATTGAACGGACCATGTCCATGATGGTCCCGTTGCGTCTTTCAGCAATACCATTAAGTTGGGGGGTTCTAGGGGGAGTGAGATTGGAGACAATTCCATTCTCTTTAAGGTATTCCTTGAATTCATCTGAGAGGTACTCGCCACCTCGGTCAGATCGAATCCGTTTAATCTTCCTATCGATTTGGTTCTCAACCAAAGCCTTAAACTCTTTGAACTTTTCAAAGGTTTCAGATATATGACGTAGTAGGAAGATAAACCCGTATCGTGAATAGTCATCAATAAACGTCAAATAATATCGATATCCATTTCGAGTCACGGTATTGAAGGGACCACATACATCGGTATGTACTAGGTCAAGAATACCATCGCATCTTGTAACCTTGTTACGGAAAGGCATCCTGGTCATTTTACCTCGAATGCAATGTTCACAGGTAGGTAAAGATTGAACCAGTAGAAAATCTAAAGGTCCATCCTTTATCAATCTATTGATCCTATCAACAGATAAATGACCAAGCCTTTGATGCCAAATCATATTTGAATGATTTCTATTCTCCCTGGATCTTCTAGGGTTATTATTAGTGGTAGTAACATTCATGACATGTTCATCAATGCACAATTCATAGAGTCCACCAAAAGTCAAAACACCATCCGCAATAAATTTATCATATTGATTAATGACTAACTTATTACAGAATAGGAAGGAATATCCGTTTCTAACAAGTTTAGATACAGATATCAAGTTCCTCCTGACTTCAGGTACATAAAGACACTCTTTAAGTACTAAGACTCTACCATAGATAACGATAGTTGGCAGGTCCCAATGGCGACTGCTGCAACGCTTGCATCAGATCCCATCTGGATGACTATCTCCCCTTGCTCAAGATTCCTAGTTTCCTGAAATAAATGCAACGAATTGCATACATGAACAAAAGCACCAGAATCTACAGCCAACTTCCTTCTTGTCAAACGAGAAAACTAGTTTCAATGATGAAAGTAGATTTCATACCTGCTGGAGCTTTACTTTTGTCAACCGACTTCAGGTATTCTGGGCAGTTACGCCACCAGCGCCCCGGCTTCTTGCAGTGGTGACAGACATCGGTCTTCTTTGATGTCATTAGTGTGGAAGCACTGGAAGATGAACCAACTCTTGATTCTTCTTCTTTCTCTTCTGGGACGGGCCCTTCCGAGAACCTTGCTTCCGACCACGCTTTCCTTTTACTTGCGCAACCATTGCACTAGCAGAGGAGTCGTCCTTCCTCATTACGTCTTCTGCAGACTTTAATGCAGCTAATAGCCCAGTGTTATTGAAATCAACTTTTCTCATGTGATATAACATGACAAAGTTGTTGAAAGACTTAGGGATCGATAGGAGAATGAAATCAGACTGCGTATCAGCATCCATGTAAGCTCCCAGGGTTTCCAATTCAGAGAGGTACCCAAACACTTTGAGTGTGTGTTCTCTAACAGAGGTCCCTTCTTACATCTTGCAGCGAATAAGCTCTTTCATCACATTATAACGCTGTATGCGATTTATGTCACCGAACATTTCTTTCAGATTCAGCATAATTTCTTGGCAATGGTTCATTTCCACATGCTGCTTCTGAAGCACATTGAATAATGAGCCAAGGATATAACATCTTGCCAAGTTATGATCTTCATCATATTTCTCATTAAAAGATTTATCTTGCGGAGTCTGAGGGTCTGCTATCTTGTCCTTGGATAGCACATACGAGATGCGCTCTGCAGATAGGACACGATCCAAATTTCGGATCCAATCTGAATAATTTGGTCCGGTCAACTGATTAACCTCCATGAGCCTGCTCAGTGGGAACATGGACTTCATTTTCTAAAATTAAGAATGCATTATATTTGAACATATAATTATATATTCATATTTAAAACATTTAATTAAGGCATTTTAAATCAAATTTGTCTTGTTATGTCCACGATGAAAGATTATTCCGTAATCGTCTTTCAAAGTAAGAGATATACTTACCTCTATATCTCTAGCAAGATCTAAGATCTCATCTCTATCTTTATCACATCCCAATAATATGAGAACTTGTGACACAAATAAAGAGAAGCGGGAACACATTCTGCCTTGCAAGTCCAACTTGCATTTCCCAATTCGATCTTTAACACCCGGGCCCACCACCCCTAAGATGATGTTGACTCATCGTTAATTGAACCAACCACCAACATGCTTAATACTCGCTATACGCAGTCCAATATCGCCCCAATAATATAAGGACTCGATATTGGGATCACTACGTATACGACCTTACTCTTTCGAGAAGCAAAGAACCTGATCCAAATGAATTGTATACAGGATCTATCACTTCGGACATGCATCTCCTGTATACGACATCTGGCGACAGAATTCTTTGTCTTGACGGGAGACCATGGATGTCACTTATGTGATCCTCCACCTCATATTCAAATTTTAATTAATTATCGTGAATCATATTCACATACTTAATTCTTCCAAGGGAAATACACATCTATTTATAATAGAATGCTTTTAATTGGATTTAATCAATTTAATCACATTAAATTAATTATCAATCCAATTTTCAATCAACAAACTTGATTATTACTTGAATAGTAGGTATAATCTCAAGGTATATATTATTTGAATTTTAATAATTAGAAAAATACACTTTGATTTCTCCGGCATTATCAAGTCCCTACTTGTTCTCATGGCCAGTACTGACGGAAGTGGGACAGATCACAACCGGTGCAACCCGCTACCCCAATGCTCCCCGACTAGACACCATATCCACCTCAGGAAAGGATAATGCCTGATAGATCATTGTGTACTTTGAGATGCTCATCGGTTTTTCAACCGAAATTATACCATATAATATTCATCAAAACCATTTTGATAATATTATGAGGAGATTTGCTAAACAAATCCCCAATCCTATTCAAACAAGAGGGTTTTGCATGTAAAAGTTGTCCTGCAACTATTGTAGGATAAACTAGAGTTTTGCATGAAAACAATGTTTGTTTATGATTTCATATCAACAAATTATGATCAAGATCAACTATCTTATCATTTTGGTTAGTGGAATGTATTTCAAGGAATTGATTATAATCTTTAAATATTTCACAAATATTTATCAATAATCATTTCAGAAAATTAGCAATTAATTTTCATCAATTTATTTGAATGACTATCACAAGGTTCATGATCAAGTTTGTCAATTTCCAGTAGTGACTCCTACTCACTAAAATCAACTTATCTTGATCAATTTAAATCCAAATTTCGCAAAAGCAGTTTCCTAAGATTGCTAATTGGATTTATGACAGAACTCAAATTATATTTCATGCATTTCAAGGCGCATAAAACCGTAATTAACTCATTAATCACGTTCAGATTTGCAGTTCCCGCAACAGTGAATACATGTTTATTCAAAAGGCCATATCATGAGCAAATGAAATCCATATTGCATAAACTCTGATCCTATAGTTTTCTTATTTAATGGGAACAAAATCCAATTGAATATTTTGTATTTAAATAATTCAAACAGTGCCGAAAAATCCAATTAAACAGAGGTGCGAAAATTAAAATGCGATAAAACTTTCGCAACCCTTTCAAACCCAAGTCGTCCTAGGTTTAAGGATCGTATCCAAAACCTTTTCTGACCTAAGGCTCTGATACCACTTGATGGATATGGGGAATCCTCAAGCGCATCACAGAAGCGTGATGATCGCATCTCATGCGATCAGGGCGACTAGTCACACTAGTCGCTTGGTGCAGCTGAATTTAAAAATTTTAAATCATATGATGAAACCACATGATCACAAGAACGTTTCTTGGATCATTTCATCTAACCACAAAGTATTAGAAATACCTCTCGGAGTATGGTTGCAATCACTAGATCTCTAAAATAAGAGATCCTCCTGACTCAAGCCCGATCTACGAAGATGGCACTTGTGGGCGCGATGATGAGATGCGTCCTTCCCGCAATCCTCGATGAAGATCCAAGCCTTCAATCTCCTGATTTCGTCCAACGAAATCTGACGTCTCCTTCTAGAGCAAGAAGCCCTAAAGAAGATGGAGATCCTTGAACAATCAAAGCGACAACGTGACGGCGTAGAAGCGATTGCTATTCTCTCAAAACACAAGGTGGACAACCACATTTAGAGAGAGAGAGATGGCGAGAATGAGAGATGTGTGAGAGAGAGTAGACGTGTGTTGAGAGTTGTATACCAAAGGGCTAGGGTTGCCCTCTTTATATACAAGTTTGGGAGCATATGGATCACAATCCATGGCATACACAATCAACGGTTGGATTGATATATGTATTTTATCAATGGCCATGACCATTGTTGTTTAAAACAACAATATTAATTTATATTAAATCAAATATATGTTGCATTATCATCAACATAATTTAATTCAATAAAAATCAATTATCACAAGATAATGAGATAATAAAAAAGAGGATAATAAAACACCCCCAAAAAAAAGGGGCGTCACCTATGACTAAGTCATTGGTGACGTCACCTATTTCTAGTGATGGATTATCTCCTTTTTATTTTATCTCATTCTCTTAATAATTTGCAATAACATTTATTGCGAAATTATCCACTAAATTAATTCTAAATTAATTAGTGAATATTTCGATCATGCCATTGAAAAATATGTGAATCATATTCACAACCCAAACTTAATTATAAATTACATTTCCAATTAATTGCCTAATGTGAATCCAGTTCACATTAACAATTAGCAAATGCTATTTACAAAGCTGCTCTCTCTCAAATATATTATAAATCATATTTATAATGTATACATCGATATTATGGATAGCACTATCCACAATCTGCACTTCCTTGATAATTAAATCTCATTAAATTATTTTGGATAATCATTCTCACAATATGAATCTTATTCATATTACACTCGATAATTAAATCTCATTTAATCATTAACATCTTGTTGCTTGGATACAAAATTCATCACAGGAATTATTCTTGAACTCCTTCAAGAATAATGAGCTTTCACCGCAGATACTTGGAGATAAGGACATGGCGATTGTATTGTTCCACGTATAGTGACTTGGATGTTGAGATCTCATCTCAAATCCAGATCTCACGGACCTCCCATAGATACTTGATTAAATCAAGACCGCAAATCTAATCTTCTCATTATATCTGAATCTCATTCAGACCAATGTCCAACACTTGGACCAAGATCAGAGTGCTTCTCTACTGAGAGGAGACACTAAAATCTAAACCTGTTTCATCACTCCCTCGGAATGGTAGCATCATGGTTATACAATCGTTTATGATCACATCACCCTCAGGTATTCCCAATACCTACACATCCCGCATACCGAAAGACCTATGATCAATATAAAGATATAGATCAATTTTACACTGTCTTCTTCAGGGTTTGATCACCAAGTTTCTCAATCTTGGTCATTGGGAATTGGTATCGATCATATGCTTTCCCCAAGCATATATCATACCTTCAAATTCTTGTCATGCTTTCAAAGTACAATGACCATGCATGGAATTTGATCAGTCCCAATACCTCATGGGTGGGCTCATGTCTTCCGGTTCATAAGTGAAACTGTATGATTCCTTTGATAGATCGTATTACTCATATGACCTTACATGCACACCAGCTCGCCGGTGTATAGACCTTGGTTAGGTCATCAACCTATTGGTCTGTCAAATGTACACACTCAGACATATAGTAACACATCGTCTCCGGTCAGAGGATATGTGCCTATGCTGTGACAGTATTCAACATAGGACTTAGGTTATCATGATCTCGCTAAGTCAACCCTTTGACCTAACTAATCTGACACCTCCGAATCACTATTCCCATGCAGAGGACCTGCGTCAAGAGGTCGGTCATATATCAACCTTTGTGGGAAAGGATTGCCATCTCCTACTCAGGCTGGATATCATCTCTTAATAATCATTTGACGGTGCTTGATGAGTCCTCTATCTAACTCTTTAGATATTCATCTAAACACCGGCATCTATGATTCATTTAATGAATCAACAGCTATATGATTATCAAGACGGCCATGGTACACAACCCTAATTGTACAGAGGGACCTTATAGTGCATTCATTCATTTAATTTCAGAAAGGGAGTGAAACAATCAATTTTATTGATAAAACATATTTATTACAATAACATTTATTGTAAGAATGGTTCGCCTCGGCTCACATGGCTAACAGAGATCACTGTCCGCCTTACTATACAGTACCTCTCTATTCTAAGTGGCGGTGCCACAGCCTCCTCCTCCTGGAGCCGCATCGCCTACCTCTTCCTAGGCTTTAAAGAGCTCCATGAGAAGCTCCTCAGAATGTGCAAATCTCCTCCATGAGATAGGGTTCCTACTGTGGGAACCCTAGTTAGTGCAGGCCTCGTGCATCCCCATCTCCCTATCACGCAACCACACATTTGTCGATGCCACCTTCCTCCTATTTCCATATCAGCGGCTCAGCAAAGCCATTGACTGCTTCATCCACATCATCACCACCAACTCCCCATTTACGAAAGGTAGCGACAACCACAAGGTACCAGCCTCATGCAGCGCAATCATCGTCGCCTCCAGGTGGAGCTCAAGCTCTCCAGCAAGCCTCCTCCAGCAAGCTACCTCCTCTCGCATCGCTTCATCTCCAGTGGTGCATTTCTAACCCCATGTAGTGCATTGATGCTCCTCACAGGCGGTGCTCCTCCAAAGTATAGGCAACGACTATGTAGCTGCAAGCCCCCCTTTCGAGAGGTGGTGGCACCCTTAGCAACAAGGCCCTTTCGAGGGGTATCTGTACATTGAATAATGCTTTAATAAGTCTAAATTGAAGCACCAGATGTAGAGAAGTGTTTTGTATGAAGGTCAATACAGAACTTCATTAAGGATGGAGAAGTGTAAGGAGTGAAATCTATTTCCATTCAAAATGGGCAGAGTTCGGAATAAGAGTGATCATGTATTATTGAAGAAGGCAGGTAGTCTGGAGAGCGGTTCGCAAAGTTTGAACTGTCATATCGAGAATCACCCTGAATTATTGGAGATGTTGGCTGCATAGAATCGATGTGGTGTCGGCAGGTGATGACAAAGATTTACCGTGCTAGTGTAAAAGTTATCCTCATGGAGTGCAAAGACAAAGTGTCACTGAGGCAACCCACAAGGAATCCCGAGTCAATCAACAAGTACCCACAACATATAATTAATCAATGAATAATAACACAAATGTGGAGCATAATTTATTATACTCTACAACAAAGATGTATAGCATGCAAGTATGTAGAGGTCAAAGCACAGAGAGCAAACAATGATAGCCTAATGATTATTGCTAATCAACATGAATTATGTACATAGATGTCTTTTTTATGTGGATTTTTTATTTTAAATTTTTATTTTATTTTTTTTCCTTTTTTAGATTTATAAGTATTTTATTTTCTTATTATTAATTTGGATTTTTATAAATATGTATATATAGGGGCATATATTTATATATAATATGTATAAGATATAAGCTATATACATCATAATGAATATAGTAAATAAATATATATATATAAATCAAAATGATATTAATAAAAATAGCCCATGATTATATAATAGGTATATACATTTTTTAAAATATTTATAAAGTATATATAAGAATTAATAATACTATATATGGGTAAATTATAAACATAGCTAAAAAATACTCAAAATTCGCAAAGTAAATTGTTTTTGGGATTTACATATTTTTCAATTATTTTTATGATTTTTAGATATTGTTGCTAATTTTTAGGTATTTTTAAAGTAAAAAATATTCCAAAATAGGGATTAAATAAATAGGTTGAATGTTTTAAGGTATTAAAATATAAAAAAAGTCCAAAATTCCATAAAACTAATTTTCATAGATAATATTTAATACAAAGAAAATTCAGAAATAGAAACGAATATTTTTGATTTTTTGAATAATTTTTATATTTTTTGTAGGATTTTGGAGCTTTCTATTTTTTTATCATTTTCTTCTTCTATTTTTAGAGATTTTTGGTCTGGAGTTGTACAATACTATAATAAAAAAACATAATTTTTTAAGTTTTTCAAAATGATTTTGTATTTTTTGGTATTTTTAAAGCTAAACAGTGATAAAAAGGGCTCCATTTGATTTTTAATAAATAGGTAATGTGTGTAAAATGCAAAATCAAATTAGGGTGTGAAACATCGTACATCCAAGTACATTATCCTATTTTCTCATGATTTAAGAAATATGAATGATATTTATAAAAATTAGACTAGTAGAGGCATCTTTGCAAATAAAAATAAATGCGGGGAGGCATATGCAAGTAACCCAAAAGTTTACAACTGAATCTGACATTTTATACATTAATTTCTAATTTCAATACTCGTAAGGGTGCTTATACAAAATGTCCCCTCACGTAGGGGATCCACGTGAGGTGACTTGGCAAGGACTAAAACACAATTTCATAAAAGACTGAGGGTCTTTACAATTTTGCGTATTTATTTACACTAAACATATTATTTACAAGACTAAAAGAAAATATACAAATAAGGAAGGAGATGAAATGATATTGCCCCTAAAGGCGTGCGATCGTGTGGTGATGGTTTCCCACTTATCCATATGTCGGCCCACGCTTGCACAATGACGCTTCGAGCTACGATGGGGAAGATCCAATGGTCTGGGGGGTTTCAATCCGACGACAGCTATAAACCTGGGGTCGACTTATAATCAAAAGACGGAGGAGCTACCAGGAACAATGGGGAAGAAGTCCTCCATGTTGAACTTTGATCCATAAATACTCCACCACCATTCGATGCTTCATTCCTTCGACAGTCCCAGGAGGTTCCTGGTATGCTTCTGTACCGGCAAGTAATGGCCAATGATGTTTAGCTCTTGTCTTTTGGGATCTGGGTCTCATCTTCATTCAGGCGACCTGAAGGCTCTGATGGGGTTCAACTCTCTACTCTAGGGTCATCTCTTGATCAGGCTACCAACAAAAAACAAAGAAGGCTCGAGGGGATCTTCCTCGACCCATATTGAAGCTGAAAAACATAGAGAATGAGCGAAATGGGTGTGGCTCATATATACGACGGAGGAGGAGCTGTGATCCTCCAATCTGTGAAAGATCAAAGGGGGAAGATGGATGTATGTTGTGAAGAACACGTCGAGGAAAGAGATGGGCGTGTCAAGGCGGTCGGGCAATATCGAAAGCATGGTGGAACAAAGCCAGAGCATGGAATTCCAGCATTCAAAGAATTAACACTACGGTACTCTAAGTACATAACTACAAAATGAAATGCAGAAATGCAAAAATCTAAACTATATCTACCAATAAATATATAAATATGTAGCTCATATCTGTTGTGCACCAAGGAGTAGAGGCATCGCCGGAGCTCGGACCTCCTCCTCGCCTCCTCACGTCACCTCGACTACGGGGGGTACTCTCAACAGGAGCACTCACACACGTGAAGCAAGGGGATCAAGGGCTTGAAGAAGGATCAAGAACATAATTGGAGGAGGGAGGTATTATCTATAGATAGAGGTCCCGGCCAACTTTGATTGGCATTAGTTAGTGGCTCGATGGAGATCAATAGGATATAATGATGGCGCGAAAGACGATTGTGAAGGAAGAGAATCGAAGAAGAACTCGAGGCATTTTAGTGATCAGAGCAGTCTGGAAAATTCGAGGAAATGGGTCATTCGAGGTTTTGACAACATTCAGAGACACCAAAGGGGCAGTTGACCTAGGTCAACAAAAGAAGAGCTCTGCTTTGTCCACATGGACCGACAAGAAAAATGCAAGGCAAAAATGGCATGCAAATAAAGAATAAATAGTAAATGAAATTATTAATTTTAGGTTATAAAAAATATTTATTATTTTCTATAGTATTTAATTATGATTTTTATTTTTTGGATTAATTTTCTAGGAGTTATTATTTACAAGTAGAGTTATATGTATATTTACCTATATGTAGTTGTTTTTATTTTTATTTTATATTTTAGATTTTATTATTTTATATACTTAATTTATATATTTATAACTTATTCATAAACATATAAATATATTTTTGTTGTATTTTTATGAGTTCACTTGTTTACTTAATTAAATATGGGTATTTATTGTATAGGTATAAGTATAATATATTCATCTATGTATATGTATATACTATTTTATTTATTGTTTTCTTTATGGTTTTATTTTATTCTAAATATGTACATGTACTATGAATACTATTTAAAAAATTATAAAATTATAAAATACAGACAAGTATAAAGAATAAATAAAATGAGTATTTTATTCAGGTATATAGTACAATAGAGGTCCAAAATCTAACTTTTGCATTTTAACTCCAAATTAAATGAAACCACCTTTATTAAATGTCTAATTAAAAGTTATATACAATTAAAGTGATTTTGATCCATTTTGGGTTTATATGGAAAAGATATGGGTCTGTGAAGTTTGGATTTTGGATTTTTATTCAGAGTATAGAATGAACAATGTATATTATTTTTGGATGAAATCAATTCCATATTTTTCTATGTATTTTTATCTATAACTTCCATGTACAAAGTTTATTGATTTGAGGTATAAATAATATAGAATAAAATGGATCCCATAAATGCAAGATTGAAGTTTAAAAATTAGGTTTTTTTAGTGTGTCGTTGACCCTTATCTCCCCCTACTTTATTCCTTATCGACCCAGTTATCATGATGCCTAGGTCTCACGGTGTAGGGTCATCAAATACCTTTGGCATTTTATTTATTTTCTTTTCTTGTCTTTATTATTTTATTTTGGCTTTAAATAATATCTTTTATACAATATTTACATAATGAATACGGAATGCTAGTTATTATAAAATAATGATATATAAATGCATTTAACTAGGATTTAAAGGCCAAAATAAAAGAATAAAGATGATGAAATGGAGATTCATTAGGCAGGTCCCGACCAAGCTTACATGAGTCGTCATCTCGAGGGTCAAGAGGAAGATCGGTAGACGATGAAAGATACAGTGATAAATAAGGAAGAAAAGGGTAAAATAGTAGAATGGCTTAAAGTAAGCGAGGGTTAAAAGAGAATAAAATAGATGAAATGAAAAATGGCACAAATGTGCATGACTGATATGTAATCTTAACCTAAATCAAAACAAACACCAAACAAGTTGTGGATTCACCAATTCAATACAGATGAAGCCGTAAAGGTTCGGTTATTTTTATCTTTTCAATTTATTTTATTTTGCAGGCAAAGTGGTGATGAGTCCATGATTCCCACTCTTTATCCTTTTATTTTAGCTCTTCTTCTTGGCAAAACACCCTGTAAATACCTGTAAATACAATAATTTAGCTTTCTGCATGGCATTGTTAATATTGCATGTTTAGCATGTATATTTGGTAAAAATATAATAATAAAGGAAAAAGAAAAATAATGATGTATTTAGAATAAATACAGAGTGACCCAGACCTCAAGAGAAGGTCAAGCCTTGACCTAATCACAAAGTAAAATAAGTAGAGAGATAGGGCTCACTATGTATTGTACATATCCTCTATACTTGTACATATTATTTATTTATTTAAAAAACCAAATTATTTTATTCTTTTATACCCTTGTATATAGCTTTAATAATATTATAAAAATAAAATAAAAATCAGAAAAATAAAATAAAAACAAAAATAAAATCATTCAACCTTTGTACAAAATACTCATGTACGTGATTCATTCACTAATTATTTGGCACCCTTAAATAATTTGCAAAAATAAAATATTTTTTTTTCATAAGCCCAAAATTATGTTGTAAATAAATAAAATACAAAATAAAATTATTTTCGTAAAAGGAATAATATAAAAATTCGTGTACATAATACATAGGTATATTATACTGTATATAATACTATATACTATATACATAAATTATTTTATTTTTCATAAAAAATAATTAAAAATCACAGAAAAATATTTTGTAAAATAATAAATATTTTTCATTTTATACACTTCTTAATTAAAATTCATTTACTATTTTTAATTTAATTTTCTTTGAATTTTGTAAATTATATTTTCTGATTGGTCCAGCTGGGAATGTTGACCCCGGTCAACGTCCCCTTCCCAGACTGGTCGGGTCGCACGTCCATCGTCGGAGCATTTTCTCTGCTTTTTGGCACCCGACTCCATGCTCCATTTGATCCCATTCCTGCGCCCGATTGAAGCCCGAACTCCCATGATCTTCGTGGATCCCTAGGCGCAGATCTGCCTAGGGATATGAGCTCTTCGTCGATCTTTCCAGACCCTTGGCCATGCCTATAAAATGTCTCTTCCTCCTCCTGTGCACATTAGTTCGTCCCTCACACCATCACAAATCCTGAGACATATTCCTCGTACTTACAACCGTTAGAGGAGTGCCTTAGGATTCACCGGAGGTGCTCGGAGATTTGTAGCTCACTTCGTGACTGAAGAACCACCGCAAGCATCCTCCCAGCCAGCCGTAGCTTGGTTGATGCCAAGATCTCGATGCCCACCTTCGTCTGAATCTTAGGAACTCGTCTGAACCTTCAGGTACCCATTTCAACCCTTGCCTTTTCTGTTTTGATTCGATCTTTTCATTTCACGCCGCCGCAGTCACCACTGCTCCGACCAGTTGGTCGATGCCTTGCCACCCCCTCCTATCCGTTACGATCAGACCCTCGACTCACCCCACATCTTCCCACGTGACCTGTTCGCCGTGAGGCTCTACCATCGGGTCAAGATTAGGTCAGGTCTCCTTCCCCTGTGTTCGTAGGAGACCCAAAACCGCATCCCCCGTCACTTATTTCATCTCTAGCTACAATAACTAGGGCCGGAGTATAGTCTCGAATCCCTTCTATCTTTGTAGGCTCATAAGCGCGCAAGAAGGACACTTAGGACCCTCAGCTGCTCATGCAGAGCTGCTCCAGGAGCCTTTCCATCGTCACACACATCCAGCCATCGCCACCTCCATCGACCATTCCATCTGACGCGGAGTAGCTCTACGATGCAACCAGACCTCCCCGATCCTTCATCGGAGCATCGGATCCCCTACGATGCTTGGTTGAAGTTCGCGGGGTCTTGTTCTTACAGACCCGTTCTCCGCCGTTGGATTCCCCCGCTCCTTCCAAATTCGATATGAGCTGCTAGACAGTGGCAGCTTTGGGATCGTTAGATCTGACACATCTGACACATATGACGCACACGTTCGAGACAAATCTTGAGCTGTCAGATCTGCAGTAGAGGTCGATCAGAACTGTATGAGAGTGCCCTCCTTTGTACATGTCCCTGCCAAGGGTATATTTCGTTTTTTGCCCAGAACATTTTTGCTTTATCTTTAGTCCATTAAATAAAATTTGTAGTTGAGTCCATTTATAGTTTGGACCAAGCAGTTTATGTTATTTGCATTTTAGTCCCTCTGAATTTGAAGCATGTATAGGCTCATGTGAGTTTTGGGTTATTTGCATGTTCTGTCTTGAAATCTTATGATGTTAGTTAATGAATGCTAACTTTGTAAAAATAACATTTTTACCCATATGCGTTCAGTATTGAGCACATGCGTGAATTGAGTGGGATTTTTGCAGTATCAACCCTATGCTTTTCCTTAGTGTTATCTAATTGGTCCATAAACTTAAAGTAATTGCGAATAGGTCCTTGTGGACTGTGAGTAATTACTTGCTTTGTATTGGACAAAATAAATATTAAATTAACCTTAAAAATTACACAAAAATACCATTGGCTCCTGTTAGTGTGTAATATTTACTATAATTTTGTTAGGTTGATTTATTTGCATTTTCTATTTTTAAAAATTTGAAAACAATTAAAAATGTCCCTATTTGCCTTATAAAAATTACAAAAATTCGAAAAAAAACTTTAAAAATTCCATAAAACATTCACCATAAAACCCCTAAAAATTACAAAAAACCAAAAACTTATAGAAAAACACATAAAATAAAAAAACAAAAAAAATACAATTTCAGTTTTTGTTTGTAGCTTGTTACTTCTATTTTATCATAAAATTGCTAACATGACTTTGGAGCATATTAAAAATTTTAATTTGCAATTTAGTCCTGACTGTGCACTATTTTGAGTTTTGAGCCTTGTTTGATTTTTATGAAATTGTAAAAACATTTGAAAAACTTAGAAAAATTATGGAAAACACTTCAAAACCCAAAGAAGACCCAAAAATATTGTTACTTTCTTTTATTTTTGTGTTTGTGTGTTTTATTCAAAATAATATATATATATATAGAAACCACAAAAGAATCTTTTTATTTCGGAAAATTTAACTACTTCATGTTCATTCCGTGCTCCTTGTGTTCGGCCCTAGTGGCTATACCAGGTAAATAAAATAGTGAACCACTTACAATCCTTGATTATTTGATTCTCCTTGATTAGTTTTTATTTTCTCGATTGAGTCGGTCGATTGATTGGGGCCGCAAAGACCTTTGTTTTACTTTGATCCTTAACCCTAGTTGGTGGGTCGCTCACCAGAATGGCGCCATTGTCGAGGAGCATGGCTTAGTAGTCAGTTTTTAATTTTGCTTATTTTGCTTATCTCTTTGTTAGAATTGTTTCTGACGTCTTTTTTATTTTGCTTTTTATGCGAGGAACCTCTCATGGGATGCTTCGGCTTTTTAGTGGAGGAACCCGTAACTGAGGAGGAGCAGAAGAGGAGGAGGATTTAGTTATACTAGATAGAGATTTAATTTTGCAAAACATTTTATTATTATTGTAATAATTGTAGACTCTTGGACACTTTCTTGGACACTTAGACTTCGAGGTCTGTTTCGCCAAGTGTCGGTGTACTCGGGGGACCTCACCGAGATTTTTCGTGGTTTTTTATTGCATTTTATTTCTTTTTGATTCTCGAGGTTTCAACCCCTAGACTTAGGAATTTCTGTTGATTGTGACGTAATTAGCTAAGGCCCCACTCCTAATTGCATATCTGTTCCTAAAGATTGTAATTGGACCTAGTTAAAATAAAATCAAAATGTTGACTTATTAGGATTAGCTACTTGTGGTTCACAATTAATAGAAATTGCTCATCTAAGGTCGATTTCCTCGTGCATCATATATGTAGTTTATTTCCTGTATTTACTTTTATGCGCGTATCACCCTGCATGTAGAGTGATGGATTCAGGTATGCATTTTTATCTCTGCATGCATCATCATGTTTGATCATGAATCGACTTTTTCGACTTCCTCCCCCTGTTTTATTGGAATCAAAATAACCAAGGAAATCGAAAAATTCGTTAGGCATTGTCTTATTTCAGAAAAATACCTAAAAAGTGAAAACAAAATAAAACTAGAATTGTTAATGCAAACTTGACCCTAAAACACACTTCACCTAAAAATTCTTATTTTGGTGAGAGTCACCTAGTCATTGGTTGATTTATCTACAATGAGAGAGTGACCCTCACACTAGGCTAGAGCCATACCCGAACTCCTTTCAGACTACTGGTCTTGTACCTAGTTGTTCTCTAGTGAGGTTTTCACCGGGTAGCCGGTAATCAGTCTGGGACTTCCTTAGCAGATTGGGCAGATCGGGTAGCCGGTAAATGGTCTGCACCCATATTGGCTGGGAAAAACTAGTTGCGAGATTCGAGCCGGTCTCCTGGGAGCAATGGGTCTCCAACAGCTCGCTTAATCGGTCTGATTGATTGATTTATCACCTTAAAAAAATTGGATAACATTAACAACCGATCTTTCACGATCATCAGCTCAAGTGATGATTAGGTGAACAAGGGGTTTGACTTCACATCTTATTTGCAGTCCGGATCCAATCTTTATAAATCCCCACATCACGATGTTGGGAAGGAGGTCCCTTAGGCTGCCTTTGATAGCACCGCTTTCAAGCACTCCTCTCCATTTATTTAGGGTAGCTTCAGAGATCCCATACCAGCTCTCTAAGTTTGAGTTCGCTACCACATTGTTCCCTCTTGACCACCCTTCTACTAGTCTTGAGGTGCTAGAGCAGAGGCTAACACAGTCATATGTTTACTTGACGACACCTGAGTTGGGGTCTTTTGCCTTTGCAGAGACCCAAGAGATGGTCACCAGTGAGGGACGCACCGATGAGCAGCCTCAGGGATCAGCATATGTACTTGACCAGGCCGCCATCAACAACACACTATTAGCCTCCTTGGAGACCATGCAACAACATATCAGAGACCAAGGAGAGTTTATGGCTGAGGTGCGACGAGAGATGACACAGATGCGAGCCGGCAGAGCAGAGCTGCAGAGACCATCCAGTGGAGAGATAACAACAACTGGAGGAGAAGACAGACGACCAGAGGAGCTGCAAGATCCAACCAGACCGCCATGGACAATGAGGCAGTTGCACAAACCTGGTACAACCCTCACCCACTGTTGGATCCAGCTAGCAGAGATCCTGGGAGACTTCGAGCTTTGCCCCCAGACCATCTAGTTACTGCCCATGTTCCACGACTAGCCACCAAGGAGCCTCACCTCCATCTATAGGAGTTTGAGATGATCTTCAGCACGATCCACAACAGATTTGTGGACGAGGACATGATCAAGATGATTGCCTTCCCATTCTCCTTAGTTGATAGAGCAACCTACTGGCTAAAGTATTTGGGGAGGTATGTCACTACCTCGGAGCAGATCCAAACTTAGTACTTTAACAAGTACTGTCCACTTGGCTAGACCAATGTAATGCGAGCTATGATCAACAACTTCACGATGATCCCAAACGAGCAGTTTCATGAGGCTTGTGATTGGTTTAGAGAGCTCATCGACCAGTGTCCACATCACGAGATATCCAAGCCCAACCTTTTTCAGAGATTCTTTTGTGGGCTGACAACAGAGCTGTAAGGGCTAATAAATGCCTCGTGTAGATGGCCCTATTTTGCCAAGGATGAGGACTAAGTCTGGGCCATCTACAAGGAGATGGCAGAAAACTACACGGTGATGTCCCAGACTAGGGTCTACACTCAGGGGAAGCCCCTCCCACATGCCATGTCTTATCAGAGGATTTCAGGGGTTGATGGTGGTCCCTCTACTTCGTCCGCAACAGCATAGGCTGAGTCCTCAACTGCTGACATGGGTGTTATCAGCGAGAAGATGGACCACATCAAGATCGTAGAGAAGAAGATGTGACAAGGCCTCAACCAGATTGATCAATTGGCACAGACACTGAGTGACTTGAAGACCCAGATCATGTGTCTCCAAGAGGCGGAGACGGCTTCTCAACCCCGTCTCAGGTCATAGGCTGATCCCAGCAGCAACAGCTCCACCCATCATCTTACCACATATCGACAGGTCCACCACATTCAAGCAGAGCCAATCCAGTAGCTGCAGCACTACCAGCAGCCACCATCTCTGGACATTCAAATGGTGGTCTACCAGCCGGATCAACCCCTGGTAGTTCTACCCCTGCCACACTTCGAGCAGCAGGAGCCATTGATGGTACCAGCAGCAACCCGAGATCCATCATGATTACCTGGGTTTCTGATGGTCTATTGGAGGCACCTCATCCCAGCAGCAACCTCCAGCTCAGGCAGGGCAGAGCAGCCAACAGCAGCCTCATCATTCCCAGTAATACCAGTAGCAACACCAGCACGATCCTCGTCCCTAAAATCAAGTATAGTAGTGGAGGCAGCCACAACAGCCTCAACATTACTCCCAGCCTCCCCCTCGCTACCAGCAGTAGTCACAGCCACATTTCCAGCGAGGTAACCCGTCCAGTTCTCATGGAGCTTTCTATGAGAACCCAGTCCTTGATGACCTTGCCTGCCTATTTTCTGATCAGCAGGCATCCTTCTGGCGAGAAATGGATGAGTTACAATAGGAGAGGAGGGAGATCATCAAGGGCAAGGCTACCATACCTGCTTGGATTGAACCGAACCCAAATAATCTGAAGAGGAAATCTGAGCAGGTAGAACTTACAGAGACTACCACTCCTAGTGATATTTTTGGGTGATATTTCTTACTATATATTTAATGCTGATTTTATGACACTAAGGAGCGGTAGGATGCCAGTCGATGGCACGTCGTCTGAGAGGCGACCACTTGGAGATTCATGAGCACCAGAGGGGGAAGGAAGCGGTGCTGAGGCCACTCATGATGATGATGATGGTTGTTCTAAAGCTACCAAGGATGTTGATCCAGCTGAGGTATTAAGGCCATCATGATTCCAGATGCAGACGGTGGTGCTGAGGTCGCCTTGTTGAGAGATGTTCGGCAAGAGTGTGGTGTTGATGCCACAATTCTAGATGTTGTGGGTGGTACTGATGCCACCAATTTTCCTTCAGTTCTGTTACCTCTTTCTGTCGGTGGGAAATCAACGTATATTTTTCTAATTATTAAAATTCGAAATAATACATACTTTGAGATTATACCTACTATTCAAGTAAAATTCAAAGTTTGTTGATTGATAATAGGATTGATAGTTAATTTAATATGATTAAATTAATTATATCCTATTAAATCACTCTATTATGAATAGATGTGTGTTTCCCTTGGAAGAATTAATTATGTGAATGTGATTCACGATAATTATTACAATTTGAATAAGAGGTGGAGGATCACATAAGTGACATCCATGGTCTCCCGTCAAGGCAAAGAATTTCGTCGCCAAATGTTGTATGTAGGTGATGCCTGTCCGAAGTGACATATGCTATATACAATTATTTGGATCGGGTTCTTTGCTTCTCGAAAGAGTAAGGCCGTATACGTAATGACCCCAATATCGGGTCCTCATATTATTGGGGCGATATTGGATTGCGTATAGCAAGTATTAAGCCTGTTGACGGTTGGTTCAATTAGCAATGGGTCAACATCATCTTAGGGGTGGTGGGTACGGGTGTTAAAGATCGAATTGGAAAATGCAAGTTGGATTTGCAAGGCGGAATGTGTTCCTGCTTCTTTTTATCGGAGTCGCATGTTCAAAAATTATTAGGATGTGACAAAGATAGGAAAGGAGATCCCAGATCTTGCTAGAGATATAATGGTAAGAATATCTCTTACATTGAAAGTGATTAGGGAATGAACTTTCATTGTTGACAAGGCAAGACAACTTTGATATAAAAATTCCCAAATCAAAGAAAAATATGTATATATATAATATATATACCCTTATGCAAATTTCTTATTTCAGATAATCCTTCATACAACCCACTCAATGTTATACTCAATGATAACCAGTAAAAAAATATCATGAATTTAACTCATGATCCAGATATTGTACTTGCAATTGGACACATAATGTATGTGGTTGCAATGTGCAAGTTTCCTTAACATAATGAGGAATGACAATTAAATAAGATAATAAGACATCACCTTAGGGTTTGTATGTCTCTATAGTCTTGATCTTTCATCGAGTGTACTTTGGAAGTGACATGTCGATGATGATCACAATTGTCAAATAATCATTGTAAAAATCTAAGAAGATGCTCTGGCATACATATGTGCTCTAGACATTTAATCATGAATGACATGGTTCTCTGCATTATGCAGAATGGTAGCTCGAAAGAGATGATGTATTCAAAATGTTTGAATACCTACCTGAACCTAAGTCTCTAAGAGTTAAGATGTATGTGGATGTGGTGAATGTCATCATTCTACTATCTATACTCAAGTCATTCATGAAGCTTCATAATAATCATTTTGAATGAATTTAATGAAGCATGCATAAATGTTGAAGTGCTCTTGTATTGAAATCTTTTGAATTCAACATAAGAGATTCTTTATCTTGAACAATGGTTGTTTATAGATGAAGAGAGCACAGTGGAAGCATGGGTCGGACCCATGTGAGAAGGAAAATCAAAGAGTTGATTGTACTTCTATGACTTCCATATGACATCCAAAGACTTGGATGAATGCCTATACTGCAATAAGTTGATGTGTTGATAGTATGACTATCAAGTCTGTCTAAAAATCCTTAGTGATGGACTTAGATAAAGCATCAAAATAATCTACATATAATCATTGACTTTGACTTACTTATTTCATAAGATAAAGTTTGATAATTGTATCCCAATCTTTTAATGACACTTGCAATTGGTTGCATATATATATTAGAAGATTAGAAATTTGATCTTGAGGTTTAATAGTTATCTACATGGATATTGATGCAATTGTTGCAACAATCTCCATTGGATTGATAGACTACATGATTTCAGTGGGAGAGCCCTTAGACTTAGAGAATGTCTCTATGACCTAGATATTAGAATACACTCATTGTTTGTTTCTAAATGTTTGAAATAAACATGAATTCTGAGATAGAACTATCATAAAGAGTTATGATGGATATATTCCAGATAGTACTCTAACATCTAGTGGACTCCACAAAATTAGAAAATTAATGAATGGTTCATTAAGATTTTTAATACTGAAAATTAAACCTTGATAGATCAATAGGAGGATGAAAATCATTTGACAATGATTTGGCATCAAGTCTTGGACATATGTCTGTTGATGAGATCAATAGACTAGTGAGATATGAAACTTTAGAATGTCTAAAATTTCAAATCTTACATACTTATGAATATAGTATTCAAAGTAAAATGTCCAATACACCCTTCTCTGGGAATGGTGTTAGATGTCGAGGTATTCGGGATCTCATACATATTGATGTATGTGGATCATCTATATCATAATGAACATTATGGATATGTGATATCTATTGATGATCATGTATGACATGAGATTTCTTCTCTTCACCTGAGAAACCTTTGAAATGTTCAAAGATTTCACAATTTTGGTTTAGAACCAAAGTTTGAAGGAAGATTAAATGAATTTGATCTAACCAAGGTAGCAAGTACCTATTAGATGAATTCAAAGAATACCTTATGAAGATATGAATATTATTTCTATCTCAATCCTCCTAACACACCTAAACTCAATAGAGTTGTAGGGAGATACAATTGGATCATGTGTGACATGATTTGATCAATGATGAATTTTAGCATAATTATCCCTTAGTTTCCAGGTATATATATGTGTAGTAGAGACTACAATATATATCCTTAATAAGGTTCCATGCATGTAAGCTGGAATCTAGCACTTGAGAGTGCTACTTCATTAGGAAAATAAAGGATGGTATTGGATACCTACTTTACTGAGATTCTTAAAAGATCTCATCTCTGAGAATGTGATTCTTAGCGGGTGTCTCTCTTGAGAATTAAGATGAAAATGAAGTGTAAGAACTCATTTAATCTTGAGAAGATAATGAGGCTCCTTAAATCGGAAACTAAAAGGGACAATTAAAGATGAAGCACTAATACCTCTTCAAATGAGTTTGAGGATGTATTCCATGTGTCAGTTAAGTCTAACAATGATCGGACTTCATGTGATGAAGCTCCTGAGGATCATGACTTGGAAAGATGGATATTAGCAATAAAGTCTAAAGTAGACTTCGTATGCAAGTGTTGTATATGGACCCTCGAGGATCCACCTATAAGGGTTAGACCCATTAAGTTACAAATGGATCTTCAAAAGAAAGAGGGAACCTGATGAGATGGTAGACCTTCAAAGCACGGTTTCTAGCCATGAGCTACAAATCAGAAGAGAAGACATTGCTTGCAATGAGACTTGCTCTTCGATATCCATGCTTCAAATCATCAGAATATTGCTAACCTTAGCTACACAACTTGAATATTGCATCTTCAAGATGTAAGTCAAAATTGCATTCCTCTAAAGAATACCTCTCTGATGAATCTCCATTTCATCACCTTTATTCTATCATTTTGGCCTCAAAAACCCCAGCAAATGCATGTAAATAGCATCAATGTGTACATTATAGCATTCATTATTCATGTGTATTAATTGTATATAAAATAAGGTTTTTAATGCCAAAATTATAGAATAAAGAGAAGAAAAGAAAAAGGAATAAAATATTGCAAATATTTTATGACCCTAACCCCGAGACCAAGGCCAGCATGGAATTGGTCGACAAGGAATAAAGTAGGGGGAGATAAGGGCCAGTATACAATAAATACTTCATTTATTAATTCATTTATTCATGCATTTTTGGCACCTATTTTGTACATAATTATTTATTCATCAAATAAAGAAACTTTGTACATGAAAGTTGTAGATAATAATGTAAATAAAAATACAAAATTGAGTTTGTGTAAAAACAATACCCAGTGTACATTTTATACACAGAATAAAAAGCCAAAATCTCAACTTCACAGACCCATATCTTGCAAATAAAAACTCCAAATCACCCAAACTCACCTTTAATTGTATATAGCATTCCATAAACTATTTTATAAAATTGGTTTCATAATTTTTGGAGCTCATATGCAGAAGTTAGGTTTTTGGCCCTTCTAGTATATAGGACTGATTAAAATATTCATTTTATTCAGTATTTATTATTTGTACATAATCATATTTTTAGAATTTTGTAAATAATGTATATAATGCATGTACACATTAAAAATAGAAGGAAACCAAAACTAATTTGTAAAATAAAATGAGTCGATAAATTCATAGACACTACACCTATGACATGTACCTATCTATCAATAAAAAAGGTTTTAATCCTTGAATCTTTTGCTCTTCTATATTTTTATAATAATATATACATTATACATAACTCATTAAAAATACAAAACCAAAATAAAAATCAAGAAAATATATTAAATAAATTAAGTGTACAAAAGACATAGACAAAATACCTATAAGTATACCTACATACTTCTATACCTATTTATTTAAAAATATACATAAACGCATAAAAATCAAACAAAAATATCTTTATACTCACAAAAATAAATTATGAATTTATAAAATAATTCCATAAAATAATAAAAGAAAATAAACAAATTAAAAATAAAATACATGAAAATACATGTAAATACATACATATACACATTATTAAAATAAAACTATAATAAAACACCTCGAAAAATTCAATAAAAATCATAAACAAATACTAGATGAAATAATACACATTTTTTATTTTATAAGAAAAAATTAATAAAATCATTTAGGGCATCAAATAAATCAATCTTCCATCAGGTCCTCTATTTTGGCGTTTAGCGGCTGAGGTGGACCAATCAGGTCCCTCCGTGAGTTGACTCCAGTCAACTTGACCTCCAGCCGCCCGATGTGACGTAGCCCGTCTCTTCGCCCATCTTCTCCCATTTTTCCCGGACACACCATCCATCAATCGAGGATGCTTCCTTCACAAGAATTAATCCCTAATCATCCATGATGCCCGCCGATTCTTTGGATCAACCTAATACTCTCTAGATCATGCAATAATCGCCGGTCAATAAGGCCACTCGCCAATGTTTATAAATAACAAGCTCCGCCTCCTTCCTCAGATTTGGCCACTTTTTATCCAATCTCAAGCCTTAATTCTAGTCCTAGGACATTCCTCGTGACAGGGGGAGTGAGCTGGTGCCTCGAATTGGCCGGAGAGAGGAGGATTTTGTCGCGGCGGAGCTCCGGCGTCCGCCCTGCTCCCTGGAGGCCCCCAGGTATAAGAGCTGCCCTTTTATGCGTTTTTAGTTAGCCTTTAATGTTAGCATTTCATTCCAGTAGTTAGATTAGTTGTTAGTTAATCACCCTAGCGTAAAAATCAAAAATCGAAGTTCGCCGGAGCTCCGCTCCGGCGACTTCTCCACTGTGGATCTGACCGTATCCGACCGCCCTGTTCACCCCATTTCGAAGCCCAACGCTTTCTCCATCTGTCGCACGCATTTGTTCAACCCAGGACCCTAGGTCCTGGCGAATCGGGGCTCCTCCTCCGCCGTTCGCCGGAGCCCCTCCGCCCACCTCATTTTTGCGTTGCAGCTTCAAAACCCCGGGTCGAGGAGCATGCTCTCTCGCCCGCGGTTCTTCCTGTGTAGGAACTTCGAAGAATCGAGCCCAAATGGGCTCGCATTGAACCAGGAAGAGGTTCCTGGGGGCCCCTTTCTTCTCCGACCTCGCTCCATCGACTCGGACCCCCAGGAGCCATGAGACCACCGTCAGACGATGCGGAAGCCTCCCAGCTACGATCAGAGAGCTTCAGATGCGCGGGAGGTGCCCGGAGGAGCCCGAGCTACCCGATCGAAGCTCGCCGGGGGCGAGCTTCTTCCCAGTTCTTCCAGGTGCCCTCCGCACCGTTGGATCGAGAGGGGCGGCCCAGATTGAACGCCGACCGTTCGATGAAGATGTACATCCACCGTCAGATCAGCCAGGAGGTTCTAATCCTGGCCCTTCATCGCCGAACTGATATCCGCCGTCCGATGGCCGCCACGTGGATAAGTGGCGCCTCCAGCGCCGCAGGATGAAAAGCTATGTTTAGGGGTAAATTTCATACCAAGCCCCTTACTTTTTGTATTTAGTATTTAATCCCGAAAATAAAAGTTTTAGTTGTAAATAAGTTGTAAAAATTGCAGTTGGACCCCCTGATGTTTTCATATTTACACTTTAGTCCCTCCGCACCTCACGTGCAGCAACCACGTGAGGCGCATGAAAATTTGCATCTAAACCCTGCCGGGTTCTTGTATTTATTAAATGGTCCTGAAAATAAAAGTTAAAGTGTATTTTTGTTGTAATTTTTGCATGTATGCCCCTGCCAACTATTTTATTTGCAAAAATACCCCTGCCAGGCCATTTAATTTTTGAAGGCTTGGTCTATTTATTTTATGCTTCATATTAAATCGAAAAATCTTGCAAAAATAGACTTAAGCTCCTGTTTGGTCATGCTTGAACGCCATATTTTTAGTTTTGCATTTTGTTGAATTTTTGCATTTATTAAAAATCAAAAACATGTCTTTTATTCCCTGTCTAACTTATAAAATCCCAAAAAAATATGAAAATGCCTCGAAAAATTCCAAAAAAATTACCTATGGTGTATTTTGACTTATATTAGTGTCAGTCCAAAAATCCCTAAAAATGTCAAAAAGAAAACCTTAAAAATTCAAAAATACCCAAAAACTTCAAAAAATATAAAAAATCAAAGAAAAATCAGAAAAATATAAACTCAGGCCCTATGTAAGCCATATTTTATTATCGTTATTAGAAAATTAGTGTGGAAAATTTTTGAGGCTGTTAGCTATTTTTAATCTCTATTTTTGTTACAGCCAGTACCTAGTCCAATGTTTGCTATTATTTAGCTATTTAAAAATACTAAAAATGTTTGCAAAATACCCAAAAACCATAAAAACAGTAAAAAGCCATGAAAATTCCAAAAAGACCCTATTCCTGAATTTTTGACTATTTTTGAGTATTTTTGTGAATATTCTAATACCCCCCTTTTATGTACATATATCTATATGTCCTAAAAAAAATATATATATTATATATAAGTGATTAGTTATATGTATTCTCATTAATATTAACATAAAAAAGAAAATATATATATATATATACATTTATTTTATTATATTTATATATACCTATATATATATATATATTACATGTATTATCAGCTATATACTTACCCTCTATGGGCACATATAATTAATATATTTATATTATATCTATATATATATAATATACTTAATTATTATATTTTAATAATAAATAAAAAAAACCCACACAAGGATGACTGTGATTGACATGTAGGCTATTGCATTTTGTGTTGCTCTCTGTGGTTCGACCTCTACATACTTGTCATTATACATTTTGTGGTAGAGTAAATAAAGATTGATTCACATTTGTTTTGAGCTTGATTGTTGTATTCTTTGGATTGTGGGTTAATTGCTGATTAACACCGGTCTTCTATGAGTGGTCGCCTCAGCGACAACACTTTTATATTTTTCATGGTGACCCTCATGGATTACCCCTGTTATCAGATGGCGCCGTTGCCGGGGAGCAATGAGCATAGCCAAATTGATTTTTGTCATCCTTGTATAAAAATTTTGATTCATGATTCATTTTTGTGTGAGCAGCTATTGTTTTATTGCCATTAATCACCATGCTTCATTTCTTTATTTATTGTGATTAATTTATCTTTTCTATTTGATTAAATGAGTATGCTAATGCAATCTTTTTGTAACTTTGATGTGAGGGACCGCCACGCTAGGATGGCTTCCTAGGAGGCCAAGGCAGCCGAGCTTGGAGGAGGATGGTCTTCTTTTCTCATGACCATCTGGATAGTGCACCAAAGAAGCAAAGAGAGGGGCATTAGATAGGCTAGTTATTTAGAACTATTTTTGTAATTCATGGTGAGAGAGAGACTATTTGGCATGTAATTAAACATGACTCTACTCTTCACAATGAGGTCCAGTGCCCGGGTGATTGTTCACCTGGGGGCCTCATCGCGGCTTTTTCGAGTTTTCATCGCCTTCTTTTATTTTGTTTCCCGCAGTTTTGAGCTTTCCGCCTTTCTTTTACTTTGTTTTGTGTGCTTGGAGCCCCTAGATATAGGTTGCTTGACTCGGTAGCTAGGTCCAAACATTAATAAGAATGCATGTTCCTATAGTCTACTTCGATTGGATCTAGTCAAACTTAAACAAGTTGTAAGTTTGTCTCTTAGCCCCATGTGCCGTAGCGAACCCTGTAAAGCGCTTTCTCCTACCCTCAATTTGTTGAGCAGAGGAGGGGTGAGCCAAGACCGGACTCTCTTGGGCTAGAGACAAATAAGCAACTTATGGTTCTTCACGCTAATAGCAGCTTATGTTTAGGACGATTTTTGTGCCTTGCATACCGACATGTAGATAGGTTTAAAAATTCTGTTTTGCATACCACATGGAGAGAGCTGGGATGCACTGTAAGTCTTCTAACTCAGCATGCATCATTCGGTTCAATGATGAGATTTCCATCATGGAACCACTTGCACGGCTTTTCCGCTATCTCCCTCTGATTTTGAGCACCTAGGACTTAAATGAAAATCTACAAAAACGTTAGGCGCTGGTATGAAAACAGATTCAAAAAAAAAGAGTGAAAACCAAAAAAATTAAAACCAGGGGACTGCTAAATAAACTTTGACCTTAATTAAAATCTGTAATGGACTATCATTGTACCGGGTTCATAAAGCCCTCATTGTTTTCAGGTACCTTGGAGGGGGACCAAAACCCTACTCCCTTGAGCGAGTGCGACCCCTAAGGATAGAAAACCCAAAACCCAGTCTGCAACTGCCTTGTGTATCGCCTGGATTTCCGAAGTAATGGCGCTTCTATCGTACGTAGGCAAGTAGGACTTGGTCACCAATGGTGACTCTCTGTTGTGAGAGCATCGACCCTGTCCGAAGTATTGAGCATAGGCCACGCCTTCACGGGGGTGTCTGTCTCATCGTCCTGCGTCCGAGTAGGTTCTTGCACGCTCACGGGTGATTCCGTTGCGAGCGAGAACCGAAGTATTGGTTTCGCCTATCGGCTTCCTCTCTCTTTTCTTTGGCTGAGTAGGGATCCAGGAAGGGTTACAAGGACTCCAAAAAGTACAGACTACAGGTTACACAGGAGGAGGACAAGTACGAGATACTCTTCTGGCAGTACTCTCTCTCCTATAGGGTAGCGTACTAAGGACTTGTTATAAGATATGCCTGAAAATCACAACTCTAAAAATGAAAAGATAATAAATAGCCGAGCTTTCACGGCTTCACATGGCGTGAGTTGGTGAACCCGATTTTGTCTTGTGTTTGTATGGATCTAGATTAAGGTTCAAAGATCAAAGTTCCGCGCCTTTGCGCAAGTTTTGTTATGTCGTCCTTTGACCACCCCGCTCAACCGAGCCGTTCTACTGTTTTACACTTCTTTTGTTCCTCGTTGACCATCGTATCATTCTTCCAAAATCCAACATCCTCTTGTGCTTCGCGAAGTTGATCCATGGATGGTTTTGTCGGGACCATGCCGACACCTACATCGATTCCATAGACTCAACTCAGCTAATAATTTCGAGGCGATTCCCGAGAACCGATCCGGACCTTGCGGATCGAACTCCAGACTCCTCGTTTTCTACCTTTCTCTTGACCACCCAATAAACCGGGATCACTTTTGTCCCACTATCGCCGTTGTGAATGGGGGTCGATTACAGTCTACATCTCTTTCCCATTCACAACATGCTGGGGTTGACCTGAATTCCAGCTTAATCACGGCAGCTGAGAGTTAATTGCAAGTGATCTGATTCGGACTACCTCATTCTGCAGATAGAAGCCAGTGCGAGCCCTGGAGACTACTCCGGAGTTCATTTCGTCCGACTCAGATCCTGACATGGCGCCAAGAGGAAAGGGCAAGGGTCAGCAGCCACCCATACCAGAGGGACAGGTGCCAGATCAGAACCAAGTCAATGCACAGTTGATGGCATCTATCCAGGCCATACAGCAGCAGCTGACTGAGCAGGCCCTTACGCAGACCGCTTTCCAGGACATGTTGAATGATGTGATAAACCGCAGCGACGGAGGAGGAGGCCGAGGCAGAGGAGGCAGGGGAGGAGGAGGTGGAGGTGGAGAAGGTGGTGATGACCGCAATGATGATCCCGAATTCCCACCACCGCCAAAGCCGACACTTAAAGAAACATACAATCCGGGAGACAGCCAGATGACCGAGTGGATTCTCATTCCACCGGTACACGCTCACTTTGAGCTGAATCCCCAATTCATAGCCCTTCTCCCTGCATTCCATGGCAACACCAATGAAGAGCCGTACATTCACCTACAACAATTCTCCCGCATTTGCCGCACCACCCACTATCCGAATGTCCCCCTGGACATTGTCAAGATGACGGCTTTCCCCTTCAGTCTACAGGATAAGGCCCTCTATTGGGTCAATCATATGGGAAAGGTCGTGACGACCTGGGAGGAGTTGAAGTCTGCCTTCCTGCACAAGTACTACCCTCTCGGTCAGCTCAACCAGATGCGAGCCCGTATTAGTAATTTCTCCCAAGGGGCACATGAGTCCGTACATGAGGCTTGGGAGAGATTCACTGATCTGCAGGAGAAGTGTCCCCACCACGAGATCCCTAAGACCACCCTGGTCCAACATTTCTTCGGGGGACTCAATATTGAAAGTCAAAGGCTCGTAGACGCAGCATGTGGGGGCTCCCATTTCAACAAGGATGAAGATGTTGTATGGCATATTTTCGAAGAAATGGCCGAAGGAGAGGCCACCCTCTCTTCATCCAAGGCGTACCAGAAGCAGCCCCAGATCCTCCAGAAACAAGTTCACATGGCTGCATCAAAAGAAGCAGAGAGAGATGAGAGCTCCAACCTCAACATCATTGGGGGCCATCTCTCTAAGGTTGATATTATTGAGAAGCGATCACAGGACCTTGAAAAACTCGCTGTGATTGAGAAGAGGACCCAGAACCTGGATAAGCTCGATCAGATCAACAAGAACCTCGAGCTGTTGGTCGGTACGATCAACTCTGTCCAGTCGGCTACACCATCAGACGCTCCCACTGAGAAGAAAGACGAGCCGCAACCGCAGCATCAGCCTCAGCCGAGCCAGCAGCCACCGGCAGTCCAGCACGTGTACTACGTGCAGGCGCCCGACCAGGGCCCGCCGCAGCAGCAGATGGTCGTTTACCAGCCAGAGTTCCTTTCCATTCCTGATCCAGTTTTCCCACCACCACCCCTGATCCAAGAAGTTAACGGGGTATGGACAAATGATGCACAGCCGACCCGTCCTCAGGGACAACTCCAGGGTCAGCAATTTGCCAACCGGCAGTACCACCAACCTCAGGGTGGTCGTTTTGGCCAAACCTCTCAACCTCACCAACAACACCAGCAGCCTCCTCAGTTCGCACACCAATGGAGGCAGAACTTTCCTTACCAGCAGCTGCAATACCGACACCCACAGCCGTATCACCAATACGCGGCTGCTCAGCCTCAACCATACCAGCAGTATCCACCTCCGTCCTACCAGCAACTTCAACTTCCTGCTCCACCACAGCAACACCACCACCAGCCTCCCCACTCATCTAACCAACAGCAGCGTGGTCTGCACGCTGCATCTTCTGATGTGCCCCCAGCTAATCCCACCATGGAGTGTCTAGCCTAGCTTGTTCAAGGGCTAGCGGAGATGACCAAGCGGCTTGATGACCTGACCGCCACTCGCACTACCATTCCGGCGCAGGTCGAAGCCAACCCCAACAATTTCAAGAAGAAGGAGCAGGTAGAATGTGATGTCCAGTCCGCGTGTGATAACGATATTACTGTTTATTCTAAATCTGTTACTCTCAGGAGCGGTAGGGCCTTGCCTCCACCTGCTACCAGATGTGGGGTGAGTAAAGAAACAGGTGGATCGTCATCTTCCGCATCAGCCGTGCCAACTCCAGGGGCGGGTGAGGAGGAAGACGAAGGAGAAGCCAGTCCAGCCGTCGTGCCATGTCATCAACCTCAGCCAAAAACACAAAAAAATCAGCAAAAACAAAAACAACAAAAAGAAGCATGTAGCAGAAGCGAAGCCGCGCCAGCCTTGGAGGAGCAGCCAGCAGCAGCCGATCCCTTGCCAACCGATGGAGCAGATGCTACCCTTTTTGATCGCTCAGCAGCACCAGCCTATCCAGATCCAGCTTGTACTCCTTTTTGTAGTCCGGATGTACAACATTCTGTGGGCGATGATTTTGATGTAAATAAGAACTCTAATTTTCCTGCCAGTAATGTGAATATTCCTTTTCCGCATGCAATACAAAAATCCAAAAAAATTGCAAAAAGAAAAAAACTGCATTGTCTGATCCAGGTGTCGTGGACATTTTGGATAAATTGACTGTTGAGATTCCCTTGCTGAAGGCCGTGGAATACATGCCAGCTGTGAAGAAAGGATTGAAAGAGGCATGTACTAACAGGCGTCGCCCAGCGCAAGATAACAGACGCCGAGAGGTAGAAAAGCACGTTCTATCCATGGCCACAGTTGCAGCTATCACCAACCTCCCCCAGAAAAAGCAAGATACAGGAGCACCTCTGATCAGTTGTGTGATTTTCGATCAGGTCTTCGAGCGTACTCTACTTGACAGTGGTTCTTCCATTAACCTTATGCCCTCGTCCATAATGCAAGAATTCGGGCTGGGACCGCTCAAGCAGACACGTATGATCCTTCAGTTCGCTGACCGATCCGTCAAGCGGCCCCGAGGTCTGCTGGAAGACGTGATAGTTACCGTGCAGGAGATGAAATTCCCAACTGACTTTGTAGTCCTTGATATGGACTCTCCTGCACCACTGCTCCAGACTCCTATCATCCTTGGCAGGCCATTTCTCCGTACTTCAGGTGCCGTGGTTGATTACGGGTCTGGAAAGATCACTTTCAGCTCGAACACCCAGCAAATCACGATCAACATGAACAAGGAGCAGAATGCCACAACTGATGAGAGTCAAGCAGCACCAGAAGCAGACTGTGATTTTATTGCAGAAATCAGAGACTCAGATTTGTCGCTGGACGATCCATGGACCCTAGAAATCCTCACTCTTGAGGAGGACTTGGAAAGCACAATCAGCATATGCTCCGATGATTTGTGGGAGACAGATTCTCAGATGCAGGCGCATCTTCATGAGCATTCACTCCAGACCGAACACGATCAGCTCACCGCAGAACCGTTCGGTACATCACTGGGATCTCAACAGGAGGTTGAGGATGGTAACAGTCTCAAGGTACATCCCACCACCAGCATGGTATCAGAAGTGACCGATAAAGTGGACAGACTAAAACCAGAACTCAAGCCACTTCCTGCAGGCCTGAAGTATGCTTTCCTTGCGGGTGAAGAACACGTGTATCCGGTCATTATCAGCAGCAGACTGAGTCCGGATCAGGAATCTCGACTTCTCGAGGTTCTAGAAAAGAACCGCAAGGCACTTGGTTGGAGCGTATCAGACCTCCGAGGGATAAATCCAGCTCTGTGCTCACACCATATCTATATAGAAGACGATGCCAAGCCGTCCCGCGAATTTCAGAGAAGGCTGAACCCTAACCTTCGGGACGTGGTCATGAAAGAAATCACAAAATGGTGTGATGCAGGCTTCATCTATCCCATCTCCGATTCAAAGTGGGTAAGCCCCTTGCATGTAGTCCCCAAGAAATCCGGGCTTACCGTGGTCACAAATGAAAAAGGAGAGGAAATTTCAACTCGGATACCGACATCCTCGCGGGTGTGTGTTGACTACCGCCGTCTTAATGCAGCAACCAAGAAGGACCACTTCCCCTTGCCATTTATTGATCAAGTATTGGAGAGATTAGCAGGCAAGGAGTTCTTCTGCTTCCTGGATGGGTACTCCGGGTACAACCAAGTGGCGATCGCCCCTGAGGATCAAGAGAAGACTACCTTCACTTGCCCGTTCGGTACCTACGCCTTCAAGAGGATGCCCTTTGGATTATGCAATGCACCCGCAACCTTCCAAAGATGCATGCTAGCTATATTCGCCGAGATGGTAGGCAGTTTTCTCGAGGTGTTCATGGATGATTTCTCTGTCTATGGTGATAGTTTCGATTCTTGCCTCGAGCACCTAGACAGAGTGCTGCAGAAATGCCGGGAAGTCAATTTAGTGTTCTCATGGGAAAAGAGCCACTTTATGGTCACAGAGGGTATTGTGCTGGGCCATGTCGTTTCCAAACGTGGCATGGAAGTCGACCCAGCCAAGGTGGATGTCATTTCAAACCTTCAGCCACCTCAGTCAGTAAAGAATGTGAGGTCATTCCTGGGGCATGTGGGATTTTACAGACGATTTATCAAGGACTTCAGCCGCATTGCCCGACCTCTGACAGAACTCTTGTGCAAGGAGACGGAGTTCATTGTTGATCAGCCGGTTCTCCTTGCTTTCAATAAATTGAAGGAGCTTATCACTCAGGTTCCAATCTTACAGCCTCCCGACTGGACACTTCCATTTGAGATAATGACCGATGCGTCAGATTTTGCAGTCGGAGCTGTTCTTGGACAGAGGAAAGACAAGGCGGCCTATGCCATTCACTATGCCAGCAGAACATTAGATGAAGCTCAAAGAAATTATACAGTGACAGAGAAAGAACTGCTGGCTGTGGTTTTCGCCTTAGAGAAGTTCAGATCCTATTTGTTGGGGTCGAAGGTCACAATTTTCACGGACCACTCTGCTATCCGGTACCTACAGCAGAAGAAGGATGCCAAGCCCAGACTGATTCGTTGGATCCTTCTCCTCCAGGAATTCGATCTGGAAATCAAAGACAAACCTGGAGTTCAGAATGTGGTAGCAGATCACCTCTCCAGAATTGAGCAGCATGAGCCTCCTGTGAGCAATGCACCTATCACAGAAACCTTCCCTGACGAAGCTATCTTAGTTGTGGATGCTCTCCCTTGGTATGCTGACATTGTCAATTACCTCGCCTCGGGGGTAATACCTTCGGATTGGACGAATAATCAGAAGAAGAAATTCATGTCGACCATCCGCTTCTACCAGTGGGAAGATCCTCTCCTATTCAGAGAAGGGGCAGATTGTATTTGGCGCAGGTGCATTCCTCAGACGGAGCAATCTAGTGTCCTCGAGCATTGTCATTCGCTCGAATCTGGTGGGCACCATTCTGGAGATCGTACGGCAGCAAAAATATTGCAGTGTGGCCTCTGGTGGCCCACTTTATTTAAGGATGCAGCAGAATTTTTTAAAAGATGTATTGACTGTCAGCGACTGAAAGGGACACTCACTGCCAAAGACTCAATGCCTCTGAAAATCATTCAGATAGCAGATGTTTTTGATGCATGGGGCATGGACTTCATGGGACCTTTCCCTAACAGTCAAGGTTTTGAGCACATCCTTCTTGCCGTAGATTACGTGAGTCGCTGGGTTGAAGCTATCCCCGCCCGAGCCGCCGACAGCAAAACAGTTTGCCAGTTTCTGAAGAAGAACATCATTTCGCGGTTTGGGATACCAAAGATTCTCATCTCAGACGGGGGTAGCCATTTCATCAACAAAGAGGTCAAGAAGTTAACGAAGGAGTACGGCATCGATCACCGTGTCGCGTCTCCTTATCATCCGCAGACCAATGGCATGGCGGAGTTATCCAATAGAGAAATCAAGACCATATTGCAGAAACTTGTTAGGCCAAACAGAAAAGACTGGTCTCAACTCTTGAACTCAGCTCTTTGGGCTTACCGTATGACCTACAAGTCTCCCTTGGGCATGTCGCCCTACCGTCTTGTATATAGAAAACCATGCCATCTGCCCGTGGAATTAATTCACAAATCTCTTTGGGCAATTAGTAATTGTAACTTGGACTCACGAAAAAGTGGTCAGAAGAGAAAAGACGATCTGAACAGGCTCCTGGAATTCCGAAACTGCGCATACGATAACACCTTGATGTATAAGGAGAAGGTGAAACGCTGGCATGATCGGCACATCAGACGAAAGACCTTCGACGTTGGGCAGAAAATGTGGTTGTTTGATGCAAAGTTACGGATATTCCCAGGAAAATTAAAGAGTAAGTGGACAGGGCCATTCCGAGTATGTGAAGTGCGTGACAACGGAAGCATTGCGATATCAGAATTGTCTCCTGACGCACAGCCCTTCGTCGTCAACGGCCAACTACTGAAGCCTTACTTGGAACCCGATGCATTCTTGGCCATTGTTGACTCTATTCAACTAGTGCACCACAATGACATCTCCACAGCACCTGCAGCACCAAAAGATTCAGACGATGTACTCCAACAACTATTTCTCTGATTTTCTTCTTTTCTTCTTTTCATCTTTTCATTTTCTATTTTCTTTTCTATCTAAAAGGTGCCGGCTTTGTAGACAGTTTTCTATACTTAGGACGTACTTTGTCCTAAGTATAGGGGGACGTGCACCTAGAATTTTTGATTTCGGTTCGATCTTCTCCATTGTCTCCTCTTCTTTTCTATACTTAGGAGTATCTCACCCTAAGTATAGGGGGAGACAATCTGAGCACGATCAGTATATTCACACCCTTGACCCTCCCCGCTTTGTGTACAGTCTGCTATACTTAGGATTATTTGATCCTAAGTATAGGGGGGACGGTCAACATCTCATTCATTCATTTCTTTCATACTTATTCTTTAGATCTGTCTATACTCAATATGAGTTATGTCTTTGCTTTTTCCTTTCGATCTATGAGGACATAGCTCAAGCTAAGTATAGGGGGGTCGTATATACCATGTATATACTAAAAGCCATAACTCATACTGAAAAATAAAATATCACTACAACATAAAATAAAATATAAAAAGTAGCTTTACAATAATGAAAGATGATTATGAGTTCCTCAGACTCATTGTAATTATGCTGACTAGTGAGTCAGAAAAGTGTTTTGTACGAAACATTTTCCTTTGAAAAATCTTGTGAAATTTGTTTGAAAATAGCGTGAACAAGTATTCAACAATTGAAAAATTAGTTTGTGTGTAAAACCTATTTTCTTTGAGTGAAAGCAAAAACTTTGTGAAAATTAGTGTGCAAATGATTGTGAAAAGTTGATTGTCAAAAGTGTTTTGAAAAATCTATCTATGTTGTGTAAAACATTTGTAAAAGGATTTTCAAATGCGTGTACATGTTGCAAAATTATTTTGGACTAGAGTTTTCAAAAACCCTTGTGAAAATGATTCTCGAGTAAGTCTGAGGAATCCGCACAAAAATCTCTCATTTGTAAATAAGGAATAAGTCAAATAAAGTTTATAAGAACTGAAACCATATTATACGTCAAATACAATTTTTCTTCTTTTGTATCTACTGATTAATAAATCAGATACCTATACAATATGATTTGAAAAATAGTGTGACCAGTTTGAAAAATTTGATGTGAAATGATTTCAAATGTGTGAAATGGTGTTGATTGCAAAACTTTTCTTTGTGTGAAAGAAAGGATTTCAAAAACCTATGTGCAAATGTTTTAAAAAAAATGCTTGTCAAACTTATTGTGAAAATTGTATATATATACATATAGTGTGAAGAATCTTTGCAAAAATAGTTTTCAAATATGTGTAAAGGATTGCAAAAATTATCGTGTACTATAGTTTGTAAAATTATTTTCAAAAAGCTAATAAGAACACCATTGCAGATACTAGTAAATCAGAAACAAGACACATACAATTCTTTCTGTACATACCCAAATAAACTATTTCATTCACACCTGTAAGGTTGCTAAAAATTCCTAAATTTTGAAAATAAAGCAGCACGCCCGTGTAAATAAGTGTATATACTTTTCGAATATTTTCAGTTCGCACTTCCTATGCAGAAATTCTTTTTGTAAAAACATTCTTTGATCCTTTCAAATTTTTGTGAAAAATTGCATCATTCATTGTGCACAGCATAAGCATACCATTCATGTTCTTTTTGAGTGAAGCTTGATGATTGAATCAGTCTAAGAAAGTCTCAAATTGGAGCTCGGTTAGACCTTACCGCACCTAATTGCACTGGAACCTTATGGGAACTAGGTTTAAGGCACCTCAGGTCTATACAGACTTAATTCTTTGAGAAATCAGGGTTGGGTTCAAGTCACCTCAGTGGACTAACTAGAACTTCTCGAGACACACGTATGACTCTTGCCGACCGTGATCTAACTTGGACACCTGCACCTTTCACTTGGCTTAACTCAGTTGGAGTGGTGAGGGTGTTGGATTTGCCAGTCTGAGACGCACACAGGTGGAAACATTCGTCCTCGTCTAGGGAGGGAAGTGCACCCCAACCGGATCCAATAGCAATGAGGTCTAAAGACAGGAGATTGTGGGTTGCGATAAAGCTTCAAAAGAGGGATAGTCTACTGGCTCAAGAGGAAAAACTCCTTATGTAAATGCTGCTGTGAATAGTATGTTGAAAAAAAAAAGAGAGAAGGTCAGGCCTGTACAAAAATAAAATGCCTGCAAAGTATGTACAAAGTTAATAAGCAAGCTTGAGCTCCAAAGTCAAATATGTAAGCCTGCAGCTGGATGACTTGACTACACTGGTCTTGCATCCCGGGATAGGTAGCTACACTGGCTACCATCCATTCTTCTCTTCACCCCCTCCTCTTGAGCTGGTTGCCACTTGAACTTAGAAGGGAATACCCTGCTCCTCGAGGAAAGAGCTGTTGGATTGGGGAATCATTGGGTTGTCATTCTGGAGAAGTCAGTTCCTTGATCATTTCAGTTGGGGAGAGCCACTATCACTTACACCGTACAAGTCAGCTTCATAGTTATAAGAGTTTGCGTATGATGTAGACTAGTTCTGACCCGGCTATTGAGGTGGGTTGAACCGAGTTATGTGATTATCGAAGGCTGTTGTACTTTAGAGCTGGTTCCCGACTCGGTTCCACACACCTTCACACCCAAGGTCTGACAGGAGCTCCAAATTCAGATTTTGTAAGGACATGCATTGCACTGAAAGCACCCCAATTCACTCTATCTTTCTTGCATTTTCCTTTTTCTTTTCTTTATTCTTTTTGCACTTATTGCATAAGTGTTTGCTAGGGACTAGCAAAGGCAAGTATAGGGGGGTGATGAATCTCCATTTCATCACCTTTATTCTATCATTTTGGCCTCAAAAACCCCAGCAAATGCATGTAAATAGCATCAATGTGTACATAATAGCATTCATTATTCATGTGTATTAATTGTATATAAAATAAGGTTTTTAATGCCAAAATTATAGAATAAAGAGAAGAAAAGAAAAAGGAATAAAATATTGCAAATATTTTATGACCCTAACCCCGAGACCAAGGCCAGCATGGAATTGGTCGACAAGGAATAAAGTAGGGGGAGATAAGGGCCAGTATACAATAAATACTTCATTTATTAATTCATTTATTCATGCATTTTTGGCACCTATTTTGTACATAATTATTTATTCATCAAATAAAGAAACTTTGTACATGAAAGTTGTAGATAATAATGTAAATAAAAATACAAAATTAAGTTTGTGTAAAAACAATACCCAGTGTACATTTTATACACAGAATAAAAAGCCAAAATCTCAAATTCACAGACCCATATCTTGCAAATAAAAACTCCAAATCACCCAAACTCACCTTTAATTGTGTATAGCATTCCATAAACTATTTTATAAAATTGGTTTCATAATTTTTGGAGCTCATATGCAGAAGTTAGGTTTTTGGCCCTTCTTGTATATAGGATTGATTAAAATATTCATTTTATTCAGTATTTATTATTTGTACAAAATCATATTTTTAGAATTTTGTAAATAATGTATATAATGCATGTACACATTAAAAATAGAAGGAAACCAAAACTAATTTGTAAAATAAAATGAGTCCATACATTCATAGACACTACACCTATGACATGTACCTATCTATCAATAAAAAGGGTTTTAATCCTTGAATCTTTTGCTCTTCTATATTTTTATAATAATATATACATTATACATAACTCATTAAAAATACAAAACCAAAATAAAAATCAAGAAAAAATATTAAATAAATTAAGTGTACAAAAGACATAGACAAAATACCTATAAGTATACCTACATACATCTTTACCTATTTATTTAAAAATATACATAAATGCATAAAAATCAAACAAAAATATCTTTATACTCACAAAAATAAATTATGAATTTATAAAATAAGTCCATAAAATAATAAAAGAAAATAAACAAATTAAAAATAAAATACATGAAAATACATGTAAATACATACATATACACATTATTAAAATAAAACTATAATAAAACACCTCAAAAAATTCAATAAAAATCGTAAACAAATACTAGATGAAATAATACACATTTTTTATTTTGTAAGAAAAAATTAATAAAATCATTTAGGGCATCAAATAAATCAATCTTCCATCAGGTCCTCTATTTTGGCGTTTAGCGGCTGAGGTGGACCAATCAGGTCCCTCCGCGAGTTGACTCCAGTCAACTTGACCTCCAGCCGCCCGATGTGACGCAGCCCGTCTCTTCGCCCATCTTCTCCCATTTTTCCCGGACACACCATCCATCAATCGAGGATGCTTCCTTCACAAGAATTAATCCCTAATCATCCATGATGCCCGCCGATTCTTTGGATCAACCTAATACTCTCTAGATCATGCAATAATCGCCGGTCAATAAGGCCACTCGCCAACGTTTATAAATAACAAGCTCTGCCTCCTTCCTCAGATTTGGCCACTTTTTTATCCAATCTCAAGCCTTAATTCTAGTCCTAGGACATTCCTCGTGATAGGGGGAGTGAGCTGGTGCCTCGAATTGGCCGGAGAGAGGAGGATTTTGTCGCGGCGGAGCTCCGTCGTCCGCCCTGCTCCCTGGAGGCCCCCAGGTATAAGAGCTGCCCTTTTATGCATTTTTAGTTAGCCTTTAATGTTAGCATTTCATTCCAGTAGTTAGATTAGTTGTTAGTTAATCACCCTAGCGTAAAAATAAAAAATCGAAGTTCGCCGGAGCTCCGCTCCGGCGACTTCTCCACTGTGGATCTGACCGTATCCGACAGCCCTGTTCACCCCATTTCGAAGCCCAACGCTTTCTCCATCTGTCGCACGCATTTGTTCAACCCAGGACCCTAGGTCCTGGCGAATCGGGGCTCCTCCTCCGCCGTTCGCCGGAGCCCCTCCGCCCACCTCATTTTTGCGTTGCAGCTTCAAAACCCCAGGTCGAGGAGCATGCTCTCTCGCCCGCGGTTCTTCCTGTGCAGGAACTTCGAAGAATCGAGCCCAAATGGGCTCGCATTGAACCAGGAAGAGGTTCCTGGGGGCCCCTTTCTTCTCCGACCTCGCTCCATCGACTCGGACCCCCAGGAGCCATGAGACCACCGTCAGACGATGCGGAAGCCTCCCAGCTACGATCAGAGAGCTTCAGATGCACGGGAGGTGCCCGGAGGAGCCCGAGCTACCCGATCGAAGCTCGCCGGGGGCGAGCTTCTTCCCAGTTCTTCCAGGTGCCTTCCGCACCGTTGGATCGAGAGGGGCGGCCCAGATTGAACGCTGACCGTTTGATGAAGATGTACATCCACCTTCAGATCAGCCAGGAGGTTCTAATCCTGGCCCTTCATCGCCGAACCGATGTCCGCCGTCCGATGGCCGCCACGTGGATAAGTGGCGCCTCCAGCGCCGCAGGATGAAAAGCTATGTTTAGGGGTAAATTTCATACCAAGCCCCTTACTTTTTGTATTTAGTATTTAATCCCAAAAATAAAAGTTTTAGTTGTAAATAAGTTGTAAAAATTGTAGTTGGAGCCCCTAATGTTTTCATATTTACACTTTAGTCCCTCCGCACCTCACGTGCAGCAACCACGTGAGGCGCATGAAAATTTGCATCTAAACCCTGCCGGGTTCTTGTATTTATTAAATGGTCCTGAAAATAAAAGTTAAAGTGTATTTTTGTTGTAATTTTTGCATGTATGCCCCTGCCAACTATTTTATTTGCAAAAATACCCCTGCCAGGCCATTTAATTTTTGAAGGCTTGGTCTATTTATTTTATGCTTCATATTAAATCGAAAAATCTTGCAAAAATAGACTTAAGCTCCTGTTTGGTCATGCTTGAACGCCATATTTTTAGTTTTGCATTTTGTTGCATTTTTGCATTTATTAAAAATCAAAAACATGTCTTTAATTCCCTGTATGACTTATAAAATCCCAAAAAAATATGAAAATGCCTCGAAAAATCCCAAAAAAATTACCTATGGTGTATTTTGACTTATATTAGTGTCAGTCAAAAAATCCCTAAAAATGTCAAAAAGAAAACCTTAAAAATTCAAAAATACCCAAAAACTTCAAAAAAATATAAAAAATCAAAGAAAAATCAGAAAAATATAAACTCAGGCCCTATGTATGCCATATTTTATTATCGTTATTAGAAAATTAGTGTGGAAAATTTTTGAGGCTGTTAGCTATTTTTAATCTCTATTTTTGTTACAGCCAGTACCTAGTCCACTGTTTGCTATTATTTAGCTATTTAAAAATACTAAAAATGTTTGCAAAATACCCAAAAACCATAAAAACAGTAAAAAGCCATGAAAATTCCAAAAAGAACCTTTTCCTGAATTTTTGACTATTTTTGAGTATTTTTGTGAATATTCTAATACCCCCCTTTTATGTACATATATCTATATGTCCTAAAAAAAATATATTATATATAAGTGATTAGTTATATGTATTCTCATTAATCTTAACATAAAAAAGAAAAAAAATATATATATATATATACATTTATTTTATTATATTTATATATACATATATATATATATATATTACATGTATTATCAGCTATATACTTACCCTCTATGGGTACATATAATTAATATATTTATATTATATCTATATATATAATATACTTAATTATTATATTTTAATAATAAATAAAAAAAACCCACACAAGGATGACTGTGATTGACATGTAGGCTATTGCATTTTGTGTTGCTCTCTGTGGTTCGACCTCTACATACTTGTCATTATACATTTTGTGGTAGAGTAGATAAAGATTGATTCACATTTGTTTTGAGCTTGATTGTTGTATTCTTTGGATTGTGGGTTAATTGCTGATTAACACCGGTCTTCTATGAGTGGTTGCCTCAGCAACAACACTTTTATATTTTTCATGGTGACCCTCATGGATTACCACTGTTATCACCTCTCTGAGGATATTCACATGAAGTAGCCCCAGGGATTAATGATTTGGGAACGTAAGGTGTGAAAGCTAAAGAAATCCATCTATAGACTCAAATAAGCTTCTTGTTGTTGGAACACAAGATTTGATGAAATTATAAATGTTATGATTTCAGATAGAATCTTGATGAACCATGTGAAGCTTAATGGGAGTTCTATTGTGTTCATCGTGCTAAATGTAGATAATATCCTAATCATTTGGAATGATATAAGGATGATAATAAGTGCTTTATAGACTTGCTATTCCATATCTTGAAATATGATTTCAAGGATACCTCTTGGATCTTAGTTCTAAAGGTGTTCAGAAGCAAAGAGAAGAGGGTATTGAGTTTGTCACATTTATAGTACCCCTTGGACATGTTCCATTTTCTTGGAAATTCCAAGAAAGGCTTCCTTCCCATAAGATTTGGTACTGACCTATCTAAAGGGATATCACCTCAAAGAGTTGAGGAAGTGAATGCTAGAACTGCTTGCACTTGTGCATCAGTTACGAGAAGCTAAGTGTGTGCTGAATGTGTACAAAAGCCAGATATCTGCCATGCAGTGGGAGTAGTAAAGTGTTGCTAATCCTACTATGGAGAAAGAACACTTGATTGCAGTAATAACAAAATCTTCATAGATGACAAGATTTTTTTGAGATAGTGATCTCAAAGTCATATCTTCAAGAGCTTAAGACTTTATAGATAGAGATCTAAAAAGGTCTTAACTATTGATACCTTATGAGATAGTGATCTCCAAGAATAAGGGTATTCTGATTAGGATTATGGAAATACTGGTTATAATAATTATTGAGCAATAGTGTCAAGGACACTATAATTGCTTTATCAAGATTGAGTATTGGTTGCATAAGATGCAACATTCGCATTGGATGCGAGCACTGTTACTAAGAGATATGCAAGTGCCATAAAAGGACTTGGCATAGTTTTTTTTTGGGAACAGAGTGACTGATCAGCTTACCTAGCTATTTTTTAAATAGCCTATGATTGTCACATGAGTGTGGGTTTAAATGATTAGCCCATTATTGGCTCTTTGGGCTAGTGGGAGATTGTTGGACATGCGAGCCCACGGCAAGCCATTATGCAATAAGTGTTATTGCACGTATCATTCCCTGATCTGAAATGAAGAATAAATAATTTGCATAATAGGTCCCTTTGTACAATTAGGGTTATGTACCATGACCATCTTGATAGTCATATAGTTGTTGATTAATTAGATGAATCATAGAGGCTGGTGCTTGGATGAATATCTAATGGGTTAGATAGAGGACTCATCAAGTACCGTCAAATGATTATTAAGAGATGATCTCCAGCCTGAGTAGGAGATGGCAATCCTTTCTCACATAGGCTGATATCTGACCGACCTCTTGATGCAGGTCCTCTGCATGGGAATAGTGATTCGGAGGTGTCAGATTAGTTAAGTCAAAGGGTTGACTTAGTGAGATCGAGATAACCTAAGTCATATGTTGAATGCTGTCACAGCATATGCACGCATCACCAGAGACAGATGTGTTGCTATATGTCTGAGTGTGTACATTTGGCAGACCAACAGGTTGATGACCTAACCAAGGTCTATACACCGGCACGTTGGTGTGCATGCAGGGGCATATGAGTAATACAAACTCTCAAAGGGATCATACATCTTCACTTATGAACCGGAAGACATGAGCTCACTCATGAGGTATTGGGATCAATCAAATTCCATGCATGGTCGTCGTGCTTTAGAAGCATGACATGAATTTTAAGGTATGATATATGCTTTGGGAAAGCATATGATCGATACCAATTCCCAATGACCAAGATTGAGAAACTTGGTGATCAAACCCTGAAGAAGACAATGTAAAATTGATCTATATCTTCAGGTTGATCATTGGTCTTCCAGTATGCAGGATGTGCAGGTATTGGGAATACCTGAGGGTGATGTAATCATAAACGATTGTATAACCATGACGCTTCTAGTCCGAGGGAGTGATGAAACAAGTATGGATTTTAGTGGCTCCTTTCAGTAGAGAAGTAACTTAATCTTAGTCCAAGTGTTGGACATTGATCTGAATGTGATTCAGATGCAATGAGAAGATTAAGTATACAGACTTGGTTTAATCAAGCATCTGTGGGAGGTCCGTTAGATCTGGATTTGAGATGAGATCTCAATATCCAAGTCACTATACGTGGAACAATACAATCGCTCTGTCCTTATCTCCAAGTATCCGTGGAGAAAGCACACTATTCTTGAAGGAGCTCAAGAATAATTCCTATGATGAATTTTGTATTTAAGCAAGAAGGTCTTGATGATTAAATGAGATTTAATTATCAAGTATAATATGAATGAGATTCATATTGTGAGAATGATTATCCAAGATAATTAAATGGGATTTAATTATCAAGGATTAGAGAATGTGGATAATACTATCCATAATATTTGTGTATTATAAATATGATTTATAATATACATATATTGAAGAGAGAGAGAGAGAGATTTCGTAAATAGAATTTGTAAATCATTAAATGTGGATTGGATTCGCATTTATTAATTAATTGGAAATGCAATTTACAAATTAGTTTGGGTTGCGAATATGATTCATATTTTTTCAATGGCATGATTGAAATATTCACAAATTAATTTGGAATTAATATGGTGGATATTTTTATGATAAAGATGATTACAAATACATTAAGAAATAATAATATAAAATAAAAGAGAGATGAATAACCACCATATGAGGTGGCATCACAAATGACATGGTCAAAGGTGACGCCCCCTTATTTTTAGGGGGTATTTGTTATCTCCATTTTATTATATTATTATCTCTTGATGATTAATTTATGTTAAATTAAATTGTGTTGATAATGTTGCAACATATATTTAATTTAAATATAAATTAATGTTGTTGGCTTTTAACCAACAACAATCTTGGCCATTGGTTAATACATAGTCCACCATGGCCGTTGGATCTATGTATCCCATGGATTGAGATCCATTGGATCCTAAACTAATATAAAAGGAGGGCTAGCCTAGCCTTTCTTGGTACATTATCAAGAGTTGTAGAAGCCTACTACTCTCTCTCTCTCATTCTCGCCCTCTCTCTTTCTCTTCTCCATCAAGTGGCCGTCCACTTTCTGTTGAGAAGGAGAGACTCTCGCCTTCGCCTTCGACGACTCGGGGATCTCCTTCTTCTTTAGGGCGACTTGCTCAAGAGGAAGACGATGGATTTCGTTTGACAAAATCAGGGGATTCATTGCTTGGATCTTCATCGAGGATTGCGGGAGGAATGCGTCTCATCATCGCGCCCGCAAGTGCGTTCTTCGTGGATCGGACTTAAGACAGGAGGATCTCACGTTTGGGATCTCACGATCACAACCACACTCCAAGAGGTATTCCTTGTACTTGTGGTTTTGATGAAACGATTCGAGAAGTGTTCTCGTGATCATGTGGTTTAATCGTTTATAAATTTTTTAAATTCCACTGCATCCTGCGACTAGTGCGACTAGTCACCTCGATCGTATGAGATATGATCGTCACGCTTCTGTGATGCATTTGAGGATTCTCAATATCCTTCAAAGACCACCATCCATAGGAAGATAATGAACCACAATGCAGATATCCATGTGCTTACTCGTGCCACTTGCTTCACCATTCAAAACCGATTGCCAGCCAAGAGCCCTGATGCAGGAGATCCATATGTCAGATGCCATATCCATGAGCAGTGGTTTGATCGTACCCTAATAGACATCGTGTCTTCTATTAACCGTCTTCCGACAACTTTACTCGACCGATTCGAGTTCGCTCTCTTCGACAGAGCATGACGGTCCTTCAGTTTGCTGGTAAATCTGTCAAGAGGACAAAGGGGTTATTGAAGGATGTGGCCATCACAATTCATGGCTTGAAATTTCCCATGGACTTTGTTGTATTGGAAATGGAGATCCCTGAGTCTGTGACTACTACTCCCATCATCGTACGATGCCCATTCTTGGCCACAGCCAAGGCAGTGTCCGATCATGATAGTGGGAAGGTATACTTTCACGTCGATGGTGAATGTGTACAAATAGGGACGATCGAGGAGACCAGAGCGATAGATTCAGCCTGCTCCGAGTAGTTGAGTGATTCAGAGCAGATGACCAATGAAGAGAGAGACACCCACCAGTAGTGCGATTTTGTAATCACAGACGATGAGGTAGTTTGGTCAGATCCCGTATCACGAGCTCTTGTCATGCCATAAGATAGTGCAGACTTACAGATTGTGGTGGACGGAAGTTTAGAGAGCACACTCTTGGCACCATACACATTTAAGGTTGATGATCGTATGCAAGATAGTGAAGCAGAGTATATTTCATGTTCTTCTGATTCAGATCCCTTGGATTCAGGCATTGATTGGGATGACTTTGAGGATTAGTTGCCATGTCTAATTCCTTCAAAGCCGACAGCTAGGGCGGAGAGTGAGCCAACACGGCTTACAGAGACACCAGCATGGCCACCATTGCCAGATTTTCACATATAGTGAGAGTTCTCCAATGCAGATCTGGTAGCCTTCACTCGAACATTTCAGATGCCAGATTTGCGAGCTCCTAGTTGTCCAGAACTGAAGACCTTTCTGTAGTCGATGAAGTACAACTTCCTTGCTGGTGAGAAAGAGATGTTCCCAGTCATTATCTCAGTGGATTTGACTGGAGATCAAGAATCTTGTTTGATGAAGGTTCTTGAAAGAAACCGTAAGCAATTGGATGGAACGTAGTTGATCTCTAGGGGATAAGTCCAGCCTTGTGCTCCCACCTCATCTATGTCGAAGAGTATGCCAAGCCATCGCGCGAGTTCCAACGACGGCTGAACCTAAATCTTCGAGATGTGGTTATGAGGGAAATATCAAAGTGGTGGGGCACCGATTTTTATCTACCCCACCTCTAACTCCAAGTGGGTTAGTCCACTACATGTGGTACCTAAGAATACGGGTATCACTACAGTTGTGAGCAAGTCTGGAGAGGAGATAGCTATCCAGGTACCCATTTCTTGGAGGGTTTGTATGGACTGCAGACGATTGAATCAGGCCACTAAGAAGGACAATTTCTCGCTGCCATTTATTGGTCAGATTATCGAGAGTCTAGCTAGGGAGAGTCATTACTGTTTCCTTGACGGGTACTCCGGATACAACTAGGTGGCCATAGCGCCCGAAGCCTAGGAGAAACCGACATTCACCTGTCCAGTTGGGACATATGCTTTTAGACGAATGTCCTTTGGTTTATGTAATTCCCCGACTACATTTCAAAGGTGCATGCTTTCCGCCTCTTCGGACATGGTGGGTGATTGTTCGGAGGTCTTCATGGATGACTTTTCGGTCTACGGTGATGGGTTTGATGCTTGTCTTAACTAACTAGATAGCGCACTTCAGTGCTGCATATAGTTCCATCTAGTGTTATCTTGGGAGAAGAGTCACTTCATGGTGACTCAGGGGACAATGCTTGGACATATCATCTCCAACAAGGGCATGGAGATCAATCCGACCAAGATGGATATCATCAAGAAACTCAATCCACCGCCCAAGTTATGACAGTTGCAGTATTTTCTAGGGCATGTCGATTTCTACCAACGATTCATTAAGGATTTCAATCGTATTGCCCGACCGCTTACTGATCTGTTGACGAAAGACACCGAGTTCATTGTAGATGATAAGTGTCTAGCGTCATTTGAGACTCTCAAGGGATTAGTTGTTGAGGCTCCTATCCTTCAGCCACCCGATTGATCTCTCCCATTGAAGATCATGATGGATGCTTTTGATTTTGGCATAGGGCTTGTGCTAGGACAGATGAGGGATGGATTGCCTTATGACATACACTACGCTAGCCGGACTTTGGATGCCACTCAGCGGAATTGCACTGTGACTAAGAAGGAGATGTTAGCCGTAGTCTTTGCTTTGGACAAGTTCAGATCTTATATTCTTTGATCCCGAGGGAAGATATTTACAGATCGCACTGCCATCCGACACCTCATGGAAAAGAAGGATGCCAAAGCTAGATTGACCAGATGGTTCCTTCTACTGTAGGAGTTTGACATAGAGATTAAGGATAAGCCTGGAGTAAATAATGTGGTAGTGGATCACCTCTTCGGTTTAGAGATTCTTGAGGATTCTGATCATATTGCACCTATTACAGAGACCTTCCCAAACAAGGTCATCCTTGCTATCGCCTCGCTTCCGTGGTACGTCGACATTGTGAACTATCTTGTCGTCAAGAAAGTTCCACAAGGTTGGCCCTGACAATGACTTGAGACTTCCCTTGCGATGGCCAAGTCGTACCATGGGGAGGATCCCATCCTTTATCATGAAGGAGGGGATAGTGTCTGGCATCGGTGCTTTCCTCATGAGGATCACCACAACGTCCTCACATACTGCCACAAGCTTGAGGCAGGAGGACATCATTCTGGGAGGAGGACTGATAACCGCGGGTATGTCATGCGAGGGTCACCATAATAAATGTCTCAAGTGTCGCTGAGGCGACCACTCACAAAACACCCGGGTTGATCAGCAATTAACCCACAATAAAAGAATGTATCAATTAAGCTTCAAAAATAAATGTGAATTAATCTTTATTTACTCTACTATAAAATGTACAGTGACAAGCATGTAGAGGTCGAACCACAGAGAGCAATACAAAATACCATAGCCTACATGTATCTCAGAGTCATCCTTGTGTGAAGTGGGTTTTGAATTTTAAAATATTTATTATTATTTTTTTATAATAATTAAGTAATATATATATATATAATATAATTATAAGTATATGTATACCCATAGAGGGTTAGGATATAGCTTATAATACATACAATATGTATATAGGTATATATAAGTATAATGAAATATATATTTTTTATTTCTTTTTTTTATATATATTAAAGGTAATAAATAGATATAAGAATGCATATAAATAATTAGATAAATATATGTATATATTTTAATATATTTTTTTAGGAAATATATATAACTATACATAAAGGGGTATTATAATAGTTACAAAAATACTCAAAAATAGTCAAAAATTCAGGAAAAGAGTTTTTTTGGGATTTTCATGGTTTTTTTACTGTTTTTGTGATTTTTGGGCATTTTTCCAAATATTTTTAGTATTTTTAAATAGCAAAATAGGAGCAAACAGTGGAATAGGGGCTGGCTGTCATAAAAATAGACATTCAAAATAACAATCAAACTCAAAAATTTCCAACATCATTTTTCTAATAAAGATAATAAAATATAGCATAAATAGGGCCTGAGTTTATATTTTTCTGATTTTTCTTTGATTTCTTATATATTTTTGAAGTTTTTGGGTATTTTTGAATTTTGAATTGAGATTTTTAGGGGTTTTTGGACTGACACTAGAATAGGTCAAAATACACCATAGGTAATTTTTTTGGAATATTTCGAGGCATTTTCATATTTTTTTAGGGATTTATAAGTTAGACAGTGAATAAAAGACATATTTTTGATTTTTAATAAATGCAAAAATGCAACAAAATGAAAAACTAAAAATATAGCGTGCATGAACAACCAATCAGGAGCTTAAGTATATTTTTGCAAGATTTTTCGATTTAATATGGGGCACAAAATAAATAGACAAAGCATTCAAAAATTAAATGGCCTGGCAGGGGTATTTTTGCAATTAAAATATCTCTCAGAGGCATACATGCAAAAATCACAATAAAAATACACATGAACTTTTATTTTCAGGACCATTTTGTAATTACAGAAACCCGGCGGGGTTTGAATGCAAAATTCACGTGCCTCACGTGGGTGCTGCACGTGAGGCGCGGAGGGACTGAAGTGTAAATATAAAAACATCAGGGGGTCCAACTGCAATTTTTACAACTTATTTACAACTAAAACTTTTATTTTTGGGATTAAATTCTAAATACAAAAAGCAGGGGGTTGAGATGTGAAATTTACCCCCAACTAAGGCGTTTCATCCTGCGGCGTTGGAGGCGCCACTTATCCACGTGGCAGCCATCGGACGGTCGACGCCGATTCGTCGATGAAGGGTGCAGATTAGAAGCTTCTGGCTGATCTGACGGTCGAGGCTGATCTTCATCGAACGGCTCTCCTTCGATCTAGGCCACGCCTCCTGATCCGACGGTGCTGAAGCCCCCTGGAAGAACGGGGAAGAAGCTCGGGGCTGGCGAGCTTTGATCGAGGAGCTTGGGCTCCTCCAGGGTTCTCCGGCGCGTCTGAGGTGTTCTGAAGGTGGCTGGAAGCGTCCCGCGTCGACTGATGGTGGTCTCATGGCTCCTGGGGGTCTGAAACGTCCGTTCGAGGTCGATGAAGCAAATGACCCCCAGGGACCTCTTCTTGGTTCAATGCAAGCATATATGGGCTCTATTCTTCAATATACCTGCACAGGAAGAACCGCGGGTGAGAGAGCTTACTCCTCAACCCGGGGTTTTGAAGCTACGATGCAAGATGAAGGTGGGCGGAGGGGATCCGGCGAACGGCGGAGGAGGAGCCCCGATTCGCCAAGACCTAGGGTCCTGGGTTGAACAGGTGTGTGCGATAGATGGAGATGGTGCTGAGGTTCGAAATGGGACGAACGAGGCGGTCAGAGACAGTCGGGGCTACGGTGGAGAAGTCGCCGGAGCCAAGCTCCGGCGAACTTCGAATTTTGATTTTCAAGCTACGGGGATTAACTACGAACTAATCTAACTACTGGAATGAAACGCTAACACTAAAAGCTAACTAAAAATGCATAAAAGGGCAGCTCTTATACCTGGGGGCCTCCAGGGAGCAGGGCGGACGCCGGAGCTCCGCCGCGACAAAATCCTCCTCTCTCCGGCCGATTCGAGGCACCAGCTCACTCCCCCTGTCACGAGGAATGTCCTAGGACTAGAATCAGGGCTTGAGATTGGATAAAAAGTGGGCAAATTCGAGGAACGAGGCGGAGCTACTTATTTATAGACGTTGGCGAGTAGCCTTATTGACCGGCGATTATTGGATGATCCAATGAGTATCTACATGATCTGAGATTTTGGCGGGCATCATGGATGATTAGGGAGTAATTCTTGTGAAGGAAGCATCTTCGATTGATGGATGGTGTGCTCGGGAAAAAAGGGAGAAGACGGGCGAAGAGACGGGCTGCGTCACATCGAGCGGCTGGGGAAGTAGTTGACCGGGCGGTCAACTATTGACGGCCTGGGATTGGTCCAAGTCATCCGCTAGGAGACAAAATAGGAGATCTGATTAAAAATTGATTTATTTGAGGCCTTAAACGATTTTATTAATTTTTTCTAGGAAAATGAAAAATGTGTATTATTTCATCTAGTATTTATTTATGATTTTTATTGAATTTTTCGAAATGTTTTATTATGGTTTTATTTGAATAATGTGTATATGTATGTATTTACATGTATTTTTATGTATTTTATTTTTAATTTTTTTATTTTCTTTTATTATTTTATTGACTTATTTTATAAATTTATAATTTATTTTTGTGAGTATAAAGATATTTTTGTTTGATTTTTCTGAGTTTATTTATATTTTTAAATAAATAGGTATAGATGTATGTAGGTATACTTATAGGTGTTTTATCTATGTATTTTATATACTTAATTTATTTAATATCTTTTCTTGATTTTTACTTTGGATTTACATTTTTAATGAGTTATGTATAATGTATACATTATTATAAAAATATAAAAGAATAAAAGAATCAAGGATTACAATCCTTTCTATTTATGTATAGGTATATAGCATAGGTATTTGGTCTATGAATTTGTAGACTTATTTTATTTTACAAATTAATTTTGGTTTTCTTTAACTTTTCTTATGAGTATGCATTATATACATTATTTACAAAATTCTAAAAATATGAATTCATACAAATAATGAATATTAAATAAAATGCATATTTTAATCACTCCTATATACAAGGAGGGCCAAAAACCTAACTTCTGCATATGGACTCCAAAAATTATGAAACCAATTTTATAAAATAGTTTATGGAATGCTATATACAATTAAAGGTGAGTTTGGATGATTTGGAGTTTTTATTTGCAAGATATGGGTCTGTGAAGTTGAGATTTTGGCTTTTTATTCTGTATATAAACTGTGCACTGGGTATTATTTTTGCACAAACTTAATTTTGTATTTTTATTTACATTATTATCTACAACTTTCATGTACAAAGTTTCTTTATTTGATGAAGAAATAATTATGTACAAAATAGGTGCCAAAAATGCATAAATGAATGAATTAATAAATGAGGTATTTATTGTACACTAGCCCTTATCTCCCCCTACTTTATTCCTTGTCGACCAATACCATGCTGGCCTTGGTCTCGGGGTTTGGGTCATAAAATATTTACAATATTTTATTCCTTTTTCTTTTTTTCCTCTTTATTCTATAATTTTGGCATTAGAACCTTATTTAATGTGGAATTAATACAATGAATCATGAATGCTATTATATACAATTTGATGCTATTTACATGCATTTGCTGGGGTTTTTGAGGCCAAAATGATAGAATAAAGGTGATGAAATGGAGATTCATCACCCCCCTATACTTGCCTTTGCTAGTCCCTAGCAAACACTTATGCAATAAGTACAAAAAGAATAAAGAAAAGAAAAAGGAGAATAAAAGAAAGATAGAGTGAATAAGGGTTCTTTCAGTGCAATGCATGTCCTTACAAAATCTGAATTTGGAGCTCCTGTCAGACCTTGGGTGTGAATGTGTGTGGAACCTAGTCGGGAACCAGTTCTAAAATACAACAGCCTTTGATAGTCACAGAACTCGGTTCAACCCACCTCAATAGCCGAGTCAGAACTAGTCTACATCATACGCAAACCCTTATAACTATGAAGCTAACTTGTACGGTGTAAGTGATAGTGGCTCTCCCCAACTGAAATGACAAAGGAGCTGACTTCTCCAGAATGACAACCCAATGATTCCCCAATCCAACAGCTCTTTCCTCGAGGAGCAGGGTATTCCCTTCTAAGTTCAAGTGGCAACCAGCTCAAGAGAAGGGGGTGAAGAGAAGAATGGACGGTAGCCAGTGTAGCTACCTATCCCGGGATGCAAGACCAGTGTAGTCAAGTCATCCAGCTGCAGGCTCACATGTTTGTCTTTGGAACTCAAGCTTGCTTATTAACTTTGTACATACTTTGCACGCATTTTATTTTTGTACAGGCCTGAACATTTTTTTTCAACATACTATTCACAGCAGCATTTACATAAGGAGTTTTTCCTCTTGAGCCAGTAGACTATCCCTCTTTTGAAGCTTTATCGCAACCCACAATCTCCTGTCTTTAGACCTCATGGCTATTGGACCAGGTTGGGGTGCACTTCCCTCCCTAGACGAGGACGAATGTTTCCACCCGTGTGCGTCTCAGACTGGCAAATCCAACCCCCTCACCACTCCAACTGAGTTGAGCCAAGTGAAAGGTGCAAGTGTCCAAGTTAGGTCACGGTCGGCAAGAGTCGTACGTGTGTCTCGAAAAGTTCTAGTTAGTCCACTGAGGTGACTTGAACCCAGCCCTGATTTCTCAAAGAATTAAGTCTGAGTAGACCTGAAGTACCTTAAACCTAGTTCCCATAAGGTTCCAGTGCAATTAGTTGCGGTAAGGTCCAACCAAGCTCCAATTTGAGACTTTATTAGACTGATTCAATCATCAAGCTCACTCAAAAAGAATATGAATGGTATGCTTATGCTATGCACAATGAATGATGCAAATTTTTCACAAAGAGTTTGAAAGAATCAAAGAATGTTTTTACACCAAGAATTTTTGCAAATAAACTTAAGAACTGGACACATATATAAAAAAATTATATACACTTATTTACACGGGCGTGCCGCTTTATTCACAAAACGTATGAATTTCTACAAACTTTACAGGTTTGAATGAAGTAGTTTATTTAGAACTGTACAGAAAGAATTGTATGTGTCTTATTTATGATTTACAAGAGTTTGTAAGAGTGTTCTTATTAGGTTTTCGAAAATAATTTTGCAAACTCTAGTGCACAATAATTTTTGCAATCATTTACACACCTTTGAAAACTATTTTTGCAAAGATTTTTCACACTATATATACAATTTTCACAATAGTTTTGACAAGCATTTTTCAAAACATTTGCACATAGGTTTTTCAAATCCTTTCTTTCACACAAAGAAAAGTTTTGCAATCAAAATTATTTCACATATTTGAAATCATTTCACATCAAATTTTTCAAAACTGGTCACACTATTTTTCAAATCGTAATGCATAGGTATCTGATTTATTAATCAGTATGTACAAAAGAAGAAAGATTGTATTTGATGTACAATATGGTTTGGTTCTTATGGGCTTTGTTCGGGCTTATTCATTATTTACAAATGAAAGATTTTGTGCGGACTCCTCAGACTTATTCAAGAATCATTTTTCACAAGGATTTTGAAAACTATAGTCCAAGATAATTTTGCAAACCTGTTCACGCATTTGAAAATCCTTTTACAAAGGTTTACACAGCATAGATAGATTTTTCAAAACACTTTTGCCAATCAAATTTTCACAATCATTTGCACATTGATTTTCACACATTTTGGTTTCACTCAAAGAAAAGAAATTTTGCACACAAAACTAATTTTTCAAATGTTGAATACTTGTACACACTTTTTTCAAACAAATTTCACAAGATTTTTCAAAAGAGAATGTTTTGCACAAAACACTTTTCTGACTCAGTAATCAGTACACGTATAAAGAGTCTGAGGAACTCACAATCATCTTTCATTATTATATAGTCACTTATTACATTTTAATTTATATTGAGGTGGTCTTTTATTTTTCAGTATGAGTTATGGCTTTTAGTATATACAGGGTATATACGACCCCCCTATACTTAGCTTGAGCTATGTCCTCATAGATCGAAAGGAAAAGCAAAGACATAACTCGTACTGAGTATAGACAGCTCTAAAGAATAAATATGAATGAAATGAATGAATGAGAAGTTGACCGTCCCCCCTATACTTAGGATCAAATAATCCTAAGTATAGCAGACTGTACAAAAAGCAGGGAGGGTCAAGGGTAGGAATACACAGATCGTACTCAGATTGTATCCCCCTATACTTAGTGTAAGATACTCCTAAGTATAGACAAGAAGAGGAGACAATGGAGAGGATCGGAATGAAATGAAAAACTCTAGGTGCACATCCCCCCTATGCTTAGGACAAAGTACGTCCTAAGTATAGAAAACTGTCTACAAGGATGGCACCTTTTAGATAGAAAAAGAAAATAGAAAAGGAAAAGAAGAAAAGAAGAAAAGGAGAAAATCAGATAAACAGAGGCTGGAGTACATCGTCTGAATCTTTCGATGCCGCAGGTGCTGTGAAGGTGTCATCGTGGTGCACTAGCTGAATAGAGTCTAGAACGGCCAAGAATACATCTGGTTCGAGGTAAGGCTTCAGTAGTTGGCCGTTGACGACGAAGGGTTGTGCGTCAGGGGACAATTCTGATATAGCGATGCTTCCATTGTCACGCACTTCACATACTCGAAATGGCCCTGTCCACTTACTCTTTAATTTGCCTGGAAATATCCGCAACTTTGCATCAAATAACCACACTATGTCCAACGTCGAAGGTCTTTCGTCTGATGTGCCGGTCGTGCCAGCGTTTCACCTTCTCTTTGTACATCAAGGTGTTATCGTATGCACAGTCTCGGAATTCCAAGAGCTTGTTCAGATCATCTTTTCGCTTCTGACCACTTCTGCGTGAGTCCAAATTACAATTGTTGATTACCCAAAGAGATTTGTGGATCAATTCCACAGGCAGATGGCATGGTTTCCCATATACAAGACGGTAGGGCGACATGCCCAAGGGAGACTTGTAGGCAGTTCGGTAATCCCACATAACTGAGTCCAAGAGTTGAGACCAGTCTTTCCTGTTTGGCCTAACAAGTTTCTGCAATATGGTCTTCATTTCTCTGTTTGATAACTCTGCCATGCCATTGGTCTGGGGATGATAAAGAGACGCGACACGGTGATCGATGTCGTACTCCTTCGTTAATTTCTTGACCTCTTTGTTGATGAAGTGACTACCCCCGTCGGAGATGAGAATCTTTGGTATCCCAAACCGCGAAATGATATTTTTCTTTAGAAACTGGCAAACTGTTTTGCTATCGGCAGCTTGGGCGGGAATAGCTTCAACCCAACGACTCACGTAATCGACGGCAAGAAGGATGTGCTCAAAACCTTGACTGTTAGGGAAAGGCCCCATGCATCGAAAACGTCTGCTATCTGAATGATTTTCAGGGGCATCGAATCTTTGGCAGTTAGTGTTCCTTTCAGTCTCTGACAGTCAATGCATCTTTTGACAAACTCAGCTGCATCCTTAAATAAAGTGGGCCACCAAAAGCCACACTGAAGTACTTTGGCTGCCGTCCGATCTCCAGAGTGATGTCCACCAGATTCGAGCGAATGACAATGCTCGAGGACACTAGATTGCTCTGTCTGAGGGATGCACCTGCGCCAAATACAATCTGCTCCTTCTCTGAATAAAAGAGGATCCTCCCATTGGTAGAAGCGGATGGTCGACATGAATTTGTTCTTATGATTCTTCGTCCAATCCGTAGGTATTGCCACAGAGGCGAGGTAATTGACAATATCAGTGTACCAAGGGAGAGAATCCATAGCTAAGATGGCTTCGTCAGGGAAGGTTTCTGTGATAGGTGCATTGCTCAGAGGAGGCTCATGCTGCTCTATTCTGGAGAGATGATCTGCTACCACATTCTGAACTCCAGGCTTGTCCTTGATCTCCAAATCGAATTCCTGGAGGAGAAGGATCCAACGAATCAGTCTTGGCTTGGCATCCTTCTTCTGCTGTAGGTACCGGATAGCAGAGTGGTCCGTGAAAATTGTAACTCTTGATCCCAACAAATTGGATCTGAACTTCTCTAAGGCGAAAACCACAACCAGCAATTCTTTCTCTGTGACTGTATAATTCCTCTGTGCTTCGTCTAATGTTTTGCTGGCATAGTGAATGGCATAGGGCGCCTTGTCTTTTCTCTGCCCAAGAACAACTCCAACTGCAAAATCTGACGCATCGGTCATTATCTCAAAGGGAAGAGTCCAGTCAGGAGGCTGCAAGATTGGAGCCTGAGTGATGAGCTCCTTCAATTGATTGAAAGCAAGGAGAACTGGCTGATCAACAATGAACTCGGTTTCCTTGCACAAGAGTTCTGTCAGAGGTCGGGCGATGCGGCTGAAATCCTTGATAAATCGTCTGTAAAATCCCACATGCCCCAGGAATGACCTCACATTCTTAACTGACTGAGGTGGCTGAAGATTTGAAATGACATCCACCTTTGCTGGGTCGACTTCCATGCCACATTTGGAAATGACATGGCCCAGTACAATACCTTCAATGACCATAAAGTGGCTCTTTTCCCATGAGAGCACTAGATTGACTTCACGGCATTTTTGAAGCACTCTGTCCAGGTGCTCTAGACAAGAATTGAAACTATCACCGTAGATGGAGAAATCGTCCATGAACACCTCGAGAAAACTGCCTACCATCTCGGTGTAGACTGCTAACATGCATCTTTGGAAAGTTACAGGTGTGTTGCACAATCCAAAGGGCATTCTCTTGAAGGCGTAGGTGCCGAATGGGCAAGTGAAGGTGGTCTTCTCTTGATCCTCAGGGGCGATCGCCACTTGGTTGTATCCAGAGTACCCATCCAGGAAGCAGAAGAACTCCTTTCCTGCTAATCTCTCCAAGACTTGATCAATGAATGGCAAGGGGAAGTGGTCCTTCTTTGTTGCTGCATTGAGACGGCGGTAGTCAACACACACCCGCCAGGATGTTGGCACCCGAGTAGAAATTTCCTCTCCTTTGTTATTTGTGACCACGGTAAGCCCATATTTCTTTGGAACTACATGCAGTGGGCTTACCCATTTGGAATCGGAGATGGGATAGATGAAGCCTGCGTCACACCATTTCGTGATTTCATTCATAACGACGTCCCGAAGGTTAGGGTTCATCCTTCTCTGAAATTCGCGGGACGGCTTGGCATCTTCTTCTAGATAGATATGATGTGAACACAGAGCTGGATTTATCCCTCGGAGATCTGATACGCTCCAACCAAGTGCCTTGCGGTTCTTTTCTAGAACCTCGAGAAGTTGAGATTCCTGATCCGGATTCAGCCTGCTGCTGATGATGACCGGATACATTTGCTCTTCACCCGCAAGGAAAGCATACTTCAGGCCTGCAGGAAGTGGCTTGAGTTCTGGCTTGGATCTGTCCACTTTATCTGTCACTTCAGATACCATGCTGGTGGTGGAATTCACTTTGAGGCTGCTACCATCCTCATCATCCTGTTGAGATCCCGGAGATGCACCGAACGGTTCTGCGCTAAGCTGATCATGTTCGGTCTGGAGTGAATGCTCAAGAAGATGCGCCTGCATCTGAGAATCTGTCTCCCAAGAATCATTGGAGCTTATGCTGACTGCGCTTTCCAAGTCCTCCTCAAGAGTGAGGATTTCTCGGGTCCATGGGTCGTCCAATGATAACTCTGTATCTCTGATCTCCGCGATGAAATCACAGTCTGCTTTTGATGCTGCCTGGCTCTCATCAGTCGTGGCATTCTGCTCTTTGTTCATGCTTATCGTGATTTGCTGGGTGTTCGAGCTGAAAGTGATCTTCCCAGACCCGTAATCAACCACGGCACCTGAAGTACGGAGGAATGGTCTGCCAAGGATGATAGGGGTCTGGAGCAGGGGTGCAGGTGAGTCCATATCAAGGACTACAAAGTCAGCTGGGAATTTCATCTCCTGCACGGTAACTATCACGTCTTCCAACAGACCTCGGGGCCGCTTGACGGATCGGTCAGCGAACTGAAGGATCATGCGTGTCTGCTTGAGCGGTCCCAGCCCGAATTCTTGCATTATGGACGAGGGCAGAAGGTTGATGGAAGAACCACTGTCAAGAAGAGTACGCTCGAAGACCTGATAAAAAATCACACAACTGATCAGAGGTGCTCCTGTATCTTGCTTCTTCTGGGGGAGATTGCTAATAGCTGCAACTGTGGCCATGGAGAGAACGTGTTCTTCTACTCCTCGGCGTCTGTTGTCTTGCGCTGGGCGACGCCTGTTAGTACATGCCTCTTTCAGTCCTTTCTTTACAGCTGGCATGTATTCCACGGCCTTCAACAAGGGAATCTCAACAGTCAATTTATCCAAAATATCCACAACACCTGGATCAGACAATGCCTTTTTTCGTTTTGCAATTTTTTGGGATTTTTGTATTGCATGCGGAAAAGGAATATTTACACCACTAGAAGGAAACTGAGAGTTCTTATTTACATCAAAATCATCGCCCACAGAGTGTTGTACGTATGAACTACAAAAAGGAGTACAAGCTGAATCAGAGCATGCTGGTGCTGCTGGGCGATCAAAAAGGGTAGCGTCTGCTCCATCGGCTGGCGAGGGATCGGCTGCTGCTGGCGGCTCCTCCAAGGCTGGCGCGGCTTCGCTTCTGCTACAAGCTTCTTTTTGGTGTTTTTGCTTTTGCTGATTTTTTGTGTTTTTGGCTGGAGTTGCTTCTGGCAAGGCACGACGGCTGGACTGGCTTCTCCTTCTTCTTCATCCTCACCCGCCCCTGGAGCTAGCACGGCTGATGCGGAAGATGACGATCCACGTGTTTCTTTATTCACCCCACTGGTAGTAGCAGGCGGAGGCAAGGCCCTACCGCTCCTGAGAGTAACAGCATTAGAACAAACAGTAATATCATTATCAGACACGGACTGGACATCACATTCTACCTGCTCTTTCTTCTTGAAATTGTTGGGGTTGGCTTCGACCTGCGCCGGAATAGTGGTTCGGGTGGCGGTCAGGTCATCAAGCCATTTTTTCATCTCCGCCAGCCCTTTAACAAGCTGGGATAGACACTCCATGGTGGGACTAGCAGGGGACATTTCATAAGATTCAGCGAGCAGACCACGTTGCTGTTGGGTAGATGGGTGGGGAGGCTGTTGCTGGTGGTGTTGCTGTGGTGGTGCAGGAAGTTGAAGCTGTTGGTAAGATGGAGGAGGATACTGCTGATATTGCAGAGAGGGGGAAACCGCGTACTGGTGATACGGTTGTGGGTGGCGGTACTGCGGCTGCTGCTGATACGGAAAATTCTGCCTCCACTGATGTGTAAGTTGGGGAGGCTGCTGGTGTTGCTGGTGAGGCTGAGAGGTTTGACCAAAATGACCACCCTGAGGTTGGTGGTACTGCCTGTTGGCAAATTGCTGACCCTGGGGTTGTCCCTGAGGACGGGTCGGCAGTGCATCATTACTCCATACCCCATTGACTTCTTGGATCAGGGGTGGTGGTGGGAAGACTAGATCAGGAATAGAAAGGAACTCTGGCTGGTATACGACCATATGCTACTGCGGCGGGCCCTGGTCGGGCGCCTGCACGTAGTACACGTGCTGGACTGTCGGTGGCTGCTGGCTCGGCTGAGGCTGATGCTGCGGTTGCGGCTCTTCCTTCTTCTCAGCGGGAGCATCCGATGGTGTAGCTGACTGGACAGAATTGATCGTGCCGACCAACAGTTCGAGGTACTTGTTGATCTGATCTAGCTTATCCAAGTTCTGGGTCCTCTTCTCGATCACAGCGAGTTTCTCGAGATCCTGTGATCGCTTCTCAATGATATCAACTTTAGAGAGATGGCCCCCGATGATGCTGAGGTTGGAGCTCTCATCTCTCTCTGCTTCCTTGGATGCAGCCATGTGAACTTGTTTCTGGAGGATCTGGGGCTGCTTCTGGTATGCCTTAGATGAAGAGAGGACGGCCTCTCCTTCGGCCATTTCTTCAAAAATCTGCCAGACAACATCTTCATCCTTGTTGAAATGGGAGCCCCCACATGCTGCGTCCACAAGCCTTTGGCTTTCAATGTTTAGTCCCCCAAAGAAATGTTGGACCAAGCTGGTCTTAGGGATCTCATGGTGGGGACACTTCTCTTGCAGGCCAGTAAATCTCTCCCAAGCCTCGTGTACTGACTCATGTGCTCCTTGGGAGAAATTACTAATACGTGCTCGCATCTGGTTGAGCCGACCGAGAGGGTAGTATTTGTGCAGGAAGGCGGACTTCAACTCCTCCCAGGTCGTCACGAACTTTCCCAAGTGATTGACCCAATAGAGGGCCTTGTCCTGTAGACTGAAGGGGAAAGCCGTCATCTTGACAATGTCCAGGGGGACATTCGGATAGTGGGTGGTGCGGCAAATGCAAGAGAATTGGTGCAGGTGAATGTATGGCTCTTCGTTTGTGTTTCCATGAAAGGCAGGGAGAAGGGCTATGAACTGGGGCTTCAGCTCAAAGTGAGCGTGTAACGGTGGAATGAGAATCCACTCGGTCATCTGGCTGTCCCCCGGATTATATGTTTCCTTGAGTGTCGGCTTCGGTGGTGGTAATTCAAGGTCATCATCAGGGGGATCACCACCTCCACCTCCACCTCCACCTCCCCTGCCTCCTTCTCCTCTGCCTCCTCCTCCATCGTCATGGTTCATCATGTCATTCAACATATCCTGGAACGCGGTCTGTGTCAGGGCCTGCTCGGTCAGATGTTGTTGTATAGCCTGGATAGATGCCAGCAACTGTGCATTGACTTGGTTTTGATCTGGCACCTGTCCCTCTGGTGGTGGCTGCTGACCCTTGCCCTTTCCTCCTGGAGCCATGTCAGGGTCTGAGTCGGACGAGATGAGCTCCGGAGTAGTCTCCAGGGCTCGCACTTGCTTCTATCTGCAGAATGAGATAGTCCGAATCAGATCACTTGCAATTAATATGCAGCTGCTGTGATTAAGCTGGAATTCAGGTCAACCCCAGCGTGTTGTGAACGGAAAAGGATGTAGACTCTAATCGACTCCCATTCACAACGGCGAAAGCGGGACAAAAGTGATCCCAGTTTATTGGGTGGCCAAGAGAAGGGTAGAAAACGAGCAGTCTGGAGATCGATCCGCAAAGTCCGGATCGGGTTCTCGGGAATCGCCTCGAAATTATTGGCGGAGTTGAGTCTATGGAATCGATGTAGGTGTCGGCATGGTCCCGACGAAACCATCCATGGATCAACTTCGCGAAGCACAAGAGAATGTCGGATTGTTGGAAGAATGATATGATGGTCAACGAGGAATAAAAGGAGTGTAAAACAGTAGAAAGGCTCGGTTGAGCGGGGTGGTCAAAGGGAGAAACAACAAAATGTGCGCAAATGCACGGGACTTGATCTTTGAACCTTAATATAGATCCATATAAACACAAGACAAAATCAGGTTCACCAACTCACGCCATGTGAAGCCGTGAAAGTTCGGCTATTTATTATCTTTTCATTTTTAGAGTTGTGATTTCAGGCATATCTTATAACAAGTCCTTAGTACGCTACCCTATAGGAGAGAGAGTACTGCCGGAAGAGTAGCCCGTACTTGTCCTCCTCCTGTGTAACCTGTAGTCTGTACTTTTTGGAGTCCTTGTAACCCTTCCTGGATCCCTACTCAGCCAAAGAAAAGAGAGAGGAAGCCGATAGGCGAAACCAATACTTCGGGTCTCGCTCGCAACGGAATCACCCGTGAGCGTGCAAGAACCTACTCGGCCGCAGGACAATGATACAGACACCCCCGTGAAGGCGTGGCCTATGCTCAATACTTCGGATAGGGTCGATGCTCTCACAACAGAGAGTCACCATTGGTGACCAAGTCCTACTCGCCTACGTACGATAGAAGCGCCATTACTTCGGAAATCCAGGCGATACACAAGGCAGTTGTAGACTGGGTTTTGGGCTTTAATCCTTAGGGGTCGCATTCGCTCAAGGGAGTAGGGTTTTGGTCCCCCTCCAAGGTACCTGAAAACAATGAGGGCTTTATGAACCCGGTACAATGATAGTCCATTACGAATTTTAATTAAGGTCAAAGTTTATTTAGCAGTCCCCTTGTTTTAATTTTTTTTGGGCTTTCACTTTTTTTGGATCTGTTTCATACCAACGCCTAACGTTTTTGTAGATTTTCATTTAAGTCCTAGGTGCTCAAAATCAGAGGGAGATAGCGGAAAAGCCGTGCAAGTGGTTCCATGATGGAAATCTCACCATTGAACCGAATGATGCATGCTGAGTTAGAAGACTTACAATGCATCCCAGCTCTCTCCATGTGGTATGCAAAACAAAATTTTTAAACCTATCTACATGTCGGTATGCAAGGCACAAAATCGTCCTAAACATAAGCTGCTATTAACGTGAAGAACCATAAGTCACTCATTCATCTCTAGCCCGAAGGGTCCGGTCTTGGCTCACCCCTCCTCTGTACTCAACACACTTGAGCTTAGGAGAAAGCGCTTTACAGGGCTCGCTGCGGCACAAGGGCTAGGAGATAAATGAACGACTTGTTTAAGTTTGACTAGATCCAAGCGAAGTAGACTATAGGAACATGCATTCTTATTAATGTTTGGACCTAGCTACCGAGTCAAGCAACCTATATCTAGGGGCTCCAAGCACACAAAACAAAGTAAAAGAAAGGCAGAAAGCTCAAAACTTCAGAAAACAAAATAAAAGAAGGCGATGAAAACTCGAAAAAGCCGCGATGAGGCCCCCAGGTGAACAATCACCCGGGCACTGGACCTCATTGTGAAGAGTAGAGTCCTGTTTAATTACATGCCAAAAATGCCTCTCTCTCACCATAAATTACAAAATAAATACTCCTAAGTGTCTAGCCTATCTAATGCACATCTCCTTGCTTCTTTGGTGCACTCTCCAGATGGTCATGAGAAGAGAAGACCATTCTCCTCCAAGCTCGGCTGCCTTGGCCTCCTAAGAAGCCATCCTCGCGTGGTGGACCCTCGCATCAAAGTCACAAAAAAATGGCATTAGAATAGCTCAGTCAATCAAATAAAGCAGATAAAATAATCACAATGAATGAATAAATGAAGCATGGTGATTAATAGCAATAAAAATAGCTGCTCATAAAAATGAATGATGAATCAAGAAATTTTTATACAAGAATGACAAAATAAATTAGGCTATGCTCATTGCTCCCCGGCAACGGCGCCATCTGATAACCGTGGGTATGTCATGCAAGGGTCACCATAATAAATGTCTCAAATGTCGCTGAGGCGACCACTCACAAAACACCCGGGTTGATCAGCAATTAACCACAATAAAAGAATGTATCAATTAAGCTTAAAAATAAATGTGAATTAATCTTTATTTACTCTACTATAAAATGTACAGTGACAAACATGTAGAGGTCGAACCACAGAGAGCAATACAAAATACCATAGCCTACATGTATCTCAGAGTCATCCTTGTGTGAAGTGGGTTTTGAATTTTAAAATATTTATTATTTTTTTTATAATAATTAAGTAATATATATATATATTTATTTAATATAATTATAAGTCAATGTATACCCATAGAGGGTTAGGATATAGCTTATAATACATACAATATGTATATAGGTATATATAAGTATAATGAAATATATATTTTTTATTTCTTTTTTTATATATATTAAAGGTAATAAATAGATATAAGAATGCATATAAATAATTAGATAAATATATGTTTATATTTTAATATATTTTTTTAGGAAATATATATAACTATACATAAAGGGGTATTATAATAGTTACAAAAATATTCAAAAAAAGTCAAAAATTCAGGAAAAGAGTCTTTTTGGGATTTTATAAGTTAGACAGTGAATAAAAGATATATTTTTGATTTTTAATAAATGCAAAAATGCAACAAAATGAAAAACTAAAAATATAGCGTGCATGAACAACCAATCAGGAGCTTAAGTCTATTTTTGCAAGATTTTTCCATTTAATATGGGGCACAAAATAAATAGACAAAGCATTCAAAAATTAAATGTCCTAGCAGGGGTATTTTTGCAATTAAAATATCTCTCAGGGGTATACATGCAAAAATCACAATAAAAATACACGTGAACTTTTATTTTCAGGACCATTTTGTAATTACAGAAAACCGGCGGGGTTTGAATGCAAAATTCACGCGCCTCACGTGGGTGCTGCACGTGAGGCACGGAGGGACTGAAGTGTAAATATAAAAACATCAGGGGGTCCAACTGCAATTTTTACAACTTATTTACAACTAAAACATTTATTTTTGGGATTAAATTCTAAATACAAAAAGCAGGGGGTGAGATGTGAAATTTACCCCCAACTAAGGCGTTTCATCCTGCGGCGTTGGAGGCACCACTTATCCACGTGGCGGACATCGGACGGTCGACGCCGATTCGTCGATGAAGGGTGCAGATTAGAAGTTTCTGGCTGATCTGACGGTCGAGGCTGATCTTCATCGAACGACTCTCCTTCGATCTGGGCCACGCCTCCTGATCCAACGGTGCTGAAGCCCCCTGGAAGAACGGGGAAGAAGCTCGGGGCTGGCGAGCTTTGATCGAGGAGCTTGGGCTCCTCCAGGGTTCTCCGGCGCGTCTGAGGTGTTCTAAAGGTGGCTGGAAGCGTCCCACGTCGACTGATGGTGGTCTCATGGCTCCTGGGGGTCTGAAACGTCCGGTCGAGGTCGATGAAGCAAATGACCCCCAGGGACCTCTTCCTGGTTCAATGCAAGCCCAGATGGGCTCTATTCTTCGATATACCTGCACAGGAAGAACCGCGGGCGAGAAAGCTTTCTCCTCGACCCGGGGTTGTGAAGCTACGATGCAAGATGAAGGTGGGCGGAGGGGCTCCGGCGAACGGCGGAGGACGAGCCCCTGATTCGCCAAGACCTAGGGTCCTGGGTTGAACAGGTGTATGCGATAGATGGAGAAGGCGCTGAGGTTCGAAATGGGACGAACGAGGCGGTCGGAGACAGTCGGGGCTACGGTGGAGAAGTCGCCGGAGCCAAGCTCCGGCGAACTTCGAATTTTGATTTTCAAGCTACGGGGATTAACTACGAACTAATCTAACTACTGGAATGAAACGCTAACACTAAAAGCTAACTAAAAATGCATAAAAGGGCAGCTCTTATACCTGGGGGCCTCCAGGGAGCAGGGCGGACGCCGGAGCTCCGCCGCGACAAAATCCTCCTCTCTCCGGCCGATTCGAGGCACCAGCTCACTCCCCCTGTCACGAGGAATGTCCTAGGACTAGAATCAGGGCTTGAGATTGGATAAAAAGTGGCCAAATTCGAGGAAGGACGCGGAGCTACTTATTTATAGACGTTGGCGAGTAGCCTTATTGACCGGCGATTATTGGCTGATCCAATGAGTATCTACATGATCTGAGATTTTGGCGGGCATCATGGATGATTAGGGAGTAATTCTTGTGAAGGAAGCATCTTCGATTGATGGATGGTGTGCCCGGGAAAAAAGGGAGAAGACGGGCGAAGAGACGGGCTGCGTCACATCGAGCGGCTGGGGAAGTAGTTGACCGGGCGGTCAACTGTTGACGGCCTGGGATTGGTCCAAGTCATCCGCTAGGAGACAAAATAGGAGACCTGATTAAAAATTGATTTATTTGAGGCCTTAAATGATTTTATTAATTTTTTCTTATAAAATGAAAAATGTGTATTATTTCATCTAGTATTTATTTATGATTTTTATTGAATTTTTCGAAGTGTTTTATTATGGTTTTATTTGAATAATGTGTATATGTATGTATTTACATGTATTTTTATGTATTTTATTTTTAATTTGTTTATTTTCTTTTATTATTTTATTGACTTATTTTATAAATTTATAATTTATTTTTGTGAGTATAAATATATTTTTGTTTGATTTTTCTGAGTTTATTTAAATTTTTAAATAAATAGGTATAGGTGTATGTAGGTATACTTATAGGTGTTTTATCTATTTATTTTATATACTTAATTTATTTAATATCTTTTCTTGATTTTTACTTTGGATTTACATTTTTAATGAGTTATGTATAATGTATACATTATTATAAAAATATAAAAGAATAAAAGAATCAAGGATTACAATCCTTTCTATTTATGTATAGGTATATAGCATAGGTATTTAGTCTATGAATTTGTAGACTTATTTTATTTTACAAATTGATTTTGGTTTTCTTTAACTTTTCTTATGAGTATGCATTATATACATTATTTACAAAATTCTAAAAATATGAATTTATACAAATAATGAATATTAAATAAAATGCATATTTTAATCAATCCTATATACGAGGGGCAAAAACCTAACTTCTGCATATGGACTCCAAAAATTATGAAACCAATTTTATAAAATAGTTTATGGAATGCTATATACAATTAAAGGTGAGTTTGGATGATTTGGAGTTTTTATTTGCAAGATATGGGTCTGTGAAGTAGAGATTTTGGCTTTTTATTCTGTGTATAAAATGTGCACTGGGTATTATTTTTGCACAAACTTAATTTTGTATTTTTATTTACATTATTATCTACAACTTTCATGTACAAAGTTTCTTTGTTTGATGAAGAAATAATTATGTACAAAATAGGTGCCAAAAATGCATAAATGAATGAATTAATAAATGAGGTATTTATTGTACACTGGCCCTTATCTCCCCCTACTTTATTCCTTGTCGACCAATACCATGCTGGCCTTGGTCTCGGGGGTTTGGGTCATAAAATATTTATAATATTTTATTCCTTTTTCTTTTTTTCCTCTTTATTCTATAATTTTGGCATTAAAACCTTTTTTAATGTGGAATTAATACAATGAATCATGAATGCTATTATATACAATTTGATGCTATTTACATGCATTTGCTGGGGTTTTTGAGGCCAAAATGATACAATAAAGGTGATGAAATGGAGATTCATCAAGGACATCACAAAAAGTGCTCCAATCCAGCCTATGGTGGCCTACCCTCTTCAAGGATTTTGATGAATTCGTGAAGAGGTGTACTGACTATCAGAGGGTGGGCACCTGTAGACAGCATGATATGATGCCGATGCATCCTATTCACTTATGTGAGTTTTTTGACGCGTGGGGCATCGATTTCATGGGTCCATTCACTAAGAGTCATGAATTCGAGTACATTATGCTTGTTGTGGATTATGTGAGTCGTTGGGATGAGGCCATCCCCGCCCGAACTGTAGATGCTAAAACTGTATGCAAATTCTTGAGGAAAAATATCATTTCACAATTCAGGGTACCTAGTGTTTTGATATCTGGTGGGGGACTCACTTTTTCAAAGACAAGGTAAGGGCCCTTGCTAACGAGTTCAGCATTGATCATCGAGTTGCCACTCCATACCACCCTCAAACCAATGGTCTTACTGAAGTATCAAATAGTGAGATCAAGACGATAGTACAGAAGGTTGTTCGCAGACCAAAAGGATTGGTCACAACTTTTGGACATGGTCTTATGGGCCTATAGGACTTCCTTCAAGACACATTTGGGTACATCTCCCTTTCATCTCGTTTATGGTAAGCCATGCCATTTACTTGTGGTGATCAAGCACAAGTCATATTATTGGATCCCAAGAGTATAGGAGATCAGAGGAAAGCAGAGTTGGCAGCCCTGGAGGAGTTGAGAGATACAACCTTTTCGAGTAGCCTACAATATAAGGAGAGAGTGAAGATATGGCATGATTCTCATATTAGCCATAAATACTTTGATCCAAACAAGCGAGTATGAGTATTTGATGCTTTGAGATTATTTCCAGGGAAGCTACAAAGCAAATGGAAGGGACCTTACTTGGTCTGAAAGGTGCATAACAATGGAAGCATTGATATATCTGAGTTGTCATCTGAATCCACCTTTCGAGTTAACGGTCAACGCCTGAAGCCATATCTTGATCATGATCTGTTGATCATTGACGTTGCCCCTATTCATTTTGCATGAGATGTGGTCTTTGACTCACATCATTTGCATCTCACGCCTGATTATCACTTCTCTTTTGTGGATGTATAGATCCAGTTCTCCATATCATTCATTCCTTTTGTCTAACTATCCCATCTTCATCTTATGATTACACTATACATAGGGTGTGCATTACCCTAAGTATGGGGGGGTTATCAGACTTGTGATTATTCATCTGATTCTTTTTACCTCTATTTTGTTGCCTATAGTTAGGGATATTTTACCCTAAGTATAGGGGAGGTAAACTATTGTAATTAAGTATATTTACACTATGTATTGTACATATCTTCTGAAGGATATGGGGAGATCCTTAAAGCGCATCACGGAAGCGTGAGGATCGCATCGTATGCGATCAGGAGTGACTAGTCGCGCTAGTTGCTTAATGCAACGGAAATTAAATTTTTCATGTTATAAAACCACATGATCCAAGGACACTTCTCGGATCATTTCATCTAAACCACAAACAAGTAATAGGAATACCTCTCGAAGCGTGGTTGCGATCGAGTCTCTAAACGAAGATACCTCCTGTCTCATGTCTGATCCAACAGAGGAGACTCTTGCGAGCGCGTGGATGAGACGCATGCTTCTCGTAATCCATGTTGATAATCCAGTGCACGGATCTCCCGATATCGACAAATGAGATACGATGTCTTCTTCACGAGCAAGGAACGCTAAATTAGACGGAGATCCACGAGCAAATGATCGGGCAGCATAACGACGATGTTGCGACGATGTAGAATCTCTCTAGGGCATCCGTGGTGGACAACCACATGAGAGAGAGAGGGCATGTAGAGAGAGAGAGAGAGTTATGTTCTCATTAGCATATGAAGAGCAAGGGGTGCCCTTCTATTTATAATATTTTGGGATCCATGGATCTCAATCCATGGGCAACACAAATCCAATGGCTCACATTGATTTGTGTTTCTTTTAATGGCCAAGATTTGTGTTGGTAAAAAACCAACAACAATTAATTTAATAAAATCAAATATATATTGAATATAATTTGATTTATATTAAATCAATCTCCATTGGAGAATTAAGAAGGAGGCAAGCCTCCTTCCACAAGAGGAGTGGACGGCCACCATATTCCATAACGGAATTGTAGCCGTCCACCCTCTATATGAGGAAGGTGGCTTTCCTTTCCTTATTGCATGAGATTACATTATCTCATGATTCTCTCTGATATTTTCAACATAATTAGTTGCAAATTATTTCAGAAAAATAAATCCAATTTATTTTGTGAACATTGCAATCATGCCATTGAAAATTTTGTGAATCATATTCACAACCCAAAATAAAATGTGAATTATATTTTCAATTAATTGTCCAATGTGAATCCAATTCACATCACCATTTAATTAACAAATGTAAATTACAAATAGCTCTCTCTCTTATATATTATAAATCACATTCATAATATATATGATTAATATGGATAGTGTTATCCATATTTTTCATATCCATGATAATTTAATTATCTTGGATAACTCTATGAATCAAATTCAAATTATCCATGATAATTAAATCACATTTAATTATCTATTTTCTCAATGCTCGGATACTTATATCAACAATAAAATTATCCTTAACTTTTTCAAGGATAATGCGCTTTCTCCGCGAATAATTGGAGATAAGGACAGAGAGATTGTATTGTTCCACGTATAGTAACTTGGATATTAAGATCACATCTCAAATCCAGATCTCGGGCCTCTCATAGATGCTTGATTAAATCAAGACCGCAAATCTAATCTTCTCATTGCATCTGAATCACATTCAGATCAATGTCCAACATTTGGACTAAGATCAGATCACTTTTCTACTGAGAGGAGTCACTAAAATCCTGACCCGTTTCATCACTCCCTAGGAATGGAAGCGTCATGGTCATACCATCGTTTATGATTACATCACCCTCATGTATTCCCAATATCCGTACATCCTGCATACTAGAAGACTCAGAATAAACCCGAAGTATTAGATCAATTTTACACTATCTACTTCAGGGTTTTTATCAGTAAGTTTCTCATTTGATCATTGGGAGTCGGTATCGATCATATAATTTCCAAAAGCATATATCATACCTAGGTCTTGATCATATACGTTCCAAAAGTATATTTCAAACCTACAATTTTAGTCAAGCTTTCAAAGCGAGATGACCGTACACGGAATTTGGTTCTTCCCAATATCTCATGAATGAGCGCATGTCTTCCGGTTTAGTAAATGAACCTGTATGATCCCTTCGAGAGATCGTATTACTCATATGCCCTTATATGCAAACCAACGCACCAGTGTATAGACCTTGATTTGGTCATCAACCTATTGGTTTTCTAAATATACATACTTAGACATATAGTAACACATCTGTCTTCGGTCAGAGGATGTGTGCCTATATCGTGACAGCATACGACATAGGACTTTGTTTATCTCAATCTAGTTAGGTCAACTCTTTGACCTAGCTTATCTAACACCTCCGAATCTCTATTCCTATGCAAGGGACGTGCATCAAGAGGTCAGTTAGATATCAACCTTCAGAGAGAGGATTGCCATCTCTTCCTCTGGCTGGAGATCATCTCTTAATAATCATTTGACGATGCTTGATGAGTCCTCAATATAATTCTTTAGATATTCATCCAAGCACCAACCTCTATGATTCAATTATTGAATCAACAGCTGTATGATCATTAAGATGTCCATGGTACATTACCCTAATTGTACTAAGGTTCCTATTATGTAAATTAGTTATTCTTCATTTCAGATCAGTGAATGATATTTGTAATAACATTTATTGCATAATGGCTCGCCGTGGGTTTGCATGTCCAATAATCTCCCACTAGCCCAAAGATCCATTAATGGGCTAATCATTTAAACCCGCACTCATGCGACAATCATAGGCTATTTAGAAAAAATAGCTAGGTAAGCTGATCAGCCACTTTGTTCCCGCGAGACTATGCCAAGTCCTTTTACGACACTTGCATATCCCCAGTAACAATGCTCGCATGTAATGCAAATGTTGCATCTTATGCAACTAATACTAAATCTTGTTATTTATAGTGTCCTTGACACTACATCTTAATAATTATTATAACCAGTATTTCCATAATCCTTATCAGAATACCTTTATTCTTGGAGATCTCTATCTCCTAAGGTATCTGCAATTAAGACCCTTATAGATCACTATCTATAAAGTCTTAAACTTTTGAAGATAAGACTTTGAGATCATTATCTCTAAGTTTTGTCATCTTCGAAGATTTTATTATTACTGCAATGAAGTATTTTATCACCATAGTAGGATTAGTAACAACCCATTGCATTGTAATATCTGGCATTTGTACACATCTCGTATACACTTCGCTTCTCATAACTGATGCACAAGGGCAAGCAGCTATAGCATTCACTCCCTCAACTCTTTGAGGTGCTATCCCTTGAGATAGGTCAGTATCATATCTGAAGGGAAGGAAATTTCCCAGAAGATGGAACATATTCAAGGTGTATTACTAATGTGACGGTCCTAATACCCTCTTCTCTTTATTTTTGAACACTTTTATAATTAAGATCTAAGAGGTATCATTGAGATCATATCTCAAGGTATTGAATAACCAGATTATAAAACACTCATTACTGTCCTTATATCATTTTAAAATTATTAGGATATCATCTACATTTAGCATGATGAACACAAAGGCACTCCTACTAAGCTCCATATGGTTCATCAAGATTCTATCTGAAATCATAACATTTATAATTCCATCCAATCTTATGTTCCAGCTACAAGAAGGTTATTTGAGTCCACAGATGGATTTCTTTAGCTTGCACATCCTGCTTCCGTCAACCATGAAGCCCTGTGGCTACTTCATGTGAATATCCTCAAGGAGGTATTCATATATGAATGCAATCTTGACTTACATCTTAAACATTCCATAGTCAAGTTATGTAGCTATAGTTAGCAATATTCTGATGAGTTCAAGCATGGTCACTGAAGATCAAGTCTCATTGCAAGCAATGTCTTCTCCTCAAATGTGTAGCTCATGGCTACGAGCCGTGCTTTGAAGGTCTCTACCTTCTCATTAGGTTCCCTTTTTCTCTTGAAAATCCATTTACACCTTAACGGGTCTTACCCTTGTAGGTGGATTCTCGAGGGTCCATATACAACACATGTATATGAAGTCTACTTTAGACCTTTATTGCTAAAATTCATCTTTCCATGTCATGATCCTCGGGAGTTTCATCACATGAAATCTGATCATTGTCAAACTTAACTGACACATGAAATGCATCCTCAAACTCATTTGAAGAGGTATTAGTGTTTCATCTTTAATTGTCCTTTTAGTTTTCGATTTCAGGAGCCTCATTATCATTCAAGATTAAATGAGTCCCTTTACTTCATTTTCATCTTGATTCTCAAGAGAGTCATACTTTAAGAATCACATTCTCAAAGATGAGATCTTTCAAGAATCTCAAGGTCATAAAGTAGGTATCCAAAACCATCCATTATTTTCCTAATGAAGTAACACTCTCTGGTGCTAGATTCCAGCTCGTATGCATGGAACCTTATTAAGGATATATACTGTAGTCTCTACTACAAATATACCTGGAAACTAAGAGGTAATTATGCTAAAAAAACATCATTGATCGAATCATGTCACACATGATCCAATTATATCTCCCTACAACTCCATTGAGTTTAGGTGTATCAAGAGGAGTGAGATAGAAATAATATTCATATTTCCATAAGGTATTCCTTGAATTCATCTAATAGGTACAAGCTACCTAGATTAGATCAAATTCATTTTATCTCCCTTCAAACTTTGGTTCTAAATCAAAATTATTAAATCTTTGAACATTTCAAAGGTTTCTTAGGTGAAAAGAAGAAATCTCGTATCATACATAATCATCAATAGATATCACATATCCATAATGCTTACTATGATATAAATGATCCACATACATCAATATGTATGAGATCCTGAATACCTTGACATATTGCACCATTCTCAAAGAAGGGTGTATTGGACATTTTAATTTGAATACAATATTCATAAGTATGTAAGTTTTGAAATTTTAGACATTCTAAAGTTTCATCACTTACCAATCTATTGATCAAATCAACAGACAAATGTCCAAGGCTTGATGCTAGATCATTGTCAAATGATCTTCATCCTCCTATTGATCTTATAAGGTTTAACTTTCAGTATTAGAAATCTTAATGAACCATTCATTAATTTTCTAATTTAGTAGAGTCCACTAGATGTTAGATTACTATCTGAAATATATCCATCATAACTTTTTACGATATGTTTATTCCAGAATTCATGTTTATTTCCAACATTTAGAAATAAACAATGAGTGAATTCTAACATCAAGGTCATAGAGACATTCTCTAAGACTAAGGTCTCCCACTGAAAATATGAAATCCATCGATTCAATCGAAATTGTTGCAACAATTGCATCAATTCCAACATGGATGACCATTAATCCTTAAGATCAAATTTCTAATCTTCTAATACATATGAAACCAATTGCAAGTGTCATTAGAATATTGAGATACAATTATAGACTTTATCTTATCGAATAAGCAAGTCAATTTCAATGATCAGGTGTAGCTGTATATTATTTCGATGTACTGTCTGGGTCCTTCTCTAAGTATCCAAGATAGTTTAGATAGTCATACTATCAGTACATCGACTTATTGCACTATTGGCATTCATCCAACTCTTTGGATGTCATACGAAAGTCATAGAAGTACAATCAACTCTTTGATTATTCTTCCCCACTTGGGTGTTACCCATGCTTCCACAGCGCTCCCTTCATCTATAAACAACCATTGCTTAAGACGAAGGATCTCTTATGTTGAACTCAAAAGAATTCAATGTAAGAGTACTTCAACATTTATACAAGCTTCATCCAATTCATACAATATGAATATTATAAAGCTACATGAATGACTAGAGCATAGATAACAGAATGATGACACTCATCGTATCTACATCCATCTAAACTCTTCAACCTTGGTTCAGGTAGGTATTCAAATATTTTGAATACATCATCTCTTATAGAGCTACTATTCTGCATGATGCAGAGAACCATGTCATTCATAATTAAACATCGAGAGCACATATGTATGCCAGAACATCTTCTTAGAATTTATAAGGATTATTTGACAATTGCGATCATCATCGACATGTCCCTTCCAAAGTACATTCGATGAGAGATCAAGACTATAGTGGCATACAAACCCTAGGGTTATAGTCCTATTATCCATTTAATTGTCATTCCTCATTATTATGAGGAAACTTGCACGTTGCAACCATATACATTATGTGTCCAACTGCAAGTACAATATATGGATCATGGGTCCAATCTATGATATGTTACTGGTTATTATTGAGTATAGCTTTGAGTGAGTTTAATGAAGGATTGTCTGAAATAAGAAATTTGCATAAATGTGTATATATATATTACTTTAATTTAGGAGTTTTTTTAATATCAAAGTTGTCTTGCCTTATCAACACTGAAAGTTCATTCCCTTAATCACTTTCAATGTAAGAGATATACTTACCATTATATCTCACGCAAAATCTGGGATCTCCTTCCTTATCTTTGTCACATCCCAATAATATGAGAACCTGTAACTCTGATAAAATGAAGCGGGAACACATTCCGCCTTGCAAGTCTAACTTGAATTTCTCAATTCGGTCTTTAACACCTGGGCCCACCTCCGCTACGGAGATGTTGATCCGTCATTTATTGAACCAACCGTCAACACGAATAGAACTCATTATACGCAATCCAATATCGCCCCAATAATATGAAGACCCGATATGAGGGTCACTACGCATACGGCCTTACTCTTTCGAGAAGCAAAGAGCCCGATCCAGATGCGCTTGCATACAAGAGTTGTCACTTCAGATAGGCGTCTCCTATATACAGTCCCTGACGACGTAACTCTTTGCCTTGACGAGAGACCATGAATATTACTTATGTGATCCTCCATATCATGTTCAAATTCTAATTAATTATCATGAATCACATTCACATAATTAATTCTTCAAAGGAAAATAACATCTCTATTAAAATAGAGTGTTTAAATTTTAATTTTAACTGGATTCCAATTAATCTAATAAAATTACATTAATGATCCAATTACTATCCAACAAACAATCTTTATTGTTACTTGAATTATGGTATTATCTCAAATACGTATTATTTCGAATTTTACTAATTAGAAATACATCATGATTTCTTAAGCGTTATACCAATCTACCCTCTTTCATGGCCAGTACCGACGGGAGTGGGACAGACTGCACATGGTGCAACCTGCTACCCCAACGTTGCCCGACTAGACACCATATCTGCCTCGGGAAAGGATAATGCAAAATAGATCACTTTGTACTTGAGATGATCATCGGTTTTTCTACCGAAATTATACCATATAATAATAATCAAAACAATTTTGATTAACATTATAATGGGATTTGCTAAATAAATCCCAAATCCTATTCAAGTAACATATTTGTTGGAAAGTAGATCATGTAGATCATTTAACCAATTTATGATCTTGATCACATCTAATCAATTATTGGTTATGGTAATGTCATTTAAGGAAATAATTATCTTAAAATATTTAACAAATATTTAACCATAATTATTCCAAGAAATTAAACCATTTAATTTCACTAATTTCTTAAATGACAATCACTAGGTTCTTGATTAGGAAAGTAATTTCAGTAGTGACCCTCACTTACTAAAAATATCATATCTCAATAAATTTAAATCCAAATTAGATAAAATAAGTTCCTAAAATTTGCTAATTTGATTTACAACAGAACCTAAGTAATTTTCACGGATTTCAAGGTGTTTCAAAATCGCAATTAACACTTTAATTACGTTAAGATTCATAGTCCCCGAAACTGTGGATATATGTTCACTAAAATGATCATAACTTGAGCAAACGGATTCGAAATCATGCAAACTCATATCCTACAGTTTCCTTATTTGATGGGGAACAAAATTCAATTATTATTTTCGTATTTAAACAATTAAATAGGGTCGAAAATAATCACTAGACAGAGATGCAAAAATGAAATACAAGAAAACTTTCGCAAACCCTAATGAACCCAAGTCATCTTTGGTTTATGGATCGCATCCAAAACCATCAACCTAAGGCTCTGATACCACTTGAAGGATATGAGGAGATCCTTAAAGCACATCACAGAAGCGTGAGGATCACATCGTATGCGATTGGGAGCGACTAGTCGCACTAGTTGCTCGATGCAGCGGAAATTAAAATTTTCATTTTATGAAACCACATGATCCAAGAACACTTCTCGGATCGTTTCATCTAAACCACAAACAAGTAACAGGATTACCTCTCGAAGCGTGGTTGCGATCGAGTCTCTAAACGAAGAGACCTCTTGTCTCAAGTTCGATCGGACGGAGGAGACGCTTGCGAGCGCGTGGATGAGACGCGTGCTTCTCGCAATACATGTTGATAATACAAGCCACGGATCTCCTGATCTTGACAAACGAGATACGACGTCTTCTTCACGAGCAAGGCACACTGAAGTAGATGGAGATCCACGAGCAAACGATCGAGCAGCATAACGACGACGTTGCGGCGATGGAGAATCTCCTTAGGGCATCTATGGTGGACAACCACATGAGAGAGAGAGAGAGAGTGGGCGTATAGAGAGAAAGAGAGAGAGAGTGGGCGTGTAGAGAGAAAGAGAGAGAGTTATGTTCTCATTAGCATATGAAGAGCAAGGGGTGCCCTTCTATTTATAATATTTTGGGATCCGCGGATCTCAATCCATGGGCAACACAAATCCAATGGCTCACATTGATTTGTGTTTCTTTTAATGGCCAAGATTTGTGTTGATAAAAAAACCAACAACAATTAATTTAATAAAATCAAATATATATTGAATATAATTTGGTTTATATTAAATCAGTCTCCATTGGAGAATTAGGAAGGAGGCAAGCCTCCTTTCACAAGAGGAGTGGACGACCACCGTATTCCATAATGGAATTGTCGTCGTCCACCCTCTATATGAGGAAGGTGGCTTTCCTTTCCTTATTACATGAGATTACATTATCTCATAATTCTCTCCTATATTTGCAACAACTTTAGTTGCAAATTATTTCAAAAAAATAAATACAATTTATTTTGTGAATATTGCAATCATGCCATTGAAAACTTTGTGAATCATATTCACAACCCAAAATAAAATGTGAATTACATTTCCAATTAATTGTCCAATGTGAATCCAATTCACATCAACGTTTAATTAACAAATGTAAATTACAAATAGCTCTCTCTCTCTCTCTCTTATTATATAAATCACATTCATAATATATATGACTAATATGGATAGTGTTATCCATATTATTCATATCCATCATAATTTAATTATCTTAGATAACTCTCTTTTTATAATATGAATCAAATTCATATTATCCATGATAATTAAATCACATTTAATTATTCATTTTTTCAGTGCTCGGATACTTATATAAACAATGAAATTATCCTGAACTCTTTCAAGGATAATGCGCTTTCTCCGCGAGTACTTGGAGATAAGGACAGGGTGTGTATTGTTCCACGTACAGTGACTTGGATATTGAGATCACATCTCAAGTCCAGATCTCAGACCTCTCATAGATGCTTGATTAAATCAAGATCACAAATCTAATCTTCTCATTCCATCTGAATCACATTCAGATCAATGTCCAACATTTGGACTAAGATCAGATCACTTCTCTATTGAGAGGAGTCACTAAAATCCAGACCCATTTCATCACTCCCTAGGAATGGAAGCATCATGTTTATACAATCGTTTATGATTACATCACCCTCAGGTATTCCCAATACATGTACATCCTGCATCTAGGAAGACTCAGAATAAACCCGAAGTATTAGATCAATTTTACACTATCTACTTCAGGGTTTTTATCAGTAAGTTTATCACTCGATCATTGGGAGTCGGTATCAATCATATACTTTCCAAAAGCATATATCATACCAAGGTCTTGAACATATACTTTCCAAAAGTATATATCAAACCTACAAATTCAGTCAAGCTTCCAAAGTGGGACGACCGTGCACGGAATTTGGTTCTTCCCAATATCTCATGAGTGAGCTCATGTCTTCCGGTTCAGTATATGAACATGTATGATCCCTTCGAAAGATCGTACTACTCATATGCTCTTGTATGCAAACCAGCGCGCGTGTGTATAGACCTTGATTGGCTCATCAACCTATTGGTCTGCCAAATGTACATACTTAGACATATAGTAACACATCTGTCTCCGGTCAGAGGATGTTTGCCTATATCTTGACAGCATACGACATAGGACTTTGGTTATCTCGATCTCGTTAGGTCAACTCTTTGACCTAGCTTATCTAACACCTCCGAATCTCTATTCCTTTCCAGAGGACCTGCATCAAGAGGTCAGTTAGATATCAGCCTTCAGAGAGAGGATTGTCATCTCCTCCTAAGGCTGGAGATCATCTCTTAATAATCATTTGACGATGCTTGATGAGTCCTCAATCTAATTCTTTAGATATTCATCCATGAACCAGCCTCTATGATTCAATTATTGAATCAACAGCTGTATAATCATTAAGATGGCCATGGTACATAACCCTAATTGTACTAAGGGACCTATTATGCAAATTAGTTATTCTTCATTTCAGATCAGGGAATGATATTTGCAATAACATTTATTGCATAATGGCTCGCCGTGGGCTCGCATGTCCAGCATCCTCTATACATGTACATATTATTTATTTACTTATTTATAAAACCAAATTATTATATTGTTTTGCACTCGATTGAATCCCGAACTCCCATGATCCTCGGGGATCCCTAGGCGTAGTCGGATCTGCCTAGGTTACAAGCTCTTCGTCGATCTTTCCAGACCCTTGGAAATGCCTATAAAATGTCTCTTCCTCCTCCTGCGCGCGGTAGCTTGTCCCTCACACCATCACAGATCCTGAGCCACCTTACTCATAGTGAAAGCCGTTAGAGGAGTGCCTTAGGATTCACGGAGGTGCCCGGAGACTCGTAGCTCACTTCATGGTTGAAGAACAACTACGAGCATCCTCCCAGCCAACCGCTGTTCGGTTGAGGCCAAGACCTCAACGCCCACCTTTGCCTGAAGCTTATGAACTCATCTGAACCTTCAGGTACCCATTTTATCCCTTGCCTTTTCTTTTTCGATTCGATCTTTCCATTTCACGATATCGCTATCACCTCTGCTCTGACCAGCTGGTCGAAGCCTCGCCACCCACTCTTATCTGTTTCGATCAGACCCTCGCGACCTGCTCACCCTGAGGCTCGACCATTGGGTCGAGATTAGGTCGGGTCTCCTTCCCCCGTGATCATCAGAGACCTAAAACCCCATCTCCTGTCGCTTCTTTCTTCTCTAGCTGCAATAACCAAGATCAGAGCATATCCCCGAGTCCCCTCTATCCTTTGAAGGCTCATACGCGTCCAAAAAGGCCACTTAGGACCCTCAGCTGCTTAGATAGAGTTGCTCCAGGAGCCCATCAACCATCACCTACATCCAACCATTACCATCTCCATCAGACCATTCCATCTAACGCGGAGTAGCTCCACGATGCAGCTGGACCTCCCCGATCCTTCATTGGAGCATCGGATCCCCTCTGATTCTCTGTTGAAGTTCATCGGGGTCTTTTTCTTACAAACTCATTCTCCGTCATTCGATTCCCCCACTCCTGCTAGATTCTATCTAAGCCCCCAGACAAAGGTAGCTTTGGTACCATTAGATCTGACGCATCTGACGCACATGTTCAAGACAAATCCTGAGCTGTCAGATCTAGAGTAAAGGTCGATTAGAACCGTACGCCAACACCCCCCTCCGTGCACGACACGTGTCCCTGCCAATGCTATATTTCGTTTTTAGATGTGCACGTTTTTGTTTTTAGCTTTAGTCCATTAAATAAATGTTGTAGTTGAGTACATTTATAGTTTGGACCTCACAGTTTATGTTATTTGCATTTTTGTCCCTCCGAATCTGAAGCACGTGTAGGCTCACATGAGTTTTGGGTTATTTGCATTTCTGTCATGAACTATTATGCTGTTAGTTAATGAATGTTAACTTTGTAGAAATTGCATTTATACCTCTGTGCGTTAAGTATTGAGCATGTGCGTGAATTGAGTGGGATTTTTGCATTATCGAGCCTGTGGTTTTTCTTAGTGCTATCTAATTGGTCCAGTAACTTAATGTAAATACAAATAGGTCCCTATGAACTGTGATTAATTAATTGCTTTGTATTGGATTAATAAATATTAAATTTACCTTTAAAATTACATAAAAATTACCATTGGCTCTTGTTAGTGTGTAATGCTTACTATAATTTTATTAGGTTGATTTATTTGCATTTTCCATTTCTAAAAATTCAAAAACCCTTAAAAATGCCCTCGTTTTCCTTATAGAAATTATAAAATTCGAAAAAAGCTTTAAAAATTCCACAAAAAAAATTCTTTGTGTGCCTTTTTGCTTGCTTTATCTAAAGTTTTAATTTTGTTTGAAAATTCATCATAAAATACTAAAAATTACAAAACAACTACAAACTTATAAAAATCACAAAAAATTATAGAAATCAAAAAATTACAATTTCAGTTTCTGTTTGTAGCTTGTTACATCTATTTTATCATAAAATTGCTAACCTGGACTTAGGGGCATATTAGATATTTTAAATTTGCAATTTAGTCCTGACCGTGCATTGTTTTGAGTTTTGAGCCTTGTTTGATTTTTATGAAATTGTAAAAACATTTGAAAAACCTAGAAAAATTATCAAAAACACTTTAAAACCCAAAAATATTTTTACTTTAATTTTCTGACTATTTTGGCTTTTTAGAAAAATCCAAAAAGTTTGTTGTGTTTGCTTTCTTTTATTTTTGTACTTGAGTGTTTTATTCAAAATAAAAATATATTTAAAAATTAAAAAATTCTAAAAATTGTTTTTATTTCAAAAAATTTGACTAATCCGTATTCTTTTTGTGCTCTTTGTGTTCGTCCCTAGTGAGTATATCATGTAAATAAAATAGTGAACTACTTACATTCCTTGATTGTTTGATTCTCCTTGAGTGGTTTTATTTTCTCGATTGAGTCGACCGATTGATTGGGGTTGCAACGGACTTTTTTTTACTTTTATACTTAACCCTAGTCGGCGGGCCGCTCACCAAGTCTTTTCACGAGTCCTACAGGAGGGTAAGTACTGCCAGAAAAGGATCATGTACTTTCCACCTCCTTTGTAACATGAGATATGCGGACTTAGAGGTCCTTGATCTCATGTCCGTTGGGCTACTCAGCCAAAGAAACAGAGAAAGGAAGGAAATAGGCAAAACCAATACTTCCCTTATAAGTGAGGTACTCTAACGTAAGATGATGAGACAGACACACCCGTGAGGGCGTGGCCTTTGCTCAATATTTCAGACCAAGTTGGATAATCCACACAAGTGGGAACATCGTCGTTGACAATGTCCTACTCTCTTGTGTACGATTGAAGCGCCAATACTTCATCGTCCCAGGTGATTATCAAGGATACATAGATTGGGATTCAAACTCTAATCCTAAGGGGTTGTACCACACTCTTTCTGAATGGTACTTGAAAACAATGAGGGATTTATGAACCCAAAACAATGATGTCTATTAAAGATTTTAATTAAGGTCAAAGTGTTTTAATTTTTAGGGTTTTTCACTTTTTTGAGCATTGCTTATTAAGCACCTAATGGTTTTTTTGTATTTTACTTTTGATCCGAGGTTAGCAAAAATAGATGGAAATAGCAGAAAAGCTGTGTAAGTGGATACTAGGGTGAAAATATCACCCTCATATCAAATGATGCATGTAAAGTAAGAAGACTCATTGTTCTTCCTAGCTCTCTTTGTGTGGGATGCAAGATAGAAATTTAAATATATACACTACATGAATGAAATGCAAAAAGCGTGAAATCATCCTAAACATGAATTGTTATTAGTCGTGAAGAACTAGATATTGAAAACATAGAAATGAAACCCAAAAGTCCAATCTTGGAGACTCCTCGGTGTCCGCCACAACAGATCCTACTAGCATTGTATGGAGCCTCTGAGATCACTTGATCTCAAATCCAAGTCAACAACAATTTTAATTTGACTATATCCAAGCATAGATAATTATAGGCACATGATTCTAATTAAGTTGTGGACCTAAGTACTTAGTCAAGCAATCCTAAATGTAGGGGTCAATCACAAAAAGTAAAAAATAAGGCGGAAAACTTAAAACACGTGAAACAAAATAAAATAAAGGTGGAAAAATAGCGAGAAAATTGATGAGGCCCCTATGTGAACCGACACCCAGGTAATAGACCTCGTGAAGTAGTAGTGTCCAAGTATCCTGAATTATTACAAATAATATATAAAAATAAAAACTCTCTCACAAAATATAATAAAATGCTAAAAGTCGGATCCTCTCTTCTCTCTCTATATCTCTCTATTGCTCTCTCCAATTGGCTCTAGAAGAGAATAAGCCAGTCTCATTGCGACTCGGATGTGTCAAACTCCTAAGAATTCATCGTCCATCATGTAGTCCCTCACAAGAAGCTCGACAAGAGAAAATGGTCAGAAATGGATTAGAAAATTATGCATAAAAAATAAATAAAAGATAAAATAATGTATAGATAAATAAATAAAATAATGCTATACTAAATAAATGATGGAGAATAAGACGAGAGTGTCATCATGCTAAAGAGACCTCTCACAAAGACTCAACGATTAAATCAACAATTAACCCACAATAAATAAATAAATCAATAAACTCAAACATGGATTAAAATTTATTATAACCCTATAATAAAATATGTGTATAGTGACAAGCAGAGTTGGGTATCGGATACATGGAGACAAATCAATGTAGAAGGAATATTATTTATAAATAAATAACGAATAAATAATATTTTGGATTTGTACAATATTCATTTGCTTAATTAATTATGTTCTTATGGGTTTTAATTAAATAATATACTTTTTTTAATTATATATTATTTTTTCTTGTAATTTTCTATTTTCTTCTTAATTTAGTAATGAATAAGTGATATATATAATAATATATATGTATATAGAGTAATATATGTATAATAGAAGTGATATAATTAGAATATATATCAAATATCCAAAAATCAGAAAAAAAACTAAAGAACAATCATTTTTATTTTTAGAGGATTTAAAAATATTTATAAGGTATTTATAATAATATTTATTAGACATAACTATATATAGGTATATAATATAATATAGTGTATTAAAAATATAGGTATAGCTATAAATAGTCAAAAATTACAAAATAAAATATTTTTGAGTCAGTTTTTGTGATTTTCGGGTATTTTTTCTAATTTTAGTATTTTTAAAGTCCAAAATATACAAAATCAGGGACTTTGTAAATAGGTCGTATTGTTTTGAGATTTAAAAATACTAAATGGGTCAAAAATTTCTCAAAACTAATTTTTATATATAGTAATATGCATGAATAAAAATATAAAGAGAATAATTTTTTTGATTTTTTGAAAACATTTTCTAAGGTTAGAGAGGGTTTTCAATTTTTAGGGCTTTCTTTCGAGTTTTTTTTATGATTTTTGGTCGACAAATGTATTATATAATAATATATGATATATAATGTTTTTAGATGTTTGTTGGTACTTTTCTATTTTTCGTATTTTTATCTCTAAACTAGGACTAAATAGCACCAAAATGATTTTTAATAAATGGAAAACGAGATAAAAATGCTAAAATAAATTATCCTCGTGATCAAATACAAAATGAAGCATATTCCTCTATTTTCCCATAATTTTCATTGCAAAGGATATACTTATTCTAAAATTAAATGCACAAAAATAAATACATGAAAGTGGTCAGGGTATTTATGCAATATAATTAAAGTGCAGGGGAACAATGCAAAATGTCCCTAAACTTTGAACTAAAAATCAAATTTAATGCATTAAAATAAAATATACAAAGCCACAAGGGTAAACAAACAAATTGCCCAACTCACGTAGGGGACCACATGAGCTAAGTTGGCACTGGACTTACTTGCAATTCACACATGGTTCATGGGGCTATGCTACGATTTTACCACAAAATTTATAACAAGATAAAATATTTACAGGACTAAACAAAAAAACAAAAAGATAAAGGTTACTTATTAAATTACCCCTTTACTTGTGCACAATCAGAGGGGTAGCACTCTTCCACGTGGCGATCTTGACGGTCAATTGGGATGACGGTATGCTTTTATTTCAATGGTCCATATTAGATCTGGACCGAAGCTCTCATTCAACGGTTCTCGAGGGCTCATGAAGAATACCTCAAGAACAAAGATCCACTGAGCTTTGATCCTTTATAACTCCTCTGTTCGGCCTCCTCCTTTCAATTTGATCATCTCCTTAGCTTCATGGGAACTTCGCATGTTCGACAAGTGTCTTCTCGAGCCTTAGGGCTTGCTGAAGGAGCCCTGGAGGACGGAGGACCTAGAGCTCTTGTTCAAAGCTGAGTATGGAGCTTCAGGTAGTCTCCACATGCACGCACCTGCACAAAAATTCTGAGGGGCTCAAACTAGATCTGCTCGACCATAGAGTGAAGATGAAAGCATGCTGGATGAGCAAGCCGGGAGAGCTTTTATGAAGGCAGTGGAGGGAGCTCTGATGCCCATTGGATTCTTACAAAATCAAGGGGGTAACATGGGGCTTTGATGGAGAAGCATGAGGTGAAGAAAACTGAGGCGGAAGTGAGTCAAAACGACGTAGGGCACATCGAATTTGGGTGTCAGAGCCTAGTGCTCCAACGATTTCATTTTTAAAATTAAAATAGAGATGCAATAAAAAATAGAATTTAAACTTAAAACTAAGCTATTGGCACTAAAAGCAAGAAAAAGATTCCAACCTAGCATCTCAACGAGCTTGGAAAGCTCAAAGCGGAAGAGTTCATCGGAGATGACAATCGACGGACCTGGATCTGGCTCTCCTCCACCTTGTTAATGCAGCAAATGGCTGGAGCGAATCTTGTTGTCCCTAGGATCTCAACGGTGGGATCCTATGGAGATTACGATGGACTAAGAGAGATCAAAAATCAAAATGAAGTTGGAGGAGGTTATTTATAGACACGGAGTCTTGCCAAAAGGATGGAGAAGTGGCGGTAGCCAGGATGAGTGTAGGTGAAGATTTGGTCGTGGGAGATGAAGAGGAATGTCAGGGCTACAGTTTAGTGTCTTGATGGAGATGAAGGGTGGAGGAATGAAAAGTCAATGAAGATGGTGGTGTCAGAGGCTCTGACACGATGACTGGAGGAGGCAGGATAGTTGAATAGGTCAACAATCGCTGCCCTATGGTTGGTCCACGTGGACTAACCAGAAAAAAGGATCTGGAAATTAGTTATACATATGATAAAAATTAGTAATAAATAATTAACTTTAGGTTATAAAGTAAAAAAAATTTATGTAGTATTTTATACATATTTTATTTATTTTTCTAAGGTGATTTAATATACTTTAAATTTTACATGCATATTTATAGGTAAATATACATGTATTGTATGTCTTTTATTTTTAGTTTGTTTTGTATATTTTATTAATGCTTTCAAGGTATTATATATATATGTAATTTATTTAATTACATGTTATTATTGTTACATTTTTATGAATTGATTTGTATACCTAATTAATTAGGTATATATTCTTTATAGGGATATATAGATACGTTTCGTCTATATATTAAAATAGTTGATTTATTTTAATTTTATTTCAATAGTTTTAATTTAGTAGAATCATGAATATGCGTTTTAAATAATATTTATAATTTTATAAAAATATAAGAATTTAAAAAATGTAAAGAATAATTATATTGAATATAATATACTAGTATATTGCACAAAGGAGGCCAAAACCTAAATTTTGCATCTTAACTCCAAATTGAATGAAATCACCGTCATTAAATAGCTTATTAAAAGTTATATACAATTATTTTTCTGTGATATAGTATGGAGAAGACACATGTCTGTGAAGTTTTTATTTTGAGTTTTAATTTTGTGTGTCCTGGGCTACTATGCATTATTTTTTATGAAATTAATTTTGTATTTTTCTTTGTTTTTATGTACAATATCGATGTTCAAAGTTTATTGATTTGAGGTTTAAAAATAATAAAATAAAATAGGTCCCAAACTATAATTATTGTCCTATGAATCTTAGAGTTTTTTAGTGTATCTTCTGTACAATTGGCCGCCCTATCTCCCCTTACTTTATGCCTTCTCGATCAAGTCATCATAATGATTGGGTCTCGATGTCTAAGGTTGAAGGATACAGAAAGATCCTTAAGCACATCACAGAAGCATGGAGATCACATCATATGCGATCGAGAGAGACTAGTCGCACTAGTTGCTCGGGGCAACATAATTAAAAAAATTATATCCGATGAAACAACATGATCCAAGAACAATTCTTGAATCATTTCATCTAATCCACAAAAGGGTATTAGGGTTATCTCTTGGTGTGGTTGCGATCAAAGTCTCTAAACGAAGAGACCTCCTATCTCAAGTCCGACCCGACAGAGGAGACACTTGTGAGGGTGTTGATGAAACGTGGGCTTCTCGCAATCCGAGATGATTATCAAAGCAAAAAATATGTTGATCTCATCATACGAGATCCGATCTTCTTCACGAGCGAGGGGAAATGAAGGAGACAAAGATCCACGAATGGTTGAAGCGGCGGCACGATGGTGTGGTGATGACGACGATTCTATCTAAGGCACAATGTGGACAACCACTTAGAGAGAGATGAGGTGTGTAGTATTAGAATGAGAGAGAGATGATTCAATTGTTTTAAAAGAATAACTAGGGTTGCCTCTTCTTTTATAGTATTTTGGAAGTCCATGAATTACAATCCATGCGAAACAAAAAAATCAATGGTTGAGATTGACTTGTGTTTCTATTCAATTACCAAGATTTTATTATAAAAGTACAACAAGAATTAATTTAGATTAAATTAAACATATGAATAATTAACATAATTTAGTTTGAACCAAATCAATTAGGATAAAAAGATTAGGAAGGAGGCCACCCACCTTTCTAAAATAGGGGGGACAACCACCCTTGGGAATGAGTCAAAGGGTGGTCGTCCACCATTCATAAAATGGAAGGTGTTGGCCTTCTAATTTTGTGAAATATAAAATCTAACTAAAATCCTTCATATATATTTACGACAATTTTTATTTTAAATTAATTCACAGAAATAATTACAAATTTATGTTGTGAATATTGCAATCATGCCATTAAAGAATTGTGAATCATATTCACAACCCAAAATAAAATGTAAATTGTATTTCTGATTAATTTCCAATGTGAATCCAATTCACATCAGTAATTAATTTGAAGATACTATTTACAATAAGCCCTCCCTAATATGTTATAAATCACATTTATAATATATATAAATAATATGGATAACACTATCCATATTATTCATATCCTTGATAATTAAATCACATATAATTACATGTGATCATCATTCTCATGTATTTAAATAATATCAATCACATTCACATTGCTCATGATATTGAAATCATATTTAATTATTAATATCTCAGTGCTCAGATAAATAATTCATCAATGGAATAATTCTTGAACTCTTTTAAGAAAAATGCGCTTTGTCCGTTGATGCTTAGAGATAAGGACGTGACGATTGTACGTTCCACATATGTTGACCTGGATATTGAGATCATATCTCAAATCCAGATCTCGGGGACCTCCCATAGATATTTGATTAAATCAAAGTTGTAAATTCAATCTTCTCATTGCATCTGAATCACATTCAGATAAATGTCCAACATTTGGACTAAGGTCATATTACTTCTCTACTGAGAGGTGTCATTCAAATCCAGACCTGATTCATTACTCCCTCAAAATGGAAGTGTTATGGTTATACAACCGTTTATGATCACATCACCCTCAGGTATTCCTAACACCTGCACATCTTGTCATTAAGTTTCTCATTTGATCATTGAGAGTTGGTATCGATCATATACTTTCCAAAAAACCATATATCATACCTCAGGTATTGATCATATACTTTCGACAAGTATATATCAAACCTATAAATTCAGTTAAGCTTCCAAAGCAAGACGACCGTGCATGGAATTTGATTCCTAATATCTCACGAGTGAGCTTATGTATTCTAGTTCAGTAATGAACCTATATGATCCCTTTGAGAGATCGTATTATTCATATGCCCTTGTATGCACACCAGCTCACCGTTGTATAGACCCTGATTAGATCATCAACCTATAGGCCAGTCAAATGTACATATTCAAATGTATAGCTACATATATATCTCTGGTCAGAGGATGTGTGCCTATATCGTGACAACATTGACATAGGTCTTTGGTTATCTCAATCTGGTCAAGTATACTCTTTGATCTAACTTATCTAATACCTTCAAATCTCTATTCCTATGCAGAGGACCTACATCAAGTGGTGGGTTAGATATTAGCCAAAAAGAGAAAGCATTGCCATCACCTACTCAGGCTGGAGATCATCTCTTAATAATCATTTGATGGTGCTTCATAAGTCCTCAATACAACACTTTAGATATTCATCCAAGCACCAACCTCTATGATTCAAAAATTGAATCAATAGTTGTATGATCATTAAGCTGGTCATGGTACATAACCCTAATTTTACTAAGAGATTTCTTATGCAAATTAATCATTTTTCATTTCAGATCAGGGAATGATATTTGAAATAACATTTATTGCATAATGGCTCGTTGTGGGCTCGCATGTCCAACAAAGGTCACTTAACACCTATGGTGTATCGTATTTCTTTGCTTCATTTATTCTTTTATTTTGGGATTAAATACTATAATTATAAATTATTTTGTACATTTATAGAATGTTTATTTTGACAAATTAATGATATATACATGCTTTTAGCTAGGTATTTAAGGCCAAAATGAGAGAATAAATGTGATGAAATGGAGATTCATCACCCCCCTATACTTGCCTTTTCTAGTCCCTAGTTACTTATTCTTATACGTGCAGAAAAAGAAATAAAGAAAATAAAAAAAAAAGAACTTGGATTGATTTTAACTTTTAAACTTGTCTTCATAATATCAAACTTTTAAACTTGTCGTCATAACAGATTGTGAGTTCCAATGTTTTCATTGGCTTGTGTCTCATGTCAGAAAATCCATCCCTCTACTACTTCAACCGAGCTGATCCAAGTGCACGATGCAGGTATGCAAGTTAGGTCACTATCGACAAGAGTCACGCGTGTGTTCAAAATATTCTACTTAGGCAGTCAAGATGACACTGAACATAGTCTCATATTCTCAAATAATTAAGTTTAGTAGACCTGGAGTGCCTCAATTCCAATTCCCATAAGATTCCTATGATTAAGTGAATTAAGGTCTAACCAAGCTCCAATCTTCATATTTTATTTAGACTTGTTCAATTGTCACAGTCAATCAGAAAAATGCAAATGTTATACACAATGCAGAAAATATTTGTGAAACCATTTTCTACTTTTGAACTTTTTATGGAGTTTAAAAAGGTTTGCAAATTTTTATGCAATTTAAAAAAATACAAAATTTTGTGGGTTTTTGGTTTTGCAATTAATTATTTATTTATTAAAAACAAATGAGTTTTGGAAAATAATTATGTGTATATATTTACATAGAAGTGCATTTATTATTTACAAGAATTTAGGTGAAGAATTTACACAAGGTATTGCCAAGTTTTATGTATAGAGTTTGTAAAGTATTTCTATTTGCCGTATACAATGTTTCCAAAACAATTCCAAAAAAGAGGCCTCTTATTTAACCTTGCATATCATCCTTGCATTCTTTAAAAGAAATGCCTTGCACTTCATTCATCTACATTGCATGTCATCTGCATTTCATTTGCATATTTAGCATATGCAAAGTGGAAAGTTAGTGGGTTCTAAACCCAGTTATGAATAGAAGTCTAACATGGACTCGATATGACCTTAATCTACATAAATTCAGAGGAACCTTATAGGAACTAGAGTTAAGATTTTTCAGGTCGAGCGACTTAATTCTTTGAGTACAAAAGACTATGTTTACTTGTCATATTGATTGGTCTAAGTAGAGGATTTCATACACACGCATGATTCTTTTAGACAGTGACCTAACTTGGACAAGCACCATGCACGTAGCTCTTCATTGATGAGGTAGTGAGGAGGTAGAATCCTTTGTCTTGGTGTAGTTCACAGGTGGAAACATCCATCCTCCTCTAGGGAGGGTAGTGCATCTCAACCTAGTCTAGTGGTGTCGACGTTAACGATGGGATGTTGTAGGTTGCAATAAATCTTCAAAAGAGGGATGGGCTACTGGCTCAAAAAGAAAAACCTCTTATGTACATGTTTTACCTTGTATATATGCCAAAAAATAGAAGAAAAAGAAAGAACTCCAAAAAATGGGATAGGCCTGATTGAAAATAAAATGTCTGCTGGAATGTGTATTTGCAAGGCATATGCTTCAAAGTCACATGCCAAGGAAGCCTGCAACTGGAGACTTGGCTACACTAGTCAAGCTCCACGGATATGTGACTACACTGGTCACAATCCATTCTCTTCTCTACTCCCTCTTCTTGAGTTGGTTACACTTGAACTTAGAAGGGAATACCCCGCTCCTTGGGGAAAGAGTTTTTAGACCGGGAAATAGAGTTACCTTTATAGAGGAGGATGTTTCTTTGCTATTCTGATGTGAAGAGTTATATTTCACTTACACAGAACAACTAAGATTCATATTCATCGGAATTTGATGTATAAGGATTTGTTTTGACATGATTGTTGAGGGGGCCTGAATAGAGACACGTAAAACTTAAAGGTCGTTAGGTCTTAAATTCAATTCCCAATAAGGTTCTACCACATTATTGATCCAAAGATCGAGTCGAGCTCCATTTTCAGCTTTTGGTCATGACCTTGGTATGGAACCCAAACTCATTTCACTTTTGCATTTCATTTTAGTTGCTCAGGGACAAGCAAGGTTTATGTACAAGGGTTTGATGAATCTGTGATTCATCACACTAAAAATTGGAAATAGAGCTTCATTCCTGAGTAGTTAGTTGCATTTCTTTATTTATTTTGCATTATTACCATTCGTGCACTTCGAATTAATGTTTGTATATTGGCATGCATTTTTGCATTAATTAAGAAGCCAAATTCCCTTGTAAATATCAATTGTATATTAACCTTATTTTTCCTATTTTCATCTATTGTCCACTAACTCAGAATTGAATAAAATCAACTCTATAGTATAAATTACTAAGACCAATAAAGGAAAAATATTAAAAAAATACTAACTTATAAAATTAACCAATAAAACCTAAACCCTACTTTGAGACTGAGAGCCTTAAAATGTAAAAATCTCTCAGATACAGTCTTCTATGGACCCCTACTCACTTTAGAATTAATGTACGATCAGTTTCCTTCAAAACAAGACCAAATTCAAAAGAATCGGGGTTTGTATCTGAAACTTGGATTTTGGGCCCCTTTGTATATTGTACATATGTCCCCTTTTATTAATTTATTTATTTTATTTCTTTATTTTCTTAATTATTAGAAATCTAGAAAATGAGATTAAGTTGTTAATATTTATCTTATATTTTCTTTGATTTTATTTAGTTTTATCTTATTCTTAAAATGACAAAAAAAATTGCAAAACACAAAATTCATTATTTTATACCTATAAGATACCCCCAAAAATAATTTTTGTACAAATGATTTTATTTGATTTTTGATCCTTCATAAAAGTTGTAGATCTCATTAAGACAAGCAACTTTCATGTTGATCACATTTTGTTTTGACCCCTTTTCTTATTTCTTTTTTATTTTTGTTTATATTTATTTTTTTATTTTTCTAGGAGCGACACATGGCGGCTCTTGGAGCCGCCATGTGTCACCCCTCTTTATTTTATTTTATTTTATTTTATTTTGTTTTGTTTATTATTAATTTATTTTCTTTTTATCTATTTATCTATTTTAATTAATTATTTTATATTATTTATTTTCTTATTATTTATTTATTTTAGTTATTTATTTATTATTATTATTTATTTTATTACTATTTATAATTTCATTTATTTTATTTTTAAATTTTGTTTTTTATTTTAATTTTTCCTTGCCACATGACCATGCCCTGTGTGCGCCACGTGGCAACTCCCCTCTCCTTCCCCAACGACCCGTTCTCCCGATGCAACCAACCCCAACTTGTGGAGATACACAACCACTCGCGTGCCCCCCTCCATTCTCTCTCTCTCTCTCTCCACAATCTCTCCTCTTCCAACCACTCTCCCTGCAACTGTCGCACCACCTCCGCAGGACCTGTGCATGTACCACATCCCGCGCCTCCTCGGTATGACACAACCACCTCTTCCAACACTATAACCTCGCCTGCAGCCCGCGTCGTGTGGCCCACGGCACTGAGCCATCTCCCGACATCTTGTGAAACTGTTTTCCACCTCCTCCACTTCTCCCTCACAACCACTTCCCCATCTTCCGCAACCACCTTTAAATGCCCTGCTCCGCCACCCGATCCGCTCATCCACCAATTCATAGTGCATAAAAGAGAGCTCTTGGGTCCTTCAGGTGACAGTTGAAGGCCACTTTGGTGTTGAGCGATGACCCACCAACAGCTTCGATGAGATCCAAAAGGGGAACCCCTTCTGTTGCAGTTGTTCCTCTTCAGCTACACAGCTCGAGCTCACCGAGCTCTCGAGCGATGACGGTGGTGTCGATCACCACCCATCACATGTATCTTCTTTCTCTTCCCTTCTTCTTCTTCTTCTCTTCTTTTTCCTCATATACTTTTCTTCCTCTTTTTCTTCTTCTCTGTTCCCCGTCGTCTCTTCGCACTGCGCCATTGATCACATTTCCATCTCATCCTCAATCACCTACCACCGATTATCCTTTGCACCGTCGTCCACCTGCTCACACAGCCTTCCACACGTCGTGTGGAAACACCACTCAGCTCGCTTGGCTCTCGCTCCCTCCTAGCAGCACATGAGGCTCGCATCGACCGCTACGTGCTTCCTCCACCTCGGCCTCCGTACTCCTATCGCCTGACATCTGCAGGCGCCATCGCCTTCGATTCCATCGCACCTTGCCACCCACGAGCCTACCCTCTGCCTCGGGTGATACGCTAGCCCTCCTACGTGCCTCTGCCCCCCTCGATCTGTCCATCTCCTCTTATCCCCTTTCACGTGCTTTGCATATGAGGGCGGGGGGTAAATATTTCCACTGATCTCTGATCCTTTACACTTTTAAAAAGGAGCCCGAGCCAAGAGTCATGTGTGAGATACGTGCATTGATATGGAACTTGTGCCCTTGCCCCCGGCGATCCAACAAATAACACCAAACCACTGCTCAATGGGGTGATGCCAGCTCACGTGTAATGCACATGTATGCAAGAAAATTGCACGGGTGCCGCTCGAGTTTCAAGCATTTGCATAAGGCATATGCACACAGGTCCCGCCATCTAGGAGGCACGTGAGGTGCGTGTGACCTCCTTGGAAAACCGCATTCACTCCCCCTGGTTTAGGTAATTGCATTTGCAATTTTTGTTTTATTTCATGTTTATGTAAATTGCATTTAGACCCATGCATTTATCTTATGATTTGAACATTATTTTTTCATCAATTTCATTTCCAAAAATTGTTTATTGATTTTTAAATAATTCTTAATCTAATGAGCATTTATTTGCATTTTTGTGAGCTGCAATTTATTTATTATAATAAATTTATTGAAAACTTGCATAGTTTGCCTATTTTATACTCTGAAATTATTATTAAATTATTCCTACTCTAAAAATTCCCAAAAAATTACATTAGATTAGAATTTTTTGTGTTCTACATTACGCCCAAATTTCATGTCATTTGCGCCCATATCGAGGTTGCAAAAAAATATTCAGTGCATTGAGTAATTGATTTTTAGTTAATCTCACACTTAGTATTTATAGGAATTAAAAGTTGCCCTAGATACCTCTCATATATAAATATGTAGGACAATTTTATCTGTGGAACATACTAAAGTTTGTATTTATTAAAATTAATTTATCTCGAAATCACCATGCATTCATATTTTATTCGTAATTAATTCATATTACATCTGAAAATTCCAATAAAAATTAAAGTAGCATAATTTATTTATATTTCATCTTTTGGCTAAGTTTTATAATTTGTAGACATCATTTGAATGAAAATTGTATTTTACTCCCTGAACTTTGCTAAATTTGCATTTCATCCATTAATTTCATTTAAAGATAACAAAAAATATTTCTTGAGATCCTAGCATTTAGATCGCCTAATAATTAACCTAAGGAGACAGTGGCCTCCCTGAGTTCGACCTTGGGCTTGCCCTACTAAAAATTTGATCACTCACTTTTAATTGGATAATTAATTAAGTGGTCTTTTTATTGATCTGAATTGCCTGACTGCAATGAAATTTTAACATTAATTCCACATAATTAGCAAGTGCTTTTTATGGTCTTTCACTCAGCTCCTTACATCCATCTAAGACATCCAACAACAACTGACCAATCATGCCTTAGCCTTGATCTCTATCCAAGAAATGATTAATGGCCTTTGGAGAGAGAGGGAGAGGGAACATAGGAGGAGGATGATAAAATGAAGAACCAGAAGATGGGAACTATGGAGGGTCCGCAGACGAGGCAGGAGGAGAGAGGCCCAAGCCTTTTCTTAAGGAAACCTATAATCCTGGCGCTGAATAGATGATAGAGTGGATACAGATCCATGTTGTCCACGGATATCTCGAGCACAAGCCTCAATTCGTTGCTCTTCTTCCTTCATTCTACTGGAACACAAATGAGGAACCCTACATCCATCTTCTAAATTTTTCTCACATCTGCTGCACCACTCACGTCCCCAACATTCTGTTAGGCGTATTCGAAATGATAGCATTCCCCTTCAGCCTTCAAAACAAGGCACTCTATTGTGTTAACTATCTAGGAAAGGTCATGATGAGCTGAGAGGAGTTAAAGTTTGCAATCCTACAGAAGTACTATCCATTGGGTCGTCTGAATCAGATGCGAGCCCGAATCAACAATTTCTCCCAAGGCCCTCAGAAATCGATACATGAAGCCTGGGAGAGATTCTGGGATTTACATGAGAAGTGTCCCTACCATGACATCCCTCGGACCATCATGATCCATCATTTCTTCAGGGGACACACTCCTGAAAGCCAGAGGCTAGTAGATGTCACTTGTGGTGTCTCTTACTTCAATAAGGATGAGGATGTTGTCTGGTAGATTTTCGAAGAGATGGTAGAAGGAAGTCCTGCTCTATCCTCATTCGGGGCTTATCAGCATAAGCGACAAGTCCACCATAATCCTATCAACATGGTGGCAACTAGTGAGCAAGACAAGGATGAGATCTCCAATCTTAGCATCATCGGAAGCCACCTGTCTAGGTATGATATTATTGAAAAGAAGTCACAGGACTTGGAAAAGTTGTTTGTGATCGAACAGAGGACCCAACACTTGCACAAGCTGGATTAAATCACAAAGCAACTGAAGCTGCTCATTAGCATCGTCAACACCGTACAATAGGTGAGGCTGGCCGCCACAACTCCTACTGAGCTGTAGGAACCATCATCTCCACAACAACCTCAGCTGAGTGCAAGTCAACCTCAGGTCCAGCACGTGTACTATGTGTAGGCACCAGACCATTCGTCGCTGCCTTCTCAACAGATTATCATGTACCAACCTGAGCTCCACCCCCTTCCTATGATCCATTCTCACCATCACTACAAATCATTCAAGAGGTGAATGGCATCTGAAACAATGATGTCAAATTGGCTCTTCCAGATGGACTCTAGCAGGCCCAATCCTTAAGCATTCAATTGTATCACCAACAACATAATGGGAGATTTTCCCAGTGCAACCATCCTCAACAGCACTAGCCTACGCATTATCAAAACAACTGGAGGCACAACCAGCAGTACCAGCAACCTGCATACTACTGATATCAGCCATACAATCAATGTGCGCGTGTGTCTTATAATCAGTACCCTCCCCCTCCACAATTTCATAAGCAACAACTCCCTCCTCCTCACCACGATTCCACAAATTCCTAGCCTCATCAGTATTGGTCGCAGTGTGACCATCATGTTGATTCATACGAGGCTGCTCCAATGGACTCGACGTTGGACTGCTTGGCTCAACGTGCCAAGGGCTTAACAGAGATGTCCCAGAAAATAGACGACCTCACTGCCACAAGGACGTCCATTCCAGTGTAGGTTAAGGCAAACCCTAATAATTTCAAATGTAAAGAGCATGTAGTTTGTGAAGTTCAACCAGTCCCTCAGAGTCAAATATTTCATATTTTGCATTGTTACATGCAATGACTTTTAGGAGTGACAAACCATTGCAACCATCTGCTACCACCAAAGGATAGAATTAAGCGACTTCTGGATAGTCATCTTCTGCATCAGTCGATCCAGCAATAGTGTCGGGTGAGGAAGAAGATGATAGAGGAGAAACTCGGACCATCATCTACCACCACCATCAAGAGAAAAATTCCCAAAAAAATCAGCAAAAAGAAAATTCACAAAAGTAAATGAAGAGTCGAATCCATGAAGGACTTGCAATGGAGGAGCCAGTACTACAAGCAGTCGATCCAGAGCAATGAGACGAATCCCAAGCTCATGTGCATAAATTTTTGCATGTTTTCCATGATGGCCCATTTGCTGGCTAATCATCTATAAATAAGTCTGTGGATAATAACACTAAATTTTCTTCTGTGGATATTCATTTTTCTGTAGCGATGAAAAATACCTAGAAACTTAAAATTAAAAAATTACATTGTCCGATCCTGGAGCGGTTGAAATTATCAGTAATCTTATTATGAGAATGCCACTCATAAAGGCCATTAAGTGCATGCCAATTGTCAATAAAGCATTAAGGGAAGCATGTACCTCCAAGCATCCGAACCGCAAAAATAGGCGTAGTAGAGGAGAGAAATACATCTTAACCATGGCCACCGTCAATGCAATCAGTAACCTCCTGCAGAAAAAGAAAGACAAGGGAGTGTGCAACATCAGATGCCAAACTTTTGACCAAGTATTTGAGCAGACTTTGCTTGATAGCGGATTTTCAATAAATCTCATACCCTCCTCATTATTGCAAGAATTCAGGCTTGGATCACTTAAGCCAACAAAAATGATCTTGCAGTTCGCAGATCAATCTGTGAAGTGACCCGAGGTATGTTGGAGGACGTTATTGTAACTATGCAGGACATGAAATTTCTAGTTTATTTTGTAGTCTTAGATATGGACTCACCTACACAATTACTCTCGACCCTGATCATTCTAGGTTGACTATTCCTTTGCACAGCCGAGGTGGTCGTCGACTATAGGTATGGGAAGGTTACCTTCTCCTCCAGATTTGATAAAGTCACTATGGATATGCTCAATGAGCTGAAAGTCACTATGGAGGGAAGCCATAATCAGTAATTCAGGATTGTGACATCATAGATATCAACGATAAGAAAATCTCTTTGAATGATACTTTCACATAAGAATTCCTCTCTTCATAGGAGGACATGGATAGCATAGTCATTCCATGCTTCCTTGTCGATTGGGAGACTGAATCAGAATTCGACTCACTGGGCGACGTGTTTGAAGAAAATTCAAGCCAGACTGAACATGAAGAATTCATTGAAGATATGTTTAACACTTTCATTTTAGATCCAAGAGTGATAGAGGTGGACATCACCTTATTGAAATTAGCAGATCACTCGGCTACTAGAATAGTTTATGAAGTAGTCGTGGAGCAAACCCAACAGATACCAAAACTAAAATCACTCCCGATAGGTCTGAAGTATGTATTCCTTGCGGGTGAAGAGAACACGTATCTGATTATCATTAGCAGCTATCTGATCATGGATCAAGAATCGTCTTCTTGAGATCCTAGAAAAACTGCAAGGAACATGGTTGGAACATATCCGATTTTTGTGGGTTAAATCCAAGTATGTGTTCACACTGCATCTATCTCGAAGATTATTGCAAACCATCCTGAGATTTTCAAAGAAGATTAAACCCTAATCTTTGGGACGCCGTTATGAAGGAGATTACGAAATGGTGTGAAGCATGCTTCATTTATCCCATCTCTGACTCCAAATAGGTGATCCCTTTGCATGTAGTTCCCAAGAAGTCTGGGCTCACTGTAGTGAAGAATGAACAAGGAGACGAAATCTTTACTCGAGTACCGACATCTTGGAAATTGTGTGTATACTATCACCATCGTAATGCCGCAATGAAAAAGGATCACTTCCCTCTGTCTTTCACTGATCAAGTTCTTGATAGACTCGCATGGAAGGAATATTTCTGCGTTTTAGATGGGTACTCTGGGTACAATCAAGTGGCAATCTCGCCTGAAGATCTAGAGAAGAAAACTTTTACCTGCCCATTCAACACCTATGCTTTCAAGAGAATGCCCTTTGGCCTCTGCAATTCTCCTATAACTTCCCAGAGGTGCATGCTCACCATCTTTACCGACATGGTTGTAAGTTTTCTCGAGGTCTTTATGGATGATTTATCCATCTACAGTGATTATTTCTATTCATATCTTCAACACATAGACAGAGCACTCCAGAAATGTCGTGAAGTCAATCTTGTGCTATCATGGGAGAAGAACCACTTCATCGTTACAAAGGAATAATTTTGGGCCATGTTGTCTCGAAGCGAGGCATGGAGATTGACCTGATGAAGTTGGATGTGATCTCTAACCTTAAGCCACCTCAGAATGTGAAAAATGTGTGGACATTCTTAGGGCATGTGAGCTTCTATCTCTTCTTTATCAAGGACTTCGGCAAGCTTGACCGACCTCTCACTGAGCTTCTTTGTAAGGAGACCGAGTTTTTTGTTAATCAGATGGTTTTCCAATCTTCTTATTAGCTGAAAGAGCTCATCACTTAGGCTTCAGTCCTACAGCCACTCGATTGGTCTCTCCCCTTTGAGATCATGATGGATTCATCAGATTTTACAGTTAGGGTTGTACTAGGACAGAGAAGAGACAAGATGCCCTATGATATTCACTACGCTAGCAAGATGCTCGATGAAGCACAAAGAAATTATATAGTCACAGAAAAGGAGCTGCTTTCGGTAGTGTTTGCTTTAGAGAAGTTCAGATCCTATCTCTTAGGATCAGAAGTCATTATCTTCACTAACCACTCTACCATCCGATACTTAAAACATAATAAGGATGCCAATTCCAAACTACTCAGATAGATCCTTCTCCTCCAAGAATTCTATTTGGATACTAGAGACAAGCGCCGAGTCCAAAATGTAGTAGCAGACCATTTATCCAGAATTAAATGCAAAGATACTCCATTGAACAATGCACCGGTAACAGAAACTTTCATTGACGAATCAATTCTCATCGTGGCTTCTATTCCTTGGTATGCCGAACAACCTCACATCTGGGGTGGTCCCACAATATTGCACGTGGATCACTAAGGACAAATTCATGTCTGACATCCATTTTTACAAATGGGAGGATCCACATCTGTTCAGGGAAGGTGCAAATTACATTTGGCATTGGTGTATTCCTTAAGAGTACACAAGTGTCCTCGAGCACTGTTATAAGCTTGAATATGGCAGACACCATTATGGAAGTAGAACGGTAGCTAAGATATTATAGTGTAGCCTTGGGTGGCCAACACTATTTAAGGATGCAGATAACTTTGTGAAAGCTTGCGCAAACTGTCAGAAAATGGGAAAAACCCTTGGAGTTAGAGACTGCGTGCCCCTCAAATATACCCAGATATCTGATGTGTTTGATGCATAGGTCATTGATTTTGTGGTTTCACTTCTTAATAGTCAAGGATATGAATACATCCATCTTGCCATTGATTATGTGCATCGATGGGTGGAAACCATTCCTTCTTGAGTCACAGACAACAAAATATTTTACAAGTTCTTGAAAGATAGCATCATCTCACGGTTCGACATTATGATATTATTATTTTAGATTGAGGCAGCCACTTCATCGATAAGGAGGTTAAGAAATTAACAAAGGAGTATGACATCGATCACCAGGTCGCATCTCCATATCATCCGCAGTCAAGCCGCATGGCTAAACTTTCAAATAGAGAAATCAAGATGATATTGTTCATGAGGCCGAACATAAAGAACTGGTCACAATTTTGGACTCAGTTCCCTGGGCATACAGAATGTCCACAAGTATCCTTTGGGCATGTCACCCTATCACCTTATCAAAAGGAAGACATGCCACCTACTAGTGGAATTGATTCACAAATCATTGTGGGCAGTGAATATTTGCAAGCTCAACTCATAAAAAGGGGTAAGCAGAGAAAGTTGGATCTAAATAGACTCCTGGAACTCAGAGATAACATGTGCGACAACAGTCTGATGTCTAAGGAGAAGGTCAAATGCTGGCATGACAAGCACATCGGAAGAAAGACCTTCAAACCTGGGTAGAATGTATGGTTGTTTGATGTAAAATTGAAGATATTTTCGAGAAAATTAAAGAGCAAGTGGACAAGGATATATAGAGTTAGGATTGTGCGTGACAACAGAAGTGTTCTGATACTGAATTGTCAGCTGATGCACAACCCCTCATAATCAATGGTCAGTTGCTGAAGCCATACATAGAGCATGATACATAACTAGACGTTGTCGACTCTGTACAAGTTTTTTTTGAGGAAGACTTTACTGTTACAACATCTTCAGTGGAGCCGGACAATGCTCCTACAAATATCTTTGAATAGAGTAGATTTTCTTATTTTCTTCTTTTCATCTTTCGTTCTTCTGAAAATAGGCACTCGTCTTATTTTATCATTATTATACTTAGGATATACTTCATCCTAAGTATATGGGAGATGAGTGTATTCGGGTGTTCATTCTTTGATCCCTCATCCGTCTTCCCAACTTTTGACTTTTTGTCTATACTTAAGGATATTTTACCCTATGTATAGGAGGTATAGGCCGAGCATATGATTTATTTATTCATTCCCACCCTCGACCCTCCATGCTTTGTATATAGTATATTATACTTAGGATTAATTGATCCTAAGTATAGGGGGGACAGTCGCCTTCACATTCTTTATTGAATTGTTGTAGTATAGGCTTTCATATACTTCGTACAAGTTATGTCTTCATTTTTTCTTTGATCTATGAGGACATAGCTCAAGCTAAGTATAGGGGGTAATATATACATTGTATATATTTTAGCCATAACTCATCTATTTTCAATAATATGGATAATTAATAAGGAATTAAAACACATACTAAAATTCATTGTAGCTACAGTTAATAAACCGCCTAAAAATGTTTTGCAAAATGTTAAAAAATGGTTGGAAAATTTCTTTGAAAAATCTTTTGTAAAACAGTTTGAAAAATGTTTTGTAAAAAATTTTCAAACCTTTGTAAAAATCTTTTGTTTGTAAAAAAACTTTCTTTTATTTGAATAAAATGTTTTGAAAATCTATTTGCAAATGATTTGGAAAATGGTTGCAAAAATAATTTGAAAAATATTTACATATTGTTTGAAATATGTTTTTTTATTTTATGGTATATCTCCTATTTTATAAAAAAATACAAAAGTATTTATTTACAAAAATTTTACAAAAGTTTGCACACTATACAGATTTTACAGCTTTTATATATTATACATATTATACAAGTGTATATATGTATTTTACAAAAGTTGTTTTAATTAATTTTACTCATTCCATAATTATTGCATAATATATACAAAATACGTGAAAGTACAAGCTATGGGTAAAGTATATATGTAATATATACAAGCCCCCCTATACTTAGCATGTGTTATGTCTTTATAGCACAAGAAGCGAGTAAAAGACATAGATCGTGCTAAGCATAGGAGAGTTAAAATAACAAAAAGTATAGAAGTATATCCTCCCCCCTATACTTAGGCTCTTGTCGGCCTAAGTATAAAAGAAGAGCAAAAACGGGGCGGTCGAGGTTACGAGGATCAATGGATGAATATATATACATGACAGGCATCGATCCCCCTATACTTAGGCTCTAGTCAGCCTTAATATATGACAGGAGTGAGTATGAGGACTGATGGGGTTGGGGTATATACAAAGAGAAGGTAAGTGGGGAAAGATGCTTAGAGATGGAAAGAGTAATGATGATTGATGCGATACCTACGAGCGGATCATTGGATTCTGGGATGCACATGAATGAGATCTCTTCAACACGGGCTAACTGCTCATCTGACCATTAAAATGGTTCAGCAGTTGCCCATTTACAAGGAACGGTCGTGCACCATCTGCAAGCTCTGAAAGCCGTACAATGTCGTTCGTGTTCACTTCTCTAACAATGAAGGGTCCCGTCCATTTGGATTTCAACTTGCCCGGAAAAATCTTCAACCTGGCATTGAATACCATACCTTCTACCCTGGGACAAAATTCTTGCGTCTGATATGTTGATCATGCCAACGCTTGATTCTATCCTTGTAGATCACAATGTTATCATATGCCTTGTTTCTGATTTCTAGAAGCTCGTTTAGATCCATCTTTCTACTCAGTTATCCTTCATGGGTGTTCCAGTTCACTTTCTTTAGTGCTCATTCAGATTTGTGTATCAATTCGGCAGGCAGATGACACAGCTTTCCATTAACCATTCGGAATGGGGAGGTTCCAAGCGGGGTCTTGTAAGCAATCCAGTATTCCCATAGAACTTGGTCCAAAAGCTGGGACAAGTTCTTCCTGTCAGGGCAAACTAGCTTCTGTAAAATGCCCTTCACCTCCATATTCGACACCTCATCCATGTCATTTGATTGTGGATGGTATGGAGCGACACAACACTTGATGTTGTAGTCCTTTGTTGACATTTTCATTTCCCTATTAACAAAGTGGCTACCCTCATCAGAGATGATGAGTTTGGGAACCCCAAACTGTGAAATGATGTGATCTTTCACGAACTTACATGCAGTCTTGTTGTCTGTCGCCCAGGTAGGAAAGCTCCCACCCACCTAGAGAGATAATCAACCGCTAACAGAATATGCTCATAGCCATGACTGTTAGGGAATGGGCCCATGAAATATATGCTCCATGCATCGAAACATCAACCATAAGGATCGGTTGTATGGGCATTTCATCTTTGAGACCGACAGTCCCTCCCATTCTCTGACAAATTGGACACGACCTAACAAATGCATATGCATCACGGAACAGGGTCAGCCAGTACAAACCACAATGAAGCACTTTCCAAGCGGTCCTCTTCCCGGAGTGATGTCCTCCTGCCTCCAAGGAATGGTAGTAGGTGAAGACACTCATCTATTTCATCTAAGGAATACGCCTCCGCTAAACGCAACCAGACCATCGAAGAAAAGGAATGGATTATCCCGATGGTATTTCCTAGATTCTGACTTAAGTTGGTCAATGCTGCTCTTGGGCCAATCATGCGGAACTGTCTTAGACACCCAGAAATTCACCATGTGGGCATACCATGGAAGAGAGTCGACAGGATAGATCAACTCGTCAGGGAAGGATTCCTTGATGGGGTCAATCTCATAGGGACTATGTGACTCTATGCGGGAGAGGTGATCACTCACCACATTCTTTACTCCAGGCTTATCCTTGATCTGCAAATCAAACTCTTCGAGTAGTAGAATCCACCTAAGAAGATGTGCCTTCACGTCCTTCTTTTTCATGAGGTACGTGATGTTTGTGTGATCCGTGAACACGGTAACCTTGGATCCTAAAAGATGAGACCTGAATTTGTCCAAGGCGAATACTTCATCAAGCATTTCCTTCTCTATGACGGTATAATTCCATTGAGCCTGATCAAGTACTTTTCTTGTGTAGTGAACAACACAAGGAATCTCTTCTCTCCTTTGTCCTAACTAGCCCCAACTGCAAAGTCAGAAGCGTCTGTCATGATCTCAAAAGGAAGAGACCAATCTGGAGCCTGTAGGATAGGAGCATCCATGATCTTCCTCTTTAGGAGCTCGTAGGCCTCAAGACACCTGTGATCTACGATGTAATCCATGTCTTTTCCTAAGAGCCTTGTTAGCGGTCAGGCAATCTTTAAGAAGTCCTTTATGAATCTGCGGTAAAAACCAATATGTTCAAGAACGACCGCACTTGTTTGATGCTGGTTGGTGGTTGAAGTTTCTTGATCACATCCACCTTAGCAGGTTCAAACTCCATTCCTCTCTTGGAGATGACATGCCCCAACACAATTCCCTCTTGAACCATAAAATGGCTCTTCTCCCCAGAGAGAACCAGATTCACCTCCCTACATTTCTTGAGGACTCGATCCAAATGAGATAGGAAAGTATCAAACAAGTCATCGTGGATCAAGAAGTCATCCATGAAGTCCTCTTGGAAATCGCCCACCATCTCGGCAAATACTGCAATCATGCACTGCTGGAAAGTCCATGGTGCATTACATAACTCAAAGGGCATGTGCCTGAATGCGTATGTACCGAATGGACATGTGAATGTGGTTTTTTTCTAGTCTTCAGGAGCGATGGAAACTTGATTGTAACCTGAGTACCCATCTAGATAATAAAAGAATTCTTTTCCCAATAGTCTCTCCAGGATCTGGTCTATGAATGGTAATGGAAATGATCCAATTTCGTCGCGACATTCAAGCGTCTGTAGTCCACACAGACACTCCACGTTGTGGGAACTCACGTCGCAATCTCCTCTCCACCCGAGTTGGTGATTGTCTGAAGTCCCTCCTTCTTAAGGACTACATGAAGTGGTACCACCCACTTGGAATCAGAGATGGGATATATAAACCCCGCGTCACATCATTTTTCAATCTCCTTCTTGACCACATCTTGTAAGTTTGGATTCAGCCGACGCTGGAACTTATGATAGGGTCTAGAACCTTCCGCATGGTAAATATGGTGTGAACACAAAGCATGGTTTATCTCGCGAAGATCGAACATGCTCCAGCCTATGTCCTTGTGGTTCTATTCAATAAGCTCTAACATGAAAGATTCTTGTTCTCCAGTCAATCTAGCATTGACAATGTCTGGGAACTTCCCTAGCGGGCCCACAAGGAAGGCATACTTTAAGGTGGGGGTTAGGGTTTGAGCTTGGGAATGGTATGATCATCGGTAAATCTGGCTCAACTACTCTGAATCAAGTTCTGTGATGTATGTGGTTGGATCTACAGTTATAGTAGCCACCAATTGGTTCTGTTCAAGAGTCGGATAGCCAAAGGTGTCCAAACAATCGACAAAAGCTGTGTCTAACTCGTCATACCTGTCCTCTGATTTACCTGAAGGTAACATATCTGACAAGCCTAGTCGGCTTCTGAGTCATCGAAGACATAGTAAGATGCATCAGAGAAGTCTACTATGAGTAAGGTCTGATTCTGCAGGATCTGTCGAACAGCCTCATCTACACTGTCCTCTCCTGGTCAGAGGGATTTGTCAACCCAAGCCAACTGCTGCCGCTAGTGATCAACTATGTCAACTCTGTAGCACTCAGCCTCCGACGAGAGATACTCTGAGCTGCTCTTTGAATCAGGTCTCTACCATTTCGTTTGCTGCATCTCTAACTCTATGCTTTCATCATGTGCATGAAAGTGTATCTTTTCTAGAGTATAATTAAATATGGCTCCAACCAACCTCAGAAAAGGGAGGCCAAGGATAATCTAGGAATCTTGCCTTCTTCGGGGACAATCCATATCCAGAACCATGAAGTCCACCCTGTACTGCTTCCCCTCGATGTCAAGGATAACATCCCTCAACATTCCCTTAGGCCTCTTAATGGATCGATTTGCAAACTATAGGAGTGCTCTCGATCTCCTAAGAGATCCTAAACCTAGATGATCAAGGAGGGAATACGACAACATATTGATTGAGGATCCATTATTGAGTATAGTACGAGCAAATGATACGTTTGCTATATGACTGGTGATAAAGTGTGCTCCTAGATCTCTCTTCTTCCTTGGAATCTCATTGCAGATCACACAGGTAGTGCCTATGGACAACAAATGTTTGACTGTTTGTGTATTATTTTTTCTGCTAGACCTAACTAGCGTGAATCTGACCTTTAAGTAGTTCTTGAATGCAGGAACCATATCCACTAGTTGGAGGAAAGGGATCTCAAACTTTACATTTTCCTTGCACATCCTTTCCATCACCAAAAGATCAGGATCATTTTTTTAGAATTTTTCTTCTTTCCCTTAGATAAGGCCTAAGGGAAAGGGATTATTGGGGGCCCATGATGTGAAACAGAAACATCATCATTTGAGTTCTTATTGAAACCAAATTTGACTGTACACGACTCTGACTCAGACATCGACTCTGTACAAGACTCGACTAACATGCATGAAATGGAACTGAAACTAAAGCTGGAAAAACTGTTGGTGTTGCATCCAAGGTGGTTTTCCCATCTCCTGAAGATCCACTACTCACCGTCGTGCTCGATGTTGCTTTATTCCTCTTTTTTGGATTTTTCTTAGTTTTTTGATTTTTTTTTGGATTTTTGGGGATTCAAATCCGACCGATGATAATGAAGATGGTCATGTTGGTGATGCTGGTGACGATCTTCCTCCTCTGAGCTATCTATAGGGGTTGGCTCATCGGTATCCTCCACTCCACTATGTCGTCCCAGATAAGGGGTTTGCACGGTCCTACCTCTCTTAAGAGTAAGATGGTAAACACCATGCGATAGGATCCCATGATCTGATTCTAAGAAATCACAATAGTATACATAATCCTTCTGGCAGTTTCGTCCTTGCTTCAGGTTGTTTGGGTTAATCTGAACCTGAGCTAGGATGGAGGTCCTAGGGGTAGTAAACTCATCATGCCAACGTGAAAGTCGATTGATGTCGGCTCTCTGATCATGTCGTTCATTGAGGATGAGTTTGAGCTCATCAAGGATCCTCTGAAGGCCAGAGGTACCCGAGGATGAAGCTCTGTGGTCCTACCTTTGGAAAGGTTGTGGATGACCCTGATGCGGTCTGTTAGGTCCCTGATGGACATGTTGACAGTACTGGTTCTGTTGAGGGGAGTTCTGCTGAAACTGAAGTGGTCATGATAGCCCGACTGTTGTTGCTGGGAGGATGGAAACTAGTGATACTAGGTCTGAGGGGTGTATTGTGGGTGGTGTTACTGGTGTTGCTAGGTGTGAAGGATATGGTAAGATCCTTAAGCACATCATGGAAGTGTGAAGATCGCATCGGATGCGATCATGAGTGACTAGTCGCACTAGTTGCTCGAGGAAGCGGAAATTATTTTTTTCATATGATGAAACCACATGATCCAAGAACACTTCTCATATCTTTTCATCTAACCCACAAACAAATGTTAGGTTTAGCTCTTGAAGCGTGGTTGCGATCTAGTCTCTAAACGAAGAGACCTCCTGTCTCACGTCCGACATAACGGAGGAGACGCTTGCGAGCGTGTTGATGAAACACGTGCACCTCACAATCTGTGTTGATGATCCAAGCAAGGAATCTCCTGATCTCATCACACGAGATCCTACATCTTCTTCACGAGCGAGGCACACGAAAGGATATGGAGATCCACGAGAAAACAGTCCGGCAGCATAACGACGACGTTGCGGCAAGAGGGACTCTCTCTAGGTCTCCATGGTGGACGGCCATAAGAGAGAGGGAGAGAGATGAAGTTTGCTTGTAGAGAGAATGAGAGAGAGAGAGAGCATATGTTATCAAACTTAAGAAGAGCAAGGGGTTCCCTTATATTTATAATATTTTGGGATCCATGGATCTCAATCCATGGACAACAAAAATCCAATGGCTCACATTAATTTATGTTTCTTTTAGTGGTCATGATTTGTTGCAAAAATATTGCAACAACAATTAATTTAATTTAAATTAAATATAACAATATATTCAAATTTAATTCAAATCAATCTCTATTGGAAAAATAGGAAGGAGAGTAGCCTCCTTCCATAAAGAGGGGGGGACGACCACCACATTCCTTAAAGGAATTGTGGTCGTCCACTCTCCTTAAGAGGAAGGTGGCTATCTCCACCAATTTCATGAGATCCCATTATCCCTTGAATTTCTCCAATATTTGCAATAACTTTTGTTGCAAATTATTTCACAAAAATAAATCCAATTTATTTTGTGAACATTGCAATCATGCCATTGGAAATTTGTGAATCACATTCACAACACAAAAAAATGTGAATTGCATTTTCAATTAATTGTCCAATGTGAATCCAATTCACATTAACATTTAATTAACAAATGTAAATTACAAATAGCTCTCTCTTATATATTATAAATCACATTTATAATATATATGATTAATATGGATAGTGATATCCACATTATTCACATCCATGATAAATAAATCACATTTAATGATCTTGGTTCTCTATTCTCATGTGCCCAAATAATGTGAATCACATTCACATTATTTACATCTTTGATAATTAAATCACATTTAATTATCTAAGTTAACTCTCCTTATAATATGAATCAAATTCATATTATTCATGATTATTAAATCACATTTAGTTAACCATTTTCTCAATGCTCGGATACTTACAAAGAAAATAATGAAATTATCCCGAACTCTTTCAAGGATAATGTGCTTTCTCCGCAGATACATGGAGATAAGGACATGCCGACAGTATTGTTCCACATATAGTGACTTGGATATTGAGATCACATCTCAAATCCATATCTTGCGGACCCCGCATAGATGCTTGATTAAATCAAGATGGCAAATCTAATCTTCTCATTGCATCTGAATTACATTCATATCAATGTCCAATAGTTGGGCCAAGATCAGATTACTTCTCTACTGATATGAGTCACTAAAATCCAGACCCGTTTCATCCCTCCCTTGGAATGGAAGCGTATGGTTATACAATCGTTTATGATCACATAACCCTCAGGTATTCCTAATACATGTACATCCTGCATACTGGAAGACCTAGAATAAACCTAAAGTATTAGATCAATTTTACACTATCTACTTTAGAGTTTTATCGTCAAGTTTCTCATTGATCATTGGGAGTTAGTACCGATCATATGCATTCCAAAAACATATATCATACCCAGGTGTTGACCACATACCTTTCCAAAAGCATATATCAAACCTACAAATTTAGTCAAGCTTCCAAAGCGAGATGACCGTGCAAGGAATTTGATTCTTCCCAATATCTCATGAGTGAGCTCATGTCTTCCGGTTCAGTAATGAACTTGTATGATCCCTTTGAGAGATCGTATTACTCATATGCATTTGAATGCACACCAACGCGCTGGTGTATAGACCTTGATTAGGTCATCAACCTATGGTCTGCCAAATGTACAAACTTAGACATATAGTAACACATATGACTCCGGTTAGAGGATGCGTGCCTATATCGTGATAATATGACATAGGACTTTGGTTATCTCGATCTCTTTAAGTCAACTCTTTGACCTAACTTATCTAACACCTCCGAATCTCTATTCCTATGCAGAGGACTTGTATCAAGAGGTCGGTTAGATATCAACTTATCGAGAAAGTATTGCCATCTCCTTCTCATGCTAGAGATCATCTCTTAATAATGAAATTACAGTGCATGATGAGTCCTCAATCTAACTCTTTAGATATTCATCCAAACACCAGCCTCTATGATTCAATGAATGAATCAACAGTTGTATGATCATTAAGATGGTCATGGTACATAACCCTAATTGTACTAAGGTACCTATTATGCAAATTACTTATTCTTCTTTTCAGATCAGGGAATGATATTTGCAATAACATTTATTGCATAATGGCTTGCCGTGGGAACGTATCCAATAATCTCCCACAGAGCCATTAATGGGCTAATCATTTAAACCCACACTCATGTGACAATCATAGGTAGAAAAATAGCTAGATAAGCTGATCAATCACTATGTTCCCAAGAGACTCTGCCATTTCCTTTTACAGCACTTGCATATCCCCAGTAACAGTGCTCGCATGCAATGCGAATGTTGCATCTTATGCAACCAATACTCAATTTTGTTAGTTATAGTGTCCTTGACACTACAACACAATAATTATTATTATAACTAGTATTTCCATTATCCTTATAAGAATACCGTTATTCTTGGAGATCTTTATCTCCTAAGGTATCCGCAGTTAAGACCTTTTAGATCTCCATCTATAAAGTCTTAATTTCTCGAACATAAGACTTTGAGATGACTATCTTTACGTCTTGTCTTCTTTGAAGATATTGTTATTACTGCAACCAAGTGTTTATCTCCATAGCAGGAATAGTAACAGTTTACTACTCTCATTGCATGGCAGACATCTAACTTTTGTATACGTTTAGCATACATCCGGCTTCTCATAACTGATGCATAAGGGAAAGCAGTTTTAGCATTCACCTCCTCAACTCCTTGAGGTGCTATCCCTTTAGAAAGGTCAGTACCATATATTGAGGGAAAGAAGCCTCTCTTGGAATGTTCCATAAAATGAAACATGTCCAAGGTGTACTCCTAATATGACAATCCCAAAACCCTCTTTTCTTTACTTCTGAATAACTTTAGAACTAAGATCTAAGAGGCATCCTTGAGATCATATCTCAAGGTATTGAATAACCAGATTATAAAACACTTATTATTATCCTTATATCATTCCGAATGACTAGGATATCATCTACATTTAGCACGATGAACACAATGGCACTCCCACTAAGCTTCACATGGTTCATCAAGATTCTATATGAAATCATAACATTCATAATTTCACCAAATCCAGTGTTCCAACTACAAGAAGCTTATTTGAGTCTATAGATGGAATTCTTCAGCTTACACACCTTGCATTCCTCAACTATGAAGCACTGGGGCTACTTCATATGAATATCATCAGAGAGGTATTCATATAGGAATGCAATCTTGATTCACATCTTGAATATGTTATAGCCAAGTTGTATAGCTATAGTCAACAACACTCTGATGAGTTTAAGCATGGTCATTGAAGAGTAAGTCTCATCGCAAGCGATGTCTTCTCAGCAGTGTATCTTGTGGATACGAGCCGTGCTTTGAAGGTCTCTACCTTCTTTTCTGGTTCCCTCTTTCTCATGAATAGATCCATTTACACCTAATAAGTTTTACCCTTATAGGTGGATCCTCGAGGGTCCATATACAACAGTTGTATGTGAAGTCTACTTTAGACTTTATTGTTAACATCCATCTTTCCATGTCATGATCTTCATAAGCTTCATCACATGAAGTTCAATCATTGTCAGATTTAACTGACACATGAAATCCATCTTCAAGCTTATTTGAAGAGGTATTAGTGTTTCATCTTTCATTGTCCTTTTAGTTTCCGATTTCAGGAGCCTCATTATCTTCTCAAGATTAAATGAGTTCCTTCACTTCATGTTCATCTTGATTCTCAAGAGAGTCATCATCTAAGAATCATATCCTTAGAGATGAAATCCTTTAAGAATTTTAAGGTCATAAAGTAGGTATCGAATACCTTCCTTTATTTTCCTAATGAGGTAACACTCTCTCGTGCTAGATTTCAGCTAATTTGCATGAAACCTTATTAAGGATATACATTGTAGTCTCTACTACATATATACCTTGGAAACTAAGAGGTAATTATGCTAAGATTCATCATTTATCAAATCATGTCAAACATGATACAATTGTATCTCCCAATAACTCTATTGAGTTTAGGTTTATTAGGAGGAGTGAGATAGGAATGATATTCATATCTCCATAGGGTATTCCTTGAATTCATCTAACATGTACATGCTACCTAGGTTAGATCAAATTCATTTCATCTTCCTTCAAACTTTGGTTCTAAACCAAAATTCTGAAATCTTTGAACATTTTAAAGCTTTCTAAGGTGAAGGGAAGAGATCTCATATCACAAATAATCATCGAATGATATCACATATCATCAATGTTTACTTTGATATAGATGATCCACATACATCAATATGTATGAGACCTTGAATACTTCGACATCTTACACCATTCCCAGAGAAGGGTGTATTGGACATTTTTACTTTGAATACAATATTCACAAGTATGTAACATTTGAAATTTTAGACAATCTAAAGTTTCATCTCTTACTAGTCCATTGATCTCATCAATAGACAATTATCCAAGGCATGATGCCAGATCATTGTCAAATAATCTTCATCCTCCTATTGATCTTTTAAAGTTTTAATGTTTCAGTATTGGAAATGTTAATGAACCATTCATTAATTTTCTAATTTAGTAGAGACCACTAGATGTTAGATTACTATCTGAAATATATCCATCAGAACTCTTTATGATAGGTCTATTCTAGAATTCATATTTATTTCCAACATTTAGAAATAAACAATGAGTGTATTCTAATATCGATGTCATAGAGACATTCTCTAAGACTAATGGCTCTCCTACTGAAAATATGAAGTCTATCTATCCAATAGAGATTGTTGCAACAATTGCATCAATATCCATGTAGATGACTATTAAACCTTAAGATCAAAATTTCTAGTCTTCTAAAACATAAGCAACCAATTGCAAGTGTTATTAGAAAAATGAGATACAATTATTAGACTTCGATCTTATCAAATAAGAAAGTCAATTTCAATGATTAAATGTAGATATAGATTATCCCGATGCACTATCTGGGTCCTTCTCAAAGGATCCTAGATAGACTAGATAATCACACTATCAATACATCGGCTTATTGCAGTATTGGCATTCATCCAGCTCTTTGGATGTCATAAGGAAAACACAAAAGTACAGTAAACTCTTTGACTTTCCTTCATATGTGGGTCCGACCCACGCTTCCATTGTGCTCCTTTCATCTATAAAGAACCATTGCTTAAGACAAAGGATTTCTTATGTTGAACTCAAAAGATTTCAATTTAAGAATATTTCAACATTTATACATGCTCCATTCAATTCATACAATATGAATATTATGAAGCTTCATGAATGACTAGAGTATAGATAGTAGAATGATGATTCTCATCATATCTACATACATCTTAACTCTTAAAGAATTTGATTTAGGTAGGTATTCAAACATTTTGAATGCATCATCTTTTATATAACCACCATTCTGCATAATGCGGAGAACCATGTCTTTCATGATTAAATGTTAAGAGCACATACGTATGCCAGAACATCTTCGTAGATTTTATAAGGATTACTTGACAATTTAGATCATCATCGACATGTCACTTCCAAAGTACATTAGATGAGAGATCAAGACTATAGAGACATACAAACCTTAAGGTTGTAGTCCTACTGTCTATTTAATTGTCATTCCTCAATATAATGAGGAAGCTTGCACATTGCAACCACATACACTATGTGTCCAACTGCAAGTACAATATCTTGATCATGGATCCGATCCATGATATTTTACTGGTTATTATTGAGTATAGTATTGTCGGGTTTAATGAAGGATTATCTGAAATAAGAAATTTGCATAAATATATGGAAATATACATTTTTACTTTGATTTAGGGATTTTTATATCATAGTTTTATGGTCTTGTCAGACACTGGAAGTTCATTCCCTTAATCACTTTCAATGTAAGAGATATACTTACCATTATATCTCAAGCAAGATCTGGGATCTCCTTCCTTATCTTTATCACATCCCAATAATATGCAAACTTGCAACTCAGATAAAAAAAGTGGGAATACATTCCTCCTTGCAAGTCCAACTTGCATTCCCAATTCGATATTTAACACCCGGGCCCACCACCCCTAAGGTGATGTTGACCCGTCATCAATTGAACCAACCGTCAACAGGAATAGCACTCACTATGCACAATTCAATATCATACCAATAATATGAGGACTCAATATTTGGGTCACTACGCATATGGCCTTACTCTTTTGAGAAGCAAAGAGCCCGATCCAGATGCGCTTGTATGCAGGAGTTGTCACTTCGGATAGGCGTCTCCTACATACAATCCCTAGCAACAGAACCCTTCGCCTTGACAGGAGACCATGGATATTACTTATGTGATCCTACATATCATGTTCATGTTCTAATTAATCATTATGAATCATATAATAGAGTGTTTTAATTTATAATTGGATTCTAATTAATCTAATCATATTAGATTAATGATCCAATTAATATCCAACAAAAATTCTTTATTGTTACTTGAATTATGATATTATCTCAAATACGTATTATTTCGAATTTTAATAATTAGAAAATACATCATTATTTCTAAAGCATTATACCAACCCTACCAGTTGTCATGTCTAGTACCGACAGGAGTGGGACAGACCGCACACTGTGCAACTTGCTACCCCAACGCTCCCCGACTAGACACCATATCTGCCTCGAGAAAGGATAATGCAAAATAGATCACTTTGTACTAGAGATGATAATCAGTTTTTCAACCGAAGTTATACCACATATAATAATAATCAAAACAATTTTGATTAACATTATAACGATATTTGTAAACAAATCCCCAATCCTATTCAAGCAACTTTGTTTGTTGGAAAGTTCATGTAACCAATTGTGATCTAGATCATATCTAATCTGTTATTGGTTAAGTCAATGCCATTAAAGGAAATAAATATCATCAAATATTTCACAAATATTTATCCATAATTATTCCAGGAAATTAAACCATTTAATTTCACTAATTGATTAAATGACAATCATATGGTTCTTGATTTGGAAAGTAATTTCCAACAGTGACCCTCACTTACTGAAATTAGCATATCTCAATCAATTTAAATACAAATCATGCAAAATAAATTTTCATAGTTTGTTAATTTGATTTACAACAGAACCTAAGTGATTTTCACGCATTTATAGGTGTTTCGATATAGTAATTAACTCCTTAATTATGTCAAGATTCGTAGTCCCCGAAACAGTGGATACATGTTCACTAAAATAATCATAACTAGAGCAAAAAGAATCCAAATCACGCAAACTCAAATTCTAAGGTTTCCTTATTTAATTGTAAACCTAAAAAATTTATAATTTCATGTTTAAACAATTTAAACGGAGCTGAAAATTATCACAAAACAGACAACGAAAATGAAATGCGGTAAAATTTTCGCAAACCCTAATGAACCCAAGTCGTCCAAGGTTTATGGATCGTATTCGAAACCTCCGACCTATGGCTCTGATACCACTTGAAGGATATGGTAAGATCATTAAGCACATCACATAAGCACGAAGATTGCATTGAATGCAATCGGGAGCGACTAGTCATACTAGTGGCTCGAGGCAACGGAAATTAAAATTTTTTTCATATGATGAAATCACATGATCCAAGAACACTTCACGGATCGTTTCATCTAAACACAAACAAGTATTACGGTTACCTCTTGAAGCATGGTTGCGATTGAGTATCTAAACGAAGGGACATCCTGTCTTAAGTCCGATCCGACGGAGGAGACGCTTGCGAGCGCGTTGATTAAACACGTGCACCTCACAATCCATGTCGATGATCCAAGTGGCGAATTTTCTGATCTCGTCACACGAGATCTGACATCTTCTTCACGAGCAAGGCACACCAAAGGAGACTGAGATCCACGAGCAAACAGTCTGGCATCATAACGGTGACGCTGCGGCGAGAGCGACTCTCTCTAGGTCTCCACGATGGACAGCCATAAGAGAAAGGGAGAGAGATGAAGTTGGCATGTAGAGAGAATGAGAGAGAGAGAGAGCATATGTTGTCAAACTTAAGAAGAGCAAGGGGTGCCCTTCTATTTATAATATTTTGGGATCCATGTATCTCAATCCATGGAAAACACAAATCCAATGGCTCACATTGATTTATGTTTCTTTTAATGGCCATGATTGGTTGCTAAAATATTTGCAACAACAATTTATTTAAATTAAATTAAATATATCAATATCTTCCAATTTATTTCAAATTAATCTCCATTGGAAAAAAGTAGGAAGGAGAGTAGCCTCCTTCCATAAATAGGAGGGGACGGCCACCAAATTCCTTATAGGAATTGTTGTCATCCTTTCTCCTTAAGAGGAAGGTGACTATCTCCACCAATTCCATGAGATCCCATTATCCCATGAGTTTCTCAAATATTTTCAACAACTTTTATTGCAAATTATTTCACAAAAATAAATTATAACTATTTTGTGAACATTGTAATCATGTCATTGGAAATTTGTGAATCACATTCACAACCGAAAATAAAATGTGAATTTCATTTTCAATTAATTGTCCAATGTGAATCCAATTCACATTAACATTTACTTAAGAAATGTAAATTACAAATACCTCTCTCTTATATATTATAATTCACATTTATAATATATATGATTAATATGGATAGTGCTATCCATATTATTCATATCCATGCTAATTAAATCATATTTAATCATCTTGGATCTCTATTCTCATGTGCCCAAATAATGCGAATCACATTTAATTATCTAAGATAACTCTCCTTATAATATGAATAAAATTCATATTATTCATGATAATTAAATCACATTTAATTATCAATTTTCTAAATGCCCAGATACTTATATCAACAATGAAATTATCCTAAACTCTTTCAAGGATAATGTGCTTTCTCCGCAGATACTTGGATATAAGGACAGGACGACTGTATTGTTCCACATATAATGACTTGGATATTAAGATTACATATCAAATCAAGATCTTGCGGACCTCTCATAGATGCTTGATTAAATCAAGATGGCAAATCTAATCTTCTCATTGCATCTGAATCACATTCAGATCAATATCATATATTTTGACCAAGATCAGACTACTTCTCCATTGAGAGGAGTCACTAAAATCCAAACCCATTTCATCACTCCCTAGGAAAGGAAGCGTCATGGTTATACAATCGTTTATGATCACATCATTCTCAGGTATTCCTAATACCTGTACATCCTGCATACTGGAAAAACCAGAATAAACCCAATGTATTAGATCAATTTTACATTGTCTACTTCAGAGTTTTATCATCAAGTTTCTCATTCGATCATTGAGAGTCGTTATCGATCATATGCTTTCAAAAAACATATATCATACCCAGGTGTTGATCATATACCTTTCCAAAAGCATATATCAAACCTACAAATTTAGTCAAGCTTCTGAGGCGAGACGACTGTGCACGGAAGTTGATTCTTCCCAATATCTCATGAGTAATCTCATGTCTTCCGGTTTAGTAATGAACTCGTATGATCCCTTTGATAGATCGTATTACTTATATGCCCTTGCATGCACACCAGCACGCCGGTGTATAGACCTTGATTAGTTCATCAACCTAATTGTCTGCCAAATGTACATACTTAGACATATAGTAACACATCTATCTCCGGTCAAAAGATGCAAGCCTATATCGTGATAGTATACGACATATGACTTTGGTTATCTCGATCTCGTTAAGTCAACTCTTTGACCTAACTTATCTAACACCTCCTAATCTTTATTCCTATGCAGAGGACCTGCATCAAGAGGTCGGTTAGATATCAGCTTATCGAGAAAGGATTGTCATCTCCTTCTCAAGCTGGAGATCATCTCTTAGTAATCAATTGACGGTGCTTGATGAGTTCTCAATCTAACTCTTTAGATATCCATCCAAGCACCAGCCTCTATGATTCAATAAATGAATCAAAAACTGTATGATCGTTAAGATGGCCATGGTACATAACCCTAATTGTACTATTGGACCTATTACTCAAGTTAGTTATTCTTCATTTCAGATCAGGGAATGATATTTTCAATAACATTTATTGCGTAATGGCTCGTCGTGGGCTCACATGTCCAACAGAGTGGTATTGGGATCATTCGAATACAAAATTCCATTAACCTTACACACATGTAAAGGTTCCTCAACCATTATCCTGATGGTCAGCTCTTTGAACTGCCTCTCATGAACCTCAGGTTGACCTTGAGTCCACGTGCTGTGAGGACCTTACACAGGCTACTCCTGAATGTGGTGCAATCGGTAGATAGGAGCAGGGGGCGTAGACGGGGCAGTTATCTTAATCTTAGATAGCTGCCTCCACAAGCAGCATTCAACAGTCCTTGAACCTCAAGAGTCAGACCACCTTATAGGTTCTGGACCAGGATAAGTCGGTCAATATCATGACTTGTTTACTTCTGAATTAGGTCCTTGAATCTCTTCCATGCATCGTGGAAAGGCTCATGGGGCATCTGCATGAAACTTGATATGAGGGACCTCATCTATTAGTCCTACTCAACGGTAGAACTTCGTAAAGAACAGGTCCTTCGAAGCAGCCCAGGTGGTGACTACCGTCCCCAAATTCTTTAGCCAATAGGCGGCTTTGTCTACTACAGTAAAGGGGAAGGCTCTAAGATGTATGTAATCCTGAGATACACTAGGACATCCTATATTGTCATAAACCATTTCAAACTCCTGTAGGAACATGTATGGTTCCTGTATTGCATTGTCATAGAATTTTGGAAGGAGTGTCAAGAAGTGATGCTTTAATTCTCCAGCATTTGTTGGTACAACCGGCCTAAGCCAGTTCTCATTCTATGCGGCATTGGGATTGTAGGCATCTCTCATCGATCCCCTTCATTTCTCAACTAAACTAGCTCATGTCTGAGTAATTCACCTCTCTGCTTAGCTTGTGCAATTCTGGCTAGGATGTCCCTCAATGGGTCATTATCTCCCTTAACATATGTGATCTTCTTGGGAGGCATCATGTTTTCTTGGATCTCTTCACCTTGAGAATCAAATAGATTTGATTAGTCTGTGTAGAAGAAGTTGATCTAGCAACACCGAGGTGAGGGTCTTCCTCGGTGTGAGATGGGAAGAGAGGAGAGGTCTGGGTCTGACCTTCCTCAGAAAAAGAAAGTGACTTATTGACCTTGACTTCTGAGAAAGGATTGTCTTGAAGCCAAGGGTCCCCATGAAGAGAGTCATCCTCAACCCATGAAGATGGTCAGTTTGGAGAGTTCAGTGAGAGGCTCGCGAAGTCCGAGCAAAAATCACCCCAATCCGCCATTCTCTATGTCAAGAGGTTCGAGTTAAGAGTATGATGTGAAACAAGGAGTGATAGGAAAGGCGCTAAGAGCATAGTCTTTGAACGTACACCCCTGAATACAAACATAAAGCAAGCCCTAAATTCACCAACTCAACACTGTGAAGGTTGTGAAGGCCGTAAAGGTTCAGCCAAATTATCTTTTTGTTTTAGTTGGTGATAAATCAATCTTTGAAAGAGTTAACGAGTTTTTAGGTGCATGTATTTCCTTAAATATTGGCCTAACTCTTAAAACTAGTTGAACCTACTTTCAGCTAGTATGGATGTAAGTACGGACTGTAAAATGGTTGCTCATTACTTAAGGAACGAGACATATACATTGTCCTTTAAACCATCCACTCTGCTAAGAAAATCCAGACTATTTACCGGCTACCCTTATTTCCTCACTGGGAAGTAGCTAATTGTTTTTGTAGAATCAGTAATCAATATGAAAATCCTAGCTTGGATATATCCTAGTGTTTGTCTCTCTCTCACTATCAAGTAAATTCAAACAATGAGGGGTTACTCTCCCAAAGCAATTTCAGTTTCAATGCATTTCTTTGTTTTAAATTGTATTAACAGTCTCGATTTTAAGTTTGATTATCAATGAATTTAATCCACCACACAAGGCACGTCTATCATCCACTCCCAATTTCCTTTAATCCTAAGTTGTTAAACCAATTGGAAGGGAGCCGAGAAAAGCTAATGCAATCGAATAAATCAATGATACATGCCCAGTTCAGAAGACTTACAGTGATCCTCATGCTCTACACGCAGGATGCAGTACAGAATTTGAAATTTTTACACTATATGAAAAATGTTGGCGATGAAACCGCACCTAATAGATATTTTTAATTAGAAGGAAGAAATAGATTAGATTTGACTAAGTTAGAACAATCTAAGGAGTATATTATTAAAGTGAATGTGTAATCCTAAATTAAACAAGCACAGGCAGATAAAACCTATGAAAAGCTCTAAGAGTCGCATGTGCAATTCTAACCTACGACCCACTCAAGTCGAGCCCACCCTCACTGGAGAGTGAAACAGGTCTCGACACACCACAAGAATAATGTCCAAAGCGTCTGGGTATATACACGAGATCCCAAACGGAATCCGCTAGAGATGTGCAACTAGTACAAAAAATGCAAGAAATAAAACCTAGACTCTACACTCTCTTACTTAACTTGATCTTAATTTTAAAGTGCTCCTTCAGTCGGCTTATCATTAGAAAAACCGGCCTCCAATGCTCCTGAGTTGCTCGGCGCCTAAGTGGTTGCTCCGTCGCATCAGGTCCCTTGCACAAAAATAAGATGATGGCCAGAGAGATAGGCACAAAATAAAATAAAATAAAATAAATCAAAATGTAGAAAAATAAGCAAAGAAATATACACAAGAAAAATTGGGGGTTAGACTACCCGGTGGTGGAAAACATAATTTCTAGATTTTCTAAAAGTCAACCTAAGCCGTGCCTCCACACCAATGGCACCATCTGAAAGAACCGAAAAAGCCCTCTCTAATTATCTGGAATTAACATTAAAATTTTGTTGCAGGAGGGTAATTCAGATCAATCAAAAAGACAACTTAATTAATTATCAAATTAAAAGTGAGCAGTCAAATTTTTACTTGGGCAAGCCCAAGGTCAAACTCAGGGAGGCCACTATCTCCTTATGTTGATTATTAGGCGATCTAGACACTAGGCTCTCAGGAAATTTTTTTTGTTATTTTTAAACGCAATTAATGGATGAAATGTAAATTTGGTAAAGTTTGGGGACTAATTGCAATTGTCATTCAAACGATGTCCAAAAATTATGAAACTTATCTAGATGATGAAATATGATGAAATTAAGCTACTTTTTTTTTGGAATTTTCATATGCAATATGAATTAATTGCAAATAAAATATGAACGTAGGGTGGTTTTGAGCAAATTAATTTTAAAAATACTATACATTATATTTTCCAAAGATAAAATTATCCTAGATAGTCTATACGATACGTATCTAGGGTAACTTTTAATTACTTAAAATACTAAGTGTGGGATTAACTAAAAATCAATTACTCAATGCACTAATTATTTTATTATAGCCTCGATATGCATGCAAATGGCATGAAGTTTTGGCATAATGTAGAACACAGGAAATTTTATCTAATGTGATTTTTTTCGGAATTTTTAGAGCAACAGATAATTTAATAGCACATTCAGAGTATAAAATGGACAAACTATGCAAGTTTTCATTAAATTAATTATAATAAATAAATTGAAGGTCACAAAAATGCAAATAAATGTTCATTAGATAAAGAATTAGTTGAGCTACAAAAAATAATTTGTGGAAATGAGAATTGATGCAAAAAATAATCAAGATCAATGCAAAGGTCTAAATGCAATTGAGAAAAACATGGAACAAGATAAAAAGTTGCAAATACAATTACTTAAACCCTCGGGGGGTGGGGGTGAATCTAATTTTCCCAGGAGGTCACGTGTGCCTCACGTGCCTCCTGGATGGCTGGACCTATGCACAAATTCCAGAAACACGAGAGGCACATGTGCAATTTTCCTGCGTACACGTGCACTACACATGAGCTGGCATCTCCCCAAAGAGCGAAGGTTTGGTGTTATTTGTTGGATCGTCGGGGGCAAGGGCGTAACTTCCACATCAACACACATGTCTCACACGCGACTCTTGGCTCGGGGCTCCTTTTTGAAAATGTGAAGGATTCTGGGGTCGTTGGAAATATTTACCGCTTCCCATATGTGCGAAGCATGTATAGGGGGGATAAGAGGCGACAGTAGGATCAAGGGGGGTAGAGGCACACATGCAGGCGGTTTGAGGTGGACCGTGGTGGTGGCGACTAGTGCGGGTCGAGGGCCGCTCGCAGGCAGTTGTGTCTGATGGCGCATCGCCCGAGGTAGGTTACTCCAAGGTGGTACGGGCCGAGCACAGTGGGAGGCACACGAAGTGTAGCGGCCGCTCGAGGGAGAGCTCAGAGGACCGGCAAGTGCATGATGGAGAAGCTGCTCGATGTTGGCAATTCTCAGTGCGGGCAGTTGTGGTAGTGGAGACGTTGTAGGGGGAAGAGTGTGAAGAGGGTGACACATGCCCGATGGGGAGGTCTGCTGGCATGTCACCCTAGACGGAGGGCAGGCATGCGGGTGGCGAGGTGTAGTGGAATCGAGGGCGATGGCAGCTGTAGATGTCGACTGATTGGAGTATGGAGGCCGAGGTGGAGGAAGCTCGTAGCGGTCGATGTAAGCCTGAGGTGCTGCTAGGAGTATGCGAGACAAGCGGGCAGAGTGGAGTTGCCCCAAGATGCGCGGGAGGTTGTACGAGCGGATGGATGGTGGTGCAGAGAATAATCAGTAGAGGGTGATTGAGGGTGAGATGGGGGTGCGATCGATGAGGTAGTGCGAAGAGATGACGGGAAACAGAGGAGAAGAAAAAAAGGAAGAAAAGCATAGGAGGAAAAAGAAGAGAAGAAGAGGCAGAAGGGAGAAGAAAGAAGATACCTATGATGGGTGGTGATCGATCACCACCATCGTTGCTCGAGAGCTCTGTCAGCTCAAGCTAGGCGGGTGAAGAGGAACAACTGCAACAGAAGGAGGAGTTCTCCTTTTGGATCTCACTGGAGCTGCTAGAGCGTCGTTGCTCGACACCAAAGCAACCTTCAACTGTCACCTAAAGGACCTAGGAGCTCTCTCTCTCCTGCACTCCAAATTGGTAGATGAGCGGATCGGGTCGCGGAGTGGGGTCTTTAAAGGGGGTTGTGGAAGATGGGGAAGTGGTTGTGAGGGAGAAGTGGAGGAGGTGGACAACGTGTGCATAAGATGTGGGGAGATGAGTGGGCAACGTGGGCCGCACGACGCAGGTTGTTGGTGAGGTTGCAGGGTTGGAGGAGGTGGTCATGTAATGCTGAGGAGGCGCGTGATGCGATACAGGCACATGCCATGTGGAGGTGGTGCGATATGTGCAGGGAGTGTGGTAGGAAGAGGAGAGATCGTGGAGAGAGAATGGAGGGGGAGCATGGGTGGTTGCACAACGTCGCAAGTTGTAGCCAGTTACCTCGGGGGAACGAGCTGTTGCAGGAGGAAGGAGAGGAAAGGTGCCCCGTGGCGCACGTAGGGCCTGGCCATGTAGCAAGGAAAAATCAAAAGAAAATTTAAAATAAATTAAAGTATAAATAGTAATAAAATAGATAATAAAAAAATAAATAACTAAAATAATAAGAAAATAAATAAGATATAATAAATAATTACAATAAATAAATAAATAGATTGACAAAAATAAAATAAACGAATAATAATTAAATTGAAAATAAAATAAAATAAAATAAAAAGGGATGACATGTGGTGACTCCAAGAGCTGCCACTTGTCGCTCCCAGAAAAATAAAAAATTAAATATAAACACAAATAAAAATGAAATAACAAAATGGGTCAAAATAAAAAGCGATTAACATGAAAGTTGCTCGTCTTGATGAAATCTACAACTTTCGTGAAGGACTGAAAATTAAAATAAATCATATGTACAAAAAGTATTATTGGGGGTATCTTATAGGTATAAAATACTGATTTTTTGTGTTTTACAATTTTTTGTCATTTTAAAACAAGATAAAAATCAAAGAAAATAAATGATAAATATTTACGACTTAGTCTAATATTTATGATTTTTAATAATAAAGAAAAGTAAAGAAATAAAATAAATAAATAAAAAGGGGACATTTGTATAATATACAAAGGGGGGCAAAACCCAAGTTTCACATATGGACCCTGATTCTTTTGAATTTGGTCTTTGTTCTGAAGGTAATTGATCTTACATTAATTCAAAAGTGAGCAGGGGTCCATAAGAGACTGTATGAGAGAGATATTTACGTTTTAAGGTTCTTAGTCTCAAACTAGGGTTTGGGTTTGATTGGTCAATTTTATAAGTTAGTATTTCTTTAATATTTTTCCTTTATTATGTTAGTAATATATACACTATAGAGTTGATTTTATTCAATTCTGAGTTAGTAAAAAATAGATCAAAATAGGGGAAATAAGGTGAATATACAATTGATATTTACAAGGGAGTTTGGCTTCTTATTTAATGCAAAAATGCATGCCAATATGCAGATATTAATTCTTTATGCATGAATGGTAATAATGCAAAATAAATAAAGAAATGCAACTAATTTCTCAAGAATGAAGCTCTATTTTCAACTTTTAGTGTGATGAAATACAGATTCATCACTGAGCATTGATTGTGTTATGATGATGATGTACCAGATCTGCCGGTGTTTGTCCCTTTTCCTTCCTTTGAGGAGCCGTCTCTGAATCAAACTCAAAGGATGCGATCTGCACGGAGTCCAGTGTGGTTTCTGTAAAAAGATGTATCCTATTCTGAGTGAACTTTTTCTGCACCAGATGGAATGGATGATCTTGATTTAAGGTCAGTTCCAGATGTATGTGAATGGAGCATTTGATGTTAATTGAAATTGATCTCCATCCACAAATGGCGAAAGGAGGGACAAGAGTGATCCCCGTTTATTGGAATGGAGGATGAAGTCGAGGAGTCTAGAGATCAATTCACAAGATACAACCCAGATTCTCGAGAATTGCATTGAATATTGAAGATGTAGAACTATTGGAATTGATGTGGGTGTCGGCGGGGTCCCGATTAAACCTTCCATGAGATGAACTCTTGGAGATAAATGGAGTAGATGAGGAATGGAGCACGATGACAAATAATAGATGAAGAGGGGAATAGAGGAAGGCTCTAATGAACAGGATAAGAAGAAATCAAAACAGATTTAAAGAAAAAGGATATAAATGTGCATGTTTGGATCTTTGACCTAGACTAAAATCAAACTAACATAATACAAGTATGCGTTCACCAACTCACACAATATGAAGTCATAAGGATTCGTCTATTTTTATCCTTTTAATTTTATTGTTATTTTCAGGCAATATATGAGCAATTCCTTAGAGGGCTATCCCTATAGGAGAGTGTATACTGCCAGGAAAGTTCCTCATACTTGTTCCACCTCCTTTGTAACCTATGATCTATGCTCTTTGAGGTCCTTGATCTCGTGCCTGGGGGGGCTACTCAACCAAAGAAATAGAGGAGGAAGCCAATAGGTGAAACCAATACTTCCCCCACAAGTGAGGTACTCGGATGCAAATCAATGAGAAAGACACACCCGTAAAGGTGTGGCCTAAGCTCAGTACTTCAGACCAAGTCAGATGTTCCACACAAGGTGGGAACACCATCGTCAATAGGGCCCTACTCAGTCATGTATGATAGAAGCACCAATACTTTGCCATCCTAGGTGATTATCAAGGCAGCCACAGATCAGGTTTTGGGCTCTAATCCTTAAGGGTCACACCTCACTCGATCTGGAAGGTACCTGAAAACAATGTGGGCTTTATGAATCCCAAACAGTTATGTCCATTACAATTTTCATTTTAGGTCAAAGTTTATTAAACAATCCCCTTGTTTTAATTTTTTGGTTTTCACTTTTTTTTGATAATTTTCAGAACAATCCGCCTAACATTTTTTGTATTTTTCTTTGAGTCCTAAGTTATACAAAACTGAGAGAGTATGAAAAGCTATGCAAGTTGACACTAATGTAGAAATCTCTCCTTAGTACCGAATGATGCATGCAAAGTTAGAAAACGCTTCCCAGCTCTCTCCATACGGGATGCAAAATAGTATTGCAATATTTATACTACATGTGTGGTATGCAAAGCGATAAAGAATCCTAAACAAGAATTGCTATTATCAGGAAGAACAAAATGCTAATCACTCAAAAATTGATCCAAGTGTCCAGTCTCAGAGACTCTTCGGTGCCTGCCACAACGGGTCTTGCAAGAGTTGTGTGGAGTCTCTCACAGCTTGCAAGTCCAAATTAAAATAATTAGCAATTAATTTTTGACTAGATCCAAGTATAGTAGTTTATAGGAACATACTTCTTTTAGCACTTCGAACCCAGCTTACCAAGTCAAACAATCCTAAATCTAGGGGCTCAATCACATAAAACAAATGAAAAGAAAGGCGAAAAGCTCAAAACAAGAGAAATAAAATAAAAGAAAGGTGAAGAAAACTCAAAAAATTGATGAGGACCCCATGTGAATAGACACTCGAGCAATGGACCTTGTGAAGTGTTGAGTCCAAGTGTCTAGAATTATTACAATTTATTTTACAAAAATTAAATAAAAATCACTCTCTCACAAAATGAAACAAAAACTATACAGAGATGCTCTTCTCCTTCTCTCTCTGCTCCTCTCTCCCGCTCTGTCCTAGTTGGCTCATAAGTAGAAGAGCCAACCTTCTCGCGGCTTAGGTGCATCCACCTCCTAAGAGATAGTTGTCGCCACACAGTCCCTCACTAAACAGATCAACAAAGATATATGGGTCAGAGAAGCTCAAATAATTATAAAAAAAATAAATAGCAGCAAAGTAAAAAGAAAAGTAAGCAGTATAATGTACAACTAAGTGCACACTCCGTTGCTTCCCTACAATAGCACCATTTGATTAAACGAGAATCAGATGCGAGCATCATATGATCTCACAAGGTGAGATTGAAGTCATCGAAGTGACCCCTTAGAAAGACTCAACGATTAAGTCAACAATTAACCCACAATAAATAAATAAATAAACTCAAGTGTGGATCAAATTTATTATAATCATACAATAAAATGTGTATATAGTGACAAGTAGAGTAGAGTGACGAACACAGGGAGACAAGTCGGTGAAGCAGGAATGTTATTTATAAATAAATAATAAATAACCAATAGTATGGATTTAAGCAAATGTCACTTGCTTAATTAATTGTGTTTTTATGGGTTTTAATTAAATAAAATAATTCTTTTTTAATTATATATTATTTTTTAAATTTTTGAATTTTTTTATTTCTTTTCAATTTAATAATGTATAAATGATATATATAAGAGTATATATATGTTTATGAACTAATATATGTATAATAGAAGTGATATATAATAGAATAGTATATTAAATATCAAAAAATCAGAAAAAATCCTAAAAAGCATCCTTTTTATTTTTAAAGGATATAAAAATATTTATAAGGTATTTAAAATAATTAGTAAATATTATATATAACTATATGTATATGTTAATATATAATATAATTTAGGCTATTGTAAATCTAAGTATAGCTATAAATAACCAGAAACTAAAAAATAAAATCATTTTGAGTTTTTTATAATTTTATTCTATTTTTGTGATTTTTCGGGTATTTTTCTTACTTTTAAGTATTTTTAAAATTCAAAATATACAAAATCAAATACTTTGAATAGGTCGGATTATTTTGAGATTTAAAAAATACTAAATGGATACAAAAATTCTCAAAACTAATTTTTTTATATATAATAATATATGTGATTAAAAATATAAAGCAAAGATCTAATTTTTTATGTTTTTCAAAATGATTTCTAATTTTTTAGGGTAAGAGAGGTTTTTCAATTCTTAGGGTTTTCTTTTAATATTTTTTTATTTTTAGTCTATAGGTATTATACAAAAATCTATTATATATATTTTTTGGTATTTTTAAAGGTTCATATCAAATTTTTGTATTTTTATCTCTAAACATAAACTAAATAACACCAAAATAGTTTTTAATAAATGGAAAGGAGATGAAAATTCTAAAATAAAATATCCGTGTGATCAATCACCAAATGAAGTGCATTCCCCTTTTTTCCCGTAGTTTTCCATGCAATGGGATTATTTATTTCAAAAAAATTCACAAAAATAAATACACAAAACTGATCGGGGTATTTATGCAATATAAGTAAAGTATAGGGTGCAGTACAAAATATCCCTAAAACTTTGAACTGAAATTCAAATTTTATGTATTAAAAAGAAATATACAAAGCTGCAAGGGTATATAAGTAAATTACCCAGTTTACGTTGGGGAGCACGTGAGTTAAGATAGCACTGAACTTGCTTGTAAATCGCAAAAGCTTTAGGGGTATGCTGCATTTTACCACAGAGTTTATAACGGGATGAAATATTTAAAGGACTAAGCCATAAAAGGACAAAAAGATAGAGGGTTACATATTAAATTACCCCTTTACTTGCACGTGATCAGCGGGGTAGCAGTCTTCCATGTGGCGATTTGGATAGTCAAGAAGGACAATGGTTTGGCTTTATTTCGACGACCCAGATTATATCTAGGCCGAAGCTCTCATCTGACAGTTCTCGAGGGCTCACGAAGAACACCTCAAGAACAAAGTTCAGTTGAGCTTTGACTCTTGATAACTCCTCCGTTCAGCTTCCAACTTCCTATCTCATCAGCTCCTTAGATTCCTAGGAACTTCGCATGTTCGGCAGGTGTGTTCTCGAGCCCCAGGTCTCGTTGGAGGAGCCATGGAGGTCGGCAGACTTGGAGCTACTATTCAAAGATGAGGATGGAGCTTCAGGTGGTCTTCACATGCGCACACCTACACAAAAATGTTTAGGGGCTCGAGCTAGATCAACTCGACCCTATAATGAAGCTGAAAGCATGATAGATGAGCAAGCCAATTGAGCTTCGGTGAAGGTGGTAGAGGGAGCTTTGGCCCCCACTAGATTCTTGCATAATCAAGGCGGTAACATGGGGCTTTGATGAAGAAGTGTGAGACGAAGAGAATGGAGGTGGAAGTGAGTCGGAACGACGTAGGGTCACGACAAATTTGGGTGCCAAAGCCTAGTACTCTAACGATTTGATTTTTTTAAAAAAAAATAGAGATGTAATTAACAAGGGAATTTAAATTTAAAACTTATCTACCGACACTAAAAGCAAGTGAAAGATGCTAACCTAACAACTCAACGAGCTTGGAAAGCTCGAAGCAAAAGAAGACACCCGAGACGACAATCGGCGAACCTGGATCTAGCTCTCCTCCACCTTGTCCATGCTGCAAATGGTCAGAGCGAAGCATGATATCATAAGGATCTCAACGGTGGGATCCAATGGGTGTTACGATGGGAGAATAAAGATTAAAAATCAAAATGAAGTCAGGGGATGTTATTTATAGAGATGGAGTCTGTACAAAAGGATGGAGAAGTGGCGGGGGCCAGGATGAGGGCAGGTGAAGATTCTGTAGTGGACAATGGAGAGGGATGTCAAAGCTACAGTTTAGTGAAGGTCTCTATGGAGATGGAGGAAGGATGAAGGCGTAAAAAGTCGATGAAGAAGGGAGTGTCAGAGGCTCAGACACCACAGTTGGAGGAAGTAAGACAGTTGACCAAGGTCAATAGTTGTTGTCCTCTAGTTAGTGCACATGGACCAACTAGAGAAATAGAAATTGGAAATTAGTTATAAATTAGACAAAAAATGTAAATGGATTAATTAATGTTAGAATATAAAATAAAAAATTTATAATTTTATGTAGTATTTTATACATATTTTTATTTATTTCTTTGACGTGATTTATTATATGTTACTTTTACCTACATATTTATAGGTAAAAATACATGTATTGTGTACCTTTTATTTTTAATTTGTGTTGTATATTTTATTAATGTTTACAAGTATTTTATGTATTTTTAATTTATTTAATTACATGTTTAGGTATTTTTGTTACATTTTTTATGAATTTATTTCTATACTTAGTTAATTATGTATATTTTCATTAGAGGTATATATAGGTACATTTCATCTATATGTTAAAGTAATTGCTTTATTTTAATTTTATTTTAATGGTTTTATGTATTAGAATCATGAATATGTGTTTCAAATAATATTTATAATTTTATAAAAAATACACGAACAAAAAGAATGTAAAGAATAAATATATTGAATATAATATACATGTATATTGCACAATGAGGACCAAAAACCAAAATTTTGCATCTTAACTCCAAATTGAATGAACCCATCTTCATTAAATAGCTTATTAGAAGTTATATAAATTAAAGGTGATTTTATCCATTTTTATAAAGTATGGAGAATATAAAGGTCTATGAAGATTTTGAGTTTTTATTTTCTGTGTCCCATGCACACTATGCATTATTTTTATTTAAAATTAATAATGTATTTTTCTTTGTATTTTTATGTATAAAATTTGAGTTCAAAGTTTATTTATTTGAGGGGAAAAATAACAAATAAAATGGGTCCCAAAATGTAATTATTGGCCTATGAATAGTAGAGTTTTAAAGTTTATCTTCTATACAATTAGCCAATCTATCTCCCCCTACTTTATTCCTTGTCAACTAAGTCATCATGATGACTGGGTCTCGAGGTATAGGGTCACTCAACACCTGTGGTGTCTCATTAATTTTTCTTTTCTTCCTATATTCTTTTATTTTGGGATTAAATACAATAATTATACAATATTTTGTATAATATTTGGAGTGTTTATTTTGACAAATTAATTATATATACATGCATTTAGCTAGGCATTTGAGGCGGAAATGAAAAATTAAAGGTGTGATGAAATGGAGATTCATCAACTACGTGTTAGTCCCAGACAAGGATGCCATTTGATTAATTGAGAATCCAAGGAGCGTTCATGTGAACTCACAAGGCGATATGAACAGTCGTTGATGTGACCGCTCGTGAAGACCTCAATTAAATCAACAAACAACCCACAATTAATAATAAAGAAATGCAATCAAGTGAGTCAAAATTTATTATAAACCATACAAACAAATGTGTACAGTGTGCAAGTATGTGTATATTGTTGAACACAGGGAACAAAAGGGTGTAGCGGTATTATTATTTATCTAAATAATAATTTATGTATGTATATATTTAGTCGCATAGTACTTAGTGTTTTGTGGGTTTTCAAATATTTAGTTTTTTCCCTTCTTTGATTTATTTTTTATATTTTTATATTTTTTATTTTTAAATTTTTTTATTTTATATTTTTCTTATTTTTACCTTTTTATTATATAATAAGTGTATATATATAATTATGCGTACTAATATATATAATACAAGCTATATATTATATGTAATAATATGCTATATATTATATATAATAACAATAATAAAATAGTAAATACAAATAAAAATAGTCCTTTTTTAAAGAGTTAAATATATATTTATCATATTTATAATAATTAATAATAATATCAATTATATGTAACTATATATTTATATATAAGTACTATATAGGGTATTCAAATTATAAATTTAGTTGTATATAGTCGAAATTAATAAAAAAACCCATTTTTGTGTTTTTATATTTTCTTCTATTCTTGAGAAATTTTTATGGGATTTTTTTGCTATTTTTTATCTATCTTTAAAATGCAAAATATCCCAAATGAGGGACTAATTAAATCGGCTGAATTGTTTTGAGAATTTAAAATATCAATGGTTCTAAAATTTCTCAAAACTACTTTTAATATATAGTAATATGTATATATAAATCTATGATAGAAAACTATTTTTTTTGATTTTTTTAAAATATTTTATAATTTTTTTGGGTTAGTGAGGGTTTTCTATTTTTTGGTTTTTCTTTTATATTTTTTTGTTTTTTAATCTCAAGTATTAAAAAAGTATAATAAATATTAACTGATTTTATTGAAGTTTTGATAGAAGTTTTTGTATTTTTTATTTATTAAGTCAAACATGGAATAAAAGGGCTCCTTTTGATTTTTTTATAAATAAAAAATGCAAGAATATGCTTAATAAAATTCATGGCATGGACGTACATCAGATTAGGTATTTTCATCTATTTTTGCGTAATTTTTGGAGTAGAAAAAATATTTATAGAAAATGGAAATGCAAAAATAAAATTACATAAGCTTGTAAGGGTATATTTGTAATATAAATTATTTGTTAGTTGTTCTGCACAAAATACCCAAAGTTTTTAATTGTAATTTACAAACTTTTAAACTAAGTTGCAATAACAAAACCTCAAGGGGTACAAGTGAAATTTACCAACTCTTGTGGGGGTCACGTGAACTGAGCTGGTAGAGGACCAATTTCTAATATTAAATAAATACAAAGGTTCAAATGCAACTTTTCAAAAATTTTAATTCTTAATTATAAATTTACAAGGGCACTTTATAAATACAAAAAGCGTAGAAGGAAGTGTTGTAATTTACCCACTTAACAGTCCTTTGATCCAATCGCTGCTCTATTACCACATGGCGGATCAGATGTTGTGGTGATGCATCAGTTCGACTTTAACGAAAGATCTAGATTAGATCTATGTTGTGTTCTTGATCTAACGGTTGTCGACGGGTCATGATGAACAATGGAAGAACTTAGCGGTGCTAAGCTTTGATCGCCTCATTCTCCTCCGCCTAGCATCTCCTCCGAGCTCTGATGGATGCTCTGGGTTCCTAGTGGCCTTCCGCAGTTGTAGTTGGGCTTCGACGTGCAAAAGGTGGTCGACATGGGGATCTGAGACCCATGTTGTTCAAGAATAACCTGGAGGTGCTCTAGGTGTTCGGTTCCGCTCTAGATGGATCCTCAAGGCTTCTAACCTGCACAAAACGGATCCTGGGCTCAAGGAGGAGCTCCTCGGCCGATAAATGAAGTTGAAAGCTGGGCATGTGATAGAGGGCCTTTTCCATCGGTATGCTAATAAAACACGATTACCAATCGTTGCATGACCAAGTGTGCCTCTAATTAACAATCAACTCACAAAAAGTTCAAGCGATAAATGTGCATGAGTTTAAATTTATTATAACTCTCCTAAAAATATGTATAGGTGAAAGTATGGCAGAGTATCAAACATAGGGAGCAATACGTGGTAGCAAGAATTATTATTTATAAATAAATAAATAAGGAATAAATAATAATATTAATTTGTATAATATTCACTCAAATAATCAATGAATTAATGTGTGGGTTTTAAATTAAATCTTTTTTTTATTTTATATTTATATATTTTTCAGATTTTAAATTTTATAATTTCTTTTTATAGTTTTTTGATTTTTACTTTCCTTTTCTTTTTAATATATAATAAAGGTATAAATAGAAATATATAATATAGGGCAATATAAATATAAATGCATCTAATAATAATCGAAAATTGCATAAGAAATTTTTTTTGTTCTTTTTTGTATTTTTCTAATACTTTTATGATTTTCAGGAATCTTTGTTAATTTTTAGGTATTTTTTAGTCAAAAACAAGTTAATAGATAAATTGGTCGAATGTTTCAAGGTATTAAAAATATATAATAAGTCGAAAATTCCTTCAAACTATTTTTAATGAATAATATATAACATAAATAAAATTCAGAGATAGAATTAAATATTTTTGTATTTTCAATTGATTTTTTTATAATTTTTACAAGGATTTTAAAGATTTTTTATTTTTATTAATTTCTTTTTTCTATTTTTAGGGATTTCTTATATAGAGGTACAAAATACAATAATAAACACATAATATTTTTTGGAATTTTTAAATGTAGTTTTGTATTTTATTTTTTAAAGTAATTAGAAAATAAAACATGCTATTTTGATATTTTTATAAATAGGAAAAATTCCTAGAATGCAAAACTAATTATATAGCAAGGAAGAGCATGAAAAAGGTACAGCATTCTATTTTTCACTTCTAGGAGCATGGATGATATTTTTAGGAAATAGAACTGAAATACAAAAATTAATTGAACTAGTAGGGGTATATTTGAAATTAATATTAAAGTCAGGGGCTACAATGAAAAATACACAAACAAATTACAAATAATATTCAAAATTTAAATATTAAACTATAATTGCTAAAAACGAAAGATTATACATGCAAAATGCCCGCTCACGTGGGGGACCACGTGAGCTAGGCTGGCGTGGTCTCTAACGCAAAATACAAGTATGGGGGCCTCTTTATAATTTGTACACATAGTATATAATTATTTTAAATATTTATAGGACCGAATTACAAGAAACAAAAAAGGGGGAAAATATGCAAATTACTCCCTAATAGGCGTGTTTCGAGCGACGATCAGTGCCCCATTTGGGCGTAGATATGTGCATCGAATGACGGAACTGGTAGCGTTTCACATAGAATCAACGGCCAGATTAGATCTGGGACATGCCTGGCATCTGACAGTGTTGATGGTCAGAGAAAGAACAGGGAATAACATCTCATAGCCCTTGCTTCAATCGAGCATTCCTCCTTACTCAGGCCTTCATTCTTCATGTCAATTGGTCCATTGTCTTTTTGGGTGCCTTCTAATTCGAGTTGCCCAAGCAAGGAGGTCCGAGCCCCGCTGGGAGGATGCATGGAGCTCATCAAAGTGTCAGGCACCTGGGGCTCCTTCACAGGATCAAAGTCAACCCAATAAGGTTCCCTTGGAACTAAAACCTGCAGATAAAAGATTGGCGGCTTGAGGTGATGCCCCTCAACCCATCTGAATGCTACTGCACATGGAAAGTGAGCGAGATGGAGGAGCTCCGATGAGAGGCAGTGGAGGAGATATAATGTAGTGATACACGATGGATTGAGATGGATCGAAAGGTGGAAAGGGTGTATCATGCGATAGGGAAGAAGATGTGTGTGGTAGATGGGTCAGAACACGTTTGATTCACAGTGAAACATGGTCGGAGTAGTAACCTCCGACAATCGATCTAATCATATTTTTATCCTAATATACATATCTAATTGCAAACTAAATGATGGGAATGAAATTACACTAAATAAAACTACCTAAAATTGGATAAAAAGCGCAGCTCAAACCTGATTTTTGCCAAGGAGCAGAGGCCTCGCTGGAGCGACGCCTTGGACCTCTTCCTCTCCTCCTTTCTCCACCTAGCAACTTGGAGTGCTCTTTCTGTCACCGGGAACACACAAATGCAAAAAGAAAGGGGATTCAAGGCTCAGAGAGGGATTAAAGAAACAAATAATGAAATGGATTTTTATTTACAAACAAGGTTTAGTGCTTACTTCGATCGAGATTATTTTGTAGCTCAATGGAGATCAATGGAATATGATGATGGTGCATGAAGGACGATCGTGATGGTAATAGAATCGAAGAAGAGCTCGAGGTGATTTGATGATCATCGCGGCTTGGAGAATTCGTAGAAGCGCTCGAGGTTCATACAAGAGTCAGAGAGGGGGGAAGTACAGTTGATTGGGGTCAACTAATAGTGCTTTCTGGTTGGTCGACGTGGACCAACCAAAAAATTCCAAGGAAAGAATATTTTAAAATTTTAATAACAAATAATAAATGATTTTATTAAATGTTGGTTATAAAAAAATACTTCTAACTTAATGTAGTATTTAATACCTATTTTTGCCTATTTTTAAGAGGTTATTTATTACAACTTGTTACATGAATTATTATAGGTATTGTCATAGTCTATATAATTATAACTAATTTAGATATACAGAAATATATTTTAATTGTATTTTTCTGAAGTTATTTGCATACTTAAATAAATATATGTATTTATTATGTATATATAAGTATAGGTAGTTCATCTATATATTTATACACTTATTTATTTAGTTTATTTTTAATGGTTTTCTTTTATTCTAATTATGTACCTATAGAATAAAGAATTTTTACAAAATTATAAAAATATAAAATAATGGAAAATATAAAAAATAAATAAAATGAATGTTTTATTCAGGTATATTATACAATAGGGGTCTAAAACCTAACTTTTGCATCTTAACTCCAAACTAAATGACATTAAGATGACTTAAGTCTTGCAGACCTGAATCATCTCAATTCTAGTTCCTATAAGGTTACTATGATTAAGTAGATTTAAGGTCCAACCATGCTCAAATATTCGGATTTTACTTAGACTAGTTTAATTATCAACATCAATCCGAAAAATGCAAATGCTATGTACAATGAAAGGGAAATATTTTTGTGATGCAATTTTCTAATTTTCTAATTTTTAAGGATTTTTGGTTTTGAGAATTTTTAGTGATTTTTGAAAACAAATATTTTTGGCAAATTATTATATGCAGATCTTTACACGGGAGTGCATCTTTGTATTTACAAGAATTAAGGATTTAGGAATTTACAGGGTTGTACATACAAGATTTGTAAATGATCTTTATTTCACCTTAATTATAGATATGCTTCTCAAAATAATATGAAAAGCTTTTTGCAAACATTTTGAAAACCTTGTTTTGCAAACTAATTTGACAAAAAACTTTTACAAGCATTTACAAACTTGAAATTCATTTTACAAAGATTTTTCAAACAATATGTAGATTTTTCAAAATATTTTTGCAATCATTTCTAAAAATATGCAAATAGATTTTCAAGAATTTTATTTACACAAAGAAAAGAAATTTTTACAAACAAGATATTTTTAAAAAGGTTGAAAACATTTTACAAAACATTTGCCAAACAGTTTTCAAATGATTTTTCAAAGCGATCTTACAACCATTTTTCGAACATTTTGCAAAACATTTTTACCTGATTTATTAATCAGTACATACATGGAATTTTAATGAATTTTATACATTTATGTTCTTTATAATTAATTAATTGTATTTCAGCCATACTTATTGAAAATACGAAAGTACGAGTTATGGCTAAAGTATATACAATGTATATACGACCCCCCTATACTTAGCTTGAGTTATGTCCTCATAGACCGAAGAGGAAAGAGAAGACATAACTCTTGTTGAGTATAGAAAATCCTATACTACAATGACTGAAGAATAAAGAATGAATTAATGAGAAGTCAACAATCCCCCTATACTTAGGACCAAGTAATCCTAAGTATAGCAGACTGTATACTACATGCTGGGAGGGTCGAGGATGGGAATGAATAGGTCTCAACTTAGTCTGTCTCCCCCTATGCTTAGGGTAAGATATCCCTAAGTATAGACAGAAATATCAACAGGAAAGGAGAAAGGCGAGGGAGCAATGAATGAATGGTTGGACTCACTCATCCCCCCTATATTTAGGATGAAGTATATCCTAAGTATAACGGTGTTGACTGACATGGATGTAAGAAAGAAAGAAGAAAAATGAAAAGAAGAAAACAACAAAAGAAAAGAAGAAGAGAAGAAAACTAAAGAAAGAGTTTTAGAGGAGCATTATCTAAATCTTCCGATGCAGCCATGGTTGTGGAGGGGTTTCCATTGCTGATCACTTGAACTGCATCGACAACAGCCAAAAAAGTATCATGCTTGAGGTATGGCTTCAATAGTTGACCATTGATGACAAAAGGTCGTGCATTAGGCGACAAGTCTAATATCAAGATACTTTCGTTGTCATGCACTTCTCTTACCTTGAATAGACCTGCACATTTACACTTTAACTTGCTCGGGAATATCTTATCCTTTAACTAAAATAACCACACTTTTTACCCACTCTCAAAGGTATTTCATCTGATGTGTCTATCGTGTTGACGTTTAACCTTCTCCTTGTACATCAAGCTATTATCATACTTATAGTCTCGATATTTCAGGAGCCTGTTCAGATCCACTTTTCCCTTATGACCACCTTTACGCAAGTCCATATTGCAAATGTTCACTCCCTACAATTATTTATGAATTAATTCAACGGGAAAATGGCAAGGCTTTTCGTAAACAAGACGATAGGCAAACATGCCCAAGGGATACTTGTTGGCGGTCATGTATGCCCATAACACTGAGTCTAAGAGTTGGGATTAGTTCAATTTTTCTTGTCACACAAGTTTCTGTGGGATGGTCTTGATTTCTCTATTTGATAGCTAGACTAAGCCATTGGTCTAAGAATGATAAGGATATGTGACTCAGTGCTTGATGTCGTACTCCTTCGTTAATTTCTTGACCTCTTTATTGATGAAGTAACTGCCCTCATCTGATATCAGAATCTTCAGTATCCTAAACTATGAAATGATGTTCTCTCGATTAGGACGTGGACATAAAAGTCTTTATGACACAATCAAAAATTCGATTCATTTTCCATTAGGTCTTGCTCAAGCCTCGTTAGGGGTTATTACTTCTTTAGTAGCTCAACATATGTACTTGTTACCTGCTTATGCATTAATAACACAAGACTTTACTATTCAAGATGCAATATCAATCAGCTAAAAATCTTTCTTTATGCACGCATTACATAAATAAATAAAGTATATTAATCTTACTAACTCTTTCTACTTCTACCTCTTCAAATTATTCCACCATATTTCAAATTATTCCATTACAATGGCCAACTCGTGGATCACTAGATTGAATAACAAGACAAATAAAACAGGGTTCATTATATTATTTTATTATTCCTCGCCTACAAATATCCAAATTTTTATGCCCAACACTCCATAGATAGTTTGAACTGTATAGGAACAATAATCAATTTTAGCATGAATGGTCTGTAGGGGAATTCTTTCAGAAACCGACAAACTGTGCAACTATCAACGGCTCGGGCTGGGATAGCTTCTACCCAGCGACTCACATAATCAACGGTAAGAATTATATATTCAAATCATTGACTGTTAGGAAAGGGTCCCATGAAATCAATGCCCCAAGCATCGAACACATCAGAAATATGAATGAACTTCAAGGGCATCAAGTCTTTAGTTGTGAGGGTTGCTCCCACTTTATGATAGTCAGTGCAACCTTTGACATATGATGTTGCATCCTTGAATAGTGTGGGCCACCAAAGGCCACACTATAATACTTTTGTTGTCGTTTCGTCTCCAGAGTTGTGTGCACTAGACTCGGGCGAATGGCAACGCTCAAGGACACTATTGTGCTCCTCCTGAAAGATACACCGATGCCAAATGCAATCCGCTCCTTCCCTGAATAAGTATGGGTCTTCCCACTGGTAGAAATGAATGGTGGACAAGAACTTGTCCTTCCTAATTTTTGTCCAATCTTGTGGGAATACATCGGATATGAGGTAGTTCACAATATCAGCATACGAAGGGAGAGATGCAATAGTGAGAATTGATTCTTCAAGAAAAGTTTATGTGATGGGTGCACTTTTCAGTTGAGGCTCTTGACATTCAATTCTACAGAGGTGATCTGCTACCACATTCTACAGAGGTGATCTACAGTGGACCCATAGTTGACGACTTGGAAATCTAGGATAGTTGATTGTATTGTGTTCGGAACCACATGGAAGTCAGGAAATGTGACGTAACAGCCATTAGGATCCATACTTCTACCATTCAATCTAATTCACAACCAGCTCTTGACGAGTCCGATAATGTGGCGTTTAAAAAGATGTTTTTATCGTTTTGCTTAAAGAATTATTTGTCGTGCGTTGTAGGCGGCAATCGGAATCGGTCAAGAATATACCACAAATAATTTATTCAATTTTTAATCTCATGGTTTTATGTTTATTTTACTTGAGAAAGTCCTAAGGTCGATCACAAGGAGGCAAAGGAACAACCTAGAGAGATGTCTATCAAAGTTTGTGTAGATCCTAGATTTACAAGTCAAACTCATGGAGGAGAAGAAATCAATCTGATTAATTTGGGCTTCGCATCCTTCTTCTCTTGTAGATATCAGATAGCAGAGTGGTTAGTATAAATTGTGACTTTAGATCTAAGAAGATAGTATCAGAACTTCTCAAGGGAGAAAACTATAGCTAGCAACTCTTTTTCTGCAACAGTACAATTTCTATGTGCTTCTTCTAATGTCTTACTGGCATAGTGAATGGCACAGGGCACTTTGTCTTTCCTCTATCCTAACATAGCTCCAACTTCAAAGTTTGACACATACACCATGATCTCAAAAGGTAGAGACCAATCCTACGGCTGTAGGACGGGAGCTTGAGTGACTAGCTCCTTTAGCTAATTAAAATATAGGAGAACTTGTTTATCAACGTTAAACTCGGTTAGAGGTCTAGCGATGCGGTTGAATGAATCGTCATTAGAAACCCACATGCCCAAGAAATGAACTCACACCCTTGATATTCTAGCGTGGCTGAAGATTAGCAATAACATCCACCTTTGTCGGGTCGACTTCCATGCCACGCACTGAAACGACGTCGTCTAGCTCAATTCCTTCGGTGACCATGTAGTGGCTCCTTTTCCATGATAGCACAAGATTTACTTCACGACATTTATGAAGCACACAATACACATTCTCAAGAAAATAATCAAAGCTGTCACCATAGACCGAGAAGTCGTTCATAAACACCTCGAGAAAACTGCCAACCATATCAACAAAAATTGCAAGCATGCACCTTTGGAATGTCGCAGGTTATTGAAGAGGTTTTTTGCGAAAGCCTAAAAATATCCTCACTAAAATGAAAGCGAATATGCATGTCGTTGAGGCAACCTCTCACAAACCTCTCATTCAGACAACAATTAACCCACAAATGAATAGAGTAACGTAAAGCAAAAATTTAGAGCTAAAACTTATTATACTCTACAAACAAAAATGTATAACATGTAAGCATGTAAAGGTCGAACCACAAAGAGCAAACTAGGAATCCTATGATTATTGCTAATTAATGTGTATTATGTAAATACTTGTCTTTAAGTCTTTTTATGTGGGTTTTTTATTATTTATTATTTTATTATTTTAAATAATTAAATTAATAATAAATGTATGTATATTGGTAATTTAATATTAATAATATAGATTATATTAATATATATGATATATATATACATGAATAGAGGTAAAGATACACACATAAGGTATGTGTATATATAGATGATATTTTTTTAGGTTTCTTAAATTTTTAAAATTGTTTATTTTTTTATTTCTTAAATAATATAAAATATATTAGTACCTAATATAAGTATATAGATAATATATATGGAGACATATAGACAATATATGGTATATATATCTATAAATAGTCCAAAAATATAGAAAACAATTATATATATCAAGTTTATATGATTTTATAGAATGTTTACTAATTTTTAATTATTTTTAAAGCCAAAAATGTCCCAAAATAGGGAGTAAATAAATTAACAGAATTGATTTGAAAATTAAAAATAGTAAAATTTATAAAAAGTACTTCAAATAAATGTTAATACATATTATATAATATAAAGAAAAATCAGAGATAGAAATGAATATATTTTTATTTTTTTCGTGTTTTTTTATATTTTTATGAAGGATTTTGGGGCTTTTAAATTTTTAGGCATTTTCTTTTTCTTTTTTAGGTATTTTTTGTCTGGAGTTAATATAGGTTATAATAAGCAACATATACTTTTTTTATTTTTGTAGTGAATTTAATAATTTTAGGGCATTTTTGAAGCTAAACAGGGAATCGATACTAACTGTTTGAATTTAAATAAAATAGATAAATGCCTAAAAATGCAAATTAAAAATCAAAGCATGAAAATGCCATCCTAGGCATTTATGTGCATTTTTGCAAAATTAAATACAAACAGAGGCTCTTTGTAACAGATTTAATGGGAAAATAAAATTAAAGGTGCTGACAGGGACGTATTTGCAATTAGAATAAAATATACGTGCATTTCAGAACCATTTCTCAAAACCCAAGGGCATGCATTCATTTTTTTGTAGATTTCTTAAATTAAAAATGCCCTAGAAGATCTTTTATGCAAATATACAATAGTTACAGGTCCTCTGTGCAGTATTTCCACAAAAATATATAATTTCATGTATTAAAACTAAATAAACAAAAGTGGGGGCGTATTCCTACAAAATATCCAACTCACATGGCTAGCCACGTGAGCTGAGTTGGCCTGGACACATAGGCAAATACATGGAAGTATTGGGGGTTATATGCAATTTTTACACATTTATTTACACTTCAGACCGATATTTAAGTACTAAAAAGAAATAAAAAAAATGCGGAGGGGGCTTAGAGCAAATTACCCCTTATTGTACGCCATCTGACGGTTGGAGATCTTCACGAAAGCTCATCAGACGGCAGAGGTGGAATATCGCTTCATCTTGATCCAATGGATGTGATTAGAACTGGAGAGGCCTCCTGATCCGACGGCATCTAGAGCATTAGCAAGAACACGAAGAACAACCGAGTGGCAGAGCTTCGATCTTCTATTCCACATGACTCTGGGCACCAATCTTCACTCCACAAGGCTATGTAGGTTCCTTGAATCATTTTGCATCTACAGGGGCCTCCAGAAGATCCAGATCTCATCGATGGAGACATGGCGAGTAGCGAAAGCTTTAGGCGACCTGGGAGGTGCAAAATGCCTTGAATCGAGGCTCCAGGTGGTACTCTAGGAGTCTAGACCTGTACAAAAGGTTCAATGGCTCGAGAGGTTCCGCTGGACCCAGAAAGGGAGGTCTGAGACCTCATGGATGGTGAAATGGGTGCAGCTCCGATGAGGGTAAAGAATGGAGCTTCGATCTCCTCGAATCACGGCTCAATTCAAAGGGGAAATGAGATGAATTGATGAAATTGTGTTAGGGAAAGAAAATGAGGCGGTTGGCATGTCAGGAAGCGAGTCGAATCATGGTGAAATGGCCAGACCCTATTCGCCCCGACGCACTCACTAACAGAATTATAGCTACTCCTATGATCGACAAACTAAATTAAATGCGGGAATGAAACGACGAATGGAAATCTATCTAAGGAAAGTGAAATGCGCAGCTCCAACCTGATGGTGGACCAGGGAGCAGGATGTCGCTGGAGCATCGTCGTGGACCCGCTCTCCTCCTAAGGTGCTCCAGACCTCGGGGAAAGCACCTCTACCACCCATGGACTCTCACGTACACGGCTGGACACACTACAAAGCTTGTAGAGGGATCAGAAAGGGAAGGAAGAAATTTGGGTTTTATTTATATACAAGTTTTTAGCGAATTTCGAGCTCACTTATTGAGAGGCTCAAGGCAGATCGATGAGATCAAATGAAGAGGTGAAGATGGCGATTGTGATGTGAAAAAGATCTATGAAGGACTCGAGGCGAATGGAGGCATTGGGTGGCCTGGAAAATTCGAGGAAGTCAGGGTTCTTGAGGCTCTATCAGGAGTCAGAGGCAGGGGAGGATAGTTGACCGAGGTCAACAATCCTCGCCTCCTGATTGGTCCAAATCTAACACTACATGACAAAAGAGTTGGCTTTATTCAAAACTAATTAATTAAAATCATACATGGTTTTATTAATTTTTTGTTATAAAAAATGTTTATTATTTTATGTAGTATTTTAGTATGTTTTTTATTTATTTTTATGAGTCAATTTATCATAAGTTACTTTTTACAAGTGTACTTATTGGTATATTGACCCATCTTTTGCACATTTCATTTTTATTTTGTATTTTTGATTTTATTATTTTATTTCTTTTTATGTACTTACAACTTATTTTTACATGAACAAATATATTTTTATTGTATTGTTCTGATGTTATTTGTACACTTAATAAATAGGGATATATATTATATGGGTATAAGTATAGGTATTTAATCTATGTATTATAGACTATTTTATTTGTGTGTTTTCTTTATGATTTTATTCTATTCTATATATGTATATATATTATACATAATATTTACAAAATTATAAAAATATGAAATTGTAAAAATTATAAGAAATAAATAAAATGAATATTCTATTCATGTATACTATACGATAGGGGTCCAAAACCAAACTTTCGCAGCTTAAATCCAAGTTAAGTGAAATCACCTTTATTAAATAGGCAATTATAAGTTATATACAATTAAAGGCGATTTGAGGCATTTTGAGTTTCTATTAAGGAGATGTGGGTCTAGCAAAATTGGGTTTTGGCTTTTTGTTCCGAAGATAAAAAGTACATTGTGTGTAATTTTTGTGTAAAGTAAATTTTGTATTTTTTTATACATTTTTATCTACAACTTTCATGTACAAAGTTTATTTATTTGTAGGTCCCAAAAAATGAATTCATGGATAAATGAATTGGTAATTTTATTGTGTTTTCGACCCTTATCTCCCCTACTTTATTCTTTGTCGACCTAGTCATCAAGATGCCTAGGTTTTTGGGTTTAGGGTCATAAAATACCTTTGACATTTTTCTCTTTTTCTTTTCTTTATTATTTTATTTTGGCTTTAATCAATGTGTTTTATACAATAATGATACAATAAATAATGAAAGATAATTTGTACAAAATAATTTGCATGCATTTAGCTTGGGTTTAAAGGACAAAATGAAAGAATAAATGTGATGAAATGGAGATTCAGCACCCCCTATTGCCTTTGCTAGTCCCTAGATAACATTTATGCAATGAGTGCAGAAAATAAAAATAAAGAAAAAAAATTAGTAACTTGGAATAATTGTGGACTTTTAAACTAGTCTTAATAAGGTCAGGGTTTGGAGCTCAGAGAAGTCATGTGGATTAATGATGTGTTTGGAACCACATGGAAGTCAGGAAATGTGACGTAACAGCCATTAGGATCCATACTTCTACCATTCAATCTAATTCACAACCAGCTCTTGACGAGTCCGATAATGTGGCGTTTAAAAAGATGTTTTTATCGTTTTGCTTAAAGAATTATTTGTCGTGCGTTATAGGCGGCAATCGGAATCGGTCAAGAATATACCACAAATAATTTATTCAATTTTTAATCTCATGGTTTTATGTTTATTTTACTTGAGAAAGTCCTAAGGTCGATCACAAGGAGGCAAAGGAACAACCTAGGTCAACTATGAATTTCAGAGCAAGAAAGGGGTAAAATATGCAAATTTCCACAAAATAATTGATTATTAAATAACCGTTGATCACAAAAATACCCACAGTATGTTAAAATGTAAAGAATTATTTGACAAACAAAATGCTATTTTTGGATAAAAAATTAATGTAGAGAAGAGGTTCAAAAACTAAGGGGAATACAAGGGTCTGATTGCAATTTAAATAAAATAAATAAAAATGCAAAAGGGCCTAGATGTAGTTACCGATACTTCTGGGGAGCAATACTGCAAAATTACTAGAGAGCACGTGCACAGCACGTGCCTCTGGTTGGTGGGGTCTGAAGTGTGATAAGGCGAAGGGTCGGGGGGTCTTCTGTAGTTTCTCCAGCGGGTCACGTGCCAGGCACGTGACCCCTGAGGATGTCTTATTGTCGTTCCGCCCTCCGTCACCTGAGGCTCACGCGGGCAAGGGGGGCCTCGGGGCGGTTCCCGGCTGATGAAGGCGGAGGTGAGCAGGCGGGCCGGCAGGCGGAGGAGTAGGAGCTTTGGCGGTAGTGGCGTGGCTCCGGTGATGCAATGAACGTTGATGTCGGATATGCGGAGGCGAAGTCGTGGAGCTGCGGTGGAGTCAAAGCTGCTGGAGATGGAGGTTTATGGCGTAGCGTTGAAGGTGGTTGTCGAAGAAGCGGTGGCGTTGGCCGACACACGGCCTAGGACAGTCGCAGATGAACGTCGATGGTGGCGGTGATAGTCGGAGACGTTGACGAAGAACAGAGGCTCGACGAGAAGAAGTCCTGGAGCAGTCGCAGTACGGCAGCGGTAGGGCTTGGCCATGGGCTGCGACGAGAATCGTTAATGGCCTCGGATCTTGCCGGCAAAGGAGCTCGCGGTGCTGTCACCGCCGCGGTTGACTGGAGGAGTAGCTCAGTGGATGAGATCTCGTCATAGGCTGCGACGACCCCAAAGATGGAGTAGGGTCGGATCTCACCGGAGATGATAACCACGGGCTGTCAGCACCGGGTTTTGATTCTCTGTGCAGTCGGCGGATGAGGCGTGTCGAATGCGGCGGAGGTCTTTAAATAGAGTTGGGGTAGGTCGCCGGATAAGGAAGGTTGGTGGATTGGGCTCGATCGTGGTTTGACGAAACGCGATCGCGAAGATGGAGATTCGAAGCGGTCATGCAAGATACGCGGAGGATGAGGAGATACGGTTGGAGACGATCGAAGATTGGCGGCGGTGGTGGGATTTGCGGCGAAGATCGCAAGGGCGGCATGACGCTCGATTTGGAAGGGGGAGGCGCAAGGTGGACGACGCACAGGCACCGTCCGATCGAGCGTGATCGGATGGCGCCTGTTGCGCCACGTGGCCGAAGGGAGAGGGACCGGGTGCGTACGTGCTTGGCGCGTGCCTGGGTGGCACGTGCCTCACATGTGCGTGGTTTTAATTTTAATTAATTTATTTTTTTATAAAACGAATTTAAAAATATCTAAAAAATGGCTGACACGTGGCGGCACCAGGTGTTGCCATGTGTCAGCACCAGAAAATTCGGAAAATAAATCTTTTGTAAAATCAAAAATAAATAGTAAATGACCTTGGATCAAAAATGTTTCTTCACGAAAATTGCTTGTCTCGATGAGATCTACAACTTTCTAAAGACATCAAAACCAAAATCGATCATTTGCAACAAGTGATATTTTTGGGGTATCCCATGTACATAGAACACCTTAATTTTGGGGTTTTGTAATTTTTATGTCATTATTAAGATCAGATAAAAATCCGAAAGAATTATAGTAAAATCAAAGATAAATAAAGACACCTTAATCTATTTTTTTGGATTTTTATTAATTGATAAAATATGTACATAAAATATTAGGTCAAAAACCGCTAAAATACACAATGTACAAAAGAGGCCCAAAACCCAACTTTCACATATGAGCTCTGATTTATTGAACTTGGTCTGGTTTTGAAGGTAATTGAATGTACATTAGTTCAAAAGTGAGTAGGATTAAAACGGACACTGGATTAGGGAGATATGAGGGTTTTAGTCCGAAAATCCTGAAATTAGGGTTTGGGTTTTTGGTCCACTTATTTTGGTTAGTTATTTTTTTTCCTTTATTCTTGTTAGTGATATGTACACAGTGGAAGTGGTTTTGAGTCATTTGGAGTTAGCATGAATGAGTTAAAAATTCGGGAAGTTAGGCTATTTACAGGTCACTTTGGCTTGGATTTTTGGCTTCTTATTTTGTGCAGAATTTCGTGCTAAAATGCAATTCTTATGAAAACATGCATGAATGCTAATTATGCAGAATAGATGCCTAAATGCTGTTGATTTTGAGGGATTTGAGCTTAATAAATGAGATTTAGAGTGATGAATACGAGATTCATCATCCCCCTATACTTAAACCATGCTTGTACCAGAGCATCAAAAAGAAATGCCATGAAGTGAAATGAGATTGAGTTCCATACCAAGACCATGAGCTGAAGGTGAAAGTGAAGCTAAACTCAACCTTTGGATTATTTGTGTCGGAACTTTTGTGAGACATAGAATTTTAAAATCAACAGCCCTCAAGTTCTACACATCATTGCTACAGTTTCGGCTTAGAAGTCATCTTAGATCGATCCTCTTCCCAAAGTATACCCTATCAACATTGAATAACTGACTCATGTGTGTGAAAGGTTTTAGCTCTTCCCATCCAGAATGCCGGACTACCACGCAATCCTCCTCTCTAGTAACTCATCCTCGGGGAGTCAGGTATTTCCTTCTAAGGTCTGTCGTGCTGTGTTCGCAATCGAATTGGGGGAGAAGTTAGCAGAAGGGGAAAAGAACTGGAGGGTGGTCAGTGTAGTCACCTCTCCTTGTGAAGTTGGCCAGTGTAGCTGAGTCTCCACCAAGATCTGCAGGTTTCTTGAAGCTTGGACCCTTTTGGTCAGATTTTATTTGGTAGTTGCTTCTTTGTATTTGGAATTTTTGGTGGTTCTGCTTGGATCTTGTTGTGCCCCTACGGATACAGAATCTTTATGTTTCCGTACATTTTTTTGGGATCTTAGAAATAATTGTTCCCAGTCGTCCATCCCTTTTCCGAATCTTTATTTCAACCCATACTCTGGTCTTTAGATTTCCGCGCTACCAGAAAAGAAACTCACACAGTCTTCCAACATCCCGTCTGGGTTGAGCTAAGTGCATAGTGTGAGAGTACAAATTAATTCCCTATTCCAGAGTTGTACCCAGAATGAAGAGACCAGGTTAGACACTAAGAGTCAAATGTTGCACATAGTCATGTGGAACTCAAAGAATTATGTCAACGACCTGAAGACTCCAAAATCCTATTTCTCGGTGAAGTTCCTCTGAAAATCAGGTGGATTAAGGTCAAGTCCAGACCACTCTCGGTTTCGGCTCATAACTCGGTTCAGAACCCAATGACTTTTCACGGGTGCAAATGAATGAAATGTTGTATGAAGTGTAGGTGTGTGAAATGCAGACACGTTTTTTTTTGAATTTATTTATGCAAGGGATTTTTGTTTTTTTATGCAAAAATGAATATGAAGCCAGTTTTTTTCAAAAATTTTGGGCATAATCAGTGTTAGTAGCAAAACTTCCTTTTTTTTCTTTTTTTTCTCTTCTCTTTCTTTTTTTTAAAGAAATACCCACCCCGTAAATACATATAGACTTACGCGCAAGTACGAGATATGGATAAAATATATACAAAGTATATATATAGACCCCCCTATACTTAGCGAGTGATGTGTCCTCAGAGCACAAGAAGCGTAAAGAAGACATAGCTCGGGCTAAGCGTAAGAGAGTAAAAAAGGAAAAAGAACAAGATTTACAGAATCGCCCCCCTATACTTAGACTGTGAATAGTCTAAGTATAGAAGAAGAGCGGAAAAGAAAAAAAATGAAGCGGTCGGGGTATGTGAATGAGGAGAGTATATACAGGTGGGTGTCGGTTCCTCCTATACTTAGGCTCTGGTCAGCCTAAGTACAGAAGAAGGGTGGAAGTGAGGCGATCTATAGGAGTGTGATGGGGGAAATGGAATATACAGATGGCATCGGGCCCCCCTATACTTAGGCCTTGGCCTAAGTAGAGGAAGAAGCTGTACAGGGAGACTGATGTGGTCGGGAGGGAGGGTGGTTAGCCGATGATTAAGGTTGTTTACGGCTGATCTTTTTGTGAGCATGTGATGGGAGATCATAATGATGAGATGGAGATGAAACATGTGATTCCCAACTATTATCAATGTCATCCTCAGAAAAATCATGATGGATAGTAGATGAATCGTTTGAGTCAGACGAAAGGTAGCCATCATTAGAGTTATCCTCAGAGGAATAGTATTTGAAAGTGGACACACTCCAAATATTCATGTCTTTTTGTTTCTTCAATTGTTTCCTCAAAATTCGTTCCTTTTTAAGATCCATCGGTTTGTCCTCAGATGAATATTCAGATGCACCAGTCTCAGTCAGCTCATAAGAAATAATTCCGGTGTACTTGTGGAAGGTAGGAGCATCAGCTTTTGATGAGTAATAATTAGGAACATGAGTTGTCCAATGAGAATCGAATTTTGGTCCTTGCGAAGATATGGCTTTAGAGCTACGGAACAGACTTCACTCATGTAGACTACCTTTTCTGGACCTGATGAGGGATCATCAACCGATTCCTCTTCCGAAAGATCAAAGGTGACTCTCTTTTTCTTATTTCATGAAGATGTCGGTTCACTTGAGTATCCAGATGAATAGCCATTGGAATTCTTCTCCTTGGTCGGTGTTCGATCTATGTGTTCGTTCTTTGTCTCATGAATGTTGGTGCACTCTCGATTTGGGAGGATTTGGTCAAGATAATCAGCGTAGGTTGCTACAGGGTGCGACCATGTATATGTCTCAGGATCGTAGTGGAAGGATTTGTCTATTTTGAGATCCGCGAGAAATGAAATACTGGGGAGAGTTTCTAAACCAATAGTCTCATTAACAAACGCAATCTCAGGTGTAGCAGCGGGGTAGGGCTCTTCTACCGTTTTATAGTTACGATTGTCGGGGACTTTGTGAGTTACCTCAGAAAATCGTGGTTCCTCAAAGACTGTATCAGATCTAAGTGCTTCCAATGTCGTGAAATTTATTTGTCGAGTCTCACAATTAATAATTGCCTTAGACAATGCTAAGAATGGCTTTCCGAGAATAATTGGAGACTGAGTGAATTCTCCTTGATGCTCAATATCAATGATCATGAATTCCATTTTGAGCGGAGCACCTTGGAATATCATGATGACTGAAATGATTCCTCTCGGCCGCTTTATTGATCGGTCCGCCAATTGAACAACCTCTCGTATTTTCCTGATCGGTCCGAGTTATGTTTGTGAAACACAGAGGTCGGGAGGATATTGATCAGTGAATCGTCATCAATTCGAGCATGGGTGAAATTTGTGTCTTTGATCATACACTCAAATCTGGGCAACCACTTCACTATGCAGCTCTTGGTTTTTCTCCTCAATACCAAGGAGGAGGCCATTGACAAGATATGTCTTTCAGTTTTTGTTCTAATTCTTCCCGACATTTTGTTCATTAATTTGTCCATTAAAACTTTTTTAAGGTCAAGGAAGTGTTCAATGGCCTTTATAATGGGAAGTTCAAAAATCAAGTGTTTTTCCAGTGCTTCCCGTACAATAGGATCCAAATTCTTTAGATCTTCAGTTTCAATTTTTATGAAATTTTCTGGATTTTCAATTTTTTTTGTAGTTTTCAAAATTTTCAATTTTTTTTGTATTTTTTGTGTGGTGTGGTGATGTGGTGTCTTCCAGAGACGAGAAGGGACCTTGATATTCAGAGTATGGATCAGCGGCATAATCATTCCTAGGGGAATAATGAGCAGAAGTATTGATGTTAGAATCATCCCTAGGTCTTTGAATATCCTCAAAATTTTCATCATGAGATCCAATCCTTTCCTTTAGTTTTATATCCGATCCACCATAGAAAGAGATTACTTGGTCAGCAAATTTTTGAAATCTATCCTCCATCAATTCGAATCTGGTTTTTATCCTCGAAATATCATCCCCAAACTTCTGTTCATGATCAATCATGGGAGCACTCAGTTTTTGTTCAATGATTTCATCTTCCATTTTTCTGTACGTGCGGAGAGGAGAGTTTCTTGAATATCCATTATATGATTATTTTCTGAAAATTTCTCCTCAAAAATTATGGAAGGAGGCTGCTCATATGGTACAGGCATGCATTTTTTATCTGAGTAGAGTTTAGTCTTTTGATCGTGATTGGTCAGATTTTGATATTGTGGAGTCAGCATACATGGTTTATGTGTGTCTAGGAGGTCAATCCAGTCCTCTGTTTGAGTATCATGTCTGACGAGGGGTCTGTCGTGGTCAATCCAACGCTGATGATCATTAAGTGTGTGTCTTTCCATCTCGGTTTGTTTTCTCTGCCGGTCATGAGACTTGAAGGGATTTTGATCTTGAAATGTTTCATTGGAAAGAACCTGAGAATAAGATGGTTCAGTCCAAGATGGTAGGTGGTCATGTGTAGTCGGATGATTTGAGTAAGGATTTAATGAGGGGGTCGAAGTCATCCGCGGGTGAAAGTTTCCTGCAAATGTTGGAGGATTATTAAAAGAAGAGGAAGTAGTTGATTTGGGCCAAACCGAGACAGATTTATTTTCATAGTGATGTTCGGTCATTTTTGTAAGAAATGATGGGTTGGATCTGCAATAGTTTTTGGTCAAATGTTCCATGGTGGGAATTAAATCAAGAGATGAGAGAGATGATTGCACAGGATAGTCAAGAGAATTTTTATCAAATGTGCGGCTTTTGATATTCGAAATCAGTTCACGCACACCAATGCAAACACAAATCAAACCCCAGTTTTACCAACTCACACAATGAAGCAGTAAGAGTTCGGCTATTATCTTTTCAATTTTAGTTGGTGATAAGACAATCTTGGAAAATAATTAAGCGAGTTGTTAGGTGCCGAAATTTTTGTAATGACTGTCCCGAATTCTTACGACTAGTTGCAACTACTTTCAGCCAGTATGGGAGTAAGTACGGACCGTAGAACGGCTACCCATGTTACTTGAGGACGGAGCATTATGCAGTGTCCTCTAAACCACCCACTCTGCTAAGGAAATCCGGTCGTTTACCGGCTACCCGTAGATCCTCACTGAGAAGTAGCTAATCATTTTTGGCAGAATCAGTAGTTAATATGAAAATCCGGATTTTGGCTCTAGCCTTAAGTGTCGTCTCTCGCTCACTCAGAAAAATAAAAACATCCAAGGTCGGGGTTACTCTCCCACAAAAATTATTGATTTTATGGGTTATTTTGAAATCGACTATATTTAGCAGTCCAAATTTTAATTTGGTGGTCACTGAAGAAATTGAGCAGAAATATACGTCTACCGTCCAGTCCCAATTTCCTTTAGAATTATGTGATCAAACAAGAGGGAGGAATTCGGGAAAAGCCGATGCACGCAAAAAACTATGATGTATGCTCAGTTAGAAGACTTACAGTGAATCCTTGCAATCTTCATGTGGGATGCAATACAAGAATTGAAAAATTATTTTATATGAAGTGCAAGCCGATGAAAAACCGCACCTAAGCAGAAAGTTCTATTAGCGGTGAAGAATTGAGTTAAATTTTTGGCTAAGTTGAACGATCTATGTGCGTCTCAATTAATGTACAGTGTGGCTTAATCCTACGAGCACAATCAAAAATTAAATTGCTCTGAGAGCTGTATGTGTAGGTCTATCCTAATCGCCACTCAAGTCGGGCTCCACCCTCATCGGAGAGTGAAACAGGCCACGACACACCACATAATAAAGTTAGAGGTCTTTTTACACACGCGAGAGTCCAAACGGACACCACTATAAATGAGCAATTAATTACAGGAATTAAAATTTGCAGAAATAAAATCCTAGACTCTACGCTCTCTCATGACTCGACTCGATCTTAATTTTACTTGCGGCTTTTGCGGGAGTCGGTGAAGTTGTGTCGGTTCTTGAAAAACCGCTCCACCTACCGCATACCTCGCAAGAAAAATAAGAGAGATAGTGTAAGAGAGTGACTCAAAAATAATACAATAGATAAGAAAAAATAAATGCTTAAAATAAATGGAATTTACAATGAAAAATTCGGGGGTCAGACTACCCGAATGCGGAAAACCGAACGAAAATTTTCAAGACAAAAATCTAAGCCGTTTGCCTCCCCAGAAACGGTGCCATCTGACGAGTCCGATAATGCGGCGTTTAAAAAAATGTTTTTATCGTTCAGCTTAGAGAATGATTTGTCGTACGTTGTAGGCGGCAATCAGAATCGGTCAAGAAAATACCACAAATAATTTATTCAATTTTTAATCTCGTGGTTTTATGTTTATTTTACTTGGGCAAATCCCAAGGACGATCACAAGGAGGCAAAGGAACAACCTAGAGAGATGTCTATCAAAGTTTGTATTCGGTTTTCGAGGCGGTCTTTTTTTAGAATTTTTAATGCGATAGAGGGTGCACAGTGCAAATTCGGCCTATTTTAGGGACTAAAATGTAAATTAAGTTCAAACGATGTCTGAAAAATATGATAATTGTCCACTATGTGAAATATGATGAAATGAATGCACTGAATTTTTTTGGAATTTTTGAATGCAATACGAATTTTTATGGATTTTTTAAATGCAAATAGAATGATTTTCAATATTTAATTATAATAAATATTAAACCTACTTATTTTCAAGAAATAAAATTATCTAAGATCTATCACTAGGTGATGAATCTCAGAAAAATCAAACCTCGAAAATGTAGGGTTTATTACCTATTAAAAATTAAATACTAAAATATGCAAAATGATTTTTACAGAGGAAAGTATGCATGCAAATGCAAATCTTTTAGCACAATGTCAAGCACAATTAATTCTACAAGATTTGATTTTTTAGGGATTTTTAGAGCAATGGTTAATCAACTATGAATTTCAGAGCGAAAAATGGGTAAAATATGCAAATTTCAAAAAAATAATTGATTATTAAATAACCGTTGATCACAAAAATGCCCACAGCATGTCAAAATGTAGAGAATTAATTGACAAACAAAATGCTATTTTTAGATAAAAAAATTATTGTAGAGAAGAGGTTCAAAAACTAAGGGGAATACAAGGGTCTGATTGCAATTTAAATAAAATAAATAAAAATGGAAAAAGGGCCTAGATGTAGTTACCAATACTTTTGGGGGGCAATACTGCAAAATTACCAGAGAGCACGTGCACAACACGTGCCTCTGGTTTGCGGGGTCTAAAGTACGATAAGGCGAAGGGCCGGGGGGTCTTCTATAGTATCTCCAGCGAGTCACGTGCCAGGCACGTGACCCCTGAGGATGTCTTGCTGTCGTTCCCCCCTCCGTTACGTAAGGCTCACGTGGGCAATGGGAGCCTCAGGGCGGTTCCTGGCTGATGAAGGCGGAGGTGAGCAGGCGGGCCGACAGGCGGAGGAGAAGGAGCTTTGGCGGCGGTGGCGTGGCTCCGGTGATGCAATGAACGTTGATGGCGGATATGCGGAGGCGAAGTCGTGGAGCTGCGGTGGAGTCGAAGCTGCTGGAGATGGAGGTTGATGGCGTAGCGTTGAAGGTGGTTTGTCGAAGAAGCGGTGGCGTTGGCCGACACACGGCCTAGGACCGTCGCAGATGAACGTCGATGGTGGGGGTGATAGTCGGAGACGTTGACGAAGAACAGAGGCTCGACGGGAAGAAGTCCTGGAGCAGTGGCAGTACGACGGCGGTAGGGCTTGGCCATGGGCTGCGACGAGGGTCATTGATGGCCTCCGATCTCGCCGGCAAAGGAGCTCGCGGCGCTGTCACCGCCGCAGTTGACTGTAGGAGTAGCTCGGTAGATGAGATCTCGCCGTAGGCTACGATGACCCCAAAGATGGAGTAGGGTCGGATCTCGCCGGAGATGATAACCATGGGCTGTCACCACCGGGTTTCGATTCTCTGTGCAGTCGGTGGATGAGGCGTGTCGAATGCGGCGGAGGTCTTTAAATAGGGTTGGGGTAGGTCGCCAGAGAAGGAAGGTTTGTGGATTGGGTTTGATCATGGTTTGATAAAACGCGATCGCGAAGATGGAGATTCGAAGCGGTTGCGTGAGATACGTGGAGGAGGAGGAGATACGGTTGGAGACGATCGGAGATTGCGGCGGCGGCGGGATTTGCGGCGACGATCGCAAGGGTGGTGCGGCGCTCGATTTGGAAGGGGGAGGCACGAGGTGGACGACGCACAGGCGCCGTCCGATCAAGCGTGATCGGATGGCGCATGTCGCGCCACGTGGCCGAAGGGAGAGGGACCGGGTGCGCACGTGCTTGGCGCGCGCGCCTCGCACGTGCGTGGTTTTAATTTTAATTAATTTATTTTTTTTGATAAAATGACTTTAAAAATATCTCAAAAATGGCTGACACGTGGCGGCACCAGGTACTGCTACGTGTCAGCACCAGAAAATTTGGAAAATATATCTTTTGTAAAATCAAAAATAAATAGTAAATGACCTTGGATCAAAAAAGTTTCTTCATGAAAATTGCTCGTCTCGATGAGATCTACAACTTTATGAAATCAAAACCAAAATCGATCATTCGCAACAAGTTATATTTTTGGGGTATCCCATGTACATAGAACACATTAATTTTGGGCTTTTGTAATTTTTATGTCATTTTTAAGATCAAATAAAAATCCGGAAAAATTACGGTAAAATCAATGATAAATAAAGACACCTTAATCTATTTTTTGGATTTTTATTAATTGATAAAATATGTACATAAAATATTATGTCAAAAACCGCTAAAATACACAATGTACAAAAGAGGCCCAAAACCCAACTTTCACATATGAGCTCCGATTCACTTGAACTTGGTCTTGTTTTGAAGGTAATTGAATGTACATTAGTTCAAAAGTGAGCAGGATTAAAATGAACACTAGATGGGGAGATATGAGGGTTTTAGTCCGAAAATCCTGAAATTAGGGTTTGGGTTTTGGTCCACTTATTTGGGTTAGTTATTTTTTTATATTTTTCTTTTATTCTTGTTAGTGATATGTACACAGTGGAAGTGGTTTTGAGTCATTCGGAGTTAGCATGAATGAGCTAAAAATCCGGGAAGTTAGGCTATTTACAGGTCACTTTGGCTTAGATTTTTGGCTTCTTATTTTGTGCAGAATTTCGTGCTAAAATGCAATTCTTATGAAAACATACATGAATGCTAATTATGCAGAATAGATGCCTAAATGCTATTGACTTTGAGGAATTTGAGCTTAATAAATGAGATCTAGAGTGATGAATACGAGATTCATCATCTCTTAGTCGCATACTCTTGTTACCTTGAAATGATAGAACCATGTGTGTGAATTTGTTCAGCTCTTCCCAAACAAAATCGTTGAACCATCAAGACATCTACTCTTCTAGTAGCTCATCCTCATGGAGACATATATTCCCTTCTAAGGTCAGGTGCTCTTGGTCTTTACAACTGAATGGGGGAGAAGTCACTAGAATGGGAAAAGAAGTGAGAATGGACCAATGTAGTATTCATTCCCTTGTGAATTCGATCAATGTAACTGATTCTTCACCAAGAAGCAGGCTTTTCTGAAGCTCATTTTTTTGTGGAATTTTTAGTATATGATTATTTGGATATTTTATTTGACTTTGTATAGCTTATGCATTCTTGTTTGTGCCCTGATGGATATAGCATCTTTTTGTTCCACCCATTTTTGGGGGTCTTGGAAAATGTTGCGCTGGCAGACCATTCCTCATTCGAAGCATTGTCTCAATCCATCTCCAGTCTTTAGATATCAGTGTTACTAAAATAAATGGATTAGAGTATCGGTGTCAGCGATCCCCAAGAATGGTTCCTGAGCCACCCTTGATGAAAGATTTTTCAACAGTCCATCTAAGTTGAGCTAAGTGTTGGGTGTGACGTTTCCACTCAAGTCATTGTCTGAAGTGTCGTACGGATGGTATGAGGGGTTCTATTTAGGCACGTTGAATGGACTCATGAACAAGTCTTATGGAACCAAAAGAATTAAGTCAAGGTGACTTGAAATAGCTCCACTTCCAGTCCTCAATGGGTTCCTCTAAAATTAAGTGTATTAAGGTCTACTTCAAGCCCCAATTTTCAGACTTTAATGGACTTGTTCAATTGTCTATATTATTCCAAAAAATGCCAATGCTATGTACAATGCAAAAATAATTTTGTGATGCAATTTTCTAGTTTTGAACTTTTTATGGATTTTTGAAAAAGTTTTGCAAATTTTTGTGCAATTTTTTTGAAAATTTTTTTGCAAATGTTTTTGAGATTTTGTATTTGTAAATTTTTAGGGATTTTTCAAAAACAAATGTTTTTTGGACAAAAAGGGATGTGCAGATATTTACACAAGCGTGCATCTTTTTTTATTTACAGGGTTTGGTTTATAAGAATTCAAAGGATTGTATATCAAGTTCTGTAAAGAATCTTTAGTTTTTTGAATTATGCACATAGTTCTCAAAATAATTTGAACAGATTTTTGAAAACTTTTTGAAAAATTTATTTATCAAACTAATTCGGCATATAATTTTTATAAACATTTCACAAAATTTGAAAATGATTTTGCAAAGATTTTTCAAACAGTATGCATAGATTTCTCAAACTATTTTTGCAACCATTTTCCAAACAATTGTAAATAGATTTGGAAAACATTTTATTTCACACAAAAAAAGAAAATTTTAGAAACAAAACATTTTTGCAAAGATTGAAAACATTTTACAAAACATTTTCCCAATAGTTTTCAAAAGATTTTCAAAGAATTTTCCAAACTATTTTTCAAACATTTTGCAAAACATTTCACATGATTTATTAGTCGGTATACACAAAGAATTTTATACATGTATGTTCTTCATAATTAATATAATTTAGCCATACCTATTGAAAATATGAAAGTACGAGTTATGGCTATAGTAATAGAGTATATAGGACCAACTATACTTAGCTGGAGCTATTTCCTCATAGATCGAAGAGAAAAGAAAAGACATAAGTTGTACTAAGTATACGAGAGACTATACTACAACGAACAAAGAATAATGATGAAAGAATGAGAAAACAACTGTCACCCCATGCTTTGATCAAAATCATTCTAAGTATAGCAGACTGTACACAAGGCAGGGAGGGTCGAGGGTGGAAATGAACAACATCAACGATTTGTCCTGTCTCCCCCTATAATTAGGGTAACATATCCCTAAGTATAGAAAAGAGTATCAACAAAAGAGGAGACATGTGATGGGACAAAGAATGAACATATGAAGTAACTCAACCCCCCTGTACTTAGGTTGAAGCATATCCTAAGTATAGAAGCAATGAGTGAGGAAAACAAATCAGAAAATAGATCATACCTGAAAAATACAAAAGAAGAAAAGAAGAAACTAGAGAAAGAGTTTTTGAGGAATATTATCCGAATCTTTCGATGTTGCTGAGTTTGTGGGTGCTTCTCCATTGCATATCACTTGGACTGACTCGATAACATCTAAGAAAGTGTCATGCTCGAGGTGTGGCTTTAGTAACTGACCATTGACGATGAATGGTTGTGCATCAGGCGACAAATATTATATCATAATGCTTCCGTTGCCACTCACTTCTTGCACTGTGAATGGCCATGTCTATTTACTCTTTAATTTGCCCAGGAATATCTTCAACTTTTCATTAAATAGGCACACTTTCGATCCAGTCTCAAATGTCTTTCATCTGATGTGTCGGACATGTCAGTGTTTAATCTTCTCCTTGTACATCAATGTGTTATCATAAGCTTTGTCTCAGAATTCCAAGACCTTGTTAGATCTTCTTGTCTTTTCTGGCCACCTTTTCGCAAGTCCAAGTTGTAGATATTGATTTCCTATAATGATTTGTGGATTAGTTCCACGGTCAGATAGCATGGCTTTCCATACACAAGATGGTAGGGTGACATGCCCAAGGGAGACTCATAAGCGGTTATGTATGCCCAATGGACAGAGTATAAGAGTTGGGGCCAATTCTTTCTGTCCAGCTTCACATGTTTCGGCAGGATCATCTTGATATCTCTATTTGATAATTTTGGCATGCCATTGGTCTAGGGATGATAAGGAGACGTGACTCGGTGCTCGATGGCGTACTCCTTCGTTAATTTCTTGACCTCCCTATTAATGAAGTGACTACCAACATCTGATATCTATATCTTCGGAATCTCAAACCATGATATGATGTTCTCTTTCAGAAATCGACACACTGTACAGCTATCTACAGCTCGGAATGGGATAGCTTCAACTCAGCGACTCACGTAGTCAAAGGCAAGCAGGATGTGCTCGTATACTGACTGTTGGGAAAGGGTCCCATGAAATTGATGCCCCAAGCATTGAATACATCTGAAATCTAATGAACTTCAGGGGCATTGGATTTTTAGCTCTAAGGGTTTCTCCCAATCTCTGACAATCAGTGCAATGCTTCATAAATAGTGAGGCATCCTTAAATAGTGTTGTCCACCAGAGGCCACACTGCAGTACTTTCACTATCGTTTTGTCTCTAGAGTTGTGTCCACCATATTCAAGCGAATGACAATGCTCGAGGACATTATGATGCTCTTCTTGAGGGATGCACTAGTGCCAAATGCAGTCTACTCCTTCCCTGAATAGGAGTGGGTCTTATCATTGGTAGAAATGGATGGTGGACAAGAGTTTGTACTTCTTGATTTTCATCCAATCTTGTGGGAGTACACTGGAAATAAGGTAGTTCACAATATCAACATACCAATGGAGTGAATCCACAGCCAGAATTGACTCATCAGGAAAGGTGTCTATGATGGGTACACTGCGTAGTGGACGCTCTTGATGTTCAATTATGGAGAGGTGATCTGCTACCACATTCTGAACCCCAGTCTTATCTTTGATCTCTAAATTGAACTCCTAGAGGAGAAGTATCCACCTGATCAGTCTAGGCTTGGCATATTTCTTCTGTTATAGGTAATGGATAGCATAGTGGTCAGTATAGATGGTGAATTTAGATCCAAGAAGATGGAATCTGAACTTCTCAAGGGCGAATACCATAGCCATCAATTCTTTCTCTCTAACAGCGTAATTTCTCTGAGCTTCATCAACATTTTGTTGGCATAGTGTATGGCGTAGGGTGCCTTGTCTTTCCTTTTTGCTAGAACAACTCCAACTACAAAGTTTGAAACATCTGTCATGATCTCAAAGGGTAGAGACCAATATGGTGGTTGTAGGACTAGAGCTTGAGTGAGGAGCTCCTTTAGTTTATTAAATGAAAGGAGAACATGTTGATCGACATTAAACCCAATCTCCTTTCACAACAATTCTATGAGAGGCTGAGCAATGCAGCTGAAGTCTCTGATGAATCTCCTGTAGAATCCCGCATGCCCCAAGAATAACCTCACATGTCTGACATTTTGAGGTGGCTTAAGATTGCTGATAACATCCACCTTTGCTAGGTTGACTTCCATGACATGCTTGGAAACGACGTGACCCAACACAGTTCCATCAGTGACCATGAAGTGTCTCTTTTTCCAAGATAGCACAAGATTGACTTCACAACATTTCTAAAGTACTCTGTCCAGGTTCTCAAGATAAGCATCGAAACTGTCACCATAAACTGAGAAGTCATCCATGAACTCGTCAAGAAAACTTCAATTAAGCATGCATCTCTGGAATGTGGTAGGTGCATTGCACAGACCAAAGGGCATTCTCCTAAGGTGTAGGTATCGAACGAGCAAGTGAAGTTAGTCTTCTCTTGGTTCTCCAGGGTGATTGCCACTTGGTTGTACTCGGAGTACCCATCCAAAAAGTAGAAGAACTCCTTTCCAGCTAATCTGTCCAGGACTTGATCGATGAATGGAAAGGGGAAGTGGTCCTTCTTTGTTGCTACATTGAGGTAGCGGTAGTCAACAAATACCCGCCAAGATGTCGTTACTTTAGTGGAAATATCCTATCCTCTGTCATTTGTAACAACGATGAGCCCGGCTTTCTTCGAAACTACATGCAGAGGACTTACCCATTTTGAATCGGAGATGGGATAAATGAAGCCCGCATTACACCAGTTTATAATTTCTTTCATTACTACATCCCATAAAGTTGGGATAAATCTTCTTTGAAACTCTCAGGATGGTTCGGAATCTTCTTCCAAGTAGATATAATGTGAACACATAGCGTGATTTATCCCACGGAGGATTAATACGTGCCAACCAAGTGCCTTACGATTTTTCTCTAGAACCTCGAGAAGTTGAGATTCTTGATCAGGGGTCAGCCTGTTGCTGATGATGATCGGATGCATATTCTCTGCACCCAGAAGGAAGGCATACTTGAGGCCTACCAGAAGTGGCTTTAATTCTGATTCTGATCTAGCCTACTTCTCGGTCACTTCAGATCCTATGTTGGTAGGTGGGTAATTAGCCATGACTTTAGAGGTGTTGCTCACCTCAGTGACTTGTCATTTAACTGACAATGTGCCTAACATATATACAATGAATTCATTATGTTCAGACTAGCATGAATCTTTTGAATCAAACATATTCATAAACAAATTGGATTTTGTCTCCCAGGTGACATCAGAGCTTGAGTCGACTATGATTTACTGGTCCTCCTCAGGAGAGAGGATGTCTAGTGTCCACGTGTCATTCAAGGAGAGTTATGTATTTGATTTCTACAATAAAGTCACATACTGCTTCAAGCGGTGCAACATGACCTTCATCAGATATGACTTTCATCTCACTGACCATGTCTATGGTGACTCTGTGGTTGCTCGAGCTGAACATGATCTTCCCAGACCCATAGTCAACCACGGCCTATGCAGTACACAAGAATGGCCTTCAAAGGTTAAGTGAGATCTAAAGTAATGGTGCAGGAGAGTCCATATCAAGGACTACAAAATCAATAGGAAAATGCATGTCTTGCACCTTTACTACAACATATTCCAACATACCTCGAGGTCACTTTATGGATTGATCAACAAACTGAAGGATCATGTGTATCTGCTTGAGTAGACCCATCCTGAATTCTCACAGTACAGACGAGGGTAGAAGGTTGATGGAAGAGTTGTCTTTAAGCAATGTTCGCTCAAAGACTTGGTCAAAAATCTCGCATTTGATCAAAGGTGCTCCTTTCTCTTGCTTCTTCTGTGCGAGATTGTTGATGGCTGCAACTGTAGCCATGGTAAGGACATGCTTCCCAACTTGTTGGTGTTTGTTATTGCAGTTTGATCAACTCTTGTTTGTGCATGCTTCCTTCAAGCCCTTCTTTACAGTGAGCATGTACTCCATGGCTTGCATTAATGGTAACTCAATAGTTAAATTTTTAAGAATATCCACCACTACTGGATCAGACAATGCACTTTTTTGTTTGCAATTTTTTGGATTTTTGTATTGCATCGGGAAAAGGAATATTTACATAACTGAAATCAATACTATTATTCTTATTTACAACATAATTCTTGTGCCCAATAATATGTACATCTGGTCTACAAAAAGGTATACCGGATGGAAATGATGGTGTTGCTGCTGATGGATGTGCAAAAACTACAGTCTCCACTCTGTCTGATGGTGTTGGATCAGCTACTAGTGCTAGATCCTCCATGGTTGGCGTGACTTCACATCGAATGTGATCTTCTTTTTTGTCCTTTTGATTTTTTTGTTGAGGGAGATTATGGCGACTGATAGCTAGCATGGCTCCTCCTTCCTCTTCTTCCTTACCTGAACCTAGAGCTGGCACGGCCAATGCAGAAGATGAAGATTCACTAGAGAAGCTTTATTCTTCCCTTTGATTGCGATAGACGGAGGCAAAGTCCTATCGCTCTTGAGAGTAGCAGCATTAGATAAAGAAAAATCACAATCATCTGACTCTACAGACACAGACGAGGCATCACAGTCTACCTCCTCTTTTCTCTTGAAATTATTGGGATTAGCTTCGATCTAGGCCAAGATTGGAGTTTTGGTTTCCATCAGGTCGTCTAGCTTTCTTGTTATCTCTACGAGACCCTTTACTAATTGGGCCAAGCAAACGAGGCTCTGATTCATAGGAACTGCCTCGGAAGGTTCGGCGTGCTAACCACGTTATGACTGGTGGTGGGGAGGCTGAGGTTGGGACTTTTGAGGAGTAGGAAGCTGATACTATTGGTATGGAGGAGGAGGATGTTGTTGTTGAGGTGCAGTCGCGTACTGTTAGTACTACTAGTGCGGACGGTACTGCAGTTGCAGGTATTGTTGCGACTGTATCCAATGATTGTGATACTATGGAGTCTAGTTGTGCTGATGTTGAGGCTGAGGCTGGGAGGACTGTGCAAAGCGGCCACCCTGAGCTTGGTGGTAAGGCTGGTTGGATGGTTGCTAGCTCTGGGGTTGTCTAGCAGGATGGGACAACTATGCATCGTTGCTCCAGACATTGTTGACTTCCTATATTAGGGGTGGTGGCGGGAATGTTGGATAAGAAGATGGTAGGTAGTCTGGCTGGTAGACCACCATCTGTCATTGCGGCGAGGCATGCTCGGGTGCCTGCACGTAGTACACGTGCTGGATCGCCGGTTGCTGTTGACTCACTTGAGGCTGTTGTGGAGGTGATGGTTCATCCTTCTTCTCAGCAAGAGTCTCTGACGATGTTGTCGCCGACTGGCATGAACTGATGGTGTTCACTAGCAGCTTGAACTGCTTGGTGATTTAGTCCATCTAATCCAAGTTCTGCATCCTCTGTTCGATTACAGTAAGCTTCTCTAGATCCCGTGATCTCTTCTCGATAATGTCAACCTTGGAGAGATGACCCCCAATGATGCTGAGACTCGAGCATTCATCTCTCTCTAACTCACGTGATGCTACCATGTGGATTGCCTTGTGGAGGACCTGAGGTTGTCTTTGATAAGCACATGATAAAGATAGTACAGCCTCTCCCTTGGACCTTTCTTCAAAGATTTGCCATACCACAACTTCATATTTGAAAGTGGGATCCCCCATAGGCAATGTCGATTATTCTTTGGCTCTCTATATTCATGCCCCCGAAGTGTGAGATCAAACTGGTCTTCATTATCTTGTGGTGGGGGCACTTCTCATGCAGCTCAGTAAATCGCCCCCACGCTTCATGAATTAACTTGTGAGTAGCCTGAGTGAAGTTGCAGATCATGTCTCGCGTCTGGTTGAACTGACCGAGAGGGTAATACTTGTGAAGGAATGCAAATTTAAGTTCCTCTCAGGTCGTCACGACCTTTCCCAAATGGTTGACCCAGTATAGGGACTTGTCTTGCAAGCTAAAGTGGAATGCAGTCATCTTGACTACACCTAACAGAATGTTAGGGTAGTGGGTGGTTCTGCAGATGCGAGAGAACTGTTGCAGGTGAATGTAGGGCTCCTCTTTGGTATTCTCGTGAAATGAGGGTAGAAACGCAAGGAACTGCGCCTTTATCTCAAAGTGAGCATGGACCGAGGGGATGCGAATCCACTCAGTCATTTGGCTATCTCCAGGATTATATGTCTCCTTTAGCGTTGGATTTGGGTTCCCATTCCTTGGTTCTTCTTCTTATGGTTCATCACGGGTTCTTTCTCCACCTCCTCCTCTTGCGGGTTTGTTCCTCATGTCATTCAATATATCTTGAAGGCATCCTGCATGAGCTTGTTCCGTCAGTTGTTGCTCGATGGTTTGGATGGAAGCCAGCAACTGAGCGTTCACCTGAATATGGTCGGGCATTTGGCCTTGCTCTAACTGGGGCAGTTGTTGCCCCTTGCCCTTTCCCTAAGGAGCCATTTCTGGATCTGAATCTGAGGAGATGAACTCTATGTTACGATCCAGGACTGGGATTGGCTTCTATCTGTAATGTAAGAGAATCCCAATCAGACCACTTCAAATTGAATACCAGTTGTACTGATGAATATGAGATTAGGGTTAATCCCAGTTGGTCGTGAATGGAGAAAAGATGTAGATTGAAATCGACCTCCATTTGCAATGGGCAGGAGTGGGACAAGAGTGGTCATGTTTATTAGGAGATAAAGGAATATAAAAAGAAAAGAGGAGTCTGGAGATCGGTTCTAAAGGTCTGAATCGGGTTCTCCGGAATCACCTCGAATTATTAATGATGCTGAGTCCAGGGAATCGATATGGATTTTCACAGAGTACCTACTGAACCATCCATGGATCGATATCATGAGGCAAGAGAATATCGATGCAGGAAGAAGGATACGATGGTCAATAAGGAATAAAAATTAGTGTAAACTAATAGAAAGGCTCGAAATGAGCGGGGGGTCAAAGAGAAGACACATATGACAAAATCTGCATAGGATCGTGGTACTTGACTTTTGAACCTTGTTCTAGATCCATACAAATACAATACAAAATTGGGTTCACCAACTCAGCACAATGTGAAGTCATAAAGGATCTACTATTTTATCTTTTAATTTTTAGAGTTGTTATTTCAAGCATATCTTATAACAAGTCCTTAGCATGCTAACCCTATAGGAGTGAGAGTACTGCTGAAAAAGTATCTCGTACTTGTCCTCCTCCTTTGTAACCTGTAGTCTGGACTTTTTAAGGTCATTATAACCTTCCTAGATCCCTACTTAGCCAATGAATAAGAGGAAGGAAGCCAACATGTGAAACCACTATTTCGGACCTCGCTCGCAACGGAATCATCCGTGAGCATGCAAGGACCTACTCAGATGCAAATTTATGGGACAGACACACCCGTGAGAGCATGGTCTAAGCTCAGTACTTCATACCAAGTCAATGTTCCACACAAGGCGGGAACACCATCTCTGACAGGGCTCTACTCGATCATGTACGATAGAAGCACCAATACTGCGGAAATCCAGGTGATATACAAGGCATTTATAGATGGGGCTTTGGCTCTAATCCTTAACGGGTCACGCCTAGTTCATGGGAAGGGTTTTGGTCCCTTCCTAAGGTACCTGAAGATAATGAGATCTTTATGGACCCTAGGCAATGAAATCCACTACATATTTTAATTAAGATCAAAGTTTATTTAGCAATCCCCTTATTTTAGATTTCTGATTTTCATTTTTTAGATATTTTGCATACAAGCGCCTAATGATTTTTTAGATCATTTAATACCTAGGTGCTCAAAATTAGAGGGAGATAGCGAAAAAGTCGTACAAGTTGATTCGATGATGGAAATCTCACCATTGAACCTAATGATGCATGCATAGTTACAGGACTTATAGTGCTTCTCAGCTCTCTCCATGTGGTATGCAAAACAGAATTTTTAAACCTAGCTACATGGTGGTGTGCAATCGACAAAATCACCCTAAATAGTAGCTGTTATTAGTCGTAAAGAACCACATGCTAATTATCAGAAATGAGACCAAAAGTCCATTCTTTGATTCCATTTGGTGCCCGCCACAAGGGGTCCTGCAAGCGTTGTATGCGACCTCCTTTGGCACGTGGTCTCAAGTCCAAATAATTAACAATTATTAATTTGACTAGATCTAATTGTATGAGACTATAGGCACATAATTTTTTTAGGGTTTGGACCTAATTACTAATGCAAGCAACCTAAAGTCTAGGGGCTCCATGCACATAAAACAAATAAAGAGAAAGACCGAAAACTCAAAACATCAAGAGACAAATAAAACAAGGCAGTGAAAACACGAGAAAACCACGACGAGGCCCTCAGGTGAACAATCACCAAAGCAATGGACGTCATAGAGTAGATTAGTGTCCAAGTCCATAATTATTACAATTAATAATGAATAAATAAATAAATCTTTCTCTTACCAAAATAAAAGAAAAATCTAAACTAAAAATCTAGGATAAGTGTTCTCTTGCTATGCATGCTACCTCTCCAATTGGTCATAATAGAAGGACTAGTCTCCACCTTGCTCGGTTGCAGCGTCCTCCTAAGAGGTCGTCCTCGCATAGAGGACCCTCGTAACAATCACAACAAAAGAGATGTATTAGCACAATGAATCAAATAGTGTATCTGAACAAAATGTGAACTAAGGCATATACAAGCAAGAGAGAAAATAAATGAATTAATGAATATGTACAAGGAAATGAATGAATCAATAAATAAAGGCCAAATAAATACAAATTAGGGTACACTACATTGCTCACCGGCAATGGTGCCATTTGTTGAAGAGGTTTTTTACGAGGGTCTGAAAATATCCTCACTAAAATGAAAGCAAAGATGACATGTCACTGAGGCGACCCCTCACAAATCCCTCATTCAGACAAAAATTAACCCACAAATGAATAGAGCAATGTAAAGCAAAATGTGGAGCTAGAATTTATTATACTCTACAAAAAAATGTATAGCATGTAAGCATGTAGAGGTCAAACAACAGAGAACAAAGTAGGGAGCATGTGATTATTGCTAATCAATGTTTATTATTTCATACTTGTCTCCGAGTCTTTTTATGTGTGTTTTTTAATTATTTATTATTTTATTTTTTAAATAATAAATTAATAATCAATGTATGTGTATAGTTAATTTATTAATAATTATAAAAAGATAATATTAATATATATGATATATATATATATACATATATATAGGTAACGATATACACATAAGGTATATGTATATATATTTATATATATATATATATGATAGTTTTTTAGATTTATTAATTTGCTAATTTTTTATTTCTTTTTTATTTTTGAAAATAAAAAAAATTATATTGATATAAAATATATTAGTACATAATATTAGTATATAGATAATATATATCTATATATATAGATAGTAAATGGTATGTATATCTATAAATAGTCCAAAATTACATGAAAAGTTATATATATTTCTCAAGTTTTTTGAATTTTTTCTGGAATTTTTGCTAACTTTTAAGTATTTTTAAAAAAAATCCCTTAAAAGGTATTAAATAAATTGGAAGAATTGATTTGAAGATTAAAAATAGTAATATATATCTAAGTTACTTCAAATTAATTTACTATGTACAATATAATATAAAGAAATTTAGAGATAAAAAAACTGAATATTTTTTATTTTTTGTGATTTTTTAGATTTTTATGAAGGAAGCTTTTTAAATTTTTCATATTTTCTTTTCTATTTTTAGGGATTTCTAGTCTAGAGTTAATATAGTTTATAATAAGCAACAAGTAATTTTTTTTTTAATTTTGAATCCATTTTAATATTTTTTGGCATTTTTAAAGCTAAACAAGGAATTAATACTATCTATTTGAAATTAAATAAATAGATAAATGCCTAAAAATGCAAATTAAAAATAAAAGCACGAAAATATGTCATCCCAAGCATTTATGAGTTTTTTGCAAAATTAAATACAAATATATGCTCTTTTTAACAAAAATAAATGGGAAAATAAAATTTAAGGTGTTGGCAGGGACCTATTTCTTTGTGCAATATTTCTACAAAAATGCCCTGGAAGGGCCTTTATGCAAATATACAATAGTTCCAAGATCTTTGTGCAATATTTCTACAAAAATATACACTGAATTTACAATTTTCGGTATTAAAACTAAATATATAAAAGCGATGGGTTATGCTTGTAAAATACCCAACTCACATGGCTAGCCACGTGAGTTGAGCTAGTATGGACACATAGGCAAATACATGGAAGTATGGGGGTTATATGCAATTTTTACACATTTATTTACACTTCAGACCAATATTTTAGTACTAAAAAGAAATAAAAAAGGCAAAGGAGGCTTAGTGCAAATTACCCCTTATTATGCGCCATTCGATGGTTGGATGTCTTCACTAAAGCACATCGGATGGTTGAGGTGGAACGTCGCTTCATCTTTATCCAAGGGCTAATATTAGAACTGGAGAGGCCTCCGGATCTAACGACATCTGGAGCATCACCAAGAACACAAAGAACAATCGAGTAGCTAAGCTTCAATCTTCGATTCCACACGAGTCCGGGCACCAATCTTCACTCCAAAGGGAATTGTAGGTTCCTTTGATCATTTTGCATATGTAGGGGCTTCCAGAAGATCCAGATCTCATAGGAGGAGACCGGGCGAGAAGAGAGAGCTTCAGGTGACCTGGGAGGTGCAAATTGCCTCGAATCGAGGCTCTAGGTGGTGCTCCAAGAGGTTGTACCTGCATGAAAGGTTCAGTGGAGAGGTTCCTCTAGGCCTAGAAAGGGAGGTCTGAGACCTCATGGACGGTGAAATGGGTGCAGCTTCGGTGAGGGTGAAGGATGGAGCTTCGATCGCCTAGAATTATGTCTCGATTCAAAAGGCAAATGAGCTGAATCAATGCAGCAGCATTATGGAAAGAAAATGAGGCGGTTGGCATGTCGGGAAGCGAGTCGAATCACGGTTAAATTGCCGGAACCCTATTGGTTACAGTGAACTCATTAACAGAATTATAGCTACTCCTTTGATCTATAGACTAAATTAAATGAATGAATGAAATGATGGAATGGAAATTTATCTCAGGAAAGTAAAATGTGTACCTCTAACCTGATGATGGACCAGGGAGCAGAATGCCACAGAAGCATCGTCGTGGATCTGCTCTCCTCCTCCTGTTGTGCTCCAGATCTCAGCGAAAGCACCTTTGTCACAGGTGGACTCTCATGCACACGATTGGACATACTACAGAGCTCGGAGAGGGATCAAAATAGGAAGGAAGAAATTTGGGTTTTCTTTATAGACAAGTTTTTGGAGAATTTTGAGCTGACTTATTGAGAGGCTCAAGGCAGATCGATGAGATTTAATGAAGAGGAGAGGATGGCGATTGTGATTTGAACAAGATTTATGAAGGACATGAGGAGAATGGAGGCATAGGCCGGCCTGGAAATTTTGAGGAAGTAGGGGTGCTCGAGTCTTTAACAGGAGTCAAAGGCGGGGAAGGATAGTTGACCGAGGTCAACAATCCTCGCCTACTGATTGGTCCACATCGGACAATATATGACAAAAGAGATGGCTTTATTCAAAATTAATTAATTAAAATAGTAAATGATTTTATTAATTTTTTGTTATAAAAAAAGGTTTTATTACTTAGTGTATTATTTTAATGTGATTTTTATTTATTTTTATGAGTTAATTTATTACAAGTTACTTTTTACAAGTGTATTTATAATTATATTAACCTATGTTTTGCACATTTTTTTATTTTGTATTTTCTTATTATTTTATTTTCATATTTATGTATTTACAACTTATTTTACATGCACAAATATATTTTTATTGTATTTTTTTGATATTATTTGTAACTTAAATAAATAGGTATATACTTTATATAGGTATTTGTGTTTTCTATATGATTTTATTATATTTTATATATGTACATCTATTATACATAATATTTAGAAAATTATAAAAATATGAAATTATAAAAATGATAATAAATAAATAAAATGAATATTTTACTCAAGTATATTATACAATAGGGGTCCAAAACCTGGCTTTCACACCTTAACTCCAAATTAAGAAAAACCACTTCATTAAATAGCTAATCAAAAGTTATATACAATTGAAGGTGATTTTTAAGCATCTTGAGTTTTTATTGAGAAGATATGGGTCTGGGAAGTTTGGGTTTTGGTTTTTTATTCTGAGGATAAAAAGTACATTATGTGTTATTTTGTGTAATGTAAATTTTGTATTTTTCTATACATTTTTATCTACAATTTTTATGTACAAAGTTTCTTTATTTGAGGTACAAATAATAAAGAATAAAATAGGTCCCAAAAAATTCCTGGAGAAATGAATTGGTCATGTTATTGTGTTTTCAACCTGTATCTCCCCCTACTTTATTCCTTGTTGACCCGGTCATCAAGATGCTTAGGTCTCGAGGTTTAGGGTCATAATATACCTTTGGAATTTTACTCTTTTTTTATTTTATTTATTCTTTTATTTTGTTGTAATCATTGTATTTTATACAATAATTATACAATAAATATTGAATGTTAATTTGTACAAAATAATGATATTTACATGCATTTAACTAGGGTTTAAAGGCTAGAATGAATGAGTAAAGATGATGAAATGGAGATTCATCACAGGTCCGTTGCACAGTCCGATGGGCATCCTATTGTAAGCATAAGTACCGAACGAGCAAGTGCAGGTGGTCTTCTCTTGGTCTTCTGGGGTGATTGCCACTTTGTTGTACTCTGAGTACCCATCAAGAAAACAGAAGAACTCCTTGCCAGCCAATCTCTCTAACACATGATCAATAAATAAATCCACACGTACGCCATGATGTTGGCACCCGAGTAGAAATCTCCTTTCCTCTTTCATTGGTGACCACGGTAATACATGATTTCTTTAGAACTACATGCACGAGACTCACCCATAAATGAAGCATGTGTCACACCATTTCGTGATTTCCTTCATTACATCATCTCATAAATTGGGGTTCAATCTTCTTTGAAATTCTTTGGACAGCTTGGCATCATCTTCCAAATAAATGTGGTGTGAACACATGGTAGGATTGATCCCGCGGAGGTTTGATACATGCGAACCAAGTGCCTTGAAGTTTTTCTCTAGAACCTCAAGCAGTTGAGATTCCAGATTTGGGGTCAGTCTGCTGCTGATGATGACCAGATATATATTTTTTGCACTTTCAAGGAAAGCATACTTGAGGAATGTCGGAAGTTTCTTTAGTTATGGTTCTAATCTAGCCTGCTTCTCAGTCACTTCATAAACAGAACTGGTAGGTAGATGATCTATTGGAATTTGGGAGGTGCTGCTCACCTCGGTCACTCGTAGCTTAGCTGATAATGTGCTGACAAATCGTCAATGAATTCATCATGTTCGGACTGGCATGAATCTTCTGAATTAAAAAGACACATCAACAAATTGGAATTATCCTCCCAGTTGACATCAGAGCATGTATCGACTATGCTTTCTAGGTCCTCCTCAGGAGAGAGGACTTACAGGTCCATGTGTCATTCAAAGATAATTATGTATCTCTGATTTCTGCAATAATGTCACAGTTTGCTTCATATAGTGTTGCTCTTCTTTCACCAGATATGACCATTGGTTTAGTGACCATATCCATCATTACTTTATCGCTGCTCGAGTGAAACGTGATCTTCACAGACCCATAGTCAACCACAACCTCTGCAGTTTGTAGGAATGGCCAGCTAAGAATAATCAGGGTCTAGAGTAATGGGGAAAGAGATTCCATATCAAGGATTACATAATCAACAGGAAACTGCATGTCCTGTACCATTACGACGACGTCCTCCAACATACCTCGGGGTCGCTTGATTGATCAACGAACTGAAGGATCATCTTTGTAGGTTTCAACGGACCCATCTTGAATTCATGAAGTAATGATGAGGGCATCAGGTTGATTGAAGAGCCGCTTGAAGACCTGATCAAAAATCCCACATCTGATTAAAGGTGCTCCTTTGTCTGGCTTCTTTTCTGGGAGATTGTTGATTGCTGCAACTGTAGCCATGGTGAGGATGTGCTTTTCAACTAGGTGGCACCTGCTACTGTGTTTCTACTGACGCTTGTTCGTACATGCTTCCTTCAACCCTTCTTTACAGCGGGCATATATTCCATGGCTTTAATCAAAGGTAATTCCACAGTCAAGTTTTTGATGATCTCCATAACACCTGGACCAGATAATACAATTTTTCATTTTGTAAATTTTTTTGGACTTTCCAATTGCATCAGGAAAAGAAATATGTACATAATTGAAATCAAAATTATTATTCTTATTTACATCAGTATTCATGTCCACAACATTTTGTACAACCGGACTGCAAAAAGGTGAACAATCTTGAGCATGGGATGGACATCCAAAAACTGTGATCGTTGCTCCGTCGGTTGGCGTTGGATCGGCTATTGGAGCTGGCTCCTCCATGGCTAGCGTGGCTTCACTTCGACTGCAATCATTTTTTGATTTTTTTTTCATTTTTCAGATTTTTTTGTTCTTTTGCTGGTGGGAGGTGACTAGCTGGTGTGACTCCACCTCCTCCTCCTTCTTCTTCTTTCTCACCCAGACCTGTGGTGGCACGACTGATGCATAAGATGATGATTGACAATATGAAGCTTTATTCTTCCCTCTCACGATTGCAGACTAAGGCAAGGTCCTACTTCTCCTAAGAGTAACATCATTAAACAAAACAAAATCATAATCATCTCACTCTACATGCACAGACGGGATGTCACATTCTACCTGCTCTTTTCACATAAAATTAGTAGGTTTGGCTTCGACTTGGGCAGGGATTAGAGTTTTGGTGGTTGTCAGGTCATTCATCTTCTATGTCATCTCTGCTAAATCCTTTACCAACTGGGCCAAGCAATCGAGGTTCGAGTTCACAGGACCTGCCTCGGATGGTTTAGTGTGTTGACCACGTTGTGGCTAATTATGCTGAGGTTGGTAGTGGTTGGATGTATAATGATGCTGAGGTGGAGGAAGCTGATATTGTTTGTAGTGAGGAGGGGGATACTGTTGTTGAGGTACAACCGCATACGAATGATACAGTTGGTGCTAGCGGTACTGCGGTTGTGGGTACTGTTGGTTTTGTCTCCAATTTTATGATACTGTGGAGACTGGTGGTACTGAGGCTAAGGCTGAGAGGACTGGACAAAATGACCACCATGAGGTTGGTGGTACAACCGGTTAGTGAATAATTGGCCTTGGGCCAGTTGTGCATCATTGCTCCACCCACCGTTAACTTTTTGATTGAGGGGTGCCAATGGAAATACTGGATCAAAATATGTTTGGTAGTATGGTTGATAGACCACCATCTGCTATTGTGGTGGGGCCTGCTCTAGCATCTGCATGTAGTACACATGCTGGATCATCGGTTATTGTGGACTGGGCTGAGGCTGTTGTGGTGGTGATTGCTCATCTTTCTTCTCAGCCAGAATCTCGGATGATGGTATCGCCGATTTGCAAGCATTGATGGTACTCATCAACAACTCTATCTGCTTTGTGATATAATCTAATATTTCCATATTCTGAGTTCTTTGTCCGATCACTGCTAACTTCTCCAAATCTTGTGATTATTTCTCGATAATGTCTACCTTGGACAAATGGCCCCCAATGACGCTAAGGTTGGAGCTTTCATCTCTGTCTATTTCGTGAGACGATGCCATATGGACATGCTTGTGGAGGATCGAGGGCTTCTTTTGGTATGTAAGGGATGAAGAGAGGTTGTTCTCTCCTTCGACCATTTCCTTGAATATCTGCCAGACAACATCTTCATCCTTGTTAAAATGGGATCCACCACAGGCAGCGTTGACAACCCTCTAACTCTGTATAGTCAAGCCCTTAAGAAATGTTTAACCAAGCTGGTCTTCGGCATGTCATGGTGGGGGCATTTCTCCTGCAGATCATTGAATCGCTCCCATGCGTCATGAACAGTTTTGTGGGTAGCTTGGGAGAAGTTGCTTATCCTGGCTCATATCTAGTTGAGCCAACCAAGAGGGTAAAACTTGTGAATGAATGCAGACTTAAGTTCCTCCCAGATCATCATGACCTTCCCTAGATGGTTGACCCAGTAAAAGTCTTTATCTTTGAGATTGAAGGTTATGTTGACTACATCTAACTAGATGTTAGAGTAGTGTGTGGTTCCACAGATACGAATAAACTGCTTCAAGTGAATTTAAGGTTCCACGTTGGTGTTCCCATGGAAGGTGTGCAGAAGAGCAAGGAGCTGAGGCTCGATCTCAAAGTGAGCATGTGTTGGTGATATGCGAATCCACTCGATCATCTGGCTGTCTTCTGGATTATAAGTCTCTTTTAGAGTAGGCTTTGGAACCTCATGTACTTATTCATCTTCCTCTCGGTCATTGCAGGGTGTCTCATACTTTTCTCCTCTTCTTTATATGTTCTTCAATCATTCAGCATCTCTTGAAATGCAGTTTGGGCCAAGGCTTGCTTAATTAGCTATTGTTGTATGGTTTGGAAGGACGCGAGCAATTGAGCATTCACTTGATTCTGATCGGGTGTCTGGCCCTACTCTTTTTGTGGAGGGTACTGTCCTTTTATCTTTCTGCCTGGAGGAGCCATCTCAGGGTCCAAGTAAGTTGACACAAATTCCAGATTTGGGATCTAGGTTTTGACTTTAATCTGCAATTCAAAAGGTAGCCCAATCATACCAATTGTTAAAGAAAGTACCGGTTGTATAGATGAATCTGAGATTAGGGTCAATACCATATATCTATGAATGGATCATTTGATGTGGACTGTAAGTAACCTCCATTAACAACAGGTGATAATGGGACAAGAGTGATCCTGACTTATTAAGGAAGTAGAAAGGAAAGAAGATGAGGAGTCTGGAGATTGGTCTGCAAGATTCAAACCAGGTTCTCGGGAATCACTTCAAATTTATTGAAGATGCCAGCTTCATGGAATCGATGTGAGTGTCATTTGAGTACCAACTTAACCATACATAAGTTGACATCTTGGAAGAACAAGAGGAAGATCGATGTAGGAAGAAAGATACGATGGCCAACAAGGAATAAAAGGAGTGCAAAACAGTAGAAGGCTCGAAGTGAGCAGGGGGTCAAATAGAAGGACACATGAAAAAAATTTGCAAAAATGTGTGGAACGTGATCTTTTCATAATGTGAAGCCGTAAGAGATCAGCAATTGTTTTTCAATTTTATTATTATTTCAGGCAAATATGATAGTGAGTCCTTATCGGCTAACCCTACAGGAGTGCGTGTACTGCCGGAAAAGTATCATGTACTTCTTCCACCTCCTTTATAACATGTGTTCTACACGCTTATAGGCCCTTAATCTCGTGCATGGGGGCTACTCATCCAAAGAATAAGAGAGGGGAAGCCGATAGTGGCGAATCCAATACTTCAGACCTAGCTCACAACGGAATCACCCATGAGCGTGCAAGACCCTACTCGAACATGAGATGATGAGACAAATACCCCCATGAGGGTGTGGCCTAAGCTCAGTACTTCGGATAGGGTCGGTGTTACACAAGGTGGGAACACCATCGTTGACTAAGTCCTACTCGTCCATGTACGATAGAAGCGTTGGTACTTCGTCGTACTCATGTGAAAATCAAGGTGCCATAGAATACGATTTTAGCTCTAATCCTTAGGGGATGCACCTCGCTCTATTTGGAAGGTACATGAAAACAATGAGGGCTTTATGAACCCAAAATAATGAAGCCCATTACGGATTTTAATTAAGGTCAAAGTTTGATTGAGTTGTCTCCTTGCTTTATAATTTTTGGGGTTTCAACTTTTTGGTATTTTTTAAAGTAATCCACCTAACAATTATTTTGTATTTTCTTTTGAGTTCTAAATGATATAAACACAAGGGGAGAAGGTGGAAAAGCAATGCAAGTTGTCACTAAGATGGAAATTTTACCATAATGACTAATGATGAATGTAGAGTAAGAAGACTTATAGTGCTTCTCCGTGCTCTCCATGCAGGATGCAAGGTAAAATTGAAATTTTTACACTACATGGTGATATGTAAGCGATGAAACCATCCTAAAAAATACTTGTTATTGTAGGGAAGAATAAAAATACAAACTTCTCAAAAGTGGATCCTAAGTGTCCAGTCTTGGGGACTCCTCGGTGCCTGATGAATCCACATTTCATCATCTTTATTCTATCATTTTGGCCTCAAAAACCCTGGCAAATGCGTTTAAATACCATTAATTCCAGCATCTGAGCATTCATGCATGTGTATGTAAATAGTGTATAAAATACTATATTTAAAGCCAAAATTATAGAATAAATAAAAGAAAAGAAAAAGAATAAAATATTGTAAATATTTTATGAGCCGAAACCCCGAGACCTAGGCATCTCGATGACTGGGTCGACATGGAATAAAGTAGGGGGAGATAAAGGTCAAAATACAATAAAAATACCTTTATTTTATTCATTCTGTATTCATTTTGGGACCTATTTTTGGTTCCAATTTTTATTCTTCAAATAAAGAAACTTCGTACATGAAAGTTGTAGATAATTAAATAAATAAAAATACAAAATTGATTTCACTCAAAAATATTATACAGATAAAAAGAGATGATCTGAATAATATTCCAGAATTTCCACTTCCCATACCTGTATCTCCCTAATAAAAATGCCAAATGCATCAAACTCACCTTTAATTGCATATAATTTAAAATAAGCTATTTAATGGCAGTGGTTTTGCATTTGGCGTAGCTACGGTTTGAAAGCTGACTTTTGGATCCCTATTGTATACTTGTACATATTAAATTAATCATTTTATTATTTCTTCATTATTTTTACCATTTTATATTTTTATACTTTTTGTAAATATTATTTATAATTTATGTGTATATTAAAATCAGAATAAAAACATCAAGAAAATACAAAACAAAATACGTATATAGGATATACATAGGTATAAGACATGTATACATACCTGTACAATTCATACTTTTATTTTATTAAGTGTACAAAATAAATCAGAAAAATAAAATAAAAATATATTCAAGTGTATAAAAATACTTTATAAATTTATAAAATAATAAACAAAAATAAATAAAATTAAATACACAAAATAAAATAAAATATTAAAATATATAGATGTATATACCTGTATAGCCTAAAAAAGGTAACTTGTAAAAGAATACCTCATAAAAATAATTAAAAATCAGATTAAAATACCTTTGAAAATAACAAATATTTTTTATTTTATAACCTAAAATTAATAAAATCATTTTCTATTTTTAATCGAATTTTCAAAACTTTTCTCGGGGATTTTTCCTGGTTGGTCCACGTGGACCAACCAGGCGTCGGTCCTAGTTGACCTTGGTCAACTGGTCGTCCTTCCCCCTTTGCCCTTGTCAGACCTCGTTTCGACCCCAGTTTCTCGATTTTTTCGAGGTCAAACCTTGCACCCATTTTTGTCAAGCCCTACACGACTTTTGTCCCTCGATCTTCCCTCTTTCACGACCTAGGCTTTCCTATGGCCGAGGAGTGGCGATTTGAGCCATCTTCCTCGACTTTTGGAGCGTCTGAGTCATATCGTCAAACCCTACTTAATGGACCTCCGACTTTTGAGCACATTTTTAAACCCCTCTTCCACAAGCTAAGCTCCCCCCTTCGTGCCCAATCGCAAGAAGAAGGTGACAGCTTCTCTCTCCAATCTTCGGGCGGGTCGATCGAAGCCTAAGGCGGCTCCATTCACCTCCGCCATCTCGCCAGCGTTGAGGTATTTCCCTCTGGTCTCGGGCCATCGAGGCAGACCTTTCTCCCTTTTATTTTCCTTGCGTTTTATCCCCCTTAGTCTTAGGAATATTTTCCCCCAAAAATCTCGTCACCTCGTCCATCGATTTGCCCAACACAAGTACCTCGCCGGAGTGCACCTCCGGCCACCCTTCACTTCGCCGCCCTTCGCCGCCATTTAGCCTCCGCGGGGTCCAGGCACTTTGCCCTGGACCCTTTCACTCATTTCTTGCAGGTCAAAGCCCTTGACTTGAGCCTGGAGCTGGTTTTGTGTGCTCGTTGGAGATACTAGGAGCCCAAAGCTCCACTGCATCCTCGTGAGCACCTCGACCATCGCCGAGGAGTTTTGAAGCTTCCAGGTGCTAGAGGAGGACCCCAGGAAGGAGCACGACCATTTTGAAGCTCGAAATCATCGTCGACGGCCGAGATCGAGGTCGGAGAAGATAGCCTTCGCCTGCCTTCTTCCCTGTTCTTTGTCCTAGGTCGCCAGCCGTCGGATCGAGGCTGGAGCCCAGATCGTCCAACCACCGTTAGATCCTCGCGCGTTCTGACCGTTGGATCACCTTTTGAGGATCTAATCGTAGCCGTTAAGGCCGAAGCGTCATCGACCGTCCCATTTTCGACACGTGGCAAGTAGAACTATACCAGCCGTTGGATCGAGCACGAGGACTTTAGGCGTGGGTATTTTGCATCTCAACCCTCGCCCATTTTGATATTTCTATTTAGTCCATAAACTGTCGTCTGTAGTACAAGTATTTTTGTAATATTTGCATCCAAGCCCTCGTACTTTATTTATTTGCACTTAGGTCCTATCCACGTCCCCTCACGTGCCCGTGCGCGTGAGAGGGCTTGGTATTTTGCACAGGACCCCCTGCTGGTTTAGTTATTTCGTCTTAGTCCAGGAATTTTGACATTACGTGTAATACTTTTGGATATTTTGCTTGACAGCCCCTGAGAGTTTTGTATATTACGTGTAGGTCCCTCCCAAGCGAGTACCAGTCACGTGTGGGGTTGGGTTATTTGCAGGTGTACCCTTACGGGTCTTGATATTTGTAGTAGGTCCTGGAACTTCGATTATTAGTTATAAAATTTTGTGAAAAATTGCAAGTATGCCCTTGGATGTTTGTCTATTTACATTTGTGCCATTGTTAGTATTGTGTTTTTGCTTAGATGTTTGCATTTATTTCACGCATCATTTTAACTCGAAAAATCACTAAAAAATTAGGTTAAGCTCTTGTTTGCTTGCTCATTCACGCCATATTTTTGTGTTGCATTTTTATTGCATTTTCATAATATTAAAAATCAAAAACATGCATTTTCAGCACTGTTTGCATTAGAAAATCCATAAAAATTAGTAAAAGTTTTTTAAAAATTCCAAAATTTGTGTATCTTAGCATATTTTAGTGTCAGCCCAAAAATCACTAAAAAATTCAAAGTAAAACCCCTAAAAATTAGAAAACCCCTAAAAACTTTATTAAAATCTAGAAAATTCAAGAAAAATCATAAAAATGAACTTTCAGTTTCGGTATTTTCTCTGATTTATTCTCTTTGATCTAAAACTAATTTGAGGAATTTTGGATACTGTTTGCTATTTTTAATCCTCATTTTAATTTCGGCCAGTAGCTTAGTTCACTATTTTTAGTATTTTTGACTTTAAAAATATCAAAAAAATTGGAAAAATCTACAAAAATCACAAAAATATTATAAAATTATAAAAAAAACCAAAAACATTTTTTTTCTTGAATTTTGCTTATTTTTACTTATTTTTATAAATACTCCATCTCCTCTTTCCCTATATTGTGCATAAAGCCTATTTAGAAAAAGAAAATACAAATAAAAAATAGAAAATAGAAAAAGAAAATAAAAAAATTAGTAAATTAAAAAAATATAAAAATATAAAATCAAAAATTAAATAAAAATATAAAAATTAAAAACCCACAAAAACTTGCATACTTGTAGACACTTGATCACCATCACATTTTGTGCATTTTTGCTTGTTCTATCCTACTTGCTCCCTGAGTTCGACACTCTACACATACTTGCACTATACACACCTATTGTAGAGTTCTAATAAATTTTGACTTCACTTCTATTTTCATTTATTAATTTGATTGTCATGGGTTAATTGTTGAAAAAACGGATTTAGTGAGTGGTCGCCGCAGCGACTCTTATCTCCACCTTATGTGAGATATTTAGTCCCTTGCCAAACCCGTGTTATCAAATGGCACCGTTACCGGGGAGCAACAGCGTATAGATCATATTTTTGAGTGATTGTGATTGATTGTTTATATTATTGCTTTATGTGTTCTCTCCATTTTTTGATATACTTTATTGAGCTATCTGATCACATTCTTTCTTGTCTTCTTGCAAGCGACCATCGCTCGAGGAGGATCACCTAGGGGGTCCTGAGCAGCCTTGGGAGGCAGAGCCAGCTATTCTACCCTAGCTGGCGGGAGAGAGCAGGAGGACTTGAGAGAGAGAGGATAGTTAGGTTTTTAGTCTTTTGTGAGAGAGAGACATTTGATTAAATTGTAATAATACATGTACATTGGACTTTGGACACTCAGGCCCAATTTCCAAGTGTTTGTCCACTTGGGGGCTCACCGCCGCTTTTTACGCGTTTTTCCCGCTTGTCATTTTTCGGTTTTGTTTTATTTTTCTTTACTTTCGTGGAATGAGCCCTTAGTTTTTAGGCATGCTTGATCGAGTAAATTAGGTCCAAACACCTTAATATCTTGCATGTACCTATAGTGCGCTTTGGATTTAGTTTAAACTTTAAACAGTCGCCTCATCATCTTTGAGCCTTCGTGCTGCGAGCCCACCCTGCCAAGCGCTGCTCCTAGACTCGATGTGTCGAGAGGAGGAGGGGCGAGCGTAGACCGGACTTCTGGATTGAAGATCGGTGACCGACTTGTGGTGCTTCACGCTAGCAATTGCCTGCTTAGGATGATTTCCATGTGCATATCGGCATATAGATTAGGTTTGTAAATTCCTTTTTTACATCCCGCATGGAGAGAGCTGGGAGGCACTATAAGTCTTCTATCTTTGCATTTATCATTTAGGCACAAAGGTGAAATTTCTATCTTGGTGCCGCCTTGCATTGCTTTTCCGACTCTCTTCCTCTGTTTTTGGATCAAATAGGAATCAGGGAAAAATACAAAAAAAACGTTAGGCGCTTGTATTGAATTGACTTAAAATAAGTGATAACACCAAAAAAATTAAAAAATGGACTGCTAAAGAAAACTTGACCTAAATAAAATTGGGTTATTGGACTCATTACTTGGGGTGAGCAAAGCCCTCATTTGTATTCAGGTTACATGGGAAGGTCTCCTTCCAAGTGAGTAGAGCGGCTTCGTAAGGATTAGAGCCCAAAACCCAGACTGTGGATGCCTTGTGTATCGCCTGGATTTCCGAAGTATTGGCGCTATTATCGTACGTAGACGAGTAGGACTTGGTCGACATTGATGACTCTCGATTGGGTAGAGCATTGACCTTGTCCGAAGTATCGAGCATAGGCCACGCCTTCACGGGGGTGTCTGTCTCATCGTCTTGCGTCCGAGTAGGATCTTGCACGCTCACGGGTGATTTCGTTGCGAGCGAGATCCGAAGTATCGGTTTCGCCTATTGGCTTCCTCCCTTTTTTCTTTGTCTGAGTAGGAATCCATGAAGGGTTGCAAGGACCTCAAATAGCACAGACTACAGGTTACACAGGAGGAGGACAAGTACGGGATTCTTTTCTGGCAGTACTCTCTCTCCTATAGGTTTAGCGCTCTAAGGACTTGTTCAAAGATAATTGCTTGAATTCAATCTAAAAACTACAAAGATAATAGCCGAACCTTCACATATTCACGCGTTGAGTTGGTGAACCCCTTGTATTGTGTTTGATTGTCTAGTTGCATTAAGGTTAAGATCAAAAACACTGCACAATTGTGCGCAATTTTACCCCCCCCCCCCCTCTTCTCCATTTCTCAACCTTGCTCTTCTCAATAATCATGATGATGGGAAGGAGGTTTCTTAGGTCGTCTCTGGCGGCACTGTTATCCAGCACTCCTCCCTATTCATCTAGAACGACCTCGGGGAGTCCAGACCCACTCTCTGAGCCTGAGTTCACTTCCACCTTGTTCCCCCTCGACCACCCTTCTCCTTCCATCAGTCCAAGAGTGTCAGAGTTTAGTGCAGCACCGAGCTCAGATCATTTGTCGGCACCTGAGATGGGTTCTTTTGCCTTTGCAGAGACCCAAGACATGGACGGCAGAGAGGAACACCCAGATGAGCAGAGACCACCACCATTCTTGTATGATCAAGCTGCCATCAACAACTCATTGTTAGCCTCCACGGAGACCATGCAACGACAGATCAGAGACCAGTGAGTATTCATGGGTGACCTCATGAGGGAGATAGCGCAGATACGAGAAGGAAGAGATGACATACCTGAGGGCGGTGGAGGCGACATACCAGAAGCGGATGGCGGAGGAAGAGAACCTAACCAGGAGAGGTCGATGACCATGAGGCAGTTGCACAACCCAGCCACAACACTCACTCAGCGATGGATCCAGCTACCTCCCATTGTTGGGAACTTTGAGCTTCGCCCGCAGACTATCCAATTATTGACCAAGTTTCACGTGCTAGCCACCAAGGAGCCTCATCTCCATCTGCAGGAGTTTGAGATGATTTGCAGCACTGTCCACGACAGATTAGTGGACGAGGACACGATCAAAATGATTGCCTTCCCACTTTCATTGGCTGATAGAGCAGCCCACTGGCTGAAGCACCTTGGAAGGTACGTCACATCATGGGCACAGCTCCAGACAGAGTACTTGAACAAGTACTATCCACTCGGCCAGACCAACGCAGCACGAGCTATGATCAGCAACTTCACCATGGTCCTGAATGAACAATTCCATGAGGCTTGGGACCGATTCAGAGAGCTCATTGATCGGTGTCCACATCACGATATATCCGAGCCCAACCTGGTTCAGAGTTTCTTTTGTAGGCTGACACCGGAGCTGCAGGGGCTTGTCAATGCCTCTTGTGGTGGATCGTATTTCTCCAAGGGAGAGGACGCAATTTGGGAGATCTGTGAGGGTATGGCAGAGAATTCCACAGTCATGGCCCAAGCCTGCGTCTACACACAGCCTAATCTTCCACCACAGGCAGTAGGATATCAGAGGATTACAAGAATCGATGCCAGTACACACACTTCGTCAACAGCAGCAGCTCAGGCTGAATCCACAGCTACCGACATGGGTATCATCTCCGAGAAGCTGGACTGCATCGAGATCCTTGAGAAGAAGCAAAGTCAGGGGCTGGCCCAGATGGACTAGTTGACGAAGACCATGAGTGACTTGAAGACACAGATCTTGTGTATTCAAGAAGCACAGACGTCTGCAGAGCCCCCAAGATCACGGGCTGATCCCAGCAGTAGCAGCTTAACCCAACCCTCTACCTCGTACCGCCAGGTTCACCACATCCAGGCAGAGTTGGTCCAACAGCTACAGTACTACCCGTTACAGCCCCCATCTCAGGACACTCAGATGGTAGTCTATCAGCCGGATCAGCCACTGGCAGTTCTTCCACCCCTCCCCCCCCCCCCCACGTTGAGCAGGAACCATTGATGGAAGTCAATGGGATTTGGTACGACCGGTACCCACATCAGCCCGGGATCCGTTGTGATCACCCTTGATTCCTTTGGGTCTCTGGTGGCACTTCATCCCAGCAGCAGTCGCCGGCTCAGGGCCATCAGAACAGCCAGCAGCATCCCCAGTATGTCCAGCAGCAATACCAGCAAGGTCCTTGTCCCGTCTATCAGGGACAGCAGTGGAGGCAGCATCAGCAGCCTCACTAGACATACTCCCATCCTCCTCCCTACCAGCAGCAACAGCCTCATTTCCAACAGGGGAACACTTCCGGTTCTCAGGCACCTGCCTTCGAGAACCCAGCTCTAGATGACCTCGCCCGCTTGATTTCTGACCAGCAGGCATCCTTCCGACGGGAAATGGATGAGTTCCGATAGGAGATGAGGGATATTATCAAGGGCAAGGCCGCCATACCGGCTCAGATCGAGCTAAATCCAAACAATCTGAAGAGGAAGTCTGAGCAGGTACAGTTTATAGAGGATACTTCTCCTAGTGATTATTTGAGTGACATGTCTTCTTTGTATGATGCTGATTTTGTGACTACTAGGAATGGTAGGATACCAGCCGGCGGCGCCTCATCTGAGCGACAACCGCATGAGGAACCACGAGCGCCAGATGAGCAGAGTAGCGGTACTGATGCCGCTAATGATGATGTTGATGACGGTGGTGTTGATGCCACCAATGATGGAGATCCAGATGATGGTGTTGAGGCCGTCATGATACCTGATGCAGATGGCGGTGCTGAGGCCACCATTTTTGATGCAGATCCAGAAAGCGGTGCTGATGCCGCGAAGACAGATGCCGTTGGTGGTACTGAGGCCACCACTTCTACTTTTGTTGAACTCCCACATGTTGTGTTGCCACCTTTTGTATCTCAGGACTGTGGTAACAAAAAGAACAAAAAAATGAATAAAGGAAAGGTTTCTGTATACACTTCAGATCCATATGTGTGTTGCATGATGATCATTGTATGGATTCTATTCCTTCACAGGCATAGGAACCTATTCCTAGTCCTCCATCTGAGGAGGCCCCTACCGTCCCCTTCCCGCAAGCACTTCGCTTGGCGAAGGGGAATAAACGAGAAACTCTCAAAAAGACTCAACAGGTAGAGTTCAGCAACCAGATGATTGATAGATTCCAGATCCAGCTGACTCTACAGGAAGCGCTTGAGCACATCCCCCTCTTCCAAAAGAGCTTGAGAGAGAAGACTATAGTCCGCATGAAGAGGAGGAACCACAAAGATCAGATCCATGTGCTCACCCATTCTACTTGTTGCACCATTCACAACAAATTGCCAGCCAAGAGACCTGATGCAGGAGCTCCCTATGTCAGATGCGAGATTAAGGAGCAGCGCTTCGATCGTACTCTAATAGATAGTGGCTCTTCTATTAACCTTCTTCCGGCAGCCTTACTCGACCAATTCGAGTTTGGTCCTCTTCTTCGGAGCAGGACAAACCTTCATTTTGCTGATAGGTCGACTAAGAGGCCGAAGGGGTTGTTGAGAGACCAGGTCGTTACCATTCAGGGCCTGAAATTCCCCGTGGACTTTATTGTATTGGACATGGAGATCCCTGAGGCGGTAACTGATGCCCCCATCATACTTGGACGCCCATTCTTGGCCACAGCCAAGGCGGTGACCGATCATGATAGTAGGAAGGTGTGCTTTCACGTAGAGGGCGAGAGCATACAAATAGAGACGATTGAGGAGACCAGAGCGAGAGAATCAGCATGCTCAGAGCAGTCCAGTGATGCCGCACAGATGACAGATGACGAGGTAGACGTCCACCAGGAGTGTGATTTTGTGATGACGGACGATGAATCCATTTGGACAGATCCCGTAGCACAGACCCTCGCCTTGCCTACAGATTCACCATATTTACAGCTCATGGCAGTTGAGAGCCTGGAGAGCACACCCCTGGATGAGGATACCTTTGAGGCTGACAGTTGTGGGACGAGTGGTGATGCTGATTTTCATTCTTGTTCATCTGGTTCAGATCCCTCGGATTCATACATTGATTGGGATGATTTCGATGATTATTTGCCATGTCTGATTCCTTCTGAGCCGACAGCTAGGACGGAGTGCGAGCTAGTACAGTTCATAGATGATTCAGCAGGGCTCCCTTCGCCAGATTAACGCTTCCGCCTACGAGGGCTATGAATTCTTTTTGCCTTGGGGAAAATACATCGATCCGGTCTTTTGACTTTTGAGGAGGGAGATCTGGTACGAAGTCTAATTATGTTATCTCCACGGGACCCATAGATCAACCGACCATGATGAGCTTTTTGATATGCGCAAGAATGTCATTTTTTATTTCCACAGCCTGCATTACCAAAAATTTCCAAGCCGCAAAAAGATGGTTCATGCGCAGCGAGAGTTCTCACATGCAGACCTGGTAGCCTTCACACCAGACATATCAGAAGCCAGATCTGCCACCTCCCAGTTGTCCAGAATTGAAACCCTTGTCGCAGTCGCTGAAGTATAGATTCCTTACGGGTGAGCCAGATATGCACCCAGTCATTATCTCAGCAGGTTTGACTGGAGAACAAGAATCTCGTCTGATGGAGGTTCTCGAACGAAACTGCAAGGCAATAGGATGGGAGTATAGCTGATCTCCAGGGGATTATTCTGGCTTTATGCTCCATCACATCTATCTTGAGGAGGATGCTAGGCCGTCGCGTGAATTCCAGCGACGACTGAACCCGAATCTTTGAGAGGTGGTCATGAAGGAAATATTGAAGTGGTGGAGCGCCGATTTTATCTACCCCATGTCCGACTCCATGTGGGTTAGTCCATTACATGTGGTGCCCAAGAAGACGGGCATCACTACAGTTGTGAGTGAGTCTGAAGAGGAGATAGCTACCCGGGTACCTACTTCTTGGAGGGTCTGTGGACTACAGACGATTGAATCAGGCCACCAAGAAGGATCATTTCCCGCTGCCATTCATTGATCAGATTATCGAGAGGCTAGCTAGGAAGAGTCACTATTGTTTTCTTGATGGGTACTCCGGTTATAATCAAGTGGCCATTGCGCCCGAAGACCAGGAGAAAACGACATTCACCTGTCCGTTTGGGACTTATGCTTTCAGACGGATGCCCTTTGGTCTATGTAATGCCCTCGTGACATTCCAAAGGTGCATGTTGTCCATTTTTTCGGACATGGTGGGTGACTGTTTATAGGTCTTTATGGATGACTTCTCGATCTATGGCGATGGGTTTGATGCTTGTCTTGACTGCCTAGACCGTGTGCTTCAGCGCTGCATAGAGGTCAACCTTACCTTTTCTTGGGAGAAGAGTCACTTCATGGTGACTCAAGGGATGGTCCTTGGCCATATCATCTCCAATAGTTGCATGGAGGTTGATCCGGCCAAGATGGATATCATTAGAAAACTCAATCCACCATCTAATTTGCGTCAATTACGGTATTTTCTGGGGCACGTCGGTTTCTACCGATGGTTCATTCAGGACTTCAGTCGTCTCTCCCTACCGCTTACTGATTTGCTGACAAAAGACACCAAGTTCATTGTAGATGATAAGTGTCTTGCGTCTTTTGAGACTCTCAACGATATGGTTGTCACGGCTCCTGTCCTTCAGCCACCCGATTGGTCTCTCCCATTCGAAATCATGACGGACACTTCTGATTTTACCGTAGGGGCTGTGCTTGGACAGAGGAGGGATGGATTGTTGTATGCCATTCACTACGCCATTCGGACTTTGGATGCCGCTTAGTGGAATAATAATGTGATAGAGAAAGAGATGCAGGTCGTAGTCTTTGCGTTGGATAAGTATCGATCATATATTCTCGGATCTAGAGTGACTATTTTTACAGATCACATCGCCATCCGGTACCTCATGGCCAAGAAGGATGCCAAAGCTCGCCTTACCAGATGGATCCTTCTGTTTCAAGAATTTGATATTGAGATTAAGGATAAACATGGAGTTAAGAATGTGGTGGCGGATCACCTCTCCCGCTTAGAGAACCTTGAGGAATCTGAGCCCAGCGCACCTATTACAGAGACGTTTCCAGACGAGGCGATCTTGGCTGTCACCTCGCTCCCATGGTATGCCAACGTTGTAAACTATCTTGTCACCAAGACGGTTCCACAGGGTTGGCCCAGGCAAAAACTTGAGACCTTCTTAGCGAAGGCCAAGTTTTACCATTGGGAGGACCCCGTCCTTTATCATGAAGGAGGGGATAGCATCTAGAGGAGGTGCATTCCTCAAGAAGAGGAGCATAGCGTCCTCACCTACTGCCACAAGCTTGAGGTAGGAGGACATCATTCTGGGAGACGGACAGCACAGAAGGTGCTCCATTCTGGCCTATGGTGGTCTACTCTCTTCAAGGATTCAGAAGAGTTCATGAAGAGATGTACTGACTGTCAGAAGATGGGTACCTGCGGACAGAGAGACATGATGCCCATGCAGCCCATTCACTTTTGTGAGGTTTTTGATGCACGGGAGATTGATTTCATGGGCCCATTTCCTAAAAGTCAGGGGTTTGAGTACATTTTGCTCGCTGTGGATTATGTAAGCCGATGGGTTGAGGTCATCCCCGCCTGAGCCGCAGTCGCTTTTTGAGGAAAAATATCATTTCACGATTCGGGGTACCTAGAGTTCTGATTTCAGACGGGGGGTCTCATTTCATTAATGATAAAATTAGGGCCCTTGCAGATGAGTTCAGCATTGACTATCGTGTTGCCACGCTGTATCACCCTCAGACTATTGGTCTTGCCGAAGTATCGAATAGGGAGATCAAGACTATCTTACAGAAGGTTGTCCGCCCAGACCGAAAGGATTGGTCACAGCCTTTGGACTCGGTCTTATGGGCCTATCAGACTTCCTTCAAGAATCCATTAGGGACATCTCCCTTTCATCTCGTCTATGGCAAGTCGTGCCATCTACCAGTGGAAATCAAGCACAAGTCACTTTGGGCAGTTACTGAGTTATTATTGGATCCCAAGAGTATATGAGAACAGAGGAAAGCAGAGTTGAAAGCCCTGGAGGAGTTGAGAGGTACAACCTTTTCTAGCAGCCTACAGTATAAGGAAAAAGTGAAGACATGGAACGATTCCCATATCAGCCATAAACAGTTCGAGTTCGATCAGCGAGTACGGTTGTTTGATTCTAGGCTGAAATTATTTCCAGGGAAGCTAAAGAGTAAGTGGAAAGGTTCGTATGTGGTCAGGAAGGTACATGACAATGGCAGTATTGATATATCTGAGCCGTCATCTTCCTCTACCTTTCGTGTTAACGGTCAATGCCTGAAGCTATATCTAGATCATGATCCGCCGACCGTTGACGTTGCCCCCATTCTTCTGGTATGAGATGTGTTCTATGGCTGATATCATTTGCATCTCATACATGGTGATCAATTCCATCTTCTGCTGTATAGATCCATCTGTCTATATCATTCTTTCATTCTTCCGTTATGTCTGCTACCCCGACTTCATCTTTTGACTTTGCTGCACTTAGGACGCACTTTCTCCTAAGTATAGGGGGTACATACACTGAGCTGAGATCTATTCTTTTCTTCTTTTCTTCTTTTCCTCCTCCATCTTCTTTATCTATCAAAAAGGTGGCGCCCTTGTAGATAGTTTTCTATACTTATAACGTACTTTGTCCTAAGTATAGGGGGTAGGCACCCCGAGTTTCTTCTATTCTTGATCCTCTCAATTGTCTCCTCTTCTAGTCTATACTTAGGAATATCTTACCCTAAGTATAGGGGGAGACAATTTGAGTACGATCTGTTCATTCCCACCCTTGACCCTCCCTGCCTTGCGTACAGTCTGTTATACTTAGGATTATTTGATCCTAATTATAGGGGGGACGGTCAACTTCTCATTCATTCATTCATTCCTTTATTTATTCATTTTTTAGACTTGGCCTATACTCAGTATGAGTTATGTCTTCTCTTTTCTCTCTTATCTATGAGGACATAGCTCAAGCTAAGTATAGGGGGGTCGTATATACTACGTATATACTTTAGCCATAACTCGTACTTTCGCATTTTCTTAATAAAATGGCTAATAATTCTTTAAAATTCATTAAAAACTTTAATAAAAAGATGCTAATATTCCTCCAATTCTTTTTGTATTTACTGATTAATAAATCAGGTGAAAATGTTTTTTGCAAAATGTTTAAAAAATAGTTTGAAAATCTTTGTGAAAAATCTTTGGAAAACTATTTTGAAAACGTTTTGTTACATGTTTTCAACCTTTGTAAAAATTATTTTGTTTTGAAAATTCGTTTTCTTTGTGTGAAATAAAATGTTTGAAAAATGATTTGCAAATGGTTTGAAAAATGGTTGCGAAAATATGTGAAAAATCTATATATGTTTTTTGGAAAACCTTTGCAAAATGATTTTCAAATGTGTGTACATGTCTGTAAAATGTTTGTAGAAATTATTTTGGACTATAGTTTTTCAAATTGTTTGTAAAATGATTTTCAAATAAGTTTGAGGAATATAAACATCACCCTTAAATTAACTAGATATACATATAAAATTGATCACTTACCCCCGTAAATTCTTAAAATCCACTTATTGTAAATATAAGAAGCATCCCCGTGTAAATATTTGTACCTAGTCTTCAGCCAAATCTTTTATTTTCAAAAAAATTCCAAAAATATTTGCAAAAATAAATCCAAAAACATTTGAAAAATCTTTTTGAAAAATACAAAAAATGCATATGCATCATCTTTTCAAAAATCCATAAAAAGTTCAAAATCTTGAAAATTGCATCACAAAAATATTTTTTGCATTCTACATAGCATTTACATAGCATTAGCATTTTTCGGATTGAGTTTGATAGTTGAACAAATCTAAATAAAATCCGAAGATTGGAGCTTGATTGGACCTTAAAATCTACCTAAAAACAGGAACCTTATAGGAACTAGAATTGATGTACTTCGGGTCTAGTTGACTTAATTCATTGAGGATCACGGGACTTGGTTCAATGGATTCTTGACTGCCTAAGTAGAGTATTTCGGAGCACACACACTACTCTTGCTGATAATGACCTAACTTGGACACATGCACCTTTCACATGGCTCGACTCAGTTGTAGTGGTGAGGGGATTAGATTTGCCGGTATGAGACGCGCACAAGTGGAAACACTTGTCCTCCTCTAGGGAGGGAAGTGCACTCCAACCTGTCCAGTGATGAGGAATTCTAAAGACAGGAGAGTGTGGGTTGCAATAAAGCTTCAAAAGAGGGATAGTCTACTGGCTCAAGAGGAAAAACTCGCTATGTAAATGTTGCTGTGAATAGTATTTCAAAAAAAATGGACAGGCCTGTACAAAAATAAATGCCTGCAAAAGTATGTGAATATGTTGTAAAGTCAATAAGCAAGCTTGAGTTCCAAAGTCAAATCATGTGAGCCTGCAGCAGGATGACTTGACTACACTGGTCATGCATCCTAGGATAGGTAGCTACACTGGCTACCGTCCATTCTTCTCTTCACCCCCTCCTCTTGAGTCGGTTGCCACTTGAACTAAGAAGGGAATACCCCGCTCCTCTAAGAAGGATTTTTTGGACTGGGGAATCATTGGGTTGTCATGCTGGAGAAGTCAGTCTCTTTGTCATCTCAGTTGGGGAGAGCCACCATCACTTACACTATATGAGTCAGATTCATAGTCGTAAGGGTTTGCGTATGAGTTGAGATATTTCTGACCTGGCTATTGAGGAGACTTGAGTTGAGTTTTGGGATTCTCAGGGACTGTTGGATTTCAAATCTGGTTCTCATTATGGTTCCGACCGCACTAAAATTCCAAAGGTCAGACTCAAGCTCCAAACTTTGATTTTGTGAAGACAAGTTTGATAATTAAACATCATCCACTTTTCTTCTTTTTCTTTTCTTTATTTTTCTCTCTGCACTTATTGCATAAGTGTTTGCTAGGGACTGGCAAAGGTAAAGTATAGGGGGATGATGAATCCACATTTCATCATCTTTATTCTATCATTTTGGCCTCAAAAACCCTGGCAAATGCGTTTAAATACCAATAATTCCAGTATCTTAGCATTCATGCATGTGCATGTAAATAGTGTATAAAATACTATATTTAAAGCCAAAATTATAGAATAAATAAAAGAAAAGAAAAAGAAAAAAATATTGTAAATATTTTATGACCCGAAACCCCGAGACCTAGGCATCTTGATGACTGGGTCGACAAGGAATAAAGTAGGGGGAGATAAGGGTCAAAATACAATAAAAATACCTTTATTTTATTCATTTTGTATTCATTTTGTGACCTATTTTTGGTTCCACTTTTTATTCTTCAAATAAAGAAACTTCGTACATGAAAGTTGTAGATAATTAAATAAAGAAAAATACAAATTTGATTTCACTCAAAAATATTGTACAGATAAAAAGAGATGATGTGAATAATATTCCAGAATTTCCACTTCCCAGACCTGTATCTCCCTAATAAAAATGCTAAATGCATCAAACTCATCTTTAATTGTATAATTTAAAAAAAGCTATTTAATGGCGGTGGTTTCGCATTTGGCGGAGCTACGGTTTGAAAGTTGACTTTTGGATCCCTATTGTATACTTGTACATATTAAAATAATCATTTTATTATTTCTTCATTATTTTTACCATTTTGTATTTTTATAATTTTTGTAAATATTATTTATAATTTATGTGTATATTAAAATCAGAATAAAAACATCAAGTAAATACAAAATAAAATACTTGTATAGGATATACATAGGTATTAGACATGTATACATACCTGTACAATTCATACCTTTATTTTATTAAGTGTACAAAATACATCAGAAAAATAAAATAAAAATATATTCAAGTGTATAAAAATACTTTATAAATTTATAAAATAATAAACAAAAATAAATAAAATTAAATACACAAAATAAAATAAAATATTAAAATATATAGATGTATGTATCTGTATAGCCTAAAATAGGTAACATGTAAAAGAATACCTCATAAAATTAATTAAAAATCAGATTAAAATACGTTAGAAAATAACAAATATTTTTTATTTTATAACCTAAAATTAATCAAAATCATTTTCTATTTTTAATCGAATTTTCAAAACTTTTCTCAGGGATTTTTCCTGGTTGGTCCACGTGGACCAACCAGGCGCCGATCCTAGTTGACCTCGGTCAACTGGTCGTCCTTCCCCCTCTGCCCTTGTCAGACCTCATTTCGACCCCAGTTTCTCGATTTTTTCGAGGTCAAACCTTGCACCCGTTCTTGTCAAGCCCTACATGACTTTTGTCCCTCGATCTTCCCTCTTTCATGTCCTAGGCTTTCCTAGGGTCGAGGAGCGACGATTCGAGCCATCTTCCTCGACTTTTGGAGCGTCTGAGTCATATTGTCACTACTTAATGGACCTCCGACTTTCGAGCCCATTTTTGAACCCCTCTTCCACAAGCTAATCTCCCCCCTTCGTGTCCAATCGCAAGAAGAAGGTGACAGCTTCTCCGTTCGATCTTCGGGTGGGTCGAGCGAAGCCTGAGGAGGCTCCATTCACCTCCGCCATCTCGCCGGCGTTGAGGTATTTCCCTCTGGTCTCCGACCATCGAGGCAGCCCTTTCTCCCTTTTATTTTCCTTGTGTTTTATCCCCCTAAGTCTTAGGAATATTTTCCCCCAAAAATCTCGTCACCACATCCATCGATTCGCCCAACACAAGTACCTCGCCGGAGTGCACCTCCGGCCACCCTTTACTTCGCTGCCCTTCGCTGCCATTTAGCCTCTGCAGGGTCCAGGCACTTTGCCCTGGACCCTTTCACTCATTTCTTGCAGGTCAAAGCCCATGACTCGGGCCTAGAGCTGGTTTTGCGTGTTCGCCGGAATACTAGGAGCCCAAAGCTCCACCGCATCCTCGTGAGCACCTCGGCCGTCACCGAAGAGTTTTGAAGCTTCCAGGAGCTAGAGGAGGACCCCAGGAAGGAGCACAACCATTTTGGAGCTCGAAATCATCGCCGGCGGCCGAGATCGAGGTCGGGGAGGATAGCCTTCGCCTGCCTTCTTCCCTGTTCTTCGTCCTAGGTCGCCAACCGTCGGATCGAGGCCGGAGCCCAGATCGTCCAGCCACCGTTAGATCCCCGCGCGTTCTGACCGTTGGATCACCTTTTGAGGATCTAATCGTAGCCGTTAAGGCCGAAGCGTCATCGACCATCCGATCTTCGACACGTGGCAAATGGAAGTATACCAGCCGTCAGATCGAGCACGAGGACTTTAGGCGTGGGTATTTTGCATCTCAACCCTCGCCCATTTTGATATTTCTATTTAGTCCATAAACTATCATCTGTAGTATAAATATTTTTGTAATATTTGCATCCAAGCCCTCGTACTTTATTTATTTGCACTTAGGTCATATCCACGTCACTTCACATGCCCGTGCGCGTAAGGGGGCTGGGTATTTTGCACATGACCCCCAACTGGTTTAGTTATTTCGTCTTAGTCCAGAAATTTTGACATTTTGTGTAATACTTTTGGATATTTTGCATGACAACCCCTGGGAGTTTTGTATATTGCGTGTAGGTCCCACCCAGGCGCGTGCCAGCCACGTGTGGGGTTGGGTTATTTGCAGGTGTACCCTTGTGGGTCTTGATATTTGTAGTTGGTCCTGGAACTTCGATTATTAGTTATAAAATTTTGTGAAAAATTGCAAGTAGGCCCTTGGATGTTTGTCTATTTACATTTGTGCCCTTGCTAGTATTGTGTTTTTGCTTGGATGTTTGCATTTATTTCATGCATCATTTTAACTCGAAAAATCACTAAAAAATTTGGTTAAGCTCCTGTTTGCTTGCTCATCCACGTAATATTTTTGTGTTGCATTTTTACTGCATTTTCATAATTATTAAAAATCAAAAACATGCATTTTCAACATTGTTTGCATTAGAAAATCCATAAAAATTAGTAAAAGTTTTTAAAAAATTCCAAAAAAATTATTTTTTGCGTATCTTATCATATTTTAGTGTCAATACGAAAATCACTAAAAAAATCAAAGTAAATCTCCTAAAAATTAGAAAACCCCTAAAAACTTTATAAAAATCTAGAAAATTCAAGAAAAATCCTAAAAATGCATTTCTGTTTCTATATTTTCTCTGATTTATTCTCTTTGACTTAAAACTAATTTGAGGAATTTTCGATACTGTTTGCTATTTTTAATCCTCATTTTAATTTCAACCAGTAGCTTAGTTCACTGTTTTTAGTCTTTTTGACTTTAAAAATACCAAAAAAATTGGAAAAATCTATTAAAATCACAAAAACATTATAAAATTATAAAAAGACCAAAAATATTTTATTTCCTGAATTTTGCTTATTTTTTCTTATTTTTATAAATACTCCATCTCCTCTTTCCCTATATTGTGCACAAAGCCTATTTAGAAAAAGAAAATACAAATAAAAAATAGAAAATAGAAAAAGAAAATAAAAAATCAGTAAATTAAAAAATCAAAATATAAAAATATAAAATCAAAAATTAAATAAAAATATAAAAATTAAAAACCCACAAAAACTTGCATACTTGTAGACACTTGATCACCATCACATTTTGTGCATTTTTGCTTGTTCTATCCTGCTTGCTCCCTGAGTTCGACACTCTGCACATACTTGAACTATACACACCTATTGTAGAGTTATAATAAATTTTGACTCCACTTCTATTTTCATTGATTAATTTGATTGCTGTGGGTTAATTGTTGACTAATATGGGTTTAGTGAGTGGTCGCCGCAGCGACTCTTATCTCCACCTTGTGTGAGATATTTAGACCCTTGACAAACCCGTGTTATAAGTGCCCGCCACAACGGGTCCTATAAGCGTTGTATGGAGTCCCTCACAACATGAGATTCCAAGTTCAAGACGTTTGCAATTAATTTATTTGACTAAGTCCAAATGTATATCACTATAGGTACATGCTTCTATTAGGTGTTTAGACCTAGATACCGATTTAAGAAAGCCTAGATCTAGGGACTCCAATCACATAAAAAATAAAAATAAAGGCTGAAAGCTCAAAACACGAGAATCAACATAAAATAAAGCTGAAAAATACTAAAAAATTGCGACAAGGCCCCCAAGTGAACAATCACCGGGCAATGGATCTCGTTAAGTAAAGTAGCGTCCAAGTCCAAAATATTACAAATTATTTACATAATTAAATAGATGGCACTCTTTTCACAAAAGATAAAAAAATCTAAGCTAGAATCTATGTTACAAGGCTCCTTGCTTTGTTTTTTGCCTCCCCTACTAGCCAGGGCACGAAGGCCAGTCTCCACCAAGCTTGGTTGTATAGACCTCCTAAGAAGTTGTCCTCGCATAGCGGGCCCTCGCATCGAACACAACAAAGATATGTATTAGCATAGATAATCAAAAATCAATAAATAAGAGCAAATAAATAAAAAAGTTATGTGCAGATAAATATGTACAAAAAAGATGCTACACTCTGTTGCTCCCCAGCAACGGTGCCATTTGATAGAGGACTTTTTGCAGTGGTCTGCTAATCAAACACAATTAACAATCGCTGTGTGACCAATCAACAATCAACCTACAAAAAATTCGATCTATAAATGTGCGTGAGTTAAAATTTATTATAACTCTACTATAAATGTGTATAGGTGTAAGTATGGTAGGGTATTGAATACAAGGAGCAATACGTGGAAGCAAGAATTATTATTTATAAAAAATATAGGGAATAAATAATAATTGGTATTTGTATAATTTTCACTCAAATAATAAATGAATTAATATGTGGGTTTTAAATTAAATAAAATAAATATTTTTTATATTTTATATTCATATTTTTAAGATTTTTAACTTTATAATTCCTTTTTATATTTTTTGATTTTTAGTTTCTTTTTCTATTTAATATATAATAAGGGTATAAATAGAAATATATATAATAATATGGGGTAATATAATCATAAATTCAATTATAAATAACAAAACAATTACATAAAAAAAATTTGGACTTTTTATATTTTTTATTATTTTTATGATTTCTTGAGAATTTTTTTAAATTTAAGGTATTTTTAAATTTAGAAAAAGTCAAAAACAGCGACTACATAAATAGGCTAAATGTTTCAAGGCATAAAAATATATAATAATTTCAAAATTCCTCGAAACTATTTTTAATATATAATATAATAAATATATATTATCATTCAGAGATAGAAATAAATGTTTTTGGATTTTTGAAAGACTTTTTATAATTTTTTTAAGGATTTTGGAGCTTTTTAATTTTTGGTGATTTTCTTTTTTTATTTTAGGGATTTTTGGTCTGGAGTTATAAAATATAATAATTTTGGTGATTTTATATTTTTTGGATTTTTGAAGTAAAAAGAAACGTGTTATTTTGATTATTTATAAATAGGAAAAATGCCTAGAATGCAAAACTAATTATATAACGTAGAAGAGCATGCAAAGAGGCACAACATCCGATTTTTTCATAATTTTTAAAGCATGATTGATATTTTTAGAAAATAGAAATCAAACACAAAAATTAATTGAACTAGTAGGGGTATATTTGCAATCAAAATAAAAGTCAGGGAGCTACAATGCAAAATACCTAAAATTTTACAACTAATATTCAAAATTTTAATATTAAATAATAATTGCAAAAGGCGCAATATTATACATGCAAAATGCCATGCTCACATGGGGGACCACGTGAGTTGAGCCAGTGTAGTCTTAAATGCAAAATATAATAAGTTTGGGTCTTCTTGCAATCTGTACGCAAAATATTAACTTTTTAAATTATTTACATGACTTAATTACAAAACAAAAAGGGGGAAATATGCAAATTACCCCCTAATAGAAGCAGATCGAGCGACGATATGTGCCCCACGTGGGCGCACTTAAGTGCATTGGATGGTGGAGCTGGGGCAGCATTTCGTATGGAATCAATGATCTAGATTAGATCTAGGTCGTACCTCGCATTTGACAGCGTTGAGGTTCGGAGCAAGAATAGGGAAGAACATCTCATGATTCGATCAAGCGTTCCTCCTCACTCCGGCTTTCATTCTTGATGTTGATTGGTCCATCATTTTCCTGGGAGCCTTCCGCTTCGAGTGGCACCAACAAGAACGTCTGGGCCTGCTGGGAGGGGGCCTGGAGCTCATCAAAGTGTCGGGCACCTAGGGATCCTTCGTAGGATCAAAGTCGAACCAATATGGGTCCCTTGGAATTGCAACCTGCAGGAAAAAGCTTGGGGTATCGAGACGATGCTCCTCGACCCATTTGGAAGCTGTTGCGCATGGAAAGTGAGTGAGATGGAGGAGCTCCTATAAGAGGCAATGGAGGATCTCATGCACTGATCCAAGAAGGATCAGGATGGATCAAAAGATGGAATGGGTGCAGCATGAGATACAGAAGAAGATGGGTGTGGTAGATGGGTCGGAACACGTTTGACTCACGGTGAAACTTTGCCAGAGTAGTAAGCTCCAGCGATCAGTCTAAATGGATTTTTATCCTACTACATATATAATTGCAAAATAAACGATGGGAATGAAATTTCATTAATTAAAACTATCTAAAATTGGATAAAAGGTGCACCTCAAACCTGGTTTTGCCAAGGAGCAGAGACCTTGCCAGAGATATGCCTTGGACCTCCTCCTCTCCTCCTTGCTCCGCCTGGCACCTTTGGGGTGCTCTCTTTGTCACCGGGAACACACATTTAAAAATCAAGCGGATTTAAGGCTCGAAGAGGGATCAAAGAATCAAAGAATGAAATGGGTTTTTATTTATAGACAAGGGTTAAGGTTTACTTTGATCGAGATTGTTTCATGGCTCGATTGAGATAGATGTAATCTGATGATGGCGCATTAAGGATGATCGTGATGGGAATAGAATCGGAGAAGAGCCCGATGCAATTTGGTGATCATGGCGTCCTGGAGAATTCAAAGAAGTGAGGCGCTCAAGGTTCTAACAAGAGTCGGAGAGGGGGAAGTACAGTTGATCGGGGTCAACTAACGGAGTTTTCTGTTGGTCCACGTGGACCAACCAGAAAATTCCAAGGAAAGAATGTTTTATAAAATGAATAATTGTAATAAATAACAAATGATTTTATAAATTTTGGTTATAAAATAAAAAATAATTCTAATTTTATGTAGTATTTAAAACCTATTTTTGCTTATTTTTATGAGGTTATTTATTACTAGTTATTATTTACATGTATTATCATAGGTGTGTTTAACTATATATTGTATATTTTATTTTTATTTTGTATTTTAGAATTTATTATTTTATATACATAGTTTATATAATTATATATACACAAATATATTTTATTGTATTTTTATGAAATTATTTGCATACTTAAATAACTATATGTATTTATTATATAGGTATAAGTATTGGTAGCTCATCTATATATTTTATATATTTATTTATTTTAGTTTATTTTTAATGGTTTTATTTTATTCTAATTATGTAGATATATTATAAAGAATGTTTATAAAATTATAAAAATATAAAATAATTGAAAATATAAAAAATAAATGAAATGGATATTTTATTCAGGTATACTATATAATAGGAGTCCAAAACCTAATTTTTGCATCTTCACTCCAAATTAACCACTTCATTAAATAGCGAATAAAATGTTATATACAATTAAAGTGATTTTTGTTATATTTTTTGTTCGTATGGAGGAGATACATGTCCATGAAGTTTGAGTTTTGGAATTTTATTCTGAGTGTAGAATGTATACTGCATTTTCTTTTTGTGTGAAATAAATTTTATATTTTTCTATATATTTCTATCCACAACTTTCATCTACAAAGTTTGTTAATTTGAGGTATAAGTAATAAAGAATAAAATGGGTCCCAAAAGAGAATTATTGAAGAATAAAAATGACAGTTTTGTTTCTTATTTTTATCCCTTCTCTCCCCCTACTTTATTACTTCTCGACCCAGTCATCATGATGCTTGAGTCCCGGGGTTTAGGGTCATAAAATACCTTTGGAATTTTATTTCTTTTCCTTTTTTTTATTCGTTTATTTTGGTTTTAAATACAGTATTTTATATAACATTTACACATTAAATAATATATACTATTTTATGAAAAATAATGCTATTTACATGCATTTAGCTAGGGTTTAAAGGACAAAATGAAATAATAAAGGTGATGAAATGGAGTTTCATCAGTTGGGTGGAAATGTGGCGAGCTTCCAACAATGGGCAAAGGGCGAAGCTCAATTCGCCAAATCCATAAGGGGTCTGGGTTGATTCAAAGAGCAATCGGTGGAGAAAAGGAACAAGAGTGAAATGGTGGATGATGCAGGTCGGAAGATTGACTGAAACAAGCGGATTTGGCCTGGAGCTTAAGCTTCGTATCCAAAAGGGGATTTCTAGTTACCATAAATCTAATGAATAACTGAGAAATTAAAGCAGGAAATTAAAATTAAACATATGACCTCGACTCAGCTGGGATGCCAAGGAAGCAGAACCGTCGATAAAGTTGTTGGTGATGGCTTGGATCTCCTCTGGCGAGCTCCTCCTCACTGCAGGAAAACAACATTGGGCTCATGTCACTAGCCATGGCCTTTAGGGTCGTCATGAGGGGATAGAAGCACTCCGAGAGAGATCAAATGGCAAAATGGCAAAGAAGAGTGTTGCTTTATTGACTGAGAAGCGGCAAGTTTCGAGGCAAGGTTGTGTGCCATGGCGAGAAGGTAGGTGGAAGGAGTGGTGTCGATGTGGATGTCCGGCATGTGTGGTTCAGAATGGTGATAGTCTCGAGGCGAGGGAGGATGAGTGAAAAATCAAAGAAAAGGGGGAAGAAACGAGGTCTGACAGGTCGGCGAAGGGCAGACATATAGTTGACCTAGGTCAACTTTTGGAAGCCTTTGGTTGGTCTATGTGGACCAACCAGAAAATTCCTTGGAAAAAACTCATTGTAAAGTCAATAAAATTACTAAATGAATTAATTAAATTTTTTAAAAGAAAAGAAATGTATGTAATTTAATGTAGTATTTAATGCATATTTGATATATTTTTACAAGGCCATTTATTTGAGGTTAATATTTATATGTATAAATATAGGTACATATACATGTATTTTATATTTTATTATTATATACAGGGGTATTTTATATCATTTTTAATTTATTTAATTACATATTTGGATATTTTTACTTTATATTTCTGAGTTAGGTATATTATATATGTATATATAGTATGGGTTAAATGAGGCTACTCCTTGGGAGTAGCCAACGGGCTACTCCCACCTCCATTTTTCCTGCATTTTTTCATTTTTTTGGAAAATAAAAATAAGTATATTCATCATTATATCCCTCTAACATGTCATTCCAGTTTCATCATAAACAGAGGCTCCTATGCCCTCCATCTGGAGCGGGTCATTTTAAGCAATTTTGAGGCCGTTAAAATTTGACAGTCTTGATGAAGGGGATAGAAGTCTCAAATTAAGTCGCATTTTTTATGACACCATGATGACATATTGTGATCTAATATCCAATATGTTTAATTTAAGAAAAATAAAAAATATATAGGGGAAAAGGGGTGGGAGCTTGTAAGTTAGCTACAACCAGGGAGCATACTCCTTTTTCCCATATAGTATTCATCTATGGATTGAAATATAATATTTATTTTTTTATAGTTTTGTTATATTTTAATTATATACACATGTTTTAAATAATATTTACACATTTATAAAAATAAAATAAAGTTAAAAATATAAAGAATAGATATACATAATATAATATCCAAGTATATTGCACAATAAAGCACAAAACCTAACTTTTGCATCTTAACTCTAAATTAAATGAAATCACCTTCATTAAATAGCTTATTTAAGTTTATGAATCATAAAGGTGATTTTGATCCATTTTGAATATGTATAGAGAAGATATAGTTCTGTAAAATTTTCTTTGTGGCCTTTTATTTTGTGTGTCCCGGATACACTGTGTATTATTTTTCAGTGAAATCAATTTTGTATTTTCCTTTGTATTTTTATGTGCAATATTCATGTTTATGGTTTTATTATTTGAGATATAAAAAAATAAAATAAAATAGGTCCCAAAATGAAATAATTGGGCAAATATAATTAAGGTTTTCTGTGTATTTTCTGTACAGTTCTTCTACCATATCTCTTCTTACTTTATTCCTTGTCGACCAAGTCATCATGATGATTGGGTCTCGGAGTCTAGAGTCACTCAGTGTCTTTGACACTTCATTAATTTTCTTTTCTTTCCTTTATTATTTTATTTTGGAATTAAATACAACATTTACATAGTATTTTGTATGATTTATAGAATGTTTATTTTCACAAATTAATGATATATATACATGTATTTAGCTAAGTACTTAAGATCAAAATGAAAGAATAAAGGTTATAAAATTCATCTCTTATAAAAATGATAAAATTTCAAAAATATGTTTTAAGTTTCTTAATATCTTGATATTATCTAGTATCTTGAAAAATTGAAATTGGACTCAATCTGATTTGATAAATATTTATTAAGGCCAACTCAAGTTTCTGGATTTTTTATTTATATATTTTCTTATTTAAATTCATAAAAATTCTAAATAATTACCTTAAAATTATCAAAGATGGGGAAAATTTACAAACCCCCAAAATATTTTATTTTTGAATTTTCGAGTTTATTTGTTATATTTGAAAAATCCAAAAAAATCTCTTTTCCATTTCTTTTCTATAAGGTATATTCAATATATAAGCTTATATTTTATTTCTAAATTAAAATTTAAAACATAAAAAACATATAAATTAAAACCTGTAAAAATATTTAAAAATTAAAAATACAAAAAATTCATGAGTAGTCTATTCATTTTCCTCCACTACCTCATGTGCTTCTTTGTAGTTCGACCCCTACTACTTGTATGGTATACACATTTGTGTAGTTATAATAAATTTTAGCCCACTATTTATATTGCTTAATCATCATTGTGAGTCAATTGTTGATTGGTTTGCTTGAGATTGGGTGCCATGCGACACAAGAGCGCCCGACACAACGATTGACGGATCCGACTTGTCAGACACCGCTGGCCCTCAAAGATCGTACATTGGCATCTATATCAGAAGCACTTCATCAGTTCTTGTAGAAATACTTATAGTAATACTCAAAATCTCCGTGCAATACGCTAAATATAATTTAAATGTATACTATATTCTTGCACCGGAAAACCATTCCTAGACAAATAGTTTGATTAGCCCATGAACATGTTAAATTTGGATAATGTCTAGTACATCTATTAGAAGTGAATGTGTATACCTCAGAATACGAGCACAACAAATAAACCTAGTAGCTCTAATAGCAGTTGTGCAAGCCTAGCTCATCAAGCACTACAAATAATAGGCTTGATGGACGAATGTCCAGTCCAGATATAAATGCGAGTCTTCAAACGAAGATCACTGGAAATGAGAAAATTATTACAATTTTATCTGATAATATAATAAACATCTCTCTCTAAAAAAAATTCTTATGTGCCTCTTGAGCAGGCTGTCCCACCGAATCACTCGCCTCTGGTTTCTTCGAGTTACATCGGCCTTCAAGAAAGCTGCTCCAAGTCCACCAACTCCCTCATATGAAAAGGGAAAAATAAATATTAGAGAGATATTCATATATATACATAAAAAATAAAAATGTTGATAAATATAAACAAAGAAGATATACATAAGAAAATCGGGGGTCAAGGGATGGAAAATCTAAAATCTAAATTATCTAAAAATCAATCCCAAACCATATACATTCCCGCTAATGGTGCCATTTTGAAAACACACTCCTCTACCATTCATAATTAGATGAAATTAATGTCAGTTGTAGCAGGTGATAGAGAGCGCACAACCAAAAATGACCACACCAAAAATTATTTATGAAATTTATCTCAGTGTGGTCAATTATCTTTTTTACTTGGGCAAGTCCCAAGGTCGAACTCAGGGAGGTAATTTGAGGGATCAAAATCAATTCTCAAATAATTTAGATGGTTAGGTTTTCAAAGAAATATTTTATGTTGGTTTTAATTTTACAAATTTTTAGGGTTTTGAAAATAAAAGATGTAAATAAGTAAATAAATATGATGAATGAATTTTATAAATAATTTATGCAAGGAAATAGTGTTATACAATGTGTGAGAATAAAATAAATAAATAAATTTTTAAATTTTAAGTGGTACAAGATGATGGAGCAAACAAGAGGCCATGCCAATCATTTTAATCAATGAGCTCTCCCCTTAATTAATTCCAGAGAATAATTATTCAAAGAATGTCAAATTAAATCCCAAATTAATGCCCCAATTCCACAATTTATTGAGTAATAAAGAATCAATCTCAAAGAATAATTGTGCTCAAAATAATGAATAATTTTCCTTCAATCAATTGATGTTCAATGATGTATAAAAATATTTAATTGAATATTCTAAATGATAGAGAGTGAAATAAGGATCAAAATGACATGAAGAAGTCAAAAATAGGACCACAAATGCTCAAGAAATCAAAAAATTAGTCCAAGAACATAACTGAAATATAAATAAATAAAAGTGTTGCACTTTGGACCTTTGTAGGAGTTGATTGGAAATTTCCAGAACCTGAAGGGTGTTATAATGCAAATATCCAAAAGGCGGGGGTGTGTGTATAGTTCCCAAGAACGTTGGGGCATGCTCTGAAAATTAACCAAGGTTACACGTGTGCAGCGCGTGACTTGGTCTCTCTGTAATTCAGGGGAGTCACGGGGCTACTTGTGCAAATCGTCTACGTGTGGGAGCACATGAGGTGAGGCTCGGGTGGTGTAGGGTCGGGTCTTGGCCTCCTTGTGGCTAGACCCTCTCGCATCGCTCTTGGCTCATGCAGTAGGTTTGTAGAACTTCAAGGTCGTTGGATGGTTCTCTATCCAATGGTTGCAAGAAAGAGGTATCAGGTACCACTCGATCAAGATCGAGCGACACTTGTAGCGCCTTCTTGGGCTTTATCCTTTTCGAGTAGTCGAAGCACGATCCCAAGATCTACAGAGGAGCAACTGCAGAAGCATCATTGTTGTTGACACATTACTATGAGGCTTCGGAGTAGATGTCTTGAGACTACTTGTAGGCCTTGATCAATCGCGGGGTACCGGTAAATATGAATCAACTCAGGCTTGGAAGCATGGTCCTGACATCTAAAGTATAAAGAAGATGATGAATGGGGCTCATTTTATCGAACGAGGGGAAGGATCAGATTTACGATGGTGGTTCATGGAGGTCGGGTGTGGGAGATACAAGGTGAAGCAATGTGGTAAAACGATGAAGTTGACATTGGTGGGCAGAGGTCAGTGATGGTGATGTTGATTGGAGAGGAAGAAATGTAGAGGTTACTTTGAAAACAAAGTAGTAGTAGAGAAGAAGTGTAAGGAAGATACCTGGGGAGTGGGTCACCTGGAAGTGGAGGAGGCTGGCCTAGACTCATGTCTTTGCCTCGAAGTCCATAGAATGGATTGAGGCTCGATCGTACCCTGACAGAGGTACAACGCATGGATTGGGGATATGTGGATCAAACCTACATGATGTTCTCGACAGAGTTGGGGCTGTTGTCACCCAGCAACTGACTCCGAGCTCTCTCCCTCTCTTATATTTAGCATAGACTCTGGCGGATAATTCTTCTGATCAAGGAAGATGACTTTTAATAGGATGAGGGAGAGGTGCATGGGTTATTGCAGGGATTCGGAAGGGGATAAGGAGGTTAGAGGCGTAGGTCATTTCGATGATGGGTCTCCAAGTGGTTGGCGATAAGATAGGTAATCGGAGATGAAGATAGAGATAGGTCGATCATTGTGTCTGAGGCGGTGATGGCTGGAAGTTGGGTTCGTTGTTGATCGCAACAAATGAGGGAGATGATAAGGTGGTTTTGGAGGATCAGAGAGGGAGATGGGTGCAAATAGGAAAGAAGGGATAGGGGGCTCTGCTGAAGATGGTTAGGGATATGGGATGGAGAATGGGTCGGCTAGGAGGTTGCAGATGTGAGGGATGGTTGGAGGTGATCAGAGTTGGGTGACGAAATGGTGGTTCAGCAGAGCTAGAATGTGTAGCAGCCACCATTGGATCTTCCCAGATCCAACGGTTTGCGAAGGTCGCGTGATGTCCTGTGTAGATCACGTGGGGGGGAGTGGAGTGAGAAGGGGAGATGCTCCATCGTTGGATCCATCTTGATCCAATGGCCAAGAGAGGCGATGCTAAAGGACAAAGGGGTCTTTAACTGGGCATGAGGTGGGTTGACCAGGTGCAGACATGGATGAATGAGAGTGTTACATGTGTACATGTTGACTTTGACCAATGTATAAAATGAAATGAAAAATATTAAAAATAGAAAACGACCTCAAATGCAATAGTGACAAAATAAAAAAACATTGGCTAAATGCATTCTACAATATTTATGCAGAATTCAAATGCAAATGGACTCAATTGTGCAAGTTTTGATTTTTTTGGTGATATTCTATGTATATAAAATACTATTTTTTAAAATTTTGTAATTTTTATTTCTTTTTCTGTAAATGGATGATGTATGCAAAAATCAAACGTGATGTAAAGTAATGCAATGGACACAAATACAATTTTTTGGATTTTTATGAGTTAAGGAAAGTCAGAATAAATGAATGTTGTGGATTATATACAGGTGAATAAGGTCAGTATTCTTATGTCGGGATCTATCTTTTTTCTTTACTTTTCTGATTTTTTTTATTTTAAATTTTATGTAATTAGCTAGAACATGAAATGAAATAGAAATAAATAAAAAAGAGTTAAATATGTACATGTCAGCAATCAATAGATATATATAATATACAATTAGGCTCCAAAACCCACATTTCACAAATGAACTCCGATTCTTTTGATTTTGATCTTAATTTGTAGATAATTGAATGTACATTAATTCAAAAGTGAGTGGAGTAAAATTAGACATTGTGTGAGAGAGATATCATCATTTACGATTTTTATCCTAAAATTAGGGTTTGGGGTTCACTTCGAATACATACAAGTTAGTATATTTTTTTAGGATTTTTGTTTGATTGATATTAGGGATATTTATATAATAAAGTTAGTTTAGGTCAATTGGAGTTAGGATAAATTAATTAAAAATGGATGAAATTAGGTGAATATTTACAATGATTATGAATGCATAATGGAATGTTAATTTATGCAGATTATTTACCAGTACATGAATGTTAATTTTGAGATACAAAAATATGAATGCACCTAATTTCTCGGGATAAAGCTATACTTTTAGCTAATTAGAGTGTAATCCCATATTCATCAGATGTCCATCTGAAGTAATGATGATGTGACATCATTATCAAGAAATCCATCGGTAAGAACAAGTTTTGCCTCTAGCAGTCAAGTAGGGATTTTAAAATTTAAAACAGAGATTTGATAGTGGACTCATCTATGAAAGTGATTTGAAACATTTCTTTCTTGGATATTCATATTCAAACTACTGTAGATATTGATATTGGGAGATATGTGATAGGATATATATTTACTTTGGTAAGTTTTGTCATTAGTTGGAAGGTTTCCTTATAATTCTAAGTTACTTAGACTTCCACATAGGCGGGATATGTGGCATTTGACAAAAGATACAAAGGTAGGCATTCAATTGGAATGATTGATATATCAATCTATAACAAGATCGTACTATCGCAAAATTGTGACATTCTTAGCATAATATGCACGGCCATGGATCAAGTCAGATGAGAGGACCAAGCACATCGATGTCAGGTTTCACTTCAATTTTTTAGAAAAGAAGATCAAGGTGAATAAGGTCAGCATGACAGACAATAAAGCCGATATTTTCACAAAAGCAAATGTTGGAAGAAATCGTAGGTATGGGCGAACCTTGTGAACATTGTATTCTTGTTGTTTTCTTGCTTGCTTATATATGTGTTTGATATGTGCCCCACTTCCGCTATGGACAACACTATATTAAGAAGGAGATATGTAGAATCCTCTCCCTGCAGTTTAGATGATTATAAAAAAAGAAGTTCCCAATATCTTCCATATGTAAACTACAATTGAAAAACCTCATAAATCTTACTGGTTTTGCATGTTAGTCACTAACTGCATGCACAAGTTAGGAAAATAACATTAAAGGTCTATCATGTACCAAAAAATAAGGAAAATCACCTTCTATGATCTATATACATTGATTATAAAAGGAAAATGCATGTTGTTGGTACTTGTATATTCATGTGAAATTTAATGTGATGTTGGTGAGTAGAAGGAGGATCTAGTCTCTATATTTGGCTTAAGCCGTTATCATCATAAAAGATTTATTGTCTGCTTGTCATTTTCTTGGGAACAAATTAGCCACTTTTTCATGTTGACTTTAGATTATATATCTTCAACTCTGTGGCTGATGAGAAATGGAAGAGTTCCATCTCACCAGTGACAAATATTTTTCTTAAGTGATGCCTCTCCAAAATGGAAAAGTTTCATCTCACCAGCGGATAAATCTTATAAAATGATAAAAAGTTATTTTGATGAATGAACTTTGATCAATTTCCAAAAAAACATACTAGTTTGATGTCATTTTTTAGCAACAAATTTCAAATATGAATACAAATGTAGATAGAATGGTTCGAATTGTTATCAAGTATGCAATTATATTAGAGATAAAATTGGGTACTTTTCATATATACATTTGATTTATATGTATTGGATATGGAATACAAAAATTATATCTTCAATATTGAAGAGGAATTTGGATTAGATTTTCATCGAATATGGATGTGGGATGAATAAATACCAAATTCAAACAATTATTGGATCATTATCGAGTACGAAATAATTAATAACTGTAGTATTGAACTATATATGTATATACTATGATAATACAATAAATACATCTATAAGACGAGTGCTACAAGCAGAATGAATCATCAACACGAAGATGGTCGAAGGAATTATTATCGGAGGATCATCATTGGGTTCGTTTGCAAGAAGATAGAGAGTGGTTCAAGAATAAGCAAGAATAAGGATATGGAATAAGGAAAATAAGGGTCTATTCTTTGTTCGGATGGAAAGATAAGAATAAGAAGGATAAGGTGGGATAATGGTAGGTAAGGTGGAATAAAGATAAGAACAAGGGTGGAATAAGGTGAAATAACGAGATGTAGATGGGAATAGACGTACTCTTAAAAACTACGCAACAAAGGGAATCGATCTCTTATTCCCGTGTGTATTCTCCAAACGAGAGTCACAAGTTGTGGTGGTGGAACCTTAGAAGAATGGGATATGGTGTGGATGTGCATCATGTAAACACTATTTGGAACTTTATGATTTTCAGAAATTAGGTTGTTACACACACTAATAAAAAAGTATAGACACATAGATTGGTATACATACAACATATACACACATACACACACAAAGATATTCACATTATATTATTAATTGATTGCATATTTATGTACGACATCATTTTGAATAAGCTAATTAGGTGTCTAGATATATCCATATCTATTTTTATCTCTAGCCAGTCATAACGCAATCTACATTTTTTTAATGCTACCCAAACTTCATTTCATGTAAAAATCACTATGAGCATATTTGCAGTAACATAATAAACAAATACAAATAAGATAAAATCCAATATATTTCCATTTATCACATATATAATATTAACTATAAAGTAAAAAATCGTATGGCAAAATCATAATAAAACCTGATAAAATCAAGATGATATAAAGAATCAAATAAAATAGTTTTGAAAAAAATTATCATCAAAGTATCTATAAAAAGGAAGCTTATTCTTGATATGATAAGTTTTTGAATGAATACTTTATTCTTCGTCATAGAAAATACACTCTGAACCTATTTTGGGAAATAGGAAGCTAGATTACAAAAAACTCATATTTATTCATATTAAAGGAGATCACAAGTTAAGTATTAAGGATAAAAAGTAAGTAGAAGAAGATTTCATAAGTCAATATTGGAGATTTGTAAGGAAGACAATCTACCTCGACCTGACCTGACACGATATTACTTATGCACTTATATGGTGAAACATTTGATGCATATGGATATAGATGTACATACGAAAGTTGTGGAACATATTCTTTAATACATAAAGAACCACAAGAAAGGTCTTACTATCACCAAGGATGTGAATTTTGACATCGAAGTCTTTCTCTCTCTATACACACACAGATACCTAAATTGATGTGGCTTTCCACACATCCAAGAAAGGTCCACCTTATTATAAGTTTCTCTTATATATATATATATATATGATTTCTTCCAATAGGATGTAGTGAAGGATATGGGAAAATCCTTAAGCGCATCACGAAAGTGTGGAGATCGCATCATATGCGATCGGGAGCGACTAGTCATACTAGTAGCTTGGGGCAGCAGAATTTAAAAAATTTGAACGATGAAACCACATGATCCAAGAATACTTCTCGGATTGTTTCATCTAAACCACAAACAAGTATTAGGTTTACCTCTTGAAGCGTGGTTGCGATCGAGTCCTAAACGAAGAGACCTACTATTCAAGTCTAATCCAACGGAGGAAACACTTGCGAGAGTTAATGAAACACGTGCTCCTTGCAACCCATGTTGATGATCCAAGCGACGAATCTCTCGATCTCGTCTCATGAGATCCGGCATCTTCTTCATGAGCCAAGCGCACCGAAGAAGATGGAGATCCACGAGTCGTCAATCTGACAGCACAATGGCATCGTAATGACTACGACACTCTCTAAGGTTTAGGGTGGATGATCACTCTAAGGAGGGGAAGAAGGGGTGCATGTAGAGATAGAGAGATAGATGGAGAGAGTTTAACTCCTCTTGGAATTATATGTGTAAACTAAAAGGCAACGGCTACCCTTCCTTTTATACTAGTTGAATGTATATGGATCGCAATCCATGTGCCCTCTTAATCCAACGATTTAGATTAACAAGTTATTTATTAATGGTCATGATTTGTTGATACAAATTTTCAACAATAAATTTAATTAAAATAGATTAATCATATCCCTTTATCAAGGTACAAATTAATTCATTTTAATTTCAATTATAATAAATAGATAATAAAGGAGGCAACCAGCACCTTAAAAAGAGGGTGGTTGTCCATCCCTTTCACTTGGTCAAGGTGGATGGCCACCTTGTTGGTGGTTTTGCATTCCTTAATATATATTTATTATATATAATAAAATGCAATGACTATTTTTGTATTTATCTTCACAAAAATAATTCCAAATTAAATATGTGAAAACATCAATCATGCCATTGATAAATATGAATCATATTCATATATGTAAAATAATTTGTAAATCAGAGTTACAATTAATTGTTTATTATGAATCCAATTCACAACAACATATAATTTGGAGTTCTATTTATAATTAAATCTCTCCAACATATCATATATTATCATATCCATGATTATTATGGATAGAGATATCCACATTAATCATATCTTTGATAATTAAATCACATTTAGTTATCGAAGACGACTCTTCTCATGTGACCAAATAACATGAATCACATTCATATTATTCATATCTTTTGATAATTAAATCAAATTTAATTATCATAGATAACTCTCTTTATATGCCAGATAATATGAATCAAATTCATATTATCTATGATAATTAAATCAAATTAAACTATCAATTTTCCTTAATGCTCAGACACATTATCAACAATGGAATTATTCGTGAACTCTTTCAAGAACAATGCGCTTTCTCCATGGATACTTGGAGATAAGGATATGGCGATTGTATGCTCCACGTATAGTGACATGGATATTGAGATCACATCTCAAATCCAGATCTCGGGGACCTCCCATAGATGTTTGATTAAATCGAAGCCGTAAATCTAATCTTATCATTATATCTGAATCACATTCAAATCAAGGTCCAACATTTAAGCCAAGATCAGATTACTTCTCTATTGAGAGGAGTCACTAAAATCTAGACTTGTTTCATCACTTCCTCGGAATGGAAGCATCATGGATATACAATCGTTTATGATCAGATCACCCTCAGGTATTCCTAATACATGTACATTCTGCATATTGAAAGACCTAGATTAAACCCAGAATTTTAGGTCTATTTAGGCTGTCTTCTTTAGGGTTTTATCATTAAGTTTCTCATTTGATCATTGGGAGTTGGCATCGATCATATACTTTCCAAAAGCATATATCATACCCATCTATTGATCATATACTTTCTATAAGCATATATCAAACTTACAAATTCAGTCAATCTTCTAAAGCGAGAGGTCGTGCATGAAATTTGATTCCCAATATCTCATGAGTGAGCTCATGTCTTCTGGTTCAGTGACGAACATATATAATCCCTTTGAGATATCATATTACTCATATGCCCTTATATGCACACCAATGCACCGGTGTATAGACCCTGATTAGGCCATCAACCTATCAGACTGTCAAATGTACATACTCAAAAATATAGTAACACGTCTGTCTCCGATCAGAGGATGCATGCCTATATCATAACAGCATACAACATAGGTCTTTGGTTATCTCGATCTCGTTAAGACAACTCTTTGACCTAACTTATCTAACACTTCTGAATCTCTATTCCTATGCAGAGGACCTGCATCAAGAGATCGGTCAGATATCGGTCAAAAGGGAAAGGATTACCATCTCCTACTCATGCTAGAGATCATCTCTTAATAATCGTTTGATGGTGCTTGATGAGTCCTCAATTTAACTCTTTAGATATTCATCCAAGCACCAGCCACTGTGATTCAACAATCGAATCAACATATGTATGACCATCAAGATGGCCATGGTACGTAACCATAATTGTATTAAGGAACCTATTATGCAAATTAATTATTCTTCATTTCAGATTAGGGAATGATAGTTGAAATAACATGTATTGCATATAAGCTCACCTTGAGCTCGCATATCCAACACGTAGTCCTTCCTAAGTTTAGGAAGGTTGGCTCCTTTTTTGTAAAGAAAACAAAACTTTGGTAGAATACATATACAGTTTGTATTATAATATGCAGTTTTAATTTTTGTATTATAATGTGCAGTTTTGTGTGCGGTTTGTACTTATAATGTGCAGCTATAATACAAAATGTATACATATTGTAGTAAAGTGTTCATGTTTTCACAAAAACAGGGGGGCCTTCCAGAACCTGGGAAGGATGGATCCTATTGGAAGGGTCCCCTATATATATGCATACAGGGTGGGATGCAATGATTATAGAAAACCCATTGCATGATATTGCATATGTCTAGGCGAAAATCTTGTGATATACATAGAAAGAGTCAATTTTGTATGCAATATCTAGTGATGTGTCGTTGGATAGAGGTTGAGTTCGATCGAACACATTAAACAATTCGATTGATCCAACTGATTAGGTGATTGATCAGATTTCTAGATGGACAAGATAAATACTAGATAGAGAGCAAGGTTAACAAATAAGAAGGCGTTTTTGTTTCCCTTCTTCTCCCAACTTGGTTGGATATGGACAAGTATACGAGAAGAGATTGGAGGAGGGTGGATATTTGAATAGAGTTTTCATAATCTTACTTTGAGCTCTTTAGATATAGACTCATGTTAGTCCATCTGAATGTGATGAGACTCAAATATGTCCATGTGTATTACACACTCTTTGTCATCCTTTGTTTGTGTGCATGATCCTTTCAATTTTATGAGAGAGAATCAACTTTTTGAATCCTATATGAGAGGTTAATTCCAAAGTTTTTTTATAGAAGAGGCACATTTAGAGGTCCCTATGAACGGATTTTGATTATGATATCTTGACATGGACATTCTGATATCCTTGTTTTGATATGGAAAGAGTTGTAGTCATCCTTTTCTAAGAAGGTACATTGTTGACTAGAGATCTCCAAGAAGGAGAGTCGTTACAATTTCAGTAACTTTTTTCTAATGGCAAACCCAGTAATTTCAGGGGTCCGAAGCATTTCTATTGGGATTCAAATTTAAATCTTTTAAGGTGTAGGCATACTGTACTACAACCAGTAACTTTGACCATTGCATACAATATTTAGAAATCTAGTCTGTGGATTTGTTCAAACATGTCACCACATAATGACTATGTGGAATGCAAGAAAACGTGTGACTTTGTGAGGTTTTATATTTTCTATTTTAAAATAGATGACAATTCATTATTAATAAAATGTACTAAGACTTCTCCCATTATAAGTAGGCGGCTACATGGATTCTTGCTCAAATCCATGTTGAAAGATTCGACTACTTTTTACGTTAGCCGTCAACTACCTAACACAACTCATTATTAATATTATACTTTAAAAATATGGTAGAAATTCTAAGATTAAATTGTAAAATTTAAGACACACACATAATATTAACATGGTTATACATGTATTATATGTAATCATTAATCTTATTAATGGTAAGTCACAAGAGCAACTAATATAAATAAATTTTTAATATAAGCAGCTGCTAAAATCTAAGTTACATATCCATTCTAATCTAGAATGTGGACTGAAAATGTGGTATATCCTAATATATGTCTATCTGGATCAAATATGTGATATAGACCATATAGTTCACTACATAAAGAATTTAGTTTAATGGACCAAACCAAATATGTGACATAGAGCATACAATGCACTACATAAAGATTTTTAGTGGACATATGGCATAGGCATTTGCTACTTCATATGCAATTCACATAACCATATTCTAAACATCAAATGTAGATACAAAGTATGTATACCTTCTTTCTACCCAAATTGTAGTCCTTCAGTTCTTCCCTACTACCATGACCCAAAAGGCACCGCCATCACATCATTGATCTGAGCGGTGCACACTTTAGATGAGATAGTTTGGTCATATTCACTATATAGTGAATGATCTATTTTATTATTCATTATACACACCTCAAATAAAGAATTGATCAGCATGAAACTTGTATATGAAAATAAATAGAAAAATATAAAAATAATCGCACAAAAAAAATAATACACAATGCATTTAGGACTCAAATATGAAAAAGTCGTAAATCAAACTTCAATGATTAATATCTCCTCCATATGAACTCAAAATGAACCAAACTCACCTTTATTGTTCTTAAAATAAAATTATCTATTTAATGAAGGTAGTTTCATTAAAATAGAGTTAAGATACGAAAACCGACTTTCAGAGGTCTCATCGTACTATATACATGTGTATTTTATTCGTATAATTCCTTCTTTCTGTTTTTACTTTTCTTACATTTTTAAATGATTGTAAATATTATTTGAAATATATTAAAAATAGAACTATAAAATAAATCTATTAAAATGAATTTAAATAAATAATGGAATAGAATATATAGGTATGCCATACATATAATGTAAATACCCCTATTTATTTAAGTGTGTAAATAAAGTCGGAAAAATAAAGTAAAAATATGTAAATATATATTTAAAATATACTATAAATAATGCCACTCTATGCTTTTATATTTCCACATAGCACATTACTAACTCCCTTAATTCCGTACAATGTTCATATAACTTCGTAGCATGAGATGCATCAAAAGGTCTCACCAAGGGCGGCAGATCCACAAATGGAGGCAAGGTTCCCATCGCCATTGAATGGCAAAATAGGTGGTCTGACAGAGGTCGGTACAGTAAATGCTATGAATATCATGAACTTTATCGACTAGTAATAGATCAACATGGAATATCATGAATTTTGTAGAGCAGGACTACTCCGATGAACCAACTATGAATGTATTTAGGTAAAATAAACCTAAAATGGATGCATCATGAGTAATATTCTTATTCCTTATGATGGACATAGGGGGAAAGTAAAATAGCATTGTTATCTGATATATTTCCTCTATTTCTGGTTCATCTTAACAAGTGGGCAATATTAATGAAACAAATGTATCCTAACACAATGACTAGCTCAGCTACAAGCAAATTAAGTTCGACCACACTTAGCACCACTGATGAAGTAAAAATCGCATGATGACTCATATTCAAGGCACTCAAGGTACTTTATTACAATGATATTGAACAATAGCATCAAACTTATGCGAAGTGGTGAGGCCTTCTCCCACTATAAGTAGGGTCAGCTACATGAATTGTTGCTCAAATCCATGTTGAAAGATTCAACTATTTTTTACACTGGTTGTCGACAACCTAACACAACCCCCACAAGGAGGGATTTGAACCCTGATCTTTTGGGTGGTAAGCACACTGCACTACACTAGACCATTTAACTGGGTACAAGCATCAAACTTGAGCAATGAAAAAAAATCAAGAACTAACGAAAACTACTTTGTTTTTGGCAAAAACAGAGAATCATATTAAGTAAAAACAGTGCACATATTGAATAGAAAGAAACCACTGATTCACTGAAAGCTTGAAAGCCTTTTTACCAAAATTCTAATTTGAGATAACATGGCAATGCCACCCTATAAAGCTGAACAAAAATAAGGAGTCTCAGGTATGTAAGAGCATCCATGCACCTAAGACATACATAAAAGGTAAGTTGCATGTGAGTCCAGAGAATCTCATGTCAAGGTTACAGGAGCTGCTGTTGCACGATGCCCAAATGGGTCCACAAAGACAGCCTCAAAGAAGACATAAAAATCTGCTCGCAATGTTTGAAAAGATGACATGAGCTTTGAAGACGACCCACATATTTTCCATGACACTGACACAGTACTCTACAATCATTTAGTTAGTACCATTGCTGGTGTCCTTTGCTTGTTGAACCCCATCAACATTATTGTTCTCGTTAGGAGAAACGCTCTATTTTCAAGTTTGCAGGTAACATAACGTGTCATTTCATTTCGGTTAGCCAACTATGTTGGGAAAATGGCCATGCAACCAACCACTATGGAATCAAGTTCAAGAAGAGAAAATGCATATTAACAGTGGTCGATAGCCTCTCATGAAAAATCACTAAGAAGAAAAAGTGCAAATTGTTTCCTGCTCTATTTCTTTGTGTGGGGGAGACAATGACTACTCCCCTCTAATTATAGATCTGAATATAAGAGTCATAGTTTAACCTGTTTGAGGACAATTGAATGCGAGTATACGAAATTAGAATTAGAAACACACTTTATTTAGTACTCCTGGCCCTAACACTTTATTCAAAAGATATTTTCCCTTAAATAATCTGTTTGTTACACGTGCCTAACTCAGCTGTAGGACCAGGTATTATTATACCATCTACTGGATGGTCACTGTCAGATGCAGTTGTTTCCGTAGGATGAACATGATGCGCAAAGTATGACTGGGAAGAATCCAAACTCTCCCAGCTGTCTAGTAAAGCATGTGCCTAAATTGGATGGTCCTGCTCTCTGTGCACATTTCTCGGTGGGGTCCATTCATTTTATATGCATTAAATTCAATCCCCTCCCTCCTCCTAGCAATACGATGCCAATTCCAACATGGACATGCCTAATAACTTAAAAGAACTATCCTAAAAAAAGGAAATATACACATATAACTAGCAATGCCTCGCCTAGATGCCGCCACCCTCTCATACTAGTTCAATGGTGATAAATGTTCAATGATGCCAAACGTTCAGCATATCCTACTCTCTCTTTTTGCATGAGCTGCTTTTATTGGCATCTGCATCTCTATAGAGAGCTAGAGTAAATTGGTATAAGAATCTTTGCATTTTAAAATTATCCATAGGTCTTAGGTAAATCCTCCATGCGCATCTGTTTGCGTTGGGCTCGCATTTCTCTAACAAAAATCTGGCAGTATAATTCTTATGCTCAAGTCTTGTAGTGCATTAAGCGAGATAAAGATAGCTCACAAAAATAATACTTAATGTCCCCACTTGTTTGATTTTACGACAACATCACCGAACTACTCCGAATGCGCTGAAACCATTCGTTTTCATACAAAGCAATGACAAGTCAAAGAGACTATATAATACTAAATGTCCTAGTGAATTCAAGTTGGGACACAATATAAAGGACCACACCCACAGTGAGAATTTAACCTATGAGAAAGTTTGCATTCAGTGTCATTTGTGAAATTAAAAGTAGCTTGAGAAAAGTAAGAAAAATCAATCAGTTGAGGTCATTCTCGAGTTTGCAGTTTCAAAGGATGAAGAGATAGTTGTCCTTGCCATAGCCGTCCTTATGCCCTTGCCATAGTTGTCCTTATTTCCTATCCCAGTCTTACTATATATCTAGGATTGACTTGAGTGTATCTTTCTTACATCCCTTAAGTGGATATTCCCTTGATTTGTAATACTACCAGGACAGACAGGATAGCATTTCATTCAGTCTCTCATCTCAAGCAAGAATGATGTTTATTTTCTCAAGAGATATAGAATGGGAAGGAAGAGTCATCCCCAAACATTGAGGTAAGCATACAAGGTCGATTGAAGTCATTCAGAAAAAGATCTGATTCATTAGTATAATTCAAACAGTTTAAGATTGAAACCTATAATTTACTAAAAAATTAAAGAAATACTACCAGATGCACCCTCCACAAAAATCACTTAAATAAACATCTATTCTTGTTTGTTGGAGTATATGTGTTATGTGTCACTTATGGAGTAGATGGGTAAATGGATCACTTCAGGATCCATTTATCACATCCCAGTGTTTAGCCCCACATCTACCAGTGGTGGGACTTGGAGGCTCTATGGAGACTATATAAGAAGCCCCAGACCTCATGTATCTAGTGAGAAATTCAATAAACACATCAACCCTTTGAGGCGTTCTCTAGTGGTTTCATCCCGCTCCTTAGGAAGTAAGGTTCAACATAAAATCCCATGTTCTCAATGTTTTATTCTTTTATCTATAATTCCACTTTTGCATTATATTTTCTAACTTGGTATCAGAGCGGGTTCGATTCTCGAGGATGATTATTTTATGTCTGAGATTCGATTATCAGAGCGAGATTTGTTCTTAAAAGTTATGTTGGAGATATGTTCATCAGTTTAGGTTTTCTGGAACCCTAATATTGTCCGTGCACGTTCCATTATTTTATGCATATTTACATGAAGATTGTTGCCGATATTTCTGAAAAAAATTAGGGTTCCATTCTGAAATGATAATTTCCAAGTGGAGCCCCATCACCGTGGCCACGCGCGACTCCAGATCCAAGCCTCCAGAGCACCATTAGCACAACACCATCGAATTCTAGGGTTCCCAGATTTCTAGGCCTTCGATTTCTAAAGGCCGAACCCAAAGTGAAGATGGTCGCACTCCTCCAACAGCGCAAAGAGATTCAGATCTCATGAGGAGCAGTCCTCCTGACGGTGGTACCCACAACAGAAAAGAAAAAAAAGGGTGACGAGGTGGTGCCACCCATTTCCAGCAGTGCGCTGCCCTTCCCTTCGGTAGGTGGAGCCCCATTGCACTTCCCGCCACTCCTTTGATCTCCAGCAGACGCAGGCAGCTACTCTCCTCTAGACCACCTCCATCGACGGGCGGTGGCACCTCTCTACTTCCAAGCTCAGGCAGCAACGACGCACCTCCGTCTAGAGAGGTTCCTAAGAGACGGTGACATATGCTCCAACAGGTCTCGTGAAGCCCTCCTGCAGGGGCGCATCATTCTCCAGGCGACGACGGTATCCAGGCTATCCCCCAAGCGAAGCCGCTCCAGATTGCCCAGACGATTTCTACCTGGACTTCTTCCACGATTCTCCAGGCGGTGAAGTCATGCTCTAGATTCTTTGAAGGACACGGTGGCAGGATCCCATCAAGAGGTTTTGGGGTTTCCCCGATTTTGGGAAGCCTAAAGGTGAGAGGGGTCTGCATATTTAGGCCCAAACAGGGCCGAAGAAAAAATAAAAAATGAGGCCAAGTTGTTGGTCCAACTGTGGGCTTGTCTTCCGCATTTAAAAAAATGAGAGAGAGAGAGAGAGAAAGGGCCCAAGTGGGCCAACTTTAAAAAATGAAAAGTTAAAAGAGTGAATTTGAAAAAGGTGTATACAAAAAAAACGTACGTGATGAAAAAATGAGTCGGCTATTTAAAAAAAAGAAAAGGAAAGGAAATAACAAAAAATGATTTGAAAAAAAATGACTAAAAAAGGAAGCTGGATATATATATATATATGATCAGCTTATGTGACGTTTTGTTGTTTCCCTATTTTCTTATCTTCTCCCAACTTTGGTCGATGTCATTGTTTTCCGACCAGTATGAGAGAAAGGGGAGTATTAATGTAGAGTTCTACAGGCTAGAGTGTCAGATTCTCCAGATTCTAGATTCGGATGAAAGATTGAGGCCAGACAGATTTCCAGACTCTACAGTTCAGTTTCAGACTCTGCGAATTGGTTCAGAGTCCAAGTTTGAGGCACTCCAATTGATCACGAATCAAAAGTCGTTCGAGCGAAATCGACCAAAAGTCGATCGTACCATAATGCGTGCCACGGAAAAGCCACGACGTAAATTTGGAAATCGTGAAATAAACCGAGACCACCTAAAAATCCGATTCGACGAAATAAGACCAACAAAATCGACCGTTCGACATCAATCGAAAATCATTTGATATTTTAAAATCGTGAAATTTAACAATAAATCAAAACAGTAACTCGAAAATTTCGAACATCCAAACCCGATCAAAAGTATATCAATATTATATTCATATTGATCGTCATTTAGAGATGATCAAAAGAGATAGTGTGCATCGAAATCCAACATCCAAGGCGCGAATGCGGTCAATTTTAACATTCTAAATAAATAAGAGAAAATGGTTTAAAAAAATTAAAGTATTTAAATTTTTAGTCTAGTTAAACAGTAGCAGTAGTATTGTCGTTGTGCAAAAAAATCCAAAAAAAGTAAAATATAATAATTAATTATAACTATGACATCAACATGGTGACATCAGCATGTTGATGTCACCAATGATGTCATGGCTAAATGTAAAAAAAATTATTATATCATAGATGGAGAAAGGTTCCAAGAACCTTCCCATCTTATATCCCATCTCTCCAAACTCTCAAGTCTCCAACGTTAAAACCTTCTCTTCTTCTTCCTAATTTTCCATTTCCAACACAGTCTTTCCTCCATCTTCTCTCCCAAATTCCCCTCTCATCTCTCAAAATTTCCCCAATTCTCCATCGAGTAGAGCCCCAATTCTCCCTCCTATCTTCAAATTTGCTACAACAATAGCTGTTGTTACTGACCAACAACCATTCAAGCTATTGCATGCAAGGATCTTCTTCAGATTTGAAGAAATAGATGGATTCCCTCCTTATCTCTTGTTGTCATACATGTGTACAATCCTTCTCCTCCCTCCTTGCTGCCAATTCTGCAATCTTACTAGGGATGAAAACGAATGTGAATATATTCATATCTGATCCTCTATTGTATTCGTTTTATACATATTTTGACATTCGTATTTGTATTCATTTTAAAATTGATGTGGATATGGATATCAGACATTCGTCAATATTCGCATTCGTATTCGTATATTCGTTTTCATACAAAAGTATAGTAATAGATTTATTTATACCTGTGTGTAACAACATTTTATGATTGCATTCACCATTGTTGATATAATTGTTATGTAATTACTATATTTAGTAGATCTATTTTATGTGTAAACAATCTTAAACATGTATATTTTAGTTAATCCATCAAATATTTTTGTTATTATTCATATCCGATTCGTATTCGTTTTACATTCGTATTCATTTTTAAGGATATGTTAACACATTTTTTACATCCGTCAATATTCGTATCCGCATTCGTATTCGTATTTTAAAATGGATAAGGATATGATTATACCTATATTCGTATCCATATCCGACCGTTTTCATCCCTAAATCTTACATGATTCGGATGATACTTTCAGTCAATGGGTTATAGTGAATCTCATCTCTTTTTATTTGCTCCTGCATGTTGCTCATATGAAAGAAATTGTAAACTCTAAATCTGCAACTATTTGATAAATTGAGAATTTTCTATGATTTCAAAATCTGATTCAAAAATTGAATTTAGAGATTCTGAAACTTTGAATCTGTTGTTGTTTGATAAATTCAGAATTTTCTGTGATTTCAAAATCTGATTCAAAAATTGAAATTTGAGATTCTGAAATTATGAATAAGTTATTATTTGACAAATTGAGAATTCTTTGTGATTTCAAAATTTGATTCAGAAAAAATTAATTTAGAGATTCTGAACTCTGAATCTACTACTTCTTAATGAATTGATGAATTTCAATTATTTTAAAAATCAGTTCCAAAAAATTAAGTCAAAAATTCTGAAACTCTGCTACTTGTGCAATAAATTGGGAATTTTGTATGGTTTAAAAAAAATGATTCAGAAATTTAGTTTAGAGATTCTGGAAATTCTGATGTTTAATAAATTGAAATTTGTTCTACGATATATATAAAAATATATGTATATATATATGTATATATTACTTTGGTTAATTCTTTGCTCATGTTCGAAATTAAAAAAATTGTTTATGGAATTATAAGTTGATTACAGCTGAAGTTCTAAATAAAAATAATACTTGGTTAATCCTCTGATCGTAATCAAAAACAACCCTAGATCATATGCATACATATTTCCAAAGAAAGCTTTCTTTTTAGAAAGACAAACAAGTTTTCTTTTTGGAAAGAAAAACAGTGACTATTCGAGACTTTTTATATGACTCCTAATTCTAAGTTAAACCCATTTCTGATGGATGTCTTGGGCTTTAGAAACACTGGCGATGTTATGATTATGATAACTCATGTTATGGCTTTCAATTCCAGCGAACTCCTGTGAAGTGGTATTTGAAATATTATATCCCAACTGGCCAATATTGGTATTTTCCATAAATTCTGTCTTCGAGATTTACTATCAATATATGAACCAAGTACTTTTCAGTGCTAATCATTGCTGAGCATTTCTCTCACTCCTAGTATACAACTCTCTCCATATCAAATATGTTCTATGGTTACAATAACGCACCAGCATAATATCCATCAGTCAAAGTTGGGAAATAAAAATCGCAGTTGTTATAGAGTGTTTAAAGAGCATCTTACTATTGAAATTCTTAATCTTATACCTTTAGATCATCATTAGGTTATTACTCATGACTTTATAGAAATTTTGAGACATAAATATTAGGATTTGGACAGTTTTCTCAGTTGGAACCTAACAAATTATTGCTAATATCATCATGGCTATTAATCTTGTCAATTAATACTTTATTATAAATCGCTATTAAGAAGAGTGTCGACAAAATGCCTAGATATGAAAGGTTAACCATAATGGACATTAAGAAAGATGAGGAATTAAGCAAGAAATGGTATATCTGAGATAATAATGAGTTATGCCAGTCATGGTGGCCCTTACACCTGACTGTGCGAGGGTGTGGTGACCCTCAACTGGGCAGAAGATAGGAAGCCCAGTTCGGGCAGTGGCCGCCAAGTGTGCGGGTATAGGATTCCAGTCCATTTTACGATTTTTACGCGAGCTCATAGTGCTTTTACGTCTCATTGGGGTCCAAACTTTTGACCAGCTCCGTTGACCCTCTGTTTTACGATACCCATGCGGGGGATCCTCGATTTTAGTTCGTACGAGCTCGTCTACCCGTACCGATCGGGTCCGTCTAGAGTAACTTTTCCGGAGAGTCTCTCTCACCCATCTTAGTGGTGCAGTTTTGGAGTATACCTATCCCTCTAATGGACCGCACTTCCATTTAGAGGCCGAGACGGAAGAGTCTCTTAGGAGACTTCCTCACCGCTTTAGTTTTGGTTACTTTCCGTCAACAGGCTTGGCAATGCTACATCTGAATCATGTAGGGTTACATTGAATGAGTTACAGTAGAATACGACTAAAAGTTGAGATCAGTTATGGTGGTACTGATTAGAGTTGACTACAATCAAACCTAGCATAGAATCATTAATCATTATCAACCAATTACTACCATGAAAATATACTAAGTTAGTGGATGTGTTGGGAACTTAGTTAGGATGCACTATACCCATTGCATGCCTATGGAGGCACCCCAACCCTAAGGCACTCTTCACGCTTTAGAGTCATAGTGTGAGACCACACACAGACCAAGACCACATACTATCTACTAAACTTGTGAATGTAAATAAAATCAAGAAAACATTTCCAACCTTATCTTTCCCATTATCAAAATCCATATTTAAGATCTCTAAATAACAAGAGATTAATAAATATATATGAGTCATTAACAAACGATATAAAAATATGACATATAAAAGGTAATGGGTAAAACTTGGCCATTCCTTCACGGTAATTTGAAAAAAATTTCATAACAAGTAGTTGTAAATTTTTAATTGCTTATACCTTACTACTTGTTTCTTTTGCAACTACTTTAATTGTTTGTTTATTTAACAAGATTTTGGGATATACCAGCGCCCGCTGACGTCTCTTGTACCTTTCATGTGTGGCAAGCAAGCAGTCTGCAACTCAGTAGCCAGTTGATGATTACAGATATCCTTTGTTATTCTAGACGGTGCAGTTACTTTTGTCACAGTATTTGTTTAGTTATGATGTAAAGTATTTTTCTTTCTCTTCTGAATATTTTTAGGAATACATGTATTTACTGTCAACTCTTTTGTACATGTTGTAGAAATATATGAATTAATGAAATGAAATTTTGGTGGAACATCTACCTATTGTTCCATTGTTGTGAATATTGATTTGAATGTCATTGCAGAAACGCGGAAAATTTCCCTGTATTTTCAATTAACTTGTACGATCTTTTGTGAATATAAAATCACGAATGTGTTGTAAACGAGTACCCGGATCCAAGAGCATTACAGTTTGGTATCAGAGCCACGGTATCCCGATACACACATTCGCGATATTGCAATTTTGATCACATTAAATTCTCGAATAGCGATAGTCTTCTGACTTGTAGTAAGTCTAAGAAGGGAAATATGACATTCGAATTCAATAACACAGATGTCACCAATTTTATTAGTTTTCATATTATATCCCAAGAAGAGAAAAAACATATATCATAGTATCTGCGAACAATAAATTTTATGACTAATAATGGTTCTCATGCATAGCCATGACGTCCAGACCTCAAGATATGACTGACCGTTTGGAGCGCATTATGACCGCACTCACCGACCTCCAGCACCAACAGGCTACAATACGAGGTTAGCAGGATCATATTACTGGTATAGCAGACAGAGATTGCGGACCGACAGACCGATATGGAGATGAGGTTCGAGGAGCTGTCATATTACACCTACCATCCGTCTCAGGATGGAACCAGACAAGATCAACTTCAGTCGGTTCATGTACAGTAGCCTCATTTCGATGATCCACATGAGGAGATGACAGAACATGGAGCAGAGGATGGAGAATATAACAGGGAGAAGGACCATGTAGACTTTGCAGAGCAGGACACACCCTAGTACTCAGCTATCCACAGGCACCAGTCAATTTTCACCTCTTACTAGCGAGCCAATGTGCCCATGTTTAAGGGCACCAGGATGTCAGATGTGGCAGAGCCGTGGCTCAAGAGGGTCATGAATGTGTTGAGAATGATTCGCGTACCACGAGATGCGTGGCTATCTTTCATGGAGTATCCGCTGATAGATTTCGCAGAGAGATGGTGGGAGGTAGTAGTTTCTGAGTTAGGATGCAAACTTACATGGGATGACTTCGAGACGAGATTCAGATCCCACTTCTTTTCTGCGAAGTGAAGGAGTCCCAGCGTCGTTTGTTTGTAGAGCTTCGTCAGGGACGGATGACAGCTAGAGATTACTTCGTCTGATAAACCAAGCTGTCTCGACACACTCCAGCAGCCGTCGCATTTCTAGATGAGAATCTGGAAAAGTTCATTAGAGGTATGCGAGAGGAGGAGAAGCTGGCCAGATTGCACATCACTTCCATCTCCGAGGCTACAGACACAGCGAAGAATTTTGAGGATATCCGTGAGAGACGTTTCGGGAGTTCGTCAGGAGCGATACCTAGACCACAGCAATCATTTGGGCAATACGTCGACCATTCCAGCAGTAGAGGTCAGCCAGGCGGCTCTGACCTACAAGTTCGTCATTCTCAAGAAGTGCTCGCTCATCTCCATCAACTACTTTAGGAGGAGCACTTGCCTGACATGACACCGATTCAGCACGGCCATATGGATCACAGCGAGCAGATAGACCCCCAGCAGGACCGACTCGGAGCACAAACACGATCACTCCATCTACTCGACCAGTTGGGGACAATATCGATCTCAGTTCCTACAGGCTTCTGGAGAGCATCGACCACAGCCACAACCTTTAAGGAGTTTCCGTGGTAGGAACTCCAACTTCAGGAGGTCGTCGAGATAGACACAGATCGTGGCAGGTTTCGATATTGCACCAGCTAGACAGGGTCAGATACACGCAGTGATAGAGGAGCATGCCCGTTCAGCAGCTACTGTGGTGAAAGGTATGGTCTCAGTCTTGGATCGACCTTTCCATGTTTTGTTTGATTCTGGAGCGACACATTCTTTCCTCGCATCGAGATTGCAAGCTTCATTAGGAAGAGTCGCAAAAATTCTATCTTCTGTATATCACATCAGAAGGCCAGGTGGCCAGTTGTTTATCATTTTACTAATAATCAGGTACTTTTCAGTACTGATTGGCGGTTATGAGATGATCACAGATTGTCTACTACTACAACTTGATGAGTTTGAATTGATTCTAGGCATGGATTGGTTATCAATGTTGTTGATTACTTTAGGAAGACAATTGTCTTCACGATTCCAGGTATACCCGAGTTTACTTTTAAGGGTAAATTACACGACTCCAAAATAGAGTATATTTTAGTGTTAAGAGCTAAGCGACTTGTTGATCAGGGATGTGATTCATATCTAGTATTTGTTCGAGAGGTATCTGATCATGAGCCCATAACACAGGACATCAGAGTGAGTATCAGACTACCCCGATGTATATCCTGATGAGTTGCCAGGATTACCTCCTGAGAGAGATCAAGTTTGAGATCACATTACTACTTAATACACAACCGATCTCGATGGCACCATATTGTATGGCACCAGTTGAGTTGAGAGAGCTAAAAGTACAGTTGCAGGAGTTACTTGACTTGGGATTTGTGAGGCCGAGCACTTCATTTTGGGTTGCCCCAATGCTATTCGTCTGGAAGAAGGATGGATCTATAAGATTATGCATTGACTATCGGCAACTGAGCAAGAGGACGGTGAAGAACCATTATCATTTGCCATGCATTGATGATTTGTTTGATTAGCTTCAGGGAAATTCAGTGTTTTCGAAGATTGACCTTCGATCAGACTATCATCAGCTGAGGATTCGAGAGTCCGGTATTCCGAAGACAACTTGCAAGACTCGTTACGATACTATGAGTTTGTGGTGATGCCATTTGGGCTCACCAATGCAGCTGCAACATTCATGGATATGATGAACCTAATTTTTCATCCATAGTTAGATAAATTTGTAGTGGTATTCATTGATGATGTGATGATATATTCACGGAATGAATGTGATCATGCGAATGATCTGAGGATTGTCCTAGATACATTGCGAGAGCATAAGCTATAAGCCAAGTTAAGCAAGTGTGAGTTCTGGTTATCCCAGGTCTCATTTCTAGGGCATGACATTTCTGGAGCAGATGTCGTAGTTGATCCTGTGAAGATTGAGACAGTTATGTCTTGGGAGCAGCCCAAGACAGTTACTTAGATTCAGAGCTTCCTCAGATTAGCGGGCTATTATAGATGCTTTGTCAGTGGATTTTCTCGAGTTGTTCGCCCTCTGACACAATTGACACAAAAGGGAGTTCCATTCATTTAGGATGAATCATGTGAGTAGGCCTTCAAGACACTAAAGGAGAGATTGACTACAACAACAGATGCATCTGGAGATGTTTAGGAGCAGTGTCGATGCAGAGAGGTCATGGGATTGCTTACACATCACGACAGTTGAGACCGCATGAGCAAAATTAACCTACCCATGACTTGGAGTAGGCAGCAGTTGTCTTCGCTTTGAAGATCTGACACCACTATCTTTATAAGGTAAATTTCAAGATTTTCATTGATCACAAGAGCTTGAAGTACATATTTGATCAGAAGGATCTGAACATGAGACAGCATAGGTAGCTCGAGCTACTGAAGGATTATAGCTGCACGATCTCTCACCGTCCCGGCTAGAGAAGCATTGTAGCAGATGCGCTTAGCAGGAGAGCTCATGTTGAAGGTACGACGAACTGGTTATACACATGGGATATGCTCGCAGCTTTGACTGATTCGCATCCTCAGTAGAGTGCATCCATATTCATAGTCGTGCCTCCACAATTCAGCAGTTTGTGGGATCGCATCGTAGAAGGCCAAAAGTCGGATCCTTGGATCAAGATAGATACATGCGTGCTATCAATGATGAGATTGATGATTTTGTTGTGACAGAGTCTATTTTGTGGAAGGTAGGTCAGGTCATTGTGCCCAATGATGAGGAATTACGCAGAGATATTCTTGATGAGGCACACAGTTCACAATTTTCTGTTCATCCTGGCAGCATGAAGATGTATCATGATCTGCCTTGACATTTCTGGTGGGATGACATGAAGCACGATGTGGTTTAATATGTTAGCAGATGCATGACCTGACAGATGATCAAGGCAGAGCATAGGAGACCACTAGGGCTATTGTATTCTCTCCCCATTCCCGAGTGGAAGTGGGAGAGTATCTCCATGGATTTTGTCACAGGTTTGCCGAAGATACCAGGTGGTCATGATCCTATTTGGGTTGTTGTTGACAGGTTGACCAAGTCAGCCCATTTCATACCTGTCAACATGACCTATACACCATCAGTTTGTCAGGCTATATGTGCAGAATATCATCAGACTTCACGGTATACCACGCGAGGTGGTATCTAACAGAGACTCGAGGTTTACGTCGCATTATTGGCATCATTTCATGTCAGCACTACATCCAGAGCTGAAGATGAGTTCTGCATGCCATCCACAGACCGACGACAGAGTGAGCGCATCATACAGACGCTTGAGGATTTACTTCGCGCATGCACTTTGGAGTAGAAATGATATTGGAAGGACCATCCGCCTTTGATTGAATTCACGTACAACAACAACTATCATTCCAGTATCTGCATGGCACCATTCGAAAAATTTCCCGGTATTTTCATATAACTGGTACGATCTTTTGTGAATGTAATACTACGAATGTGTTGTAAACGGGTGCCCGGATTGGATAGGGACCCCAAACATCACAATTGATTAAGAAGAAAGGGACAGATCAATGTGGCTTGATCCTAGGTGGAAAGGATGATCGATGATGTTTTCCGAACTCGACAGACTTCATAATCAAACAGTTTTAGTGAGGCAAGTTCAGGAAACATATGGGAAAGTACTTTAACAGAAGGGTGATCAAGCCACAAATGCCATAGGAATGAGTCAGTGGAAATGGAGACTGTACCAACAAAGATAAAATCAACAGGGATATCAAAGTAGTAAATATTGTTTTCCTATTGTCCCCCATCAAATATTTGCAGTCTAGATGTATTGAAAATAGTAATGGAACTTATCAAAAATTATTCGACAGTTTAATTCAACACATAGCTTATGAATTGATAATAAGTTCATAGGAAAATCCACTACACAATAAACACCAGAGAGCCTAAGCTTGGACGAAAACTCCATCATCCAGATGGTGGTGACAAGAGAATGGGCACTGTTGGCTAGTTGAATCGTCTTCACAGTGGAAGAAGGTTGAGAAGAGGTCAGAAGACTGCCTTCTCCAGTCAAACGAGTAGATGTATCGGAGTCAATGATCTAAGTTGGTGTTGTGGAAGAATCAGTGGGTTGCAATATATGAGGTAACAACAATATGTGTAGTAGAAGTATCCTCATTGGGAATAGAATTTGCAGAAGCTTCATCAAATAGGTGATAGAAGTCCCCTTACCACCGACGAACACCTTAAAGGACCGAAACCAAAGCACGTAGTTATGGGTACCCTTGAGTTTGATAGAAGTACCATGTACCATCATAGACGACGTAGTATGCAGGATAGGATTTGATGTCGTCATGGTCTGATAGAGAGATCAAAAGATTGTTGTAGAGCTTTAAACTCGCATGAGACAACCACCTTGTTTGTCGTTTTAAGATCCCAACGCAAGTGTTGGACATATCAACTGTAGATAGGACACTCAATAGGTCTATACATCGCAGCAGGACCCTCAATAGGTCTATATAGATCAGTTGGCGGCACTTCAAGGTGCCGACACCTTTGATAGCTGTAAAAGGTGCTTGATAGCCCTAGAAGGGGTTGGCTGCACCACAGGGGGTGTTGGCAGTGGCTTAGATGGCAATGAGAACTCTTGATCAGGTGAATATATGGCAATGCCACCCTCTGCAGTCCTTAGCTTAAATTAGCCGTATCCCCCAGCTACGAATATCTATTCACACCTAAAATATATTAAATAAATGGTATAAAAATAATATATTATACCATTGTATCATCTTAAAATTATAAACTACTCAACTATTAACTTTTTCAAACTTCAATACAATCATATCACAATAACTACTCACTTTTCCAAACTTCAATATAGTCACATCACAACAAACCCACTCAACCCCTAACACTCTATCTAAACACCAAAACACAAAAACGGTTTACCCTCCCCCAGTTTAACCCGGTAACCAAATGCACTTTTTAGGTATATAATAAAAGGTAATTTAGCTGGATCCAGAGATTATCATCTCGAGAGAAAGGAGTCACAGTATTTTCACGGCCATTAAAGGAGTCGCAGTATTATCATGGTCATCCAATGCATCTGCAGAAGCCCCGATGGTTACAACCAGAAATCTATTTTCCATAGCTCCCCGCACCCCCCCCCCCAATTTACCATTGCACTTTATATCCCGTCCATACTAATATCAGAACCCAGTGCATATTGAATGGTAAGCCTTGCAGTCTCCTGTAAGGAAAGCTGATCCATTGGCAACTGCTCATGCACCACACACCAAATCATTTGATAAATCTTTATCTTTATGACATTTTTTGTCTCGATAATAAATGACGGACAAGGTCACAACATGTGTATAACTCAGGGTGTACTTTTGTACCTGATCTTAATGATGTTGGGGCCAATGTCCTTGGGCACAACTTGCTTAACAGTCACTGGCAAGTGGGCTCGTGGTTGTTGGATGCATGAGATGCTGAAGAAAGGTGCTCAGCAACAGTCAAACTCCTGTAGCTGTTTATTAACGCATGTGCTCAAACTGGAAGGTGCATTTCTCCATACACTTTGGTTAAAGGGGGACCTGTCACTCTTTCCACCTTAAGTTCGATCCTCTTCCTAGCAACGTGACGACTGCTCCAATATAGAGGTGTCACAACTAAAAGGAATTACCCAACAACATGGATGAGAATCAATCCATGAAGACTTGAAGCTGTCACATTGCCAACTAATTAGGCTGCCAGAGCGCCATTGTTTTCGGAGAATTGGCTGGTCCATTCTCTTTGGTTCAACTGAATGAATGTCCAACTGTCATCTGAGAAAATGGGCTAGAGGTAGAATGTTAAAAAGGAGCAATTTTGTCCTGCGATTTTGTCTACAAGTAAGCATTAGGCACTAGGAAGCTTCTCTTTTTAAGATCCATCAACTTAAAAAAGCAAAAGATACAAAATGGGCTATCTTTTGTTGTTTTCTTCTTCCATCAGTTTATCATTTGATCATTCTTCAAAAAAAATAAAAAGTCATGCATTTCTTTTTGTAGATATGATTTGATCCTAATTTTGGAATCCATCCTAATCATAATTGATTGAAGGATCCTTTCCGATTCCGAATATTTCTCAACATGTCTGTTCTTCCCATTGGGGGAGATTTAAAGATATTCTTATTTTAGGAGATTTGGGAAATCTGCATGTTTAGAGAGATTTGACAATCTATCTATTTATGGAGATTTGTCTGTATGAGATACTATGTAAACCCCCCATAGGATTAGTGTTTTAAATCATCTCTATGTACTCCAGTTCTTCCACCATATTGAAGATATCAACCGCCGCCGCCAAGAACGTAGCCCAGTTACGGGTGAATCTTGTATATCATGTGTTTTGCACTTGCTTGATTGATCGTTTGTGAGTGTTCCGCTTCTGTGATTCACAACAAATCGGTATCAGAGCATCAAGTTCCATCAGGATCATCAAGCAAGATGATGTCGCAAAATCTAAAGATCGAAGAGTTCACTGACATGAACAGGTTTGGCCTTTGCAGGTAGTTAAGCAGTAGCCCCTTAGGGGTAGGCAATGGTGAAGTTTAGGAGTTGTGGTTTTGCAATCTAAGGTTCAACTCAAGGTAGAGATTGTTGATAATGCCTTGAAACCTACTATCTGAATAGGAAGCATCGGTTATTATGCTATTCGAGGATTCAATTTCAAGGTAGAGATCTTTTGATAATGCCTTGAGTCCTACTAACCAGATTTGAAGCATTTCTACTATCCGAGGATTCAAATCAAGGTAGAGATTATTGATATGATTTGAATCCTAATTTTGGGATCCATCCAGAACATAAATGATTGGATGATCCATTCACATTCTAGTTATTTCCTAACCCATATGTTCTTCCCATTGGGGAGTTGAGATATTCTTATTTTAGGGGATTTAGGAAATCTGCCTGTTTAGAGAGATTTGAGAATCTGTATATTGATGAAGAATTTGTTTGCATCAGGTACTATATAAACCCCTATAGGGTTAGTGTTTTGAATCATCTCTCTATACTCTAGTTCTTCCACCATATTGAAGAGATCCACCACTGCCACCGCCTCCAAGGATGTAGCCCAGTTACAAGTGAACCTTGTAAATCTGTGTTTTTCGTACTTGCTTGATTGATCGTTTGTGTGTTCCGCTTCTGCGATTTGCAACACTTCTGTTATTAGTTTCTTGGGTCAAATGTGAATAGATCTTGGTTCATTTCAAACAATGGAAAAAAATCAGGATGATATTTTTCCTATGACAGAGCTTGAGAATTGTTCCTATGACTTTTAAATTTGAAATAAGATGGTGATGCCACTCTGTAAACCTGAACAAAAATTAGGCATATCTCATGTAAGAGAATATATTGCACCTAAGACATATATACATAAAAGGTAATTCGCATGTACATCCAGATATTCTCTTCTCAAGGAGAAAGGAGATGCTGTTGAGGATGCCAAGATGGGTACATGCAAACTCGCTTAGAGAAGACAAACTAAAAACCAGCTGCCAATGTTGGAAGTGATGAAACGAGATGTGAAGATGGCCCGGAATATTTTCCATTGCATGGTATTTATAATCCTTTAGTACGTTTGTCAACGTCCTCTGCTTGTCGAAGTACATCAGTCTTGTGTTTCTCATCAGGAGAAACACTTGTTTTTCAAGTTTCCGTGATCAGTAACATGTTGATTTCTATAAAAATATGTCAAATCCTTTAGGTGAGTCTTCTATGTTGCAATCAACTATCATGGAAGCAGATGACACATTACTGGCAGTGGTCCACCACTTGTTCTGATCATGGTAAAAGAAAGACAAGTAAGAACACCAAGTATAATTTTTTTTGTTGCAATCATCTCTCTTCTTCTTTGTTATTTCAAAATGAAAGTGGTCAATAACTCCACCCCTCTATTTATATATGCAAATAGGAATTTGATAGTCCTACCTTTATTAGGACTTTATACTGGAATAATACTAACAAATTAGAATCTAGACTTGAATTTGTTCAAGAATCCAGATACTAACACTTATCTAAATGCCATGTTTCATCTTGACGATAAACGATAGGTTTGTTTAGAACATGTGCCTAACTCGGATGTAGGATCAAGTATTCTTGTACCATCTGCTCGAAAATCACTGTCAAATGTGGTCGCCTATATAGGAAGCACAGGGTGCAACAGTATTAGGAAGAATCCAAAAGCTTCCAGCTGTCTATTATAGCATGTGTCTAATTTGGAAACATTTCTCTATGTACATTCATTAGTGTGAGGTCCTTTCACTTTATATGCATTAAATTCAATCCACCTCCTCTTAACAATGTGGTGCCAATTCCAACATTGACATGTCTAATAACTAAAAGCTGTCCACAAGGAAGAAATACCCAAAAATAACTAGCAATACTTCTTATGCCCTCAGATCTTCAACTGGTTCAACATTTCCAAATGTTTAATAACTAGCTCCATGGCGCCAACCATTCTCTCTTTTATGCATGAGATGCTTTTTATTGGCATATGCATCTCTATAGATTATTACAGTAACACGATAAAAAAACCTTCACATATTTTAGACATTTGTCCATACATAGGTAAATCCTCCATGAAGCATCTATATGCTTTTGACCCACATTTTGTCTAACTGAAACCTGTAAGTGCTGTTATTATGTTCTCGTATTTGCTAGCATATAGTGCATTTGGTGTGATAAGTGGAAAGCCAAAATGTTAGTTCACAGAAAAGTCCAACATTATAGGCTTCTCGTAATGAAGAAAACCTAATACGGGAAGCCCCTCGCTAAGGGTGCCATTGCACTCTGTTTAGTCTTTGGGTTGATTTCAACAAAGTGCATGTGCGAGTGATATTTTTCTAGAGAATGAACCAAAGTAAGGGATTTTGGAATTTGGATTAACGTAATTATGAGACCTCCCAATTAATGCGTATTAAATTAGGTCTGAACTTAATGTGAATTTACACAAGCTGAGGAAACCAAAGAGGGATCAAAATGTAAGACAAATTATTGGCATCACTATAATCTGACTATGCTCATATTTGACTAAAATAATATAAAGAAGTATCGACTACTGATGATAATAACGGTTGGGAAAATAGAAAGAGTTGTTTATTCCATTAACCCTAGGCTCTCTTATATAGGAGAGTAGCCTATGGATAAATTACATAAGACATTCATAAGTAAAGGGAATTAAGAAACAATACAGGAAACAAGAAATAAATAACGTTACATGAATATATCTCTACACTCCCACTCAAGATGGGGCATAGATGTCAATCATGCTCAAGCTTGGACGAGCACTTCTGAACAGGTCCTCTGAGTAAGGCCTTGGTGAAGATATCTGCAGTCTGGTGCCTTGAGCTGACATGAGATGTGGAAATAAAACCCTTCCGAATCATATCTCGTATATAGTGGCAATCAACCTCGATGTGCTTGGTGCGTTCATGAAATGCTGTATTATTTGCAATAAATATAGCAGCTTGATTGTCACATACCAGTACCATAGGAAGGGGAACCTCTATATATAGATCTGTAAGAACAGCTCGAAGCCACATCATTTCTGTACTAACCTGCGCCATAGCCCTATACTCAGACTCAGCACTAGATTTGGGTCTGGCTACAACAGTTTGCTTCTTGCTCCTCCATGAGACAAGAGAATCTCCAATATATACAGCAAATCCAGTTGTGGACTTCCTATCCTTTGGACATTCTGCATAATCTGCATCTACGCAGGCTGAGATAGTGACCTCCTTGCCTTTTCTAAACAATAGACATGTATCTGGGGATGATTTAAGATACCTGAGTATCATATGTATAGCAACCATATGGACCTGACGTGGTTGCTCCATGAACTAGCTCACATGACTAACCGCAAAATAAATATCGGGTCCGGTAATGGTAACATAAAGGAGCTTTCCTACCAGCTCTCTGTATCTCCTTCCGTCAACCTCATCAGTATCATCATCATATAGTTTCATGCTTGGATCCATGGGTTTGGTAGCAGGTCGACATCCAAGAATTCCCGTGTCACTTAGCAAATCAGTAACGTATTTCCTCTAGGTCATCACAAGCCCTTGTTGATTTCTGGCAAACTCCAGTCCCAGAAAGTATCTAAGGACTCCAAGATCCTTGTTGACAAATTTACGACCCAGAAGTTCTTTTTCCCTCTTGATTCCTTGTACATCATCTCCTGTAATAAGGATATCATCAACATACACCATAATTGCAATCATACCTCTGGATGTTTTCTGTATAAAAAGGGAATGATCTGCATTCGAACGTTTGTACCCATGTTTCTCAAACAAGTCAGAAAGCTTCTGGAACCAAGCTCTAGGGCTCTGCTTAAGGCCATAGATCGTCTTTTGAAGTTTACAAACCTGTGAACACTCCCCTTCAACAGCAAATCCAGGTGGTTGTTGCATGTAGACTTCCTCTTGAAGATTGCCATACAGAAATGTGTTCTTTACATCTAACTGAAACAACGTCCAATCTCAAATCACGACAATAGAGAGAAGAATCCGTAAGATGGATGACGAGCAACTGGTGAGAATGTGTCAAGATAATCCACCCCTATGTTTGAGTAAACCCCCGTGGAACCAGGCTTGGCTTGTATCTGTCGATGCTACCATCTGCATTTTGCTTAACTATAGACAGCCATTTACAGCTTACTGTAGACGCTCCAGTAGGAGCTGGGACGAGGCTCCAAGTGCCTCTCGATTGAAGAGCAGCCATCTCTTCTTCCATAGCCAACTGTCATCGACTGTCCTTCAGAGCCTCTTGATGATTCCGTGGAATGACCATGACTAATAATGCAATTGCAAAATTTCTGAAATCGTCAGTCAAGCGATCAAAGGAGACCATGGATGCTATATGATATGACGCACAACTATGCTTTTGCTTCCGAAGCGCAATAAAAGGTCCAAATCAGTAACCTCCACATCAGTCCCCTGTAAAGAATCCTGCTCAGGTAGACCATTAGACCAATCAATAGAATCTGTTTTCTCAGAACATAACTCATGCGTACTAGATGATGAGCGGCGACCATAAGCAGAAGCAGGCTGGCAGGTATAGTGGTGTGGAAATGGTGGAACAGGGACTGTAATAGGAAGTGGAGGTGGCGTAGGTAGCGGTGGTGGTTCGGCCACCAATATGAGAGAGGAAGAGAGGACGTGTGAAATATGAGAGAGGAGAGAGCTTATGATGTTTGTTCTTATTGTAACCCTAGAGAGCATGAGATGCCTTTCTTTATATAGGGTTTGGGAGTCCATGGATCTTAATCCATGGGACACACAAAATCAATGGATAGGATTGATTTGTATTTCTTTCAATGGTCAATATTGTTGTTGGTAAAAAAACACAACAACTAATTTAATTTAGATTAAATATATTTGATAAATCAAATATTATTCAATCCTAAATTAAATCACTAAAATAGGAGATAATGGAGATGTGGATCTCCACATTCCATAAGGAGCCATGGACGGCTACCAATTCCATGTTGGAATGGCTAGCCATCCACACTCCTGATTGGAATGTGAGATTCTCCAATGAAATCCAAGATTTCATGATTACTTATATCTCCAATCACAACAACAATTGCTATAAAAATATTCAACAAAAATAATTCACAATTATTTTGAGATATATTGCAATCTTGCCATTGGAAGTTTGTGAATCAAATCCACAACCCAAAACAAAAAGTAATTTACATTTTCAATTAATTATACAATGTGAATCAAATTCATACCAATACTTAATCAACAAATATAAATCATAATAAGCTCTCTTTAATACATTATAAATCATATTTATAACATATTTTGAATAATTGGATATTTCTATCCACATTATTTCTATCCATAATAAGTAAATCACATTTAATTATATTGGATCATCATTCATATGCATCCATTAATGTGAATCAAATTCTATCCATTTCTCAATGCTTAGATATAATTCAACTATGGAATTATTCTTGAACCCTTTCAAGATAATGCGCTTTCTCCGCAGATACTTGGAGATAAAAACAGGGCGATTGTATTGTTCCACGTATAATGACTTGGATGTTGAGATCTCATCTCAAATCCAGATCTCACGGACCTCTCATAGATGCTTGATTAAATCAAGACCACAAACTAATCTTCTCATTGAATCTGAATCTCATTCAGATCAATGTCCAACACTTGGACTAAGATTAGGTTCCTTCTCTACTGAGAGGAGTCACTAAAATCCAAACCTGTTTCATCACTCCCTCGTAATGGAAGCGTCATGGTTATACAATCGTTTATGATTAAATCACCCTCAGGTGTGGTAAAGGAGATGGTGGTGGTGGTGGTGGAATGTATATGCCTTCATCAGTGTCTGAAGACATCAACCGATCACCTGTAGGAGAAAAGTACATCACGGACTTGAAAAAGGTGACATCGGCGCTAACATAATACTTCCTGCGCATCTGATCATAACACATGTACCCTTTCTGTGTCCTGGAGCACCCGACAAAGACACACTTGACAGCTCTAGGAGAGAGCTTGTCAATACCTGGAGATAACTGGTGGACGAAGGCGACGGAGCCAAACACACGAGGAGTAAGTGAGAACAATTCCTTTTCAAGAAAGGCAAGACAGAAAGGAATTTTCTCACCTAAGACTGTAGAGGGCATGCGATTAATGACATAACATGATGTTAGAACAACATTGCCCCAAAAGGAATGAGGAGCACGACTCTGAATGAGAAGTGTCCTAGTGACATCAAGTAAATGATGATGTTTCCGTTCTGCAACTCCATTTCGTTGAGAAGTATGGGCACATGATGTTTGTGAATAATTCCTTGGGTGGAAAAGTAATTGGAGAGAGTATTAGTACAAAATTCCAAGGCACTATCAGTTCTCACAATTTTCACAGAAGCAGAAAAAACATTACGTACTTCGGTTAGGAAATTTTTGATAACATCGTCAGCTTCAGATTTATTCTTTAACAAAAGACCCAATACAGACGAGAGAAACCATCAACAGCAACTAGATAAAACCTGTGCCCCTGGTGATCAGGAACACGACTAAGACCCCAAATATCTATATGAAACAACTCAAAAATAGAGCTACTGCTCCGACTCTAACGACTGGTAAGGGCAGATCTATGATGCTTTCCCAACTGGAATGCTTCATATTGAAAAGACATGTGAGGCGAGATCTGGGGTAGAACACGACACGGTTTCTAGAGCGGGAGATGACCAAAGCGTAGGTGCCACACAAATGGTGAGACTGGTCCAGCGATAGAGAGGAGATTCTGGCATAGGGAGTTCGAATTAGACGATAGAGACCGCCCTGCTCACGACCACACCCGATCACTTTGCTCGTAAGGATATCTTGAAAAATAAGAGAGGATGGGTCAAAAATAGCTCGAAAATGTAAATCCTTCGTAATCTGACTAATTGACAACAAATTCACAGAGAAATCAGGTGCATGAAACACATTCTGTAGATGCATAGAAGGTGTCAAGCTAATATCCCCCTGACCAGTGATTGGGGAGTGAGTCTCGTCTACAATAACCACAGTGCGTCCTGGAGAAACCTATCTGTATGTTGTAAGTTGAACCCCGAGTCCACACAAATGATGTGTGGCACCGGAGTCCATAATCCATTCTATAGCATCAGATCCACTACTGCTAGTGAGTGCATAAGTGCTACCCGAGGTACTGGAGGAGGTTGAAGCAGTGACATCTGAATGACTCCCGGGGGCCGTTGAAGGTGGCATAGGATTGGAGGGAGGTATATTACCCCTCAATCGTGCTTCAAGATCATCAAAACGTTGATCCAAAGAGGAAGCAGCTGGGGGCTCAATCTGTTCATCCATTCGAGCAGAAGTAGGGAATCTATGCTTAGAGTAGCATGTATCCTCTGTATGTCCAGGACGATGGCAGAAAGTACACGGCTGACGAACACGACCTCCCCTGCCCCGAGGTCCATGACCACAAAACTGAGAAGGTCCTCCGCGACCTCGGGAAGCCGCCATTGCTGAGGATGTCTGACTGGCAGTAGAAGATGGAACAATAATACGAGTGAGTCAGCGGAAGGCTTCCTCCATAGGAGGAATAGTAGAATCTGCCAAAATCTGGGAACGGGTCGCCTCATACTCAAGATCAAGGGCTACCAGGAACACACCAACTATGGTGGCATCCCTATAAGTCTTCTACTGCTCGGGGGTAGATGTGAGAGGCATGAAGCTATATAGCTTCTCGAACATTCCTCGCATGGATGTATATAGTGAGTGGAGAGGTCGTCTATTCTGTTTGATAGTAAAGATATCATGTTTAAGTTGCAGAATTTTCGTCTCGTTCTCTGCCTGTGAATAAGTAGCAAGAAGAAAATCACACATCGCCTTGGCAGTGGGCTGATGGAGTATATCATTGGTGATCTATATTGCCAGTGTACCTGAAAGCCAAACCTTGGCATATGCATCATCGGCCTCCCATGAGGCGTTAACCATGGTCTTCTCAGCAGGCTCTTCCTCGGTAAGAATGTGTTTCTTACCGGTAGACTTCATCACCTGCATAGCCCACAATTCATAGTTTGACCCGTCCATTTTTACTATCGGCACAGGACCTATGAAGGCGCCTGTGGATGGAATATCAGCCTTGCTTTCTGACATGATGACAAGAGTAGACTAGGGTTGTAGACGAGATAGACTTTTGTCAACACTGATATACAAGGGTTCGGTTGCATGTGTAGACTCAAGTAACCAAACCCATCAAGACAACGAGAAGGGCTCGACGGAGGTCTAGGCGCAACGGGACCTAGACGGCGGGAAGGGCCCTAGGCGGCAAGCTACGGTAGCCAAGGTGGCGAGGGACCTATGTGGCGAGGGGCCTAGGAGGTAGGGGGCACATGGACCTAGGCGGCGAGGAGCCTAGGCGGCGAGAGCTCGGGGGCCTAGGTGGCGAGGGGCCTAAGCGGAAGGGCGCGGGGCCTAGGCGACAGCGAGGGAGCCTCGAAGGTGGACCTCAATGGCTAGGGAAGCCCGACGACGGCGGAGAGGTGCGTACGGGGAGGCTCGAGGCGGCGCGTGCGAGAGGGGTTTGAGGTGGGGGTTAGGGTTAGGGTTTCGATATAGGAGCTCCGGTCTAGGACCGCCGCTCTGACACCATGTTGGGAAAATAGAAAGAGTTGTTTATTCCATTAACCCTAGGCTCTCTTATATAGGAGAGTAGCCTATGGGTAAATTACATAAGACCTTCATAAGTAAAGAGAATTAAGAAATAGTAGAGGAAATAGGAAATAAATAACGTAAAATAAATATATCTCTACAATAACTAAAGAACAGAATAACTTCACATTGGAAGAGACGAAAAAATGATTAAGAAGAAGCAATAAATCAGAATGCAGTATCATGAGCTTTATAGAGTGAGGACTTTAATCAACCAGCAAGAAACACCCAACATGTCATTTCCCGTATTTTTTCCGAACATAAAGTCTAAGGAAAATGATGCAATCTCCCTTAAAGAATGTGAAATAGGAAATAGGCGGCATATATATTCTTACACAGATTTTTTTTCCGTGTTCTGAAGCTCTTTTTAGAATCATAATGTGGCAAAATGTCATCTCATCATGATATACTCATCAGAAGTACTTAAGTACTTAAACCAACTGTTTTCTCATGAAACAGTGACAATTCAAACAACCAAAATATAATATCAATGTCATGAGGAATTTAAGTCGGGACACCATGTTAAAGACCTCACATGGAGCAAGAATTAACCTATGTGAAGGTTCTCGTTCAGTGTCATCTATGAAATCAAAAGCATCTCACTGTTAGTGTCGACATGAAAAAAATGTAATAATCTTGATATCACATAAAGCACACATAAGGCTCTCTTATATAAAGAGAAGACTTATGGAAAAGTTGCATGAAATCCTAAAGTGAAACAACTATTAGCAAAGAAATGAAAGACTTATAAATCTAATTCTCAATAATTAGTAAGAAAAATTGATTGATTGATTTCATATTTTGAGTTATAGTTTCAAACAAAAGAAATAGTTGTTGTAGCACAGTTTTTGGGCTTCTCTCTTCAGTACATGTTTCCACTCTAACAAAGTGTTGTTGCTGGTTGCAGTGATATAGGCACTATTGCTTACTCGTGACAGTGTTATCTTTCAAGCGGAGCGCTTTTTATCTAGAGAATGTACTCTATTTTACTAAGACTCTTCTCGAGTCTTGGCTTGCATAATGCTCTTTCCTAATTAAGTAATATATCCGTGTGGGCATTTTTGCATGTTTCCCTCTTTTTTGCTCTCAAAAAAAGAAATAGGTGTCCTTGCCATGGCCCTTATTTTATATTTTTTCGTCTCACTAAGTACCTTGGATGGACTTGTATGGATTTTCGCACTCCTCTACATTCCATGAGTGGAACTTTCTTCAACTCATAGTATGATTAAGATGGATGGAGGATGGTCTTTCATACAGCCTCTCATCTCAAGCACGGATGGTGCTTTCTTTCTCAAGAGTTGTAGGATAGGAATGAAGAAGCATCCACAAACTTTGAGTAAACTTTCAATCCAAATATTGGCTTAAATCATTTCAAGAAGAAAAAATTCAGGAATACACAAGATAACTCTTGATCAGGTGATTATATGTGTGGGTAAACAACAAGATAAAATAAGATGATTTCTACCGAGGGAGCAGTGTTTTTTATACAAAGTGAAACTCCAAAATCCAAAAGGTGAAAAGTACAAAAAAATCCTTAACATGACTCCTAAATATAGATATGCTATAAATAGATAACAACAGTAGCTAGAAAACGTCAATACTCCCCCTCAAGTTGGAGCATATATATCGATCAGGCCCAACTTGAAGGTCAACTAGAAACGTGTTTCTTCACAAAAAACTTTAATCAAAATATATGCAAGCTGTATCTATGTAGAAATATAAGAAGAGGCAATTTTCCCTTCACACCATGCATCCCTGATAAATTGACATACTACTAAAATATGCTTGGTGTGTTCATGAAAGACAAGATTATTGGCAATATAGGTGGCCTGCTGGTTGTCACAAAAGTGCAAAACTAGAGCTTTGATAGACAACCCAAGTTCCTATAGAAAGGTAACAAGCCTACTAATCTCACAAGGGGCTTAAGTCATGGCTTTATGATTTGCTTTTGCATTGGATCTTGAAACAACTATTTGCTCCTTACTGCCCTATCTAACTACATTTCCACCAACAAACATGACAAACCCAGGTTGGAAAATCTGTCCTAAAGAGAACGGTTGTAACCTACATCTGCATATGATGTATGTCTATATGACAATTGAAATGGATGTAACGTCAATAATATAGCAATGCCATACTCCACAGTCCTTAGCTTAGATGACTCATATCCCATGAATCAACAACATCCATTGAACATCTATGACCCAAAAATAAAAGGCTTTACCAGAATCCATATATTATTATCCCAATAGAAAGGGCGCATCGAACATCTTTTGGGCCAATGTAACCTTAAGACACATAATAAAAGGTAATTACCAGGCTCCAAAGATTGTCATCTCAAGAGAAATGAATGAAAGTATTCTCATGGCTTTCCAGTACAGCTGCAGAATGCCAGACGAATCCATTGAAATGGCCATGAAAAATCCACATTTTGCAAATATTTTTCTTATCTTGAGAAGCCATAGGATGCCTTTTTTGAGCTAATAGTCTCCAATTAATTTCCATTGTCCTCGCATTTTCTGTTGCACTTTAAATCTTTTCCATACTAATATCAGAATCCGGTGCAAGTTGAAATATAAGCCTTGCAGATTCCTGTCAGGAAATATGATCCACTGGCAACTGCTCATGTACTGTACACCAAATCATTTCATGCATCCTTTATCTCAAAGACATATCGTCTCGACAATTAATGATGGATAAATTCATGACTAGTGCGTAACTCAGGGCGCACTTCTTTACCATCCTGATCTTATTTATATTGGGGATAATGTCCTTGGACACAACTGTCTGACAGTCACTGTCAAGTGGGTTTATGGATGTGGGACGCATGAGATCCTCAAGAAAGATGCCCAGGAACAATCCACGTCCTCTAGCAATCTACTACTCCATGTGCTTAAATTGGAAGGATCATTCCTCAGTACAGATTGGCCAAAGGTTACCCGTCACTCTCTTTTGCATTTTTTACAATCCTCTTCCCACCAAAGTGATGACAACAATGCCAATATAGAGATAACATGGTAAAGCCTCCTCCCACTATAAGTAGGGTCGGCAATGCCAATATAGAGATACTACAACAACAACAACAAATCCTTTTCCCGCAATTAAGTAGGGTCGTTTGCCAATATAGAGATGCCATAACAAAACAAATGATCCAACAACATGGATGAAAATCAATCCATAAAGACCTGAAAATCTGCCCATTTGTCAAGTAAATTAGGTTGGAAAGGTGTCATTGTGTTTGGATTACATTTTCTTTGGATTAACCAAATGCATCTGCCAAAGGATCTCCTAAATCGGCAAAGGTAGAACATAAAAAATGGGCTACAGGCAGAATGTTCCTAAGGAGCAATTTTGTCTCCAACTAACCACCATTAAGAAGTTCCTCTTTTTTGGATCTATCAACTTAAACAAGCAACAGATAAAGATGGCACAATCTTTTTATTATTTCTTTTTTCCATCTGTTCATCTATTATCATTCTTCTAGACGAAACAAAGTCCCATACAATTTTTGGTGATAGGAAAATAGAATTTTCTTTCTTATTCAATAAGCAGTCATAAGTCTGTCATATATATAGGGAAAAGACGTGTGGAAAATTTATGTGGAAGCTCAACAGGAATTAGATATTAGAAAAGAAAGTAAAGACTCGGAGATCTCATCTTCAAGGCTCCACCTCAAGATAAAGTATAGATACCCATCATGCTCATCTTGGACGAGCATTTTTTAAAGAACTTTGTAAAGGTATTTAATGTCTATTCTGACAATGAAATATGAATGGTATTGGACGAGCATTTTTGAAAGGACTTTGTAAAGGTATTTAATGTCTATTCTGACAATGAAATATGAGTGGTAGAAATGAAACCCTTCGATATCATATCTCTGGTGAAACAATCTACCTCAATGAGCTTGGTCCTTTCATGGAAAGCGAAGTTATTTGGTATCAGCTGAGAGGCTTGATCGCCACCCCATAATAGCGTCAAGATAGGATCTTCAAGTTTAAAGCTATTATTACTGACTTAACCCTCACCATTTCTATAATAGCTTGAGTCATAACTGTAGAGATATATTTCATATTTATGTATCGCTTATATATTTTTCTGTTCTTCTGTACACTTTATGTAATTTGTCCATAGGTCTCTCCCTATATAAGATAGCCTAGGACCTAAGGAATAAACAACTCTTTCTATTTTCCAAACATGGTATTAGAGCGGCGGTCCTAGACTGGAGCTCCTGTACCGAAACCCTAACCCTAACCCCACCCCAAGCCTCCATCTAACGTGCGCCTAGGGCTTCCGCCGCCCAAGCCTTCGCAAGACTCCACCACCGTCGCCCCTCTCTTCCTGTTGCCCCTCCTCTTCCCGCGGGACTCTACAGCCGCTGCCCAGTCCTCGTGGGACACCGCCGCCGCCCAGGCCCCTGCTGCACGTCATCAGGCCCTGTAGGTTCTCTCGTCGCGGTGGCTCTGTAGTTGGGTCTTTCGGGTCCCGTCACAGAGGTCTTGTGGGCCTTGCGAGTTCTGTCCCGGGTGTCGTTGATTGCTCCTACACCTCCTCTCTCCAAGAGGGGTGTCGTCGCCCTCCCCTAGGAGAACCACTGACGAGTACTTTATCTGGATGAGATTGATTGCATGAGTCTATACGTGCAATCCAATCTCTCTATGTCAGTGTAGACAAACGCTTGCCTCGTCTTGAACCCTAGTCCTCTCAAGCCATCATGTCAGAAAGCAAGGTAGATATTCCCTCCACAAGCGCCTTCAGAGGTCCTGCGCCTATAGTAAAGATGGATGTGTCAAACTATGAACTGTGGGCTATGCAGTTCATGAGCATGATGAAGTCTATGGGTAAGAAACATATTCTTACCAAGGAAGAGCCGGCTGAGAAGACTGGGGTTAACGCCTCATGGGAGGCGGATGATGCATATGCTAAGGTTTGGCTTTCAGGAACATTGGCCATAGAGATTGTCAATGATCAACCCACAGCCAAGGCGATGTGGGATATTCTTGGTGCCACCTATTCGCAGGCAAAGAATGAAACAAAGATTCTACAACTCCATCATGATATTTTTACTATCAAGAAAAATGGACGGCCCCTTCATTCGTTATATACATCCTTGTGTGGGATGTTCGAGAAGCTCTACAGCTTCATGCCTCTCACATCTACTCCTGAACAACAGAAGACGTATAGAAATGCTACCATGGTTGGAGTATTCCTGGTAGTTCTTGATCCTAAGTAAGAGGCAACCCGCTCTCAGATTTTGGCAGATGTGACTATTCCTTCCATGGAGGAAGCCTTCCGCGTGCTCAGTCAGATCAATGTTCATCTACTAATGCTAGTCAGACTTCTTCAGCGATGGCAGCTTCACGAGGTCGCGGAGGCTCCTCTCAGTTTCGTGGCCGCGGACCTCGAGGCAGCGGAAGTCGTGTTTGTCATCGATGTATTTCTGCCATCATTCTGGACATACAGAGGATACATGCTACTCCAAGCATGGATTCTCTGCCACTGCTCGAGTGGCTGAGCAGATTGAGCCCCCAACTGCTTCCTCTTTGGATCAATGTTTTGATGATCTTATAGCACGATTGAGGGGAATTATACTCCTGCCAGTCCTGTGACGTCTTCGTCAGCCTACGAGGGTCATTCATATGTAGCTGCTTTAGCCTGCTCCAGTACCTCATGTAGTACGTATGCACTCACTAGCAGTAGTAGATCTGATGTTATAGAATGAATTATGGACTCCAGTACCACACATCACTTGTGTGGACACAGAGGTCAACTTACAGCCTACAGACAGGTTCCTTCAGGACAAACTATGGATATTGCAGATGGGACTCATTCCTCAATCACTGGACAGAGGGAGATTAGCTTGACGCCCTCTAAGCATCTACAGAATGTGTTGCATACACCTGTGAATTTGTTGTCCATTAGCCAGATTACAAAGGATTTACATTGTCGAGCCGTTTTTGACCCATACTCTCTTGTTTTTCAGGATATCCTTACAGGTAAGGTGATTGGGTGTGGCCATGAGCAGAGCGGTCTCTATCGACTAGTTTGAACTCCCTATGCTGGAATCTCCTCTCTTTCTGCTAGACCTGTTTCACCATTTATGTGGCACCTGCGCTTTGGTCATCTCCCGCTCCAGAAATTGTGTCGTGTTTTGCCTTAGATCTCGCCTCACGCATCCTTTCAATGTGAGACATGTCAATTGGAAAAGCATCATCGTTCTGCCTTCCCCAGTCGTCAGAGTTGGAGCATTAGCTTTATTTTTGAGTTGTTTCATATAGATATTTGGGGTCCCAGTCGTGATCCTGATCACTAGGGACACAAGTTTTATTTGGTTGTTGTTGATGATTTCTCTCATCTGTCTTGGGTCTTTTTATTAAAGAATAAATCTGAAGCTGACGATGTTATCAAAAATTTCTTAACAGAAGTACAAAATTTGTTTTCTGCTTCCGTAAAAATTATGAGAACTGATAATGCCTTGGAATTTTGTACTAATACTCTCTCCAATTACTTTTCAAACCAAGGTAGTATTCATCAAACATCATGTGCCTATACTTTCCAACAAAATGGTATTGTAGAAAGGAAGCATCGCCATTTGCTTGATTTTACTAGGACACTTCTCATTCAGAGTCGTGCTTCTCATTCTTTTTGGGGTGATGACATTCTAACGGCATGCTATCTTATTAATCGCATGCCCTCGTCAGTCTTGGGTAAGAAAATTCCTTTCTCACTTGCCATTCCTGAAAAGAAATTGTTCTCACTTACTCCTCGTGTGTTTGGATCAGTCGCCTTCGTCCATCAATTGTCCCCAGGTATTGACAAGTTCTCTCCTAGAGCTGCCAAGTGTGTCTTTGTGGGTACTCTAGGAGACAGAAAGGGTACAGGTGTTATGATCCAATGCGAAGGAAGTATTACGTCATGTCACCTTTTTCGAGTCCGTGATGTATTTTTCTCCTACAGGTGATCGGTTAATGTCTTCAGACACTGATGATGACATATACATGCCACCACCACCATCATCACCTCCTCCACCACCACCACCTCCTTCACTACCACCACCGTCACCACTACCACTACATACGCCACCTCCACTTACTATTATGGCCCTTGTTCCACCATTGCCACATCACTATACCCGCCGGCCTGCTTCTGCTCGTGGTCACCGCTCATCATCTAGCACGCATGAGGTATGTTCTGAAAACATAGTTTCTAATGATGGGTCTAATGGTCTACCTGAGCAAGATTCTATACAGGGGACAACTGTGGAAGCTACTGATTTGGACTTACCTATTGCGCTTCGAAAGCAGAAGCGTAGCTATGTGTAATATCCTATAGCATCCATGATCTCCTTTGATCGCTTGACTGGCGATTTTAGGAACTTTGTCGTTGCATTATCTGTCAAGGTCGTTCCATCGAATTATCAAGAGGCTCTGAAGGACAGTCGGTGGCGCTTAGCTATGGAGGAAGAGATGGTTGCTCTTCAGTCAAGAGGTACTTGGAGCCTTGTCCCAGCTCCTACTAGAGTGTCTACAGTGAGCTGTATACAGTGAAGCAAAATGCAGATGGTAGCATCGACAGGTACAAGGCGCGCCTGGTTGCACGAGGGTTTACTCAAACATACGGGGTGGATTATCTTGATACATTCTCACCAGTTGCTCGTCATTCCACCTTACGAATTCTTCTCTCTGTTGCTGTATTCGATATTGGTCGTTGTTTCAGTTAGATGTCATGAATGCATTTATGTATGGTGATCTTCAGGAGGAAGCCCTAGAGCTTGGTTCCAGAAGCTCTTAGACTTGTTTGAGAAATAGGGGTACAACGATCGAATGCAGATCAGTCACTTTTTATACATAAAACATCCAGAGGTATGACTGTTATTATGGTGTATGTGGATGGCATTCTTATTACATGAGATGACATCCAGGGAATAAAGAGGGCGAAAGAATTTCTGGGTCGTGAATTTGTTACCAAGGATCTAGGAGCCCTTAGATATTTTCTGGGATTGGAGTTTGCCAGAAATTAACAAGGGCTTGTAATGACTCAGAGAAAAAATATTACTGACCTGCTAAGTGACACAGGTATGCTTGGATGTAGACTTGCAACTACATTCATGGATCCAAGCATGAAGCTCTATGATGATGATACTGATGAGGTTGACAGGAGAAGAAACCGGAAGCTGGTTGGAAAGCTTCTTTATGTTACCATTACGAGACCTGATATTTCATTTGCAATCAATCGGGTGAGCCAATCATGGAACAATTTCGTCAGGTTCATATGGATGCAATGCAAATGATACTAAGTGTTGAGATTCTTGTATCTCTTAGTCTTTATTTATATTTGTTGTTTCTCCAGACTATCTTATTTAATTTTCCCATAGAGCTTTTCTCCTATATAAGAGAGCTCTAGGGCTTTGAGGAACAAGACGATTTATTTTTCCATACTCCTACATGGTATCAGAGCGACGGTCCTAGACCAGAGCATGTCCCCTAAATCCCATCCCCACCAAAATCCCATGCGTCGCCGCCGCCGCGCCCTCCATCTCCTCGCTCCATGCGCCGCCGCAGCGCCACAGCCTCGCATCTCCGTGACTCGCATCTCCAAGGCGCCTCACGCGTGTCTCTACACGCCTCTCCAGCGGTGCTCGAGCCCTCGCGCGTCGTCCTGGTGGTGCTCGCGCGTTGTCCCAGTGCTCGCGCCCCTGCACGCAGCCCTAGCGTTGCTCGTGCCTCCACGCGTCGTCCCACGCGCTCCGGTGCACCACTGCAAGCTTACAGTTTGGCTCCGTGTTTGGTCCTCTAGGGTGTAACTTGATTATCTAAAACACCCTAGCCTTCCCTGGGAGCTTTCAAAGAATAGAAGTGGTTGTGGTATGAGTCTACACCCATAAAAACATTCCTATATGTCCGTGTAGACATTCCTTGTCCAGTCTTTAACCCCATCTTTTGAGAGTTTGTTGTCATTATGTCAGACAACAAAGCAGATATTCCATCCTTGGGTGTCTTCAAAGGTCCAGCGTGAGGATGGATGGTACAAATTATAAACTGTGGGCCATGCAGCTCATAAGTCTAATGCAATGTAATGGCAAGAAGCATATCCTCACACAGGAGGAGCCGGTCGACAAAACTGGGGTTCATGCCTCATGGGAGGCAGACGATGTGTATGCACGAGTATGGCATTCTGGAACAGTACCATGGAGATAGCCAATGACATTTTGAGTCAACCAACGACAAAAGTTATGTGGAAACATTCTCGCGCCTAACATATTCTCCGACGATGAATGAGTCAAAGATTCTATAACTTCAGCACGACATCTTTCACTTCGAAGAAGAATGGTCGTCCCCTCCATACTCTTTAAACTTCTCTAAGGGATATGTTTGAAAAGTTACATGGTTATATTCCCTTTACTGCCACACCAGAGCAACTCAAGGCATAAAGGGAATTTCGTAATGACGGGAGTTTTTTTAGCGACATTGGATCCGGAGTATGATGGGCTAGAGCACAAATTCTTATCGATACCACTATACCTCTGCTGGAAGAGGCCTAACGCAGGTTGAGTAGGCTCTCATATCTTCCGATGGTACTCAGCCATCTCAGACATCCTCAGCCATGGCAGCATCCTGTGGTAGGGGAAGCTCTACTCAGTTTCGTAGTCAAGGTGGCCGTGACAGGGGAGGGGGTAGTCGCCCCCCTAGTCAACCATGTACTTGTTGTCACAGAACAGGACATTTTGAGGAGACATGCTATTCCAAGCATGGGTTCCCAGCTTCAACACAGAGTGGCAGAGCAGGCTGGCAGTTCTTCACCAGTCACTGATCAGAGATTTGATGACCTTATGGCGCGACTCAGGGAGATTATGCCTACTACTGGGTCAACCAACTCTCCTTCAGGATCCTCAGAGGTGGCGGCCTCAGCATCAGCGTCTACATCAGGTATAGCATATGCCTATACTACTTGTCACAGGGTAGACTTGATAGAATGGATCATGGATTCAGGAACATCCCATCATCTCTGTGGCGACAAAGGCCAGTTTAATGTTTTTCGTCTGACTCAGCCTGGACGATCTGTTGTGATAACAGATGGGGCACACTTTCCCATCACTGGTCAGGGGGAGGTGCAGTTGACACCTGCAATGAGGCTTCAAAATGTCCTTTACGCTCCTGAATTTTCTATGAATCTACTTTCAATTAGTCAAATCACCAAGGATTTACATTGTCGTGCGACATTTGATCCATCTACTCTTGTGTTTCAGGATATACTAACGGGCAGGGTGATTGGAACTGGTTGTGAGCAAGGGGGTCTCTACAGACTAGTGCAATCTCCTTATGCTGGTGCCTCTTCTCTTCGCACTGGATCTGTTTCTCTCTATATGTGGCATCTTCGATTTGGTCATCTTCCTCTGTAAAAGTTGTGCCAACGTTCTTCCCACATATTTCTCCTCGTTCTAACCTTTCGGTGCGAGGCTTGCCAGCTTGGGAAGCATCATCGCTCTACCTTTCAGATGTCGTCAGGGTTGGAGTAGTCATAGTCTGTTTGAGTTAATCATTTTGATATTTGGGGTACCAGTCGTGTCCCAGATCATCAGGGTCATAGGTTTTATCTTGTTGCAGTTGATGAGTTTTCAAGGTTGTCTTGGGTTTTTCTTCTAAGAACAAGTACGATGCTGGTCCTGTTATTCAGTCTTTCATTAATGAAATAAGGAACATTTTTCAGCAAAAGTCAACTTTATACGTTCAGATAATGCACATACAGTTTGCAGTACTCAGCTTTCTCAATTCCTTAGATCTCATGGTATTATTCATCATACATTTTGTGCGTATACTTCTCAACAGAATGGAATGGTTGAACGAAAACAATCGTCATCTTCCGTGTGTTACTAGTACTCCTTTTGATTTAGAGTTGTGTCCCTCATTCATACTGGGGGGATGCGGTTCTAACCGCTTGCTACCTGGTAAATCGAATGCCTTCTTCAGTTTTGGGGGAGAAGATCCCGTTCTGATTGTGTTTCCTGAGACGGATCTTTCTCACTTCACGCCTCGTTTTCGTTTGGTAGCTTTTGTTCATCAGATGTCTCCTGATCTTGATAAGCTCTCTCCTAAAGCTGTCAAATGTGTGTTTGTTGGGTATTCCAAGACCAAAAGGGATATTGTTGTTTTGATCCGGTTCGACGAAGGTACTACGTCAGTGCAGATGACACCTTCTTTGAGTCCATTATGTACTTTTCTCCACAAGTGACAAGCTCACTTAAGAGGATGGAGAAGAGGTTTATATGCCTCTACCTCTGATCTCCAGTACACCATCTCCACCACCACCACCATTGCCACCTCCACCACCACCTCCACCATCACCCATTTTCTATCTACAGGTTTACCAGCGGCAGCCCCATATTCATGTGCCTCCTCCATCATTCAACACATCCAAGGTATGCTCTAAACAGTTGAGTTCTTCTAATGACACTAGTGAATTTGCCATGTACAGACTGAGATACAGGAGGGGCTTGGATGGTACACTTTCTAATACGTACTGACGATCTGGATGTTCCTATTGCTCTTCGGAGGTAGAAAAGGGCATGCACTATGCATCCCTTGCTTCACATGTTTCCTTGGAACGTCTTTCCAAGGATTTTCAGCGGTTTTGTTGTGGGATTGTCTGTTGTGGATTACCCCGGACCTATCAAGGTGTGTTGCAGAGTAGCTAGTAGCGTCTGACCAAGGAGGAGGAAATGGCAGCTTTACAGTCTCGTGGCACATGGAGTATTGTATAGGCTCCACCAGGTGCATCTATTGTTGGCAGCAAGTGGGTTTTTACTATGAAACATCGTGTTGATGGCACTGTGGATAGATATAAGGCTAGGTTAGTTGCTCATGGGTTCACCCAAACCTACGGGATGGATTACCAGACACCTTCTCTCCAGTTGCACATCATTCTACACTAAGGATTCTTATTGTTTTTATTGTGGTACAAGATTGGTCGTTGTTTCAATTAGATTTGAATAATGCATTCTTGTATGGTGATCTGCAGGAGGAAGTTTACATGCAGCAGCCACCGGGGTTTGCTGCTGAGGGGGAGTCTAGTATGGTGTGCCGACTTCACAAGGCTATATATGGCCCTTAAGCAAAGTCCGAGGATTGGTTTCAGAAGCTCTCAAAGTTGATTAAACAGAAGGGGTTTTGTCAAATCTACTACAAATCATTCTCTTTTTTAAGAGAACTCAGAAAGGTAATGTTGTTATTCTAATTTATGTTTATGATATCATTGTTACTGGCAGCGATGAACATGGCATTCAGGCAGCTAAAAATTTTCTCGGACAACAGTTTGTAACCAAGGACCTTAGCACAACTACGTTACTTCCTTGGCTTGGAGTTTGCACGAAATCAGAAGGGTATGGTTATGACGTAGAGGAAGTATGTTACTGACCTGCTATATGAAACAGACATGACAAGATGCAGACCCGCACTACACCAATGGATCCTAATGTTAGGCTTTATGATGATGACTCTGAAGAGGTGGTAAAGAAGATTCAGAGATATGGTAGGGAAGTTGTTATATGTTATTATTATCAGGCCTGATATATCATTTGTTGTGAGCAGAGTCAACCAGCTTATGAAGCAGCTCAGACCAGGTTCACATGGATGCAGTTTGTATGATTTTGAAGATCCGAAGTCCTCTCCAGGTGCAGGTCTGTTTTTCCAGAAGAGATATATCTCTTTACTATTTCTGGATGTGCAGTTACTAATTATGCTAGGTGTCCCAAGGACATAAAGTCCACCTCAGGTGTCATTGTATTTGTTGGTAGCTCACTAGTTTCATGGAAAAGTAAGAAACAAATAGTTGTTGCCCGGTACAGTGCTGAATCCGAATATAGCTGGCACAAGGGAGTACAGAGATGATGCAGCCAAGTCTGTTCTGACGAGGTGCCTCTTCCTATGCACCTCACATGTGATAATCAGGCGGCATTATTCATAGCTAACAATCCAGCCTTTCATGAGAGAACAAAACACATTGAAGTCGATTGTCACTACACTCGTGTTTGATCCATAAGGGGCTATTTCACAATCTCATGTTCTTCAGGTGATCAGATTGCTGACATGTTTAACAAAGCTCTTGCGAGGGGTCTTTTCACAGTTGCAGCTGAGCATGATAGAATCATGCGCTCCATCTTGAGGGTGATTGTTGAGATTCTTGTATCTCTTGTTCTTTATTTATATTTGTTATTTCCCCAGTCTATCTTATGTAATTTTCCCATAGAGCTTTTCTCCTATATAAGAGAGCTCTAGGGCTTTGAGGAATAAGACAATTTATTTTTCCATACTTCTACACTAAGGTATCTTAAATCTCCAGGTGTTGGGCTGCTACTCAAAAAGGGTAGCTCTATTACTATTTCTGCATGCGCAGATGCAGACTATGTAGGGTTCCCCAAGGATAGGAAGTCCACGTCTGGATTTGCTATATATTTGTTAGAAACTCACTAGTCTCATGGAAAAGTAAGAAGAAAATTGTTGTTGCTAGATCCAGTGCTGAATCTAAGTATAGAGCTATGGCACAAGCTTGTACAGAGATGATGTGGGTTCGAGCAGTCCTAACTGATTTACATATAGATGTACCTCTTCCCATGTTACTGGAATGTGACAATTAGGCTACCTTATCTATTGCTAATAACCCTGCATTTCACAAGAGGACAAAGCACATTGAGGTTGACTTCCATTATATACGTAACTGATCCAAAAGGGTTTCATTGCTACATCTCATGTCAATTCAGGGGACCAAACAACAAACATTTTCACTAAAGCCCTACTTAGAGGGCCCTTCCAGAAGTGTTCGGCCAAGCTGAGCATGATAGATATCTATGCTCCATCTTGAGGGAGAGTGTAGAGATATATTTCATATTTATGTATCACTTATATATTTTTCTGTTCTTCTGTCCACTTTATGTAATTTGCCCATAGGTCTCTCCCTATATAAGAGAGCCTAGGACCCAAGGAATAAACAACTATTTCTATTTTCCCAACAATAACCATGTATTCTCACTATGCACTAGATATGGATACAGCATATTGCTTCTTAGTTGACCAAGGAATCACCAATTGTGGAAGATTTCCTATATATTGGGATTTCAATAAACCACGATCCGAGTTAAGCAAGCCGAGATGGCTGATCCATTCTTCCACAATAGGAAGATAGCCTTTCAATTTCTGGAATATTGAGTTGCTGAGGTCTTTGTCCTCGTTGGGTTATATAAATAGCTCGTGTGCCTTCTCTTTCGGCCCTTTTATATAGTTTCTATAAATAAATTACTCTTTTTCCACTAGGTTCAAGCTTTTTCTAGACTAGAGGAGCTTCCTTTCCTAAAATATAGGCCTCTCCCTAGTGAAGTCCTTAGAAAACTCAGGATCATCACGACAACAACCATTTGAGCATGTCTGGGATGTGCCATAGACTGGTTGACATGATTCATAGCCAAGGACATATCACGATTATTATATAAAGGAGTTTTCAAACAAGTTCTACATATATCCGAGTGTCTACTTCCTTTATCCTTGTCATACAGCTTCAGGTTTTGGATCTATACTTATAGCAATAGGTCTACAGTTTACCATACCAACTTTCAATAACAAACTTCATCTAATTCATCACGAGACTTCGGACCCTTCTGGCAAACTCTAAACCAAGGAAATATCAAAGCTAGCTCAAATCCTTGATAAAAAAGGTTGTTTCCCTAACAGGTTTTTAGTCCCTCTCAATCTCCTATGAGTATTACCAGTAATAATGATATCATCAAATAAACCATGATAGTTACCTGTGTGGGACCCAAAAATGAGTGATTTGCGTTTAGAAAAAAGTATAACATTGTATCCCAATGACATTTAACAGCTTCATACTTGATCGCAATCATATATAGCTTTGTTAAGTTACACACCTTATGGGACCCCCCCCCTCAGCAGCAAACCACAATGATTGATGTGTGCACAATTCCTCCTCCATATCACCATATAAAAACATATTTTTCACATCAAGTTGGAAAAGAGGACAATCTTGTTTACCATAATATTAAGGAGAATCCGAAGAAAAGCACGTCTATTCACCGAAGAGAATGTATCACGGTAATCGACACCAACTATTTGTGTAAACTTTTTGTTATTGATCTTGCCTTTTAATGTTCCATACTACCATTATATCTATGCTTCATAGTGAACAACAATTTACAACCGACTATTAGAGCATCATCGAGAGCAGGAAACAAGAGTCCATGTGTCTCTGAATTGTAGGGTTGACATATCTTCAGCCATTATCATCTCCCATTTGCTATCTGTCAGTTCCTCATGATATGTCGTAGGAATCATTACTATAGACAAACCATGAATGAATTATATATACTCAGGAAAATTTGCTCAATGATGTAGCGGCCTGTGGTCAGGTACTTGGGGCAGTTATGTTTACCCTTTCATATTTGTATGGATAAAACAAGTAGTGAGGTAGGAGGATGATAAATCATATCAAACTGGGAATGGAGTTGGGAGGCATAGGAGTAACGATAGGAGACACATGACTCAAAATAGGACTTGCAAGAATTTGAACTGATCCTGACTCCGGTGTGTGACGAAGCTAATGGGCTCACAAAAGTAACATCAGCCCTCACATGAAAACCATTATGAGTCGGATCATAACACCATTGTCCACTCTGAGTTATGGAATACTCAACAAAAGCACACTTAACATAGAAGATAGATTGTTACGTCCAAGAGAGACTATATGAACAAATGCAATACATCCAATGTTTCGAGGAAGTACAGTAAATAAATCCTCTTCGAGCAAGAGGGTCTGCAAGGGGACTTGTCCATTAATTACTGATGAAGGCATACAATTACTTATGAAGCATAAAGTAAACACGGTATCTCAATCATATAAGTTAGCTGCATGTCTATGAACAAAGAGGATTCATGCGATGTTTATCATATGTCTATGTTTCTAGTCAGCAACCCCACTCTACTGTGACATGTAGGACATGAAGAGTTTAAAATCTAAGACACAAAAAGCAGAATTTAAAAGCATTTTCAGATTGAACATATTTGATGAGTTGAAAACAAAATCTTTATTTCTCATATAAAATGCTTTATTATATCCCCAACTACAGATTTATTCTGTAACAGAAGATCCCATGATAGGAAAAAAATCATCCACTGCAATCAGATAAAAACCTATGAGCCTGAAGATCAAGGACAATGACTGGGACCCTAGACATCAAAATGAATCTATTTAAAATATGAACTATTACTGTGAGCATGCCGGCTGAGGAAACCGGAGCAATGGTGCCTCCCCAATTGACAGAGGGTGCCAGAGGCATGCGTCGCGCCTCCTGCGGGTGCTGGAAGAAGTCGGGGAGGACCCCGCTTCTGCGAGAGGTTTTTGATGGAGAGGAGCACCACCGCCACAGTTAGGGGTTGCGCGAGGCATGGCTTGGAGATGCGGAATGGAGGCTTCTCTGCCAACAGGAGGGATGTGCAAGCTCAATAATGGAGCTCCGCCTGGAAGTTTCGTGCGAAGTGGATGTGCCGCCTGAGAGGAGCATCGCATGTGCGCTTGGACGAGATCGTGGCTCCGCCTGGAGCCACCTTGTGTGCCGATCTGATCGCTGTCTAGGGTTCCCAGTTGGAACCCTGATGCTAATGATCTGGGTTGATGACGATGATCCTTCTTTGTCTCGAAGGAGCAAGAACCCCATGTCGTTTCTGGTCGCATGCGATGCTGGAGAATGATGATCAGAGCTGCGTGAGGCCGGAAGCGCTGGAGATGCCGCCTGGACTAGCTGCTGGAGATGCCGCCTTGGTTGGTCTGGACTGTATATCTAAGTTTTAGAAAATCCTAATGAATCTTAGAACTAAATTAGGGTTCAAAAAAAAGAACCCTATAACTTGAATCTTGAACAGAATAATGATCTTCAAGAACAATCGAAAATGAATCTGATAATCAAATCTCGAATAAAAGAAAAACATAAACTCCTCGAGAATCGAACCCGTTCTGATACCATGTTAGAAAATAAGAATGCAGAAGCCAATTGATAAACATAGCATGAACAATAGAAAGATAAATCTTGGAACACGGAGATTTTAACGTGGAACCCTACTCCCTAAGGAGCGGGATGAAACCATAGGAGAACGCATCAAAGGGTTGATGTGTCTATAGAACTTCTCATTGGATACAGAGGGGGAGAGGCTTCTTATATAACCCTCACTGAGTCTCCGCATCTCACAACTGGGTAAATGTGGGACTAAACAATTGGATGTGGTAAATGGATCCTAGAGTGATCCATTTTACCCATCTACACCATAAGTGACAGATAACACATATACTCCAACAGGATGTATTCATACTAGGAGATCAACTACTAGCGATTGTGTATATCTTGGAAACAATGTTGTCATTGGAGGAGTAATTGAGTAAGAGGCAATATGTTGAGTGAGATCTAGTGTTGAAATGGGCAAAGAATTCTAATAATTGGGATCATAGCGATATTGCGGTTCAAAATCATTCTGAGAAACAATGAAATAAATCTTGAGATACCTATGAGAACACTCTGTAATTGGTTGGCAATAAATTTCTCTAACAATTTACATTAAAGAACAAAACATGTTGAGATCAATTGTCACATCAGAAAAAGGACTCAAAAGATCTTGTGCTACTATACATAAAAACTACAGAACTAGTTGTTCTTGATTTCACTAAGGATCTTCCCATGACTAATTTTGAGGAGAATGTGGATAGGTAGGGCAAGTACAAACTCTAAGCCCAACTTAAGCAGCAGTATTTAGAAGATGTGTTATATGGGTTAACCAGGTCATGGATGAGGAACCATTTGATCTTCTAAGACTATATATGTAACTGATCTCCTCTTTTTCTTTTTATTAAGTACAGATAACCCCAGCCTCCTGTGATAGCTAGGCTCTCTCATCCTTTGGTTTTTCCCTCCAGTTTGCCATGGTTAAAGAAAACCACATATTCAACAACTACTCAAACAATGCACTTATTTGAACTCAATTTCTCCAAAGGATAACAATAAAATGCAACATTTGTACAAAGCGGACTGAAATTGCTATTTGTCGACGTGTCGAAAATTAGAACAATGATGGAAGCCCATCCGCTAGGCATAAACTTATGGAACCTGTCCTATGCACTTGGTTTTCGCAAAGGTAGCTCCCTGTCACGATCTTCAAGATACCTCTCGGCTATTGCAGCATGCAGAGCTGCACCATTAGGGAGAGCACCTTCATCTATCCTGAAGTTTGGGGAGTGCACATTGTGTGTGGCGCCTGATGTCTCATTCCGAATGCCTACAAAGTAGAAAGCTGCAGGGACGATTTCTGCATAGAAAGCAAAATCCTCCGAACCCATCAATGGAGATACAACCTTGTATTTTTGTGGGCCAAACAGGTCAACTGCAACCTTCCTGAAGTGCTCATACAAAAGATCGTCATTCTCTAAGGGAGGATAGAATGGTTGTTCCTTCTCGAAAAAATCAACTGTTGCGGAACATCTATACACACTAGCTTGTTTCAACAATCACCTACAAAAGATCCACAAAAGCAAGCAGTTTCAGAATCTATGGTAAACAGGCTAATTTTAATATAGTCTTTGTAGTTTCTAATTAACATGGGTGCCAAATAGCACAACTGAGTTATTTTATGTATATATAATGAATGATACACACACATGTATAACTTATATATGCTAATTTATTACGAAGGTTTAAACACTTCGACCATGCTGATATAATGAATGATACACACACATGTATATCTCTTAATTTTAATTAACCTCTTCAATTCTGCGTCGAAGTTGGTAAAAGCTTGCATGTGAAAAGGCCCTGAAGGTTCCACCAAGGATGACAAATTCAGGAGAAATGGCAAGATCATTGCCTCCATTGAACGATGCCACTGACACGACCTGAAGAGTTCCAGAATACCAATCAGTGACACTTAATGTAAGTACCTCAAAAGTTGGAATAAGTTCAGCACTATTAACCCCTTGAGAGTCGATAGAGTATCGATCAACATTGTTCGGCTGACAGATTAAGCAAACCTAAACCTTTTCTAACATTAAGGAGCAATTTATAGATTAGACAATGTGTTCATCAATATTATGATGAATGGCAGCTTGCCAACCAGTACCAGTTATCTCTGAGTGATCAATTTGAACCAGACTTTAAAACAGAGATCACGAATGTATAAATGAGAGGAGGCATCACAGATGTTTGTCATTTAGAGCACTTTATTATTCTATGTTCACATTCTCTGTTATACTATACACTGCATTTCAAATCATATAAGAGAAATATTTCAATGTCAGAATAGATATCATTTACAAATAGTACTTTAAATTTTGGGGAATTTCAAAAAAGGAACTACCTTTTTTCTAAGAAGGTAAATAAGATATTAAATATGTCATTGCCTGTATCAAAGAAAACAATTAAATATCCCATTTGATTATATCTTATGGTCTCACAGATAACTCTAGGCTTTCCATTTCTCTGACAGTAAAAGCAAGAAGGCCAAGCCCTTATTAGAATCTAGTCATGCCATGTAGATATATCATCACAAATTGCAGTCGATAGCAATCAAAGTAGTTCAGACTAAGAACAATACAAGAGTTGATAAGCATGATTAGATTAGTTGATTCCAATTCCTCAAGCATAATCAAAACATAAAATCAGGGTCTTCTGTGTTACTTAACTGATGCGTACGGGATAATATTCAAGCATCTAAACAACTTGAGATTGGTATATGCTAAGAACATGCAGTTTATGGATTCGCAGAGAATAGGATGAGCATTTGTTCGAATGAGAAGATAAGAAGGCATTAAAACTTTTACAGGAAGAATGAGATAAACCACTGTAAGAGAGGAATTTCGCCTTATGAAAATGAAGGAGAAAGTGGAGAAATCTTCTGCCAAACCCCATACCTCAAAGTGCATATCATGTGGTAGCATCAGAAATTGTGCCCCTTGTGTAAAAGTAAAACATAGGAACGTGATTATCAACTAATTAAATAATGTAGAAAATATCACATCACCAACACAAGCTTTTGAATCCTGATTAGATGACAACACGATGCACGTCTTCATGGGCTCGTCCAATGAAAAAAAGAAGTAATCTAAGAGTTTTTTTTAGAATGTCATGCTTCCCAGCAGGGAAATGATCAGGCAGGTTCATTAACTATTAATAAATAACATATACTTAGGCATCCATGCACATGTAAAGGACATCCATACAGAATTGCCTATATCAAGATGACAGATTTACCTGTGAATCCAATGGATTTGCTTCTCGGGAGACAAGACCCTGCAAACTAATTGTCGCAGCTGCAGAAGCCAATATGGGATCAACCGAATCATGAGGCTTCACTGAAGCACCATCCCTTCCTCGTACGACTGCCTTGAAGAAGCCACATCCTGCCAGTAAAGGGCCAGGCCTCGAAGCAAACATCGAACTATCCCACTGGTCACCCACGTGCGCTCCAAAGATGGCCTCTACATCTTCTAAGGCCCCATCATTTATCATTCTCTTTGCACCATTGCCAGATTCCTCCGCTGGTTGGAAGATGAGCTTCACGGTTCCCTACATTGAAAACACATAAAACATGTGTATGTTGTACATCTGAACTCATGTCAAAAATGACTATTTACAGATCAAAACTTTTTTGCTGGGATGATGTGTGGTAGATCCATTCAAAAACGGTGTGGAGATCAAAGTGGTCCTGCGACTAACATTGATCCAGTTCATCGTCATCTTAGTCATGTGAAGACTATTCTTTTAGATACACCTCACAGCTGAACAGTCCTTGTCAAGGACTGATGGTGGCGCAGATGGGAATACATGCCGCATAATAATCTGAACTCTTCTAGCTGTCTCTTCCCAACATGTGCGCATATTGGAGGGACATCCGCTGCATATGCCTTAACTTGGGGGACCATGCACTCTATTTGTCTTAAATCAAATCCTAATCTCGACAATGCAAAGATCATGTTCTCAACATTGAGATGCCTAACTAAAAAAGAAATCTCTTTTTTTTTTCTGTTGTAAGTAAATATAACAGCATAAAAAATGAGAAATGCCATTAACTTGATACAATGATGTTATTTCACCGAGTTCAATGGAGAATATGTTGAGTTATAGATCGACATATATGATCAAAGTATCATACTAGTTTTGAAGGAATGGCCAAAGTGCAAATGAAGTGCTTCAATTAATGTTGTTTGGCTGTAAGGAGAAGAAAGTGGACATGGCATGCCTTTTCTATTTATAAACCAACATTTCTGGATCTGAGCAAAATGTTGTCATTAAATTGTTACAACTCAACTTTGGCAGTATACCTTCAGCCGATGCTCGCGTTGCTTCAATATCTTTGCAGCACCGAGGAGCATCGCAACGTGCGCGTCATGCCCACATGCATGCATCCTACCTGGAACCTTACTCTTATGCTCCCATTCAACATCTTCCTGTGTAAACAGGAATACCATCTATTAGAAGAAGAAGAAGAAGAAGAAGAAGAACCTGCTGCGACATTTTAAGATCAAAGAACAAAAACTGATCATCTACGACAAACGAATCCGGCCGTATTTTCACAAGATTCCTAGTAGATTAAACCACTCAATATAAAACACGTGCATCGACGGATCATATTATCCTATAACCTTCTTACATTAAAAATCTCAAGTGGCTCAACAGTTAAGAACTATAGACTCCCTGCAAGTTGCAAACTTCACAATTCCAATGAGCTCAAGGCAATATAAGAAGCAGACCTGAATTGGAAGCGCATCCATGTCGGCTCGTAATGCGACGAAAGGCGGTCGCCCAGTCCCGATGGATGCGACAAGCCCGGTCTCCGCCATGGGATACCGGTACTCCACGCCCATCGAATCAAGCTCCCCCCGTATCAATCTGCTCGTCTCGATCTCCTGATACGCGAGCTCCGGATTGGCATGGATCCTCCTCCTGATCCCCTTGACCCATTCCACCATGCCGGCCTCCCTCGCGATACTCACGACCTCATCAACCTCTTCCTCCTTCTCATGTCCTCTGTTTTCCACTGCCCACACCACGGGGCTCACCACACCGCTGCCATTGCCCAATTGCCGACGTGGGTCGTCGTAAACAGAGCAGAAGCGGCGCTCCGAGCGCATAAAGGAGCCGCCTTTGAGCCAAAGAAACAGAGCGGATGCAAGAAAGAGGGGAATTAGAAAGTGGGTAACTCCAAATCTTGCCATTCTCGCGGGCTTCGCCTCGTGAGAGGTCGCCATGGCCGGCGTGTGTATGAGGGACTTCTTGGCCCTGGGCTCTAAATAGGGAGGAGAGTAAAACTAGTGGAGAATGGACTCGTGGTGATGTGTAATATATAGCGTAGCATAGCCGTGGCGGGGAAACAGGGGCGCATGAACCTCGTGCATAAAAAAGGGGGAGGGAATGGTTGTTGTAGGGAAGGAGTCGGCAGTAATAACCGCCCTTTTTAGAGAGAGAGACGTGCTTGGAGATGAAAGAGAAAGGCGTTGATGGGTGTGGGTTTTGACGCATGTGCGGAACAGGAGAGGCCAGGAAAAACTGCAATTTTAGGGTTCAGAGAGGACTGAGCAATTAAGCATAGAGAGAGAGAGAGGAATGACGCATGAAGGGAACCCACGAAAGAGAGAGAAAATGGGGCCCAAAAAAATTGGGTAGTTCAGATTTGAATGTCATTGTTCTAGGTTTGGGTGGTCTTAAGGAGAGGCCTTGGAGAAAGAAGGGTGTGTGAGATAGAGAGAAAGATGTGTATGTATGTGGTGTGTCTTCCTTTGGATAGCTCTAATTCATATTGTAGTAAATGTCTATTTTGTTAAAATCATGCATTTATTCATATCAAGTGGACATAGACGGATCACCTACTTAAGAGAATGCAATATTAGATGGACGAGAGGATCTAAAATCAAAAAGAACAGCATAGACAACAAATAAAGAAGCAACGCTTGTCACAAAAGTAAACCACCTTGACAAACGATGTATATTCGCCTCGTACCTCATTCTTTCTTTCGTTGGTATATCGGAATAGGCATGGAACCCCACTACTTCTTATATAAGAGAGATTTAACTTAGGTGAATCGATGCCACATCACTAAAGAAGATGAAGAAAACTGGTATCACATGCTTTGTTAATGCCTCTTTTCCAAAAATGTATTCCGATGCTTAAGGATGTAACATTTGCTACTTCCTTTCAAAAAATATTTCGAAATTTAAAAAATTAATGGAAACTTGCAATCTTTATTACACCATGCTAAAGTTGCGACAATTTGGTTGTTCTTCTGGAAAGAAAGATGTTATCTTGCTTTTGAGGGGAAAAACTTCCTTTTCAATTACATTTAAGAATCTACGTCACTTCTTTTGGTGTCATGTATCAAACAACTTAAATTAAATTTTGTTGTTTTTTTGTATTTTTACACACATATCCCTATATATTTTCAATGTTACGTACATAACCCTCTATAATTAAAAATTACATCCAGAACCTAGAATAATTGGTCTGTCTTACACACATGCCTTCCATTAGTTTAGTCCATTAGTCCAACCAGGACCTATATTCAATCCAACAACTATTAATACCATCCAAAAATGGAAATAATACACCCAACCCCCACATTCCCTTCCTCCTCCTCTCATGTCATCTTCATCCAACCCCCTCCAACCCCTCTGGCGACCTCTTCCCATGCCCCTTCCTCTGCCCCCACCCATAAAACCCTTCCCCATAGCTCCACCCACCCTTTTCTTCGCTCCACCCCCTTCGTCCCTTCCATGTACGCCCCATCAACTTCATTGGATTTTCACTTCCAAGTAACTTAGTTATGGGCACATGAGCCACGTCCTCCATCTCATTCTCGCCCTAAACCGCCAATGCAGGATGTGTAAGGATGCTCACAAGCAACTACATACCTCCAAGCGCATTGGACAATGGGAGTTACCCTTCCAGAGTCTTGTCATCTGTCTCCCACATGAACTCCTCTTGGAAGGACATGTATAATCATCTCTCGACCTCAGGGTCTGGCTTTTTCATCCACCCGACCTTTTCGAAGAACTTTATGAAGTCCCTCCTCTTCTTAACCCACAGACATCGCTACACATCATACCCAAATTGACACTTGTTGTGCTCCAGCTAGAGCACATCGATGGCATGAAGGTCATCGACTGTAATGAACTGCATCTCAAAGAAAAAGGATATGCCCATGCTTGATAGCAACGTCTCCAATAAGGGCAATGAGAAGGCAGCATGTCTCATCATCTGGTAATGGTGGATAGGGAATGTGGGAGAGGAAGTTGGGGAAGGTACAGAATAAGGAAGGAGTACTATTGGCGGAGGTGGAAATGGAGTTAGAGGTGGTAATAAGGGAGGAGGAGGAGCAACAAGAGAGGGTGGAGAAGAGCTTCCTAGGTTTTGGGGTGGAGAAAAGTAGTAGTGTGATGGGGGATGGACTTAGGGTGAGTATGGAGAAATTTGGAATTGTGGAGGAGGCGGTGGTGGAGGGGTATGAAGCTACTTGGGGTATAAGGATGTGGTTGGATGGATATCTGACATGGAATTCAACGCATTCACCCCTGACTCCACCATATACACCGCTTGTGTCGATTGTTGAGTTCGCTCATGGGACTCCGACGGTAGGAAGATGCACTGAAGGAAGGTCGTCCCCATTGCCACGCTCGAGCGCCTTCGTGTCACCATAAACGCATTCACGATGAGCCCCAATGGTCCTCTGGTGCAGCCTCATCCTACTACCAATGACACGCTATCAGAGGAGGGGAGGGTGGAGAGGGGGTGGGGCGGTTGGACCCAAATCATCCAAGGGGAGGAGGAAGGATGAGTGGCACCATTTTGTAAATAAGGTGAATTAAAATGATAAAATGTTTAAATATTTGAGATATTTCATCACAGATATGGGAAAATGTATGGAAGTTGACACATGGTTGGTCATTGACAGGCACCGAATCGCTACCCTTTTTAACTAGCGAGAAATGCATTGTAGTCGGGCAGAAATCGGTATGTTCAATGTAGTCGATTGTTTATTTTACTTGGGCAAGTACCAAGGTCGAACTCAAAAAGGTAATGTGAGGATCTAGAATTAATTTTCAAGCAATTTAGGAGTTAGATTTTCAAACTATATTGTTTAGTGTTTTTAGGAGTTTTTGCAAATTTCTATGGGTTTTTAATAAAGGATACAATTAATTAGAGCAAATATTATGCACATATTTTTGTAAATATTTTTTTAATGCAAGAAAATAAATGTTATGCAAATGTGAGAGAATATTATATAAATGTTGTTGTATATAGTGCCAAAAAAATCAAAAACTCCAAAAAGAATAGATGGGAAAAGTCAATGAAAAATCAAATCCCATCGGAGTATGTATGAAATAAGCAAGGCATATGATTCAAAGTCAAATCTTAAGGTTGCATACAACATGAGACTTGGCTACACTGGTCAACTTCTATAGGATACGTGACTACATTGGCCATAAATCCATTCTTGTCTCTATCCCCTCTTCTTGAGCCAGTTGCACTTGAACTAAGAAGGGAATACCCCGGCCCTCGAGGAAAGAGTAGTTATATTGAGAAATTAGGGTTATCTTGGTAAGAGAGACTATTCCTTTCTATTTCTGATGAGAAGATCTACATCCATATACACTGTTTAAGTAAGACTCATAATCATAAGGGTTTGCATCTAAAGAGACTTATTCTGACTTGGATATTGAGGCGGCTGATGATTCACCTTTATTCTATCTTTTTAGACTTAAAAACCATAGCTAATGCATGCAAATAACATTATTTTGTACAAATTAACATTCCTTATTTATTCCATTTATTGTATATAAAATACTATTTTTAATGCTAAAATTATAGAAAAAAAATAAATTACCAAAGGTATTTTATGATCCTAAGCCCCATGACCAATTCAAGAATTTATTCGGTCGACAAGGAATAAAGTATTGGGAGATAAGGGCCAAAAATACAATAAAAAGCCTATTTATTCATTCATCAATAAAGCATTTTTTGGGACCTATTTCACTCTTTATTATTTATATCTCAAATAAAGAAATTTGTACATGAAATTATAGATAAATTACAAATAAAAATATAGAATTAAGTTTGTACAAAAAATAATATACTGTGTGCATTTTATGCTCAAAATAAAAAGCCAAAACCCAAACTTCCCAAACTCGTATCTCCTAAATAAAAACTCAAAAACTATCAAAATCACCTTTAATTGTATATAACTTTTAATAATCTATTTAATTAAGTGGTTTCATATTTTTGGAGTTAAGGAGTAAAAGTTAGATTTTGGACCCCTTTTGTATAATATACTTGATTAAAATATTCATTTTAATTATTCTTTATTATTTTTACAATTTTATATTTTTATAATTTTATAAATATTATTTATAATATATGTACTTATTAAGAATAGAATGAAACCATAAAGAAAACGCAAAAATAAAATAGCCTATATAAATACATAGATGAAATACTTATACTTATACCTATTTATATACACCGCTATTTATTTAAGTATATATAATACATCATAAAAATAAAATAAAAATATATTTATGTGTACAAAAATAGGCTATAAATATATAAAATATGAGGATAAAAAAAAATCAAAAATACAGAATAAATAAAATATACAAGATATACGTAAATATACTTATAAGTATACTTGTAAATAATAACTTGTAACAAATAATATCATAAAAATAAATAATAATAATAATTAAATACTACATAAAATAGCAAACTTTCTTTATTTTATACTCTAAAATTAATTAATTCATTAGCTATTTAATATTGGTTTTACCAATAATTTCTGTAATGGTATTTTCTGGTTGGTCCACGTGGACCAACCAGAATCAAACCCTAGTTGACCTGGGTCCACTCTTCGACCTAGGTCACCTACCCTCGTCAGACGAGAAGACGTCTATCTTCTCCCCTTTTTCCTGGGCTTCTAATCACTCCAATTTGAATAGATCTTTCACCAAACTCCTCTCTGATCATCCCTAATCCACGCCATACCCTCTAAACCTCTGTACATATCATCGATTCATCCTAAATCACTGGTCAATAAGGTTCTCCACTATTTCTATAAATAAGAATCTCCTTTCCTCCTTCTCCTCTTGATCCCTCTTGGAGCTTCTTCTCGAGTCTCGCGTGTGCGTGTTGAAGCCTAGGTGACAATTGCACCTTCCCCCGTGCTTAGAGACAGCGGAGCGAGGAGAGGAGAGGATCCACAGTGATTCTCCGACCACTTTGCTCCCTGCCCACCATATCAGGTACAAGTGCCACGCTTTTGCATTTAAAGGTAGATTCCATTTCTGTAATTTCAATTTCGCTTTAGTTTCGTGTTTAATATAATAGGTTAGACTTAGTTCCCATTTTTTCGATCACCGGAGCCGTGAGGCCTCTGGCCATTCCATTGTGTTTTAAACATGTTCCGAACCTCGTAGCATGAACATCTCATTTCCTAATGTTTTCTCCATCGAACCCATTCCGTTATCCAACCTGATCGAGCCTCGATCAGCAAATCCCTGCTCCACCTCTGCCGCTCGTCGGAGTAGGTCCATCCGACCTCATCTCATCATGATTTTCAGTAATAACAGCCCAAGATCGTTCCCCCTTTTCTCGTGGTGTGTACGCACATCTTTGCAAGACCTGGAAGGGGCGTCTGAGTCCTTTCGAATCAGAAGACTAGCGCTCCAGGTGACTCACCCTTTGACCCCCTACCGATGGGGCTTGGACATTTTCAAGGCCTCTTCCCGATGCAAAACGATGTGGTGATCATGGAGAGCATCTCAGCATGCCAGGAGGATGTCGGAGTTAGGAGGACGATCGATCCGAAGCAACCCACGATAGAGTTCTTGGGGTGTTCTTCCATGGCACCCCAGAAACGTTTGATCAAGATCGGTTCTCCATATGCAACAGCTAGCGTTAGATCACGACCCCCCTCCACTGACAGATCAGGGGCCCGCTCTAATCCCAGGTGTAGATCGGCGAAGCGGTAACGGTCTATCTGGAATGTTGATCGCGTAACTGGCGTGCATCCACCCGTTCACTCGCATGTAAATAAAGGGGTATTTGCATTGGATCCCCTCTACATTTTAAATTTCATTTTTAGTGCATTAAATATTATTTGAAGTGTAAAAATTTTAGGAAAAATTGTAATAAAGACCCTAAAGTTTCTTATATTTGCCCATCTATCCGTGCTAGCTCACCTCATGTGGGGTACCACGTGAGGTTGGGCATTTTGCACGCATATCCCTCTGATTTTCTGTATTTATATTTAATCCAAGAATTTGTATTGAAGTGTATATTTGTTGGAAAAATTGAACAAAGGAGCACATAATATTTTTGTATTTAAGTAAAAATTACACGTATGACCCTGGATTTTGTATCAAGGGTTCTGAAATGAATAGAAAGTTTTCTTTAATTACATTTTGGTCCCTATCAATAATGAACATGCATTTTCTTGGGATTTTTGTGAAAAATAGCTCATGTTCAAATTTTATTTTGCAAAAATTATGATGAATACCTTGAATGATGTATTTAACTATCATAATTTTCAATTTGGATTTTAAGGTATTTAAGTATTTATTAAAAATCGAACATTGTATTTATTTTACTATTTAGACATAAAAATATGAAAAATATATTGCAATACCTTGAAAAATGAGGAAAAATAATATGTCTTCTATTATACCCTATATTAACTATCTATTATGCCCTATATTAACTACATGCCAAAAATCCCTAAAAATAACAAAAGAAAAAGCATAAAAACTAAAACCTCCAAAATCTAATAAAAATATTAAAAATCATAAAAAAACCCCAAAATATTTGTTTTTATTTCTAAATTTTCTTTATATTATTATCTGTCTATTAAAATTGATTTAAGAAATTTTTATTTTATTTAATTTTTTTAATCTTCAATTCAATTCAGCCTATTTATTTAATCCCTGATTTAGGATATTTTTTATTTTAAAAATCCACAAAAGTAGCAAAAATACTAGAAAAAACATAAAAACATCGACGAAACATAAAAATACGAAAAAATAGTTTCCCTATATTTTTTGAGATGTTTATATATATATGCATGTATTATATCTTATATATGGTTATGTATACATATATATACCATATAACTTCTATGATTATATATTTTATTATGTATTAATTATTTTATTTTCAAGAATTAAAAAAAACTAAAAAAAACTCAAAATGAAAACCCTAAAAATTGAAAACTAAAAGAAGAAAACATTATGTAAATTTGATTGTTTTCTCTACCTATATATAAACATAGCTCTAAATTCGGCTATTCACATTATTATATATTTATACACATATATTATTAATATTCATATACATATTGTATATAGATCTTTCTTTAATAAAAAATGAAAAAATAAATTAATTAAATATATATAAATTTAAAAACCACACAAAATAAAATGATGAAAGGATATTTGTACATAATATACATTGATAAGCAATAATCATAGGCTACCTAGCTTGCTCTCTCTGGTTCGATCTCTACATGTGCTTTGCATGTTATACATGCTGTTCGTAGAGTTAAAAACAATAGTAGCTTACAAATTTTGAGATTTAATTGATTCATTGATTGATTGTGGGTACTTTTTGATTAACTACGGTTTTGTGAGCGGTCACTTCCGTGAAATGTTATCTTTGCTTCTCTTGAATGAGGATCATTTTAGACCCTAGCAAGATCTCGGCTATCGAATGACGCCGTTACCGGGGAGCAATGTGTGTAGCCTATTTTATGAGCGGTCACCTCGGCGACATGTTATCTTCGCTTCTCTTGAGTGAGGATCATTTTAGACCCTCGCAAGATCTCGGTTATCAAATGACGTCGTTGCCGGGGAGCAATGTGTGTAGCATATTTTGTACCTATGTGTCCATATTCTTTTATTGATTTATTGATGCAATTATTGATTCATTTATTTATGCATATTTATTAATTCATTTATTTGTTGTTACATTATTGATTACCTTTTCTAATACACCTCTCTTGTTGTATTTGTTGCGAGGGCCCGCTACGCGAGGATGGCTTCTTAGGAGGCTGATGTAGCCAAGGTTGGCGAAGGCTGGTCTTCATACTTTGACCGGTTTGAGAGGTAGCAAGTGGAGTAAGGAGACTATTTAGCATAGATGAAACTTAGATTTATTTATTTGTGTGAGAGAGATTCGTTCATTCATTATTTATAATAATTAAAGACTTGGACACTACTCTTCACAATCAGATCTATTACCTGGGTGTCTGTTCACTTGGGGGCCTCATCGTGGTTTTCTCGTGTTTTCGCCGCCTTATTTTATTTTGATTCACGATTTTTCTGCCTTTCTTTTTATTTATTTTATGTGCATGGACCCCTAGACTTAGGTTGCTTGAATCGATAATTAGGTCCAAACCTTAATAAGAATTATGTATTTATAATCTTTTACATTTGGATCTAGTCAAATAAATAAATGTCGGTTATTTAAACTTGAGACCGTATGCTGAGAGAGGTCGCATACAATGCTTGTAGGACCCGTTGTGGTGGGCACTGAGTAGCATCAAAGACCGGACTTTTGGTCTCATTTCTGAATAATTAACGTATGGTTCTTCACGTCTAATAGCAACTACTTTTAGGGCGATTTTGTCGATTGCACACCATCATGTAGATAGGCTTAAAATTTCTATTTTGCATACCAAATGGAGAGAACTGAGAAGCACTATAAGTCCTCTAACTCCACATGCATCATCAGATTCATTGGTGATATTCCCATCATCGAATCGACTTGCACGACTTTTTTGCTATCTTCCTCTGATTTTGAGCATCTAGGACTTAAATGAAAATATACAAAATCGTTAGGCTCTTGTATGCAAAATACCCAAAAAAGTGAAAATCCAAAAAATCTAAAATAAGGGGGTTGCTAAATAAACTTTGACCTTGATTAAAATATGTAATGGATTTCATTGCATTGGGTTCATAAAGCCCTCGTTGTTTTCAGGTACCTTAGGAGGGGACCAAAACCCATCCCATGAGCGAGGCATGACCCGCTAAGGATGAGAGCCAAAAATCCAGTCTGTAACTGCCTTGTGTATCGCCCGGATTTCTGAAATATTGGGGCTTCTATCATATGTGATTGAGTAGGGCCCTGTCATCGGTGGTGATTCCCGCCTTGTGTGGAACATCGACTTGGTCTGAAGTACTTAGCTTAGGCCATGCCCTCACAGGTGTGTTTGTCTCATCTATTTGTGTCCGAGTTGGTCCTTGCACGCTCACGGGTGTGTCTGTCTCATCGGTTTGCGTCCGAGTAGGTCCTTACACGCTCACGGGTGATTCTATTGTGAGCAAGGTCCGAAGTAGTGGTTTCGCCTATCGGCTTCCTCTCTCTATTTCTTTGGCTGAGTAGAGATCCAGGAAGCGTTACAAGGACCTCAAAAAGTGCAGACCACAAGTTACAAAGAGGAGGACAAGTATGAGATACTTTTCCGGTAGTACTCTCGCTCCTGTAGGGTTAGCATGCTAAGGACTTATTATAAGATATGCCCAAAATGACAACTCTAAAAATGAAAAGACAATAAATAGCTAATCCCTTACAGCTTCACATGTGTAGAGTTGGTGAACCCAATTTTGTATTGTCTTTGTATGTATCTAGAATAGGGTTCAAAGATCAAGTCCTGCACATTTGCGCAGATTTTGTCTCTGTGTTCTCTCTTTTGACTCCCTGCTCATTTAAAGCCTTTCTACTATTTTGCACTCCTTTTTATTCCTTGTTGATCACTGTATACTTCTTCGTGCATCGATCATCTTTTTCTTTATGATGTCGATCCATGGATGGTTTAGTAGGGACTTTGTCGACACCTACATTGATTCCATGGACTCGGCATTGTCAATAATTTGAGGCAATTCCCGAGAACGCTGTTCAAACCTTGCAAACCGACCTCCAGACTCCTCGTTTTCTTCCCATCCTCCTTTATCCCCAAATAAACTGGGACTACTCTTGTCCCCCTTCCGTCCGTTGCGAATGGAGGTCGATTTCAACCTACATCTTTTGCTCCATTCACAATCATCTAGGATTGACCCTAATCTCATATTCATCTTGGCAGATGCAATTCAACTCCAAGTGGTTTGATTGAGATTCTCTCTTATTACAGATAGAAGTCCATCCTGGATCCCAATCCAAAATTCATTTCCTCAGACTCATACCAGGAGATGGCTCCCCAAGAAAACGTTAAGGGTCAACAACCGCCCCAACCAGAGAAGGGGCAAATGTCAAATCAGAATTAGGTGAATGCTTAGCTGCTGGATTCCATCCAAGCCATACAACAGTAACTGACGGAGCAAGCATTAGCACAGATTGCATTCCAAGATATGTTGAACAACATGAGGAATAGACTCACAGGAGGAGGAGGTGGAGAAATACCCCGTGAGATCCAGAAGAGGAGCCAGGGAATGGGAACCCAAAACCTACATTGAAGAAGACATATAATTCTGGAGACAACTAGATGATCGAGTGGATCAGCATCCCTGGTCCATTCTCGCTTCGAGCTTAAGCCCCAGTTCCTTGCGCTCCTACCATCATTTCACGGGAATACCAATGAGGAGGCATACATTCACCTACAGCATTTCTCTCGCATCTGCAGGAATACCCACTACCCAAACATCCTGTTGGGTGTAGTGAAGATGATCATGTTTCCCTTCAACTTACAAAAGAAGGCCCTCTATTGGGTAAATCTTTTGGGAAAGGTCGTGACGACCTGGGAGGAACTTAAATCTACGTTCCTTCACAAGTTCTACCCTCTCAATTGGTTCAACCAGATGCGAGCTAAGATCAGCAACTTTTCCTAGGCCACATACAAGTCTATCCATAGATCCTGGGAGTGATTTACAGACCTGCAGGAGAAGTGCCCCCACTGTGATATACTGAGGACCAGCCTGGTCCAACACTTTTTCGATGGCATGAATGTAGAGAGCCAGATACTAGTGGACGCTACATGTGGAGGATCCCATTTTAACAAGGATGAAGACGTGGTATGGCAGATTTTTGAAGAAATGGATGTGGGAGAGGCCGCCCTATCTTCATCACGTGCTTATCAGAGACATCACCAGGTCCTCCAGAAGTCAGTTCACATGGCAGCATCCCAAGAGGCAGAGAGAGATGAGAGCTTCAACCTCAGCATCTTTGGGGGTCATCTCTCAAAGGTTGTTATCATGGAGAAGTGGTCATAGGATCTTGAGAAGCTTGCTGTGATCGAACAAAGGATCAACATTTGGACAAGCTGGACCAAATCACCAAGCAGTTGAAGTTGCTGGTGAGCACCATCAGTTCGTGTCAGTCGACGAACCCAACATCAGAGACTCCTGCTGAGAAGAAGGATGAGCCATCACTGCCACAACAGCCTCAACCGAGTCTGCAACAGCCAATGATTCAGCACGTGTACTATGTGTAGGAACCCGAGAAGGCCCCGCTGCAACAACATATGGTGGTCTACCAACCAGACAACCTCCCATATTATGATCCAACATTTCTACCACCATTGATCCAAGAAGTATGGTGTATGGAGTAACGATGCACAGTTGACCCGTCTTGCGGGACAACATTAGGTCCAGCCACCAGCCAATTGACCGTACCACCAACCTCAGGGTGGTCATTTTGCACTGTCCTTTTAGCCTTAGCCTCAGTACCAGCATCACCCATCTCCGCAGTACCAAGGCAACTGGAGACAGTCTCAACAGTACCCATAGTCGTAGTATCATCATCCACAACTGTACCATCAGTACGCGGTTGGATAGCTGCAATATCCCCCTCCTCCGTATTAACAATGTCAACTTCCTCCTCCTCAACAATCACATCAGCAGTCCCAGCCTCAGCCTCCCAACCATCAACCATAGCGTGGTCTGCACGCTAAACCTTCTAAGGCGGTTCTAGTGAACCCCAACCTGGATTGCTTATCCTAACTCATGAAGTGTCTAGCAGAGATGGCAAAAAAGCTAGACGACCTAACCGCTACAAAAAATCCTATTCGATCCTTGGTCAAAGCAAATCCCAAGAGAAAATAGAAGGTAGAATGTGATGTCTCGTATGTACCTGTAGAGTTAGATGATTGTAATATTGCTTTATCTAATGTTGTCACTCTCAGGAGTGGTAGGACTTTGACTCCATCTATCGCAAGCAAAGGGAAGAATAATGCTTTGACAGGTGAATCATCATCTTCTACATTAGTCGCGCCAGCTACAGGTTCGAGTGAGGAAGATGATGAAGGAAGAGCCATGCCAGTTGTCACCCACCACCATCTCCACCAATAAAAAGAACAAAAAAATAAAAAAAATCAAAAAGACCAAAAAGATGATGGCAGTCAACGTGAAGCCACACCATCCACGGAGGAGCCAGCACCATCACCCGATTTAATGCTAGCCGATAGAGCGAAGACCACACTTTTTGCTTGTCCACCAATGACAGCACATTCACCTCCAACATGTACACTTTTTTGTGATCTGGATGTACGAAATATTATGTACAAGAATTTTGTTGTAAATAAGAACACTGATTTTGATTTCAACATTGTAAATTTTCCTTTTTCTGATGCAACAGAAAAATCCAAAAAAATGCAAAACGAAAAAGTGCATTATCTGATAAAGGAGTTGTGGATGTTCTACAAAATTTGATAGTTGAATTACCGCTGATAAAATCCATGGAATACATGCCCACTATAAAGAAGGGCTTCAAGGATGCATGTACAAACAAGCGTTGGCCGAACCATAACAATAGACACCAGCAAGTTGAGAGGCACGTCCTCACCATGGCCATAGTTGTAGCCATCAAGAATCTCCCGCAGAAGAAGAAAGACAAAGGAGCACCTTTAATCAGATGTGAAATTTTCGACCAAGTCTTCGATAGAACCCTTCTTGATAGCGGTTCTTTCATCAACCTCTTGCCTTCATCATTATTGTGAGAATTCGGGCTGGGTCCATTGAAGCAGACACGCATGATCCTTCAGTTCTCTGATCGATCCATCAAGTGACTCCGAGGTCTGTTGGAAGACATTGTGGTAAAGGTGCAAGATATACATTTTCTTGTTGACTTTGTGGTCCTTGATATGGACTCCTCTGCACCATTACTGCATACCCTATTATCCTTGGACGTCCATTTTTGCGCACTGTAGAGGTCGTAGTTGGCTATGGGTCTGGGAAGATCACATTCAACTCGAGCAATCAAAGACTTACCATATACATGGTTAGCAAGCCGAAAGTCAGGTCTGATGGAAGCCATGCAGCACCGCCTGAAGCAGACTGTGACTTTATGCGGCGACCAGAGATACAATACTCTATTTGAATGACTCGTGGACCTTGGAAATCCTCTCTCCTAAGAAGGACTGGGAGAGCCTAGTCGACACAAGTTCCGATGGTACTTGAGAGATGGAATTTGATTTGATGATGCATCTCTTTGAGTCAGATGATTCATTCCAGACCGAACACGATGAATTCGTTGCAGATCTGTTCAGCACATTGTCAGTAGAATAACAAGCCACTAAGGTGAGCAACATCTCTAAAGTCATGACAGAACATCTGCCTACGACCACAGTGTCTGAAGTGACCGAGAAACATGCCAGATCAGAACCAGAATTAAAGCCACTTCTGTCATGCCATAAGTATGCTTTCGTTGCGGGTGTAGAGAACATATATATAGTCATCATCAGCAACAAGCTGACCCCGGATCAAGAATCTCATCTTCTCGAGATTCTAGAGAGAAACCGCAAGGCACATGGTTGGCATGTCTCAGATCTCCGTGCGATAAATTCTGCCCTATGTTCACATCATATTTATTTGGAAGAAGATGCCGAGCCGTCCCGAGAGTTTCGAAGGAGACTAAACCCAAATTTGCGGGATGTCATCGTGAAAGAAATCATGAAATGGTGTGACGTAGGATTCATTTATCCCATCTCTGATTCAAAATGGGTGAGCCCTCTACATGTAGTTTTAAAGAAATCTAGGCTCACTGTGGTTACAAATGACAAAGGAGAGGAGATTTCTACCTGGGTACTGACATCCTGGTGTGTATGTATTGATTACCGCCATCTGAATTTCACGATAAAGAAGGACCACTTCTCCTTGTTGTTCATTGACCGTCTCTCCTCTGCTCTACTGGGAGCATGGCCCCTTCTTCTATCTTATCTACTACTTTGCTCTCGGCTCTCTACTGCTCCAACCGCTCACTGTAATAGCTTTCTTCTCAGGGGCATCGCACCCCGGGTGGTGTGGTTGAGCTAGAGTGGGCTCAGCAGTCGGCCTATGTATCTGGGCACACGTGTAAAGGCGTGATTAGTTCCACGAATCTCACTGCACTGCTGGAACGACTAGCCGTCAAGGAGTTCTTCTGCTTTTTGGATGGGTACTCCGGGTACAACCAAGTGGCAATTGCCCCTGAGGACCAAGAGAAAACCACCTTCACTTGCCCGTTCAGTACCTATGCTTTTCGAATAATTCCCTTTGGATTGTGCAATGACCCTGCCACATTTCAAAGGTGCATGTTTGCCGTCTTTGCCGATATGGTTGCCAGTTTTCTCGAGGAGTTTATGGATGATTTCTTGGTCTATGGTGACAATTTGATGTGTGTCTTCAACACCTAGACCGGGTAACTCAGAAGTACTGTGAAGTCAATCTTGTGCTCTCATGGGAAATGAGCCACTTCATGGTCACCAAAGGGATTGTGCTCCATGTTGTTTCCAAGCGTGGCATGGAAGTCGACCCAGCAAAGGTGGATAAATTAGCAATCTTCATCCATATCAGAACATCATACAAAGTGAGGTCACTCCTAGGGCATTGAAAGACCACTAATTACTCTATATTAATTGTCGATTTTATTGTAGTATTTAGGCAATCAAGATCAATCAAAAACTGCTAAAATTAATTATTCAATTAAAAACGAGCGGTCTAATTTATATTTGACTTGGGCAAGCCCAAGGTCGAACTCAAGTAGGCCACTGTCTCCTTAGGTTGAATATTAGACGATCTAAAACTTAGATTTTTAGGGAATCATTTTTTTGGTATTTTCAAATGCAATTAATGGATGAAATGTAAATTTGGCAAAGTTTAGGGGCTAATCTACAAATCTCAATCAAATGAACTCCAAACCCAATGAAACTTGATCAAAATGTGTATGAATGCAAAATTAAGCTATTGCAATTTTAGAAATTTTGGATGCAATATGAATTAATTATGAATTAAATATGAATGCAGGGTAATTTCGAGCAAATTAATTTTAATAAATATCAAACACCAATATTTCACAGAGGTTGAATTATTATAGATAGATCTACATGAGTGGTATCTAGAACAATTTTTTATTTCTTTAAATACTAAGTGTGGAATTAACTAAAAACCAATTACTCAAAATCACTAATTATTTTATTGCAACCTCAATATGCATGTAAATAGGATGAATTCTAGTCATAATAAAGAAGTCAACTAATTCTAGCAATCTTGTATTGTTGGAAAATTTTAAAACTATGGTTAAATTTATATGAATTTTACAACATGAAATGGGTAAAATATGCACTTTTTCACAAAAAATTAATAATAAATTAACCACAGATCATAAAAATATCAAGCACACGCCACAATGTAAAGAATTAGTTGAATAATAAAATGACTATTTTTTATGAATAAAATAATGTAGAATTGAGGTTCAAATTAAATGAAGAATAGAGAGGTCTAAATGCAAATTTAGAAATGAAAATATTTAAATTCAATGAACAAGGACTACGATAAAGATACCTAGACTCGGAGGGGGTCTTATGTAATTTATCCAAGGGCACATGCAGTGCATTTGCCTCTCGAGCGGCGAGGTTGTCTTTACAAAATTTCCTTCGGGTGGTTGCATTGCATGTGATTTCCTAATGGTTGGGGATTCTCTATAAATGCGGAGAAAGGTAAGGGATGCCTTGTAAATTCAACCCGTCCGCACGTGCAGGAGGGATAAGGGTCGGGATGGCGTGAGGCTCGAGGAGAGTGCACTACGGTTGATTGCCGACTCAAGGGTAAAGGCTGAGGCGAGGGTGATTGGTGATGGTTGATGCGACTGGACATTCAGGCAGTAGTGAGCAAGCAAATCGATGCAGCTCGGCGGTGAGGCAGAGGTTGAGGCGGTGGTACAATGCGATAGGAGGTCATCGAAGGATGTTGTACTCCGTCGGAGGAGCTTGTTGGTGAGGCGGAGCAGGGTCCGCGAGGGGGCGGACGTCAAGGGCGAGGTCAGGTGGAAGTTGGAGCTTTCATATGTGGGAAGGGTTGACGTCGAGGAAGCTCAAAGGGTGAGGTAGCGTGATGTGGCAGTACTGGAGGTGTGCGGAGCTCGAGGTGGCTCTAGCGGAAGGAGCTGGCTTGAGGCGATGCCTTGGAGCAGCGACAAGGTTGAGGCGGCGGTGAAGGTGGAAGTTTTGACTGGAACGGAAGGGATGATAGGATTGCAGGTGGAAATAGAATCAAGATCGGAGATGAAGATGATACAACAAGGCAAACAAACGAAGACGCAACAGAGAAAAGAAAGGAACATAGAAAGAAGAAGTGTGAGGGAAATGAATACTCTACCTGGAGATTCTCCTAAGATTGTGGAGCGGCAAGGGCCACCTCCAATTATCGCCTTAAGCGCAAGACAGAGGGCGTGGGGCTTCACAACAACTATGAGAACTACAGTAGCAAGGAAGGAAGCCAACCCTTGGATCTCACCGAGGACTAGGGTCATCATTGCATGACCTAAGGGCCTTCTTCTGTCACCAGAAGTCGAAGGGTGTTGGGCTAGAGTTCTCTCTTGAAGTGGCAGATACGGATGAACGATGGAGGCGGAGGGGATTTTATGGTCAGTTGGCGAGTCACCGAGATGGTAAGGGGTCCTGGGGAGTTCACGGCAGTTGTGGGTGGTAGTTGTAAGATGCAGCGAAAGGCGGGGATATGGGAGGGAGTGGGATTGGGCCGTACGCCGGTGGCAATGAGATGCCAGTGCGGAACCGCCGTGCTGCACGACGAGGAGGGGCGGTTCGCGCGAGGTCCCGGTCCTACGTAGGAGGTTACATGAGAGAGAAGAGAAAGAGAGAGAGGAGAAGATGGGTGTTGGTGCAGAGCTGGATGGTTGCAGAATCGCCACATGAGGTGGGAGATTGCCGCCGCATAGGGTTGAAGGTGCAGGCGGCAAGGAGGAAAGGGAAAAAGGAGAGGGATGCCATGTGGCACACCCTGGAGGTGGCCACATGGCGGGGGGAGAAAAAATTAAAATTAAAACTAAAATTAAAATTAAAGAAATAATAATAAATAATATTTCAATTGAATTAATAAATAAATAGGTAAACAATAAAATAAATAATAAAAAGAAAATAAAATAAACAAAAGAAAATAATAATAAGAAAAGAAAATAAACAAAATAAAATTACAATAATAATAAGAAAATAAATAAATATATATAAAAATAGAAATAAATAAATAAATAAATATAAAAAATAAAAATGGAGGTGATGGGTGACACGTGGCGATTGCATGAGCTGCCACGTGTCGCTCCCAGAAAATTCAAAAATTAAATGTAAATAAAAATAAAAAATAACAAAAGAGGTCAAATCAAAAAGTGTTCAACACAAAAGTTTCTCATCTCGATGAGATCTACAACTTTCGTGAAGGACCAAAAACCGAAACAAATCATTTGTACGAATAATATTTTTGGGGGTACCTTATAGGTATAAAATACCAATTTTTTTTATGATTTGCAATTTTTTGGTATTTTAAAATAAGAGAAAAATAAAAGAAAATCAGAGAAAATATGAAATAAATATTTACAATTTAATCCAATTTTTGGATTTTTTAATAATTAAGAAGAGTAATAAAATACATAAATAGAAGGGGACATATGTACAATATACAAGGAGGGGCCCACAACCCAAGTTTCACATACGAACTCCGATTCTTTTGAATTTGATCTTGTTTTGAAGGTAATTAAACGTATATTAATTCAAAAGTGAGTAGGGTCCATAGGAGACTATATGAGAGAGATATTCACGTTTTAAGATTCTTAGTCTCAAACTAGGGTTAGGGTTTTATTGGTCAATTTTACAAGTTAATAATTTTTTGACATTTTTCCTTTATTAGTGTTAGTAATATATATACTATAGAGTTGATTTTATTCAGTTCTGAGTTATTGAAAAATTGATAAAAATAGAGTAAAATATGGTGAATGTACATGTGATATTTACAAGGGATTTTGACTTCTTATTTAATGCGAAAAATGCATGCTAAAATGCAGATATTAATTCTAAGTGCATGAATGGTAAAAATGCAGAATAAATGATGAAGTGCAACTAATTACTCGGGAACGAAGCTCTATTCTTAACTTTTTAGTGCGATGAATCACTGATTCATCAACCCCCTATACATAAACCTTGCTCGTCCCCGAGCAACTAAAATGAAATGTAAAAGTGAAATGATTTTGAGTTCCATACCGAGGTCATGAACAAAAGGTGAAAATGGAACTTGAATCGACCTTTGGATTGATAATGCGGTGAAACCTTATTGGAAATTGAATTTAAGACCTAACATCCTTTGAGTTTTCCAAATCTCTATTCAGATCGCCTCAACAGTCAGGTCAGAACAAATCCTCATACGTGAATTCTGATGACTATGAATCTTACTTATACCGTGTAAGTGAAATATAGCTCTCCACATCAGAAATAGTAAAGAAACAACCTCCTCTAACAAGGTAACTCGAATTCCCTAGTCTAGCAACTCTTTCTTCAAGGAGTCGGGTATTCCCTTCTAAGTTCAAGTGCAACCATCTCAAGAAGAGGGGGTAGAGAAGAGAATGGATTGTGACCAGTGTAGTCACATATCTGTGGAGCATGACCAATGTAGCCAAGTCTCCAGTTGCAGGCTTCCTTGATATGAACTTTAAAGCATATGCCTTGCTTATTTGACTATACAAATATACATACTCCGGCAAACATTTTATTTTCAATCAGGCATGTCCCCTTTTTTGGAGTTCTTTTTTTTACATATATACAAGGTGCAACATGTACATAAGGAGTTTTTTTTCTTGAGCCAGTAGACTATCCCTCTTTTGAAGCTTTATTGCAACCCACCGCATCCCATCGTTAGATGTCGACGATACTAGACTAGGTTGAGAAGCACTACCCTCCCTAGAGGAGGACGGATGTTTCCACTTGTGTGCTACTCCAAGACAAAGGATTCTGCCTCCTCAACACCTCATCAATGAAGAGCTATGTGCATGGTGCTTTGTCCAAGTTAGGTCACTGTCTAAAAGAATCATGCGTATGTATGAAATATTCTTCTTAGACCAATCAAGATGACATGTGAACATAGACTTGTGGATTCAAAGAATTAAGTCACTCAACCTGAAAAATCTTAACTCCAGTTCCTATAAGGTTCCTCTGAAAATAGGTAGATTAAGGTCAAATCAAATCCAACCTCGACTTCTATTCATAACTTGGTTCAGGACACACTAACTTTTCACTTTGCATATGCTAGATATGCAAATGAAATGCATATGACATGCAATGTATATGAATGAGGTGCAAGACATTTTTTATATGAATGCAAGGATGATATGCACGAGTAAATAAGAAGTCTATTTTTTTATTTTAATATTTTTTGGTATATCTCCTACTTAACAACAAATTTTACAAAAGTATTATTTACAAGAATTTTACATAATTATACAAGTATTATACGAATTATACAATATGCATACTATACAAGTATACATGTATTTTGCAAAAAGTTTTTTATACTAATTTTACCCACCCCATAATTATTGCATAATATATACAAAAATACGTGAAGGTACGATGGGTAAAGTATATATGTAATATATACACACACCTATACTTAGCATGTGATATGTCCTCAGAGCACGAAAAGTGAGGAAAAGACATAGCTCGTGCTAAGCATAGGAGAGTTAAAATAACAAAAAGTATAGAAGTCGATCCGCCCCCTATACATAGGCTATGGTCATCCTAACTATAGAATAAGAGCAAAAAATGGGGTGGTCGAGATTAAGAGGAGAAATAGATGGATAAATATATATATATATATATATATATATATATATATATATATATATATATATATATAGGATGTACATTGGTCCCCCATACTTAGGCTCTAGTCAGCCTAAGTATAGGGCAAGAGGGAGTATGAAAACCGATGGGGTTTGGGAATATACAATGAGAAAGGGAAGTGGGGAGAGAGATGCTTGGAGATGGTAGTAGTAGTGATGATTCATGCATTCCCTAAGAGTGGATCATTGGTGTCTGGGATACACAAAAGTGAGATCTCTTCAACACAAGCTAACTACTCATCTGATCCTATAAAATGCTTCACCACCTGCCCATTTACAAGGAACGGCTGTGCACCATATGTAAGCTCTGAAATCCATACACTATCATTCGTGTTCACTTCCTAACTATGAAGAGTCGTGCCCGCTTGGACTTCATCTTGCCTTGAAAGATCTTCAATCTGGCATTAAATAACCATACCTTCTACCTTGGTACAAAGTTCTTGTGTTTGATATGCTGATCGTGCCAACGCTTGATTCAGGCCTTATAGATCACATTGTTATCATATGCCTTGTTTCTAATTTCCAAAAGCTCGTTTAAATCCATCTTTCTACCTTGTTGTCCCTCAAATGCCCATTCAGATTTATGTACTAATTCGACAGATAGATGAGATGACACATCTTTCCATAAACCATTCAAAATGGAGAGGTTCCAAGTGCGGTCTTGTAAGCAGTCCCGTATGCCCATAGAACTTGGTCCAAAAGCTGGGACTAGTTCTTCTTGTCAGGGCAAACTAGCTTATGCAGAATGCCCTTTACCTCCCTATTCGACACCTTAGCCATGCCATTCAATTGTGGGTGGTATGGACTAGCGATGCGGTGCTCGATGCCGTAGTCCTTTGTTAACCTTTTCATTTCCCTGTTAACAAAGTGGCTACCCCCGTCAGAGATGATGACCTTGGGAACCTTGAATCGTGAAATGATGCGATCTTTCACGAACTTATAGATAGTCTTTCTATCTGCATCTCAGGTAGGGATAGCTTCCACCCACCTAGAGAGATAATCAACCACCAAGAGAATATGCTCATAGCCATGGTTGTTAGGGAATGGACCCATGAAATCTATGCCCCATGCATCGAAAACATCAACCATAATGATTGGTTGCATGGGCATTTAATCTTTGGGACCGACGGTCCCTTCCATACTCTGACATACTGGACACGACCTAACAAACACATATGCATCATGGAACATGATCGGCTAGTACAAACCACATTTGAAGCACTCTCCAAGCTGTCCTCTTCCCAGAGTGATGTCCTCCTACCTCCAAGGAATGGCAGTAGGTGAGGATACTCATGTATTCTGCCTAAGGAATACACTTCCGCCAAACACAGTCCAGACCTTCGAAGAAAAGGAACAGATCCTCCCAATGGTATTTCCTAGATTCCGACTTAAGTTGGTCAATGCTTCTCTTCGTCCAATCATGGGGAATTGTCTTAGACACCAAGAAATCACCACGTTGGCATACCATGGAAGAGAGTCGACATAACAATTCGACTCATCAGGGAATGAGTCCTTGATGGGGTCGATCTCAGAGGAACTATCTTGATCAATGCAGGAGATGTGATCAACCACCACATTCTTAACTCCAGGCTTATCCTTGATCTGCAAATTGAATTCTTGGAGTAATACAATCCACATAAGAAGACGCGCCTTCACGTCCTTCTTTTCCATGAGGTACTTGATGGTTGTGTGATCTATGAACACTATAACCTTGGATCCTAAAAGATGAGATCTGGATTTGTCCAAGGCGAATATTATGGAAAGCATTTCCTTCTCGGTGATGGTATAATTCCTTGAGCATGATCGAGTACTTTGCTTGCGTAGTGAACTACGTAAGGAACCCCTTATCTCCTTTGTCCTAGCATAGCCCTGACTGCAAAGTTAGAAGCGTCTGTCATGATCTCAAAAGGAAGAGACCAATCTGGGGTTTGTAGGATATGAGCATCCATGATCTTCCTCTTTAGGAGCTCGAAGGCCTCAAGGCACCTGTGATCTACAACGAACTCTGTGTCTTTTCCTAAGAGCTCCGTTAGCAGTCAAGCAACCTTTGAGAAGTCCTTTATGAATCTGTGATAAAAACCAACATGCCTAAGGAATGACCGCACTTGTTTGATGTTGGTTGGTGGTTGAAGTTTCTTGATCACATCCACCTTGGCAGGTTCAACTTATATTCCCCTCTTGGAGATGACATGCCCAAACACAATGCCCTCTTGAAACATAAAATGGCTCTTCTACCAAGAGAGCACCAGATTCACCTCCCTGCATTTCTTGAGGACTTGATCCAAATGAGTTAGACAATTATCAAATGAGTTACCGTAGACCAAGAAGTCATCCATGAAGACCTCCAGGAAATAACCCACCATATGGACAAATACTATAATCATGCACCACTGGAAATCCATGGTGCATTGCATATCCCAAAGGGCATGCGCTTGAATGCATACGTACCTAACAGACATGTAAATGCAGTCTTTTCCTGGTCCTCAGGAGTGATGGCCACTTGATTGTAGCCCAAGTACCCATATAGAAAACAAAAGAATTCTTTCCCCGCTAGTCTCTTTGGCATCTGGTCTATGAATGGTAAGGGGAAATGATCCTTTTTCATCGCGTCATTCAAGCGTCTATAATCCACATATACATGCCACGACGTGGGTACTCACATTGCAATCTCCTATCCATCCGAGTTGGTGACTATCTAAAGTCCTGCCTTCTTAGGAACTACATGAAGTGGTGCCACCGACTTGGAATCAGAGATGGGATATATAAACCCCGCGTCATACTATTTTTCAATCTCCTTCTTGACCACATCACACAAGTTTGGGTTTAGATGATGTTAGAACTCACGAGAGGGTCTAGCACCTTCCTTAAGGTAAATATGGTGTGAACACAAAGCAGGGCATCGGACACACTCCATCCTATGGCCTTGCGCTTCTGTTCAAGAATCTCTAACATGCAAGATTCTTGTTCTCCAGTCACGCTAGCACCGACATTGACTAGGAACTTTCGTGGCGGGCTCGCAAGGAAGGCATACTTCAAAGGTGGGGGGCAAAGGTTTGAGCTCGAGAATGGTATGATCATCAGGTAAATCTAGCTCAACTACCTCTGAATCTGGCTCTATGATGGATGTGGTTGGATCTGTGGTGATAGTAGCCATCAAATGGTTCTACTCAGGAGTCAGATCGCCAAAGGTGTCCAAACAATAAGCAAAAGCCATGTCCGACTCATCATACTCGTCCTCTGATTGACATGAAGGCAACAAGTCTGACAAGCCTAAGTCGGCTTCTGAGTCATCGAGGACGTAGGAAGATGCATCAGAGAAGTCTCTTGTGGGTAAGGTCTGATTCTGCAGGATCCGTCGAACTCCTCATCTACATTGTCCTCTCCTGGTGAGAGGGACTCGTCAACCCAAGCTAACTGCTACTGCTAGTGATCAACTGTGTCAACTCTGTAGCACTCAGCCTCCGACGAGAGATACTCTATACTACTCTCCGAATCAGGTCTCTGCCATTTCATTTTCTGCATCTCTAACTCTACATTTTTATCGTGTGCATGAAGCGCATCTTTCCTAGAGATAATCAAATATGGCTCCAACCATCCTCAAAAAAGGGTGTCTAAGAATAATATGGGAATCTTGCCATCTTCGGGGACAATCCATATCAAGGATCGCGAAGTCCATCTTGTACTGATTCCCCTCGATGTCAAGGATAACGTCCCTCAATATTCCCTTGGGCCTTTTGATAGATCGATCTGCAAATTGTAGGAGTGCTCTCGATCTCCTAAGAGGTCCTAAACCTAGATGGTCCAGGAGGAAATACAACAGTAGATTTATTGAGGATCCATTATCGAGTAGAGTATAAGCAAATTATATGCCCTCTATCTGACTGGTGACAAAGTGTTCTCCTAGATCTCTCTTCTTCCTTGGAATCTCATTGCAGGTCGCACAGGTAGTGGTTATGGAAAACACATGTTTGACCATTTGAGTGTTCTTTTTCCTGCTAGCCCTAACAGGTGTGCACGTCACCTTTAGGTAATTCTTGAATGCAGGAATCATATCCACTAGTTGGAGGAAAGGGATCTCAACTTTCACATTCTCTATGCACATCTTTTCCATCTCCAAAAGATCAAGATCATTTTTTGAGAATCTTTCTTTTTTCCCTTAGATAAGGCCTGAGGGAAAGGGATTATTGGGGGCTCATGATGTAAAACAGAAACATCATCATCTAGGTTCTTATTGGAATCAAAATTCAATTGTACACGACTCTGACTCGGACTTGGACTCTGTACAAGACTTAACTGACATGCATGAAATGAAAATAAAACTGAAACTGAAGCTGGAAAAACTGGTGGTGCGGCATCCAAGGTGGTCTTCTCATCTCCTGAAGATCCACTGCTCACTATCGTGCTCAATGTTGCTTTATTCATCTTTTTAGATTTTCTTGGTTTATTGATTTTTTTATTTTGGGGATCCAAATCCCCCTAGTGATCGTGAAGGTGGTGTTGCTGGTGATGCTGGTGACGATCCTCCTACTCTGAGCTATCCATAGGGGCTGGCTCATCGGTATCCTCCACTCCACTCTGTCATTCCATATCAGGGGTCTGCACTATCCTACCACTCCTGAGAGTATGATGGTGAACACCATGCGATAGAATCTCATGATTTAATCCTAAGAAAGCATAATAGTATACATGATCCTTCGGGCGATTTTGTCCTTGGTTCAGGTAATCAGGTTATTGGGGTTAACCTGAACCTGTGCTGGAATGGAGGTACTAGGGGTGGTGAACTCGTCATGCCAATGTGAAAGCCGATTGATGTCAGCTCTCTGATCATGCTGCTCATTACAGATGAGTTTGAGCTCATCAAGGATCCTATGAAGGTTAGAGGTACCAAAGGATGAAGCTCCGTGTTCCTACCTCTAGGAAGGTCGCTGATGACCTAGATGCAGTCTGTTAGGTCCATAATGGACCTGTTGATGGTACCGGTTCTGTTGAGGGGAGTTCTGCTGATACTGAAGGGGAGCCTGATAGTCCGACTGCTATTGTTGGGGGGATGGAAACTAGCGATACTGGGTCTGAGGGGGGGGGGTACTGTGGGCGCTGCTGCTGCTGTCCCTGGGTGGTATTGGGATCATTGTAATACCAAATCCCATTCACCTTCCACACCTGTGGAGGTTCCTCGATCACTGTCTCGGCGGTCGGCTCCGTGAGTTGTTTCTCATGAACCTCAGGATGACCCTAAGTCCACGTGTTGTGAGGCCCTTGCATGGGCTACTCCTGAATGTGGTGCACTCCGTAGATAGGAGCATGGGGTGCAGAAGGGGCAGGTATCTTAATCTTAAATACCCTATCATCTAGATCCACCATCTTCTTCGAAATCTTAGCGAGGTTCTCTCACTCCACGAGCTTGTGTATCTCGCTCACCTTCTTCTCGATCTGGTCAACCTTGGTTAATTTATCAGTAATAATCCTCATGTTTGGGAGTAGGTCATTTGCTAGATCGGTAACAATTGTTCTTCCTACCTCTTGATGTACGCAAGAAGGAGGTGGTTTGTCATAAGCCCTGCTAGATGATTTGGTGCGGCTGGTCTCTGCCATCTACTCTAAAACTGTCCAAACCGCATCAGCTCCTCTGTTCAGATAGCTGCCTCCACAAGCAACATTCAACAATCCTTGAACCTTAGGAGTCAGACCACTGTACAGGTTCTAGACCATGATAGGTCGGTCAATATCATGACTTGGATGCTTATGAATCAGCTCCTTGAATCTCTCCAATGCCTCGTGGAAAGGCTCATGGGACATCTGTGTAGAACTTGATATCAGGGACCTCATCTGATTAGGCCTACTCAACGGGTAGAACATCCTGAGGAACAGATCCTTCAATGCAGCCCACGTGGTGACTACCATCCCCAAATTCTTTAGCCAAAAGGCAGCTTTGTCAGCTACAACAAAGGGGAAGGCTCTATGATGTATGTAATCCTGAAATACACCAGGTCGTCCTACATTGTCACATACCATTTCAAACTCATGCATGAACATGTATGGTTCATCTATTGCATTGCCATAGAATTTTGGCAGGAGGGTCAAGAAGTGATGCTTTTGTTCTCCAACATTTGGTGGTATAATTGGCCTAAGCCAGTTCTCGTTCTGTGCGACACTGGGATTGTAGGCATCTCTCATCGATCCCCCCTCATTTCTCAGCTGACCAAGCTCCTGTCTGAGTAATTCACCTCTCTGCTCAGCTTGTGCATGTCTAGCTAGGATGTCTCTCAATGGGTCATTATCTCCCTCATCATCTGTGCTCTTCTTGCGAGGCATCTTGTTGCCTTGTTCTTCTTCACCTTCAAAATCAAAGGATTTAAATTAGTCTGTGTAGAAGAAGTTGATCTAGAAACACCGAGGTGAGGTCTTCCTCGGTGTGAGAAGGGAAGAGTGGAGTGGTCCAGGTCTGACCTTTCTCTAAAAAAGAAAGTGACTTATTGACCTTGGCTTCTAAGAAAGGATTGTCTTGAAGCCAAGGGGGCCTAGGAAGAGAGTCATCCTTACCCCGTGGGGATGGTCGGTTTGGAGTGTTCAACGAGAGGCTCGCGAAGTCCGAGCAAAATTCACTCCAATCCACCATTCTTTATGTCAAGAGGTTCGAATCAAGAGCACGATGTGGAACAAGGAGTGATAAGAAAGGAGTTAAGAGTGCAGTCTTTGAATGCACACCCCCGAATACAAACACAAAGCAAACCCCAAATTCACCAACTCAACACAAGTGAAGACCACAGGAGTTCGATCTTTTATCTTTTCAATTTTATTTGGTGATAAATGCAAACTTTGAAAGAGTTAACAAGCTGTTAGGTGCATGTATTTCCCTAAAGACTGGCTCGACTCTTATGACTAGTTGCACCTACTTTTAGCCAATATGGTTGTAAGTACGGACCATAGAACAACTACTCATTACTTAAGGATCGAGCCTTATGCAGTGTCCTTTAAACCATCCACTTTGCTAAGGAAATCTGGAACGTTTACTGGCTACCCGTATTTCCTCACTGAGAAGTAGCTAATTGTTTTTGTATAACCAATAGTCAATATGAAAATCCTAGCTTATCTCTATCCTAGTGTTCATCTCTCTCTTACTTGCAAGTAAATTCAAATAATGAGGGGGTTATTCTCCCCAAATTAATTCAGTTTTAATGCATTTTTGGGTTCAAATTGTATTAGAAGTCCCGATTTTATGTTTGATTAACATTGAAGTTAATCCATCGCACAAGGCACGCCTATCGTCCAGTCCCAATTTCCTTTAATAGTAAGTTATAAAACCAAGGGGAAGGAAGTCGAGACAAGCTGATGCAACGATAAAATCAATGATGCATGCCCAATTCGGAAGACTTATAGTGATCCGCATGCTCTACATACGTGATGCAATATAGAATTTGAAATTTTTACACTATATGAAATGCAAGTGAGAAAATCGTTCCTAGACAGACAGATCTATTAGCGAGTGATGAACAAATTAATTTTGACTAATATCACTGCAGTCTAAGTGTGTCTCGTTAAGTGTGATGTGTGGTCCTATAGAATACGAGTACAAGAAATAAACAAATCTTCTAAAAAATGCTATAATAGCCACAAGTGCAGGTCCTAGTCTGCGTCAATCAACCACACTACCACGAAGGGTCCAATGTCCAGTCCTGATACACACACGAGATTCCAAAAAGAATCTGCTAGAAATCAAACAATTATTAACAAAAATAAATGCAAGATATAAAATACTAAGGACTCTACACTCTCTCATGACTCGACTTGATCTTAATTTTATGTGTTCCTTCAGTCGGCTTATCACAAGAAAAAGCCGTCCTCCAATACTCTTGAGTTGCTCAGCCACCTAAGCGGCTGCTCGATCATGTTGGGTCCCTCGTATAAAAAACAAGTCGGTGGTCAGAGAGACATATACAATAAAATAAAATAAAATAAAGAAAAATATAAGTAAATAAATGCAGAAAAATAAATAGAGAAATAATTACAAGAAAAACCAGGGGTCAGACTACATGGGGGTAGAAAACCTAATATCTAGATTTTCTAAAAATCAATCTAAGCCATGCCTCTTGACAACGATGCCATTTGAAAGAACACTAATTACCCTATGTTAATTGTCAACTTTATTGTAGTATTCAGGCAATTAGGATCAATCAAAATCCATTAAAATTAATTATTCAATAAAATTTAAATTTTACTGGGGCAAGCCCAAGGTTGAATTCAAGGAGGTTACTGTCTCCTTAGGTTGATTATTAGGCGATCTAAGACTTAGGTTTTCAGGAAATCATTTTCTTTGGTATTTTTAAATTCAATTAATGGATTAAATGCAAATTTGACAAAGTTCAGGGGCTAAACTGTACATTTCTATCAAATGAACTCCAAACCAATTGAAACTTGACCAAAATGTGTATGAATGCAAAATTAATCTACTGTAATCTTTTTGGAATTTTCAGATGTAATATGAATTAATTACGAACTAAATATGAATGCAGGGTAATTTCAAGCAAATTAATTTTAATAAATATGAAACACCAATATTTCTCAGAGTAAATTATCCTAGATAGGGCTACATGAGATGGATCCAAAATAATTTATGATTCCTTAAAATACTAAGTGTGGAATTAATTAAAAATCAATTACTCAAATCACTAATTATTTTATTGCGACCTCGACATGCATACAAACAAGGTGAGTTTTGGTCACAATAAAGAAGTTAAAAAATTCTAGCACTGATTTTTTTGGCAATTTTTGGAACTTCGGTTAATTTTATGATTTTTACAGCACAGAATGGGTAAAATATGCAATTTTTCACAAGAAAATTAATAATTAATTAACCACAGATTATAAAAATATCAAGCACATGCCACAATGTAAAGAGTTAGTTGAACAATAAAGAAACTATTTTTATGAATAAAATAATGTAGAATTGAGGTTCAAATTAAATGAAGAATAAAAGGGGTCTAAATGGAAATTCAACAATGGAAATATTTAAATGCAGCGAACAAGGACTAGGATGATGATACCTAGATCCGGAGGGGGTCTTACGTAATTTCTCCAATGACACGTACGGTGCACGTGCCTCTTTTGCGAGAGGTTATCTTAGAAAAATTTCCCTTGGGGGGGGGGGTTGCGTTGCACGTGACTTCCTGATGGCTCGGCTTCTTTGTAAATATGGAGAAAGGCAGGGGATGCCTTACAAATTCAACTCATCTGCACGTGTAGCACACATGCAGGAGGGATAAGGATCGAGCTGGTGTGAGGCTTGAGGAGAGTCCGCTGCGGTTGACTATCGACTCGAGGGTGGAGGCTGATGGCGAGGGCGATCGATGATGGCTACTGCGACTGGACCTGCGGGCGGTAGCGAGTGAGAAGACTGAGGCAGCTTGGCGATGAGGTAGAGGTTGAGGCGGTGGTGCAATGCGACGAGCAGTCGTCAAAGGTTGTTGTGCTCGGTCGGAGGAGCTAGTTGGTGAAGTGAAGGTCCACGAGGGGGCGAGCATCGGGGGCGAGGTCAGCTGGCTGCTAGAGATTCCAGATGCAGGAAGGGTTGACGTCGAGGAAGCTCAATGTGTGAGGTGGCATGGTGCGACGGTATTGGAAGCATGCAGAGCTCGAGGTGGCTATGGGAGAAGGATCCAGTTGGAGGCGATGCCTTGGAGCAGCGACAAGGTTGAGGTGATAGTGAAGGTGGAAAGTTTGAGTGGAACGGGAGGGATGATTGGATTGCTGGTGGATACAGAATCAAGATCGAAGACGAAGATGATACAACAAGGCAAATAAATGAAGATGAAATAGAGAAAAGAAAGAAACATAGAAAGAAGAAGAGTGAGGGAAATGAATACTCTTCTTGAAGATTTATCGAAGTTGATAGAGGGGCGGGACACCTCTGGTTATCGCCTCGAGTGCATGGTGGAGGGCACGAGGCTTCACAACAACCCTGAGAACTGCTGTAGTAAGGGAGGAAGCCAACCCTTGGATCTCGCTGAGGACTCGAGTCATCATCACACGACCTAAGGGCCTTCTTCAGTCACCGGAAGGTGGAGGGTGCTAGGATGGAGTTCTCTCCTAAAGTGGTGGATACTGATGAACGATGGAGGCAGAGGGATTTTATGATCGGTTGGCGAGTCACCGCGATGGCAGGGGGTCATGGGGAGTTTGCAGTGGTTGCGGGTGGCGGTTGCAAGATGTAACGAAAGGCAGGGAGATGGGGAAGGCAGATGGGGCAGGGAACAGAGATGGGGCCACGTGGCACGCCTGTGGCTGCCACATGGCGACGAAAGAAAAAAAAGTTAAATTTAAAATTTAAAATTAAATTATAATTAAAAAAATAATAATAAATAATTAAGTAAAATTTAAATAGAAGTAATAAATAAATAAATAAATAAATAATAAATAAAATGAATAAATAATAATTAAAATAATAAGAAAATAAATAAATAAGATAAAAACTAAAATAAATAAAATAAAAATAAAAATAAATAAATAAAGATGAAAAGAAAATAATGACAATAAAATAAAATAAAACATAAGAAATAAAAAATAAAAAATAAAAACAGAGGTGATACGTGGCAGCTCCAGGAGCAGCCACGTGTCACTCCCAGAAAATTCAAAAAATTAAACATAAAGAAATATTAAAAAATAGCAAAAGAGGTCAAATTAAAAAGTAGTAAACACTAAAGCTGCTTGTCTCGACGAGATCTACAACTTGTGAGAATCCAAAACAAATCATCTATACAAAAATAATTTTGGGGGTACCTTATATGTATAAAATACCAAATTTTTTGTGTTTTGCATTTTTTTTGGCTTTTTAAAATAAGATAAAAATCAAAGAAAATAGGAGTGAATACGAAATAAATATTTACAATTTAATCTATTTTTGGATTTTTTAAAAAATTAATAAAGATAATAAAATAAATAAATAAAAGGGGACATATGTACAATATACAACGAGGGGTCCAAAACCCAAGTTTGATATACGAACTCCGATTCCTTTGAATTTGGTCATGTTTTGATGGTAATTAAATTTACATTAATTCAAAAATGATTAGGGGTTCATAGGAGACTGTATGAGAGAGATATTCATGTTTTAAAGTCCTTAGTCTGAAGCTAGGGTTTGGGTTTTATTGGTCAATTTTACAAGTTAACATTTTTTGACATTTTTCCTTTATTAATGTTAGTAATATATGCACTATAGATTGATTTTATTCAGTTCCGAGTTAGTGAAAAATAGATAAAATTAGAGGAAAATGTGTTGAATATACAGGTGACATTTACAAGGGAGTTTGACTTCTTATTTAATGCAAAAAATGCATGCTAAAATGCATATATTAATTTTAAGTGCATGAATGGTAAAAATGTAGAATAAACGATGAAATACAACTAATTACTCAGGAATGAAACTCTGTTTTAAACTTTTAGTGTTTTGAATCACGGATTCATCAGACATGTGGGATTATACAGATGATTTATCAAGGATTTTAGCCGCATCGCTCGACCTCTTATAGAATTACTCTACAAGGAGACCATGTTTAATGTTGATTAGCAGGTCCTCCTTTTGTTCAATCAGTTAAAGGGGCTAGTCACTCAAGCTTCGATCCTGCAGCCGCCTGACTGGAAACTACCATTTGAGATTATGACCCATGCGTCAGATTTTACAATTGGGACCAAGCTTCAGGAAAGTGGTATGCGTATGCGTTCGGACAAGTTACTGAATAATGATTAAGGGGCATGCACTAGCACATGCGAGGTATATGTGGTTCTACTCGATTTTCTATTTTTTATTTAAAAATAAATAAATATTTGCAAAAGTGACTACAACTGAACTAAATTTATGAATAAATGTGGTACAACAGAAGATCTAAGAAAAATGGCTTTCATGTAGAGCTCAAAAAGTACAACTAAATATCAAAATTATCAAAGACAGGATTACATAATCTGATTTAATCTATAGAATCAAAATAATACAAAATCCGATCTTAAGATCCGGATTCGATTACCTAATTGGACCTTAATCAGACACATGGAGCGCATATGTTCCTACACAGCCTGCATATGCAGGCCATATATGCGCAAATGACGCATAAAGCATGGCTTTAGGTAATCGGTGCGCTGAGGAGGCTGCTTAGGCATATGCGGCCGCATATGCGATCACATGAGCTGCTTTCATGAACTGAGGTTTAGGTTGTGTTAGAACAGAGGAACGAAAAGGCGTCTGATGCCATTCACTATGCTAGCAAGATATTAGATGAAGCTCAATGAAATTACACTGTCACAGAAAAAGAGCTACTGGCCGTGATTTTCACCTTAGAAAAGTTCAGATCCTATCTGCTTGGATCAAAAGTCATAATTTTTACCGACCACTCTGCTATCTGGTACTTACAACATAAGAGGGATGCAAAGCCAAGACTGATCAGATGGATCCTTCTCCTCCAAGAACTCAATTTGGCAATCAAGAACAAACCTGGAGTTTAGAATGTGGTAGCAGATCATCTCTCCATACATAAAAGTCAAGAGCCTCCTACGAGCAGTACCCCCATCATAAACACCTTTGTTGGTGAGTCGATTCTTGTTGTAGATTCACTCCCTTGGTATGCGACATTATAAACTACCTCGTTTCTTGTGTAGTTCCACAAGATTGGACAAAAATCATTAAGTACAAGTTCGTGCCCACTATCCATTTCTACCAAAGGTAAGATCCACTCTTATTCAGGGAAGGAACATATTGTATATGGCGCATGTGTATTCCTCAGGAGGAGCATCAGAGTGTCCTCGAGCATTGCCATTTGCTCGAATCTGGTGGACACAACTCTGGAGATAGAACGGCAATGAAAGTATTGCAGTGTGGCCTCTGGTAGCCGATGCTATTTAAGGATGCAACAAAATTTGTGAAACATTGTACTGACTGTCAAATATTGGGAGGTACCCTCAGAGATAAAGATTCATGCCCATGAAGTTCATTCAGATCTCGGATGTATTCGATGCTTGGGTTATCGATTTCATGGGACCCTTTCACAACAGTCAGGGATATGAGCACATCCTTCTTTCCGCCATCTATGTGAGTTGCTGGGTTGAAGCTATCCCCGCCTGAGCTGTAGACATCCGTACAGTTTGTTAGTTTATAAGAGAGAATGTCATATCACAGTTAGAGATTCCAATGATACTGGTATCAGATGAGGGTAGTCACCTCATTAACAAAGAGGTCAAGAAATTAACGAAGGAGTATGAAATCGAGCATCGAGTCGCATCTCCTTACCATCCCTAGTCCAATGGCATGGCCGAATTGTCAACTAGAGAAATCAAGACGATCCTGCAGAAGCTTGTGAAGTCAGATAGAAAGAATTGGTCCCAACTCTTGGACTCCATCCTTTGAGCAAACAGAACCACTTACAAGTCTCCCTTGGGCATGCTACCCTACTATCTTGTATATGGAAAACAATGCCATCTGCCCATGGATTTTATTCATAAAAAGGTGGTCAGAGAAGAAAAGAGGATCTAAACATGCTCCTGGAATTCCGAGACTATGCATATGATAACACCTTGATAAACATGGAGAAGGTTAAACGCTGGCATGACCGACACATCAGACGAAAGACCTTCCAAACTGGACAGAAAGTGTGGCTATACAACATAAAGTTGAATATATTCTCAGGCAAATTAAAGAGTAAATGGACAGGACCATTCAGAGTACAAGAAGTGCGCGACAATGGAAGCATTACAATATCAAATTTATTGCCTGATGCACAACCGTTCGTCGTCAACAGTCATTTACTGAAGCTGTATCTTGAGCATGACACGTTCCTGGCTGTTGTCGACTCAGTCCAAGTGATATGCAATATAGAAGCATCCACAACCTCAACAATATCGAAAGATTCAAATAATGTTCCTTGATGAATCCATGATTCTCACTCTTTATTCTTTTATTTTAGCTCTTCTTCTTGGCAAAATAGCCTGTAAATATCTGTAAATATAATAATTTAGCTTTCTACATGGCATTGTTAATATTACATAATTAGCATGTATTTTTGCAAAAATAAAAGAATAAAGAAAAAAGAAAAAGAATGATGTATTTAGAATAAATACAGAGTGACCCAAACCCAAGAGAAGGTCAAGCCTTGATATGGTCACAAAATAAAATAAGTAGAGAGAGATAGGGTCTACTATGTAGTGTACATATCCTCTATACTTGTACATATTATTTATTTACTATAAATCAAATTATTTTATTCTATTACACCTTTGTATATAGTTTTAATAATATTTTAAAAATAGAATAAAAGTCAGAAAATTAAACGAAAAATAAAAAAACCATCAAGCCGTTGTATAAAAGACATATATATATATATATATCAAATCCACTATTTGTTTTATACCCTTAAATAATCTATAAAAGTAAATTAAAAATTATTTATACTTCATGTTTTAAATAAATAAATACAAAATAAATGAATTTATGTAAAATTAATAAAATAAAAATACATGTACATAATACATAGGTATTACATACCTATATATAATACAATACACTATATATATGTTATTTTATTTTTCATAAAAATAATTATAAATCATAGAAAAATACTTTGAAAAATAATAAACATTTTTTATTTTCTATGCTTTTATTTTAAAGTCATTTTCTATTTTTATTCAATTTCCCTTTATTTTGTAAATCCTGATTTTCTCATTGGTCCACGTCAGACCGTTAACCTCAGTCAATGGTCTCTTCAAGCCGGGTCGGGTTGTCCTCCCTCTTGCCGGAGCCATTTCTCCAAATTTTTGCGCCCGACTCCGACCTTCGTTCCCCTCAATTCTTCGGTCGATTCTCCCCATAAGATCCGTGACCCTCGCAGTTCCCTAGGAAGGGTCGGATCTTCTTAGGGTTGCGCGCTTTCTTCCGATCTTTCTGGACCCTGGGGAACCCTGTAAAATCTCTCTTCCAGCTCCACCAGCACTCCAGCTCATCCCTCGCGCCCCCATTCTTCCTTATCCACCTTACGTGGAGTGACAACCACTTATGGAGAATCTTAGGATCTTTAGGAGGAGCTTGGAGGCTCGTAGCTCAGATGTGGCCGGACCCCTCCCCCGCGTGAAGCCTCTCTCACCAGCTGCAACAGATCGAGGCCATAACCCATCCTCCCACCTTAGCTTGAAGCTCAGGAACACTTCTCGACCTTCAAGAATCACTTTTAGCCTTGCACTTTCCCTGTTTGATCGCATCTTCTTTGTTAGCTCCGCCGTCGTTCGCTGGCTCCGACCATGAGGTCTGGAGCCCTTCACCCATATCTATCCGCTTCGATCGATGCCTCATCGCACCCCACACCTTCTCATGCAACCTATTACCCCGAAGGCACGACCCACGTCGAGATTAGGAAGGGTCTCCTTCCCACGCATTCATTGGAGACCCAAACCCCTTCCCCCATTACATCTTTCCATCTCAATTACAATAAAAGACCATTGTGTAGCCTCCTAGTCTCCCTTTCATTTACAAGTACCCTTGCACGAGGGGAGGCTCATTTGGACTTACAGTTTCTCGACGGAGCAGCTCCTGGTGGAGCACCATCGTTCCGGCCATCCGACCGTCAGCACTCACATTGGCCTCCTGCATTCGACGCGGAGCTCCCTTCCAGAGGTGCTGGACCTTCTGGAGGCTCGATCAACCCAACGGAGCAACGCCAGTCTTCGATCAAAGTTCCCTAGCCACATGTTCTTGCACCATCACCCTCCATCGTTGGATGAGGAGCAGGGCGCCAATTCGTATCTGAGCCGACCATCGGTGCAACTTTCCAGACTGTTGGATCAGACCCGACACGTTAGATCCGACTGCACGTCCCCGACATTCCCTGGACCGTCAGATCACTTTTCAGAGGGAGATCAGAACCATCTGAGCCATCACGCGTGCCTCATGTGCCTTAGGGTATATTGCCTCTTTACCCCTGCATGTTTATTTTTTCATGTTTAGTCTAGTAAGTAAATGTTGTAATTAAGAATATTTCAGGTTTGGACCTTACGTTTTTAGATATTTGCACTTTCGCTCTCTGAGTTTGAAGCACACACATGCTCACGCGTGTTTTGGGTCATTTGAACTTTTTGCCTTAGGTTTGTCTACTGTTATTGAATGCATGTTATCTTTTTAGAAATTACATTTATACCCCTGTGCGTAGTATATTGAGCATGTGCGTGATTTGCTTGGGATTTTTGCAGAATCGACCCTAAGTTTTCAAATCATGTTATCCAATTGGTCTAGGAACTTATAATATCTGCAACGAGGTCCCTATGAACTGCAATTAATTACACGCCTTTTATTGGGCTTAAAAAACTATATTAAATTAATTCGAAAAATTACATAAAAATTATCATTGACTCCTGCTAGTGTGTAATATATTCTTTGATTTTATTGGATTGATTTATTTGCATTTCATATTTTTAAAATTTTAAAAATCTCAAAAAATTTCCTATCTAAAATAGAAAAATTATAAAAAATTCAAAAAATGTTCTAAAAAAATCCTTCAAAAATTCCTGTGTGCGCCTTTTTGTGTGCTTTATCTTCAATATTAAAATTTTGAAAATTTACTCTAAAAACCCTACAAATTACAAACACCTGAAATCTTATAAAAATCATATAAAATCAAAGAAAAATCCAAAATTCCATTTGCAGTTCCTGTTTGTAGGTTTTTATTCATATTATCATAAAATTGTTATCCAGGATTTAGGGCATTTTAAATATTTTTAATTTGCAATTTAGTTCTAGCTGTGCACTGCTTGCGCTTTTGAGCTTAATTCGATTTTTATAAAATTAGAAAACATCTAAAAAACTCAAGATAATTACCAAAAACACTTTAAAAATCAGAAAACCCAAAAATATTTTTACGTTAATTTTTTGACTATTTTTAGTTATTTAGGAAGATCCAAAAAGATCCTTGTACTTGTTTTATTTTATTTTTGTGTTTGTGTCCTTTATTCAAAAATTAAAAAATCTAAAAATTAAAAACCACTAGAAATTGTTTTAAATTTGAAAATTTGTCTGCTACGTATTATTTTTGTGCTCCTTGTGTTCGACCCTGGTGGCTATGCCAGGTAAATAAAATAGCGAACCGCTTACATTATGCTTCATTGTTTGATTTCTTTTGAGTGGTTATTTTTCTCGATTGAGACCGACTGATTGATTGGGGTCGCAAGGACCTTAGACTTCACTTGATACTTAACCCTGATTGATCGACCACTCATCAAAATGGTGCCGTTGCCGTGGAGCACGGATTAGAGTCATTTTTCACTTTTGTATATTTTTTGTTTCTATTTGATATAATTGTTCTCTGACACTCATTTGTTTCACTTTTGTGCCAGGAACCACCCGAGGACGCCTCAACGTTTTTTTGGAGGAGACCACACCCAAGGAGTAGTAGAGGAACAAGAGAGAGTAGTTATATTTTATAGATTAGTTTTTTTTTGCAAACATTTGGTTATTGTAATAATTTTGGACTAGAACTCTTGTGGACTTGGACATTTCGGGGGTCTGTTTTGCAGAGTACCAGTGTACTCGGGGGACCTCACCACAACTTTTTTGTGTTTTGTTTTATCGCTTTTATTTCCTATTGATTCTCGATGATTTAGCCCTTATATTTAGGATTTTTGTTGATTGTGACATAATTAGCTAAGGTCCCATGCCTAATTGCTTATCTATTCCTATAAATCATAATTGGACCTAGCTAAAAATAAACCTAAAAAGTTAACATATCGGGATTAGAGACCACCTGCCGAGAGAGGCCATATACAATGCTGGGAGGACCCATTGTGGCAGGCACCGATAGGCATCATAGACTGGACTTCAAACTCTCTTCCCGATAGTTAGCTATTTGTGCTTCACGGTTAATAGAAATTGCTTATCTAAGGCTGATTTCCTCGTGCATCATATAGGTAATTTATTTTCTGTCTTTACTTTAATGTGAGGATCACCCTGCATGTAGAGTGCTGGAGTCAGGTATGCATTTCTATCTCGGCTTGCATCATAGTATTTGATCGTGCATCGAATTTTTCGACTTCCTCCCTCTGCTTTATTGGACTTAAAATAACCAAGAAAATCGAAAAATTCGTTAGGCATTGTCTTATTCAGAAAATACCTAAAAAGAGATAATTAAATAAAATTGGGACTGCTTATGCAAACTTGACCCTAAAATGCATTTCACTTAAAAAATTTTGTTTTGGGGAGAGTCAATCCCTCATTGGTTGATTTATCTGCAGTGAGAAAGTGACCCGCACACTAGGCTAGAGTCATGTCCGAACTCCTTTCAGACTACTGGTCTCATAGCTAGTTGTTTTCCAGTGAGGATTTCACCGGGTAGTCGGTAATCGGTCCGGGGCTTCCTTGGCAGATTGGGCAGATCGGGTAGACAGTAAACGATCTGCACCCATATTGGATGGGAAAAAAAGTTGCGAGATTCAGGCCAGTCTCTTGGGAGCATTGGATTCCCAACATCTCGCGCTTAATCACTCTGATATATTGATTTGTGACCTAAATAAAAAATTGATCAAATTAAGGGCCGATCTTTCACGGTCATCAGCTCGAGTGTTGAGTAGGTGAAAAAGGGGTTTGTCTTCTATTCTTGTTTGCATCAGATCCCATCTTCATCAATCCCCAGATCACGATGATGGGAAAGAGGTCCCTTAGGCTGCCTTTCACAGCACCGCTTTCGAGCACTCCTCTCCATTAATCTAGGGCAGCTTCAGAGAGGCCAGACCCGCCCTATGAACCTGAGTTCGCTACAACCCTGTTCCCCCTTGACCACCCTTCTTCCAGTCCTGAGGTGCCAGAGCATAGGCCAGCACAGTTATATGTTCATTTGACGGCACTTGAGTTGGGGTCTTTTGCCTTTGCAGAGACCCAAGAGATGGCCAGCAGTGAGGGAAACACCAATGAACAGTCGCATGGATCTACATATGTACTTGACCAGGCCGCCATCAACAACACACTCTTAGTCTCCTTGGAGTCCATGCAAGGACAGAACAGAGACCAAGGAGCATTTATGGCAGAGGTGTGTCAAGAGCTAACATAGTTGCCAGTCGGCAGAGGAGAGCCACAGAACCAGCCGGTGGAGAGATACCAGTAGTTGGAGGAGGAGAGGGATGCCTGGATGACCAGCTAGAGCAGAGGCCACCACAGATGATGAGGCAGTTGCACAACCCTGTAGAAACTCTCACCCACCGTTGGATTCAGTTTCCGGATATCCTGGGCGACTTCAAGCTTCGCCCCCAGACCATCCAGTTATTTCCCAAGTTCCATGGGCTAGCCACCGAGGAGTTGTACCTCCATCTGCAGGAGTTCAAGATGATATATAGAATGGTCCACAACAGATTCGTGGATGCGGACACGATCAAGATAATTGCCTTCTCATTCTTCTTAGTTGATAGAGCAACCTATTAGCTGAGGCACTTGGGGAGGTATGTCACCACCTAGGAGCAGCTCCGGACCGAGTACTTGAACAAGTACTATCCACTCGGCCGGACCAATGCAGCACGAGACATGATCAACAACTTCACCATGATCCCAAATGAGCAGTTTCACGAGGCTTGGGATCGATTCTGAGAGCTCATTGACCGGTGTCCACATCACGAGATATCCAAGCCCAACCTAGTCTACAGTTTCTTTTGTGGGCTGACATCAGAGTTGTAGGGGCTAGTGAACGCCTCATGTGGAGGGTCCTATTTTGCTGAGGATGAGGACCAAGTCTGGGCCATCTACAAGGAGATGGCAGAAAACTACACTGTGATGTCTCATACTAGGGTCTACAATAAGGGAAGCCCCTCCCACAGGCCGTGTCTTATCAGAGGATTGCACGGGTCGATGCTGGTCCTTCTATGCCATCAATAGCAGCACAGTCCGAGTCCTCAGCTGCTGATCTGTGGATTATCAGCGAGAAGCTGGACCACATAGAGATCATTGAGAAGAAGCAGTGCCAGGGCCTTACCCAGATTGATCAGTTGGCACTGGCACTGAGTGACCTGAAGACCCAGATCGTGTGTCTCCAGGAGGCACAAATGACTTCTCAGCCCCGTCTCGGGTCACAGGCTGATCCTAACAGCAACAGGTCTACCAAACCTTCAACCACATACCGCCAGGTTCACCACATCAGGCAGAGCCAATCCAGCAGTTGCATCCCTACTCCCAGCCACCACTATCTCAGGACACTCAGATGGTGGTCTACGAGCCGGATCATCCCATCACAGTTCTTCCCCCACCACCTTTTGCGAAGGAGCCGTGGATGGAAGTCAACAAGATTTGGTACGATCGGTACCATCAGCAGCCAGAGATCCGTCGTCATCACCCGGGTTTCCGATGGTCCACTGGAGGCACCTTGTCCTAGCAACAACCTCCAACTTAGGGCAGACAGAGCAGCCAGCAACAATAACCCCATCACTCACTGCAGTACCAGCAGCAACATTAGCAGGGTCCTCGTCCCTCAAACCATGGACAACAGTGGAGGAAGCTGAAGGATATTGAGAATCCTCAAGCGCATCACGGAATCATGACGATCGTATCTCATATGATCGGGGCGAGTAGTCGCACTAGTCGCAAGATGCAGCGGAAATTAAAAATTTTAAATCTAAAGATGAAACCACATGATCACGAGAACACTTCTCGGATCGTTTCATCTAACCACAAAGTATAAGGAATACCTCTTGGAGCGTGGTTGTGATCGCGAGATCCCAAACTAGAGATCCTCCTGTCTCAAGTCCGATCCATGAAGAACGCACTTGTGGGCACGATGATGAGTCACGTACCTCCCGCAATCCTCGATGAAGATCCAAGCAATGGATCCCCTAATTTCGTCAAACGAAATTCGTCGACTTCCTTTAGAGAAAGCAGCCCCAAAGAAGAAGGAGATCCCTGAGTCGTCTAAGGCGAAGGCGAGAGACCCTTCTCCTCAATACACAAGATGGTCGACCACCTTTGCATAGAGAGGGAGAGAGAGAGGCGAGAATGAGAAAGATAGAGAGAGATGTAGGCGTGTACAACTCTTCCTTGTGTACTCATGAAAGGCTAGGCTAGCCCTCCTTATATATTAGTTTAGGATCCAATGGATCTCAATCCATGGGATACATAGATCCAACGGCCATGCTTGGTCTATGTAAAATCAATGGCTATGATTGTTGTTGGCTTAAAACCAACAACATTAATTTATATTAAATTAAATATATGTTGAATTATTATCAACACAATTTAATTAACATAAATTAATTTATTAAGAGATAATATGATAACAAAAAAGAGAAGGCAACAAACCTCCTAAAACATAGGAGTCGTCACCTATGACCAAGTCATGGGTGACACCACCTTTGTTTTTGGTGGTGATTTTTGTCTCCCTTATATTTATCTTATTATTTCTTAATTAATTGCAATAACTATTATTGCAATAACATCCACCAAATTAATTCCAAATTAATTTGTGAATATTTCAATCATACCATTGAAGAAAATGTGAATCATATTCACATCCCAAACTAATTTGTGAATTACATTTCTAATTAATTAACTAATGTGAATCCAATCCACATTAATAATTAACAAATGCTATTTACAATCTCTCTCTCTCTCTTTGATATACTATAAATCCCATTTGTAATATACACAGATATTCTGGATAACACTATCCATGATCTGCTTATCCTTGATAATTAAATCCCATTTAATTATCTTGGATAATTATTCTCACAATATGAATCTTATTCATATTATACTTGATAATTAAATCTCATTTAATTATCTTGGACAATCATTCTCATAATATGAATCTTATTCATATTATACTTGATAATTAAATCTCATTTAATCATCAAGACCTTCTTGCTTGGATACTAAATTCATCATAGGAATTATTCTTGAGCTCCTTCAAGAATAATGTGCTTTCTCCACAGATACTTGGAGATAAGGACAGGGCGATTGTATTGTTCCATGTATAGTGAGTTGGATATTGAGATCACATCTCAAATCCAGATCTCGGGCCTCTCATAGATTCTTGATTAAATCAAGACCGCAAATCTAATCTTCTCATTTCATCAGAATCACATTCAGATCAATGTCCAACATTTGGACCAAGATCAGATTACTTCTCTACTGAGAGGAGTCACTAAAATCCAGACCCGTTTCATCACTCCATAGGAATGGAAGCGTCATGGTTATACAATCGTTTATGATCACATCACCCTCATGTATTCCCAACACCTGTACATCCTGCATATTGGAAGACACAGAATAAACCCAAAGTATTAGATCAACTTTATACTCTCTACTTCAGGGTTTTATCAGTAACTTCTCATTTGATCATTGGATTTTGTATCGATCATATACTTTCCAAAAGCATATATCATACCTAGGTCTTGATCATATACTTTCCAGAAGTATATATCAAACCTACAAATTCAGTCAAGCTTCCAAAGCGAGATGACCGTGCACGGAATTTGATTCTTCCCAATATCTCATGAGTGAGCTCATGTCTTCCGGTTCAGTAATGAACCTGTATGATCCCTTTGAGAGATCGTATTACTCATATGCCCTTATATGCACACCAGCGTGCCGATGTATAGACCTTGATTAGGTCATCAACCTATTGGTCTGCCAAATGTACATACTCAGACATATAGTAACACATCTGTCTCTGGTCAGAGGATGCGTGTCTGTATCGTGACAGCATACGATATAGGACTTTGGTTATCTCGATCTCGTTAAGTCAACTCTTTGACCCAACTAATCTAACACCTCCGAATCTCTATTCCTATGCATAGGACCTGCATCAAGAGGTCGGTCAGATATCAACCTATATGAGAAAGGATTGCCATCTCCTACTCAGGCTGGGGATCATCTCTTAACAATCATTTGACGGTGCTTGATGAGTCCTCAATCTAACCCTTTCGATATTCATCCAAGTACCAGCCTCTATGATTCAATTATTGAATCAACAGCTGTATGATCATTAAAATGGCCATGGTACATAACCCTAATTGTATAGAGGGACCTATTATGCAAATTATTTATTCTTCATTTCAGATCAGGGAATGATATACGCAATAACACTTATTGCATAATGGCTCGCCGTGGGCTCATATGTCCAATAATCTCCCACTAGCCCAAAGAGCCATTAATGGGCTAATCATTTAAACCCACACTCATGTGACAATCATAGGCTATTTAGAAAATAGCTAGGTAATCTGATCAATCACTCTGTTCCTGCGAGACTATGCCAAGTCCTTTTACGGCACTTGCATATCCCCAGTAACAGTGCTCGCATCTAATGCGAATGTTGCATCTAATGCAACCAATACTCAATCTTGTCAGTCATAGTGTCCTTGACACTACAGCTCAAAAATTATTATTATAACCAGTATGTAATTTCCATTATCCTTATCAGAATACCCTTATCCTTGGATATCTCTATCTCCTAAGGTATTCGTAGTTAAGACCTTTTAGATCTACATCTAAAAGTCTTAATTTCTTGAAGATAAGACTTAGAGATCACTATCTCTAAAGCCTTGTCATCTTTGAAGATATTTTTATTACTGCAATGAAGTGTTCTTTCTCCATAGTAGGATTAGTAACAGTTTACTACTCCCACTACATGGCAGATATCTGGCTTTTGTACACATCTAGCATACACTTAGCTTCTCGTAACTGATGCACAAGTGCAAGCAGCTCTAGCATTCACTTCCTCAACTCTTTGAGGTGCTATCCCTTTAGATAGGTCAGTACCAAATCTTAAGGGAAGGAAGCCTTTCTTGGAATTTCCAGAAAATGGAACATGTCCAAGGTGTACTACAAATGTGACAGTCCTAATACCCTCTTTTCTTTGCTTCTGAACACCTTCAGAACTAAGATCCAAGAGGTATCCTTGAAATCATATTTCAAGATATGGAATAGTCAGTCTATAAAACACTTATTATCATCCTTATATCATTCCAAATGATTAGGATATTATCTACATTTAGCACGATGAACACAATAGAACTCCCACTAAGCTTCGCATGGTTCATCAAGATTCTATCTGAAATCATAACATTTATAATTTCATCAAATCTTATGTTCCAACAACAAGAAGCTTATTTGAGTCCATAAATGGATTTCTTTAGCTTTCACACCTTACTTTCCCCAATTATGAAGCCCTGGAGCTACTTCATGTGAATATCCTCAGAGAGGTATTCTTAGAGGAATGCAATCTTGACTTACATCTTGAAGATGCAATAGTCAAGTTGTGTAGCTAAGGTTAGCAATATTCTGATGATTTTAAGCATGGTTACCTAAGAGCAAGTCTCATTGCAAGCAATGTCTTCTCTTCTGGTTTGTAGCTCATGGCTACGAACCGTGCTTTGAAGGTCTCTACCTTCTCATCAGGTTCCCTCTTTTTCTTGAAGATCCATTTGCACCTTAATGGGTCTAACCCTTATAGGTGGATCCTCGAGGGTCCATATACAACATTTGTACATGAAGTCTATTTTAGAATTTATTGCTAATATCCATCTTTCCATGTCATAATCCTTAGGAGCTTCATCACATTAAGTCCGATCATTGTTAGACTTAACTGACACATGGAATACATCCTCAAACTCATTTGAAGAGGTATTAGTGCTTCATCTTTAAATGTCCCATTTAGTTTCCGATTTCAAGAGTCTCATTATCTTCTCAAGATTAAATGAGTTCCTATACTTCATTTTCATCTTGATTCTCAAGAGAGTCATCCTCTAAGAATCACATTCTCAGAGATGAGATCTTTTAAGAATCTTAGGGTTATAAAGTAGGTATCCAATACCATTCTTTATATTCCTAATGAAGTAGCACTCTCTAGTGCTTAATTCCAGCTTACTTGCATGGAATCTTTATTAAGGATATATACAGTGTAGTCTCTACTACACATATATACCTGGAAACTAAGGGATAACTATGCTAAAATTCATCATTGATCAAATCATGTCATACATGATCCAGTTGTATCTCCTTACAACTCTATTGAGTTCATGTTTATCAGGAGGAGTGAGATAGAAATAATATTCATATCTCCATAAAGTATTCTTTGAATTTTATCTAACAGGTACAAGCTACCTAGGTTAGATCAAATTCATTTCATCTTTCTTCAAACTTTGATTCTAAACCAAAAATGTGAAATCTTTGAATATTTCAAAGGTTTCTCAAGGGAAGAGAAGAAATCTCATATCATACATAATCATCAATAGATATCACATATCAATAGTCTTTACTACGATATAGATGATCTACATACATCAATATGTATGAGATCTTGAATACTTCGACATCTAACACCATTCATAGAGAAGGGAGTATTGGACATTTTACTTTGAATAAAATATTCACAAGTATGTAAGATTTGAAATTTTAGACATTCTAAAGTTTCATATCTTACTAGTCTATTGATCAAATCAACAGACAAATGTCCAAGGCTTGATGCCAGATCATTGTCAAATGATCTTTATCCTCCTATTGATCTTATAAGGTTTGATTTTCAGTATTAGAAATCTTAATGAACCATTCATTAATTTTTCTAATTTTGTGGAGTCCACTAGATGTTAGATTACTATCTGAAATATATCCATCATAACTCTTTATGATAGTTCTATCTAAGAATTCATGTTTATTTCCAACATTTAGAAACAAACAATGAGGGTATTCTAATATCTAGGTCATAGAGACATTCTCTAAGACTAAGGGCTCTCCCACTGAGAATATGAAGTCTATCCATCCAACAGAGATTGATGCAACAATTACAGCAATATCCATGTAGATGACTACTAAACCTTAAGATCAAATTTTTAATCTTCTAATATATATATGCAACCAATTGCAAATGTCATTAAAAGATTGGGATATAATTGTCAGACTTTATCTTATGAAATAAGAAAGTCAGAGTCAATGATCATATGTAGATTATTCGGATGCTCTATCTGAGTCCTTCACTAAGGATTTTAGACAGATTTGATAGTCATACTATCAACACATCAACTTATTGCAGCATTGGCATTCATCCAACTCTTTGGATGTCATATGGAAGTCACAGAAGTACAATCAACTCTTTGACTTTCCTTCTCATCTTGGGTCTGACCCATGCTTCCACTGTGCTCCCTTTATCTATAAACAACCATTGCTTAAGACTAAGGATCTCTTATGTTAAATTCAAAAGAATTCAATGTAAGAGCATTTCAACATTTATACATGCTTCATTAAATTCATACAATATGAATATTATGAAGCTTTTTGAATGACTAGAGTATAGATAGTAGAATGATGATACTCATCATGTTTACATCCATCTAGACTCTAAAACATTGGTTCAGGTAGGTATTCAAACATTTTGAATACATCATCTCTTTCGAGCTACCATTCTGCATAATGCAGAGAACCATGTCATTCATGATTAAATGTCTAGAGCACATATGTATGCCAAAATATCTTCTTTGATTTTATAAGGATTATTTGATAATTATGATCACCATCGACATGTCACTTCCAAAGTACACTCGATGAAAATCAAGACTATAGAGACATTCAAACCCTAAGGTGCTGTCTTATTGTCTTATTTAATTGTCATGTCTTATTTAATTGTCATTCCTCATTACGTTGAGGAAACTTGCACATTGCAATCACATACATTATGTGTCCAATTGCAAGTACAATATCTGGATCATGAGTCCAATCCATGATATTTTACTGGTTATTATTGAGTATAACATTGAGTGGGTTTAATGAAGGATTATCTGAAATAAGAAATTTGTATAAGGGTATATATATAATATATATATATATACACACACACATATTTTTCTTTGATTTAGTTATTTTTATATCAAAGTTGTCTTGCCTTGTCAACAATGAAAGTTCATTCCCTAATCACTTTCAATGTAAGAGATATTCTTACCACTATATCTTTAGCAAGATCTAGGATCTCCTTTCCTATCTTCGTCACATCCCAATAATATGAGAACCTGCGACTCCTATAAAAAGAAGCGGGAACACATTCCGCCTTGCAAGTCCAACTTGCATTTCCCAATTCGGTCTTTAACACACAGGCCCACCACCCCTAAGGTGATGTTGACCCGCTGCTAATTGAACCAACCGTCAACATGCTTAATATTCGCTATACGCAATCCAATATCACCCCAATAATATGAGGACCCGATATTGGGGTCACTACGTATACGGCCTTACTCTTTCGAGAAGCAAAGAACCCGATCCAAATAATTGTATATAGGATCTGTCACTTCGGACAGGGGTATCCTATATACAACTTTTGGCGACGAAATTTTTTGCCTTGACGGGAGACCATGGATGTCACTTATGTGATACTCCACCTCTTATTCAAATTGTAATCATTAATTATCGTGAATCATATTCAAATAATTAATTCTTCAAAGGGAAATACACATCTATTCATAATAGAGTGTTTTAATAGGATATAATTAATTTAATCTTATTAAATTAACTATCAATCCTATTATCAATCAACAAACTTTGAATTTTACTTGAATAGTAGGTATAATCTCAAAGTACGTATTAATTCGAATTTTAATAATTAGAAAAATACACTTTGATTTCTCCGGCATTATCCAGTCCCTACCCACTGTCATGGCCAGTACCAGCGAGAGTGGGACGGACCACATACATTGCAACCCGCTACCCCAGCGATCTCCGACTAGACACCATATCCACCTCAGGAAAGGATAATGCCAGATAGATCATCATTTACTTTGAGATGCTCATTGGTCTCTCAACCGAAATTATACCATATAATATACATCAAAACAATTTTGATTATATTATAAGGAGATTTGCTAAACAAATCCCCAATCCTATTCAAGCAAGAGGGTTTTGCATGTAAAATTTGTCCTACAACTATTATAGGATGACCTAGGGTTTTGTATGCAAACAATGTTTGTTGATGATTTCAAATTAACCAATGATCAAGATCAACTATCTTATCATTATAGTTAATGGAATGTCATTCAAGGAATTGATTATAAGCTTTAAACATTTCACAAATATTTTTCAATAACCAATTTCAGAAAATTAACAATTAATTTTCATCAACTTGTTTGAATGACTATCACAAGGTTCATCATCAAATTTGTCAATTTCCAGCAGTGACCCCCAATCACTAAAATTAACTTATCTTGATCAATTTAAATCCAAAATTTGCAAAATTAGTGCCCTAAGATTGCCAACTTGATTTACAACAGAACACAAGTGATAATTCACGCACTTCGAGGCATGTCAAAACCGTAATTAACAAATTAATCACGTTTAATTTCGCTGTTCCCGCAACAGTGAATACAGGCTTATTCAAAAGACCATATCTTGAGCAAATTAAATCTAAATTTAGTAAACTCAAATCCTATGGTTTCCTTGTTTAATGGAGAACAAAATACAATTGAATATTTCATGTTTAAACAATTTAAACAGTGCCGAGAAAATCAATTAGACAGAGTTGCAAAAATTCAAATGCGCTAAAACTTTCGCGATTCTTTCAAACCCAAGTCGTCCTTGGTTCATGGATCATATCCAAAACCCTTTTCAACCTGGCTCTGATACCACTTGAAGGATATTGAGAATCCTCAAGCGCATCATGGAAGCATGACGATCGTATCTCATACGATCGGGACGACTAGTCGCACTAGTCACAAGATGCAGCGGAAAATAAAAATCTAAAATCTAAAGATGAAACCACATGATCATGAGAACACTTCTCTAATCATTTCATCTAACCACAAAGTATAAGGAATACCTCTTGGAGTGTGGTTGTAATTGCGAGATCCCAAACTAGAGATCCTCCTGTCTCAAGTCCGATCCACGAAGAACGCACTTGCGGGCACAATGATGAGTCGCGTACCTCCCACAATCCTCGATGAAGATCCAAGCAATGGATCCCCTGATTTTGTCAAACAAAATCCGCCATCTTCCTTTAGAGCAAGCAGCCCCAAAGAAGAAGGAGATCCCCGAGTCGTCGAAGGCGAAGGCGAGGGACCCTTCTCCTCAATACACAAGATGGTCAGCCACCTTTGCATAGAGAGGGAGAGAGAGAGGCGAGAATGAGAAAGAGAGAGAGAGAGAGAGAGAGATGTAGGCGTGTACAACTCTTCCTTGTGTACTCATGAAAGGCTAGGCTAGCCCTCCTTTTATATTAGTTTAGGATCCAATGGATCTGAATCCATGGGATACATAGATCCAACGACCATGCTTGGTCTATGTAAAATCAATGGCTATGATTGTTGTTGGCTTAAAACCAACAACATTAATTTATTTTAAATTAAATATATGTTGAATTGTTATCAACACAATTTAATTAACATAAATTAATTCATTAAGAGATAATATGATAACAAAAAAGAGAAGACAACAAACCTCCTAAAACATAGGAGGCGTCACCTATGACCAAGTCATGGGTGATGCCACCTTTGTTTTTGGTGGTGATTTTTGTCTCCCTTTTATTTATCTTATTATTTCTTAATTAATTGCAATAACTATTATTGCAATAACATCCATCAAATTAATTCCAAATTAATTTGTGAATATTTCAATCATGCCATTGAAGAAAATGTGAATCATATTCACATCCCAAACTAATTTGTAAATTACATTTCTAATTAATTAACGAATGTGAATCCAATCTACATTAATAATTAACAAATGTTATTTACAATATTTCTCTCTCTCTGATATATTATAAATCCCATTTGTAATATACACAGATATTCTGGATAGCACTATCCATGATCTGCTTATCCTTGATAATTAAATCCCATTTAATTATCTTGGATAATTATTCTCGCAATATGAATCTTATTCATATTATACTTGATAATTAAATCTCATTTAATTATCTTGGACAATCATTCTCATAATATGAATCTTATTCATATTATACTTGATAATTAAATCTCATTTAATCATCGAGACCTTCTTGCTTGGATACTAAATTCATCATAGGAATTATTCTTGAGCTCCTTCAAGAATAATGTGCTTTCTCCACAGATACTTGGAGATAAGGACAGGGCGATTGTATTGTTCCACGTATAGTGACTTGGATATTGAGATCACATCCCAAATCTAGATCTCGGGCCTCTCATAGATGCTTGATTAAATCAAGACCACAAATCTAATCTTCTCATTGCATCTGAATCACATTCAGATCAATGTCCAACATTTGAACCAAGATCAGATTACTTCTCTACTGAGAGGAGTCACTAAAATCCAGACCCGTTTCATTTATCCCTAGGAATGGAATCGTCATGGTTATACAATCGTTTATGATCACATCATCCTCAGGTATTCCCAACAACTGTACATCCTGCATACTGGAAGAACCAGAATAAACCTAAAGTATTAGATCAACTTTATACTGTCTACTTCAGGGTTTTATCAGTAAGTTCTCATTTGATCATTGGGATTTGGTATCGATCATATACTTTCATAAAGCATATATCATACCTGGGTCTTGATCATATACTTTCCAAAAGTATATATCAAACCTACAAATTCAGTCAAGCTTCCAAAGCGAGATGACCGTGCACGGAATTTGATTCTTCCCAATATCTCATGAGTGAGCTCATGTCTTCCGGTTCAGTAATGAACCTGTATGATCTCTTTGAGAGATCGTATTACTCATATGCCTTTATATGCACACCAGCGCGTCGGTGTATAGATCTTGATTAGGTCATCAACCTATTGGTCTGCCAAATGTACATACTCAGACATATAGTAATACATCTGTCTCTGGTCAGAGGATGCGTGCCTGTATCGTGACAGCATATGATATAGGACTTTGGTTATCTCGATCTCGTTAAGTCAACTCTTTGACCCAACTAATCTAACACCTTCGAGTCTCTATTCCTATGCATATGACCTGCATCAAGAGGTCAGTCAGATATCAACCTATATGAGAAAGGATTGCCATCTCCTACTCAGGCTGGAGATCATCTCTTAACAATCATTTGACGGTGCTTGATGAGTCCTCAATCTAACCCTTTAGATATTCATCCAAGCACCAGCCTCTATGATTCAATTATTTTATCAACAGCTGTATGATCATTAAGATGGCCATGGTACATAACCCTAATTGTACAGAGGGACCTATTGTGCAAATTATTTATTCTTCATTTCAGATCAGGGAATGATATACGCAATAACACTTATTGCATAATGGCTCACCGTTGGCTCACATGTCCAACAGAAGCCACAACAGCCTCAGCAGTATTCCCAGCCTCTCCCTCACTACCAGCAGCAGACTGAGCCTCATTTCCAATGAGGCAACCTGTCTGGTTCTCATGGACCTGACTATGAGAACCCAGCCCTTGACGACCTCGCCCGCCTACTTTCAGACCAGCAAGCATCCTTCCGATGAGAGATGTATGAGTTCCGATAGGAGTTGAGGGATATTATTAAGGGCAAGGCTGCCATACCCACTCAGATTGAACCTAACCCGAACAATCTGAAGAGGAAATCTGAGCAGGTATAGTTTATAGAGACTACCATTCCTAGTGATACTTTGGGTGATATTTCTTCCTATATATTTGATGCTGATTTTATGACACTTAGGAGCGGTAGGATGCCAGCCGATGGTGCCTCGTCTAAGTGACAACCACTTGGAGATTCTGGAGCACCCGACGAGGATGGTAGCAGTGCTGATGCTGTTCACGATGAGATGACAGTGGCGTTGAAGCCACCAAGGATGTTGATCCAGCCGACGGTACTGAGGCCATCGCGACTCCAGATGTAGATGGTGGCGCTGATGCCACCTTGTTGAGAGATACCAGGCTAGAGAGCGATGCTGATGCTGCTTGATCAGATGTTGTGGGTTGTATTGAGGCCACCTATTTTCCTTCAGTTGTGTTATCTCATCTTGTATCTCAGAATAGAAAATTACAAAAAAATTGGAAAAATAGAAAAGAAGAAAAATATAAATAAAGGAAAGGTTTCTGTATCTCCTTTGAGTCCATATGTGTTGCATTATGATATTGGTATGGATTCTATTCCTTTACCTGCACAAGAGCCTATTCCTGACACTCATTTTCCTGGAGAGGGTCTAGCCACCCCCTTCCCTAAAGCACTCCTCTTAGCGAAGGGGAATAAACCAGAAAATCCAAAAAAGACACACCAGCTAGAGTTCAACCAGCAGATGATCAATCGATTTCAGATACAACTGACTCTACAGGAGGCGCTAGAGCACATCCCTCTCTTCTAGAAGAATTTGAGAGAGAAGACCACCATCCGTAGGAAGAGAAGGAACCATAATGCAGAGATCCATGTGCTCACTCGTGCTACTTGCTTCGCCATTTAGAATCGATTGCCAGCCAAGAGACATGATGCTGGAGCTCCATACGTCAGATGTCATATCCATGAGCAGTAGTTCAATCGTACTCTATTAGACAACGACTCTTCAATTAAACTTCTTCCAGCAGCCTTACTCAATCGATTCGAGTTTGACCCTCTTCGATAGAGTAGGTCAGTCCTTTAGTTTGATGATAGATCTATCAAGAGGCCAAAGGGGTTATTGAAGGACGTGGTTGTCACAATTCAAGGCCTGAAATTCCCCATGGACTTTCTAGTATTGGACATGGAGATCCCTGAATCTATGATAGATACCCCATCATACTAGGACGACCATTATTGGCCACAGCCAAGGCGGTGTCTGACCATGATAGTGGGAAGCTATACTTTTGCATGGAGGGTGAAAGTGTACAAATAGAGATGATCGAGGAGACCAGAGCGAGGGATTCAGCCTGCTCCGAGCAGTCGAGTGATTCAGAGCAGATGACAGCGAGACGTCAACCAGGAGTGCGACTTTGTGATCACAGATGATGAGGCAGTTTGGTCAGACCCCGTATCACAAGCTTTTGTCACGCCATCAAAAACTACATATTTACAGATTTTGGCAGACGAGAGTTCAGAGAGCACACTCTTTGCACCAGAAACATTTGAGGCTGATGATCATGGTCAGGATAGCGAAGCAAAGTTTATTTCATGTTCTTCTGTCCCTCAGATTCAACGTTGATTGGGATGACTTTGATGATTACTTACCATTCCTGATTCCCATAGAGCCGACAGCTAGGGCGGAGAGTGAGCCAGTACATATGTCAGATGCACCAGTAGGGCCATCTTCGCCAGATTTTCACATGCAGCGAGAGTTCTCTCATGCAGATCTGGTAGCCTTCACTCGGACATTCCAGAAGCCAGATTTGCCAGTTCCCTGTTGTCCAGAACAGATGCCCTTGTCGTAGTTGATGAAGTACAGCTTCCTTGCGGGTGAGCCAAAGATGTTCCAGTCATTATCTCAACAGATTTGACTGGAGATCAAGAATCTCATTTTGATGGAGGTTCTTGAAAGAAACGCAAGGCGATTGGATAGGAGCGTAGATGATCTCCAAGGGATAAGTCCGACCTTGTGCTCCGACCATATCTATCTCGAAGAGGATTCCAAGCCATCGCATAAGTTCTAGTGATGACTGAATCCGAATCTTCGAGATGTGGTCATGAAGGAGATATCGAAATGGTGGAGCGCTCATTTTATCTACCCCATCTTCGATTCCAAGTGATTTAGTCCATTACATGTTGTACCCAAGAAGATGGGTATCACTATAGTTTTGAGCGAGTCTAGAGAGGAGATAGATACCCAGGTACTCACTTCTTGGAGGGTCTATGTGGACTACAAACGATTGAATCGGGCCACCAAGAAGGATCATTTCCCACTACCATTTATTGATCAGATTATCGAGAGGATAGCTGGGAACAATCATTACTTTTTCCTTGACGGGTACTCCGGATATAATCAGGTGGCCATAGTGCCGAAGACCAAGAGAAAATGGCATTCACCTGTCCGTTTGGGGCATATGCTTTCAGATAGATGCCCTTTGGTTTATGTAATGCCTCGGTTACATTCCAAAGGTGCATATTATCCATCTTTTTGGACATGGTGGGCGACTACTTGGAGGTCTTCATGGATGATTTTTCAGTCTATGGCGATGGGTTCGATGCTTGTCTTGACTGCCTAGACCGAGTACCTCAGCGTTGTATTCAGGTCGATCTTATTTTATCTTTGGAGAAGAGTCACATCATGGTGACTCAGGGGATGGTGCTTGACCATATCATCTCCAACAAAGGCATGGAGGTCGATCCGACCAAGGTGGATATCACTAAGAAACTCAATCCACCATCCAATTTGTGATAATTACAGTCTTTTCTGGGCATGTCGATTTCTACCGACATTTCATTCTGGATTTCGATCGTATTGCCCAACCGCTTACTAATCTGCTGAAGAAAAACACCGAGTTCATTGTATATGATAAGTGTCTAGCGCCATTCGAGTCTCTCAAAGAATTAGTTATCGAGGCTCTTATACTTCAGCCACCCGATTGGTCTCTCCCATTCGAGATCATGGCAGATGCTTCTGATTTTTCCGTAGGGGTTGTGCAAGGATAAAGGAGGGATAGATTGCCTTATGCCATACATTATGCTAGATGAACTTTGGATGTCACTTAGCAGAACTACACTGTGATTGAGAAAGAGATGCTAGCCGTAGTCTTTGCTTTGGACAAGTTTAGATCTTATATTCTTGGATCCCGAGTGACTATATTCACAGATCACCGCCATCCGATACCTCATGGCAAAGAAGGATTCCAAATCCAGATTGACCAGATGTATCCTTCTACTCGAGGAGTTTGACATATAGATTAAGGATAAGCATGGAGTCAAGAATGTGGAGGCGGATCACCTCTCCCGTTTAGAGAACCTTGAGGATTCCGATCATATTGAACCTGTTACAGCGACCTTTCCAGACGAGGAGATCCTTGCTATCGGTAACCTGACATTGTGAACTATCTTGTCACCAAGAAAGTTCCACAAGGTTGGCCCAGGCAGCAACTTGAGATTTTCCTTGTGAAGGCCAAGTCGTACCATTGCGAGGATCCCATCCTTTATCATGAAGGAGGGGATAGTGTCTGCATCGGTGCATTCCTCAAGAGGAGCACCACAACGTCCTCACATACTACCACAAGCGTGAGGCAGGAGGACATCATTCTGTGAGGAGGATAACACAGAAAGTTTTCCAATCCGGCCTATGGTGGCCTACCCTCTTCAAGGATTCTAATGAATTCGTGAAGAGGTGTACTGACAAGGATGTACAGAGATGATGTAGGTTAAATCAGTATTAACTGATCTTACTATTGAGGTTTCTCTTCCTATGAAGCTTTTATGCGATAATCAAGCAGCTTTGTTTTTTGCCAAACCATGTATTTTATGAGCGTACAAAGCATATCGAGGTGGGTTGTCATTACACTAGAGACATGATTCAGAAAGGACTTATATCCACTTCTCATGTTTCCACAGGAGATCAGACGGCATATATCTTCACGAAGGCCCTGGCTAGAGGTCCATTTCAGAGATGCTGTTCCAAGCTGAGCATGATTGATATTTATGCTCCAGCTTGAGGGGGAGTGTTGAGAAGTTTATAGCTCTAGGAGGATGGGCACCTGTGGACAGCGTGATATGATGCCGATGCAGCCCATTCACTTCTGTGATGTTTTTGATTCATGGAGCATCGATTTCATGGGTCCATTCCCTAAGAGTCAGGGATTTGAGTACATTCTGCATGATGTGGATTATGTGATTCGTTGGGTTGAGTCCATCCTCGTCCGAACTACAGATGCTACGATTGTTTGCAGATTTTTGAGGAAGAATATCATTTCACGATTTGGGGTACCTAGAGTTTTGATATCTGACAGGGGGACTCATTTTGTCAACGACAAGGTAAGTGCCCTCGCTAAGGAGTTCAACATTGACCATCGTGTTCCCACTCCATATTACCCTCAGACCAATGGTCTTGCTGAAGTATCAAATAGGGAGATCAAGACTATAATACAGAAGGTCATCGACCCAGACCGAAAGGATTGTTCACAGTTTTTGGACTCGGTCTTGTGGGATTATAGGACTTCCTTCAAAACACCTTTGGGTACATCTCCCTTTTGTCTCATTTATGGCAAGACATGCCATCTACCTGTAGAGATCAAGCACAAGTCACTATGGATAGTCACTGAGTTATTATTGGATTCCCAGAGTATAGGAGATCAGAGGAAAGCATAGTTGGCAACCCTGGAGGATTTGAGAGATACAATCTTTTCGATTAGCCTACAATATCAAGAGAGAGTGAAGATATGACATGATTCTCATATTAACCATAAACAGTTTGAGCCGAACCAGAGAGTATGGCTATTTGATGCTAGGTTGAGATTATTTCCAAGGAAGTTACAAAGCAAATGGAAGGGACATACGTGGTCCGAAAGGTGCACGACAACAGTAGCATCGTCATATCTGAGTTGTCATTTGCTTCCACTTTTGCAGGTTAACTGTCAGCGCCTGAAACCATATATTGATCATGATCCGCTGATCGTTGATGTTGTCCCTATTATTTTGCATGATATGTTGTCTTCTACTCACATTATTTGCATCTCATGCTTGATTATCACTTCTCTTCCGTAGATGTATAGATCCAGTTGTCCATATCACTCATTCTTTTTGTCTAACACCCCATCTCCATCTTATGATTATGCTATACTTAAAATGTGCTTTACCCTAAGTATGGGGGAGGGGGTATCGGACTTGTGAGTATTCATTTGATTCTTTTACCTCTTTTTTGCTACCTATACTTAGGGATATTTTACCCTAAGTATAGGGGAGGTAAACCCTATACATCCTAACCATCTGTTTTACCCTTGTGTACAATCTTCTATACTTAGGATTACTTGATCCTAGGTATAGGGGGATCATCGACCTCTATTCATTACATTCTTGTATTCGTCGTTGTAATATAGCATTCTTTTCATTTCCCAATACTCAACACGAGTTATGTCTTCCTTTCATCGCTCCTTGATCACTCGAGGACATTGTTCGAGCAAAGTATAGGGAGTGTTGTATATATTGTGTATATATATATATTAGCCATAACTCGTACTTTATGTGACTATGTTAATGAAATAAAATGGCTAAAAAAATCATAAAACTAAAAATCATAAAAATTTTAATTTTTTTTCTTGTACATAAATGTTTGTAAATAACTTTTTGTAAAAATTATTTTTGCACAAATGTTTGTAAAAATGGTTTAATTGTAAAATGTTTGTAAATATTTTTGTATCAAAATTATGTATATAGTACAAAATTTTGACAAATGTTTGGAAAACAAAAGTTGCAAAAATCTATTTGTAAATATTTTGTAAAACGTTTCCTTCCTTGCATTCAAATATTTTCATAAAAATTCGCATATTTTGAAAAATTACACAGAAAAGTTTTGTAAATATTTTCTTGTATATTCTTCTGAATCATAGTTGACATTTAAACTAGTCTGGAATTAAATTGAAAAATGGAGCTTGGTTAAAACCTTAATCAACCTAACTTCAGAGGAACCCTATAGGATTTGGGGTTAAGACTTTTCATGTCCATTAGTGGCTTAATTATTTGAGTCCACTAGGCTATGTTCACATGTCATCTTGATAAACCTAAGTAGAACACTTAACAACGCACACATGACTCTCAAAGACAATGGCTTGACTTTGACACACACTTTACACGTAGCTCAACACAGATGAGGTGGTGAGGAGGCAGAATTCTTTGGCTCGGGGTAGCATACGAGGGTAATACTTCTAGGCGGAACCTCTCATCTTCCTCTAGGGTGGGATGTGCACCTCAACCTGGTCTAGTAGCATTGAGGTCTAAAGACATGAGTCTGTGGGTTGCAATAATGCTTCAAAAGAGGGATAGTCTACTAGCTCAAGAAGAAAAACTCCTCATGTATATGTTGCGCCATGTAAATATGTTGTATATATGCACATAGAAAAAATAAGAAAAACTACAAAAATATGAAAAATGCCAAAAAGGGGGACATGCCTGATTGAAAATAAAATGTCTGTCGGAGTGTAAATAGTAAATAAGAAAAGCTTACGTATTCCACCTTCTCATCTCATGGAAGCTTGCATCTGGAGACTTAGCTACACTGGCTTTGCTCTAAGGGATACGTGTCTACACTGGTCATGGTCCATTCTCTTCTTTCCCTTCTTCTTGAGCTGGTTGAACTTAAACTTAGAAGGGAATACTCTGCTCATCGAGGAAAGAGCTACTAGACTAGGGAATTAGAGTTACCTTGTTGAGGGAGGCTGTTTCTTTATCATTTCTAATGCGGGGAGCTACATATCACTTACATAGTACAAGGAAAGAATCATAGTCGTTAGAGTTTGCGCATGTAGACTTGTTTTGATCTGGTTTATTAAAAAGTCTTGACCATAGAATAGTGGAACTTAGAGGCTGTTGAGTCTTAAACCTATTTCCCAATAAGGTTCCGACAAACTAATAATCTAAAGGTCTGACTAAGCTCCATACTCCAATTTAATGAAGACAAGTTTAATAATCAACCTTGATTCTTTTTCTTTTCACCTCTTTTTGATTTTCACTTATTTTTCAAATAAGTGCTTACTAAAGGACTAGCAAAGGTAAAGTATAGGGGGGTGATGAATCCATGATTCTCACTCTTTATTCTTTTATTTTAGCTCTTCTTCTAGGCAAAATACCCTATAAATATCTGTAAATATAATAATTTAGCTTTCTGCATGGCATTGTTAATATCGCATAATTAGCATGTATTTTTTCAAAAATAAAAGAATAAAGGAAAAAGAAATAGAATGATGTATTTAGAATAAATACAGAGTGACGTAAAACGCAAGAGAAGGTCAAGCCTTGATCTGATCGGAAAATAAAATAAGCAGAGAGAGATAGGGTCTGCTATGTAGTGTATATATCCTCTATACTTGTACATATTATTTATTTACTATAAAATCAAATTATTTTATTCATTTACACCATTGTATATAGTTTCAATAATATTTTAAAAATAAAATAAAAGTTAGAAAATTAAAAGAAAAATAAAAATAAAATCATCAAGCCATAGTATAAAAGACATATGTACATATCAAATCCACTATTTATTTTATACCTTTAAATAATCTATAAAAATAAATTAAAAATTATTTTATACTTCTAAAATTATAGTGTAAATAAATAAATAGAAAATAAAGGCATTTATGTAAAAATAATAAAATAAAAATACCTGTACATAATACATAGGTATAATATATCTATATATAATACTATACACTGTATATATGTTATTTTTTTCATAAAAATAATTAAAAATCGTAGAAAAATACTTTGAATCGTAATATTTTTTTATTTTCTACACTTTTTTATAGTCATTTGCTATTTTTTATTGAATTTCTCTTTATTTTGTAAATCCTGATTTTCTCATTGGTCCACGTTAGACCGTTGATCTCAGTCAACGGTCTCTTCCAGCCGGGTCGGGTTGTCCTCCCTCTCGCCGGTTTCTCCGAATTTTTGCACTCAATTCAGACATCCGTTCCTCTATCTTCTTCGCTCGATTCTCCTCCTAGGATCTGTGACCCTCGCGGATCCCTAGGAAGGGTCGGATCTTCTTAGGGTTGCGCGCATTCTTCCAATCTTTCTGTACCCATGGAAACCCTATAAAATCTCTCTTCCAGCTCTGCCATCCCTTCAGCTCGTCCCTCGCACCCCCATTCTTCCTTATCCATCTTCCGTGGAGTGATATCCACTCAAGGAGCTGCTTAGGATCTTTAGGAGGAGCTTGGAGACTCATAGCTCAGACGCGGCCGGATCCCTCCTCTGCGTGAAGCCTCTCTCGCCAGCCACAACATATCGAGGCCATAACCCATCCTCCCACCTTCGCCTGAAGCTCAAGAACACGTCCCGACCTTCAGGTATCACTTTTAGCCTCGCATTTTCCCTGTTCGATCGCATCTTCCCAGTTAGCTCCGCCGTCGTTCGCTTACTTCGACCACGAGGTCTGGAGCCCTTCACGCACATCTATCCACTCCAATCGATGCCTCACTGCATCCTGTACCTTCTCACGCAACCTATTCCCCCTAAGGCTCGACCATTGGGTCGAGATTAGGAAGGGTCTCCTTCCCCCACGTTTACTGGAGACCCAAACCCCATACCACTTCACTTCTTTCCTTCTCAACTGCAATAAGAAAACCGAAGCATAGCCCCCGAGTCTCCCTTTCATTTGCAGATACCCTCGCACAAGGGGAGGCTCATTTGGACTTCTAGCTGCTCGGCGGAGAAGCTCCAGGTGGAGCACCTTCGTTCTGGCCATCCGACTGTCAGTAATCACATTGGACTCCTGCATTCGACGCGAAGCACCCTTCTAGAGCTGCTTGACCTTCTGGAGGCTCGATCAGCCCAACGAAGTAGCGCTAGTCTCCAATCAAAGTTCCTCAGCCACTTGTTCTTGCACCATCTACCTCCATCGCTGGATGAGGAGCAGAGCGCCAGTTCGTATCGGAGCCGACCGCCATAGCAACTTTCCAGATCGCTAGATTAGACTCGACACGTCAGTTTCGACCGCATGTCCCCGACATTCCCTGGACCATCATATCACTTTTGAGAGGGAGATCAGAACCATTAGAGCCATTACGCGCGCCTCACGTGCCTTAGGGTATATTGCCTCTTTACCCTTGCATGTTTTTGTTTTCATGTTTAGTCCAGTAAATAAATGTTGTAGTTAAGAATATTTCCAGTTTGGAGCTCATGTTTTTAGATCTTTGCACTCAGTCCGTTTGAGTCTGAAGCACGTGTTTTGGGTTATTTGCACTTTTTTGCCTAAGGTTTCTCTGTTGTTATGGAATGAATGTTTTCTTTTCAGAAATTGCATTTATACCCCTCTGTGTAGTATATTGAGCATGTGCGTAATTTGTTTGGGATTTTTTCAGAATTGACCCTAAGTTTTCAAACCGTGTTATCCAATTGGTCCAGGAACTTATAATATTTACAACGAAGTCCCTGTAAACTGTGATTAATTACACGCCTTTTATTAGACTTAATAAATAAAAAATTAATTCGAAAAAGGGATTTTTACCCGGCAGACCCTATAATCTTTGCCAATTATCTCTACGACCTTTGAAACTACATAATTCCTCCATCAACACCATAAACTTGCTAACCCTTACCCTGCAGACCTCGTGGTTAACCCCCGTCCTTTTTCCCATTAAAACTGACCAAATTCCGTCCCCCCTGCTACCTCCCTTGCTCCTGCTCGAGGCCCCCCTCCCCGGCCGCCGTGAAGACCCCTCACCCACTCCCCCGGGCTGCCACGAAGACTCCCCTGCTCGAAGCCCCCCCACCCTCGCCAACCTCCTCTACGTCGAGCGTCGCCATCGAGGACGAGCCCCGCGCCTCGCCAACCTCCTCCCCTCCACCCTCAGGTCGCCGCTCGAAGCCCCCTCCCTCCTCGGTCCTCCTTCTAAACCCCCCGCCTCCCCACCCCCAGCCTTACCAACCTGGAGTCGCCATCATCGAGGACGAGCCCCGTGCCCTGCCAACCTCCTCTAGGTCGAGCCCTGCCGTCGAGGAGTCCATGCACTGGCAACCTCCTCCTCTCCACCCCCTGGGCCGTCGTGAAGACCCCCCCTCCCCGAGCTCCACCGTCGAGGACGAGCCCCATGCCCTGCCAACCTCCTCCAGGTCGAGTGTTTCCACCACCGAGGACGAGCCCCGTGTCCTGCCAACCTCATCCAAGTCGAGCCCTGAGCCCCATCACCGAGGAGGAAGGTGGGGGAATTTCTTTTTTATCTTGATTAATTCTAGCCGTCTAATTGTGGATTGGTTAGATTAACTCATTTTTTTACCCCAAGGAAGTTAACTCTAGATGTATCAATTTAACGATAGGGTTCGTGTGGTAAGATGGAGCAAGTTTACATGGTCGAGGGAGGAATTAGGTTGTTTCAAAGGTCGTAGAGGTAATTGACAAAGATTATAGGGTCTGTCGGGTAAAAAATCCCATCGAAAAATTACGTAAAAACTACCAATGACTCTTGTTAGTGTGTAATATTTTCTTTGATTTTATTGGATTGATTTATTTGCATTTCATATTTTTAAAATTTTAAAAAGCCCAAACAATGTCCTGTATAAATTAGAAAAAATTATGAAAATTAAAAAAGTGTTTAAAAAAATCCTACAAAAATTCCCATGTGTGCCTTTTTGTGTGCTTTATCTTCAGTATTAATTTTATTTGAAAATTCACTCTAAAAACCCTAAAAATTACAAAACACATAAAATCTAATAAAATCATATAAAATCAAATAAAATCCAAAAATTCCATTTGCAGTTCCTGTTTGTAGATTTCTATTCATTTTTAGCATAAAATTGCTATCCAAGATTTAGGGTATTTTAAATATTTTAAATTTGTAATTTAGTCCTGGTTGTGCACTGCTTGCCCTTTTGAGCTCAATTTGATTTTTATAAAACTACAAAAACATATGAAAAACTCAAGGAAATTACAAAAAAACACTTAAAAATCAGAAAACCAAAAAATATTCTTACTTTAATTTTTTGACTATTTTTAGTTCTTTAGGAAAATCCAAAAAGATCCTTGCACTTGTTTTATTTTATTTTTGTGCTTGTGTCCTTTATTTAAAAATTTATAAAAATATAAAAATAAAAACCACTAAAAATTGTTTTAAATTTGGAAATTTGACTGCTTCCTATTATTTTCGTGCTCCTTGTGTTCGACCTTGGTGGCTATACTGGTTAAATAAAATAGCGAACCGCTTACATTGGGCTTCATTGTTTGCTTTATTTTGAGTGTTTATTTTTCTCGATTGAGCCCAATTGATTGATTGTCGGAACGACCTTGGATTTCACTTGATACTTAACCCTGATTTATCAGCTGCTCATCATTCCTCAAAATTTTTCCCTCTAGTTCTCTTCTTTTCTTCTTTTCTTTTTTTTGTTATATTTTCTATTTTCGGCTTTGTTTTCTTCATTTATTGCTTCTATTCTTAGGATATGCTTCATCCTAAGTATATGGGGATGAGTGACGTTAATTGTTTATTTCGTGTCACAACTCTTGTCTACTCTCTTGTTGATATTCCTGTCTACACTTAGGGACATCTTACCCTATGTATAGGGAGAGACAAGGCGAATCGTCAATTGTTTATTCCCACCCTCGACCCTTCCTACATGTAAATAGAGTCTGCTATACTTAAGATTATTTGATCCTATTATAAGGGGGACGGTCGACTTCTCATTCTTTTATTCATTATTCTATAGTCGTTGTAGTTTAGGCTTTTCTATACTCATTAAGAGTCGTATCTTCTCTTTGTCTCTCTTATCTATGAGGGCATAGCACAAGCTAAATATAAGGGGGACATGTATATTTTGTATATATTTTAGCCATAACTTGTACTTTCATATTTTCAAAATAAATATGGCTAACATACTCTATTTATACATATATAATTCATGAAGGCAACAAATAAAAAGATGTTTATTATTCCTCAAATTCTTTTTGTATATACTGATTAATAAATCAGACATACATATTTTACAAAATGTTTGAAAAATAGTTTGAAATTCTTTTTGTAAAATCTTTTGGAAACTATTTGGAAAATATTTTGTAAATGTTTGGTTTGTAAAAATTTCTTCTTTTTGTGTGAAATAAAATATTTTGAAAACCTATTTGCAAATAGTTTAGAAAATGGTTGAAAAAATATTTCGAAAAATCTATATATACTGTTTGAAAAACCTTTGCAAATTGATTTTCAAATGTTTCTAACTGTTTGTAGAATTATTTGCAAAAATTATTTTGGACTATAGTTTCCAAAATTGTTTGTAAAATGAATTTCAAATAAGTTGAGGAATATATATACATCATCGTAATGAATAAACATTTCTCATAAATTGTATATATATGTTTATAAAAGCAACTAATTCTTCTTTAAATCCTTTAAACCTCAATGCTTGTAAATTATTAAGATGGACTCCTGTGTAAATAGTTGTACCTATATGTTATTCCAAATACCTATTGTTTTTGAAAAATCCCTAAAAATTTGCAAAATCCAAAAATTCCAAAAACATTTGCAAAATATTCTTCACAAATTGGATAAAAATTTGCAAAACTTGTTCAAAAATCCATAAAAAGTTCAAAATTAGAAAATGACATCACAAAAATATTTTCTTGTGTTATACATAACATCCGTATTTTTCAGAATAATATAGAAAATTGAACAAGTCAAAGGAAAGTCTGGAGTGGAGCTTTGAATAGACCTTAATACACCTAATTTCAGAGGAACCCATGAGGACTGGAAGTGGAGATGTTTCAGGTCACCTTGACTTAATTCTATAGGTTCCATAAGACTCTGTTCATGGGTCTTTGCAATGCGCTTAAACAGAAACCCTTCATATCATCCATACAACTCTTGAGACAATGACATGATTGGAAACCTCGCACCTAGCACTTAGCTCAACCCAGATGGACCGTTGAAAAATCTTGGAGTGTAAGTCGGGATGATGTAAGGCCGCTTCGTCAAGGGTGGCTCAGAAACCATTCTTGAGGATTGTCGACACCCATACTCTAACCCACTTCTTTTGGTAACAATGGTATCAAAAGAGTGGAGATGGATTGAGATAATGCTTCGATGAGGAATGGTCTATCAGCGTAACTTTTCCAAGACTCTAAAATAGTGGATGGAACAAAAGATATTATATCCACCGGGACACACAAGAATGCTAAAGCTATACCAAGTCAATGAAAATATCCAAGGAAGCCTATACCGAAAATTCCACGAAGTTTGAGCTTTAGAAAAAGCCCGCTTCTTGGTGAAGAATCAGTTACACTGACTGACTTCACAAGGGAATGAGGACTACACTGGTCCATTCTCACTTCTCTTCCCATTCTTCTAACTTCTTCCCCAATTCGGTTGTAAAGACCACGAGCATCTAACCTTAAAAGAGAATATCTATCTCCATGAGGATGAATTACTAAAAGAGCAGGCACCTCGATGGTTCAATGGTTTTGTCTGGGAAGAGCTGAACAAATTCACACACATCGTTCTATCATTTCAAGATAGTAGGAGTATGAGACCGAGAGGATGGTTCTGACCCGGCTGTGAATTGGACTAGATGATAGGAGCATGGAATCTAAAGGTTGTTATGTCACACTTCCCGACTTCAATGTGGTTCCGAACACACCATTAATCCAAAGGCTTCCTCTAAGCTCCAAACTTTGACTTTATTAAAGACTAGTTAAAAGTCGACAATTATTCCAAGTTATTTCTTTTTCTTTTCTTCATTCATTTTTTTTATTTTTTATTTTTGCACTCATTGCATAAGTGTTTGCTAGTGACTAGCAAAGGCAAGTATAGGGGGGTGATGAATCTCCATTTCATCACCTTTATTCTATCATTTTGGCCTTAAAAACCCTAGCTAATGCATGTAAATAACATTATTTTGTACAAATTAACATTCATTATTTATTTCATTTATTGTATATAAAATACTGTTTTAAATGCCAAAATTATAGAATAAAGAAAAGAAAAGAAAAATTATAAAATACCAAAGGTATTTTATAACCCTAAATCACGAGACCAAGTCAAGAATTTATTTGGTCGACAAGGAATAAAGTACGTGGAAATAAGAGCCAAAAATAAAATAAAAATCTTATTCATTCATCCATCAATAAAGCATTTTTTTGGGACCTATTTTACTCTTTATTATTTATACCTCAAATAAAGAAACTTTGTACATGAAAGTTGTAGATAAAAATACAAATAAAAATACAAAATTATGTTTGTACAAAAAGTAATATACTATGTGCATTTCATACTCAAAATAAAAAGCCAAATCCCAAAATTCGTAGACCGATGTCTTCTAAATAAAAACTCAAAAAGTATCGAAATCACTATTAATTGTATATAACTTTAATAAGCTATTTAACGAAGGTGGTTTCATATTTTTTGGAGTTAAGGTGTAAAAGTTAGGTTTTTGATCCCTATTGTATAATATACCTGATAAAAATATTCATTTTATTTATTCTTGATTATTTTTACAATTTTATATTTTTATAATTTTGTAAATGAGAATCCCTTGTTCTTTGGCTCTGTTGTTATACAGTACCCAATAAATCACGAATCCTAGCAGTGGCAGTCTTATCCACACACTCTGTCCCTCTCTCAATATTATATAATAAAACCATAAAGAAAAAACAAAAACAAAATAGCCTATATAAATACATAGATGAAATACCTGTCTTTATACCTATATAATATACACACCTATTTATTTAAGTATATATAATACATTAAAAAATAAAATAAAAATATATTTGTGTGTACAAAAATAAGTTATAAATATATAAAATATGAGAATAAAATAAAAAATACAAAATAAAAATAAAATATACAAGATATAGGTAAATATAACCATAAATATACTTGTAAATAACAAGTTTTAACAAATAGCATCATAACACAACAACAATAACAAAGCCTTTTCCCACAATTAAGTAGGGTCGGCTACATGGATTCTTCGCCTCCATTCATATCAATCTTAGGTCAATCTCGCACTGATATCCAAAAAAATAAGATCCCTTCGTATAGTCTCTTTCTAACACTTCTTGGGCCGTCCTCGCCCTCTCTTAGCCGGCTCAACATCCCAACACTCGCATCCCCTAACTGGTGCATCAGTTGACCTTCTTTGCAAATGACCAAACCATCTTAAGTGGTTTTCTCGCATCTTATCATCGATCGGAGCTACACCAACTTTCTTTCTGATTGCATCATTCCGAATCCGATCTTTACGTGTATGTCCACACATCCATCTTAGCATTTTCATTTCTGCTACAGCCATTCTCTGCACATGTCTATGGTTCACAAGCCAACATTCAAAACCATAAAGCATAGCAGGTCTCATGGTTGCTTTGTAAAACTTTCATTTAATTTTTAAAGGAATTTTCTTATCACAGAGAACAACAGAGGCTCCTCTCCACTTTATCCAGCCTGCATTTATTCTATTAGTAGCATCTCCATCAATTTCCACATCATGTTGTAAAATAAATCCTAAATATCTAAAAGAATATCTCTTCTGAATGTTATCGTCACCAATCTTCACCTCGATTCCTTCACCATTGCTTCCATCAAAGGTGCATTCCATATATTCCGTCTTAGCCCTACTTATACGAAAACCTTTAGTCCCCAATGCATGTCTCCAAACCTCAAGCTTCTCATTTACTCCATCTCTAGTCTCGTCAATCAACACAATATCATCAGCAAATAACATACACCAAGGTAACTCATCCTGAATGTGACATGTCAACTCGTCCATAATCAAAGTAAAAAGAAATGGACTCAAAGCTGAACCTTGATGTAAACCAATGTTGATATCAAAATAGTCAGTCTTCCCCGTCGGGGTCCTTACACAAGATAAAGGCCTATCATACATATCCTTTATGAGATTAATGTATAGGACGTGTACTTGTCTCTTCTCCAAAACTCTCCACAGTATCTCTCGTGGGACGGAATCATAATCCTTCTCCAAATCAATAAAGATTATATGGAGATTCTTCCTTTTAGCTCTATAAATCTCCTAAATAAAAATAATTATTAAATACTACATAAAATAACAAATATTTTTATTTTATACTCAAAAATTAATTAAATCATTAGATATTTAATATTGATTTACCAATAACTTCCGTAATGGAATTTTCTGGTTGGTCCACGTGGACCAACCAAAATCAAACTCTTTTTGACATGGGTCAACTCTTCAACCCATGTCACCTACCCCTGTTAGACGAGAAGATGCATGTCTTCTCTCGTTTTCCCCAGGCTTCTAATCATCCAATCTGAGTAGATATTTCACCAAACTCCTCTTTGATCATCCCTAATCCACGCCATACCCTCTAAACCTCTGTACACATCGTCGATTCATCCTAAATCACTGGTCAATAAGGGTCCCCACTGTTTCTATAAATAAGAAGATCCTTTCCTCATTCTCCTCTTGATACCTCTTGGAGCTTCTTCCCGTGTCCCACGTGCGTGTGTCGAAGGCCATGTGACAACTGCACCTTACCCCATTCTCAAAGAAGGCGGAGCGCGGAGAGGAGCGGATCCATAGAGGTTCTCCGACCACCCAGCTTCCTGCCCACCATAACAGGTATAAGAGCTGCACTTTTACATTTTTAGGTAGATTTCATTTCTGCAATTTCAATTTCGCTTTTAGTTTCGTGTTTAATCCACTTGGTTAGACATAGTTCCATTTTGTTCGATCACCAAAGCCACGAGGGCTCCGGCCATTCCACCATGTTTTAAACCCATTCCGACCCTCTTAGCATGACCATCTCATTTCTAACATTTTCTCCATAGAAACCATTCCGTTACCCAACCTGATTGAGCCTCGATCAGCGAATCCCTGCTCAACCTCTGTCGCTCGTTGGAGCAGGTCCATCCCGCCTCATCTCACCGTGTATTTCAGTGATAAAGGCCCAGGATCCTCTCCCTTTTCTCATGGTGCATTCTCACGTCTTGGAAGGGGCGTTTGAGCCCTTTTGAATCAGAAGTCTCGCGCTCCAGGTGACTCACCTTCCGGGCCCCTAGCGATGGCGCTCAGACATTTTCAAGGCCTCCTCCCGATGCGGAACGATGTGGTGATCATGGAGAGCATCTCAACAAGACGGAAGGACATCAGAGCCAAGAGGAAGATCGATTCGAATCGACCTACGACATAGTTCTTGGGGTGTTCTTCTGGGGCACCCCATAACCGTGCGATCAAGATCGATTCTCCAAATACAGCAGCCATCGTAATATCACGACACCCCTCCACCATCAGATCAGGAGTCGGAGCTAATCCCATACGTAGATCGATGAAGGGGTACCGGTCTACCTAGACCGTTGATCGAGTAAGTGGTGCGCATCTACTTGTTTACTCACGCACCAATAAAGGGGTTTTTGCACGAGAATCCCCCCCTGCATTTTACATTTCATTTTTAGGACATTAAATATTGTTTGGAGTGTAAAATATTTTAAGAAAACTGCAATAAAGCCCTTGAAGTTTCTTACATTTTCCCATTTGTCTGTGCCATCTCACTTCATGAGGGGTACCACATGAGATTGGTTGTTTTGCACGTATGTCCCCTGATTTTCTATATTTATATTTAATCCAAGAATTTGTATTGCAGTGTATATTTTTTTGGATGAATTCTACAAAGGAACAAAAGTTTTGTCTATTTGCATTTATGCCCCTCCCAAGCTCATAATAATTTTATATTTACGTAAAAATTACACATATGCCCATGTATTTTGTATTGAGGGTTCTGGAATGAATAGAAAATTTTCGTTAATTACATTTTGGTCCCTACTTGTAATGAACATGCATTTTCTTAGGATTTTTGTGAAAAATAGCTCCTGTTCGAATTTTTTTTGCAAAAATTATGGTGAATACCTTGAATGATATATTTAACTATCATAATTTTTAAGGGAATTTACCTATTTATTAAAAATTGAACAATGCATTTATTTTCCCTATTTAGTCATAAAAATTAGAAAAATATTAAAATGCCTTGAAAAATCACAAAAAAATATATTATTCTATTACGCCCTATATTAACTCCAAAGCAAAAATCCTGAAAAGTAACAAAAGAAAAGCACAATAATTTAATAGCTCCGAAATCCAACACAAAAACATTAAAAATCACTAAAATCCCCAAAAATTTATTTCTAAATTTTCTTTATATTATTATCTAGTATTTTTACCAGTTGTTCCTCTCCAAGATATTGCAATTTTAGTTATGCCGCTCATTTTTCTGAATATCAGTAGTACCCCTAACTTCTTGCCATTCTATAACTTGTGCCCCTCATGACTTTAACCGTCCTTGAGTTGGACATAACCATGGTTTCTTCAAATAATGGTACTGTTAAGAGGGGTATAACCGTCCACCCATTTTCCTCCACCTCGTCATCCTCATCTTCCTCCTGAATTGCTTCTTCAGCAACGTCCTCAATGCACTCTGCCCCGATCTCCTCATCTACGATGTCCTCCAGCCGTGGACCCTCACCGCCACTTCTCGTTGTAAATGGGTAGATGGTTGCTCCCGCCTTGAGCGAGTTGGCTTCCCAAACAACCATCTTGTTGGTCTTTAACTTCTTTGCGATTGTGGGCACGTCATCCCCCAGGTGATGAGAATGCAGAGGAGGTACGTGTACCCTTGGGCGATTTGGGCATCGGAGGGGCAAGCACACCTTATAGGAACTGTGAGATTAATACCAGACTCGAGACAAAAACCTAATTCACAGCAACATCATTCTGATCAGAGTTCAATCGTTGAGCAACACATTCAGCTACCATCTTCCTGACGTTGCTCCTATTGTGTAAAGAAGCCATCTTCCCATCTTCAACGGAACTAGAAGAAGCAACCCATGTCATAGAAGAATCATTCTTATCGGGCACAGGTCATAGATCCGGGAGGGGGCAGTGGCAGAGGGAGGGCGATAGGACAGGGAGGTAGTCGACAGAGGGGCTGGATGGGGGGGGGTTCTGGAGGAGGGGCGGAGGAGGAGGAGGAGGGTGTCGTGCTGCGGATGAAGGGGTGAACGGAGGGGAAGGCTGGGGCCAAAGGAGCTGAGGGGTTCTGTCTAGGGAGGAGGGGGTGAACGAAGGAGCAAGTTGTGGAGGAGGGGCGGAGGAGGTAGAGGAGGTGGTGGAGGAAGGAGCTTGGGGCTGAAGGAGGAGCTGGGGCTAGGGGAGGAGGCAGTGGACGAGGAGTAGGAGGCTGGGGAGGAGGAAGAGAAGGAGAGGAGGAGGAAGATGATGTGGGGAGGAGGAAGATGGTGGGATGACTTTACAGACCTTTTTTTAAAATTAAATTCCTCCTGTGTCGCCAAAGTTAACGTCCGTTTATGGTGGGTATGGACGGACACTAACTTGAGGGGCACAAGTGATAGATCATCAAGAAGTCGGGGGCACTACTGATATTCCCTAAAAGGGAAGGGCATAACTGAAATTGCAATATCTCAATGGGTCACAACTGATAAAAACCCTATTATCTATATATTAAAATTTATTTGAAAAAAATTTGGATTTTATTTGATATTTTTAAATTCAAATTCAATTCTGTCTATACTATTTAATCCCTGATTTGGGATATTTTTATTTTAAAAAACCATAAAATGTAGCAAAAATACCAGAAAATCAAAAAAACATTAGCATAACATAAAAATACAAAAAAAATCACTATATTTTTTAAGTTGTTTATATATATATATGTTTGTATTATATCTTATATATGGCTATGTATGCATATTTATACCATATACCATCTATGATTATATATTATATTGTACATTAATTATTTTATTTTCAAGAATTAAAAAGAAACTAAAATATTGTAAAATGAAAACACTATTAAAAAAGAAAACACTATGTATATTTGATTGTTCTCTCTACATATATATATAAACATAGCTATAAATGTTGCTATTCGCATTACTATATATTTATATACATATGTTATTAATATTCAGATACATATTGTATTTAGATCTTTGTTTAATCAAAAATCAAATAAATAAATAAATAAATAAATAAAAAAAATTAAAAACCCACACAAAATAGAAACAAAAGGATAGTTGTACATAAAATATATTGATTGGAAATAATCATAGGCTACCTGGCTTGCTCTCTGTGCTTCGATCTCTACATGAGATTGCATGTTATACAGGTTGTTCGCAGAGTTAAAATAAATAGTAACTCACAAATTTTGAGATTTAAAGTATTCATGATTGATTGTGGTTACTTGTTGGATAACTAAAGTTTTGTGAACGGTCGCCTCAACGACATGTTATCTTCGCTTCTCTTTAGTGAGGATCATTTTAGACCCTTCCGAGATGTCGGTTATCAGTGACCTAAACAAAGATTTGTGGAGCTGAGGGTAGTTAAGATTTAGATCCTATTCCCAATAAGGTTCCAAACAATCTAACAATATAAAGTTCTTAACTGAGCTCCAAACTTTGATTTTGTAAGGATAAGTTTAAACTCAACATCATACTAACTTTCTTTGTTTTCCTTTTCTTTATTTTCTCTTTTTGCATCACTTATTATTCCAATAAGTTTTTGCTAGGGACTAGGAACGGTAAGTATAGGGGGTGATGAATAACCATTCATCTACCTTTATTCTTCCATTCTTCAAAATACATGTAAATATCAATAACTGGTACAAATTAACATTCATTATTTATCGGTAATTAGTCTGTAATTACTGTACAAATAGCTGAAATTAAAATCAAAACAAAAGAATAAACAAAAAAAGGAAACAAATAAAGTATTAAAGATATTGAATGACCCTAAACCCCAAGACCAAGTCCATATTGACTGGGTCGATAAGGAATTAAATAGGGAGAGATAAGGTCAGACGTTGTATATTAAAAGCCTAATTTTAAAATCTAAAATAGCCATTTTACTCTATTTTTCATTTTATACCACTCAAATAACAAAACATTCTACATGAAACTTGTTCATAAAAATAGATATAAAATTACAAAAATAATTGCCAATAAAAATAATGCACTCTACAACTAGGACACGCAGATGAAAAAGTCGTAAATCGAACTTCACAGCTCAATATCTTCTCCATATGAATTAGAACTTGGCCAAACTCAACTCATGCTATTCCTAATTATATTATCTATCTAATGATGAGATTTCATTAAAAATGGAGTTAAGATACAAAAGTCGGCTTTCTGGGGTCCTCTTGTACTATGTATCCATATATTTTATTCTTTATATTTTTACTCTTTTTATATTTTTATATAATTGTAGATATTATTTAAAATATATAAAAAAACATAAACATAAAATTAGCCCACTAAAATATACTTAAAATAAATACAATAAATTATATAAGTATACAATACCTATAATGTATATACATATAAATATTTATGTATGTAAATAAATCATAAAAATCAAATAAAATTATGCAAATTTGTATTTAGTTATATTGTAAATATAAAAAATATATAAATAGAATAATAAAAATTTAAAATATAAAATAAAAATAAAATATCTAGAATACATGTATATATACCTATCTATACATACCTAACTATTAAAACCGAACGAACATGGTTGTAAAAATAAATAAAAATTATGATACAATAATTTGTAAAATAATAAATAATTTTCATGTTTTGACTTTTTGTAAATAAAATATTTTATAATTCTTTTTTAATTATCTATGAGTTTTTGTTAGCTTTTGTCTTATAGCTAGTGATGTAGACCAATAGGAGTCATGCAACAGTTGACCTTGGGTCAATTGTACCCTACCTAGGGTGGCTCTTATCAGAATGCCCATCTCCCCATCTCCTATGAATTTCCCCATTAAATCTACTACTCATGGCATCTCCATTCATTCACGAAATCTCTACACATTACGATGCTCCATCACACCATATCTTTTGCAAATTCAAGCCTGCATTGAGCCCATATAAAATGCTAATTCTTTGGACTCTCCTAGTTTGCTATAAAATGGACCTCCAAACCTTAAATTCATTTTAATCCCCATTTCATCAACTGTCACTCCAAAGATCTCTTGTTGGAGCATCCCCCTTGTAACAGGAGTCGAGGGCCCTTGATCTACAATGTGGAAAAAGGGACAAAGGAAATTCAACCCCTCGCTAGAGCTCTTCCAGGCGACACTGCTCCCTAGCCATTATGGCTGAGTGAGCAGTATATTTTGGTCTATTCAGCTTAAATTTCAATCCCTAGGTGTAGATATAGGATCTATTTTGCGTGCTTCCATCTTAATCATCAAAAACACCAAAAATTTTAGCTCGTCGTACATTAAGATCTGGACCCCTATTCCATCTTGTATGACCTCATTTGGACCCATTGACCATCTCAACTCATTCATTATCGCATTCTCCATCTCCTCGAACCATCCAATTAACTCATTCTTACAAAGAATGAGCCCTTGATCTCCATCTTTTACCGCTTCATCGGAGATCACCATCGTGCCTCATCTCACCCCTTTCCCCCGAATAACGTGTCGGGAGCCATCGCTCTCAAGTCATAATGCATTTTGTGCAAGACTGACATGCTAATGGGTTAACTAATTGACTCCCCGACGGTCATGAAAATGCCCTATTTAATTCATCATTTTTATGTAGTAATCGGGCACTTAAGAAATAGTCAAAAATGTAACCAAACGAATAAATAATTTAATCAACTTAAGCAAAGAGCGGCTATGTGTTTATTTAACCTGGGCAAGCCCCATGGTCAACTTGAGGTGGCAAAGGAACACTTTAAGGCTCAATTTATCAAACCTAGTGCACGATCATTGAAGCATATTTTTTGGTATTTTTATGCAATTTATGATGAAAATGCAATTTTGGCAAAGTTTGAGGACTAAAATACAAATTTCAATCAATTGATCTCCATAAATCCTAAAAACATGGCTGGGATGTGAAAATATTCAAAATTAGGCTACTATGATTTTTTGGGATTTTTCAGATGCAAAATAAATTTATTATGAATCAAAAATACATATTATGTGATTTTTGAGTAATTTAATTTTAATAAATACCGAACAAAATTATTTCTTAGAAATGAAATTATCCTAGATAGTTCTATGTGAGAGGTATCAAGAATGACTTTTATTTCCTTAGAATACTAAGTGTACAATTAACTAAAAATCAATTACTCAGATCACAAAATAATTTATTTTAACCAAGATATGTACGATGATTTTTGGGCATGTGATAGAGAGCAATTAAATCTACCTAGTCTGATTTTTAGCAATTTTTGGAGCATAGAAAATTTTAATACGAATTAAAGAGCGTGTAGTGGGTAAAATATGCTAACTTCCATCAAATTAATTTAGGATGCTAAAATATGCTAATTAATTTAAATCAAGCATAATTCACAAAAATACTATTAAATAAACACAAAGTAGGGAATAACTTGTTCTACAACATGTAATTTTTGGAATTAAAATTGGATGTAAAATGATAGTTCAAATAAGCGTGCAATTACATCGTTCTTTATGCAATACAGAGAGTAAAATATAATAAAAAATAAACTAATAAGTACTAGATGGCAAATACCCAAACCCGCAGGGGAGGTTCTTGTAATTTTTCCGCCGCTCAAGGGCGCAATGCGTGATGCCGACGTCACGTGAGTGGGAGGGCTTCTTGTGATTTTTGGAACCTTCTGGGGGCTTATGCAATTTTCCCTTACCCCATGTGCTCCTCATGTGAGGGGGGACTGGGTAGTGGGTGTTGGCCTTCCTCCTGAGGTAGGCCGCGCACCGAGGGCGGTGAAGGCAGAGCGAGCGCGGATGAACTGCAACCAGCTATTGGTTTGTTGGTTAGGTGTCGATTGTTGAGAAATGATGGAGCTCCAAGGGCAGAGCTACATGGGTTTCTGGGTAGAGTGTGGAGCACGGTGGGTGTTGGTCCTGAGCGGGCACCGCAGAGGTCAGGTAGCAAGGGGCTACTCGAGTTTGGGCCTCCGCGGACATGCTGCAAGTGGAGGAGCGAAGCTTGCGATGGCGTTGAATGACGGAAGGCAAGTTGTGGGTGGTTCGTTGGGCGGAGCGGAGATGCGGTAGGTTGTCCAAAACACAACCTCGATGGTGTGCAGCTATGATATGGGGGCGAGGTACGTGGTGGAGGTGGAACACGTGAATAGAGGGAGAAGGCGGTGATGGTCGATGTGCGGTTGAATAGGATGGACGAGAAGCAGAGAAGGATGACAAAGAAGAAAGGGAAAGAAGAAAGCGAAGAGAAAATGAAATTACATATTGGTCATCGGAGATGTTGAGGAGTGGTGGCCGCTTCGTTCTTCTCTCGATAGCCCAGTGATGCTCGAGCTCTAGCAGCCGCACGAGTAGGGCTGCAACAATGAGAGCTCCCTCGTCGGATCTTTCCTAGAGAAGGGGAATGCCACCCGAAGCTGTTGTCACCAATTTGAGCTTAAGCTCCATTTTCTCTCGATGAATAATAGATGAGTTGGGTGAGGTGCGACACTTCAGATTTTAAGAGTAGGAGAAGCGAGGTGTTACATGGAGGTGGCGGTGTAACAGAGGGGGCCATAACAGTCGGAGGAGGTGGAGGGCTGAGGGAGTCAGGTGTTGCATGAGGCGGAGGGAGAAGGGAGGGTGAGAGGTCACGTGTAGGGCACATGACCTAGAGAGGGGAGAGAAGAGAGATAAAAGAGAGGGAAGAAAATAAGGAAATAAAAAAAATAAATTAATAAAATTTAAATAATGAAAAACTAAAAATTAATAAAATAAAAAAAATAAAATAATTATAAATAAATAAAATTTAAAAATTAGTTAAGAAGAAAAATAAAAAATAATAAATGAAGTCAAATAAAAAAGTGGTCACCATGAAAGTTGCTCATCTCGACGAGATCAACAACTTTCATGAAGGATACAAAATATAAAAATATCGTCTATATAAAAAGTATATTTGGTTGTACTCTATAGATAATAAAATAACGTATTTTTTATTTTACCATTTTTATAATTTTTAAATAATATAAAATCAAGATAAAATCAGATATAAAATATAAAATAAATAAATAAATACACAATAATATTTTTTTTGGATTTTTAGTAATGAAGAAAAAAATGAAATAAAATCAACGAAATAAAGTATGTACAAAATATACAATATACAATTAAGTAAAAAAATCAACATTTTGCAAATGAGCTCCGATTTTAATGAAATCACTTTTGTTGGGTAGATAATTTGTGCCTTGATCTTTAAAAGTGAGTTTGGTAAATTTAGATTTAATACAAAGCAGAAATTTAGCCAAGAAGTTGTACTTTACATCTTTTTCAATTCAAGATCTGAAAGTATTTATTCAAGGTAAAACTTATTTTCTATTTTTGTTTTTTATACACATTTTATGTAAAAGTTAGAAAAAAATTGTCAAAAGGAGTTAGTATGAAATTACTAAAAATCAAGGAAGTTTGGGTATTTACAGGGGATTATTTACAAACATTTTCAACAATTTTTTTATTTTTTTATTTTTATTTTGAATTATTTTGTGAACTTATTTACAAGATAATTAGTCAATTTTATTAAGAGTTATTTTTTGTTAATTTATTTAATTTAATGATATATATTTTGTAACTTGTTCAAAGAGTTAAGATAAGATCAATGTATTAATATGATGAATCACAGATTCATCACCACCTATACTTAAACTTTGCTAGTCCTCGAGCTAATAAAGAATGAATAAGTTAGATTAATCCATGACTGTGCAAGTGAATGTACAAGACTTGATTCGAAGATCGATTTTAGTGGTCCTAAAATTCTAAGTTGAACCAAGCTCTAATCAAAATGTATCCAACTTCCCTAATCATGAGACTCTCTTTGTATACATATAGCATAAGGATATGACCTTAAGTATGGACTGCATTTACAAGAGTAGAGTCAAAGCATCACCCAAAGTTCTTGTCAAAGAGACTCTCCTAGGAACCCAATCCTCAACACTAGAGAATAAATCATTTCTTGCATTCAGTTCGTTGTCTCTTTAGTATTCGGTCTTTAAAGTGAATATGGAAGGCCAGTTGATGGATGACATAGGATGGTGTCTTTTCTTTCTCCTCTCATTGGAACAAGGATCGTCACAAGTGCCTTATTAACTCAACGCATATATTTTTGTTGTTGATCAATGTGTCCGTCAAGAGTTTTTGAGTCGCCTGTACTTCTTTTCCTAGGAGTACATAAGGGTGTGTCTTCTTTAAGTATATAATATACTTACACACGTACTTGTATCTCTTACGATGCAGAGCCCTTTTTGAGGTGCTAGTCGGATTCATTTGGCCTAATTAGCTTTGGTCCAAGTGGACACTATTAAAAGGTCGGGAACACTCTCCTTTGGTGTAAGCTCTTTTATATTTGATTTTGAAATGAGAGTTTTTCTTTCATCATTCTTTTTTTGGCTAGCTGCACTGCTTTTACCAAGTTGGCACACACTGATCAACAAATTATTAATTTAATCACTCCTTGACACATAGCACAATATAAAGATATTAGTACAAGAAATTGTTCTCATATTGGCTTAAGGTTGCCAACTCTCAGATTTCATTAAGCCTTCATCGATTTTATCCCATCCTTGAGTATCATAAAATTAGGTCCAGACTCAAATCCCTCATCCTAGTTCCTCAAGTGAGTCATCAACTCATCTCATCATAACCGCAATTGTGCAAGTGCGGTGTTGATCATATTCTTTAAGGTAGAGACTAAGTATGCAATATAGCACACATATCCTTCAAACTAGGGAAGTATGAATAATTAAGTCATAGACCCTAATGATTAAGGTTTGTTAACACTGAATTATAAAACCTCATAAACAATGCATTTTTAAACTTCATAAGTCTTGTGTGAATTTGTAAGTGTCAGAGATATCTCCAACTCATTAGTTTATCTTTTTAAAGAATTTTTATGTTTTTATACCTTTTTGGGGAAAAGTTAGAAGTATTTACAAACACAAGTTAGTCTCAATTAATCCCTTATTTTTGAAATATTTTGAAAAGATTTTTCAAACCACATCACATAATATAAATATTTTCAAAACATTTTCGAAAGGTTTTCAAAACAAGTAAAATTCCATTTTTTAAACCACTGTCAAACGTTTTTCAAAACAATGTCACATAGTAAGAAAAATTTTCAAAGTATTTACAAAGATTTTTACACAAATCAGTTCAAAAGTTACTTCACCCTAGTCCTCCAAAAAGTTCGAAAATTTTCAAAATATGAGCTATGGCCAAAGTACATATGGAATATATACGATATAACCCCTATACTTAGCTTGTGCTATATTCTCATAGCACGAAGTGATATGAAGCCATAGATCATGCTTAATATAAAAGGATATATTGGAATTGACTCGGGTCTCCTCCCTATACTTAGGTTAAAAATAACCTAAGTATAAGAAGAGGATCAAGAAGAGGCATCAAGGAGTGAAGAATAAAAAGGAACTAGGATGTCGAGGATGTACAGAAAAAAGAAGGGGTTCTGCTTATACTTAGGCTTTAGATAGCCTAAGAACGAGCGAGTATCAACAAGAGAGGGAACCAAGGTTCTAAAAGAATGAATAAATCGTGTGTGTTAGTAGGAAAGAATAAGTGAATCTTCTTGCTGCTAAATCTTAATGCTACATCTTCATGAAGAGTGGTCTGATGTATCTGCACTGTATTTGCTCTTCATGAAGTGGATGACCTCAACTTGAACCAACTGCTCTTTAGATTCTACAAAGTGCTTCAACAGTTGTCCATTAATCGAAAAGGGATGTGCACCATCTACGAGATCTGCTATCTCTACACTTCCATTACCGTGCACTTTCACAACAATGTAGGAACCTGTCCATTTAGATTTGAGCTTCCCGCGGAAAATCTTCAACTTGGTGTTAAACAACCACACCTTTTATCTAGGGATAAAGTTTTTGCACGTAATATGCCGATCATGCCACTTCTTAACTTTGTCCTTATAAATCAAGATGTTGTCAAACACCTGGTTTCTGATATCCACGAGCTTGTTCAAGTTTAAGTTACACCACAATTTCCCTAGGTGACAACTCCAATTCACTTTCTTGATTTCCTATTCTGATTTGTGAATTAACTCTATAGGAAAATGGCATGGCTTTTCATAGATCATACGAAAAGGTGAAGTATCATGTGGGGTCTAGTAAGCTATCCTATTTGCCCATAGAACCTGGCCCAAGAGATGGAACCGGGTCTTCCTATCGGGACAAACCAACTTATGAAGAATGCTCTTCACCTCTCGATTCAAAACCTCTACCATGCCGTTAGACTATGGGTGGTAAGGACTGGCTACTCTATGCTTAAATCTATAGTCCTTAGCTAACGATCTCACATTTCTGTTCACAAAGTGGATACCCCCATCAGGAATCAAAACCTTGGGAACCCCAAACCTTGCAATGATATGGTCTCTCAACAACTTACAGACAATTTTGCTATCTACAGCTCGGGTTGGGATAGCCTCCACCCACCTAGACAAGCAGTCAACCACCAACAATATGTACTCATGTCCATTACTATTGGGAAAGGGACCTAGAAAGTCTATGCCCCATGCATAAAAAACATTGCAGAAAATCAATGGTTGCATGGGCATCTTATCTTTGTATCCAACAGTCCTTCCCATCTTTTGACAGATCGGACACGTCCATACAAAATCAAAGGCATCTCAAAATATGTTCGACCAATAATCCACATTGGAGTACCTTTTGCGTGGCTCTCTTTCTCGAATGATGTCCTCCAGACTCAAGTGAGTGACAACGTGTGAGGACACTATGATATTCCTCTTGAGTAATACATCTTCTCCAGACACAATCCAGTCCTTCAAAGAAAAGGAACGAATCCTCCCAATGGTACCTCCTCGAATCCAACTTCAGTCGGTCAATGCTACCCCTAGTCTAACCATGGGGATCCTGCTTGGAGATAAGGAAGTCCACCATGTTGGCGTACTATGAGAGTGAGTCAATAGCACAATTTGACTCATCTGGGAAGGTCTCTCTGATCTACTCAAACTCAAGGGATTCCTTCAACTCAATTTGGGATAAATAATCAGCCACTACATTCTTCACTTCGGGATTATCCTTAATCACCAAATCAAACTGCTGGAGTAGTAAAATCCACCTAAGAAGATACATATTCGCATACTTCTATTCCATTAAGTATCGAATGATTGTGTGGTATGTGATAATTATCACCTTAGAGACCAAAACATAAGATTTGAACTTTTCGAGGGCCCATACTACCGTAAGCATTTCCTTTTCAATCACCGTATAGTTCTTCTAGGTAGTATCTAAGGCTTTGCTTGTGTAGTGTATATCATACGGAATCCCATCTCACCTTTGTCCTAACACAACTCCTATAGCGAAATCTGAAGCGTCAATCATGATCTCAAAGGGAAGAGACCAGTCAGGAGATTGTAGGACCGATGAGTCACAAATCTTCCTCTTCAAAAGCTTAAAGGCCTCTAGACACTTGTGATCTAAAATGAACTCTGTGTCTTTTCCTAAGAGCTCAATCAGTGGGCAGGCGATCTTGGAAAAATCCTAAACAAATCTCCTATAGAATCCAACATGCCCTAAGAAAGGCATCACTGACTTCACGTTGGTTGGCAGATCGAGTTTCTTGATCGCATCCACCTTGGAAAGGTCAAACTCCATTCCCTTCTTGGAGATGAAGTGCCCCAACACAATACCCTCTATCACTATGAAATGGCTTTTCTCCTAGGGGAGTACCAGATTCACCTCTCTAAACCTCTTGAGGACTCGGTCCAAGTGCACTAAACATGTATCAAAAGAATCACCATGGACTGAGAAGTCATCCATGAAAACCTCCAGGACATCTCCCACCATCTCGGCAAATACAACGATCATGCACCGCTGAAAGGTGCTTGGGGCATTACAGAGCTCGAAGGGCATGTGCCTGAATGCATAAGTAATGGATGGCCTACTGACTAGGGTTAAGTATCAATATAAGTCAAGGGTCGTTGTGACCCTAATCAGCAAGCCCACTCAATAAGAAGAAGAAAGAACCACCCAAGCCAAAAAATATAAAGCAATCAAACACAAATCTAATCGTTCTTCGCTATTATTTTTACATGGTATAACAACCAGGGTCGAACACAAGGAGCACGAGTAAACCTACTAAGTAGTCAATTTTAGAAAATAAAACAAATTTTTAGTGGTTTTTAATTTTGCAAATTTTTTATTTTTGAATAAAGAAATAAAATCAAGCAATTCAGAAATCAAGACACAAAAAGCTTTTTGAATTTTTATTTAAGAATCCAAATGCTCAAAAATTCAAATAAAAATATTTTTGGGTTTTTAAAATTTTAAAGTGTTTTTGGTAATTTTCTGATGTTTTTGTGATTTTATAAAAATCAAACAAAGGCTAGAAATGTAAACAGTGCACAACTACAACAATATTGCAAGTTAAAAATGCTTAAAATGCCCTAAATTCCTGGAGAGCAATTTTATGATAAACTATGTAAATAGTGCTACAAATAGGAACTGAAATGGTATTTTTTATTTTTTAGAATTTTAATGATTTTTATAAGTTTTTAAGTCTTTTGCAATTTTTATGATTTTATAGGAGTTTTTCAAACAAAAATCCTACTGAAGACAAAACATACAAAAATACACACATGAAGTTTTGTAGAATTTTTAAGATAATATTTCAAACTTTTATATATTTTTCAAAGTAGATAGAACACTTTTTAGGGGTTCTTGATTTTTAGAAAATAACAAAAGCAATTAAATTAATCCATAAAAATCATCATAAATATTACATGTTAATAGGAGCTAACAGTAATTTTTACAGAATTTTTGAGGTTAATTTGGTATTTATTTAATTAGATAAAAGACAGACAGTTCACAAGGACCTACTTGCAATTAAACTAAAGATTGAAGGCCAAATAATAACATACACAGAAAGCTTAAGGTCTAATTTGCAAAAGGTCCAGTAAAACACGCATGCAACACATGAACAAGCCTCATAGGGGTATAAAAGCTCAAAAAATTGCCATATAAATCTTAACACATATAAAGTACAGGGCAGATCATGCAAATAACGCAGAAAAGCATGTGGGACGACACGTCAGTTCAGAAAAACTAAACTAAACTGCAAATATATGAACGTACAAGGTCAAAATGCAAAATATCGAAATTAAAATAAACTACGACATATATTTACAGGACTAGATACTAAATGCAAAACGAGGAAGGGCCTAAGCGCAAATTACCCTTTATTGAAGCACGATCCAATGGTCGATGGCGCTCCACTTATGGATGAATGGTTAGGATTGGGGGATACCCCTTCGACGATGGACGACTGCAGTAGATCTTCAAATGAATCTGCCAGTCGAGGCTCCTCGAGATGGGATGGTTACGATTAGACCTGGAAGAGGCCTCGATCTGACGATGGAAAAGGCATCTGGATGAACTGGAATGTACTCGCCTCTGATGAGTTTCAATCGGCGATGAAGTGTTGGTCCGGCGTCCTCACAAGCTGCTCAGAAGGGGCAAATGGTATTGAGGTCCATCCGTAGCTGCTAGTGGGCTCAGAAGGGGCCAGGACCAAGGAGAAGGTCCTGGCGAGGCATGGCGGTCCTGGAGCTACTTGGGCATCTACTGGACCTCCAGATGAGGCCTGTTAGTGCTTTAACTCTACAGGAGAAGGGTTATGATCAGAGAGGTTGCTCCGGCGAAGGTCAGAGCACAACTACTATCAGAAACATAGTTGGAAGATTAACAGGCCATGTCTCGAGTGGACTGGGGGAGTCGACCTGCAGCTCTACCCCAATCCGACTATTGGAGTCGAGAGGGGGGGGGGGGTTGTAGAGCGTGCGGAGAAGCGAATGGAGGTCAGGTGAGGGCATGTAAACGTCGGAACGAGGCACAATAGGGGATGAAATGTTGTCGTCAGAGTGGAGATATGAAGGTAATCGGACGACTGGATTAATCTGGAAATGGAAGAGAAAAGGAGTACCTACGGTGAAGGAGGTCGCTTGGGGGTCGTGGACAAAGCCCACGACGGTGGTTGCCTCGATGGATGACGGTTCCATGGGCTAGAGCTCCTAACGGCAGAGCAGAGTCGAAACTCACCGGACCTGGGGGCTACTATAGTCCAAATGCTGCCCTCTGCCTCTACTTCTCGTGTCGTCACTCTGGAAAAGAAAGGGGAGGCACAACAGAAGTGGTGGTGCAGCTGAAGGTGGTGAAAAGGGGAGAGGAGGTGCAGACTATATAGTGGTTCCAAGTCCGAGAAGGTGGGGGTGCAGCCTACGAACCGAGGCGCGAATCGACTGGGAGAAGCTCGGGCGTGGATTAGAGATACACGCCTCGTAATCGGGGCTTGAAATCGGAGGGTAAGGTGCTATGATCGGATTAGGATAATTGGGTGAAAATCGGGGCGAACCCGATTCAGGAGAAACGGAGGAGGAGGGGACTAGTTGACATGAGTCAACAAATCTGAGGTGGACCAATCAGGAGCGGCCTAGGATATAGACAAAATATGCTACAGGACAAAACTGCTATAAAAATAAAGATAAATGAATTAAAAATAATAAATGATGTTAAATTAAAAAGTGTTTAAAATAAAAAATGTTTATTATTTTTCATACTATTTTTCTGTGATTTTTAATTAGTGTATATACAATATATAATATTATTTACATGTATAATATACCTGTATATTATTTAAAATTATTTTTATTTTATTATTTTTTACATAAAGATCCCCATTATATATTTTATTTAATTACAACATATTTTTAGGAATACAAATAACTTTTATTTTATTTTTATAAATTATATAAAGGTATATAATAAATATGGTATGTAATACATGTACATGTGTTTTGTACAATGAATGAGAGATTTTGTTTTTATTTTTATTTCATTTTTCTAATTTTTATTTTATTTTGTATTATTTCTAGAAATATATACCAGGTTTTAAAATAATAAATTAAAGTTATTTTGTCAAAAATAAATGAATTAATAATATACACAAATATAGATACTATGCACAATACAAAGTGAGCCCTACCTCTCTCTACTTATTTTATTTTGCGATCAGGTCAAAGCTTGACCTCCTCTTGGGGTTTGGGTCACTCTGTATTTATTCTAAATACCTCCTTCCATTTACTTTTTTTCTTTATTCTTTTATTTTTACACAAAAAACATGCTAATTATGCAATATTAACAGATGCCTGCAGAATTCTAAGTTATTGTATTTACACATATTTATATACTGCTTTGCCAAGATAAATAGCTAAAATAAAAGAATAAAGAGTGAGAATCAGGGATTCATCACCCCCTATACTTTATCTTTGCTAGTCCCTTAGCAAACACTTATTTGAAAAAGAAGTGAAAAAGAGAAAAAGAAAGAAAAGAAAAAGAATCAAGGTTGATTATTAAACTTGTCCTCAATAAATTGAAGTATGGAGCTCAGTCAGACCTTTGGATTATCAGTTTGTCGGAACCTTATTGGGATATATGTTTAAGATTCAATAGGCTATAAGTTCCACTATTCTATGGTCAAGACTCCTCAATAATCCACATCAGAACAAGTCTACATACACAAACTCTCTAATGACTATGCATTTTTCCTTGTACTATGTAAGTGATATGTAGCTCCCCAGCTTACAAATGACAAAGAAACAACCTCCCTCAACAAGGTAACTCTAATTCCTCAGTCTAGCAGCTCTTTCCTTGAGGAGCAGGGTATTACCTTCTAAGTTCAAGTACAACCGGATCAAGAAGAGCGGGAAAGAAGAGAATGGACCATGGCCAGTGTAGACACGTATCCCTGGGAGCCCAACCGGTGTAGATAAGTCTCCCGTTGCAAGCTTCATGAGATGAGAAGGTGGAATACATACACTTTGCTTTATTCACTATATACACTCCGGCATGCATTTTATTTTCAATCACGCCTGCCCACTTTTTTGGAGTCTTTTCTCGCTTTTGCACTTTTTTTATGTGAATATGTACAACATATCTACATGGTGCAACATATAAATAAGGAGTTTTTCTTCTTGAGCCCGTAGACTATCCCTATTTTGAATTTGCAACCCACAACTCCTGTCTTTAGACCTCAACACTGCTAGACCAAGTTGAGGTGCACATCCCTCTCTCAAGGAAGATGAGAGGTTCTGCCTAGAAGTACTACCCTCGTATGCTACCCCAAGCCAAAGGATTCTGCCTCCTCACCATCTCATCCGTGTGGAGCTATGTGTAAGGTGCTGGTCCAAGTAAAGCCATTGTCTGTGAGAGTAGTGCGTGCATTGTTAAGTGTTCTACTTAGGCTCATCAAGATGACATGTGAACATAGCCTAGTGGACTCAAAGAATAAAGTCACTAATGGACCTGAAAAGTCTTAATCCCAAATCCTATAAGGTTCCTCTGAGAGTTAAGTTGATTAAGGTCTTAACCATGCTCCATTTTCCAATTTAATTCAATACTAGTTTAAATGTTAACTATGATTCAAAAGAATATACAAAAATATGTACAAAGCTCTTTTTTGATGCAATTTTCAAACTATGCTAAATTTTTGAAAATGTTTTAATGCATGGAAGAAGAGAAAAGTTTTGCAAACTATTTACAAAAATTTACAAATGGGTTTTTGCAAACTTTTTATTTTTCAAATATTTTTCAAAAATTTTGTACTATATACATAATTTTGATACAAAAATATTTACAAAAGTTTTGCACACAAAACATTTTTACGAACATTTGTACAAAAATAGTTTTTACAAATAGCTATTTACAAACAAGTATGTGCAAGAAAGAAATTTATGTGTAGTTGAAATTTTAAAAATTTTGTGATTTTTAGCTTGTGGTTTTTAGCCATATTATTTATAAACACACTCACACAAAGTATGAGTTATGGCTAAAATATATATACAATATATACGATACCCCCTATACTTAGCTCGAACGATGTCCTCAGAGCGATCAATGAGCGATGATGGAAGACATAACTCGTGCTGAGTATTGGGAAGTGAAAAGAAAGACTGTACTACAACGACGAATAAATGAATATAATGGGCACAAGTTGGTGATCCCCCTATACATAGGATCAAGTAATCCTAAGTATAGAAGTCTGTACACAATGGGAAAACCAAGGGTCAGAATGTACATGGTCTACCTCCCCTATACTTAGGGTAAAATATCCCTAAGTATAGGCAGAAAAACAAAGCTAAAAGAAACAAACAGATAATCACAAGTCGGACACCCACCTATACATAGGGTAAAGTGCACCCTAAGTACATCATAATCAGAAAATGAAGATGTGGTGTTAGACAAAAAAAATGTATGATATAAACAACTGGATCTATACAGCTGCGGGGGAAGGTGATAATCAGGCATGAGATGCAAATGTTGTGAGTCAAAGACCACATCTCATGATAAATGAATAGGGGCAACGTTAATGATCAGCGGATCATAATCTAAATATGGCTTCAGACGCTGACCGTTAAATCGAAAGGTGGAATCCGACGATATCTCAGATATGTCACTGCTCCCATCGTCGTGCACCTTTTGGACCATGTATGGTCCCTTTCCACTTGCTCTGCAACTTTCCCCACCATGTCCGAAAAGATGGACAACATGCACCTTTACAATGTCGTCGGGGCGTTACATAGACCAAAGGGCATCCATCTGAAAGCATAAGTCACGAACGGACATGGGAATGTCATTTTGTCCTGATCTTCGAGCGCTATGGCCACCTGATTATAACCGGAGTACCCATTAATAAAGCAGTAATGACTCTTCCAGGCTAGCCTCTTGATAATCTGATCAATAAATGGCAGCGGGAAATGATCCTTCTTGGTGGCCTGATTCAATCGTCTGTAGTCCACACAGACCCTCCAAGAAGTGGGTACCCGGGTAGCGATCTCCTCTCTAGACTCACTCACAACTGTAGTGATGCCGGTCTTCTTGAGCACCACATGTAATGGACTAACCCACTTAGAGTCGGAAATGGGGTAGATAAAATCGATGCTCCACCATTTTTATATCTCTTTCATGACCACATCTCGAAGATTCGGGTTTAGCCATCACTGGAACTCACATGAAGGCTTAGCGTCCTCTTCGAGATATATATGGTGGGAGCACATGGCCGAACTTATCCCCTGGAGATCAGCTATGCTCCATCTAATCGCCTTGCGATTTCTTTCAAGAACCTCCATCAAACGAGATTCTTGCTCTCCAGTCAAATTTGTTGAGATAATGGCTGGGTACATCTCTGGCTCACCCGCAAGGCATCTATACTTCAACGACTGTGGCAAGGGCTTCAACTATGGGCAACTAGGAGCTGGCAAATCTAGTTTTTGGAATGTCTGCGTGTAGGCAACCAAATCTGCATGGGAAAACTCTCGCTGATCATGTGAATCTGGCGAAGATGGCCCTCCTGGTGTGTCTGTGACTAGTGTTGGCTCAATCTTCACCCTAGCTGTCAGCTCTGTAGGAATCAGACGAGGTAAGAACTCATCAAACTCTACCAAATCAATGTATGAATCTGAGGGATCTGAATCAGAATCACATGGAATATACTCTGTTTCGCTCTCCATAGCGCGATTATCAGCCTCGAATGTATCCTCTACCAAGAGTGTGCTATCTGAACTCTCATATGCTAGAAGCTGTGAATCTATAGTGTCTAAAGGTGCAACGAGAGCTCGTGAGACAGAGTCGGACCAATCTGCTTCATCATCTGTGATGCAAAGCTAACTATCATAAAGAAGGTGGGAGAGAAGGCAAGGCATTACAGTGGGTGTTCTTGGCTGCTCCCATTTCAAGACCAAGAGCAGCTCTATATACGGGCCACTTCGAAAAGAGTACGAAAAGAGATAAAAGCAGTGGAGAACAAAGCATCGGCACTATCTAGATTGTTCTCCCGGGCAGGGGCAAGGGTAAGAGGACAATGTAAAGACATGACCAGTAGCAAATATATAATGCAGCCTTCTTTCGGGTGAGGACAACTACTAACTATCAGGAAGTCGCACTCCTGGTGGATGTCTCGCTCGGTAATCAACTATGTACCGCTGAACTCCTCTTAGAAAGCTGAGTCTCGCGCTCTGGTCTCGTCGATCGTCTCTATTTGTACACTTCTGCCCTCGACGCGAAAGTATACCTTCCCACTATCATGGTCGGACACCGCCTTGGCTGTGGCCAAGAATGGGCATCCTAATATGATGGGGGTATTTGTCACAGACTCAGGGATCTCCATGACCAATACAACAATGTCCAAGGGGAATTTCAGGCCCTGAATTGTGAAGATCACATCCTTCAACAACCCCTTCAGCCTCTTGATAGATCTATCAACAAACTAAAGGATTGTCCTACTCTGTCGAAGAGGGCCAAACTCGAATCGGTAGAGTAAGGCTGTCGGAAGGAGTTTGATGGAAGAGACGTTGTAAAATAGAGTTCGATCGAACCACTGCTCGTGAATATGGCATCTGACATCTGGAGCTCCTGCATCTGGCCTCTTGGCTGGCAAACGGTTCTGGATCGCGAAGCATGTGGCACGAGTGAGCATGTGGATCTCTACCTTGTGGTTCCTTCGCTTTCTGCAGATGGTAGTCTTCTCTCTTAGTTTTTTTGGAAGATAGGGATGCGCTCAAGTGCCTCCTGTAGAGTCAGATGTATATGGAATCTGTCGATCATCTACTGGTTGAACTCTGACTGCTGTGCCTTTTTTGGATTTTCTATTTTCTTCCCCTTCACCATGCGGAGTGCTTGACAGAAGGGGATGGATGGGCCCTCCTCAGATAGGGTGTTAGGAAGAGGTTCCTGTGTCTATAAGGGAATGGAGTGCATACCATGATCATTATGCAACATATACAGACTCAAAGAAGATAAAGAAACCTTTCCTTTATTCATATTTTTGATCTTTTCCATTTTTCTATTTTTTGGTTTTTCTCCAAATTGTCCTGAGATATATCAACAGATGGAAACACAACAGAATGAAAAATAGTGGCATCAGCACCACCCTTGGAATCAGTCTTCGCAGCATCAACACCGCACTCTGGCTCAGCATCAAGTGAATAGGTGGCATCAGTACCACCAACTACATCTGGAGATATGACGACCTCAGTACCATCGGCTACATCATCCTTGGTGGCATCAGCACCACCATCATCAACATACTGAGCGGCATAGGCACCGTTGTCCTCCTCGTCTGGCGCTCCTAGATCTCCATGTGGTCGTCTCTCAGATGAGGCACCGCCAGCTAGCATCCTACTGCTCCTAAGTGTGAAAAAATCAACGTCAAATATGTAGGGAGAAATATCACCCAAAAAATCACTAGGAGTGGTAGTCTCTGTGAACTGTACCTGCTCAGACTTCCTCTTCAGATTTTTCAGGTTTGACTCAATCTGAGCGGGTATGGCAACCTTTCCCTTGATGATGTCCTTCATCTCCTGCCGAAACTCGTCCATCTCCTGCTGGAAGGATGCCTGCTGGTTTGAGAGTAAGCAGAGGAGATCATCAAGGGCTTCTCATAGACTGGTCCATGAGAACCGGATGGGTTGCCCTGCTGGAAATGAGGCTGGCTCTGGTGGTAATGGTGAGGAGGAGGCTGAGAATATTGCTGAGGCTACTGCAACTGCCTCTACTGCTGTCCATGATGGTAGGGACAAGGACCCTTTTGGAAGTGTTGCTATGGCTAGGAGTACTAGCCTGCTGCTGCTACTGGCTGCTCTGTCCACCCTGAGCTGGAGGCTGCTACTAGGATGAGGTGCCTCCGGTAGATACCTGAATTCAGAATGATCACGCCAGATCCTGGGCTGTTGTTGGTCATACCAAATCCTGTTGATTTCCATCAACGGCTCCTACTCATACTGATAAGGGGGGAGAACTACCAGGGGCTGATCCGTCTGATACACCACCATCTGAGTCTCCTGAGATGGTGGTGGTTGAGCGTAATGCTGCAACGACTGAACCATCTGTGCCTGAACGTGGTGAACCTGGCGGTACTAGGCAGATGGCTCGGAAGAGCTGATGCTGCTGTGATCAGCCCGTGACCTGAGACGAGGCTGAGGAGCCGGTTGTGCCTCCTGGAGACACATGATCTGGGTCTTCAGGTCACTAAGCGTCTGTACCGACTGATCTATCTATGTGAGGCCCTGGCACTGCTTCTTCTCGATAATCTCAATGCAGTCCAGCTTCTCGCTGATGATCCCCATGTCAGCTGCGGATGACCTTGCCTATGCTGCAGTTGCTGACGAAGTAGATGGACCTGCATCGACCTGTGCTATCCTCTGATAGGACACGGCCTGTGGGTGGGTTTTCCCCTGTGTGTTGGCTCGAGTCTGGGACATCACTATGTAATTTTCTTCCATCTCCTCGTAGATGGCCCAAACTTGGTCCTCATCTTTGGCAAAATAGGACCCCTACATGAGACATTGACAAGCCCTTGTAGCTCTAATGTCAACCCACAAAAGAAACTCTAGACTGGATTGGGCTTTGATATCTCATGGTGTGGACACCGGTTCGTGAGCTCTCTAAAGAGATCTCAAGCCTCATGAAACTGCTTGTTCAGGATCATGGTGTAATTGTTGATCATTGCTCTAGCTGCGTTGGTCCGGTTGAGTGGATAGTAATTGTTCAAGTACTCGATCCGGAGCTGTTCCCAAGTGGTGACGTACCTCCCCAAATCTTTCAACCAATAGGCTGCTCTATCAGCCAATGAGAAAGGGAAGGCGATCATATTGATCGTGTCCTTGTCCATGAATCAGTCGTGGATAATACTACATATCATCTCGAACTCCTGGAGATGGAGGTGCGGCTCCTCGGTGGCAAGCCCATGGAATCTGGGCAAAAAATGAATGGTCTGGGGACGAAGCTCAAAATCGCTCAAGATCTCAAGGAGCTGAATCCATCGATGAGTAAGAGTTGCACCAGGGTTGTGCAACTGTCTCATTGGTCGTGGTGGTCTAACTGGCTCTAGCCGATCCTCTGGGTGTCTGTCTCCTCCTCCAGCTGCTCCTCCAGCTGCGGGTATCTCTCCACCGACTAGTCTCTGCAGATCTCTTCTGTCGGCTCTCATCTCTATGAGCTCTCGTCACACCTCTGCCACGAATGCTCCCTGGTCACGAATCTGTCTCTACATGGTCTCTAGAGATGCTAGAAGTGTGTTTTTTATGGCACCTTGATCGAGAACGTATGTGGAACCCTAGGCTCGTCATCGGTGCATCCCTTACTGCTGGCCATCTTGCGGGTCTTTGCAAAGGAAAAAGACCCCAACTCAGGTGCCGTCAAATGAACAAATAGCTGCATTGGTATCTACTCTGGCACCTCAGGACAGGTGGAAGAAGGGTGGTCGAGGAGGAACATGGTGGTAGCGAACTCAGGTTCGGAAAGCGGGTTTGGGATCTCCGAAAATGCCCTAGATGAGTGGAAAGGAGTGCTCGAGAGCGGTGCTTCCAAAGGAAGCCTAAGGGACCTCCTTTCCATCATCGTAATGTAGGGATAAGTGTGGATGTGATCTGGAATGCAACCAAGATAAGAAGTCATACACCCAATTCACCTACTGAACATTAGAGCTGATGACCATAAAGGTTCGGTCGTTAATCTTGTCAATTTTATTTTAGGTGATCAATCAGTCTATAAGTGGAATAAGCAAGTTATTAGGAACCCGATGCTCCCAGGAGACTGGCCCAATTCCACAGTTAGATCTTTCCCAGCCAGTATGGATTACAGACAGTTTACCGGCTACCCGGAGAAGTCCTCACTGGAGAATGACTAACCACAAAACCAATAGTCTGAAAGAAGTTCAGGTATGGCTCTAGCCTAGTGTGCGAGTCACTCTCTCGCTACATGCAAACAGCCCAATGAGGGGGTGACTCTCCCCAAAACAAATATTTTTGAGTGAAGTGTATTTTAGGGTCGAGTTTGCATTAACAGTTCCAATTTTATGGTTTTCTCCTTTTTAGGTATTTTTCAAATAAAAACAATGTGTAACGAATTTTTCGATCCCCTAGGTTATTTTAAGTCCCAAAATGGGGGGAGGAAGTCGAAAAAGCCGATGCGTGATTAAACACTATGATGGATGCATAGAAATGCGTACATGTCTCCCGTACTCTACATGCAGGGTGATCCACGCATAAATTAAAAGACTAAAAATAAACAACTGTATGATGCACGAAGAAATCAGCCTTAGATGATCAATTTCTAATGATCGTGAAGAACAATAGCTAACTGATCAGAGAGAGAGAGAGAGATCGAAGTCCGGTCTCGGTTGTCGATCGGTGTCTGCCACAATGGATCCTGTACGCGCTATGTACGACCTCTAGCGGCATGTGACCTCTCAATCGATCAAGTTAGCTTTTTATTAATTATTTTTAGCTTGTACCGATTACGATCTATAGGCAGAGGAAAGAAATTAAGGGTTGGGCCTTAGCTAATTACGTCACAATCGCTAAAAATCCCAAGTCTAAGGGCCAAATCTACGGGAATCAAATAGAAAGAAAATGCGATCAAAACAAAACCGCAAGAAGTTCAGTGAGGTCCCCCGAGCACACCGATGCTCGGTGAAACAGACCTCGAAATGAGTCTAAGTGTCCAAAAAGAGTCCAAGTGTCCAAATATTACAATAATTAAGTTTCTGCTGAAAAATAAACTAATCTATTCTAAATGCCATAACCAATTCCTACTCCTCCTCTGCTTCTCCTCAGATGCGGGTATTCCAACAGAAAGATGAAGCGTCCTTGGGCATTTCTTCGCACAAAAAGTGAAACAAAGAGAGTGTCAGAAAATAGTTATATCAAATAGAAATAAAAATAGACAAAAATCTGAAAAAGTGGCTATTAAGCCGTGCTCCCCCGCAACGACGCCATTCTGATGGGCAACCTACCGACTAGGGTTATATATCAATATAAAGCAAGGGTCATTGCGACCCCAATCAGCAGGCAAGCTCAACAACAAGAAGAAAGAACCACTCAAGCCAAAAAAGATAAAGCAATCAAACACAAATTTAAGTGGTCTTCGCTATTATTTTTACATGGTATAGCAACCATGGTCGAACACAAGGATCGCGAGTAAACCTAAGAAGTAGTCAATTTCAGAAATAAAATAAATTTTTAGTGGTTTTAAATTTTGCAAATTTTTAATTTTTGAATAAAGAAATAAAATCAAGCAAGTCAGAAATCAAGGCACAAAACAAGCTTTTTGAATTTTTATTTAAGAATCAAAATGTTCAAAAATTCAAATAAAAATATTTTTGGGTTTTTCAAATTTTAAAGTGTTTTTAGTAATTTTCTGATATTTTTTTGATTTTTAAAAAATCAAACAAAGGCTAGAAATGTAAACAGTGCACAATGAGGACAATATTGCAAGTTAAAAATGCTTAAAATGCCTAAAGTCCTGGGGATCAATTTTATGATATACTATATAAACAGAGCTACAAACATGAACTGGAATGATATTTTTTTATTTTTTAGAATTTTATATGATTTTTATAAGTTTTTAAGTCTTTTGAAATTTTTAGGATTTTTATAGGAGTTTTTCGAACAAAAATGCTACTGAAGACAAAGCATACAAAAGCACACACAAAAGATTTTATAAAATTTAAGGTAATATTTCGAATTTGTGTATATTTTTCAAAGTAGATAGAACCTTTTTCAAGAGTTTTTTATTATAAGAAAATGACAAATGCAATTAAATTAATCCACAAAAACCACAATAAATATTACATGTCAAAGAAGCTAACAATAATTTTTAGAGAATTTTTGGGGTTAATTTAGTATTTATTTAATTAGATACAAGACATACAATTTATAGGGACCTACTTGCAATTAAACTAATGCTTGAGGTCCAAACAGTAACATACACAGAAAGCTTAGGGTCTAATTTTCAAAAGGTCCAGGAAAACGTGCGTGCAACACGTGAACAAGTCTCGTTGGGGTATAAAAGCAATTCTCAAAAATTTGCCATATAAATCTTAACATATAAATTACAGGGCAGATCATGCAAATAACACAGAAAAGCACACGTCACGACGCATGAGTTCAGACAAACTGGACTAAATTTCAAATATATGAATGTACGAGGTCCAAAATACAAAATATCCAAATTAAAATAAATTACGAAATATATTTATAGGACTAGATACTATATGCAAAACGAGGAAGGGCCTAAGTGCAAATTACCCTTTATTGAAGCATGATCCAATGGTCGATGGCGCTCCACTTATGGATGAATGGTCAGAATTGGGGGATACCCCTTCGATGATGGATGGTTGTAGTGGATCCTTAGATGAATCCGACAGTCGAGGCTCCTCGAGATGGGACAGCTATGATTAAACCTGGAAGCGGCCTTGATCTGATGATGGAAAAGGCGTCTGGACGAACTGAAATGAACTCGCCTCCGACGAGTTTTAATCGGCAATGAAGTGCTGGTCCGGCGTCCTCGCAAGCTGCTCAGAAGGGGGAAATGATGCTGAGGTCCATCCGTAGCTGCTAGTGGGCTCAGAAGGGGCCAGAACCCAGGAGAAGGTCATGGCGAGGCATGGCGGTCCTGGAGCTACCTCGGCATGTACTGGACCACCAGATGAGTCCTGTTAGTGCTTCAACCCTACAGGAGAAGGGTTATGCTTGGAGTGTTTTCTATGGCAAGGGTCAAAGCGCAACTACTATCAGAAACATAGGTGGAAGGTGAACGGGCCAGGTCTCGAGTGGGCTGGGGGAGTCGACCTGCAGTTCTACCCAATCGGGCGATTGGAATTGAGAGGGAGGTTGCAGAGCGTGTGGAGAAGAGAATGGAGGTTGGGTGAGGGCATGTAAACGTCAGAACACGAGGCGCAACAGGGGATGGAATGTAGTCGTCAGAGTGGATATATGAAGGTGATCGAACAATTGAATTAAACTGGAAATGGAAGAGAAAGGGAGTACCTACGGTAAATGAGGTTACCTGGGGGTTATGGATGAAGCCTACGTGGGTGATTGCCTTGATGGACGACGGTTTCAGAGGCTGGAGCACCTAACAGCAGAGCAGAGTCGAAGCTCGCCGAACCTGGGGGCTACTACACTCCAAATGCTACCCTCTGCCACTCCCTCTCATGTTGTTATTATGAAAAAGAAAAGGGAGGTGCAACAGAAGTGGTGGCGCAACTGAAGGTGGTAAAAAAGGGGAGAGGGGGTGCTGGCTATATAGTGGTTCCAGGTCTGAGAAGGTGGGGTTGTAGCCCGCGAACCGAGGCACGGATCGATTGGGAGAAGCTCGAGAGTAGATTAGAAATCCACGCCTCGTAATCGGGGCTTGAAATAGGAGTGTAAGGTGCTATGATCGGATCAGGATAATTGGGATTAAAATTTGGTGCAAACCTGATTCGCGTGAAAAGGAGGAGGAGGGACCAGTTGACCGAAGTCAACGAATCTGAGGTGGACCAATCAGGAGCGGCCTAGGATGCAGACAAAATAGGTTACAGGACAAAACTGTTAGAAAAATAAAGATAAATGAATTAAAAATAATAATGAATTTAAATTAAATGTGTATAAAATAAAAAATGTTTATTATTTTTCATACTATTTTCTGTGATTTTTAATTATATTTATGAAAAATAAATTAGTGTATATACAATATATAGTATTATATACATGTATAATAAACCTATGTATTATATATATATTTTGTTATTTTATTATTTTTACATAAACATCCCCATTTTATATTTTATTTATTTACAACATATTTTTAGGAATACAAAATAATCTTTATTTTATTGTTATAAATTATATAAAGGTATATAATAAATATGGGATGTAATACATGTAGATGTGTTTTGTATAATGAATGGGAGATTTTGTTTTTATTTTTATTTCATTTTTCTGATTTTTATTTTATTTTATGTTATTTTTAGAAATATATACCATGTTTTAAAATAATAAATTAACTTTATTTGTCCAAAAATAAATGAATAAATAATATACACCAATATAGATACTCTGCACAATACAAAGTGAGCCCTATCTCTCTTTACTTATTTTATTTTGCGATCAGGTCAAAGCTTGACCTCCTCTTGGACTTGGGTCACTCTGTATTTATTCTAAATACCTCCTTCCATTTTCTTTTTTTCATCATTCTTTTTTTTGCATAAAAACATGTTAATTATGCAATATTAACAGATGCATGCAGAATGCTAAGTTATTGTATTTACACATATTTATATGTTGCTTTGCCAAGATAAATAACTAAAATAAAGGAATAAAGAGTGAGAATCAGGGATTCATCAATAAGAGCCAAATGGACATGTGAACGTAGTCTTTTCTTAGTCATCAGGAGTAATGACTACCTGATTGTAGCCCGAGTACCCATCAAGAAAATAGAAGAATTCTTTCCCTGCTAGTGTCTCCAAAATCTGATCAATGAATGTCAAGGGAAAGTGGTCTTTCTTGGTTGCAACATTCATGCATCTGTAGTCGACACAGATGTGCCACGATGTGGGTACCCATGTTGTGATCTCTTCCCCTTCCACGTTGATGACCATTTTAATTCCTGACTTCTTCGGGACAACATGGAGCGGGGCCACCCACTTAGAATCAGAAATGGGGTATACAAATTTTGCTTTACACCACTTTTCAGTCTCATCCTTAACTACTTCTCATAGACTTGGATTAATTCTCCTATGGTATTCATGAGAAGGTCGTGCATTATCATTAACATATACGTGGTGTGAGCATAAAGCGGGGTTAATCCCCATGGGATCCAATACTGTCCAGCCACTTGCTCTGCAGTTCCGCTCTAAGACATCTAAAAGTCTAGACTCATATTCTAAGGTAAGGTCAGCACTAATGATCACAAGATATATCTCTTTGGGTCCCGTAAGAAAGGCATATTTCAGTGTAGGACGGAGCGACTTCAGCTCTAGCAATACCTTATCGTTAATAAAATCTGGTTGAATCGCATCTACATCTGGTTGAGTGTTGTAGGGATATGGATCTATCTATCATGTACTAACCACCAACTCTACTGTATCAGGAGTCGGATAGCCAAAGAAACACAATAGTTCGGCCAAAGCTGCACCCGACTCATCATCTATATCCCTTGACTATTGCAAATGAGGTGGAACTGACAGATCCAAAGGGATATTTGAGTCATCAAGGGAATAGGGGGAGGCATCTCTCATGAAATCATGCAACACATGGCAAACTACATCATGCACTAAATCCTCTCCAGATGAGAGGGTCTCACTCTGCCCTGCTAGGGTCTATCTCCAAATCCCAACTGTGTTGATCATATTGCAATCTGCCTCTTAAGATGAGTACTCTGTGGTGGTGTCGGAATCAGGTCGTTGCCACTTCGTTTGCTTCTTCACCAAGTAGAATGGGACTTCATCATTCCCATCTGATAATCAAATGCTACACCAACGGTCCTTAGGAATGGTCTCCTAAGAATGATATGAGATTCTCTCCAATGATTGGGTATTTCCATATCGAGGACCATGCAGTCCACCTTGTAGTCTTGTCCCTCAATCGCGAAAACCACATTCTTCACTTCTCCTGTAGGTCTCTTCTTTGACTTGTCTGCGAATTGAAGTAATGCTCGTTATTTTCAGAGTGGTCCTAACTCCAATTTCTCATAATATGCTATGGGTAAAAGGTTATTAGAAGAACCATTATCGATGAGTGTGCGTGCAAATGCAAAGCCATTGATATGGCTCTCCATGTAGTGAGCACCCATGTCTCTCTTTTTCCTTGTTAGTTTTTGATTTTTGGGATAGTAGGTAGTAGCTACTGATAAGACATGAGCCTATTGATCTGGTTTCTTCCTACACGCCTAATAGGTGTGAATCTCACCTTCAGGTACTTCTGAAATGCAAGAGTGTCAGCCACATAATCGTCAAATGGAACTATAACTATATTATTTTCCTTACAAAATTGTGTCATGTCTTGGTCATCCTTTTGAATCTTTTTGACGAGCTTTCCCACCGTAAGAGCACGAAAGAAAGGGATAGAGATAAGTGAAACAGAAGAAGACTCTGAATCAAAAACATTACTCATTATATTATAAAAACAGACTTCTTTAAAGATAGATTGTTTTTATACAACTTGGAATTAGAAATAAAGCCATCTACAATAGAATATGGAATAGATGTTGTTGGTGAATTCTACACAATTGGAGGTGCAAGGTTCTCCGTAGACTCCAAAGTGTGTCCAAGATGTTGTGATCCTTGTGTTCTACTCATCCTCTTTATCTCCTGATAAGGTACCCACATATGCTGTTGAGAGGTCTTGTACTGATTGTGTTGCCTCTCCTCCTTATCCTCTGAAGACTCCTCAAGTCGAGCTCTAGAGGTGACCCTCTCCATATCCCTAGCCTGGCCAGGTACGACCATGATCCTTCCACTCCTGAGTGACATATGATAAGCATCATCAAACGAAAGAATATCACGCTCAAATCTAAGAGTGTATGAGTAGTATACCTGACCCATGTGTTGTTGCGATTGAGACTTGTTCAGGCGGTATTGGGGTTAGCCTGAACTTGGGTAGGAATGGAGGTATGTGGAGCTGTCTGCTCGTCTTACCATTGGGACATGCAATTGATGTCCACTCGTATGTCCTAAATATTGTTCTTGTAGGAACGAAGCTCACTGAGAATCTGGTGTTAAAAGTTGGTGGGTGCTGAAGAAGAGGTGTTTGGGTTGAGAAGAAAGAGATAGTAAGGCGAGGCCTGGCCATGATGGCCCTAATACTACTGCTGGTGCTGGGGGTGCTGCTAGTAATTCGGGCCCTACTGGCCCGACTGGTATTGGCCTTGGTGGTCGTAAGGCTATTGTTGTTGTTGCCTCTGTTTGGGATGATAAGAACTAGGGTTGTGTTGTGGTGTAGGATGTGGTGTAGCGGTGAATGTGGTGTTGTATAAGGTCGGGACATTGGTTGGACTGTCGGTCCCCCGTACTTCTCTGCCGAGCAGGGTCCTAGGTGTACCAAACACTGTTCACCTTCCATACAGTGGGAAGCTCCTCCTGAACTGTCTCAATGGGTGGTGCCTACTGCTGTAAGGATTGGATATAAGAGTGGTCTTCTACCCATGGCTTGTATTGCCCTGACATCAGCTGCTCCAGTGCATGGTGTACTCAGAAAATAAGAGTATCTGGTGTAGCCGTGCATGCATCTTAATATTTGATACCCTCTATGATAACTCCTCTACTAGCTTTGGGAGTCTGGTAAGCTTTCAAGTCATTCATCATCTTATTTTTTTCGCTTGACCAATGTTTTTTTATTTGCATTAATCCCCATTGTAGGGACCAGGTCCTCTACAAGATTTCCCATAGTCTTTCCCCCTTTTGATATGAATGCAATCGAAGACTCAGTGTATGACCTACTGGCTGTCCGTGCATGGTTAGTGTCAGCCATTTTCTCGAATACCCTCTAGATGATGTTCTCTACACATGATGTGCAACTGGCTCCATAGACAATGCTCACTAGACTCTGCATATCATGGTCGAGACCAGTAAAAAAAGATTGGACCGGGATGTTATCATCTAATCCGTGACTTGGATACTTTTGTAGTATGTCCTTGAATCGATCCCATGTATCACAGAAAGGTTCATCACGCAGCTAAGAAAAACTCGTGATGTGTATCCTCATTTGGTTCGTTCTATTTAGAGGGCAGAAATTCTTTAAGAACAGGACCTTGAACTGGGCATAGGTGGTCACTATCACACCTAAATGCTTAACCTAGTAATCAACCTATCCTCAAGGCAAATGGAAGGTTAGTGATCCTTGGCTAACCCTAAGGGGATGTAGGTTAGTACAAATGAACTCAAAGTCCCTCTGGAATGTATTGGTTTCCTTTGTGGCATTCCCATTGAAACGTGTCCGCAAATTAAAAAATGACGACTTCAAGTGATACTCTATTTCTGGCTCTGCGCGACTCTGGTAGTTTTACACTCTATACTGTACCAGGTTGTATGCTGTATCCATGGGTGCATCAACCCCTACATTTAACTGCCCTATCTGAGCTCTAAGTAGGGTGTGCTACTACTCAGATGCAACCAACCTAGCAAGGATCATTTGGAAAGGGTCGTTACGATGTTCTTTGTCGTCATCTTTCTTCTTGGGAGGCATCTTGAAAACTTCTTTGTCACCTTTATCAAGACATGGATTAATTTAGTCGAGGTTGATGAACTTAAATCATCCTCACCAAGGTGTAGGTCTTCCTTAGTATGTGGAGAAGAGAGGAAGGGATTGGCCAGTGTTGAACATCCCTAAAGTGAGTGTGCCAGGACTCAAGAGGATCAAGAGTCCAGGGAGGTCCAGGAAGTAAAGAGACCTCTGAAGACGATCTCTTTGAAGGGTTCAATGAGATATCCGCGAATTCTGAATAAAAATCCCTCCTACTAACCATCTTCTATTTCAAGAGGATCGTATACGAACACGATATCAATGAGGTTCTATGCACTACATGGCATTAAATGTTAGTAGAGAACTCACAAAAATAAAACACAATGCACACCCTTTGAATTCACCAACTGAACACTAAAAGCCGTAAAGGTTCGACTGAATTATCTTGTAAATTATAGTTAGTGGTAGTACAATCTTTTCAGTACATTACACACATGGTGTAGCCTTACGCCCAATGGTTCTCCCTTTGTGCTCCCAATCAATGAGATGATCTTCCCGGGCTGTCTGATTTCAATATCACACCTCAAAGAAGATGCACATGCTTACATAATCGAAACGTACACTAAGGTCGAAGGCAAGCCCTTGCAACTCTCAATCCCGTAAGAGTCAGACCTGGAGACTTAGGGGGCAAGTCTAGAGATTTGGGCTCTAACCTTAATGTTTGTGTCCTTACCTACTCTGTCTAGAGGTAAGTACCTGCGTCTAATGAGGGCTTTATGCAATCATAAAACAAGTGTTCATTGTATTTCAATTTTTCGTCAACTTGCATCAGTCCCAATTTTAAAACTTTGGTTATAACTAATATTTATCTGAGCACAAAAATACACGCCTACCGTTCAATCACTTTTCCTTTTATACTTAGATTGTAAATCAAGAGAGGAATCAGAAAACAGAATGCAAGCGAGAAACTATGATCTATGCTTAGGTAATAATATACTTACAACGATTCTCGGCATTCTCCATGAGTTATGCTAGACTGAATTTATAATGTTTTACACTAAATGCGTGCAAGTCGAAAAAGTTGCACCTAAACACGATACAATTAGCGGGAAAGAATTTGCTTTGAATTTGAGCTAATTGTACGTATTTATGTGCGTCTATTTAATCTTTCAAGAAAGACGTGGTCAATGAATATATGTGGCCTAAATTACGAGGGGCACAAACAAAGTTGAATTTGAATGGAATTTGATTCGTTAAGTGCCTATCCTAAATTCGCCACTCAAATCGAGAGCGACTCTCTACACAACCACAACAAAGTAGAAAAAGTGTCTGACTCTCCGTTACACATGCGAGCTCTCAAACAAGTGTCACTATAAATGAAGCAATTACCTAAATTTTTACAAAATAGTAATTACACAAATAATGAATGAGAAATAAAAACTCTCGCAAAAAAATATCTTTGTTGTGTCTCAAGTCCACTTCAAGAAGCATCACTTCCAAGTCCAGCAATTCCCTTGCATGAAAACAAATATTTATATTACAGAGATAAAAAATATATATACAAAAATAAGAAAATAAATGCTGAAAAAGAGAGAATAATCAGGGAAATATTCACAAAAATGTTCGGGGGTCAGACTACTCGAGTGAATGGGAAACCTAATTCTCGGTTTTCTAAAATGAACTTGATACATTTGCCTCCCAAGTAACGACATCATTTCACGATCGCAAAAATGCCCTATTTAATTTGTCATTTTTATGTTTTAGTCGTACACATAAGAATTAGTCAAAAATTTAACCGCATGAATAATTAATTAAATCAACTTAAGCTAATAGCATCTATGTGTTTATTTAACGTGAGCAAGCTTCAGGGTCGATTCAAGGAGGCAAAGGAACAACTTCAGGCTCAATTTATCAATCCTAGTGTGTGGTTTTTGAAGCAGATTTTTTGGTTTTTTTGCAATTAATGATGAAAATGCAATTTTGATGAAGTTTGAGGACTAAAAAGCAAATTTCAATCAACTAATCTCCAAAAAATCCTAAAACTTGACTAGGATGTGAAAATATGCAAAATTAGGCTACTGTGATTTTTGGATTTTCGGATACAAATTGAATTTATTATGTGATTTTTAAGTAATTTAATTTTAAATAACAAACCTAATTATTTCTCAAAAATTAAATTGTCCTTGATAGGTCTATCTGAGAGGCAACTAAAATGACTATGACTTCCGTAAAATACTAAGTATACAATTAAATAAAAATCAATTACTCAGATCACAAACCAATTTATTTTGAGCTAGATATGTCTGCAAATGCGATTATTTTTGGGCATGTGATCAGGAGCAATTAAATATACCTAGTTTGAATTTTTAGCAATTTTTGGAGCACAAAATAATTTAATATGAATTAAAGAGCATGTAGTCGGTAAAAAATGCTAATTTCCACTAAATTAATTAACTTAAATCAAGCATAGGTAACAAAAATACCATTAAATAACAACAAGGTAGAGAATAACTTGTTGTACAACTTGCAATTTTTGGAATTAAAATTAAATGCAAAATTATAGTTCAAATAAATGTGCAATTGCATGGTTCTTTATGCAGTATAGAAATTAAAATATAATAAAACAAAATAAACTAATAAGGACTGGATGGCAATTATCAAAACCAGTGTGTCGCAATTTTTCCATCGCTTATGTACACAACACGTGATGCCAACGTCACATGAGGGGGGATTCTTATGATTTTTGGAACCCGTTGTGTGTGTGTGGGGGGGGGGGGGTTGTACAATTTTCCCTGCCCCACATGCTCCTCACGTGAGGCGAGACTGGGGCAGTGGGTGGCAGTGTTCCTCTTGAGGCGGGCTGTGAGTCGAGGGCAGCGAAGGCAGAACATGCGCGAACAAATGGCGGACAACTGCTAGGTTGCTGGCAAGGTGGTGGTCATGGAGCTCTAAGGACGGAGCTGTGTGGGGGTCAGAGTGGAGCATGGGGCACAGTGGGTGCTGCTTCTGAGGTAGGCTGTGCGTAGGTCGGGCACGCTCGAGGGCGACACACGAGCCGCTATTGAGGATAATAGTGGCAATGATCGCACGGTGGTGACGAGGGGCTTCATCTTCTCGAGTCTGGGCATCCACGGACGTATTGTGGGTGGATAGGCAAAGCTTATGATGGCATCAAAGGGTGCAATGCGAGCTGCAGGTGGTTCATTGGGCAGAGCAAAGCTGTTGCAGGTTGGTCGACCCATAACATCAATGGAATGTTTATCGATGTGCCATTGAAGAGGATGGATGAGAAACAAAGAAGGAGGACAACGAAGAAAGAGAAAAAGATGAAAGAGAAGAGAAAATGGAATTACCTTTAGGTCGCTTGAGACGTAGAGGGGCGGTGGCCGCTTCGTTCTTTGGTTGAGAGCCCGGTGAGGCTTTAGGTCTAGCTACTGCACGAGTAGGGCTGCAATGACGAGAGCTCCCTCGTCGGATCTTGCCTGGAGAAGGGGAACGTCACTCGACGCTACTGTCATCAGTTGGAGCTTGAGCTCCTTTTCTGTTGATGAATGATGGATGAGCTGGGCGAGGTACAGCGCTGCGGATTTTTATGAGGAGGGGAAGCAGGGTGTTACGTAGAGTTGGAAGCATAACGATGGGGTCATAACGACCAGAGGAGGTGGAAGGTAGAGGGGGTCCGTCATTGCTGGAGGCGGAGGGAGAAGGAGGGGGAGAGGTCACATGTAGGGCTCGTGACCTAGAGATGGAGAAAAGAGAGATAAAAGAGAGGAAAGAGAACGAGAGATGAAAATAAGGAAATAAAAAAATCAAAAATAAAAATTAAACACAAGTTAAATAATCAAAATCAAAATTTAAATTAGTAAACTAAAAAAATAAATAAAATAAAAAAATAATATAAGAAGAAAAATAAAAGAATAATAAATGAAGTCAAATCAAAAAGTGATCAACATAAAACTTTCTCATCTCGACAAGATCTACAACTTTTGTAAAGGACCCAAAATTAAAAGAGGTCGTCTATACAAAAAAATATTTTTGGTGGTACTCTATAGATAATAAAATACCGTATTTTTATATTTTACTATTTTTCCTAATTTTCAAATAAGATAAAATCGAGATAAATTTATATATAAAATATAAGGAATAAATACAAATTAATCTATTTTTTGGATTTTTAATAATGAAAAGGTGAAATAAAATCAACAAAATAAAGTATGTGCAAAACATACAATATACAATTATGTCCCAAAACTGACATTTTACAAACGAGCTCCGATTTTAATGAAATCACTTTCATTTGATATATAATTTTATATATTGAACTTTAAAATGAGTTTGGTGAATTTGGAGTTCATACGGAGCAGAAATTTTCCCGAAAAGTTGGACTTTATGGCTTTTTCGGTTCAAGATCTAAACGTATTTATTCAAGGTAAAAATTGTTTTGTATTTTGGTATTTTTATACACAATTATATACATGTTAAAAAGGAATTAATTCAAAAGGAGTTAGTATGAATTTATTAAAAATCAAGGAAGTTTGGGTATTTATAGGGGATTATTTACAAACATTTTTCAACATTTTATTTTTTTCATTTTTTGTGATTTTTATTTTGAATTATTTTGCGAACTTATTAACAAGATAATTAATCCATTATTTTAAGAGTTATATTTTGTTAATTAATTTAATTTTGGGATTTTTTGATAATTTTTTCAAAGAGTTAAGCTAAGATCAATGTATTACGATGATGAATCTTTGCCCTTCTCATCATTTGCATTGAAAGCACTCCCTGTTAACATAAGTTGGCATGACCTGACTATATCCATTTCAAGGAAGGGTAGAATGATAAGTTGTTGATGAATAGCCATTCATCTACCTTTATTCTTCCATTTTGTATATAAATCACTATCAAAACATAGGTAAATGTCAATAACTGGTACAAATTATCATTCATTATTCATCTATAATTAGTCTGTAGTTATTGTACAAATACCTGTAATTAAATTCAAAATAAAAGAATAAAGAAAAGAAAAATAAATATCAAAGATATTGAATGACCCAAAACGCCAAGACCAAGTCAATATTGATTGCGTGGATAAGGAATAAAGTAGGGGGAGATAAGGTCAAACACTGTATATTAAAAAACCTTAATTTTAACACCTAAAATAACCATTTCTACTCTATTTTATTTTTCATTTTATACCACTCAAATAACAAAATATTCTACATGAAACTTGTACAGAAAAATACATAGAAAATTACAAAAATAATTGCCAATAAAAATATTGCACTTTGATACTGTGACACACAGATGAAAAATCCATAAACCGAAATTCACAACTCAATATCTTCTCCATATGAAAGCAAAATTTATCAAACTCACCTCCATTGTATTCCTAATTAGATTATCTATTTATTAAAATTGGTTTCACTAAAAATGAAGCTAAGATACAAAGCTGGCTTTCTAGGGTCCTATTGTACTATATATATGTATATTTCATTCATATGTTTTATTCTTTAAATTTTTACTCTTCTTATATTTTCAATATTTGTAAATATTATTTAAACATATTAAAAATATAAAAAAAATTAACCATTAAAATATACTTAAAATAAATAATATAATAAATTATATAGGTATATGATACCTATAATGTATATACAAAGTTCTTTATGTATGTAAAAAAATCATAAAAAATAAATAAAAATATGTAAATATATATAGTTATATTGTAAGTATATAAAATATATAAATAGAATAATAAAAATTTAAAATGCAAAATAAACATAAAATACATGCATGTATATATACTTACATATATAATCCTAAATATTAAAACCTAACTAAAATGGTTGTACAAAAATAAAAATTATGATAAAATAGTTTGTAAAATAATAAAAAAATTTTGTGTTTTGACTTTTCATAAATAAAATCATTTTGTAATTCTTTTTTATTTATCTTTGATTTTTAGTTACCTTTTGTTCTGTAGCGGGTGTCACGGACCAATAGGAACCCTTCAACAGTTGACCTCGGGTCAACTGCCCCCCTACCCATGGTGGCTCTTATTAGAATTCCCATTAACCCATTTGCTTCGGATTTCCCCATTCGATCTACTGCTCCTGGCATCTCCATTCCTTCACAAAATCTCTACACATACAATGCTCCATCATGCCATATCTTTTGCAAAGTCAAACCTACATTGAGTCCATCATAAAACACTAATTCTTTGGACCCTCCTATTTTGCTATAAATTGGAACTCCAAACCTTTAATTAATCTTAATCCCCATTTCATCAATTGTGACAACAAGGATCCCTTGTTGGAGCATCTCCCTTGTGACAGGAGGCGAGGGCCCTTGATCTATGGCATGGAAAAAGGAGGATAAGGGAGATTCAACCCCTCTGAGCTCTTCCCAAAGATACTGCTCCCCAACCATTTCGGCCAGGTGAGTAGCTTAATTTAGTCTATTTAGTTTGGATTTCAATCCCTAGGTGTAGTTCTAGGATCTATTTTGTGCGCTTTCATCTTAATCATCAAAAATGCAAAAAACAATTAGCTCGTCGGAGCAGCTCTCTGCTCTGTCATGTCTGATCTCGTTGCAGCCTACTGACCACCTCAACTATTCCTTGTCGCATTCTCCATCTCCTCGAACTATCCAGTCATCTTGTTCTTGCATGGAATGAGCCCTTGATCTCCATCTTCGGCTACTTCATCAGAGATCACTGCTGCACCTCATCTCACCATTTCCCCCTAATAACCGATCGAAAGTCATCTCTCTCGAGCAGTGATGAATTTTGTGCAGAGCTAAGTGTCTGAGAACCTCATTTGCAAGGCATTCAGTCAAAGCTTCAACCTCCAAGTGACTTGATCTCCAAGCCTCTCCTCAGTGAGATCTGGACTCTTTTAAAGGCACTAGGAGGTGTGTGTGGCCACCAGGAACCCTTTGACCCATCTCTGAGCCTTCGAGGGCCAACATCGATCGAGTCGTATCAGATTGAAGTTTTCCCGAGCTGCATTCTTCGTCCATTCTTCCAGAGAGTTGCTCCGTCATTCAATCAAGAACACACCCTCTAGGCCATCAGTGGTTGTTGGATTGCTCCCTGCAAGAACCGTCAAATCTACCCCAAGATCTAATCTTAGGCGTCCAACAACGAAGGGGTAATGGCTTCCTTGGTCATTGATTGTGATAAGTATGACGTGGCATGCTCTGAACTGCTAATGAGCATGCGATTAAGGGGTAATTTTCATAGAGCCCCTCAACTATTTTGTTTTATAAATTAGTCATGTAAATTGAATAGTACATGTAATAATTTTAGATAAAATTGCAACTGGAACCTTACAATTCTTGTTATTTTCACTTACGTTTAGTCTAGCTCTCCTCACGTGGCCTCCACATGAGTTGCTTTTTGTAAAAATTACACACACCCCTTATTTTTATTGGACATGTTACGTAATGCATTTAAAGTTTATTATAATTATAAATAGGCCCCTACCAGTTCAACATTTTTTATTTTGTGTATATTGTTTAGATTAAATATTTTTTATTTCTCATAAATTTGGAGGGAAATTAATATAAGTGCATACGACATTGCTTGATCACATATATTTTATGCATGTCCTTTTCGTTAATTTTTCTATTTACTAAAATTCAAAAAGAAGCTTTTATTCCCTATCTAAACAATAAAACTCATAAAAAAATCAACTCCAAAATTTCCTCCAAAAACATATTATCTATATTCTTATATATACCACCACATATCAAAAAATCATTAAAAAATACAAAGCTTAAAACTTGAAAATTACAAAACCGTAAAACATTATAATAATTAGCAAAAATAATAAAAATACAAAAATACTTTTTATTATCTCTAAATTTTCTATATAATATCTACATATTAAAAAAAGTTTTAGGTTATTTTTGGACTTATTAATATCTATTAAAACTAAAACAAACTCGATAAATTAGTCTGTGCATTATTTTGATATATTTAATATTTAAAAATACTTAAAATTATAAAAAAAGCATAAAAGTATCAAAAATAGAGGAAAAACAAAAAAATCACAAAAAGAATTTATTTCATGTGTTTTGAATATATTTATGTATAATTTAAAATACAATATCTTGTATATAGTGTATACCTTATATGTTTCTTATATTATAGAATATCATTATTATTACTATATATTATTATAAATTTTAATATAAAAATAAAAAGAAAACAAAAATTTAAAAAAATTAAAAATAAAATAAATTAGAATTTGATATTAATTAGAAGTAATTAATATTAAATCTCAGTCGATAATTTATACAGTTCACACCTTGAGTTTGACCTCTATATTGCTTGTCACTATACACATTTTTGTAGAGTTATACTAAATTTTAGCTCACACATTTGCATTGTTTATTTATTTTTGTAGGTTAATGGTTATCGATTCGCTTGGATTGGGTACCACGCAATATGAGAGCTGTCGACACAGTGACTGTCAAATCCGATTTGGTAGACACCATAGGCCCTCCGAGGTTGGACCATTAGTACCTCGATATTATATAGTCAACAGTCATGGCATGCTTTAACGACTAAAATTGGAATAATGATTTTTACTAAGTGAGAATGTATACTATAAGATAACATCAAGTGAATAAAGATGAAATGCTTAGATTGCTTGATTATTAATGTTTTAATTGGATTAAAACAAAGATAATAAGCATGTATCCTAAATATATCCCTTAATAGATTAGTCACGATAATATTATTCGAAATAATTAATCGTTAATTTAAATAAAACATGGACTATTTCATATGATGGCATCCATGGCCTCCGTCATCGGGGAGAACTCCATCGCCATTGGTTGTATTTTTGGAGACGTTGATGCATAGTCATGACTTGAGAATAAAATTCACATGGATCTAATTATTTGTTTCTAGAAAGAGTTGGGCCATATGCGTAGTGACACTAATGTTGCTCCCCATATTATTGAGGACATTGGATTGCACATAGCATAAATTATATCTCACTCATTGATAGTTGATTTAATCAACATCATGCTAAATCCATACATGTGGGGAGTGTGGTGTTGAAGACATAATTAAGAATACAAGGTGGACTTGTAAGGCGGAAAGAGTTCTCGCTTCTTTCATTGTAGTTATATTTTCTCATATTATTAAGGTGCAATGAAAATGGAAAGGAGACTCAGATCTTGTAGTGAGGCCATTGGGTTAGCCTGCCTAATACTTTGAAAGCTTAGAAGGAAAAGGTTTCCAAAGTACAAAAAATATAAAAACATCCTGATTTAAAAATATTAAATGTTTAACCTCCTTAACCATGATTAATTAACGTGCGTTATTTTAATTTCAGATGAAATATCTCAACCCATTGAATAAGCTGCTCGAGGTCAATCAGTTGACCGATCCAAACTATTCGTATTGGATCCATAATTTTGAACTCATTCTTGTGACAAAGTGCATAGGGTATGTTCTCTCAAGTGTAAAGTACGAAAATCCTCAGATAGATGATGCTATAGACTTTGGTAAGAATTTGGACGAGGACCACACAATCCCATTTCTTCATTCTTGGTTAATTATCTAATGTGCATCATTAGCAACATATGGATATTGAGTCTGCTCAGGACATCTTAATGAATTTTAAGAAGATGTTTGGTGATGTGAGCCACACTCAACATTGTAATGTAATAAAGAAATGCTTCATTGCAAAATGCATGAAGGCCACTCCGGTTAGGGAACACATACTCAAAATATTTAGATATATCCATGAGCTGGAGACTTTGGGGGCAGAGATGCATGCATATATGCAATCTGATTTCATACTACTATCTCTCCCTAAATCATTCAATAACATTATAGTTTCTTATCATATGAATTTACTGAAACTGACAAACGCTGAGTTACTTTCTCCACTTAATGAAGAAATCTCTAGTTGTGCAATGGTTATACAAATCAAAAGGAAGTGCTATAGGAAGCATGGATAAAAAATGATCTAGTTCGAAAAAAAGAGAGCCAAATTGTTGGCACATCTTATAATTCTTCTACACATCTGACATCCAAGCAAACATATGTCTGTCACCACTGCAATAAGCTTGGATATTAAAAGAACAATTATCCATAATACCTGATGACTTTGAGAAGGGAAATAGGTGTATCTCAGGCATGTAACTCATCTATTTACATCATTTAAACCAACTTACTCGTAGGACAAGAATATACGTGTATTGTTGATTCTGGTGCATCCATTCATGTATGCAATTTCTTGCATATGTTTTAGGAAATGAGAAGTCTCGATGATGGGGAGATAGTCATCTAAATGGGATCCGATGTAACAGTTGCAGCTGATGTTATCGAGACATGTCGATTATCGCTATCAAGTGTAAAAGTCCTATTTATTAGAGAGTGTCTCGTTGTTCCTGATGTTATAAGGAACATTTTATATCTATCTAAATTAGTTATACTTGGATATTCGTTCCTATTATGTAATAAAATTATCGTAAACAATAAGGTAATTTTATAGTAGATGATTTTCTAACATCAGGAGGACTCTATGAATTTAACATGCATGAATGCGTCGTGAATGTTAATACCACTGTGAATAATAAAACCCCTAAACAATTAAGAGAGGATGGGGATCATTTAACTACGATATGGCATCACAAACTTGGACATGTGTATGTTGATAGAATCAATAGTCTGGTAAAGAACAAACCTCTAGATTTCCTAGAAGTTTGTGATTTACCAACTTGCGAGCATTCTACTCACGGGTAGATGTCCAGGGCACCCTTCTCTAAGAAAGGTGAACGATGCGAAGCAATACTAGACCTAATACATACTGATGTATGCGGTCCCTTATGTACTACGACTCAAAATGGACATCAAGATTATGTGACCTTTGTTGACGATCATTCACGGTATGGTTTTGTCTTCTTATTACATCACAAACACAAAGCGTTTGAAATGTTCAAAGAGTTTGTGGCTTTGGTTGATAACCAAACCAACAAGAAGATAAAATGATTTCAATATGACCGAGGTGGCGAATAGCTCTCAGAAGAATTCAAAGAATACCTTAAAGAGAGAAGAATTATTTCCAATCTCACTCCTCCAGTCCAACTAAACCCTTACCTAAAACCCCTTATAAGCTTTAGTATGGTACCAAGACAAGTGTATGACACTTGAGGATTTGGGATTGTTTGGTCCATGCTAAAAACATGGATGCAAGCAGGCTGGAATCACATACAAGAGAGTGTTATTTCATTGGATATGTAAAGAATGGTATTGGATACCAACTTTATGGTCTTGAGACTCAAAATGTATTTGTTTCTAGAGAAGATAAATTTCTGGAGGATGAATTCCTTAGAAGCCAAGAAAATAATGAAGTTAAGGAACTATTCAAGTCTAGTGAGATCGATGAAGTTCATATGCCATAAATTGAAGAGATAATTGAAGATGACATGATTGTACCTCTTAGAAAGTGTTCTAAGTTTATGAGACAACATGAAAGGTACAAATAATATGTATCAGAAGGGATTGATTATGATCCAATTTCATTTGATGAAGCTTTGGGTGATTGTGACTTTGATTGTTGGATGCTAGCAATGATTCCTGAAATGGACTTCATGTACTAGAATGGTGTATAGACCCTTGAAGATCCACATAAAGGAGTCAAATCCATTGGGTGCAAATATATCTTCAAGAGAAAGAGGGGACCCGATGGGAAGGTAGAGACATTCAAAGCACATATCGTGGCCAAGGGTTATACACAGAGAGAAGGCATCGATTATGATGACACATTATCTCATGTGGCCATTCTTAAATCCATCAGGGCACTGCTTACAACAGTTGTACACCTTGACTATGATATCTGCAACATGGATACCTCGAATAGGTTATTTATATGGAGCAGCCCTAGGGCTTCAAAGCTGAGGTATGCAAAGAGTATATACTAAAGAAACCCATCTATGGGCTCAAACATGCTTCTCGTAGTTTGAACATTTGATTAGATGAAACCATAAAGAGGTATGATTTCATGCAGAATTCGAATGAACCATGTTTGTACAAGAAGTTTAGTGGGAGCGCCATCGTGTTCAATGTGCTTTATGTAAATGGCATCCTTATCATTTGGAATGATACATGGATGATGACTAATGTTAAGATATGGTTGTCCCATACCTTTGAGATGAAAGATCTCAGCAAAGCTCCATATATCTTGGATCTGAAGTTGTTCAGAAACCAAGAAAAGAGGATATTAGGTTTATCACAACAAGGATATATTAAGAAGATCTTGAAAAGATTCAATAAGGATAATTGTAAAAAAAAGGTTTCCTTCCCTTAAGACATGGTATTCACCTATCTAAAGGGATGACTCCACAAACCGTTGAGGAAAAGAAATCCATGGTTGAATGCCTTTATGCATTAACTGTAGGAAGCTCGATGTATGCTATTATGTGCACAACACCATACACCTACCATGTAGTTGGAGTGGTAAGACTTTACCAATCCTACCATGGAAAGAAACACTGGTCTGCATTGAAGAGCATCTTCAAGTACCTAAGAAGAACTCAAGACTACGGCTTGATTTATGGAGATAGTAATCTCCATGTCTTAAGATACACTAATTTAGACTTCCAATCAGATGTGGATGATAGGAAGTCAACCTCATGGTTCTTATTCATGTTGAAAGGTGGTATTGTGATATGGAGAACAAGAAGCAGGACACCACGACTAACTCAACAATGGAAGAATAATATATAGCCACATCGAGTGATGCTAAAGAGGTTGTGTGGTTATACAAGTACATCCTATAACTTGGTGTAGTTTCCTCATCAGAATCTCCCATCCCATTACTTTGCTATAACATGCGTGCCATAATACAAGGAAAGGAACGCATGTGGCATCAAAGAAGAAAGCACGTGGAGAGGAAATATCACATCTTCTAGAAGATCCAAAATTATGGTGATATAACAATCACCAAGGTTGCCTCTATTGATAACATTGTTGATCCACTAACCAAGCAGTTTACTCAAAAGGTCTTTGACCAACATGTACTTAATATAAGTGTTGTACATTATTGGCTCTGAGGGATAGTGGGAGAGTGTTGGACTTGTAAGCCCTTGGCGACCCATCAATGCAACAAAAGTTATTATTTTATCATGTCCATCTGAATTGAATGATTAGGAGTGCACTTTATATTAAGGTCGCTTTGTACAATTAGGGTTATGTAAAATGGCCATATTGAATACCATGCAGTTGGAAGAACACACCTGACTTAAGATGTGATATTCACTAAAGATCTCCAGTCTGAGAAAGAGGTGGCAATCTTTCTCTTAAGATCGACTAACTTCTTGATGTAGATCCTCTACACATGAATAGAGATTTAGAAGTGTTAGAATAATCATGTCAAAGAGTTGACTTGATGATGTCGAGATAAATTAAGACCTGAATTGTAACTATCATGATCAGGAACACATACTTTGTCTGAGATAGATATACATATATATGTTTGAGTGTGCACATTTGACAGACAAACAGGTTGGTAACCTAACCAAGGTACATATACTGATGATTTGGTGTGCATATGAATACATGTGACAAGTATGATATCTCAAAGGAATTACACACGTTCATAGTTGATAAACTGGGAGACATCGTTCACATATGAGTGTTAAACCACATAGATGAGAGGTTGTACTAATCCGAACAAGGTTGGATCAATAGTCCTTTTATTGACAACTCAAATATGTGATTAATCAATAGCTAATTGATGAAGTGCTAAATTCATGTATTAAGATCGACCCGTTGTAGCACGGGCATTTAGCATCTCATACAGAACCGAGAAGAATCTCAGTGACGAGGTTCTCGATTTTAATTTTTATCCTGGGAAGTCCAAGGTCAAACACAAGAACACGAGCAATTTATTGAGTAAATTTAGAGATCAAATATTTCAGATAGCAATTCATAGGTTAATTACGTTGATATGATGCACAAAACACAATTATTTAGATTTTTAACACATTTTTATGCAATTAAATTAAATACAAATAGTGATGCACAAACAACATTAACAGGACATTCACACTTAAATGCACAAGACAAATAACTTGGATCAATTATGAAGATACGCCGAATTGATTACAAGATAGGTAACTTAGCAACAAGTGAATTCAGTCTCAAAATTCTATTTAATAATAGTTAATAATTTCACTTGTAAGTTTTAATAAGTGTACCCAGCAATTAAATATTTTAATGACCTAATAATATTGATTAAAAATAACTAACAATAGACCATTAAAGATTAAAGAATTTGACAGGATCAAATAATCAATCAAAAAGCAATTTCAATGAATTAAAGAGATGTAAACAAGCACTTAAATCAAATATCAATTAATGCGTGAATTTTAAACCCAAATTAATAATAAAGCTTTCCAAGAGATAGAGTATCAAACAAGCTTTGAAATGAGATCAATATCACTTTAATTGGATTTAAGTATAAAAAGATATTCAACAATGAATCCAGGGGTCCTTTTGCAAGAAAACTTCCAAGTTTTATTACATAACATGACAACTCGGGAATAAAATGTAAATAAAATAACCCACATAGGTTTTTATGCAATTTAAACGTAGACATAAGGACATATCTGCAAATATTTGAAATTCAGGTATAAGTGCTGCAATTTTTCCAATTCATGCGCGCATCCACGTGACTCGATGCAGGTTTGAACTCAAGATAGGGCCAAGTCCGCTTCTGATGCTCCACGCTAGACTCGGATACAGGCTCGACACACGAGCCTGGAGGTTGAAGCGATGCTTCGGTCTGGTGATGTGGATCAACCTGGTCCGTTGGATCTCACCTTATTTCGGGAGATCGACGGTATCTTCTTCCCAACTGTTCTTTGGCTCCTCCGTGCACGACAGAGTTTGGGCTGTGCTCCGACAAAGGCTGAAAGGCTCCACCGTGCTCCTCCTTGCTATTTGAAGATCCAAAAACATTCATCGAACGTCAGCGATGATGTTTGATGCTCTAAGAAGGCACGAGGATGCCTGGAGAGCTCTATCAATGAAGCTTCGCAGAGAGAAAGTGGGAGATCGAGCTATGCTTCAATCTCCGATCATTAAAGCCAATTATGGACCTAAAAGGTTAGCAACGAAAGCACAAATGCCTGCGAATATTTTAAAGGCTAAAATGGATGAAATGAAGGGCTATGCGAAGGCGCTGATCAAGCCATAGTGAGTTGTCTTCTTCATGTAGAAGAAGATAATGGCATGGAGTGAACACAAATATGCAACAATGAAAAGATTAATTGGAGTATCACGCGTGAATCATGGTTCGAAGAGGGAAGTGATGGCACATTCTGGCAATAGTTTGATGAAGTGAAACAGATGTGATAAATATGAGAATAATAGCAAAACTTACGATCAGAATTTCACCTGGAATCGAAGGTTGAATATGAATTTCTTGAATCTAAATCTTGAGCCAAGGTACGAAGCTTGAAGCTTCGAGATCTTCGCTTGAAGTTCCTGGCTAAGGAATTAAGCTCGAACAACCTTGAGTTTGGCTGTGTCTTGGTATAGAAACCAAGGATCTCACCAGAGCTCTAACCCTTTGATGAATATGTAATTCATCACTCTTAAAGTTGAAAATAGAGTCTTGTTCCCAAGTAATTAGCTGCATATTTCCACTTATATTGCATAATTAGCATTCATGCATGCATAAGTAATATCTGCTTTTTAGCATTCATATTTGCATTAAATAAGAAGCCAAATTCACTTGTAAAAATCACATATATATTCACCCTATTTCACCTATTTGTATATATTTTATACTAACTTCAAATCCAATAAAATTAACTCCATAGTGTATATATTACTAACATTAATTAAAGGAAAATATCAAAAAAATACTAATATGTAAAATTGACCAATAAAACTCGAGTCCAAATTTGAAACTAGGAGCCTTAAAACACACATATCTCTCTCACACAGTGTCCGATTTAGGTCTACTCACTTTTAAAGTAATATACATTCAAAGACCTTCAAAACAAGACCAGTTTCATTAAAATCAGAGCTCGTATGTGAAACTTGGGTTTTGGGCCCCCATTGTATATTGTACAAATTGACCAAAAGGACCTTGCATTTTATCCATTTATTTTCTTAATTATTAAAAATAAAAAAATAGATTAAGTTGTAAATATTCTTTTTATATTTTCTCTATTTTTATTTTGATTTTACTCTTATTTAAAAATGACAAAAAAATACAAAAGATAAAATGCGATATTTTATATCTATATGGTTCCACGTAAAAATACATTTTATACAGATGACTTCTTTTGATTTTCAGCCCTTCACGAAAGTTGTAGATCTCATCGAGACGAGCAACCTTCGTGTTGACCACTTTTTGATTTAAGCTATTTGTTATTTCTTTTGTTATTTTATTTTTTACATTTAATTTTTGAATTTTCTGGGAGCGACACGTGGCAGCTCCTGGAGCCGCCACGTGTCACCCCATTTTTTAATATTATTTTTGGATTTTATTTTATTTATTTTATTATTATTATTTATATATTTTAATTAATTATTTATTTACATTTATTTATATATTTATTTTAATTTAATTTATTTTAATATTTTATTTTACCTTTATTTTCTTTTCTTTATTTTTAGTAGCCTACTTATTTTTATTTTCTCTCTTTTACTTCTTCTTTACTTGGCTTCCACTCCAAGCCACCATTTTCTCCACTTCCTCCACCATTCTCCCCACTTTCTCCATCTTTTTTCCAACTCCCTCCTCCTCTTTATACTCACATCTCCTCCATCATTTTTCTTCATCCACCTTTCGTAGGAGAGGAGCGAGCCCCCTTGGAGTTTCAGGTGACAGCTGCAACTTCTTCATGGTTGGGCGACAACATCCTCGAGATTTTTCTTAGGTGTGATCCGACGACCTCTCGCCGTTGCAGCCCCACTCATGAGGCTGCCAAGCTTCGAGCTTCTCACTCCAAGCTCTTGAGGCCATGACATGAGCCGCACACCGTAGCTCCATCCTTCGGTGAAATCATAGGTAAGTATCTCTCTTCTTTCCTTTATTATTTTATTTTATCAAAAAAATTGTTCAGCATTTCATCACTATTATCGCCACCTACAATAGTTCTTCATTATATATATGTTTTTTACCATTGTTTGCTGTTTATAAAGAAAATATAAAAAAATTGCAAACAAATACAAAAAAATAAAAAGTAGACAAGGGAAGTAGCTACTGCCGCCCCCTACCTCCACACCAGCAGTAGTCACCGCCGACCGCTGACCTCCGCAACCCCCAATGTCAACGTCGGAGCTAAACTGTCGTGCGCCGCCCTCCAGCAGTGCGCCGGCCTCGCGCCTCCCACTTTGCTAGAGACCAGCCCCCCCGCTGTCCGTGCGTGCGAGCAACCACCGCCCATCGTGGTGCACTGCGCCATGGAGCGCACCGCCGCCTAGCATCACCCGCTCCGCACGCCCTCCAGCGTGCGGCCATCTCCTGCCCTCCGCGCGTGAGGCCGCCCCGCTCCTCCAGGCACCCCTGCGTGCACTACCCCCCCGTTCCTCCATGCGCCACCGTGCTTCTGTGGTCGTCACTACTGCCGCACCCAGCGGCTACTGCCTCCGGTGTGTGCCGCCTTCACCAGCCCCCAGGTGCCCCCGCGCGGCCTACTGCATCCCCATCGCTGTGCGCAGCTACCTCTGCCATCAGCCCATCACAATGTCGTGCCTGGCTGCTGCTCCCTTCACCACAGGTGCCTGCCGTTCTCCAACCATAGGCACCGCTGCCCACGGTCTCTGCGTGCCCTAACTTGGGTTCCAAGCTAGGAACCCAACAAAGGTCTAGTTTTTTATTTTATTACATTTATGAAAATTACATTTTCAGTCCGTTATGTTTGTTCATTTCCAAAAGTGCCCTTAGGCACATTTCAGTTGGACATTTTAATTTCTGTATTGCAAAGACACCCCTGCATTGTCATATTAATTTGGATAGTATTTTTGCATCATTTTTTAATAAAAAAATAGTATTTTGTAGAGCATATAAATCTTTATCTTGTAGCTATTTATTTGCATTTGTGTGAGCACTGAATTATTTATTAAAAATCACAGATTAAAATTGAGTAATATTAAGCGCATCTATGCTATGAAATTTGCACAGACATATTTCTTGCTCTAAAAATTGTAAAATAACTATAGATGATGCATCTGAGTGCTTTTTAATTACTGTCGAAGTTTCACCGAAATTGGAGTTGTCTTTTGCATAGAATAAATTATAGAGTGAATTCTGTAATTGATTTTTAATTAAATCCACGAAGACTATTTTTGATAAATTTCAATTCTCCTGGATTCCTTATTAAAATATCTATTAGAGCCAATTCTTTCTCTGGATAATTTTATTTCGTGGATTTATTAGGAATTAAATACTCACAGTCGCTCTGTTTTCAGTATAAAACTCATAAAAAATTCAAGTGTCAGAAAATTCCAAAAAAATAATGTAGCTTAATTTCATCATATTTCGCTTCCAGTAATTTTTTTCATAATTTTTGCATATCATTTGCACGAAAAAATGCATAAAGACCCCAAAAAGTTTGCATTTTTCATTTGTGCATTTTAAATCCAAAAATTCCAAAAAAATACATTTTGCATTAATCATTGGATTAGGTTTACAGGAACAATACAACTCGATCAATTTCGACTAATTTCAGATTAAAATTATTTTTGGCTAAGTTGTTGATTTTCTTAATAACCTAGTTCATCTGCATCGATGCATCTGAATTTTTATTGCATAAAAAAATACCAAAAAAATCCCACTTGAAAAACCACGATCAAATTCATATAATCTGATTCGAAGTTGTTCCTTTGCCTCCTTGAGTTGACCCTGGGGATTGCCCAGGTTAAACAAACATAAAACCACACTTAATTTAATTCGACGATTCATCTATCCGTACGGTTAATTTTTTACCGATCGAATTTATCTAACTGCAACGAAATCGTGAATTCGATATCATTAAAAGGGTAGATCCCAGGGCAATCAAATGGAATCATTACCAGGGAGGCAAACAACTTAGGATCACTTTATAAAATTAGATTTACGTTTTTCATTCATTCTGGTAGTCTGATCCCCGAACCACCTTGTAATTATTCCATTTTTCAATATTTTTTTTATTTTTTCTCTTCTGTCTGACATTTCTATCTTTTTGTGCGAGGGCCTGGTGAACATAGACAACTTTCTTGAAGTCGACGCATGTCGAAGTGCATCGGAGGCCGACGATTCATGGATCAAGTCGGCAGTTGAGATGCCAGAAAGATTTTTATTTTTTAACTTGTACAAAAAGTGTCTGCATTTACAGCGGTTCCCCTTTAGGTTTTCGCACGTGTAAGTCATAATAAAACATGTCCCCGTGTGCTATTTGGTTGCTTTACGTAGAATAGGACCTGCACTTGCGGCTCTTAGAGCTTCCTAGGACAGTTTGTGCTCGTAATATTCAGAACCACACTTCACCATTAAAAGACGCACTTAGACCGCAAGGCTTTAGCCAAATTTGAATTCGTTCTTCACTCACTAATAGAACTGCCTATCTAGGAACGGCTTTTCGTCGATTGTATTCATTTAGAATAAAATCTCAATTGAGTAATGCATCCCGTATTATAGAGAGCCGGAGGTACTGTAAGTCTTCTTACTCAAGCATTAATCATTGTTTTATCTTGCATCGGCTTTTCTCGACTCCTTCCCCCTATGTTTTCTGAACTTATGAATAAAGGAATTGGGACTGAACGGTAGACGTGATTGCTTGTGTGGATTAATCACAGTGGAAACTAATCTCTAAAATCGAGACTGCTAATCGAATTGGACCAAAAAAATTGACTAAAATTAACCCTTGTTTGCGGGAGATTAACCACGACCTTGTTTTCAGGCTGAGTGAGGCTACTAGAGTGTGTGTGCACATCCTAAGGCAGAGCCAAAAATCCCTGCCTTCCATATCGCGTACCTCGATCCGAGCAAATACCACCGGCTGAGCTTTGGGTTCAACTGACAAGCGCCAAGTAGCCTCCGCGTACTCCGGTAGGTAGATAAGGGCGAAATTGCGGTGCACCGCGACAAGTTGCGACTAGCCTCTGCCTGCTCTAGCAGGTAGATAGGGGCGAAGTTACAGCCTTGTATGCCTCCTCCTACTCTGTAGGTAGATAGAGGCAGGTCCTTGAACTTTCGACTGGTGATAGGAGCGGAGAAAGGAAGGGCGTTGGTATCTTAGGCGACAAGTTAAATAGGGGAGACGCGTCCAGCTTTTAGTCGACTCCCCTATAGGCCGCATAACCTTTGCTACTTGCTTGAAAAATCACATTTAAAATCAACCAGACTAATCAGACTCGATTTCGAGTCCTTAACCGTTTTGAGTGTGAACTCAGGGTTTGCTCTTTCGTTTGTCTTTGTGTATGTCCGTGTGTGTTATCCTTTGTAATTGCATGTTTTCGACCTCGATCTGTTTATACTCATCTCTTCCTCCTCAAGATGTCGGGATATTGGTCCCCATACCCTGAGACCTCTGGTCATTCCTCATCGACCATATACCGTTCATCTTTGCCTTCTCCTTCTTCCATGTATCTTCCGCCATCCACGTGAGACCCTTACTAGTGGTCGGTTCCACCTCAACCCGATTATGAAGTCAAAACTTCGACTGACTTCTCCACTTCTTCGCATTTCTTACCCACTCCATATTCTAAGACTCCGGATCCACTTCCATCTTGAGCTGACTGTCCTTATTCTCGAGAGCTTGCTGGAATCAAGAAATCGAATGAAGAGCAAGCCACTGCTGATACAAATGATTGGCAAAATTATATGCCCCCACATACTTCATTCTCACCTCAAGTAGGGACCATACAACAATTTATATATACACATCACGACTTGACCATAGGGCATAACATGGTCGATCAAACATACCGAATAGAAAGGCATCCACCTTATGATCATCCTGACTTGATTGACCCTAGTAATCAAGCCTACATTAACCATCATTCATACCACACATTCGGAGAGCCTACAGGGGATTGTACTCATGAATTCAATCTACCAGCCCCCTCTTTATTGACTCCATCATATAAGGCTCCGACAAATACTTGCCATTCGGATGGTCCATACTCGACCCAGCATTACATGCCAGAGTCTAGGTATGTTGAGTATGAGACCCCAATATCTCAGCAGTATCCTCCAATTGATCAGAACTCTTCCATGATTTATCATGAGAACAGTTTGCAGGATGACATTTCTTGACCCATTGCGAAAAATGAATTATTTGGTGCCAAGTTGAGAGATGTCACCGACATATTGCACACTCAAAATCTGCCAGCTTAGGAATGAAAGTGGAAAAGGAAATAAGTAGATTTGATGTTGAAAACCAAGCAAGCATTAGGGAACCCACACATCCTTTATAGTTGGAATCAATTCTACCTCCCTCTTCTACAAACCACTTACCCTCCAATCTAGAGTCTGATCATTCATCCACCAAAAATACCAAAAAAATTGAAAATCCCAAAAAAGACCAAAAACATTGAAAAATCAGAAAAAATCCATAAAAGACTTAAAAAATTTGGATCCTGCCTTAAGGGAAGCACTCGATGAAGAATTGATTTTCAAACTCCCCTTAATAAAGTCCGTAAATCTCTTCCCCGACCTCAAGAGATTTGTAAAGAGTAAAATGATGCCCAAGAGATTACGTAATAAGAGGACAAGGACTGAAAGAAACATAGTGTCTATGGCCATCTCCTTGGTGATGGGGAGAAAGACCAAGAGCCGCAGAGTGAAGCGGTTGCCCTGAGTTGAGTGTGAAATCAAAGACACCATCTTTACCCATGCGAGAATCGATGATGACTCACCGATAAATATCCTCCCGACCTTTGTGTTTGACAAGCTCAAACTCAGGCCAATCAGTAAGTCAAGAGAGATCGTTCAACTTGCTCATCAATCTATCAAACGACGGAGAGGAACCATTTCAGTCATCAAAACTTTCCAAGGTGCTCTACTCCAGGTAGACTTCACGGTCATTGACATTGAGCACTAAGGAGAGTTAATCCAGTCTCCTATTATTCTCGGGAAGCCGTTCTTAGCCTTGGCTAAGGCGATTATAGATTGCAAGACTTGGGAAATCGATTTTACGACATTGGGAACGCTTAGACCTCACCCATTCTTTGATACACTATACTCTAAGGTGACCCTACATCCGCTGACAGTTGTGACCATCGAGAGGTAGATGAGTCCCCGCTCTCTACTACACCTGAGAGACCGACTATCCGGACGACCGTTGGTTTTGAGACTCCCCACACCTCCACTTCACCAACTGCTTGCACCACCTCCGTGACAGCTTCTAAGGAGGACTCACGACCAGAAGCTATCATTGAGTCGGACACAACCTTTGTTGATTGCCTTGACCATTTTGATGATCTGAGATAAGAGCCCAATAATGCCAAGCCAACTGAGATCACTAGCACCTTCTCGAAACATGTGCTGACGCTTCAGGAATATTCTAATCTATATGGTGACTCGTCTGATGAGGAACGCATGGTAAGCACCGCACCACATCCCGGACCTTCAAAGGAAACAACCAAGACTAGATTGACTCCACAAAAAATCACAGTTGCTCCCTCTTTTAGTCGGCTATCTAGTGAGAGGAAGTCGAGAATTGATTCCTCGAGGTGTTCCCCCGAACCAATAAAGGCGGGTTGCTCTCATCTCCCTCTCAATGATTCAGGTTCTAGAAAACCGACTAAGAAAATTTCCTTCAACATACCGGAGAAGGAATTTTCTGATGAGTCCTCATCTGGTCCGGATAAGGTGATTTATATGAGTGAGCTCAATTCGGTTGTTCTTAAGCTATATCTAAGCAAGCAGCCGTGTGTCGACCCTCGATGGACGATCCCTTCACCTCACTACTATTCATCTGAGGACGTTTCCAACAGCGACACACCTGTACATTGCTTACCTCCTTGTTCACGCAAGAAGGTCCATCGCAAACCTTCTGGACCCTTGTATATTGTCAATCCTCCTTGTATATATTTTCTTTCCCTCCCTCCCCAATGATTCGAATCACTCGCACCGGCTCCATATCATTTCATTTTATGTCTATACTTAGGATGATCAGATCCTAAGTATAGGGGGGAGAATGACCCGAGTCTCTTCACTATTCGTTGTATTTTCTCTAGATCCCATTGGTTCTCACACTCACTCCTTTCCTATACTTAGGCTGACCAGAGCCTAAGTATAGGGGGGACCGATGCCCGCCGTGTATATACTCCTCCATTTCCCCTCTTAACCTCGCCCGCCCCATTTTTGATCTTCTTCTACACTTAGGCTGCCAAAGCCTAAGTATAGGGGGGCTGAGCGACTTCCATACTTTTTATTATTTTAGCTTTCCTATGCTTAACACGAGCTATGTCTTTTTCCTCGCTTTTCGTGCTCTGAGGACATAACACACGCTAAGTATAGGGGGCGTGTATATATTACATATATACTTTACCCATAGCTCGTACTTTTTGTGTATTTTCACATATTTTTTGCATATATTATGCAATAACACGAGTGGGTAAAAATTAAAAAAAATGTGTATACTTGTATAGTATATTGTATAATACTTGTAAAACTCTTGTATATATATATAAATACATGTATACTTGTATATTGTATAACACTTGTATAATACTTATAAAACACTTGCAAATATGTTGTAAAATAGGAGGTATACCGAATTTTTGAAAAAAAATGAAAAAAACAACAACGAAAAAGGCTTCTTATTTACTCTCGCATATCATACTTGCATACAAAAAAAAGAAAGAAAAAGAGTCTTGTAGTTTCATAGCATGTCATCTGCATCTCATCTGCATATCTAGCATATGCAAGGTGAAAAGTTAGTGGGTTCTGAACCAAGTTATGAGTAGATGTTTAGGAAGGACTTGATTTGACCGTAATCCACCTAATTTAAGAGGATCCTTATAGGAACTAGAGTTAAGATTTCTCAGGTCAAGTGACTTAATTCTTTGAGTCTGCAAGTCTATGTTCATATGTCATCTAGATTAGTCTAAGTAGAATATATCGTACACACGTGTGATTCTTTTAGACAGTGACCTAACTTGGACAAGCACCATGCATGTAGCTCTTCATTGATGAGGTGGTGAGGAGGTAGAATTCTCTAGCTTGGAGTAGCACATGGGTGGAAACATCCATCCTCCTCTAGGGAGGGTAGTGCATCTCAACCTAGTCTGGTGGTGTTGACGTCTAAAGACGGGACGCTGTGGGTTGCAATAATGCTTCAAAAGAGGGATAGTCTACTGGCTCAAGAGGAAAAACCCCTGATGTACATGCTGCACCTTGTATATACTTCAAAAAAAGAAGAAAAAGAAAAAGAAAAAAATGCAAGAACTCCAAAAAAAGTAGACAGGCCAGATAGAAAATAAAATGCATGTCGGAGTATGTATATTAGCAAGAAATTTGCAGCTGGATGACTTGGTTACACTGGTCAGGCATCCTGGGATAGGTAGCTATATTGGCTACCGTCCATTCTTTTCTCCACCCCTCCTCTTGAGCTGGTCACACTTGAACTTAGAAGGGAATACCCCGCTCCTCGAGGAAAGAGTTACTGGACCGGGGAATTAGAGTTACCTTATTAGAGGAGGTTGCTTCTAAGCCATTTCTGATGTGGAGAATTACATTTCACTTACACAGTACAAGTAAGAATCATAGTCATCAGAAATTTGCGTTTGAGGATTTGTTTTGACCTCACTATTGAGGAGTCTTGAATATAAGACTTGTGGAATTTGAAGTCTGTTAGGCTTAAGTTCAAATCGCAATAAGGTTCCGCCACACAATTAATCAAATGGTCGAGTCAAGCTCCATTTTCAACTTTTGTTCATGACCTTGGTATGGAACCCAATCTCATTTCACTTTTGCATTTCATTTTAGTTGCTCGGGGAGGAGCAAGGTTTAAGTATAGGGGGTTGATGAATCTGTGATTCATCACTCTTAAAGTTTAAAATAGAGTCTTGTTCCCAAGTAATTAGATGCATATTTCCATTTATATTGCATAATTAGCATTCATGCATGCATAAGTAATATCTGCATTTTAGCATTCATATTTGCATTAAATAAGAAGCCAAATTCTTTTGTAAAATCACCTGTATATTCACCATATTTGACCTATTTGTATATATTTTATACTAACTTCAAATCCAATAAAATCAACTCCATAGTGTATATATTACTAACATTAATTAAAGAAAAATATCAAAAAATAGTAACTTGTAAAATTGATCAACTAAAACTGGAGATAAAGTTTGAAACTAGGAACCTTAAAACACACATATCTCTCTCATACAGTGTCCGATTTAGGTCTACTCACTTTTAAAGTAATACACATTTAAAGACCTTCAAAACAAGACCAATTTCATTAAAATCGGAGCTCTATGTGAAACTTGGGTTTTGGGCCCCTACTGTATATTGTACATATTGACCAAAAAGCCCTTGCATTTTATCCTTTTATTTTCTTAATTATTAAAATTCAAAAAAATAGATTAAGTTGTAAATATTCTTTTTATATTTTCTCTATTTTTATTTTGATTTTTCTCTTATTTGAAAATGACAAAAAAATACAAAAGATAAAATACGGTATTTTATATCTATAAGGTACCACCCAAAAATACATTTTGTACAGATGACTTCTGTTGATTTCCGGCACTTCATGAAAGTTGTAGATCTCATCTGTACAAGCGACTTCCATGTTTACCACTTTTTGATTTAAGTTATTTGTTTTTTCTTTTGTTATTTTATTTTTATACATTTATTTTTTATATTTTCTGGGAGCGACACGTGGCAACTCCTAGAGCCGCCATGTGTCACCACATTTTATTATTATTATTTTCGGATATTATTTTATTTTATTTTATTATTATTATCATTTTATTTATTTATTTATTTTACTATTTTATTTTACCTTTATTTTCTCTTCTTCATTTTTAGTAGCCTACTTATTTTACTTATTTTTATTTTCTATCTTTTACTTCTTCTTTACTTGGCTTCCACTCCAAGCCACCATTTTCTCCACTTCATCCATCATTCTCCCCACTTTCTCCATCTTTTTTACAACTCCCTCCTCCACTTTATATTCACATCTCCTCCATCATTTTTCTTCATCCACCTTTCGCAGGAGAGGAGCGAGCCCCCTTAGAGTTTCAGGTGACAACTGCAGCTTCTTCACGGTTGAGAGACAACCTCCTCGAGATTTTTCTCAGGTGCGATCTGGTGACCTCTTGCCATTGCGGCCCCACTCATGAGGCTGTCAAGCTTCGAGCTTCTCACGCCAAGCTTTTGAGGCCATGATAGGAGCCGTGCAACGTAGCTCCATCCTTCGACAAAATCATAAGTACGTGTCTCTCTCTCTCTTTCCTTTATTATTTTATTTTATCAAAAAAAATTGTTCAACATTTCAACACTATTATCGTCACCTACAACAGTTGTTCATTATATATTTTTTACCACTGTTTGTTGTTTACAAAGAAAATAAAAAAAAAATTGCAAAAAAAATACAAAAAAAGAAAAAAGAAAAAGGGGAAGCAGCTGCCGCCGGCCCCTTGCTCCACGCCAGCGGCAGTCACCGTCGGCCGCCGACCTCTGCAGCCCCCAACGTCAACGTTGGAGCTGAACTATCGTGCGCCGCCCTCCAACAGTGTGCCGGCCCCGCGCCTCCCTCTTTGCTGGCGACCATCCCCCCCCCCTCCGTCCGCACGTGCGAGCAACCACCGCCCATCGAAGCGCACCGCCTCCTAGCGCCACCTGCTCTGCACGCCCTCCTGCGTGCGGCCATCTCATGCCCTTTGCACGTGAGGCCGTCACGCTCCTCCGGGTGCCCCCACGTGCACTGCCCCCACCTCGTTCCTCCAGGCGCCCCCGCGCTTCCGTGGTCGCCGCTACTACCGCACCCAGCAGCTATTGCCTCCGGTGTGTGCTGCCTTCACCAGCCCAAAGGCACCCCCGCGCGGCCGACTGCATCCCCCTCGTTGCGCGCGACCACCTCTGCCATCAGCCCATCACGTCGCCATGCCCGGCCACTGCTCCCTTCACCGCAGGTGCCCACCGTCCTCCAACCACAAGCACCACCACCTACGGTCTTTCTGTGCCCTAACTTGGGTTCCAAGCTAGGAACCCAACAAAGGTCTAGTTTTTTTATTTTATTCCATTTGTGAAAATTGCATTTTCAGTCCGTTATGTTTGTTCATTTCCAAAAGTGCCCTTAGACACATTTCAGTTTGACATTTTAATTTCTGTATTACAAAGATACCCCTGCATTGTCATATTAATTTGACAGTATTTTTGCATCATTTTTTAATAAAAAATAGCATTTTGTAGAGCATCTAAATCTTTATCTTGTGGCTATTTTTTGCATTTTTGTTAGCATCGGATTATTTATTAAAAATCAGAGATTAAAATTGAGTAATATTTTGCCCATCTATGCTCTGAAATTTACACAGACATATTTCTTGCTCTAAAAATTGTAAAATAATTATATATGATGCTTCTGAGTGCTCTTTAATTACTACCCAAGTTTCATCAAAATTGGAGTTTTTTTTGCATAGAATAAGTTATAGAGTGAATTCTGTAATTAATTTTTAATTAAATCCACAAGACTATTTTTGAGAAATTTCAACTCTCAAGGATTTCATATTAAATTATCTATTTGAGATAATTATTTCTTTGGATAATTTTATTTTTTTGATTTATTAGGAATTAAATACTCACAGTCGCTCTATTTTCAGTAAAAAAATCATAAAAAGTTTATAAAGTGTTAGAAAATTCCAGAAATAGCAGTTTTTGCTTAATTTCATCGTATTTCACTTCGAGTAAGTTTTCATAATTTTTGCATATCATTTGCACGAAAAATTGCATAAAAACCCCGAAAAAGTTTGCATTTTTCTTTTGTGTATTTTAAACCCAAAAATTCCCAAAAAATACATTTTGCAATAATCATTGGATTAGGTTTACAGGAAAAATACAACTCGGTCAATTTGGACTAATTTCAGATTAAAATTATTTTTGGCTAAGTTGTTGATTTTCTTAATAACGTAGTTCATTCGCGTCGATGCGTCTGCATTTTTATTGCATAAAAAATTCCAAAAAAAATCCCACTTGGAAAACCGTAATCTAATTCATCTAATCTGATTCCGAGTTGTTCCTTTGCCTCCTTGAGTCGACCCTAGGGCTTGCCCAGGTTAAACAAACATAAAACTACACTTAATTTAATTCGACGATTCATCAATCCGTGCGGTTAATTTTTGATAGATCTGGATTTATCTGACTGCAACAAAATCGATAATTCGATACCATTAAAAGGGTAGATCCCGGGGCAGTCACCCTTTCTTTACTCGATATAGATCTCTATCTCTGTCACAGAAGAGTCCAGATAGCTCGGGGTAAACTCTCGCAAGGGTGGATAACCGATGAAGTTGGTTGGTGGAGGGGTATTTAAAGAAGAGATGGAGGAGGATGCTAACTTTAGGCAGTGGTTTCCACCACTGCCAGTTTGCAAGGAACCTAAGGATGATGAATTTGGTGTGTTTAGCGTTGAAGAGGGTGGTACGGAGAGGAAGTTGGTAGAGGTTTCGAAGGTAGTTGGAGTGTATGGATGTTAGCGAAATTGAAAGAAGGTGCCATGAATGAGGAGTTGCAACTGTGGGGGGGAGTGGGAAGGCTGGAGGTTGAAGATAAACCTCAACCATCCGATCATCAGATCAGACGGTTGGGGTTGAGGTAATTGAGCACTATTTGATTAGACCAAATCAAGCGGTCATGATCGACGCGCTAATAGATGGATTGGGTTTGTTCTGATTGAAGAGATTAGATGGTGGAAATGAGGGTGCGGTGGTGATACAGGAGCGGGCCACGTGTCCCAAACAGAGGGCACCACGTGGCCTGGTAAAAATAGAAGAAATTCAATAAATCAAAGATAATTAGGAAAGAAGTAGTTAGAGGGTGAATTAGGAAAAGTGTTTTAGATCTTGACGAGAACTACAACTTTCATGTAGAAATCAAAGATATCAGAGGTCATCTGTACATGGTTAAAAAGTTAATACTATTAAAAACCATATAAAACAATTCTCTTTATTTTTCTTTTTATTATTTTTTATGGATTTTGTTTTTATTTTGTCCTTTTATTTATATATAATTTTATTCTAATTTTTATTTGATTTATGATATTAAATAAATACATATGATATTACAACATATTAATATATAGTAATTAGTGTTAATTATATACAACACATACATTAGCAATTAGTGTTAATTGTTATTGAATCTTGTGAATCTTGTCATTTAACTTAAGCAAGAGAGTTAGTAAAGGTGATTAATGATGATAAATCTGAGGTTCATCACCCCCATACTTAAGCTAAGCTCATCCTCGAGCTAAAGAATTGGTTAGAGAAAGTTAGATTAGTTAGTGAAATCCCTAACAAGTGCAAGTGAAATTATCATGCTTGATTTGACCTAGAACACCGGGTTTTGGGAATCTTAAAACTCTAAGTTCATCCAAGTATTAATCAAAAGGAATTCAACTCTTCTAATTGTCATACTCTCAATGCATACATAAATATAAGGAATATGACTTAGTGTTGACTGCAACATGAGAGTAGAATCAAGACATAATCAAATTCCAATCTCATAAGCTTTATGGACCCAACCCTCAACTCTAGGGAACGAATCTAGTCTTGCCTCAATCCACCTTCTCTTTAGTTTATCCGACTTTAAAAGGATAGATGGAAGGCCATATAATGGAGGTTGTAGGATTGTGTACATATTTTCCCTTTTTTTCTCATTGGAACAAGGTTCTCTCAAGTGCCAATATGCAACACAATTTCATTTTGATTTTTGCCAATTAGTTTGTCCGTCAAGAGAAGTTCGAGTCGTCTGCACTTATTTTCCTGGGAGTATACTGGTGTGTGCCTTTTTTTAGTATCTAATATACCTTCTACACCCAGACTTGTAGCATTTACGATGCAGAGCCCATTTTGGGTGCGAGCCTGACTCCTGGTCCTAATAGCAGTGGTCCAAATGGCACTTTGAAATAGTTGGGAGCGCTTGCCTTTGGTAGATGCTCCTTGATAATTGTCTTTGTATGGTGAGAGGTTTTCTTCATCGTTTCTTTCTTTTCTTTATTTTTGGCGAGCTCCACTGCTTTTACCAAAAGATTGGCACACACTGAGTAACTTATTAATTAATTTCATCACACCCTGGCACTTTAGGTTTAATTCAAGAGATGGCATGAGAATATGTCCCATACTGGCTAAGATGTTGACACTCAGGTTTCATGAAGCCATCATTAATTTTTATCCTATCCTTGATCATCATATATATCAAGTCCAAACTCAAACTTCCAATCCCAGTCTCCATAGTGGTATCTTAACTCATCTCAATCATGAATGCAGTCGTACATGTGAGTGATGGCCAAATTCTTTTAAGGTAAGAACAAAATATAGCATGCATATCTTTGAACTAGGAGAGTATGAATTTTTAAGTCTAAGATCCTAATGTTTAATACATGATAACTCTAAGTCTAGGGACTCCTTAAACCATGTTTAAAGATGATCTCATGCCTTGACTGCATAGTGCAAAATGTAAGGAAGAAACACCAATTAGTTAATTAGTATGTTAGTTAAAAATAATTTGAGAAATTATTATATTTTATTAGTCAAAAACATTTAATTGGGTTTTTTTAACAACTCATCACAAAGAACATTATGAAAACCTCAACACAATATTACAAACTTCACTTCCTTAAAAATCAAGATCGGATATTTGAGGATTGAAATCACATGCTGCCTTATGTTTCAATTGCTTTCTTCTAATGGAGAGAACTTCGGAGTCAGAGTATGAAAGATCTTCATCGACTTGAAATTTCAACCTTCTAGAATGATGCCATTCTTCCTCAAAAGAGATATCCATATCTACATGGGAAGCCTCAAAATTCTTTATGGTAATGGGAAGATGAATCAAACCTTTAAATCCTGCAATAGACTTTTGAGTATTCCTTAGAAGAAAGAAACTAGACATAGAAAGTTGACCTCACTTACAAGATAGGTGAGAATCTAAGGACTTGATATCCTTAAGAAATGGTAAAGGTACTTCCTATCTTATTCTTCTATCAATAGATTATCCTCCTCGGTTGGCATCATTCTTTTCAAAGAACTCTTTATCAACTTGATCTTACAAAATATAGAATTGAGATCCAGACTTTCCTGCATGTGTAACTCTGAAAGACTCTAAGGCAAAACAATCTTATAAAGAGAAAGAAGAAATGATTCAACAAACCGTCATGACCTCTGAAGACCTTAAACTTAAAAAGGATATTGAAGAGACACTAGAAGATTTAATTTCTGATTTTGATTGAATTTGAATAATTCAGTTAGTCTCAATTTCACCCTTTGTTTTGAAAAAAAAATTGAAAACTATTTTCCAAACAATGTCACATAAATATGTAAGTTTTCAAAACATTTTACAAATGATTTTCTAAACATGTCAAATCGTATTTTTACAAATCATGTAAAACACTTGAAAACCATGTCAAATATGTATATAATTTTCAAAAATTATTTTCAAAACATTTTATACAATACTCAGTTCAAAATTGTAATACGATATCCAAAACCCCAGAAGTTTGAATTAAAACATGTGCTATGACTAGAGTATATATGCAATATATATGGTAGACCCCCCTATACTTAGCTTTTGCTATGTCCTCATAGCACAAAGTGATATGAAGCCATAGCTCAACTAAGCATAACAGAATTTATGAGAACTGATGATATAATTACAAGTGCAAAATGAATAAATGAATCAGTTAGAAGAGAACCTTGACTCAGGCCCAACTATACTTAAGATGAGGACTATCTTAAGATAAAAGTTATGAATTAAAACTAGGTAACCCTAGGGGAGAAATCAGAATGACAAAAAGATCTCCCCCAATACTTAGGCTAAAAATTGGCCTAAGTATAAAGAAGTAAATGATAAGTATGGAGTCAAAGGATTGTTAGATAGTATGAATATTCTAGAAATGAATCTTCTTATGACAATCATGCCTCATTTGATAAAAATTAAACTGACTCAACATGCATGAAGTTAATCAATTCGACGGGAGTTAACATTTCCTTTGATTCTACAAAATGCTTGAGTAACTGCACGTTATCCAAAAAGGTAGGTGCATTTTCTGAAAGCTTTGAAATCTCTATACTACCATTCTCATGCACTTTCCTTACAATAAAAGGACCCATCCACTTTGATTTTAGTTTCCCATGGAAAATCCTTAACTTTGAATTAAACAACCATACCTTTTGTCCAGGGACAAAGTTTTTGCATCTAATATGTGAATCATGCCACTTCTTAACTTTATCCTTATAAATCATACTGTTCTCATATGCTCGGTTGCGGATTTACACTAGTTCATTTAGATTGAGGTCTCTACAAAGCTTCGCTAAGTGATATCTCCAATTTATTTTCTTAATAGCCCATTCATATTTGTGTACTAACTCAGCGGGAAATGGCATGGCTTGCCATAAATCATCCTGAAGGGAGAAGTGCCCTGAGGTGTCTTCTAAGCCGTCCTGTAAGCCCACATAACTTGGTCTAATAACTAAGACCAATTCTTCCTATTAGGTCGGACTAACTTTTTAAGACTGCTTTTCACTTCTATATTTGAAACCTCTGCCATGCCGTTTGATTGAGGGTGATAAGGGACTAGTCATTCTATGCTCAAATCCATGGTCCATTGATAAAGATTTCATCATTCCATTCACAAAATAGCTACCTCCATCAGATATCAAAACTTTAGGTACCCCGAACCGTGAAATAATATGATCCTTAATAAACATGGAAATAGTTCTATCTTCTGCGGCTTGGGTTGGGATAACCTCCACCCATCTGGACAAGTAATCAATCGCTAATAAGATATATTAAAAAACTTTGCTATTAAGGAAGGGACCCATAGAATCTATGCCTCAAGCATCAAAAACAAAACAAACAAACACAGTTTGCATGGGCATCTCATCTCTCATTCCAACAGTCCCTCCCATCCTTTTGCAAACAAGGCACGACCGTACAAAATCTACATCATCTCTAAACAATGTCGGCCAGAAGAATCCACATTGCAACACCTTGTGAGCTGTTCTTTTTTCTTGAATGGTGTCCTCCTACCTCAAGTGAATGAAAATATGTGAGGACACTCTGGTATTCCTCCTGAGGAATGTACCTTCTCCAGATATAATCCGAGCCTTCAAAGAAAATGAACGGATGCTCCCAATGATATTTTCTTGAATCCAACTTGAGTCGATCTATACTGCTCCTAGTCCAGCCATGGGGAACTTTCTTGGAGACAAGGAAGTTAGCCATGTTTGCATATCATGGGAGTGAGTAAATAACACAAATAGACTAATCTGGAAAGGTCTCTCGAATAGGCTCAGTATCAGGGGAATCCTTTAATTCAGTCCTTGAAAGATGATCAGCCACTACATTCTTAACTCTAGGTTTATCCTTAATTTTAAAATCAAATTCTTGGAGTAATAATATCCACCTAAGAAGGCATGCCTTCACGTCCTTCTTTTCCATGAGATACCTAATGGCTGAATGATCTGTATATACTGTCACTTTAGAGTGTAAAAGCACAAACCTAAACTTCTCTAAATCTAAACAACTGCAAGCATTTCTTTTTCAGTCACTGTATAATTTTTCTGAGATGCATTCAATACCTTGCTTGCATAGTGAATAACAAGTGGAATCCGATCTCGCCACTGCCCTAATACGGCTTCTATAACAAAATACGAAGCATCAGTCATGATCTGAAAGAGAAGAGACCAGTAAGGAGCCTACAGAATCAGCGAGTCGCAGATCTTCTTTTTAAGGAGCTCAAAGGCCTCAAGACATTTGTGATCTAAAAGAACTCGTTGTCTTTTCCTAGGAGCTCTATCAGGAGTTGGGAAATATTTGAAAAATCTTGAATAAATCATCTATAAAATTCGACATGCCCTAGAAATGACCTCACTGACTTAATGTTGGTCGGTGGATCAAGTTTCTTGATCACATCCACCTTGGTAGGGTCAACCTCAATTCCCTTCTTGGAGATGACGTGCCCCAACACAATATCCTCCTTAACCATGAAATGACTTTTTTCCCAGGAGAGTAATAGATTCACCTCACTACATCTTTCAAGCACTCGGTCCAAGAGTGCTAAATAAGAATCAAATGAGTCACCATGGGCTAAGAAATCGTCCAAGAAGACCTCTAGGAAATCACCAACGATTTCGGCAAACAAAGCAATCATGCATCTCTGAAATGTACCTGGGGCATTACACGGCCCAAAAGGCATGCGTCTGAATGCATATATGCTGAAAGTACATGTAAAAGTGGTCTTTTCCTGATCCTCAGGACATGTAAAAGTGGTCTTTCTTGGTTGAAGCATTCAGGCATATGTAATCGATACTGACGCGTCACGATGTAGGTACTCATGTCGCAATATCAACTCCCTCCTCATTGATGACCATCTGAATCCCCGATTTCTTAGGGACAACATGTAAAGGTACCACCCATTTGGAGTCTGATATTGGGTAAATAAACCACACTCCACACCATTTCTCTATTTATTTCTTAACTACTTCCCAAGGATTTGGATTAAGTCTTCTCTGAAATTCGCTGGAAGGTTTGGCATTATCCTCAACAAAAATGTGGTGTGAGAAAAGTGCGGGTTTAATACCCACGATATCTGACACAATCCATCCTATGGCCTTACGGTTTATCTCTAACACTTCTAACAACCTAGCTTCATGTTCTATAGTCAACGTGGAACTAATGATGATAAGAAACTTATTCTTTGGTCCCGTAAGGAAGGAGTACATGAGGGTTGGAGGTAGTTGTTTCAACTCTGGCAAAGAAAAGTCATCAGGTACATCATGTTGAACTACGACTGAATCTGAATTTGTGTTGTGTAGTGGAGAGGAATCGTCTGTAATGTTGTCCACCAATTGAACTAAATAATAGGGAGTCAGATCACCAAAGATAGATAGTAATTCGACCAAAGTCGCGTCCGACTCATCATCTAATTCCTTTGATTGTTCCGAATGAATATGAATTGACAAGTCCAAATGGGCTTCCATGTCATCAAATGAATAGAGGGATGCATAACTCAAGAACTCTGGCAAAATCTCTTCAATTGCACTATGTATACTATCTCTTCAACTGCACTATGTATACTATCCTCAAGATGAAAGGTATCATTCTAGACTGTTCAGTTTTTATCCCATATTCCAACTGTGCTAACTACATTGCAGTATACCTCAGAAAATGAAGAGAAATCAGTACTAGACTCTGAATCAGGTTGTTGCCATTTTCTTTGCTTCATATGTAACTCCACCTCTCAACCTGGAGAGCAGAACTTCATCATCCATGTCTTGTAATCAAATGAGGCTCTAGCGATCCTAAGGAAGGGTCGTCCAAGGATAATATGTGACTCTCTCCAATTATGAGGAACATCCATATCAAGAGCAGTTAAGTCTACTTTGTAAGCATGTCCCTCAATCGAGATAATGACATCCTTGACCATACCCTTAGCCTTTTTCATTGATTTATCGGCAAATTGGAGTAGTGCTCTAGATTTATGTAAAGGACCCTACTTCATTTTTTCATATAAGGCCAAGGGTATTAAATTGATCGAAGAACCATTATCCAGGAGAGTGCGTGCAAACGCTATGTCATCAATGTGACTCACAACATAATGAGCACCCAAATCTCTTTTCTTCAGTGGAAATTTTCGGTTCTTGAGACAAAAAATTATGTTAACCGATAAAGCATGGGTCTTGATGTAGCTATTTGTTTTCTTCTTGCCAAGTCTGGTAGGTGTGCATCTCACCTTAAAATATTTTTAGAATGTAGGATGACTGGCCATATATTCATCAAATGGCACTTTGACCAATACAGAATCGTGCCATTTCGAGATCATCTTTCTGAATCTTCTTAATGATGCGCTTTCCCGTCATAGGAGCACAAGGGAAAGGGATCAACAAAGAATTATTTGATGACTCACAATCATAAAGGGAAACATGCTTTTTATTAAGAGAAACTAAGTTTTTCACTCTTGAATCTTTTAAAATTGGAATAACAACAGGATTATCTACTAAAGGATGGAGACTGCCTGTTGAATGTGCCTTCTCCTCATCCGAAGGTACAAGGTCCACCATAGATTCTGAATCTGATGCGTTCTGCTTTATTCTTGAATCCCTCCTTAATATAGAACTTTTTCCTTTTTAAAAATGCATGTTGTCATGATCTTCTGAAGTCTCTTCTTGTTGAGCTTCAGATTTGGTCCTATCCGTGTCCTTACCCCGATCAGGTACGACCACGGTATGTCCGCTCCTGAGAGACATATGATTAACATAATCAAAAGGAGAGATCTCATGTTTAGACTATTGAAAATATGAGTAACATACATGATCTAATAAATGTTGTTTATGAGGTTTGTTCATGCTATTGGGATTAGCCTGAACCTGGGCAGGAATGGATGTAGTAGGAGCATTGCGCTCATCATGTAGACGGGATAAGTGGTTGAGGTCAACCCTCAAATCCTGCACTTCGTTCTGATAGGAACGCAACTCCTCTAGAATCTGACGCTGAAAATCCATGGGACCGAAAGATGATTGCTATTGCGATTGTGAAGAAGTAGGGTGAGAAGACTGGCCTTGATAGGCATAAGAATGTTGTTGTGACTGCGTATGATGCTGATTATTCAGGCCCTACTGGCCCGACTAGTACTTCTGTTGAGACCCATACTGCTACTGCTTCTGTCTTGGTGCTTGATAAGGAACCGTTCCAGAGCTCTGTCGTGCTGAAAGAGATGTCGGAGTAAATGATGCGTTATAGAAAGTTTGAGATTGCTGATATGAGAAGCTATCCCTAGAATTCCTCTGTCTAGCGGGGACATGTGTACCACACACCATTTACATACCGCACTTGTGAAGGCTCATCGACGATTGTTTCTGTAGATGGTGGTTGCTGCTAACAAGGATGGGCTAAAGGCTGGTCCTCTACCCATGGTTGTGGTGGCTCTGACATCTGTTGTTCCTGAATATGATGAAATGACAAATTGAAGCAGCATATGCAATCATGGCAGTTACCCTCATCTTGGGTACCCTCTTAGAAAGCTCTGCCATTTGTCTGGGAAATTTGGATAAGTTGATGTCCAACTCATTCATACGCCTATCGATCCTCTCAACTATTGTGAGTTTGTCTGCTATGAGGCCCTTGTCAAAACGATATATTGTATCATTCATTCCCCAATTAGATTGGATCGTATTGGGGGTTTATAACTAAGTTCTACTAGTGGTTTGTGCTCTACTTTTCTCGGCTATTCTTTCGAACACTTTTCAGATAGTGTCCGCTCCTCTAGATGTATAGCTGCCTCCACAAGTACCACTAACCAAACCCTGCACCTCAGGGTGTAAACCGATATAAAAGGATTGAAACAAGATGGTAGGCTATAAATCATGACAAGGACATTTCTACAAGAGGTATTGAATCTCTCCCATGAGTCACAAAAAGCTTCAATAGGCAATTGGGAGAAACTTGTGATGCGTGAATGCATCAAGTTAGTTCTACTTAAAGGGTAGAACTTGTTCAAGAAGAGGTCCTTGAACTATACAAAGGTAGTAACAACTACCCCTATGTTCTTCATCCAATAATCAGTCTTATCCTTCAAGGCAAAAGGAAGGGCTTTGGGCCAGATGTAGTCTTGACTAACCCTAGGATGTCTAAGATTACAACAGACTAGCTCAAAGACCCTAAGGAATGCATATGGCTCTTCATGAGCATTCCCATGAAAATGTGGCAGCAAGCTTAAGAACTATGGCTTTAGTTCGTATTAAACTTCTGGCTCAGTTGGGCTTTCAACCAATTACTCATATGAAATCACCCAGGATTATATGACACATCCATCGGTGCATCTCTACCCAACAGTAACCGGCCTAAATTGAGCTCTCATTATTACTTGATTATATTCTGACTCTGCAAATCTGGCCAATACATCATGCATTGGATCTTTTTCCTCCTCTCCATTTCCATTCTGTTTCTTAGGAGGCATCTTTAATGGATTTCCGTTACCTTCATCAACAAAGGATTGGAGTGAGATGTAGAAGAAGAAAATGAAATTAAGTCGAACTCACCAAGTCAATGATCTTCCTCAGTGATTAAAGAAGGTATGTAGGAATTGGTTGGGATATAACAAACCCCAAGGATAGAATCATGATATGTTGGTTCGAAAAGAGGATTATTTTCAAACCGAGATAGTCAAGCTAAGGAAGGAGAAGGAAGGGGTTGGACCGGTGAATATGTGATATTTGGGAAGTTCAACGACAAGGTCGCAAAACCTGAGCAAATATCTGACCAATTATCCGTCTTCGAAATTCAAAAGAAGGGAATTTTTTAGCAGGCTTGAGACACAAAGGATCTAGTTCTACTGGGCACTTAAATGTGAAGAATTAATCACACAAAATTAGAACAAACCCTTACGAATTCACTAACACAACGCTGAAGGCCAAGATGATGGCCTAATTATCTGGTCAAATTTTAATTTGTAATCAAATAGAAATCTTGTCAGAGTTGTGAGCTGCTAGGAACCTAATTACAAACTGTCCCGATTCCTATGGCTAGTTGCATCCATTTTCAGCCAGTATGGAAGTAAGTTGTACCGTATAAATATGGCTACCCGTTTACTTGAGGATTGGGACTTGCACGGTGTCCTCTAAACCTTCCACTCTTCTAAGGAAATCCGGACCGTTTACTGGCAACCGTAGATCCCCACTGACAAGTGTCTAATCATTTTTATGGAACCAATAGTTCATATGAAAATTTATGGCATGGCTCTATCATAATATTGTCCCTCTCTCACTTGATAAGTACCTGCATGTAAATGAGGTCTTTGTGCACCCATAAAACAAGGTTGCTTTTATTCCAATTTTTTGGTCAACTTGCATCAATTCAGTCCTGATTTTAAGAGTTTGGTTATCGCTTGAATTTAAGTGACCACAACCATCACCTAACGTAAAATCCCTTTTCTTTTATCCTTAAGTTGGTGAATAATGAGGGAGAAAGCGAGAAAACGAAATGCAGTCAAAAATCAATGATGCATGCAGTCGTTTAGAAATACTTACAGGACTTCCCAGCACTCTCCATGTAGATGCAGAATAAAATTTATAAATCTAACCATATGATGCAATTTGAGGAACCATACCTAAGCAGTAGTTCTATTAGCAATGAAGAAATCAATTTATTTGACTAAGTAGAACGTATGCTAGGTGCATCTATGAATCTCCTAAGATTTTTGCAATTGTGAATCTTATCTGATTCATGTAGTGTGTCCTAAATTACGAAATAGATTAAGCAAAGAAATGTCCTATGATCTTTCTATTTGGCGAAATGCTTGAATCTAAAACGTCACTCAAGTTGAGAACCACTCTCGACACAACCACACACAAGAATAATAAAAGTTGTAAAGGCCTTTGTTTACATGCGCGAGATCTCAATCGAGAACCTCTATAACTGGGCAATGGAATAGAGTTCTACTAAGCTAATATTCTCTCAACTAATTATTTGTCTCGTGGCTCTCCAACAAGTTGCTCCAAGCTTCTTGCCTCTGAGTCCTTCAGAAATAGTCAGCTCCACAGGCCTATCACAAAAGAATGAAAATTTATAAGGAAATTTTAGAGAGAGAGAGTGAGATAAAGGAACTTAATTAAAACGACATCACAAGAATAATACAATTAAAAACAAACTCAAGATAATTATGCCTAAAAAGTAATAAATAAATAATTGCTCCTAAAAATAATCACAAAATGTGCCGCATCCCTAGAACGACGCCATCTGATGAAGCACTAAATGTATATATTAAGATCGATCCATTGTAGCACGAGCACATAGCATCTCATATAAAATCAAGAAGAATCTCAGTGACGAGGTTCTCCGTTTTAATTTTTATCTTGAGAAGTCCAGGGTCAAGCACTAGGACGCGAGCAATTTATTGAGTAAATTTAGAGATCAAATATTTCAGATAGCAATACTTAGGTTAATTATGTTGAGATGATGCATAAAACACAATTGTATAGATTTTTAACACATTTTTTATGCAATTAAATGCAAACAGTGGTGCACAAACAACATTAATAGGACATTCACGTTTAAATGCACAAGACAAATAACTTGGATCAATTATTAAGATACATTGCATCGATTACAAGATAGGTAACTTAGCAATAAGTGAATTCCGTCTCAAAACTTTATTCAACATTAGTTAAGAATTTCACTTGTAAGTTTTAATAAGTGTATCGAGTAATTAATTCTGTTAATGACCTAATAATATTGATTAAAAATAACAACAATAGACCATTAAAGGTTAACGAATTTAATCAGATCAAATAATCATTCAAAGTGCAATTTCAATGAAATAAAGAGATGTAAACAAGAACTTAAATCCAATAATAATTAATGCATGATTTTTAGCCCATATTAATAATCAAGCATGCCAAGAGACAAAGTATCAAACAAGCTTTGAAATAAGACCAAAATCACTTTAATTGGATTTAAGTATAAAAAGATAGTCAACAATGAATCCATGGGTCTTTTTGCAAAAAAAACATCCAAGTTTTATTACATAACAAGACAATTCGGGACTAAAATGTAAATAAAATAACCCTTAAGGGTTTTTATGCATATTAAACGTAGGTGGAAGGACTTATTTGTAAACATTGGAAATTCATGGATAAGCCTTCCAATTTTTCCAATTCATCTGAGCACTCACGTGACTCAATGCAGGTTTGGACTCAGGCCAGAGCCACACATCCACTTCTGATGCTCTAAACTAGACTCCGATACAGGCTCGACACACGAGCCTGGAGGTTGAAGCATTGCCTCGGTCTAGTGATGTGGATCAACCTGGTCCGTTGGATCTCGCCCAATTTTGGGAGATCAACAGTATCAGCTTCATGACTGTTCTTTGGCTCCTCCGTGCACGATGGTATCGGGGTTGTGCTCCGACGAAGGCTGAAATGCTCCGTCATGCTTCTCCTTGCTATCTGAAGATCCAAAAACCTTCATCGAACATCGACGATGATGTTTGATGCTCAAAGAAGGCACGAGGATGCCTGGAGAGCTCTGTCGATGAAGCTTTACCGGAGAGAAAGTGGGAGATCAGAATTATGCTTCAATCTGTGGTAAAGCCAATTATGGACCTGAAAGGTTAGTAATGAATGCACAAATGTCTGCGAGTATTTTGAAGGCTAAAATGGACGAAATGAAGGTCTATGAAAAGAAGTGGATCAATCCCTAGTGAGTTGACTTCTTCATGTAGAAGAAGCCAATGGCGTGGAGTGAACACAGAGATACAACAATGAAAAGATTAACTAGAGGATCATGCGTGAATCGTGGTTCGAAGATGGAAGTGATGGCACATTCTGACTTTAGTTTGATGAAGTAAAATAGATGTGATAAATTTGGGAATAATAGCAAAACTCACAATCGGAATTTCACATGGAATTGAAGGTTGAAGATGAATTTCTTGAAGTTGAATCTTAAGCCAAGGTACAAAGCTTGAAGCTTCGAGATCTTCGCTTGAAGTTCCTGGCTAAGGAACTAAGCTCGAACAGCCTCGAGTCAATCTTGATTTCTATCTTTGTCGTAGAAGAGTCCAGATAGCTCGAGGCAAACTCTCACAAGAGCAGATAACCGGCAAAGATAGCTGGTGGAGGGGTATTTAAAGAAGAGGTGGAGGAGGTTGCTGACTTCAGACAGTGGTTTCCACCACCGCCAGTTAGCAAGGAACCTAAGGATGATGATTATGGTGTGTTTAGCATGAAAGAGGGTGGTACAGAGAGGAAGTTTGTAGAGTTTTCGAGGGTATTTGGAGTGTATGGAGGTTGGTGAAATTGAAGGAAGTTGCAATGAACGAAGGATTTCAATGCTTGGGGGGAGAAGGCTGCAGGTTGAAGATGAACCTCAACTGTCCGATCATCAGATTAGATGGTTGGGGTTGAGGCGATTGAGTACCGTTTGATCAGAGCCAATCAAGCGTTCATGATTGAGGCACTAATAGATGGACTGGGTTTGTTATGATTAAAGAGATCAGACAGTGGAAATGAGGGTGCGGGTGGTGATACACGAGCAGGATACATGGCCAAAACAAAGTGTACCACGTGGCCTGATAAAAGAAATGAAGAAATTTCAATAAATCAAAGACAATAAAGAAAGAATTAGTTAGATGGCGAATTAGGAAAAGTGTTAAACATGAAAGTTGTAGATATCGATGAGATCTACAAGTTTTCATACAGAAATCAAGGAGATCAGAGGTCATTTGTACATAGTTAAAAATTAAATACTATTAAAAACCTTATAAAACAATTTTCTTTATTTTTCTATTTATTATTTTATGGATTTTTATTTTATTTTATGTTATTCTACTTATATACAATATTATTCTAATTTTTATTTCATTTTTATTATTGAGTAAATACATACAATATCACACCATATTAATATATAGTAATTAGTGTAAATTATATACAGCATATAAATTAGCAATTAGTTTTAACTATTATTGAATCTTGTGGTTTAACTAAAGTAAGAGAGTTAATAAAGTTGACTAATGATGATAAATATGAGGTTTATCAATAACCCACAATATGATAAAGAAATTAGCATGAAATGCGAGTTACAAATATATTATAACTCTACTAAATGTTTGTATAAGGAAAGTATGTAGAGTTGTTGAACCATAGAGAACAAAGGAGTAGGATAGTTAATTATTAATAATTATTTCCAATAATAATATTTATTTGTATATTTTCTTGTTTTACTTGTTTTTATGTGGGTTTCTAATTATATTTAATTTTTATGGATTTCTAGTTATTTTATATTTGTATGTTTTAACTAATTTAAGTTTTATATTTTCTTTTCAATTTCTAGTTTCTTTTGATGTATAAAATAAGATATATATATATATATATATGATATAGATATTATAGATATTATAAGTAATATCTAGTATATAAAGCTAATATAGTTATTTATATTTATAATTACGTCAAATTATATTTTAATTTCAGAAAATAAAATGTTTTTGTGATTTTTATATTTTTTATCTGTTTTTAGTTATTTTTAGAGAATTTTTACTTTTTTTATATATTTTTTATAATTTAAATATACACAATAGTGCACAAATTAAATATCTGAGAATGCTTAAATTTAATAAATATAAATGGTCCAAAATGAATATAAAACTATTTTTAACATATAGTATATTTCATATAGGAAATTCGTAAATAAAAAGATATATTTTTGTATTTTTAGTTAATTTTTGTGAATTTTTATAATATTTTTAGGGTTTTGAGTTTTTTAAAGTTTTATATTTTGAATTTTTTAGTGATTATTGGACATGTGTTATAATATACTATAATAGAGATATTAGGATTTTTGGAATTTTTTGAGAGGTTTTTATAATTTTATGGGCTTTTATATTTAGATGAGGAGAAAATACATCTTTTGTATTTTTTAAAAATAAGAAAATTATTTAAAATACCAAATAAAATTCAAGCATGAATAATCATGGTATGATGCACTTAACCTAATTTTCCTACAAGTTTTACTGCAATATAAATATTTAAAATGATAAATATATACAAAATGAAAATGCTACAGATACATGGACTTGTTTGTGATTTTAATAAACTAAATATGCATTTTATAATAAGTCCATAAAGTTTAGGGATACATATGAAATATCTTTAGTGCCTCACATAAGGAGGAAGGACCTATATGCAATATTACAGAGGTTCAAGGTCTTGCTTGCAATTTTACTAAAAATATTACACTTATTATTTTATTTAAAAGATTAATTAGCAAAACAAAAAGGTATGGGTATTTAATGCAAATTACCCAGGGGGTCCGCCTGCAGGGCACACACATCTCATTGGGCGGCCTTGGTCAGGCCACATATCTCCCACTTATGATGGACAACTACGGAGTGGGCATCGTTTAGCCTTTAGATCAATGACCTAAATTAGATGTGGGTCATGCCTTCCATCCGGCGGTGTTGAAGTGGGTTGGAAGAACAAGGTTGAACAAGCGCATGGGGATCCTTCGATCGCTAATTCCTCGTAGCTCCGGCGATCTCTGACCACATCGATGGTCTCCCCGGTTTCCTTTAATGTCCCTGTAGTTACTAGAGGGCTAAAAAACGTCCATTCCTCACGAAGGAGGACTGGAGCTTCGATGAAGCCTGAGCACCTGAAGGGTCCTTTGTTGCACTTGATCACACCCAGGAGGGGGTCTTTGAGTATCACACCGGCACAATATGCTTGGGGACATGAGAGAAAAGATTCCAACCCTTTTAGTGGGTGAAAATAGGTACGGATGAGATGAGCGAAATGGGCATCCGGCAAAGGGCGGAGGAAGAGACAAGATTCTTCGATTTGTGCAAAATTGAAGGTAGAAGGGGTTATTTGGATAATGGAGAAGCGAATAGGATTGAATCAGGGTGGTCAATGGGTCAAAAAAGTGATGGAACATGATAGACAGGGAGCCAGTTCCTAGTGCTCTGGTGAACTTAATTTTTTGATTTTCGTGCTAATCTAGATGAAATCAAAGCTAATAAACTAATATCTAAGCTATAAAATTAAAAACAAAATTACATATAGAAGAAAATCACCTGCATGGAGTGGCTAGGAGTAGAGGCCCGTTGGAGGTGTCTTTGACGATGGGTTGAATCAACCCTTAATCTCCTTCTCCTCACCTTGGATCATAGAGGCTCTCCTCCTATCACAAGGGATCTACTCCAAATTCAATTCTAAGGGGTTATGGATGATCAATGGGGGATTAAAAACAAAAAAGAGGAGTTGGGTTTTTATTTATACACAAGTGGAGTGGTGAGTTTGGGAGGAAGGTTGAGTTAAGAAGAGTGGTGGTTTGTGAGAAGTAGAGGCATGGTGAGAGAGAGAGATATGTGAGCTGCAGAAGGTGGTGGTCTCAAGGGAGATGGAGTTGAGAGGAAGAGTAGGAAAATGGAGAAGAAGGGAAGTTCACGTGTTCTGACATGGTCAGGATAAGTGGTGGAACAATTGACCTAGGAGTTAACAGAAGATGCGCCTGCATTGGTCCACATAGGACTAGAAGAGATAAACAAGAATAAAAAGCTTTATTAATTCTATAATAAATAGTACATGAATTTATTAATTAAAAATTAGAACATGAAAAATATTTATGATTTTTAAAATTATTTTTCTGCAGGTTTTATTTAGGGTTTTTATCAGTAGTACCCCTCTGAGATATTGCAAGTTCAGTTATGCGCCTCTCTTTTTGGGAATATCAGATGTGCCCCCAACTTCTTATTGTTCTATCACTTGTTCCCCTCCGTTACTTTGACTTTCAATAAGTTGAACTTAACCATGGTTCATCCAAACCATGGTGTAGTCAAGAGGGGCATATCTGGAAAAAAATCCCCCACCTCCCTTTCACTCTTCCTCCCTCTTCCTCACCTTCCAACCCTTTCTCCTACTCCTGCCACCACCTCCTCCAACCCCTTCTCCTCAACAGTTCACCATCAATTGCAGCATATCAACGACGAGGCCATAGATTCTTGGATGCTGCGTATAGGTTCCAAAAGTAGAGGGGGTGAAGGAGAAGAGGAACCAAAGCAGTAGGGAGGGTAGGGGGGAGATTAGGTGGGAGGGAGACATGGGGCGGAGGAGAAGGCATGAGGGCGGGGGTGAGGAGCTCATGGCAGGAGGGAGGAAGGTGGAGGAGGAGGTGCAGAGGGAGGACCTGGGGGTGGGGGGAGGACCTGGGGGCGGAGGGGGAGGTCTACGGGTGGGGACAGAAGCTTGGGGTGGAGGAGAGGAAGGCCTGAATGGGGAGGTGTCATGGAAGAGGAGAAGCAGGGGCAGAGGTGCGAGGGCAGGGGGGGGGATCTGGGGGTGGATGGGGGGCCGAGGAGAACCAAGGGAAAGTGGGAGGAGCTGGGTGAGGAGGGGTCCGAAGAGGAGTGGGGGTAGAGGGGGAGGTGCGAGGACCGATGGGAGGATCTCGTGGCAGAGCGAGATGCACGGGGGGCAAAGAAATGAGTTCGAGTGTAGAGGGGGAGGCGTAGGTGTGGGGGGAGAATCTTGGGGTAGAGGGAGGTGCTTGGGGCATGGGAGGAGGTGCAATGACAGGGTGAGGAGCTCGGGGGCGGAGGGGGAGGCGTAGGGGTGATGGGAGGGGTTGGGGATGGTCGGGAGGAGCCGGTGGAGGAGCATGAGGCTTGGAGGAGGAAGAGAAGGGGGAGGAAGAGGATGAGGATGGGGAAGGTAGAGGAGGATGAAGAAGAAGAAAGGGCTGGACATTTCAGTCCATTTTTTAAAACTAAGTCCCGTTGTATCCTCAATGTTAACGTTCGTTTGCATTGGAGATGGATGGCAATTAACCGGAGGGGCACAAGTGATAGAATGACAAGACACAATTGTATTCCCAAAAAGGAAGGAGCATAATTGAAATTGCAATATCTCAGAGGGGCACAATTGATAAAAATCATTTTATTTATTTTTACAACCTTACTTGGAAGATGTTAATATTTACATATGTGTTCATAGGTATATTTGCCTATATTTGTATATTCTTTTGTATTTTTGACACTTATTATCATATTTACATGTATTTATTTTGGGTTTAAATACATGTATTTATGCAGTATTTATTCACAATGTCAGAGTGTTAATTTGTTCAAGTTAGTTGTATTTACATGCATTTAGATAGGGTTTCAAAGATAAAATAAAAGAATAAAGGTGGATGAATGGCTATTCATGCCCCCCCCATACTTACCTTTGCTAGTACCTAACAAACACTTATTAGAAGAAAAAATAATGCAAAAGAGAAAAAAAAGAAAGTGAAAATAAAAAGTTAGAATGATAATGATTCTTAAACTTATCTTCACAAAATCAATGTTTGGAGCTCAATTAAGACTTTTCAGTTGTTAGTTTGTTTGGAAATTTATTGGAATAAGATCTTAAAGTTAGCATCCCTCAAGTTCTACAATCCTCTGTTCAGGTCGCCTCAATATCCAGGTCAAAATAAGTCTTTTCATACGCAAACTCTTATCACTATGAGTCTCACTTGTACATTGTATGTTAATGTAGCTCTTATCATCAGAAATAGCAAGAAACAGTCTCCCTCAGCGGGATAACCCTAATTTCCAACTCTAGCAACTCTTTCCTCGAGGACCAGGGTATTTCCTTATAAGTTCAAGTACTACCTGACAAGAAGACATGGTAGAGAGAATAATGGATTGTGACCAGTGTAGTCACATATTCTTTAGAGCTTGACTAGTGTAGCAAAGTCTCTAGATGGAGACATCCTCAATATCTTTGACTTTGAAACATAATGCCTTGCTTATTTAGCACATACTCTGATGGGATTTGATTTACATTGTCTTTTTGTCCGTCTATTCTTTTGGAGTCCTTAATTTTTGCATTTTTTATCGGTACTATATATAATAGGATTCACATAAAGAATTTTTCCTCTTGTGATAGTAGACTACCCAACTTTTTAAGCTTTATTGCAGCCCACAACATCCTATCTTTAGAGTCCATGCCACTAGATTGGGTTGGGGGGGCACTAGCCACCTATTGGGGCGTTGTATGTTTCCACGTGTGTGCTTCTCAAGCTAAAGAATCATGCCCTTACCACCTCGTCAGAGTTAAGCTAAGTGCAAAGTGCTTGTCCAAGTTTGGTCATTGTCGGCAAGAGTCATGCATGCACTTTGAAATACTACATAGATTAATCAAGATGACATGTTAACATAGTCTAGTGGACTCAAAGAATTAAGTCTCATTGACCTGAAAAGTCTAAATTCTAGTTCTTATAAGGTTTTTGTGAAATTTAGTGGATTAAGGTATAGACCAAGCTCCAATCTTCAGATTTTATTTAGACTAGTTCAATTGTCAAAAATATTTTGAAAAATGCTTATGTAATGTAGAAATTATTTTTGTGAAACAAGTTTTATAATTTTAAACTTTTTACGGAATTTTTAAAAAGTTTTGCAAATTTTGTGGAGTTTTGAAAATATTTTTCAAACATTTAAGGATCTATGAAATTTTGTAATTTTATGGGATTTTTTAAAGGGATTACTGGATTAAATGTATTCACATATTTGCAAGAACTTATTCATATTTAGAAGGAATTTTATAAATAATTTTTATGCAGGTACATACATGTTTTATTTGAAGAATTTTTGCAAGGATATTATTTACAATATTTTCAAAATAATTTGAAAACTTTTTTGCAAATATTTGTCAAACATTTTGAAAGCTTATTTTTCAAATAATTTTACAATGAATTATTTACATGGGTTTATTCTTTATTGTATTTTTTCATAAACCCTTACCAAATCTATTATATTAACCATATTATTGAAAATGCAAAAAGTATGAGTTATGGTTAACATACACACACACACACATATATAGGAAATATTTTCAATGAGGTGCACCTTTCCTGGGTGCATGGAAAGCCCGTCATCCTAACCATACACAATCAATCCGATGGTTGTCATTAGTAGCTCGTTATTAATATATTTTTAATGTTGAAAAAACCCATTATGGTCATTTTAACATATTCTATATTTAGAATGCAACAAATACTCCACAATTATCTCCTCTCTCCTCTCTCTCTCCCCCCATCTCTCTCGATCTCGATTGCCGCATGAGGTTCCTCTCCTCCATCTCTCTCTCTCGACGACGGCATGAGGAGAGGAGGTTGCTGCTCACCATTGATGGCATGAAAGACGGTGGATGCAACGTGCTGCTCTACGGTGGTCGGTGATGGCGTTCTCCAAAGTTGTTTTCTTGTATGTAGTAAAGGTGGCGTCGTGTTGGGGTGATGGCTATGCATGGAGGAGGTGGATCATGGAGGAGAAGGTTGAAGGATTGCGTGCATGGAGGTGTGTGGGCGGAGGAGGACATGCATGGAGGAGGTGGGTCGTGGAGGAGAAGGGCGGAGGAGGTGCGGGTAGAGAGGATGCTGGAGATGGAGGGCGTGCCCAGTTTTTTACAATCAGAGATCCTATTTTGCAATCTCGAGTATTTTTTTACAATCTTAGATCGTATTTTACAATCTCATAACATTTTTTACAAATTTCAGACTGTTTTTACATTTAATTAAATTTTGTGATATGGCAAAAACTATTTAAATGAGATAAATGTTGCCCACGCTACCTACGGCAACATATGGGAGTATATACCGAGTAGAACGAGTCATGTTGAACTCGGACTCGGGTTTATCTCAAAAATACGATTCGAATTCGAATTCAGACTCAGATAACGTTCAAGAGGGGGATTTTACAATCTCAGACCAGAAATTACAAATACCAAGACATTTCCTACATATATGAGACTGTATTTTACAAAGACATTACCAAATTTACAATTACAACAATAATTGTATTACTAACTGTGATCTTATTCTACAATGCAGGATGCAAATTTACAATATGGACTCGAATTTTACAAAGATGCTTGGCATTCTGCAGGGCGCGAAAGTACCGTACATTTTGTGAAAAACGCACATAATTGTGAGTGTGGATTTACAATCTTCATACATATTTTAGAAAATGTGCATGAATTTTTACAATAGTGTTATCAAAATTACAATTATAATAATATAACTATTACTAATTGTGATCTTATTTTACAATGCAGGATATAGTTTTACAATATCAACGGGATTTTTACAAAGAGATTTGCTATTCTGCATTGCACGAAAATGCTACCATGTCGGCGAAACTTCATTAACTAAAAGGCAACAAAAAATACCAAATAAGACACGCTAAAAATGGAAAAATACTTGGATAAAATAAATTTCAAATTCGAAATTAAATTCAAATTTAAAACAAAAATATGTGAACTAAAATGCCCTTTTGGATGAAGAACCGCTAGATCGAGATCTAACGGATCTTGTGATGGACTTTCCATGCACCCAGGAAAGGTGCACCTCATTGGAAGGGCCCTCTCTCTATATATATATATATACACACACACACACGACCTCTCCCATACTTAGCACGAACTATGTCTTAATAGTGATCACAATAAAGGAAGACATAACTCATGCTAAGTATAGAAAAGTCTATACTACAGTGACTAAAATTAAAGAATAAGAAGTCAATCGTACAATGACTGAAATAAAAGAATAAGAAGTCAACCTCACCCCATGTACTTTGGATCAACTAATCTTTAGTATAGCGGACTGTACGTAATGTAGGGAAGATCGAGGAATAGAATTTACAATGAAGTCAACCTCCCCCCATGTACTTTGGATCAACTAATCTTTAGTATAGCAGACTGTACGTAATGTAGGTAAGATCAAGGAATAGAATTTACAATGAATCAATGACTCGTCTTGTCTCCCCCCATACTAGGAATAAAATATCCCTATGTATAGAAAAGAATTATCAGCAAGTTAGAAGACAAGCGAGAGAATGATGAGGAGTAACTCAAATGCATTCATCCCCCTATACATAGGATCTAGACATCTTAAGTATAGCACATATGAATGCGATGAATGAAATATTAGAAGAATTAAAGAAACAAAAGGAAAGAATGAAAAGGATTCAATCAAGAAAAATATTTTTCTCTATATGTGTGTTTGGCACTACTGAGACTGCAAGACGATCATCTTGAAATGCCACACTGATAGAATCGATAATGAACACGAATGTATCGTGCTCTAAATACGAATTTAGCAACTGTCCGTTGACTATAAATGGCTATGCATTTTAGATGATAATCCTGATATAATGATGCTACCTTTGTCACACATATTTTTCATTAAAAACAACCATGTCCATTTGCTTTTCAACTTGTTTGAAAATAACTTCGACGTTGCATCAAACAACCAAACATTCTAAAAGGGTTCGAAAGTATTTCCTCTAATATGCTTGTCGTGCCATCTTTTAACTGCCTCCTTGTACATCAGGTTGTTGTCGTACACATAGTCTCCGAATTCCAATAATATGTTTAGATCAACCTTTCTGTTCTGGCATGCTTTCTCTAGATTCAAATTACACACATTGATTTCCCACAAGGATTTTGAATGAGTTCCACTGGCAAATGACTTGGCTTACCATATACCAAATGATAAGGAGACATTCTCAAACGAGACTTGTACATCGTACGATAAACCCATAGAACTGAGTCAAGCAACTAAGACTAGTTCTTCCTATCCGGACGAACAAGGTTTTGTATTTATCTTTATATCCTGATTTGAAATCTCAACTAAGCCATTAGTCTGAGGGTGTTAAGGAGATGCGTCACGGTGTTCAATGTTGTATTCCTTCACAAGCTTCTTTGTCTCTTTGTTGATAAAAATGGCTTCCCCCATCAGAAATAAATATCTTCGGAATCACGAACTACAAAATGAGATTGTCCTTGAGAAATCTACAGACTGTGTGATTATTGACAGATCGAACAAGGATAGCCTCTACCCAACGACTGACATAATCAACAACGAGCAGGATATACTCAAATCCCTGATTGTTAGGGAATAGGCTCATGAAGTAATTCCCCATGCATCAAAACATTTGATATCTGAATATTTTGGGGAGGCATTGTATCCTTAGAATTGTTGGTGCCTCCCATTTTCTAAAGATCAGTACAACCTTTCACATATCTTATTGCATCCTTAAAAAGAGTCAGTCACCAAATGCCACATTGAAGCACTATTGCTACACTACGCTTCCTAGAATGGTGTCCTCCAGCTTCTAATTTATGACAATGATTCACTACACTGGCATACTCCTCCTGAGGAATGCTCCTCCTCCAGATGCAATCCGCACCATCACAAAATAGGTACAGATCATCCTAGTGATTAAAATGTATCTATGATAAGAACTTGTCAACCTTCAATGTCAGCCAATCTTATGGAACCCTCTTGGAGATAGGACAGTTTACGATATTGACATACCATGGGAGTGCCATGATAGAAAGGATCTTTTCATCTAGGAAAGTCTTTGTAATAGGCAACATGGCCTGATTAGGAGTAACCACATCTGAAATTTTGGAAAGGGGATCTGCCACCATATTTTTTATTCCAGGTTTATCTCGAATTTCAAAATCAAACTCCTAGACTAGAAGGATCCAACGTATGAGATGAAGTTTAGCATCCTTCTTATCATATAAGTATCTGATGGTAAAATGGTCCATGTAAACCATAACCTTGGATCCAAGCAAATGTGATATGAACTTTTCCTGTGTAAATGCAACTGCGAGAAGCTCTTTATTTGCTATTGTGTAATTTGTCTAGGCCTTGTCTAGTGTTCTGCTAGCATAATGTGTTGAAAATGTCAATCCATCTCGTTTCTGCCCTGAATGACCCGAATAGCGAAATCTGATGCATTCGTCAGGATCTCAAATGGAAGTGACCAATCTGACAGCTATAGGATAGGAGATGTAGTAGCTAAATGTTTTAGATGGTTGAAGGCTTGGAGAATCTTATCATCTGCAATAAAACTAGTCTCCTTGTTGAGAAGCTCAATCAAAGGTCGGGCGATTTTGCGAAGTACTTAATGTAGCATCTGTAAAATCCCACATGCCCCAGAAAAGACTTGACTTGCTTGAATGATGCGGGTGGCTCAAGTTTAGCAATTACATCTACCTTTGCTGGGTTGACCGCCATGCCTCGCTTGGAGATGACATGGTCCAATACAATACCTTCAGTCACCATGAAGTGACTCTTCTCCCATAAGAGAACCAAATTGACTTCACAACATTGCTTAACTAATTAGTCCAAATAAGCAAGACATGTATCAAAGCTATCACTGTAGACCAAGAAATCATCCATGAAAACCTCAAAGAAACTACTAACCATGCCTGTGAAAACTGCCCGCATACACCTTTGGAATGTAGCGGGGGTGTTGCACAATCCAAAGGACATCTGAAGAAATGCTTAAGTCCTAAACGGACATGTAAAAGTAGCATTCTCTTGGTCTTCAGGAGTGATGACAACCTGATTGTATCCGAAGTACCCATCCATGAGGTGGATTATTCTTTAGCTACAGTCTTTCAATAATATCATTAATGAAGGGTAGCAAAAAGTGATCTTTCTTGGTAACTGAGTTCAAACGTTTGTAATATACATATGTGCCTAGAAGTAGGTACTCTAGTTGGAATCTCCTCTCCCTTATCATTCGTTACAATTACAATTTTGGATTTCTTCAGAACCACGTGTAACAAACTTACCCATTTTGAATCGAAGATGGGATAAATAAATCCAACGTCACATTATTTTCTTATTTCTTTCATAACAAACTCTAGGAGGTTAGGTTTCAGTCGACATTAGAATTTACAGGATGACTTGTTGTCTTATTCCAGATAGATGTGATGCAAGCATAGTGAAGGGTTAATCCCATGGAGATCTATAATTTTTCATCCTATTGCCTTGTGGTTTCTTTCTAGAACCTCAAGCATATGAGATTCTTGATCTTTTTTCAGAGAAGAATTGATGATGATGCGGAACATGTTTGGCTCACCCACGAGGAAGGCATATTTTAAGTTCGACGACTATGGTTTGAGCTCTGGTAGGGTCCAAATCAGTTATGTAGTAACCTCTACAACTGCTCTGGTTATCGATGTCTGATTTGTCAATGGTATATTTTCAACCATGGTAACTTTCGACTCAGAATATATTATCTCACACAGATTTGTAATGAACTCTTCATGCTCTAAGGGGGATGGATGATCATCAAGTAATTCAATTATCCCATCAACAAACAATTCATCATCAATGATAGGGGAAAACTCGACTATACTTTCCTGGCCCTCCTCTAAGAAGAGGAATTCCTGGGTCTCAAAACCATCTAAGAATAAAGTTGTCTCTCTCATCTCTGCAAGAAAATAACAGTCTTCCGCTTCATGTATCACCACTTTCCCTCATCTGATGCAGACTCTGTTGGCTTTGATTCTGGAACCGTCTCTATCATGTCATTATCACTACTTGAGTGAATGGTAATATGTCCAATACCATAATCGACTACTGCTACAGTTGTTCGAAGTAATGATAATCAAAGTATGATCATGGTATGTAGCAATGGAGTTGAGGTGTCCATGTCTAGGACAATGACATCCACTAGAAACTGCATTTCTTGTACAGCCCCTAGGTCGCTTGATTGGTCGATCTGCAAGCTATAGGATCATTCTGGTGACTTGAGCGACCCTAACCCATATTATTTAAGTAGCGATGAAGGCAACAAATTGATAAAGGACCTATTATCCAAAAGTGTGTGGTCAAATTCTTGGTTGAAAATCACGCATCTGATGAGAGGTGCTCCCTTGTCTTTCTTTTTGCTCAAGAGATTTCTAATGACATTCATAGTGGCCATGGTTAAAATACGCTTTTCAGCTCTCTTGCGTCTGCTCTTACATGGTTGACACTTTGACTTACATGAATCTTTCAATCATTTCTTCACATTAGGCATGTACTCCACGGCTTTCAACAAAGGCATTTTAAGCATAATATTTTGCAATATTTCCAGAGAAGAGGAATCAGACAATGCTATTTTGAAATTTCTATTTTTTTGGCATTTTTGTTGCATCAATAAAAAGAAAATTTACAAAATCAAAAGAATTGCTCTTATTTACATGTGAATCAACTTGTACATTTGAATGACTAGAAGGGATACATTTGTTTAAAAAAGGAGTAGGGAAACTAAAAGATGAAAATATGGCATCATCGACTGGTGATAACATGGATTCGACTTGTGGTTAATAAATGTCGTCGATGTAGAAAACCGCAAAGAGAGGTTCGATTTATCAAACAAAGATCAATATAATAGGGGAGAGAGAATGAAGTAAAGAAGTGGCTTCTCTGTTCTGTTTTATCTTAAACTAATTATTTATCCAGGTAAGTTTCCTTAGGTTAAACACAAGGAGGTAGAATAGCGGTACTCAGGTTTTTGAGAGAAAAATGTATTTTCGTGATTTTTATCTCTTCTTGAAAAGGAGAGAAAAGTCTGACAAATCTATTTATCGATTTTTTTATTTTGAAAATTTTATTTGATTTTATTTTCCAATTTTTATTTAATTTTCAAAATGATATTTTTTAAAACAAATTTATCTACAATATAGTAGGTGAAAAATATAGTAGATAGGTAGTACTATATAGTAGATAAGAAAGCGAGCGACAAGCTTGAAAAGGAAACTCAAACAAAACACAATATAGTGGCGAAGACACAAAATCAAAGAACAACGATTAAGAAAGGAAAATACACGAAAAATACCAAGAAACCTCTCTAGACTAGTAGGGTAACTAACCTAAAAAAATCGTCGAAAAATAAGGTCAAAAGTGTTCAAAATTCACTATGGATACAGGGGCACAAATGTCAAAAAATAAAAGAAAATAGTTCGCATTTTGGTCCCTGACAGGGACTAAAATGAAAAGAAAACAAATTTTATTACATTTAGGTCCCTGTGTAGGGAACATAAATGTAATATATGGAAACTCTAGAGAGCGACTTAAATATCTGGAACTTCGTTGGGTCTAATGTGCAAAATTTCCACTGTTTCGAGCTTAACAATTAGGATTAGATGAGCATGCTTGATCGTGGTTGTTCAAGGTCACCATGTGTTGCAAGGTTGTACCTCGAATTCATCTAGTGATTCTTCCCCAATCTAGCAGGCAGCGACGGTGCCTCTGCGACTCTAGTCATTCTACGGCGATAGGCTGGCGTAGTTGCACTCCAGTAGGGCCAAAAGGGAGCTTCTCCCCTTCGAGCTCCCCTACGACAAGAAGGAAGCATGGAGAAGGCGGTGGTGCTGACGGAGAACCTAGGGTTTAGAACCCTACCTATTGGCTGCTAAGTTGAGGATGGCCCACACTTCGTCGATGCACCAGACATGATTGAAATGGAAATTGTGACTCCATATGTTCTTGTGGACCTGTTGAGAAGAATGATGCTATATTCACTATGGAATTGGCCCAAGGATTAAAGGTTCTTTGCATTTCATAAAAGATTCCAGGCAAGTGAGTTGGAAACAAAATTGGATTGATTCGAGCATGCTTTAATAATGGATTTAAGTAACAAACTAAAGATGGTAATTAACTCTATCTAATGGTGAGATTAACAAGTCTAATTGGACACCAATTACGATGAAATTTAGAGAAGGAAACGGACACAGTTCTGGGAGATGAGGCATAATACCTCAGGTGATAGCTCGATGATCGATCTTTGTCGGAGCTCGATGCATGGGGCGATGTGATGCAAGGCTGGTGGAAGCCTTGGAACTCCCCTCTGAAGAACCCTTCTCCACGCAGGTCAAGCATGAGGAGCTGCCACCTCCTTGGTTGGCCAGAATCGGGGGAGAAGATGGGATCTCAGTCATTTAATCTTGGAAGTGGAAAAGTTAGTTGGTTTGAGCCAACTTTGGATCATTATATAGGAGAATGAAAGGATGTTGGAGATGAAATCGAGGGCTGGCATGGAAGGTTGATGTTAGGAGAGTAGAATTGATGGTTAGGATGGGCTTTAGGATGAAAGGTGGAGCGGGTAATATTAGTTGAATTCAGCAGGTTAGAGCAATCTCCAACTGTATGTTCTTGAGGAAGATGAACCGCACGCTAACATGTGTCAGCACCTAGTTGGCCAGATGGTGTAAATGTATTATAAATTAGGGATTAAATATAAAATGATGTTATTTTAATTAGGAATAAAAATGAAAAATATAAATAATTAATTTATCTAAATGATGGATTAATTAGTTTTTAGAAATAATAAATAATTTATGAAATATAAATATAATATTAATAAATAGGTATAAATAATACTTGATAAATATGTAATTTATTTGTAATTTAATAAATTAATAAATAATACCATATTTTTATATTTTCTTAATTATTAGAATAATAAATAGAGTATGTGTGAATTTTTATAGATTTTAATAAATTAATTTAATATATTAATAAACATGGGTATAAGTTATACAGTTCACTTTTATCAATAAAATAGGATTTTTTATTTATTTAAAATAATAAATCATGTCACAAAATTATGAATTAAGTCATGGTTATAAAATAAGATCATGAAAGTAATTAAAATTTATAAAATCATTAAAACTATGAGTATGTGCTCTAGATAAAATAACTACCCCAGAAACCCAGTTCTTTATAGGTCCCAAAACCAACTTTTTGCAAACAAACTTTGATTTTAGTGAAATCACCTTCATTAATTAGAGAATATTATTTTATGAACTTTAAAGGTAAGTAGAGTGAAATTGGTGTTTGTATGAGAATGTTATGATGTTTAGAAGTTGAGAATTTGACAATTTAAAAGTTGTATTTCTTAGCATATGCACAAGATAATATTTTATATTATTTTTATAGTTTCTACATATTTTTAAAATTTATTAGAAAAAGAGTTTGGTGAAAAATATATTCATATGAATTAATCAAAAATCAATGAAGATTTGGAAAATATTTGATAAATAGTGAATAGTGTATAAAGTGAATAATTAATCATTTTTTTATTGTTTTCTTTCCTCATCTCCCCCTACATATTTGTTTGTCAATCAATCCATGGTGGCTTGGTCTTGGGGGTTAGGTTATAAATATATCTTTCAACTATATTTATATTTTATAAGTCATAATGTACATGTATACATATCTATAATCTGCCTTCTTTTTATTTTCTTTATTTTTATTTTTTATTTATTTACATGATTTGATGCATAAAAGTGCATTTTTATTCAAGATTATGGTTTTGATAAAAGATGGAAATTAATGAATGTTTACCTGTATTTGTTAATGATTTTAAGATAAAATGCAGACAACATGTTAATGAATCATGGATTCATCAACCCCCTATACTTAAACTTTGCTAGTCCCTTAGTAAACACTTATTTGAAAAATAAGGGAAAAAGAAAGAATGTTAGAACGAATTTGTTTTCACAAACCAATTCACGAGAACAGACAATGGACAGAGCTTGGTCGGGCCTAAACCAAGCATTTTGTCGGAACCTTAACTAGGATTAGGAATTTAATTTGAACAGTCCTCAAGTTCCACAAATCCTTATTTAGGTTTACCTCAACAGTCAGCTCAGATCCACTTATTCATATCGCTAACTCTAACAACCTCGAATTCAATCTGTACTATGTGTGAATTGTGTTAGCTCTTCCTGCTTAAGCGAAGAAACCACCCATCTTAATAATACACTCCCACTGAGCCCTCATATAGCTACTCTTTCCTTGAGGAGGGGGGTATTTCCTTCCAAGGTCTAGTCGTGTTGTGTCCACGATCAAATATAGAGAGAAATTAGAAGAATAAGAGAACTGTAGTACGACCATTGTAGACGCAACTCCTTGTGAAATCCATCAAATGTAGCTAAGTCTCCACTAAGATGTGCAGGCTTTTAGGTGGAAGCTTGGACCATTGTGGTCATATTTGTATTTGGTGGCTTATTCTTTGAGTTGGCTTTGTAATGTTTCTTGCATTGCATCAATCTTTTTGTGCTCGGCTGATATAGCATCTTTTCGTTGCATCCATTTTTTAAGGTCTTGGAAAAATTATGCCAGCAGATCCTTCCCTCATTCAAAGCATTATTTCAACCCCAATCTCCCTCTTCTTTAGACATCCACACCAGACAAGGACGAAAATGCAAAACTAAAATGAACCGCCCTTCGCAACACCATGCAAGTCGATCTAAGTGCAAAGTCCATATGACCAAAATTGGTTCACAGATGAAGAGTTAAGCGGATGACACAAAGTGTTCTACTAAGGCACATTTAAGTTGACTTCCCAAACATGGTCTCAGGGAACCCAAAGATTTAAGTCAAAGACCTGAAGAGTCAAAATTCCAGTTCCTAACTAGGCCCCTTACAATGAAAGTTAAAGGCCATAATCAAGCTCCATCCTTTAGATTGTTCCCAATCTTTAGTTCTAGAAATCAAATATATTCTGAAAAACGCTAATGCAAATGCAACCATGTTTTTGTGAAGTATATTTTCTGAATTTTACTTATTTTTATGGATTTTAAGGATTTTGTAATTTTTTATGAATTTTAGGACTTTGCTTTTTTTTGGATTTTTCAATTTTTATAAACAAGTTTATGTACAAGAATTTAGTAAAAAAATTACCCATATTTTATTTGGATTAAATAACTTATATATTTTACAGATTTTTATACAAAGAATTTTATAAGGATTAAATGAATTTTGCACATATTTTAATAGATAGGATTTTAAATAAGTATTATACATATTTTAATTAAGAATTTGAGATAATAATTTTAGAAATATTCTACTTATTTTCAAGGATTTAATAAATAATAAAAAAATATATGGATTTTAAATTAACCCTCACCTACTTTTTATGGATTTTATAGATAAAAAATACATAAAAGTACGAGTTATGGACGCAAGTATATATACAATATATACGGACCCCCTATACTTAGCTTGTGCTATGTCAACGTCAAAAGAGAAAAATGAGGACCTAATTCATGCTAAGTAAAAGTTAGTGAAAAAGAATAAAGGAACTGAAGTCGGTCGACCCCCCTATACTTACGATCAGGTCATCAAAAGTATAGTGGAAGACAAATGAGGTGACTGAGGAAAAGGAATATAGAAATGAAGGAACAAAAGACAAGAAAATGAAATCAACGAAATCACTCGGTCCTCCCCTATACCTCGGATAAGGCATCCTAAGTATAGAAAAGAACGTGTCCAAAAGTTAGGGACCAGTGATTAGTGTAAAAGAAAGGAAAACAAAAGAATAGTAAGAAGAACAAAATCGAAATACGCAAATCAATGGGCAATTGGTCCCCCATATAGTTTGTATTTGGTATCCTAAGCATATAAGACGAGCAAAAACTGGGGACGATTGTGGACTACGAAGAATATACAGGTGGTGTTCTCTAGAAAACCGAAAGGTTTACAGGTCTCTAGATAGGATGAAATAAAGTGGAAGAGTAGTCATGTATCCTGTACAGAGTAGATCATCTCAACATGGGTCGTATTGAATCATATGTTGTGCAGGTGCGTACCGATCCCTTGCTGAACAAGTAGAGTCACCTCTGTAAGTGAACTCTGTATGTGGTATAGATCTCTCTACTAAAATACGCGTCTCTAGAGTCAAACTACAGAAGGTGTCTATATGTGTAACCATCACACCATCTGTCTCTCTACATTGAATAGACTGTATGATCTGTGAAATATAATCAATTGTCTTTCGTGCTAGAATATGTGTACTCTCAATCTGTGACACTGAGATGTCTATTTCAACTAACTGCTCATTTGGATCCAATGTGAACTATGTATCTACATGTGAACAATAATATGAAGAACTAGGTACCATGTGATCTACCCCATCCTCGTGTTATCGTGGGTATCAAAATAAACGCTCACAAGATCAAGAGACTGTGTCTCCTCTATGTGTTGGCCATCCTCTACAAGATTGGTGTCCTCTGAAGTAAATGACAATTCTAATGGGACTGCTACATCCTCTCGCCATCTCAATGTGTATCTCTCCACTGTCTGTGCGAAATGATACTCTCCCAACATAATAATCAAAGAGTTCTCTCAATGTCTACAAGAAGGGTCACCCGAGAATGATTGGAGCAAGGTGTAACTACGTAAGGCACACCATATATCACAGATCGATCATAAAAGTGAAGTATCGCTCGTGATTTATAAAGAGGACCTAGCTTGAGCTTATCAAGAAAAGAAGATGGAAGTAAATTAATTGAGGAACCGTTATCTAGGAGAGTACGATGGAATGCAGCATCTGCAATCTGGCATGTGACATAGTGAGCTCCAGAATCTCTCTTCTTCTTAGGTACCCTATTCTGAATAGCACATGAAGTTGCCTTGGTCAATACATGTTTCTCAACTCGTGATCTCTTCTTCATACGTGTTATGCATTTGTTCCTCAACTGATTCTTGAGCGTAGGAAAATGATCCAAGGCATCGTGAAGTGGAATCTTCAGAAAAATGTGATCTTTCAATAAGCGATCAATTTTTGGAGTGATAACAATATTCTTTATTTCCTTTTCTATACAAAGCATCGGGAAAAGGAATAATATCAGGAACAATAAAATTCTTTTTATTTTCATCTAAAGTGGAATCAGCATGTACATCGAGAGTATCAGAAGTATGCACACAACTCTCTAAAGTCGGGGAGGAAAAATCTGCATTGGGAGTGCCTTCATGGTGTGGCGTGGTATCATCGTCTGACTCGCCTATGTCCATGTCTATTGTCTCGACATCGCTCCCCTCTCTCTGATCATCAAGCTGGACATCACGTTTGTCCTCATCATCATGGTCGTCCTCCTCCTCAACATTAGTATGTGTATCATCATGGATTGGCTCTCGCTCCACATCATGTGCCCTCTCCTCTCGATCAGCTGCTTGTGGTGATCTACCGCTCCTGAGACGAATGAAGTTAGATAAAAAAAATCAGGAAAAGAGATCATACCTGTAGTAATGTATACCTGATCTATGTGCCTCCTCTTGTTGTTCAGGTTCATCTAAGGCTGGGCTGGGAGAGTGGTCTTGGGCGCGGTTAACTCATCCATACGATGGTTAACCCACTCCGTCTCTATCATGTGTGTTTTCTGGAGCATGCTCAACATGTCCATGATCTGGTTCAGGGCTAGGGCCTCTGAAGACATCTCAGACTCAGTGTGGTGACCCTGACTATGTACTCTCTCCTGCCTAGGAGTGTGATGATGTGGTGTGTAAGGCTGAGGAGATCTCTGTGGTGTGAAAGAAGACTTTTGTTGTTGTTGGTTATGATGTGGCTGTGAATGTGTAACAGGATACTAAAAAGAATGTGGTCTCTGATATGCATGCTGGCAATATTGCTGTTGCATGTAGTGTTGGCGGTGATGGAAATGTGGATGACCATGCAGTGCATGACTATACTATTCCTGCTATTGGTGTATGCTATGAGGAGTAAAGTGTGGTGAAGGCTGAACATGAGCATACCATATTTCGTTGATCTCAAGAGTGGCATGAGAATCGACATCTCCAGGGATGGTCATTTGGCTCGAATCTGCATTGGACGGATCCTCGTGCCAATAAATCCGCAGGGTCTCAGAAGGCTGAACCAGCTCACTCTGAACAAATTGTATCTCACGGGTGGGAGGAGCGGGTAAGGATCTATGAACAAGCTGAGAAGTGGAAGAAGGATGGGACTGCTGGTACTGAAGCTACAACTCAGTCACCTTCTTCGTCGGATCGCTCAACTGTTGAGGAAGTGATGAGAGTTTCTCCAACTCTTGCAACAACTGTAAATCCTGAACTTGCTTCTGAATCAAATCGACCATTGTAAGCCTCTCACTAATGAACCCCATGTCGGATCGTGACTTAGAATCTGAAACATGTGCCACCTTCTGATGCTCTCTCTGGTGTGGTGGTTGTGGGCCCTTCTGGAATGCCTGAATGGAATCAATGACGTGTGAATTCTTCGCCATCCCCTCAAAGATGGACCAAACAGACTCGACATCCCTATTCAGATAACTGTTGCTACATGCGGCACTCACTAGGCCCTGAACATCCGGTTGGAGTCCTCCAAAGTAATTCTACATAAGCATCTTCAAAGGTATCTCATGATGTGGGCATCTCTCTGTCAAATACTTGAATCGATCCCATGTCTCATAGAATGATTCATGCGACAGCTATGTAAAATTGGAGATCTGACTCCTCATCATGTTCGCTCATCATAGATGAAAATACTTATGCAGGAATGTGGACTTAAGATAATTCAATGTAGAAATCTCTCTCCCAAAATGACTCAACCAGTAGAGTGCCTTACATGCTAAGGTGAAGGAGAAGTCCTTGAGGCGAACAACCTCCTGCGTAACTCCTGGATAACTAGTCGTACCACAAGTCATCTCGAACTATTGTAGAAAGGTAACCGGCTCCTCTGTAGTGTTCCCATAATACTTGGAAAGCAAAGAAATAAAGTACGGTCTCAACTCGTATGACCCTTGATTCGGTGGTAGCCGAATCCAATGGTGTAACGTCCTAGCTCCTAGGTCATACTCATCTCTCAAAGTATTGGGAAGAATGACAAGTGGTGCTGGGTTCCTGACTATTGCTTTTAGTGTAGTGATCTCAGATCTCATCTCATCTTGGAATCTACACTGATCTCTGATCTGTAAACTCATCTGTTGCAGTGTGTCAAGAATCCCCATAGTAATATATGATGCTGGATTGGGTCTCTCATCTATACGTCTCTCCTCAGTCAGCCTCTCCTCATCGGCTCTTTCCTCAACTAGTCTTGTCCCTCTAGCCATGATCTTTGAATCATCTAGGAAGGAAAAAGTCTAATAAGAACTCAGTCAAAAAGGTGTAGGAGAAATAGATGAAAACTTGAGGCATGCGTCTGCCTCAACAAAAGGGCTGGGAGGAGAGGGAGTCTAGGTCTGACATTCCACGTGACTGGATGGGATCAACTCGAGAAGAGGGTCATCCCGAGTCTGTGAAGATATACGTCGGATGGTGGATCATCGAAAGCTCACAGAGTCTGAGCGCAAAATCTTCCGAGTTGTCATCTTCGATGTAAAAAGGAATACGGGAGAGAGAAAGAAGTCAAGTCAAAAATACAAGTGTGAAGGTGTATGAAGCGCGGTACAATGCACATCTTACATACAAACACAATGCAACCCTACGTTCACCAACTTCACATAATGATGACCATAAAAGTTCAGTCTTTTATCTTTTCAATTTTGAAGTTAGGTGACAAAGTAGTTATTATATCAAGCTTACAGGTGTAGTCTCCTCAGGTAATTCGTGTTTAAGCCAGCGATGCACACCAACCTAAACAAGACTACTTCTACTAATGTTTTAAGCAAGTGCTTGCAGCAAGTAACAGGACACGAGAGTGACTCCAAGCTCTTAGGGAACAAATCCAGGGGTTTTGGGCTCTATTCCTTAAGTGTACGTGCCTCGCTCATGCTGGAGAATGCATACAAATAATGAGGGGATTGCTATCCCAATACAATTTTTGAGTCCATAATTTTTTATTTTCCGTCAAGTTTTGCTTACTTTTTTTATTTTTAGAATTTTCACTTTCTTTGGATATTTTCAACAATATCTAACAGAAGGTCAGTTCTTTTATATTTTTCAAAATATGTCTCACGAAGGGAGAATTATGGAATACGACGGAAAATAATGATGCATGTAGAGATAGAGATCATACATGACACCAGTAGTCTACATGCAAGTGATCCACGTAAAAGTTTAAATCATAGGCTAGTGCATTCAAAAAGTGATAAAAACTGTATCCTAAAGTAGCATCTCTAGCGTAAGAATAAATTAATTCTCAAATCAGTGAATTATTCTTAAGTGTGGATGAGGGATAGAGATTTTACTTTAAGCATCTAGTCAATCAAGCATGCAACCCTAGGCTCCACAAAATCATGTGAAACAAAGAAAAATAGGTAAAAACCAAAAACCTGTAGTGAGGTCCCCCAAGTACACCAGAACCTGGAGAGACAGACCCCGCAAAAATTCTAAAGTCGGGTCTACAAATCAGGATGTCCTTAGTGGACCCCTTTCTACAAAAGTCAAAATGGGCAAATGCCCTTCCTCTCTCACAAAATACAAAAAAATGTACGTAAAAAATTCTGCTAACTTTGCACTACTCCTCTGCAACCGACGCGTAGAGAAAGAGTCGATCTCTGCACTCTCAACTAGTTCAGCTTCCTAAGAAGCTGACTGATCCTGCAGGCCTTGCAAAACTCACTAGCAAACATACACAAAAATCGTAAAATAAAGAAATCAAGAAAACTGATGAAAAATCAAAGAAAAATCGATAAAAGCTATAAAAAGCTGTAAAAATCGTAAAACAACTAAAAAGAAAACCGAAGAAACTAAAAAAAAGACGTAAGAGTCAAGAAGAAAGAAAAATCACAAAATATAGATACAAAAACCAAAATATGGCTAACGACTCCCCAACAACGTGCCATTTTGATAATGCGGATCCGAATTACAGTTAATAAATGTCGTCGGTGTAGAAAATCGCAAAGAGAGATTTGGTTTATCAAATAAAGATCAATAAAAGGAGAGAGAGAGTGAAGTAAAGAAGCGGCTTCTCTCTCCTATTTTATCTTAAACTAATTATTTATCAAGGTAAGTTTCCCTAGGTCGAACACAAGGAGGCAGAATAGCGATACTCAGCTTTTTTGAGAGAAAAAGGTATTTCTGTGATTTTTATCTCTTCTTGAAAAAGGCGAGAAAAGTCGGACAAATCTTTTTATCGGTTTTTATTTTGAAATTTTTCTTTGATTTTATTTTCCAATTTTTATTTAACTTTCAAAATGATATTTATCAAAACAAATTTATCTATAATATAGTGGGTGAAATATATAGTAGATAGGTGGTACTATATAGTATATAAAACAATCGAGCGATGAGCTCAAAAAGGAAACTCAAACAAAACACAAAATGGCTGCAAAGACAAAAAAATCAAAACACAACGATTAAGTGAAGAGAATACATGAAAAATACGAAGAAACCTTGTTAGAGTAGTTGGCTAATTACCCTAAAAGAATTGTCGAAAAATAATTTCTACAAAGTGTTCAAAATTCACTATGGATACAGGGGCATAGATGTAAAAAAAATAAAAGAAAATAGTTCACAGTTTGCTCCCTGGTAGGGATTGAAATGAAAAGGAAACAAATGTTGTTATAGTTAGTTCCCTACCGGGGACCTAAATGTAATATCTGGAAACTCTAGAATGCGACTGAAATATATGGAACTTTGCTGGGTCTAATGTGAAAAATTTCCACCGTTTCGAGTTAACGACCAGGATTAGATGAGCGCCTTTGATCGTGGACATTAAAGGTCATCACATGTCGGAAGGCAGTACCTCAAGCTCATTCAGTGGTTCTTCCCCAACCAAGTAGGCGACGACGGTGCCTCTTCGACTCCAGTCAGTCTTTGGTGACAGGCCGACGTAGCTGCACTCCAGTAGGGCCAGAAGGGGGCTCCTTCCCCTTTTGAGCTCATCTACGGTGAGAAGGAAGCGCGGAGAAGGTAGTGGTGCTGACGGAGAACCTAGGGTTTAGAACCCTAGTTGTTGGCTGCTAAGTTGATGTTGTTCGACGCTTCGACGATGCTCCAGATGTGATTAAAATGGATATTATGACTCCAGATCTTCTTGTGGACCTACAATTGAGAATAATGATGCTCGGTTCACTGTGGAATCAACCCAAGGATTAAATGTTCTTTGAAGTTCATAATATCTTCCAAGCAAGTGAGTTGGAAACAAAATTGGGTTCATTCGAGCGTGCTTTGACAATGGATTTGAGTAACAAACTAAAGATTGTAATTAATTCTATCTAATGGAAGATTAACAAGTCTAATTGGACATAAATTACAATAAAATTTAGAGAAGGAAATGGACGCAAATCTGGGAGATGAGGTATAATACCTTAGGTGATAGCTCGACGGTCGATCTTTGCTAGAGCTCGACGCATACAGCGATGTGATGCAAGGCTGGCGGAGGGCTTGGAACTCCCCTCCAAAGAACCCACCTCCACGCGGGTCAACCACGAGGAGATGTCACCTCCTTGGTTGGCTAGAATCGGGGGAGAAGATAGGATCTCGGTCAGTTAATCTTGGAAGTGGGTAAGTTAGTTGGTTTGAGTCAACTTTGGATCATTATATAGGAGAATTGAAGGATGTTGGAGATGAAATCGAGGGCTAGCATTGAAGGTGGATGTTAGGAGGGTAGAATGGATGGTTATGATTGGCCTTAGGATGAAAGGTGGAGCGGGTAAAATTAGTTGAATTCAGCCGGTTGGAACAATTTCCAATTGTATGTTCTTGAGGAAGATGAACCACGTGCTGACACGTATCAACACCTGGTTGGCCAGATGGTGTAAATGTATTATAAACGAGGGATTAAATAATAAATGATATTATTTTAATTAGAAATAAAGATATATGTAATATTAATAAATAGGTATAAATAATACTTGATAAATACGTATTTGATTTTTAATTTAATAAATTAATAAATAATACACTATTTTTATATTTTCCTAATTAATATAATAATAAGAAAGGATGTGTGATTTTTTTGTTGATTTTAATAAATTCATTTGCATATATTAATAAATGCAGGTATAAGTTACACATTTCAATTTTTCTATAAAATAGGATTTTTTATTAATTTAAAATAATAAATAAAGTTAGAAAATTCTGAAATAAATCGTGGTTAAAATACAAGATCATGAAAGTAATTAAAAATTATAAAATCATTAAAACGGTAATAACGTGCTCTAGATAAAATAAATAGCCCAGAAATCCAGTTGCGATTAGGTCCCAAAACCGACTTTTTGCAAACGGACACTGATTTTAGGGATATCACCTTCATTAATTAGAGAATATTATTTTATGAACTATAAAGGTGATAGAGTGAAATTGGAGTTCGTATGAGAAAGTTATGATGTTCGGAAGTTGAGAATTTGGCAATTTAAAAGTTAGATTTCTTGGCATATATACAAGATAAAATTTTTAACTTATTTTTATATTTTATGTCTTTTTTTAGAAATAATGAAGAAAAGAATTTGGCGAAAAATATGTTCATATGAATTAATTAAAAATAAATGAAGATTTAGTAAATATTTGATAAATAGCGAAGAATGTATAGAGTGAATAATTAATTATTTTTTATTGTTTCTTTCCTTATCTCCCCCTACTTATTTGTTTGTAGACCAATCCATGCTAACCTGATCTCTAGAGTTAGGTTATAAATATATCTTCTAGTTATATATGTGTATATATATATTATAAGTCATATTGTACGTATATACATATATACAATCTGCCTTCTTTTTGCTTTCTTTATTTTTATTCTTTTATTTATTTAAGTGCATTTTGATTCATGATTATGGTTTTGGTAAAAGATGGAAATTAATGAATATTTACATATATTTATTAAGGATTTTAAGACAAATGCAGACAAAATGTTAATGAATCATGGATTCATCAACTGGTACGAGATCCGTTGCATATGTTGACTTCTCCTTGATTATCTTAGCGAGGCCTTTGCTGTTATTTTATTTTTTTTTGTTTTCTTCATTTTTTTGTATTTTCTAGTGGCCTGTTGTAGCTCCTTCTTCTTCTTCTCCAGAACTTGGTGCGGGAACAGTTGATGAAGATTATCCCTATGAAGACTTTTTATTTCCATGCACGGTTGTAGATGGCTGTGAAGTCCTAGCACTCCTTAGAGTAACAACATTAGATAACATAAATGATCCATTCTCACCTCACTTAGGACCCGATGGGACACTACTTTCTACATGCTTCTTATGGTGGAAATTATTTAGGTTTGTTTCGACCAATATTTGAATGATAGTTTTCACAATGGTTAGATCATCAAGATTCAAGCTCATCTCGCTCAAGCTCTTCATCAATTGTGTCAGGCAATCAAGAGTTGGATTCATTGGTGCGGTCTCGATCTGGTAGTAGTACTGAGAATACGACAGGTGGTTTGGAAAAGAATAATGAGGGAATTGTTGATAATGTTGAGGAGGAGGGAGCTGGTTGTGTAATGAGCAATCGGCTGATGATGATATGACTATTGTTTGCGATAAGACGACTGCTAATAATTTTGTCTCCATGCATGTGCTTGTGGAGAATTGGTTTTGAAGTAGGTTTTGCAAGAAATTCCTTCCACCTTGATATTGGTAGATTGGGCGTGTAGCCAATATTTGACCTTGAGGAGTCTACTAGGACGGGTCAAATGATGTTCGTTTCTCCATACGCCATTCATCTCCTGAATTTAGGGTGGAGGTGGAAAGAATGGATTGACAGGGGGGCTCGAGATGGTAGAAAACCATATGTATCTGGTGTTGTGGTGACTGTGGTGCCAAACCTGCTACTTGCACGTAATATATGTGCTGAACAGACTGTGGATGCCCTTGACACTGTAGTTGTGATGGTTCCTTTGTCTCGACTTATGTCTTAGCTGATGCACTCATAGACTGACAAGAATCGATGGTGTTTACAATGATCTCTAGCTGCTTAATTGTCTAGTTGAGCCTATCCAGACTCTTGGTCGTCTGTTCAATCACAATGAGCTTCTCTAAGTCATGTGATCACTTCTTGATTATATAGACCTTGGACATGTGGTTCTCGATTATGCTAAGGTTGGAACTCCCACACCCATCCTCTTCATACTGAGATGATGCCATATATACAAATGTGTGAAGGATCTGTGGTTTCTTTTGAAATGCACGATATGAAGATAATGTGGCTGATCCCTCCGCCATCTCCTCGAAGAGTTGTCATACGACATCTTCGTCCTTGTTGAAATGAGATCCACCATAAGCAACATCCACTAGCTTCTGGTTATCCTGATTAAGTTCACTAAAAAATTTTGGACCAAGTTGGCCTTAGGTATATCATGGTGTGGGCACTTCTTTTGTAGATCATTGAATCATTTTCATGCCTCGTGAATAGGCTCATGGGACAACATCGAGAAGTTCGAAATCAGGGCCCTCATCTGATTAAGACGACCTCATGGGTAATATATGTGTAGGAAGGCGGACTTCAGTGCCTTCGAGACCATCGCCACCTTCCAAGATGGTTGATCTAGTATAAAGCCTTATCTTGAAGGCTAAATGGGAAGGTTGTCATCTTGACTACATCCAACCGGATGTTTTGGTATTGCATAGTACCGCAGATGCGGTTAAACAGTTACAAGTGAATATAGGATTCTTCATTAGTGTTGCCATGAAAGATAGTCAATAATGAGAGAAATTGAGGTTTAAGATCAAAATTTATATGGATTTGCGAGATGCGGACCCACTCAGTTACTTGATTGGCACCGAGATTATAGGTTTCCATAAGTGTAGGATTTGATGCCTCTCTCCTCAGTTCCTTTACATCATGGTGTTCACCTACCTGGAATTCGTATCTTCCATGTTGGTTTTCACCTCCCCCTCCTCCTCAGTTTTCTTTGTCTCTCCTCATCTAAGCCGACATATCTCGGAAAGTGGTCTGGACAAATGCCTGTTCAGTTAGCTGCTGCTAAATGGCTCAAATGGAAGCTAGCATCTATGCATTGACCTCATTTTGAACTGTCTATTTACCCTTTCCTTCTTGAGTGGATATCTTTGTTTATAAATCTTATAGTACTTCCGGTTCGGGTCTTTCAACTACAAGAGGAAAAATACCCCGGTCAAATTGAAAATAGGCACTAGATGTGTGGAATTGTTCAAGACTAAGGTCAATCTTGAACTTCAAAGGAGTGGGGGAGGTATATGGAGATAGGTCGGTCTCCATTCAAAAAGAAGCAAGTTTGAGACAATCGTGATCATGTTTATTTGAGATCGAGGAAGCAGGAAGTCTCGATAATGGTTCACGAAGTTTGAATTGGTCTCTCTGGAATCGTCTTGAATTTTTGGAGATGTTGGATTCATGGAATCAATATGGGTGTCTATAGAGTCTGGACATCCATGATCCTTCATCTTTGGAAAACAAAATGGGTAAGATGAGGAATATGGAACACATGGATTAATAAGGGAATAGAAGAGGAAGATAGAAGGCTCAAAACTGTGCGGGAATGAAAAGAAAGATAGAAAAAAGGTAGGAATGAATGGTATTTTTTGCTTAAACTTAACTAAAAGCCAAACACAAGATAAGGTTGCTTCACCAACTCAATACAATGAACCTGTAAAAGTTCAAATATTTATCTAGGAGATTTTATTGGTTCTTTTTTTACAATCTTGTCAATCTTAGTCCTTACGGCTAACCCTATAGGTGAGTAAGTACTACAAGACAAGCATCTTGTACATCCCATTCTTTTGTAACCAGTAGACTTTATTTTTGAAGGTCCTTAGTATCAGGTTTGGATCCACTACTCAGCCGAAGAACTAGAGTAATGAAGCCAATATGGTGAATCAAATTAATCCCCCTTGTGAGGTACTTGGACGTGGTACAATGAGATAGGGACCCACCATCTTATTTACCCAATGCTCAGTAATTCATACTAAGTTCATAAGCAAACCTAGCCCTACTCACTCACTCACCGATAGAAGTGCCAAATACTTCATTAATCCAGTCAATACTCAAGGTAGTACCTAGGCTGGGATTTGTGCTCTATTCCTTAACGATTACACCTCACTCTATCTGGATGGTACCTGAGAATAATGTGAGCTTTAAGCACCCAATACAACGAATTCCATTAAGAATCTTAATTAGGGTCAAGTTTCTAATCGTCCCTTTTTTATAATTTTGGATTTTTTTGAGTAGTTTTAAAGTGAAGGCCTATCGGTTTGCTTGACTCTTTATTTGTCCTTAGTGATCAAGATAGAGGGAGAGATCAGAATTGCAATGGGATTCGAAAATTGATGATGGAATGCTATGTTAGAGATGCTCACCCTGCTTCCTAGCTCTCTCCATGCGTGATGCTAGACATTTTTTTTAAATTTACAATACATGAAATGCAATGATACAATTGCCTAAGACATGAATTGTTATTAATGTGAAGCACCAGTTCATTTGAGCTAAGTCCAAGTGTTTAAAACTATAGGTACATGAGTATAATTAGGCTTTGGACTTAATTTACTCGATTCAGCAAATCCTAGATCTAAGGGCTCAATAACAAAAGATGTAAAATAGAAAAAAGGTGAAAAATACAAAACATGAGAAACAAACGAAAATAAGTGGAAAATAGGTAGGATAAAAAGTGATAATGTGAATAAAACATGAGAAATCTGGTTGGTTCCTCTAGGTGAACAATCACCTGATGAAATGGGCCCCAACAATGTCTGAAAGTGTCCAAGTTAGTTATTACAAATTAAATAACTCAGTCTCTCACAAAACAAAAAAAATCTATACTACTCTAATCTACTGTTCTACACGGCTCCTTGTCTTCTTTGTTGCTCTATCCTATCGGCTTTAAGGGAGAAGAACTGATATGTGCCTTACATGGGTGCTCCGGTCTCTTTGAAAATCGTGCTTGCTATGTGGGCCCTCATGACAAAGTCAAATGGAAGAAGTGATTAGAATAGATAAGTAATAATCAATTAAAAAGAAATAAAGCAGGAAATGAATTAAAATAAACAACTATGTACAAACTATATTATGCATTGCTCTTCGGCAATAGTGCCATTTGTTTAATTGCACAGATGAGAGGATGCACTAATCCGAACAAGGCTGGATCAAGGGTCGTTGTGTTGACCACTAAAAGATGCAATTAAACAACAAATAACCTGCAATATGTTAAATAAATCAATGTGAAACATGTGAATTAGAAATTTATTATAACTATACTAAATGTTTGTATAAGGCAAGTATGTAGAGTTCTTGAACCACAAAGAGAAAAACAATAAGGTAGTTAATTATTAATAATTATTTCTAGTAAATAATAATTACTTGTTGTATTTGTTGCATTGTTTATTTTATGTGGGGTTTTAACTATATTTAATTTTAATATATTTTTTATTGTTTTTATATTTATGTATTAATTAATTTAACATTTACTATCTTTTTGAATTTTTAGTTTATTTTTTAGAATAATATATTTATATAATAAATAGAAATTATAGATACAAAAAGTAATAGATAGTATATAAAGTTAATATAGCTATTTATATATAATTAATTCAAAATAAATTTAAATTTTTGAAAATAAAATGATTTGTGTTTTTTATATTTTTATTTATCTTTAATAATTTTTGGGTATTTTTTTTACAAATTTTTTGTATATTTAATAATTGAAATATACAAAATAGTTCACAAATAAAATATTCGATAATGTTTTAGGTTTACTAAATATAAATCAGTCCAAAATAAACCTAAAACTATTTTCATATATAATATATTTAATGAAGAAAATTTACAAAGAAAAAGCTATATTCTTGGAATTTTAGGTAATTTTTGTGACTTTTATAAGATTTTAAAAGTTTTGTGATTTTTAAGTTTTATATTTTGTATCTTTTTAATGATTTTTAGATAGTTATAATAAATTGTAGTAGAGATAATATGATTTTTGGAAGTTTTGGAGAAGTTTTTCTAATTATTATGGGTTTTTATATTTAGGCAGGGAGAAAATGCATATTTTTGGATTTTTAGAAAATAGGAAAATTACTTAAATGTCAAATAAAATTAAATCATCAACAAGCATGGTATCAGTAACTTAACATAATTTTCCCACAGCTTTGGGGGTAATAAAAATATTTAAAATGATAAATATACACTAAATAAAAATGTTACATATACAAGGACTTATTTGTTAATTAAATAAACTAAATATTCATTTAATAACAAGTCCACAAAGTTTAGGGTTACATATGTAATATTCACAGTACCTCATGACAATAGTATCCCAGAAAGCTGGTTTTTGTATATTAGCTCTATTTTTAATGAAACCACCTTCATTATATATAATTTAATTTGAAATAATGGGGTAGTTTGGTTTAATTTGAGTTCATATGGACTAGATATTGACTTGTGAAGTTCGGCTTGTGGTTGTTTAATCTGTGTGTACAAGGTGCATTGCACCTTATTTTTTTTGGTTATTATTTTTGCAATTATCTATATATTAAAAAGTACAAATTTCAAGTTGAAAGCTTTATTGTTTGAGGTGTGTAATGAGAAAAATAAAATAGTGCAAAAATGTATATTTATAGAGTAAAAATTAGGGTTTTTATATCTCCCCCTAGTTTTTTCATGGTCGAGCAAGTCAATAATGACTTCATCTCTGGGTTTAGGGACATTCATTAGTGTTTTTATATCTTTAATTTTCTTTATTCTTTTATTTTGGGTTTAAATACATGTTTTTATGCATTATTTATACATAATATGAGAGCGTTAATTTGTACAAGTTAGCTGTATTTACATGCATTTAGCTAGGGTTTCAAAGTGAAAATAAAGAAATATAGGTGGATGAATGACTATTCATCAATGAGCTAATTTTGGGTCATAATGAATTTCATGCATGGACGTCGCACTTGTGAAATAAGACATGAATTCAAGATATTAATATATACCTTTGGAAGGTATATGAATAATATTGTCGTCCAATTATTGAATGAGAAATCTATTGATTTATTCCAAAGAAGACAATCAAAATAATGTTTGAATTTATGATATATCAAAGTATTCAGGTGTGAAGGATGAATAAGTATTTGGAATCAAGACAAATAGGATTGGTGGCAAGTTCCTTTTTATTCCTAAGTCCAGAAAACAGAGGGAGGAATGTGAAAAGCTGATGCATGATGAAATCTATGAATCCATGCACAAGATAGGTGCACATTGCTCCAAAGTATACATGCAATATTATTTGCGCATAAAAAACAAATTAATCTAAATGATACAATGCGAGACCGTCCTAAACAGAAACTTCTATTATCTTGAAGCACAGATTTATTTGTCTAAGTCCAAGCGAGTTCTATATGAATAGATATTCTATTAGGGGCTTTAGACCTAATGTTACCTGACTCAATTAAATAGAAACCTAATTCTAGGGGCTCAAGCACATGAAAACCATAAGAAACAAATAAAAATAAGACAATGATAACCAAAATCCGTTGAGGTCCCCCAAGTGCACCGGCACTTGGCGAAATAGACCCTGCAATCCTAAGGTATATAATGGTCAAGAAAATAGAGAAGGGTAAGTGCCAAAAAATTTTATAAATTTATTACAAAAATAAAATAAAATGACTGAAAAAGAAATCTAAAAACTAATATGGCCTTCCGCTCCTCCTGCTCTTCTTAGGTTGTTCTCTCCTGCCAATCGGTGTAGAATGTCCGGCATTCGCCTCGCTCGGGTGCGTCGGCTCTCCTAAGATGGCCTCCCTCGCATCGCAAACCCTCGCAACAAAGGTGAAACAAGAAATTCATCAAGTAATTGTTATGAAAAATATAAGAAAATAAAAAGAAAGATAACGAAGGACAATGGTATATACAAAAATAAGAGACAAATATTGACAAATATAAAAGAAACAAATGACAGAAATATAGAAAAAAGTAAAAGAGAAAAACAAGTATATACACAAACTAAGAGTAGAAGGAAAAGAAGTCCTAACTACCCTCGCCATGCCTCCCCGGCAACGGTGCCATTCTGATTACAAGCTGAGTGACTAGGGTAAAGTTAATGAAATGAAGCAACTAATAGTGTCGTTGCCACCCCAGAAATATTGCTAGAAATTGAGAAAATTTATTCAACCACAAAATGAATCAAGCAAGTAAAAGAGAGTGGTCTAAACTATTATTTATTAACCTGGTATAGCTCTAGGGTCAAACTCAAGGAGGTAACAATTATTAAGCAAGGGTTATACAATTCAATGAAAAATGATAGAAAAGAACAAGTAAATTCAAAGCAACCTATTATTTGATTCTTGTGATTTTTTATCTTTTTAATTTCTAATGGGTTTTAATTTTTTTATATTTTCTTTATGTTTTCTGAATACTAATTTTTAATGATTTTTAATTTTGCAAATTTTAATATTTTTAGTTTTCAAGACAATTAAAAAATAATGAATAAAGGACACACAAACACTCTTTTTGTTTTTTCAAATATTGTAAAAAATATCTAGAAAAATCAAATAATATTTTGTGTGTTTTTGATATATTTATACTTTTTGTAATTTTCAGGGATTTTTAGATTTTTTATGGTTTTCAAAATGATTAAAAATAATGAATAAAGGAAATAGTGCACAACCATGAGTAATTTCCAAATTAAAAATGGAAAATGGCCCAAAACTCCTGGAAATTAATTTTAATAAAAACTATATTTAAATATCTACAACAGAAATAAAAAATAAAAGTTTTGGTTTCTAAAAGATTTTATGTGATTTTTTGGTGTTTTTAGAGTTTTGCAAGTTTTTAGAGTTTTATGAAAGAAAATAAGATGAAATTTATACAGAAAAGCACATGGCTAGAAATAAATCTGACGTAATTGTTTTATAATTTTTAAAGTATTATGTATTTTTATGTATTTTTAAAGGCAAACAGTGAATTTTTAGTTGATTTCTGAATTTTTAATTATAGCAAATAAAAGAAATTCAACACATAAAAATTACCACTTAAAGGAAACAATAGCAGGATCTACTGAGAATTTTATCGAATTTTTAGATCCAATTTAATATTTATTGCAGTTAATAGAAGAGCACTAAAATAATAATATGGAATTTAATGACTAAAGAGTGATTATTTTAAATTCTAGGGTTAAAAAAACACACAAGAACAATACTGGGCCCAGGATGCAAAAGTTCCAATGAAAAGCGTGCCTTGTACGTGATCCAGGCTCAAAAGGGCACAAATGCAAATATCTAGAAACTATCCCAATTTTAATAACACATACAACTCATGACATAAAATGCAATTATCTCAGAAAAAACATGTGAACACGTGCGTGAACATGGTTTGACATGACCAAAAAGCAAATAAGGAAAACTAAGAGGTTCTAATTGTAAAAAGTTTACAACTAACTTCTACATTTATTGTACTAAAAGGAAATAATGGAAATGTAGGGTAAAAAGAGGAATATACCCTTGTAGGCATGAGGCGCGCATGGGGTTCTGACGTACTGCTCTGATGGGTGCTGGAAAGATCTGACGGTCAGTGCAAAGGGCATGACGTGCGGTGTAGATCTGACCTAGATTTGATCAGACCGCTTGGATTTGGGCGTGAGTGGGTAGTTATGATCTGATCTGGAAGCGTGCCTCTCCATCCGACGACATTGATGACGTCACAAAGAACACGAAGAAGATGTTGGTATGCAAGCTTCGATCAGGTACATCTGGCGTTGAAGGGATAGATGGTGGAGGAAGGAGGTCAAACCTTACATCCGACCCTAAGATCGAATCCAAGGGTGCTCGAACTGCATGAGAAGGGTGGCGATGATGTGATGATAGGATCTCCAACCCGCTTGGAAGAAGACGGTGAAGGCTACCTCGAATCAAGAAACATGGTTAAGTGGGAAATGATAGAGGGGACCTGGAGTTATGGATGGATGCAACGGTCATCGGAGAGTGGAACAATGAAGAAAAACAAGGTGAACGATGGGGTTATGGCCTAGGCTCCGTTGCGAGAGGCAGAGGAGGCTTGTCGTGACGGAGCTCTCCGACACGAAGCTGGTTCTGCTCAACCAACCACCAAACCAGACTCCAAAAGACTCCTCTGTGGTCATGTCACTACCCTATGGATTCAGGTGGAGAAAGAAGGTGGCGAGGAGCGAACTGTCCCGCGACAGAGGAGAATGAAGGCTTAAATACGCTCCCTGAGTTTCCAGAAGACTCGAGAGAAATCTCGCGAATCAAGGAGGATCGGGTTAGGCCTAGGTTTCCGCGCAGATCTCGGATCCGCGACGATCACTCAGATGCAAGATTCAATGCAAAAAACGATCGTACCCGAGTGGAAGAAATGGGAGTAAAGAGAGTCGACGAACCATCGCCTGAGTCGGACTTGGAAGGGGGGAAGTTGACCCAGGTTAATGGACCTGGGTTTACCAATAGGAAATATTTATTTACAAAAATAAAAGAAAAATTAAATTAAAGTAGTAAATGGCCTTAAAATAAAAAATAATCAAAATGGAAAATGTTATTTATTTTACAAACTATTTTTTTATGATTTTTAATACTTTTAATAATATATATACAATACTATATATAGTAAACATTAATATGTACATGTATAATATACCAATATACAATATTTACATATTCTTATTTTATTTTTTTACAAAAGTACATTATATTTTATATTTCATTTATTTACAAAATAATTTAAGGCATATAAATATATTTTTATTTGATTTTTACAGCTTATTTATATAGGTTGAATAAATATAGTATAATACTAATTAGGGTAAAATGGGGTTGCCCCTTGGGAGTAGCCAACTTGGCTACTCCCACCCCTATTTTTCCCTCATTTTTTCATTTCTTTGGAAAATAAAAATTTGTATATTCATCACTATATCCCTCTAACATTCTATTAAAATTTCGTCAGAAACAGAGACTCCTAGGGCCTCCATCTAGACGTCATTTTCTAAGGGTCGCAGGATTTTTTAAATCGACCATGTTTGGATGGAGGTCGTAGGAGTCTCTATTTCTGACGAAATTTTAATAGAATGTTAGAGGGATATAATGATGAATTTACAAATTTTTATTTTCCAAAGAAATAAGAAAATGAGGGGAAAATTGGGGTGGGAGTAGCCAAGTTGGCTACTCCCAGGGGGCAGCCCCATTTAACCCTACACATTATGCACACTTTTGACATATTACACAATAACTAATTAGTTTTCAGTTATTTTATTTACACTTTGATTTTACAATTAGTTTTATTACTTACAACACCTTATTATTTACAAGTTTTATTGAGAAAATAACTTACTTTGAAATTATTTTATTGGTAATAGTATAAAGATATATATAAGAGAACAGTGAAGTGTATTTACAAAATAAATATTGAATAAATAGTAGATAATAATAACAATGGGAATTTTGGATAAATGAGGACTACATCTCTCCCTACTTTATTCCTTGTCGATCAGGTTAGTTATTGGCCTTCTTTAAGGGTTCAATTCATTCTGTACTTATTACATAATTACAACCTTCTTTTTATTTCTTTTATTTTTCTTTTCTTTTTTATTCTTTTATTTTGGATAAATAAATGTTAATTGTACATTATTAACAAACTCATGGTGAATTACAATTTATTGATTTTAACACATATTTACAGAAGTTTTAGAGAATTTGGCTAAAATAAAAGAATTAAGATGATGGATTATGGATTCATCAAAAACCTATGAGAAGTATGATCTCTCAAAGGAATTATATATGTTCAAAATTGATGAAACGAGAGACAGAGCTCGCTTATGAGATGATTTGGGGTCATAATGAAGTCCATGCATGGTCATCCTGTTTGTGAAATAAAACATAAATTTGAGATATTAATATATGTTTTTGGAAGTTATACGATTAATATTAGCATCCAATTATCGAACGAGAAAACTATTAATTGATTCCAAAGAAGACAGTTAAACTAATGTTTGAACTTCAGATATATCAAAGTCTTCCAATGTGAAGGATGAATAAGTATTAGGAATACTCAGGGTCAAATCTATCATAATAGATCATCTGCCATGACACATCCATTCCAAGGAAATGATGAAATCAAATGGATTTTAGTGGCTCCATTTCTTAGCTTAATGATTTGAGAGTAAATTGGATTAAGTCTCATGTCATTTAAATCCAATATCTGATTCTAATTTCATTCTCAATGTCCAAATGTTGGAGAGTGAATTGGTGATGGAGCTTGAAATAGATACACTCTTTGAGCTCATTTCTAAACTCCAAATAGTTTGGCTTTTACTAGAAATTGTTTAGGAATCTGGATTTATCTCACCGATGCATTCTCCAACTCATGCAGAGTGGGATGCATTTCGTTGAGCTCACTTAGAGTGTGAGTTATTTCAGCTCAAGCTCAACATTCATAAGTGATGTATTTTTTACTAAAAATGGTATAAAGTATAGAATTTGATAGATATCCAAATATCACTATACATGGATAGAATGATCTCCTCGACATTATCTTCAAGTATGAGCATTTGTATCGCATAAGTCCTAATTGGATTAAGACTCATACTTTTTGATATCAATATTGAGATAATAATTGTTATTGTCATTTATAATGGAATTTTTGTGAGTATGATTCACACATATAATTCATTAATTAATATAAATTATGCTTCATATAATTAATATTTCTGTGAATATGATTAATATAATTATTTTAAGGTACATTATGTGAATATCCTCGCATTAAATCAATAAATGTAAATTGTATGTACATTTTTATTTGGATTTATGAATATGATTCATAAGCTATTAGGATTATTCTCATAAAATTACCAATTTTGATAAAATGAATTATCAGATTGATAAATAAGCAACTATCTCAATCCATATATGGAAAGGTGGGGGCGTATGTTAAGAGAGAGACATGGTGGCCTCCATGAGAGTCATATTTGAATTAGGATCTCCATTTGTTACTTAATTTATTAATTAATTTAATTGGTAATTAAAAGGAGATAATTCTAGTCCTATTTCTAATATAACAAGGACTAAATCATAGCCCTTATCCATGATCCAAGGGACATCATGGAGGACATATACTATGAGAAGAAAACTACTTGTAGACATCCCCCATAGCTATAAAAGAGAGGGAAATACCTCTCTTTAAAAGTATGCTTGTTCTTCCTAATAATTCTATTGGCCTTGAAATCAAATGAAGCTAATAGTCTTGAGAATTCATTTCTCATACACGTCCATGAAGGATATGGTGAGATCCTTATGTGCATCACAGAAGCGTGAGGATCTCATCATATGCGATCAGGAGCGACTAATCGCACTAGTTACTCGAGGCAGTGGAATTTAAAAAATTTTCATGTGAGGAAACAACATGATCCAAGAACACTTCTCTGATTGTTTCATATAAACCACAAACAAGTATTAGGGTTACCTCTTGAAGCATGGTTGTGATTGAGTCTCTAAACGAAGAGACCTTTTGTCTCATGTCCGATTCGACGAAGGAGATGCTTGCGAGCATATTAATGAAACACGTGCTCCTTGCAATCCATGTTGATGATCCAAGCGACGATTCTCCTGATCTCGTCTCATGAGATCCAATGTCTTCTTCGCGATGAGTGAGGCACACCGAAGGAGACAAAGATCGACGAGCAAATAATCCGGCAGCAGAACGACGGTGTTGCGACGATAGCGACTCTCTCTAGGGCTCCATGGTGGAAGGCAACTATGAGAGAGAGAGAGAGCGTGTAGAGTATGAGAGAGAGACCATATGTTGTTGTTGTAACTTTGAAGAGCAAGGGTGCCTCTTCTTATATAGTATTTTGGGAGTCCATGGATCACAAACCATAGATTACACAAAATCAATGGATGAGATTGATTTGTGCTTCTTTCAGTGATCAAGAATTTTTTTAAAATCACAACAGCAATTAATTTAATTTAGATTAAATATATATCTATATATTTAATCTCAAATTAAATCAATGAATCATGGAGATTATGGAATGGAGATTGCCTCCTTTCATTAAAGAGGAGTGGAAGGCCACTCTTTCCTAATGGAAGTAGGTGGCCATCCACTCTCCCAATTAGGAATGGGACAATCTCATGTAATTTCATGAGATTATATTATTCTTTGGAAATCTCCAACATTTATAACAACACTTGTTCTAAACTATTCTACAAAAATAACTCATAATTATTTTTTGAATATTGCAATCTTGCCATTGGAAAATTGTGAATCACAGTCACAACCCAAAATAAAATGTAAATTAAATTTTCAATTAATTTTCCAATGTGAATCCAGTTCACATCAACATTTAATTAACAAATGTAAGTTACAAATAGCTCTCTCAAAGATATTATAAATCATATTTACAATATATATGATTAATATGGATAATGCTATCCACATTATTCATATCCATGATAAATAAATCACATTAAATCATCTTGAATCTCTATTCTCATGTGCCCAAATAATATGGATCACATTCACATTATTCACATCTATGATAATTAAATCACATTTATTTATCTAAGATAACTCTCTTTATAATATGAATCAAATTCATATTATTCATGATAATTAAATCACATTTAATTATCCATTTTCTCAATGCTCGGATACATATATCAACAATGAAATTATCCATGAATTCTTTCAAGGATAATACGCTTTTTCCCCAGATACTTGGAGATAAGGACATGGTGATTATATTTTTCCATGTATAGTGACTTGGATATTGAGATCACATCTCAAATCTACATCCTACGAACCTCTCATAGATGCTTGATTAAATAAAGACCGTAAATCTAATCCTCTCATTGCATCTGAATCAAATTCATATCAATGTCCAACATTTTGACCAAGATCGAATCACTTCCCTACTAAGAGCAGTCACTAAAATCCAGGCTCATTTCATCAATCCCTAGGAATGGAAGAGTCATTGTTATACAATCATTTATGATCGCATCACCCTCAGTTTTTCCTAATACCTATACATCATGTATATTGGACAATCCAGAGTAAAACCCGAAGTTTTAGATCTCTTTTAGATTGTATCCTTTAGTGTTTTATCATTAAGTTTCTCATTTGACTAATAGGAGTTGGTATCGATCATATACATTCCAAAAGCATATATCATACCCAGGTATTGATCATATACTTTCCAAAAGCATATATCAAGCCTACAATTTCAGTCAAGCTTCCAAAGCGAGATGATGGTGCACGGAATTTTATTCTTCCCAATATCTCATGAGTGAGCTCATGTCTTCCGATTCAATAACTGAACCTGTATGATCCCTTTGAGAGATAGTATTACTCATATGCCCTTACATGCACACCAGCGCGTTGTGGTATAGGCCTTGGTTAGGTCATCAATGTATTGGTCTGCCAAATGTACATACTCAGACATATAGTAACACATATGTCTCCGGTCAAAGGATGCGTGCTTATATAGTGACAGCATACAACATAGGTCCTTCTTTATCTCGATCTTGTTACATCAACTCTTTGACTTAACTAATCTCACACCTCCGAATCTCTTTTCCTATGCATAGGACCTGCATCAAGAGGTCGGTCAGGTATCAACCTTTAGAGAAGGATTGCCATCTCCTTCTCAGGCTGGAGATCCTCTCTTAATAATCATTTGATGGTGATTTATGAGTCCTCAATCTAACTCTTTAGATATACATCCAAGAACCAACCTCTATGATTCAATTATTGAATCAACAACTGTATGATCAATAAGATGACTATGGTACATTACCCTAATTGTACTAAGGGACCTATTATGCAAATTAGTTATACTTCATTTCAAATCAGGGAATGATGTTTGCTATAACATTTATTGCATAATGGTTTTCTGTGGGTCGCATGTCCAACAACCTCCCACTAGTCCAAAGAACCATTAATTGGCTAATCATTTAAACCGACAATCATGTGACAATTATAGCTATATAGACACATAGCTGGGTAAGCTAATCAATCTCTCTGTTCCCGAGAGACTATGTCAAGTCCTTTTATGGCACTTGCATATCTCCTGGTAAAAGTGCTCGCATCCAATGCGAATGTTGCATCTTATGCAACCAATACTCAATCTTGTCAGTTATAGTGTCCTTGACACTACATCTCAATAATTATTATAACCAGTGTTTCCATTATCCTTATAAGAATACCCTTATTCCTGGAAATCTCTATCTCTTAAGGTATCTACAGTTAAGACCTTTTAGATCTCCATCTATAAAGCCTTAATTTCTTGAAGATAAGACTTTGTGATCGCTATCTCAAAAAGTCTTGTCATCTTTGAATATATTGTTATTACTGCAACTAAGTGGTTTATCTCCATAGTAGGATTAACAACACTTTACTACTCCCACTACAAGACAGACATCTGGCTTTTGTACACACCTAGCATACACTCCGCTTCTCGTAACTGATGCACAAGGGCAAGCAGTTTTTGCATTCACATCCTCAACACTTTGAGGTGTTATCCCTTAGATAGGTCAGTACCATATCTTAAGGGAAAGAAGTCTTTCTTGGAATTTTCCAGAAAATGGAATTGTCCAAGGTGTACCACTAATGTAACGGTCCCAATGCCCTCTTTCTTTACTTATGAACAACTTTAGAACTAAGATATAAGAGGTATCCTTGAGATCATATTTCAAGGTATGGAATAGCCAGTCTATAAAGGACTTATTATTATCCTCATATCATTCTAAATGATTACAATATTATCTACATTTAGCATGATGAACACAATGGCACTCCCACAAAGCTTCGCACGGTTCATCAAGATTTTATCTGAAATCATAACATTTATGATCTCATAAAATCCAATGTTCCAACTACAAGAAGCTTGTTTGAATCCATAGATGGAGTTCCTTAGCTTGTACACCTTGCTTTCCTCAACCATGAAGCCTTGGGACTACTTCATGTGAATATCCTCAGAGAGTTATTCATATAGGAATACAATATTGACTTCCATATTGAAGATGTCAAAGTCAAGTTGTGTAGCTTAGTTAGCAATATTTTAATGGATTAAGCATGGTCACTGGAGAGCAAGTCTCGTTGCAAGCGATGTCTTCTCTTCGGTGTGTATCTTGTGGATATGAACTGTGCTTTGAAGGTCTCTACCTTCTCATCAGGTTCCCTTTTTTCTCTTGAAGATCCATTTACACCTTAACGGGTCTTACCCATATAGGTGAATCCTCGAGGGTCCATATACGACATTTGTATATGAAGTCTACCTTAGACATTATTGCTAACATCCATCTCTCCATGTCATGATCTTCAGAAGCTTCATCACATGAATTAAGATCATTGTGAAAATCAACTGAGACATGGAGTCCATCCTCAAACTCATTTGAAGAGGTATTAGTGTTTCATCTTTAATTGTCCCTTTAGTTTCCAATTTTAGGAGCCTTATTATCTTCTCAAGATTCAATGAGTTCCTTTACTTCATTTTCATATTGACTCTAAAGAGAGTCATCTTCTAAGAATCATATCCTTATAGATGAGATCTTTTAAGAATCTCAAGGTCATAAAGTAGGTATCCAATACCATCCTTTATTTTCATAATGAAGTAGCACTCTCTTGTGCTAGATTCCAGATTACTTACATGGAATCTCAATAAGGATATATATTGTAGTCTCCACTACATATATACCTTGGAAACTAAGAGGTAATTATGTTAATATTCGTCATTGATCAAATCATGTCACACATGATCCAATTGTATCCCCCTACAACTCTATTGAGTTTAGGTGTATCAGGAGGAGTGAGATAGGAACGGTATTCATATCTCCATAAGGTATTCCTCGAATTCATCTAGTAGGTACTAGCTACCTAGATTAGATCAAATTCATTTTGAGTTTCCTTCAAACTTTGGTTCTAAACAAAAATTGTGAAATCTTTAAACATTTCAAAGCTTTCTAAGGTGAAGGGAAGAAATCTAATATCACAAATAATCATAGGATGATATCACATGTCGTCAATGTTTATTATGATACAGATGATCCACACATCAATATGTATGAGATCTTGAATACCTTGATATCTTACACCATTCTCGGAGAAGGGTGTATTGGACATCTTTACTTTGAATACAATATTCACAAGTATGTAAGACTTGAAATTTTAGACAATCTAATGTTTCATCTCTTACTAGTCTATTGATATCATCAACAGACATATGTCCAAGGCTTGATGTCAGATCATTATCAAATATCTTCATACTCCTATTGATCTTTAAAGGATTAATTTTTAGTATAAAAAATGCTAATGAACCATTAATTAATTTCTAATTTTGGTATGGTCCTCCAGATGTCAGAATACTATCTGAAATATACCCATCATAACTCTTTATGATAGGTCTATTCCAAAATTCATGTTTATTCCCAACATTTAGAAATAAACAATGAATGTATTCTAATATCTAGGTCATAGAGACATTCTCTAAGAATAAGGGCTCTCCCACTGAAATCATGAAGTCTCTCAATCCGATAGAGATTGTTGCAACAATTGCATCAATATCCATATAGATGACAATTAAATCATAAGATCAATTTTTCTAGTCTTCTAAAACATATGCAACCAATTGTAAGTGTTATTAGAAGATTGCGATACAATTATTAGACTTCGATCTCATCAAATAAGAAAGTCAATTTCAATGATTAAATGTAGATTATTTTGATGCACTATCCGAGTTATTCTCTAAGGATCCTAGACAGACTGGATAGTCACACTATCAATACATCGACTTATTGCAGTATTGGCATTCATCCAACTATTTGGATGTCATATGGAAGTCACAGAAGTACAGTCAACTCTTTGACTTTCCTTATAACTTGGGTCCGACCCATCCTTCCACTGCACTCCTTTCATCTATAAACAATCATTTCTTAAGACAAAGGATCTCTTATGTCGAATTCAAAATAAAAGTATTTCAACATTTATACATGCTTCATTCAATTCATACATTATGAATATTATGAAGTTTCATGAATGACTAGAGTATAGATAGTAGAATGATGGCACTCATCTTTTCTACATACATCTTAACTCTTAAAGGCTTAGGTTCACGTAGGTACTCAAACATTTTGAATACATCATCTCTTATAGAGCCACCATTCTGCATGATGTAGTGAATGATGTCTTCATGTTTAAATGTCAAGAGCACATATGTATGCTAGAACATCTTCTTTAGGTTTTATAAGGATTGTTTGATAATTATGATCATAATCGACATGTCACTTCCAAAGCACATTCGACGAGAGATAAAGACTATAGAGACATACAAACCCTAAGGTTGTAGACCTATTGTCTATTTAATTATCATTCCTCATTATTATGAGGAAACCTGCACTTGGAACTACATATAATATGCGTCCAATCGTAAGTACAATATCTTGATCATGGATCCAATCCATGATATTTTTCTGGTTGTTATTGAGTATAGTATTGAGTGGGTTTAATGAAGGATTATTTGAAATAAGAAATTTGCATAAATAAATATAAATATATATTTTACTTTGATTCATGGAATTTTATATCAAAATTGTCTTGCCTTGTCAATATTGAAAGTTCATTCCCTTAATCACTTTCAATGTAAGAAATATACTTACCATTATATCTCAAGTAAGATCTGTGATCTCCTTCCTTATCTCTGTTACATCCCAATAATATGAGAACTTGCAACTCCGATAAAAAGAAGCGGGAACACATTCCGTCTTGCAAGTCCAACTTGCATTCCCAATTTGGTCTTCAACATCCAGGACCACCACCCTAAGATGATGTTGACCTGTCATTATGAAGCAACCGTCAAAAGGAATACAACTCGCTATGCGTAATATAATATGCCCCCAATAATATGAGAACTCCATATTGGGGTCACTACGCATATGTCCTTACTCTTTCAAGAAGCAAAGAGCCCGATCCAGATGCGCTTGTATGCAAGAGCTGTCACTTCGGACATGCATCTCCCACATACAATCCCTGGTGACGGGACCCTTTGCCTTAACGGGAGACCGTGGATGTCACTTATGTGATTCTCCATATCATGTTCAAATTATAATTAATTATTATGACTCATATTCACATAATTAATTCTTACAAGGAAAATAACAACTCTAATCATAATAGAGTTTTTTAATTTTAATTGGATTCCAAGTAATCTAATCACATAAAATTAATGATCCAATTAATATCAAACAAATAATTTTTAATTGTTACTTGAAGGATGATATAATCTCAAAAATATGTATTATTTCGAATGTTAATAATTACTAAAATGCATCATGATCTCTCAAGCATTATCCCTTCCCTACCTGCTATCATGGCCAGTACGGACGGGAGTGGAATAGACCGCTCACGGAGCAACCTGCTACCCCAACGCTCCTCGACTAGACACCATATCCGCCTCGGGTTAGGATAATGCCAATTGATCACTTTTGACTTGAGATGATAACGACCTTTCAATTGAAGTTATACCATATAATAATAATAATAACATTTTTATTAACATTATAAGGAAATTTGCTAAACAAATTCCCAATCCAATTCAAGCAACTTTGTTTATTGAAAGAAGATTATGTAACCAATTGTGATCTAGATCATATCTAATCAATTATTGGTCAAGGCAATGTCATTTAAGGGAATAATTATCAATCAAATATTTCTCAAATATTTATCCATAATTATTCCAGGAAATTAACAATTAATTTCACTAATTGATTAAATGAAAATCACAAGGTTTTTGATTAGGAATGTAATTTCCAGCAGTGACCCACACTTACTAAAATTAGCATGTTTCGATCCATTTAAATCCAAATCATGCAAAATAAGTTTTCAAATTTTTGTAATTTAATTTACAATAGAACCCAAGTAATTTGCACGTATTTCTAGGTGTTTTAAAACAGTAATTAAATCCTTAATTACGTCAAGATTCACCATCCCCGAAATAGTGGACACATGTTCATTAAACTGATCATAACTTGAGCAATAGGATTCCAAATCACGCAAACTAAAATACCATGGTTTCCTTATTTAATGGGGAACATAATCCAACTGATAATTTCATATTTAAACAATTAATCACTGCCTAAAAAATTCATTAATCAGGGCTGCATGAATAAAACACAATAAAATTTCGCAAACCCTAATGAGCCCAAGTCGCGTTAGGTTTATGGATCTTATCTAAAACCTTCGACCTATGGATCTGATATGACTAGAAGGATATGGTGAGATCCTTAAGAACATCATGGAAGCATGAGGATCGCATCGTATGCGATCGGGAGCGACTAGTCGCACTAGTTGCTCGAGGCATCAGAATTTAAAAAAAATTCATACGATCAAACCACTTGATCCAAGAACACTTCTCGGATCATTCCATCTAAACCACAAATAACTATTAGGGTTTCCTATTGAAGTATGGTTGTGATCAAGTCTCTAAACGAAGAGACCTCCTGTCTCAAGTCCGATCCGACGGAGGAAACGCTTGCGAGCGTGTTGATGAAACATGTGCTCCTCGCAATCCATGTTGATGATCCAAGTGGCGAATCTCCTGATCTCATCTCATGAGATCCAACATCTTCTTCAAGAGTGAGGCGCACCGAAGAAGACAGAGATCCACGAGCAAATAATCCGGTAGCATAACTGTGATGTTGCGGCGATGGCGACTATCTCTAGGGTTCCATGGTGGGTGGCCACAATGAGAGAGAGGGCATATAGATAATGAGAGAGAGACCATATGTTGTTGTTGTTGTAACTTTGAAGAGAAAGGGGTGCCTCTTCTTATATAGTATTTTGGGAGTCCATGGATCATAATCCATGGACTACACTAAATCAATGGATGAGATTGATTTGTGCTTCTTTCAATGGCCAAAATTTTTGTTGTAAAATCACAACAATAATTAATTTAATTTATATTAAATATATATCAATATAATTAACCTCAAATTAAATAAATCAAGCATGAAGATTATGGAATGGAGATTGCTTCCTTCCGTTAAAAAGGAGTGGATGGCCACTGATAACCATCTCTGACCACTCGGGTATAAGGTACTAAATGGTCGTTGCGACCCAAGCAATCAGACTCGATCAATCCAGAAAAAAAAGACCACCAATAAAAGATAAAATCAACTCGAAATCAATAGCGGTCTTGCTATTTTATTAACCTGGTATAGCGACCAGGGTCGAACTCAGGGAGCACGTAGTGGCCTCGCGGCCTACGAAGTAGTCAAACAGAAAATAAAAGAAAAGAAACATGTATTTTTGGTGGATTTTAATTCTTTTTATATTTTTTTGGATTTTTAATGTATTAAGAAAATAAGGAAGACAAGAATACAATGCAATTCAACTATGTATTTAAGGCACTAAAAATCAACCAAAAATTCAAATAAAAATATTTTTGTGTATTTTATATTTTTTACTGTTTTTGGTGAATTTTTTGAATTTTTCTGATTTTTATTTCATTTTCTAAAAATGAAACAATGACAGAAAAAGGAGGTACTGTCCAGCCGAGCTTAAGGGACTTAGATAAAAAAACTAAGAATCCCCAATAAGCCTGGAGTAATTTTCCTATATAGATAAAGAAACAAGGAAAATTTGGGCACCTTAATTATTATTTTTGGGTTTTTAAATTAATTATTAGAATTTTTATAAGCCTTTTAGTGTTTTTCAATTTTTATAAGTTTTATATAATGAAAAATAGCCAAAGTTGGCTAGAAAATCAAGCAAGCCGAAACAAACAGTAGCTAATTTTTTTTGTAATTTTTAGATAGGTTTTAGTATTTTTTTATGATTTTTAAAATCAGACAGTAACAAAAATAGTTGTTTTTGAATTTTTTAAAATATCAAATCAAAACAAAAATGTCTCGAAAAATTCCACAAAATTTTACACTATGGCAGAAGCCATGTATCCAATTTTCATTGGATTCAGAGTTAATTTGCTATTTTATTCAAAAATAAAAGTTAGGTACTATGCACAGGGACCTGAGTGCAAATACCAAGAGTTCTGGGGGGTTCAGTGCAAAATACCCAGGAAAACACGCGTGTAGCGCGTGCCTGAGGCACTCAGGGACCTATCTGTAAGGAAAACAAGTTCCAGGCGCTATTTGGTAAAGGTACCAAAAGTCCGAGGGCTTGTTTATAAAATACCCAATAAAAAGCGCACATGCACAATTAATTCACGCACAGGGGTATAAAAGCAATTATCCAAAAATTTTCATTCATTTCAGAACCAGCCAGAACTACGGGGCTAATAATGCAAAATACCCAACAAAGCACGTGTCGATGCACGTGCTACACCATACACAGGGGCATATAAGCAAATAAAATAAAGCGTAGGGTCCTCAGTGCAATTGTACCAAAAATAAAACAACTATCTAACTTATTTACAAGACTAAATGCTAAATCAAATAAAAGGCATGGCCTAAGGGTTAATTACCCTTTATTAAGTCGAGCTGACGGATGGACGCCACGTGGTGGATCGAACGGTCAGGATCAGGTGGCGCTCCAAACCTGGGCTCCTCGCGATGATCCGACGACCAAGGCATAGCCACGTGGAAGATCGCATGGTGGGGGGTAGCGGTGGCTAAACCTTGCGCATCGGGTGGTCCAGATCGCCCCTCCCAAGATCTGACGGTGTTGTGAACTCCTCAAATGGACGGACAGGATCGAGTCTGGAGCTCGGGGGCGATCGGATGGCTGAGGAGGATGCTGGACGAACTGGGCTCCGACGAACTTTGCTGGGCTCGTGGCGGCGCTGGTGTCCTCCTGGAAGCTCGCTGAAGATCGGAGAAGGTGCGTGGAAGGCTTCCGCGTCGAGTGGTGCCCTCCGATGACCCAACCGAGCCCTGGAGAGCTCCGGCGAGGTCGACGGAGGTGGAGCTACTGGACCAAATAGTCCAAGCCCTCAGATGGGCTTGGATGAACCTGCAAAGTGCACCAGAAAGCTCGCGGGTTGAGGGCAAACTGCCTCGACCCTGTTAGGCGTGGTGAAATCGGTCGGGGAGTCGGTGCGGACGAGCTCCGATGAGGGGGTGGACGGAGGAGTTCGAACCCCAGCTCCTGTGCACGGGAGGAAGGCGGAGGCTATGGTACAGCCGGATGGTCGAATGGGAGGCGGACGTGATCGGAATCGACGGTGGTCGACGACGGGGCGAGTTAGGGGTAATCGGAAATTAACGAAAAGGAAAGGGAAATGGGTCTACCTGGGTGGAGGAATCGACTGGGAAGGAGCTTGTGCAGCTCTTGGTCCTTGCCTCGAGGAGCGTCGACCTCCGAGGCTCGAGCTTCTGCTCTGGGCGGAGCACGGCGGTGGTGGCTCACCGGATCAGTGGTTCCCTGCCCCTCTCCTCACTGCGACAGCACCCGGAGCAAGCTGTCACTCTCACTCGAGCACTGGAGGTCACTAGTGGTGGAGCAAATGAGCCAAAGATAGGAAATGGAGTGGCGGAGCTCGAGCTTAAGTATGGGTGCAGGTCCGGCTAGGAGTGATCGGGTAGGGCTGCATGAGGCGCGGATCTCGATGCGGATGCGCCGGCGAAGGTGCCGGATCTGCCATGATTAAGATGGACCCGGGGTTTAGGAAGATAGGTGATCGGGTTTAGGTGCGAAAAATCCGAGAAACCAAGTCCGTGAACCAAAACCCGTGGAAGGTGGTCCTGGGGGGGGAGTTGACCGGGCGGTCAACAACCCCCCTGGACCAATGGGAAGCGGTCGCGTGGCAAATATTTGGAAATTAAATTGAAAATAGCTAATGGCCGAATTATTAAAAAGTCAAAACATGAAATATTTTTGTTTTAAGTTTTTCTATTTTTTTGTGATTTTTAATTAATTTTTTAAAGTAAAAATAGGGTATTTACAATATAGTACTATACATAGGTATATATACAATATAGGGTTTTTAATTTTGATTTTTAATTTGTTATTTTTATACAATTTTATTCCCATTTTATATTTTATTTATTTATATCATAAAATAAGGAATAAAAAGATATTTTTATTTTATTTTTATTATTTTATACATAGGTGAAATAAATAGATATGTACATATATATACATGGTATATTTACAAAGTATTTTTGGGTTTTTAATTTTGTTCTTTTTATTTGGTTTTTGTTTTAATTGTTTTTATTTTATTTATTTACACCATATCATATAGAATATTTACAAAATTTTTAGAAATTAATTTTATTTATTTATAAGGCTAAATAAATATAAGATGAATGGACTATATACATGGTGACTATGTACATAAGTGATGTTTTTGTTTTCTTTTTAATTTTACTATTTTTATCTTGATTTTATAATTATAAATATATACAAATATTCACAAGCCCTTTTGAGTCTATTTTTGGGAGGAAAATATTTTTATTTTATTTACATATATATATATACACACATGAGCTCCTATCTCCCTCTACTTTGGCTTTTATGCGGTCAGGCCCATGCTGAGCCCTCCCTTGGGTTAGGTTGCTCAATATTTATTCTAAATATTTCCCTCTTTTTCTTTTTGATCTTTATTCTTTTATTTTTGCACAAAAACATGCTAATTATTACTTTTTACACAATGCATGCTTTTGGTAATTATTTGTATTTACAACTATATACATGCATTTGCAAAGGTTTTTGTAGCTAAAATATAAGAATAAAGAGTGATGAATGAGTATTCATCACCCCCCTATACTTAACTTTGCTAGTCCCTTAGCAAACACTTATTTGGAAAAGAAGTAAAAAAGAAAGAAAGAAAAAGAAAAAGAGAATGTACACGGATCAAGGTTGATTATTAAACTTGCCTTCATTAAATTAAGGTATGGAGCTCGATCAGATCTTTGGATTATTAATGTGTCGGAACCTTCTTTGGTCTTAAGTTTAAAACTCAAAAGCCTCTAAGTTCCACTAATCTATAACCAAGACTCCTCAATGCTCCAGATCAGAACAAGTCATCAATCACAAACCCTGAAGACCATGAATCTTTTCTTGTCCTGTGAATGTGAGGTATAAGCTCTCCACCTCAGAAATGGCAACTTGACAACCCTCCCCAACAAGGTAACTCTATGACCTCAATCTGGCCACTCTTTCCTCGAGGAGCGGGGTATTCCCTTCTATGTTCAAGTTCAACCGGCTCAAGAAGAGGAGGAAGAAAAGAATGGGTCAAGGCCAGTGTAGCCATGTACCCTTGGGAGCTTGACCAGTGTAGCCAAGTATCCCTGCTGCAAGCTACATAAGGTGAATCATGAAATTCAAGCTTTGCTTATTGCACTCTATATACATACTCCGGTGGGATTATCATTTTCTCTCAGACCCACCACTTTTTTGGAGTTATTTTCCTTTTGCATTTTTTTTTCAAGTGCATCTATACAACATATACATGTGCAGCATATATACAAGGAGTTTTTCCTCTTGAGCCAGTAGACTATCCCTCTTTTGAAGCTTTATTGCAACCCACAACTCTCGTCGTTAGACCTCATGGCAACCATACCAAGTTGAGATGCACTTCCTTCACTAAAAGAAGAAGAGAGGTTCCGCCTAGAAGTACTACCCTCATATGCTACCCCAAGTCAAGGAAGACTGCCTCCTCACCACCTCATCCGTAGAGAGCTCGGTGCATAGTGCTGGTGTCCAAGTAAAGCCATTGTCTATATGAGTCATGTGTTGTTGTTAAGTGCTCTACTTAGGCTCATTGAGATGACATGTGATCATAGCCTAGTGGACTCAAAGAATTAAGTCATCATGGACCTGAAAAGCCTTAAACCTAATCCCTATAAGGTTCCTCTTAGAAGTTAGGTGGATTAAGATCTTAATCAAGCTCCATTTCTCAATTTGATTCCAGGCTAGTTTAAATGTCAACTATCATCCAGAAAAACTATATACATATGTACAAAAGATGCTATTTACACAAAATTTACAAACATGCAAAATTTTTGAAAAATGTTTTGAAACCATGAATGGATGATGCATGAAGTGCAAGTTTTGCAAAAATTATTTACACACATTTACACGAGATTTTTGCAAACTTTTGATTTTCAAAACATTTTGGAAAAATTTTGTACTATATACATAATTTTGATAAGAAAATATTTACACAAGCTTTACATAAAAGATTTTTGAAATCATTTTTACAAAAATAATTTGTACACTAGCTATTTATATGCAAATAAAAGAATGTTTATGTACATGAAAAAATTTTATTTTTTTGTGATTTTTAGGGTTTTTAGCCATTTTATTTATTTACACTCACACAAAGTACGAGTTATGGCTAAAGTATATATGAAATATATACACACCCCCCTATACTTAGCTCGAACGATGTCCTCAGAGTCAAGAGCGATGAAGAAGACATAACTCGTGCTAGGTATAGGGAAGTGAAAAGGAAGGCTATATACAAAGACGAATGAATATCAAGAGACTCTCGGCTTTTCCCCCTATACTTAGGATCAAGTAATCCTAAGTATAGCAGGTTGTATACGAAGGGAAAACCGAGCGGAGAATGTACAGGGTTTACCCCCCCTATACTTAGGGTAAAATATCCCTAAGTATAGGCAACAAAATCAGGGGTAGACAGAAACAAAATAAATACCCAAAGGTCTCACATCCCCCCTATACTTAGGGTAAAGTGCTCCCTAAGTATAGCATAATCAAAAGATGAAGAAAGGGATGTGGGACTAAAGAATGTAGTGATATAGACATCTGGATCTATACAAGGCGGAAGATCAGTGAAACTCAGGCGTGAGATGCATTAGATGTTAGTCAAAGACCACATCTCACGCAAAATGAATAGGGGCAAGATCAACGACCTGTGGCTCATGATCTAGAAATGGCTTGAGCCGCTGGCCGTTCACTCGAAAGGTACTCTCAGAAGACAATTCGGATATATCAATGCTACCGTTGTTGTGTACCTTTCTCACCATGTAAGGTCCCTTCCACTTGCTTTGTAGCTTCCCTGGAAATAAACGAAGCCTTGCATCAAACAGCCATACTCTCTGTCCAGGCTCAAAATGCTTGTGGTTGATGTGAGAATCACCAGGGCTGCTAACTCTGCCCTCCTCTGGTCTCCTACACCATCTGGATCCATAAGTATCTCTGTAACTGCCCAAAGTGACCTGTGCCTCAGCTCAACAGGTAAACGGCACGGCTTGCCATATACGAGGCGAAAGGGAGATGTGCCCAATGGTGTCTTGAAAGACGTCCTATATGCCCACAAGATCGAGTCCAAAAGCTGTGACGAATCCTTTCGGTCTGGGTGGACGACTATCTGCAATATAGTCTTGATCTCCCTGTTCGACACCTCGGCTAGACCATTCGTCTATGGATGGTAAGGTGTAGCAACACGATGGTCTATACCGAACTCGCTAGCAAGGGCCTTCACCTGGTCGTTGATGAAATGAGACCCCCCATCTGAAAACTCGAGGAACCCCGAACCGCGTGATGATGTGCTTCCTCAAAAATCTGCAAACTGTCCTCGCATCAGCGGCTCGGGCGGGGATAGCCTCAACCCAATGACTAACATAGTCCACGGCCAACAGAATGTACTCGAATCCCTGACTCTTAGGGAATGGACCCATGAAATCGATGCCCCATGCGTCAAAAACCTCACAGAAGTGAATGGGCTGCATCGGCATCATATCACGTTGTCCACAAGTGCCCATCCTCTGACAGTCAGTACACCTCTTCACGAACTCATCAGAGTCCTTGAGGAGGGTAGGCCACTACAAGCCGGATTGGAGCACTTTCTGTGTCGTTCTCCTCCCAGAATGATGTCCTCCTGCCTCAAGCTTGTGGCAGTAAGTGAGGACGCTATGGTGCTCCTCCTGAGGAATGCACCGATGCTAGACGTTATCCCCTCCTTCATGGTAAAGGATGGGATCCTCCCAGTGGTAAGACTTGGCCTTCGCAAGGAAGGTCTCAAGCCTTTGTCTGGGCCAATCTTGTGGGACATTCCCAGCAACGAGAAAGTTCACAATATCGGCATACCATGGGAGTGAGGCGATAGCAAGGATCGCCTCATCTGGGAAGGTCTCACAAATGGGATCAATATGATCAGACTCCTCAGGCTGCTCTAAACGGGAGAGATGATACGCCACCACATTCTTGACTCCAGGCTTATCCTTGATCTCAATGTCGAACTCCTGGAGTAGAAGGATCCATCTAGTCAGTCTGCCCTTGGCATCCTTCTTTGCCATGAGGTATCGGATGGCGGTGTGATAAGTGTACAAGGTCACTCTAGATCCAATGATATAAGATCTGAACTTATCTAGGGCGAACACTACGGCTAGCATCTCCTTCTCAGTGACGGTATAATTTTGCTGTGCGGAATCCAATGTGCGGCTAGCATAGTGGATAGCAAAGGGAACTCCATCCCTCCTCTGTCCCAGCATGGCCCCCACGGCAAAATCAGAGGCATCCGTCATGATCTCGAATGGGAGAGACCAATCGGGTGGCTGGAGAACAGGAGCCTCAATAACACACTGCTGGAGAGTCGCAAAGGACGAAAGACACTTGTCATCGACAAGGAACTCGGTGTCTTTCGTCAAGAGGTCAGTCAATGGCCGGACAATCTTGCTGAAATCATGAATGAATCTCCGATAGAAACCAACGTGCCCCAGGAATGACTGTAGCTGCCTTAAATTGGACGGTGGTGCGAGTTTTTTAATGACATCAACCTTGGCCGGATCAACCTCCATGCACCTGTTGGAGATGATATGGCCAAGCACCGTCCCTTGAGTCACCATGAAGTGACTCTTCTCCCAAGAAAGCACCAAATGGACCTCTATACATCGCTGGAGTACCCAGTCTAGGCAGTCAAGACAGGAGTCGAATCCGTCGCCGTAGACCGAGAAATCGTCCATGAAGACCTCCAAACACTCCCCTACCATGTTCGAAAAGATCGACAGCATGCATCTCTGAAAAGTCGCAGGGGCATTGCATAGCCCAAATGGCATGCGTCGAAAGGCATATGTGCCGAAGGGACAGGTAAAGGTGGTCTTCTCCTGATCCTCAGGAGCGATGGCCACCTGGTTGTAGCCCGAGTACCCATCCAGGAAACAGTAATGGCTCTTCCCTGCCAGTCTCTCAATGATCTGGTCAATAAAAGGCAGGGGGGAATGGTCCTTCTTGGTGGCCTGGTTGAGTCTCCTGTAGTCAACACAGACCCGCCAAGAGGTAGGTACTCGTGTAGCAATCTCCTCTCCCGACTCACTGATCACAGTCATGATGCCCGTCTTCTTGGGCACCACATGCAAGGGGCTGACCCACTTGGAGTCGGAAATGGGATAAATAAAATTTGTGCTCCACCATTTTGAGATTTCCTTCATGACGACCTCTCTCAGGTTGGGGTTCAGCCGCCGCTGGAACTCACGTTACGGCTTAGCCCCCTCCTCGAGATAGATATGGTGGGAGCACAACGCTGGACTAATCCCATGGAGATCTGCTATGCTCCATCCGATTGCCTTGCGGTTCTTTTCAAGAACCCCCATCAAACGGGATTCTTGCTCTCCAGTCAGATCGACGGAGATGATGACTGGGTACATCTCAGGCTCGCCCGCAAGGAATCGATACTTCAGCGAAGTAGGGAGCGGCTTCAGCTCTGGACAGTTGGGTGCTGGCAAATCTGGCTTCAGAAGAAGAAGCGTGTATGCTGCCAAGTCTGCCTGGGAGAATGAGAACGAACTCTCGCAAACTGGATCTGGAGAAGGCTGCTCAACTGAACTGTCTCTGATCTGCTCGGCATCTACCTCCTCCTCAGCTGTAGGCTCTGTGGGACTCAGGTCTGGCATGTGATCCTCGCAATCTGCCCAATCAGACTCTGAATCCGAGGGATATGCATCAAACAAGGTGGCATCAGTACCACCGTCACTAAACTCCGTGTCGCGGTCGAGAACCGGCTCTGCTGCCTATGAAATACCCTGAACCAGGGATGTGCTCTCCAATCTCTCCTCTGCTATCAACTCGGCATCAGCGGTGTCTGGAAATGAGAGGATGGCCTGTGCTGCGGGGTCTGCCCATGCTGCCTCATCGTCTGTGATCACAAAATCACAGTCCTGGTGGATGTCTAACCCGGTATCTGTCAGATGCTCTGTATCTGTACTGGTCTCTGAGCATGCTCTGGCTCTGGCTCTGTGGTCCTCGACCGTCTCTATTTGTACACTTTCGCCCTCGACGCGAAAGTATACCTTCCCGCTATCATGATCAGTCACCGCCTTGGCTGTGGCCAAGAACGGACGACCGAGAATGATGGGGGTATCGGCCACTGAATCAGGGATCTACATGTCCAACACTACGAAGTCCACGGGGAATTTCAGGCCCTGAATAGTGACGACAACGTCTCGCAACAACCCCTTCGGCCTCTTGACAGATCGATCAGCAAACTGAAGGACTGTCCTGCTCTATCTAAGAGTGCCCAACTCGAAGCGGTCGAGAAGGGCTGCCGGAAGGAGGTTGATAGACGATCCGCTATCTAGTAGAGTCCGATCGAACCTCTGCTCTCTGATATGACATCTGACATATGGGGCTCCTGAATCTGGCCTCTTGGCCAGCAGACGGTTCTGGATCGCGAAACACGTGGCTTTCGTCAGCACATGAATCTCTGAATGGTGGTTCCTCCTCCTCCTCCTGACTGTAGTCCTGTCTCTCAAAGAACGCTGAAGAAGGGGGATGTGCTGCAAAGCCTCCTGAAGGGTCAGCTGTATATGGAATCAGTCAATCATGCTCTGGCTGAACTCCTCCTGCTCTCTCTTTTTTGGATCTTTTTCTTTCTTCTTCCCCTTCCCCATCAGAAGGGCTCTAGGGAAGGGGATCACAGGGTCCTTCTCAGATGAAGGACTAGGAATAGGTCTAGACGGCTCGACGGCCGGATCCGCACATACATCAAGCACCACAGTGGGACCAGAATAAACTAAACCTTTTCCTTTATTCACAATATGGTTCTGAGGTACATCAGTGGAAGGAAAAACAATAACTCTCTCGGAATGAACACCGGTGGCCTCAGTACCACCACGGGCTGGCTCTGCTGGACGTCTCGCGGCCTCAGTACCGCGCTCTGGCTCGGCATCTCGGGTGGCATCAGTACCACCTCCTCGAACTGGTGAAGTGGCGGCCTCAGCACCGCCTATGGAATCACCATCCTTGGTGGCATTAGTACCACCGTCATCATCATGAGCGGCCTCAGTACCACTCTCCTCCTCCTCATCTGGCGCCCTGGATGTATCCTCGTGTCGTCGCTCAGACGAGGCGCCGCCTGCTGGTGCCCTACCTCTCCTAAGTGTGACAAAATCAGCATCAAAAAGATCTGAAGACATATCATCAAACGTATCACTAGGAGTGGCATGCTCAGTGTAAACTACCTGCTCAGACTTCCGCTTCAGGCTGTTGGGGTTCGGCTCGATCTGGGCAGGAATAGCGACCTTCCCTCTCACAATGTCATGCATCTCCTGGCAGAACTCGTCCATCTCACGTCTAAAAGTAGCCTGCTGGTCCGTGAGGAGGCGGGCTATGTCGTCCAAGGCGGGGCTCTCATATGGTGGACCATGGAAGCCCGACGGGTAGCCTCTCTGGTAATGAGGCTGCTGGAACTGGTATTGCTGCTGCTGAGAGGGGTAAGAGGAAGGATGCTGCTGCTGGTGTGGCTGGTGAGGTTGCTCTTGCCTCCAAGGCTGTCCCTGCTGATAGGGACGAGGAACTTAGGATGACTGCTGCTGTGGCTGGTAAACTGGGGGCTGCTGCTGCTGGTAATCCCTCTGTTGGCTGTACTGGCCTCCCAGACCAGATGGTTGTTGCTGGGGCTGGGTACCTCCATTCCCCCACCTGAATCCGGGATGGTCCCGTCGGATTCCAGGCTGAGGACGGTCATACCAAATCCCGTTGACATCCATCAACGGCTCTGCATCGTACTGGGCTGGCGGGAGTACTGCCAGAGGCTTATCCGGCTGGTATACCACCATCTGCAAGTCTGGAGATGGTGGTGACTGGTAGGAGGGCTGCTGCTTCTGGTACGGCTCCGCCTGTACAAGGTGAACCTGTCTAGGTTGCTGGTGTGAGCTGGAGCGCTGGTACGAGCTACTGCTGCCACCGGTATCGCCTCGCGACTGAAAACGGGGCTGTGAAGCCGTCTGTGCCTCCTGGAGACACATGAGCTGGGTCTTCATGTCGCGCAGAGTCTGTGCCATCTGCTCCATCTGAGTGATGCCCTGGCACTTCTTCTTCTCTATCAGCTCCATCCGATCCAACTTCTCGCTGATAATACCCATATCTGCAGCTGATGACTCTGCCTGTGCTGCTGCTACTGTGGATGAACTGGATGGACCGGCGTCGACCCGTGCTATCCTCTGGTACTGCACGGGTCCTGGCTGCTGCTGGGGTCTGCCCTGAGTGTACAACCTGGTCTGGGACATCACCATGTAGTTCTCAGCCATCTCCTCGTAGATGGCCTAGACCTGATCGTGATCCTTGGTGAAATACGACCCGCCACAAGAAGCGTTCACCAAGCCCTGGAGCTCTGGTGTCAGCCCGCTGAAAAAGCTCTGCACAAGGTTGGGCTTCGAGATCTCATGGTGCGGGCATCGATCAGTCAGCTCACGGAACCTCTCCCATGCCTCATGGAATTGCTCATTGGGGAGCATGGAGAAGTTGCTGATGAGGGCTCTTACTGCATTGGTCCGCCCGAGTGGATAGTACTTGTTCAATTACTCGGTGCGGAGCTGCTCCCAGGTGTAAACAAACCTCCCCAAGTGTTTCAGCTAGGTGGCTGCTCTGTCGGCCAAGGAAAAGGGGAAGGCAATCATCCGAATCGTATCCTGGTCCACCTGACGATCGTGGGCAGTACTGCAGATCATGAGAAACTCCTGGAGGTGGAGATGGGGCTCCTCAGTAGCGAGTCCGTGGAAGCGGGGGAGTAATTGCAAAGTGTTCGGGGACCTTGAAGTCCCCCATGATAGCTGGAAGTACAACCCAGTGGTGCGTCAGCGTCGATCCGGGGTTGTGTAACTCCCGCATCGGTCTCGGTGGTCCTCCTGCCGCAGCTGCGGCGGCTGCTGCCGCTGCGGCGGCTGCTGCGGCTGCTGCTGCGGCTGCTGCATCTGCATCCTCTGGGATCCTCGGTCCCTCTCTGCGCTCCTCGCGCTCAGCTCTCATCTGCTCCAACTCTCTCCTCATATCGAGCATGAATGCTCCCTGATCCCTCAACTGCTGCTGAACGATCTCTAGTGAGGCGATCAAGGTGGAGTTGATCGCACCTTGGTCCAATACGAAGTGCTCTCCTCTGGTGCGATCCTCAGAACTACCGGCCATGACGTCTGCAAAATCAAATGAGCCAAACTCAGGTGCTGATAAATCTGCCAATCTCTCCTCTGGCTCATGTCTCTCAGAACCGAAAGAAAGGGGGTCGAGGGGGAACAGGGCGGAGTCATACTCGGGCTCGGAGAGCTGGTCTCGGCTCTCGCGGGCCAACCTAGATGAACGGGTAGACGTGCCCGAAAGCGGTGCAGCCAGAGGCTGCCTAAGAGAGCGTCTACCCATCATCGTGATCTGACGAGTAAGGTGGATGAGATCTGGAGAAACTATGATCGGCAACCAAACCCTCTGTTCACCAACGCAACGCGAGCTGAAGACCGTAAAGGCTCGATCAAATTATCTTGTCAAATTTTATTAGGTGAACAAACAATCTATCATAGCGCTTACGTGACCTGTTGGGATACCCGATGCTACCCCAACTGAGTGGCCCACACAGAAAAGTCGGTAATCAGTCGGGAATAGCACCGGAGGGCTCTACCTAGTGTGCGGGTCACTCTCTCGCGCAATCAAACCAACCAATGAGGGGGTTGCTCTCCCCAAGATAAATTTTTTTAAGTCAAGTGTCTTTTAGGGTCAATAGCTTAAACATTCCTAATTTTATGGTTTTTCTTTTTAATCTTTTTCAATAAAAGAAAAAGGACTAACGAATTTTTCGGTTCTCCTGGTTATTTAGTCAAAAACAAGGGGGAGAAGACGAAAAAGCCGATGCACGATAAAATAAATGATGCATGCAGAGATAGAAATGCGTACCTTCCTCCAGCACTCTACATGCAAGTGATCCGTGCAAAAATGTAAAGACAGAAAATAAACTACCTATATGGTGCAGCGGTGAAAACTGAGTCCTAAACAAGCAAGCCTACTCGAAGAACCATCTAACTGATCACCGATCCTTCAAGCCAAAGGTCCGGTCTCGGTCTACCACTCCTCCTCCTGACACATCGGGTTCAGGAGCAGCGCTTGGCAGGGCAGGCTACGACACGTAGGCTATGAAGGGGATGAGTCAGTTATTTTTACTAGTGAATTATTAGTAGGTCCAATTAATCGCACTATAGGAACAGGCAAGCAATTAGGTGTGGGGACCCTACTAATTACGGCAGAATCAAGCAGAAAATCCTAAGTCTAGGGGCTCGATAAAAACCGCGTAAAACCGTCAAAGGCAGCAAGAAAACCAAAACCGCAAAAAGCCGCGAAAAAGCTAAACTAGCTACTGGGTCCCCCGAGCATACCGGTGCTCGGCGAAACAGACCCAAGAAAGAAGTCCAAAGTCCAAAGTCCAGCAAGTGTCCCTGTATTATTACAAATAATCAAATGAATAAAAAGAAAATCTAAGCTACTCCTATTCTAATCCTCACTCACTCAACCTCTCTCTCACGCTCTCCTTCGGCTCCATGCAGAAGGGAGCCGCCTCCAAGTCCCGCGGTTGCGTCGGCTTCTCGAGATCAGCCGCCTCGGTCCTCGGGCCCTCGCAAGAAAGAAACAGAGTGGTCAGACCAATAAAATAATCAAATAATATCAAGAAATAAAAACAAGGTATATGTGTAAAAATGGCAAATAAAATAAACAAACAAAACTCAAACAAAAACAAAAATAAAAGAAAATAAAATAAGACAAAATAAAGCAAAAATAAAATAAAAACAAAAAGCCACGAAAAGCCGCGGACTCTGAAAGAGCCGCGGAAAGCCGCGAAAAAGAAAATGAAAATAAAAAGAAAACTACTAAGCCGTGCTCCCCGGCAACGGCGCCATTCTGATAACCGTCTCTGACCACTCGGGTATAAGGTACTAAATGGTCGTTGCGACCCAAGCAATCAGACTCGATCGATCCAGAAAAAGAGACCACCAATAAAAGATAAAATCAACTCGAAATCAATAGCGGTCTTGCTATTTTATTAACCTGGTATAGCGACCAGGGTCGAACTCAGGGAGCATGTAATGGCCTCGCGGCCTACGAAGTAGTCAAACAGAAAATAAAAGAAAAGAAACAGGTATTTTTGGTGGATTTTAATTCTTTTTATATTTTTTTTGATTTTTAATGTATTAAGAAAATAAGGAAGACAAGAATACAAGGCAATTCAACTATTTATTTAATGCATTAAAAATCAACCGAAAATTCAAATAAAAATATTTTTGTTTATTTTATAATTTTTACTGTTTTTAGTGAATTTTTGGAATTTTTCTAATTTTTATTTAATTTTCTAAAAATGAATCAATGACAAAAAAAGGAGGTACTGTCCTGTATAGAGAAAGAAACAAGGAAAATTTGGGCACCTTAATTATTATTTTTAAGTTTTTAAGTTAATTATTAGAATTTTTATAAGATTTTTAGTGTTTTTCAATTTTTATAAGTTTTATATAATGAAAAATAGCCAAAGTTGGCTAGAAAATCAAGCAAGCCAAAACAAACAATAGCTAATTTTTTTTTGTAATTTTTAGATAGGTTTTAATATTTTTTATGATTTTTAAAATCAGACAGTAACAAAAATAACTGTTTTTGAATTTTTTAAAATATCAAATCAAAACAAAAATGTCTCCAAAAATTCCAGAAAATTTTACACTATGGCAGGAGCCATGTTTCCAATTTTCATTGGATTCGGAGTTAATTTGCTATTTTATTCAAAAATAAAAGTTAGGTATTGTGCATAGGGACATGAGTGCAAATACCAAGAGTTCTGGGGGGTCCGATGCAAAAAACCCAGGAAAACACGTGCGTAGCGCGTGCCTGAGGCACTCAGGGACCTATCTGTAAGGAAAACAAGTTCCAGGGGCTATTTGGTAACAGGTACCAAAAGTCCGAAGGCTTGTTTATAAAATACCCAATAAAAAGCACACATGCACAATTAATTCACGCACAGGGGTATAAAAGCAGTTATCCAAAAGTTTTCATTCATTTCAGAACCAGCCAGAACTACATGGCTAATAATGAAAAATACCCAACAAAGCACGTGTCGATGCATGTGCTACACCATACACAGGGGCATATAAGCAAATAAAAGAAAAGCGCAGGGTCCTCAGTGTAATTGTACCAAAAACAAAACAACTATCTAACTTGTTTACAGGACTAAATGCTAAATCAAATAAAAGGCAGGGCCTAAGGGTAAATTACCCATTATTAAGTCGAGCCGACGGATGGACGCCACGTGGTGGATCGAACGGTCAGGATCAGGTGGCGCTCCAAAGCTGGGCTCCTCGCGATGATCGGACGGCCAAGGCGTAGCCACGTGGAAGATCGCACGGTGGGGGGTAGCGGTGGCTAAACCTTGCGCATCGGGCGGTCCAGATCGCCCCTCCCAAGATCTGACGGTGCCGTGAACTCCTCAAATGGACGGACAGGATCGAGTCTGGAGCATGGGGGCGATCGGACGGCTGAGGAGGATGCTGGACGAACTGGACTCCGGCGAACTTCGCCGGGCTCGTGGCGGCGCTGGTGTCCTCCTGGAAGCTCGCTGAAGATCGGAGAAGGTGCGTGGAAGGCTTCCGCGTCGAGTGGTGCCCTCCGATGACCCAACCGAGCCCTGGAGAGCTCCGGCGAGGTCAGCGGAGGTGGAGCTATTGGACCAAATGGTCCAAGCCCTCAGATGGGCTTGGATGAACCTGCAAAGTGCACCAGAAAGCTCGCGGGTCGAGGGCAAACTGCCTCGAACCCGTTAGGCGTGGTGAAAGCGGTCAGGGAGTCGGTGCGGGCGAGCTCCGGCGAGGGGGTGGACGGAGGAACTCGAACCCCAGCTCCTGTGCGAGCTGGGTTGAATGGAAGCACGGAGAATGTGCACGGGAGGAAGGCGGAGGCTATGGTGCAGCCCGATGGTCGAATGGGAGGCGGACGTGATCGGAATCGACGGTGGTCGACGACGGGGCGAATTGGGGGTAATCGGAAATTAACGAAAAGGAAAGGGAAATGGGTCTACCTGGGTGGAGGAATTGACTGGGAAGGAGCTTGTGCAGCTCTTGGTCCTTGCCTCAAGGAGCGTCGACCTCCGAGGCTCGAGCTCCTGCTCTTGGCGGAGCACGACGGTGGTGGCTCGCCGTATCAGTGGTTCCCTGCCCCTCTCCTCACTGCGACAGCACCCGGAGCAAGTTGCCACTCTCACTCGAGCACTGGAGGTCACTGGTGGTGGAGCAAATGAGCCAAAGATAGGAAATGGAGTGGCAGAGCTCGAGCTTAAGTATGGGTGCAGGTCCGGCTAGGAGTGATCGGGTAGGGCTGCATGAGGCGCGGATCTCGATGCGGATGCGCCGGCGAAGGTGCCGGATCTGCCATGATTAAGATGGACCCGGGGTTTAGGAAGATAGGTGATCGGGTTTAGGTACGAAAAAATCCGAGAAACCGGGTCCGTGAACCAAAACCCGTGGAAGGTGGTCCTGGGGGGGGAGTTGACCGGGCGGTCAACAACCCCCCTGGACCAATGGGAAGCGGCCGCGTGGCAAATATTTGGAAATTAAATTAAAAATAGCTAATGGTCGAATTATTAAAAAGTCAAAACATGAAATATTTTTGTTTTAATTTTTTCTATTTTTTGTGATTTTTATTTAATTTTTCAAAGTAAAAATAGGGTATTTACAATATAGTACTATACATAGGTATATATACAATATAGGATTTTTAATTTTGATTTTTAATTTGTTATTTTTATAAATTTTATTCCCATTTTATATTTTTTTTATTTATATCATAAAATAAGGAATAAAAAGATATTTTTATTTTATTTTTATTATTTTTATACATAGGTGAAATAAATAGATATGTACATATATATACATGGTATATTTACAAAGTATTTTTGGGTTTTTAATTTTGTTCTTTTTATTTGGTTTTTGTTTTAATTGTTTTTATTTTATTTATTTACACCATATCATATAGAATATTTACAAAATTTTTAGAAATTAATTTTATTTATTTATAAGGCTAAATAAACATAAGATGAATGGACTATATACATGGTGACTATGTACATAAGTGATGTTTTTGTTTTCTTTTTAATTTTACTATTTTATCTTGATTTTATAATTATAAATATATACAAATATTCACAAGCCCTTTTGAGTCTATTTTTGGGAGGAAAATATTTTTATTTTATTTACATATATATATACACACATGAGCCCCTATCTCCCTCTACTTTGGCTTTTATGCGGTCAGGCCCATGCTGAGCCCTCCCTTTGGTTAGGTTGCTCAATATTTATTCTAAATATTTCCCTCTTTTTCTTTTTGATCTTTATTCTTTTATTTTTGCACAAAAACATGCTAATTATTACTTTTTACACAATGCATGCTTTTGGTAATTGTTTGTATTTACAACTATATACATGCATTTGCAAAGGTTTTTGTAGCTAAAATATAAGAATAAAGAGTGATGAATGAGTATTCATCAGCCACCCTATACTAATGGGAGTTGGTGGTCATCCACTCTCCCAATTAGAAATGGGGCAATCTCATGTAATATCATATATTACATTATTCCATTGAAATTCCAAGATTTACAACAACACTTGTTGTAAATTATTCTACAGAAATAATTCATAATTATTTGGTGAATATTACAATCTTGCCAATGGAAAATTGTGAATCACATTCACAACCCAAAAAAATGTAAATTACATTTTCAATTAATTGTCCAATGTGAATCCAATTCACATCAACATTTAATTAACAAATTTAAGTTACAAATAGCTCTCTCTTATATACTATAAATCACATTTATAATATATATGATTAATATGGATAGTGCTATCCACATTATTCAAATCCATCATAATTAAATCACATTTAATCATCTTGGATCTCTATTTCATGTGCCTAAATAATATGAATCACATTCACATTATTCACATCTTTGATAGTTAAATCACTTTTATTTTTCTAAGATAACTCTCCTTATAATATGAATCAAATTCATATTATTCGCGATAATTAAATCACATTTAATTATCCATTTTCTCAATGCTCGGATACATGTATCAACAATGAAATTATCCATGAATTCTTTCAAGGATAACGTACTTTCTCTGCGGATACTTGGAGATAAGAACATGGCGATTGTATTATTCCACATATAGTGACTTGGATATTGAGATCACATCTCAAATTCAGATCCTATGAACCTCTCATAGATGCTTGTTTAAATCAAGACCGCAAATCTAATCCTCTCATTTCATTTGAATCACATTTAGATCAATGTCCAACATTTAGACCAAGATCAGATCACTTCTCTACTGAGAGGAGTCACTAAAATCCAGACCCATTTCATAACTCCTTAAGAATGGAAGCGTCATGGTTATACAATCGTTTATGATTGCATCACCCTCAGGTATTTCTAATACCCGTACGTAATGCATACTCGAAGACTCAGAGTAAAACCCAAAGTTTTAGATCTCTTTTAGACTGTCTCCTTCTGAGTTTTATCATTAAGTTTCTCATTTGACTATTGGGAGTTGGTATTGATCATATACCTTCCAAAAGCACATATCTTACCCAGGTATTGATCATATACTTTCCAAAAGCATATATCAAACCTACAAATTCAGTCAAGCTTCCAAAGCGAGACGACCGTGCACGGAATTTCATTCTTCCCAATATCTCATGAGTGAGCTCAAGTCTTCTAGTTCAATAATTAATCTAGTATGATCCCTTTGAAAGATCGCATTACTCATATGCCCTTTCATGCATACCAACGCACTGGTGTATAGACCTTGGTTAGGTCATCAACCTATTGGTCCGCCAAATGTACATACTCAGACATATAGTAACACATCTGTCTCCAGTCAGAGGATGCATGCCTATATCGTGACAACATACTACATAGGTCTTTGGTTATCTTGATCTCGTTAAGTCAACTCTTTGACTTAACTAATCTGACACCTCTGAATTTCCATTCATATGCAGAGGACCTACATCAAGAGGTCGGTCAGATATCAGCCTTTAGAGAAAGGATTGCCATCTCCTTCTCAGGTTGGAGATCCTCTCTTAATAATCATTTGATGGTGATGATGAGTCCTCAATCTTGCTCTTTAGATATTCATCCAAGCACCAACCTCTATGATTCAATTATTGAATCAACAGTTGTATGATCATTAAGATGGCCACAGTACATTACCCTAATTGTACTAAGGGATCTATTATGAAAATTAGTTATACTTCATTTCATATTAGGAAATGATATTTGCAATTATATTTATTGCATAATGTTTTGCCGTGGGCTCGCATGTCCAACAGTCCACTCTTCAAGACCCTACACGTCCACCTTGTCAAGCCTCTCTTCTCTCCTTTGACATGACCATGTAGAGGAGAAGAACGTCTCCTTCTCCGAGCTCCACTTACATAAAGAACGTTTGATTTCAAGCGATGAAATCATGATCTTGATCATCCCTAGCATGGACAAGATCGAGAAGACAACATCGAAGTTCGTGGGAAGCAACATGACTCATCATCATGCCCACAAGAGAGACAAGTACATATCGGACTTGATTCAGGAGGTCTCTTAATTTAGTGACTCATGCTTCAAGAGGTAACCCTGATCTCATTTCAATAAGAAATACTAGAAACCATATTAGGAAAACTGTTTCGTAATTTAGTGGTTTCTTAAAGTACACAAAGTTGTGCTGAAATTTCTTTTTCATACGATGAACATACAATATTTTAAGCAAAGAATTTGCTAATTTTTCTGCATTTCTGTGATGCTAAGTTCATAAAATGTTATTTACTTCCTTCATCGTGGTCATTTAAACTTCCTTAAAACACCAACATAACAAAATTATCTACTTTGCGAAGGCTTCGTGATTTCTTTGCAAGATCATTGGAGGTAACAAGTATTGCTCGAAGCACCGTCATTTGGGTGAAGCCAGTGTGTTTCTCATCTTCCTCTCATCTCCTCCTCCTCATCTTGCTCCTTTCTATTTATGGAAAAATATCATTCTTTTCTTAGCCCTCCTTCCTCTCCATTTTTCTTCTCCTCCGTCTTTCTCCTACTTTTTATTCTTCTTAGTATACCCAATACCACCTCGCACAAGAACATTTCACCTTCTCTGACTTTCATACGTCCTTATACCTCGCACACCCACTTACCTTAGGCCACATAGGGTGGTTGGAGTGGCTCCCTCCATCCCATGATAGAGCCACTCCATCTCCTCTTCCTTTAAATCCCATTTTATATGAGCTAAAATCTGATCTATTCCCTTGAGGCCCAAGCTCAAACTCTTACTTGTAGGAAAGGTATTTGGATCTGATCAATTGGGTAGCTTCATAATTCATCAAAGCTACACTGAGTTGCATTTCTTTGTCATCGATAAGGAACTACATTGGAGATCAGCTCCATCTGGGAGCAAATCCTTCTTCGGTACTTTGGAAGTAGCATCCTTGGAGAAGTCACAATTCACAGCCACTCAAGAACCATTCACCCACTACATGCCCCCTTCGTAGGAGAATCATCAAAGGTCAAAAAGTATGAGCATCATTTGAGTAGAATATGTTGTATTTAGTATTATTTAATTCGTTCTTAATTTGGTAAACCTATGTAACCTATGTAATTACATTTGGTAACCAAATCAATTTCAAGTAAGACAAGTTGGTTGGAGGGAAAAGTTGAGAATTCCCAAATTTGAAACAAAAGTGAGTTTGGGTGAATGCTTTAGTACAACATAGACTAGTTATAGACCTTTGGTAGACTTATATATGAGTACTCACCTCAGTCTCTTGTAGCAATAGTAGAGAGTAGGAATGGAGGACCACTGACACACATATGAGTGCATGCTCTGCTCCACTCTATCTCTAACTTAGGCTTATGCTATGGAGAGTTAATTCAGATTTCAAATCTTGATAATTTTACTATGGTTTCATTTATCGAATTGGAAAAAGTAATCTAGCCGATTAATTCACAATATAATTCTTGTCGAAATTCGATTCAATCCAGTGGTTCAATCTCAGTCCTTTCGAGATTCAAGGAGATGCCCTTTGAATAGGTAGTTAAATAAATTAAAAGGTCAAGGCTAAGTTATCAAAAACACATTTCGAGACATGGATCCTTCATGGGCAAGCATCTTCTTCTTCCTATGCTTTCCAGTGCAAATGTAATTTTTATCTCTTCCATCGATCACTACTTTCTGAGGCTTTTTCGAGGATAATCTCGTCTGTATGCACCAGCATCGCCCATGTGTTATCGTATCCTGGGAGCAAGTTTCCAATGTCATATATGATCTGGGGGTAATATCCTCTATAAGAGAAGTCCATTACAAGGACACTTTGGTGATCTCTAATATTTCATTTACTATTTTTATTTGTCATAATTATTTGATTGCCTTACATTTTCCCGATCTTATCCTAAATATTTGTATTGAAAATTCAATCGATTCATGTTTTATATTTGCAATCTGATTATGATTTGTATAATTGATTAAATCCATGTTAATTTATAATGTCGTTAAAATAAATCATGTGAATATGAATGACTAATCTTTATTTTATATCATGTTGATTATGATAACAACAATATTAGAGAAGGTATAAAGAATTAGGATTAACATTATGTCGGATACAAATTTAAATCGAGGGTACACATGACTTGGATGCTTGAGAAACTCATTGATCAGAACTTCAAATGTTAGTAACAATGCTTGAAGATCTCGTTAACCGTTATAGGGCCAATCTCTATACTTAAAACTAAAAGTCCACAATGGATCTGGAAAATCCCTCACATGATAGCCATAAGGCACAATCTGCGTGGAAGGAACGTGATCGTATATGTCATGATTGCATCATGTTGGATTGTCCAGCACATTTTTGACGTATATTGTTCATCCAAACAGACTAGGAAGAGTTTATGGGAAGAACTCGACAAGAATTATAACACAAAGGATCTTGGTATAGATAAATACGTTGTTGCAAAATTCTTGAACTTTTCCATGGCTGAGGGAAAATCAGTTTCTGAAAAGGCACATGAGTTTCTGCACCTACTCAATAGATTGGAAGATACCTACTTCATGTGCATCATTGAAAAATTCTCCAAGTCATGGGTAGACTTAGGTATGACCCTGACACCTAGAAAATGGAAATTTTATGTGCATGACTTGATGATAGAAATCACCATTGAGGAGGAATACATGAAGAATGAGTATGTGGTCATTAGAATACAAGTACATGGAACTAACAACAAGGATAAAATAAAATCAAAAAGGAAAGATCCAGAAAAAGGCAAAGAATAAACCCCGCTGACAATGTAACTAGGTTGGTCGTTGGAAGAAGGATTGTTGATAAGATCATATCTCATCAAAATAATACACCAAAAATCAACCTAATTAAGGAAGAAAGTAAATATAAAAGCACTTAACAAACTCGAAATTAGCATACCCAAAAGACGCCCAGTAAAGTTACAAACAAACAAGGATAAATAAAGGGGCGAAAGAAAGAACGTGCAAATACCTCTCACCCACCTAACATAAAATATGAAATCCAAAGGATATCAAACTGATTTACCTTGAGCAAAATCACTACAGACAAAATGACGTCTCCCTCACACAACCGACCCAACTCTGAACATTCCCCTATAGAAATAAGACTTTAACAGAGACATGCGTCGGCACCCGATTATCCTAGAGAGTAACAATAAACTAGTAAAAGAGATATCATGATAACTGATATCTCCTTTTAAAACCTAAAGAAACATACATCGTCTTCCCTCATTAGTAGCACACTTTCTTCCCCAATTAGCAGCACACCAATTAACTGGATGGAGGATCAACCCACTGGAAGAGGAAGAAGGAGACAAGCTTCACCCATCTCTCCACATGACCATATAGTGACAGCGAGTAGCAGAAGAGAATGATGGATGAGCCACCATCCGTCCCTTTCTAGCCACTCGACGCAAATGGTGTCCCCCATCCTGGCAACCACTCAAAATCCAACCAGAGGCTCTAAACCTCCACTTACACCTGACTATCTTGACAGAAGCTCCATACCTCCACTTGCAAGCATGCAGCTGGCTTCGTCCCGACAACTCTAAATAAGTAAGTATCTCTTCCTCGATGGGGGCATCTGTCATTACTCCCTACATCTAATTTGCTTTGGTTATATTCCATCAAGTGTTGAGCACCGCTACGATAGGAGATATCGAAGGCAGGGTGTTCGAGATCCAATCCCCAGGATGCTCGTGCCATGAACCCATGAGGGCATCTACCAGATGCAGCCAACCTTCATCCTTGGCACGAACCCACATCTCGTGAATGGATAAATAGCCATATTACTCCCACACCTCTATCCATACTACTACTTACTCCACTTCCCTTGTTTCCCTTTTACACCACTTCTGCAATCTCGATGAGCTCCTTACATACCCCTCTTATCCAACCAGATCTACAACCCTGCAAATCTTCCACCCATTGTACCTCAACATCCCTCAACCGCCTAACAACATCCAACTACACACATTAGTGAGGACTCTGACACATGAGAGGGAAGTGAAGAAACTCCAACTCCTAGCAACCTTCCACCTCTCTCGGATTCACTATTCCTCAGATATCACACGATTATGGGTTCACAAACATCTATTAGTGAGCATCTATTTCGACTCTTTCCTACCACCCGACTTCTTGTGCACATTAGTGAAGGAAGTGTGCCAGCAGATCCTGCTTGGGACCTGGATGAGGTCTTTGTGAGGGCTTGGACTCGCTTGGCTGCAGCTAGAATACCTTTCACAAGAAGCAACGTGGATGTAGCTCTCTCCCTTTGCCAACCAACAACGATCGGACATAGCTCAGGAGGAGCACTAACTGACACAACGAGGGTGATGCCTTTCCAAACCTAAAAAATCTCTCGCATCGTTGTTATTCTCTTTTTCTACATTATGTTTCCTTTTCTAGAAGTTAAATTTCAGTAGTTTAGTTTCAATATTTAAGTTCAAGTAGTCAGATGTGGTAAATATTGTAGTTGTTGAACTTTTATCCAGCTTCTAATAGTAGTTGTAAGTTTTTTTTACAAACTTTAGCTTAATACTTCTATCGAGAACTTTTCTAATATACTTATGCATGGTTACTCTTGAATCTCTTAGCAAGCATAACGAAAATAACACAAAAGAAGAGCTAGATGGTACCCACTCATGTTAACACTCACTTATAATAAGTGTAGGATATCTACATACAATGGTGTGACATTGTTGTGCACGGAAACTCGGAAGATCGGGAAATTAATGATAAAAATTAGTCGTTCCTATCCCCCAAAACCCGTGACAAACAAAAAATATATATTTTTTATTTTTGCTACTTTATAACATGTATAGCGGACAGGGACGAACTCAGGGAGGCTACAAATCCCGAGGGTTATTTAATTAATCGAAAATCAATTAAGAGAAAAATAGGAATCTCAAAGGACAACTATCCTTGGTTTTTGTGATTTTTTAATCTTTTTAATTTTTTTTTTATTTTCGAAAAAATAGCACGAAACAATATTCACAAGATCAAAAATACGCACACCAACACTTTTTGTAATTTTTCAATTTATCAAAAATTCTCAAAAAAATCCAGAGAAAATATTTTTGAGTTTTGAAGTTTTGAAATATTTTTGAGAATTTTTGTGGAATTTTCAAATGTTTCTGTATTTTTCTAAAAATCATACAGTGAGAAAATGTGAAAATGTGCATAGCTTGGAGTAATTTGCAACTTAAAAATATTTTAATGCCCAAAACTCCTGGCAATTATTTTTAAGACAAACTAGAAACAATTATCGACAAACAGGAACTGAAATCACTTCTTTTGGATTTTTGTAGAATTTCTCATGATTTTTATAAGATTTTTTGTATTTTTCAATTTTTTAAGGTTTTATAAAGAAATAATGCGTGAAAATTGGTCAAAAATTAATAGACAATGAAATAAAACTACCGTAATTTTTTTGAAATTTTCGAAGTTATTTTAGAATTTTTATGAATTTTTGAATTTCAAACAGGGAAAAATGACATGTTTTTGATTTTTTAATAATGATAAATGAAATTAAAATGCAATGAAAAATTTATGCTAAGTAGATAATCACATCAGAAGCATAGCATAATTTTCTCAGAATTTATTTACAACTTTGGTTCAAACAACAACAGGCCGCGAGGTCGTCACCCCCCGCCGCTACCCTCTTGTGCGCCCCGCCGCCGATCTGAAGAGCAACCCCACCGGCGCCATACGGCACCGCCACTAGTCATCCGCAGCCCCGCCTTCGCTCCAACTCGGTCTCCTCTACCTTGGGCTGCGCGATCTGGCGCGACCTTCTCTACCACCAGCCCCCTTCTTCCTCGACCGCATCACAGAGCTGTGTCACCGCCCCTCCACCGCGTTTCTAGCCCGCGCGGACACCACAACATCACCGTCGATCCACACCCATGTACGCGGCCTGACCTCCTCCGCTTCCCTCCGCACGTGCGCGGCGCCGCCGCAGGCAGCGACTCTCCGTTCTCGACGCGATTCCTCCATCTCACCGACCAGGCCTCCAGCCGCCTCGCGAGATCCAACTGCCGTTGTTGGCCCTCCTCCCCACCGATCCACATCCTCACCTCTTGCGCGCACGCCAGCAGCGCGCGGCCCGACCTCCCTCTTCCAGCTGACTCCGCCCGCGCCCCCACCTTGGGCGGAGGTGACCCTGCCTAATCCTTCCCCCTTTGAAGAAGAAGAGCAACGAGAAGCCCTAAGTTGGGTTTTTGAATAAAAAAATATCTTTGGAAATTTTGCATAGTTATCCTCCAAGGTTTCTTAAATTGCATAGACATCCCCGCCTTCAAATCCAGATCACATACAACGCACATGATTATGGGTGATTTGCGAGATTCATCCTGAAATTCATTTTTTGTTATAATTCAGTCCAAAACCTTTGCATATTTATATTTCCGCTCCTGCTATCTAGACTTTAAATTTGCATGATATTTTCCTTGGAATAAATAGTTTTTGTTGCTCAAAAATTCTGAGAAAATTATGATCTGCTCCTGATGTTCATATCCATCTAGCATAATATTTTCATTACATTTTAATTTCATTTATTATTATTAAAAGAAATAAAAAACATGTCATTTTTCCCTGTTTGAAATTCCAAAATTCATAAAAAATCAAAAAAGTGCTTAAAAATTTCAAAAAAAATTAGAGTAGGTCTTTTTCATTGTCTTTTAATTTCTGACCAAATTTCACGCAATATTTCTTTATAAAACCCCAAAAAATCGAAAAATACCAAAAATTTTATAAAAAACATAAAATATTCTACAAAAGTCCAAAAATAGTGATTTCAGTTCCTATTTGTAGATAATTGCTTCTAGTTTGTCTTAAAATAATTGTTAGGAGTGTTAGGCAATTAAAAAATTTTTAAGTTGCAAATTACTCCAGGCTATGTACATTTTCACATTTTCTCACTGTTTGATTTTTAGAAAAAAACATAAAAACATCTTAAAATTCCACAAAAATTCTCAAAAATATTTCAAAACTTTTAAAACTCAAAGATATTTTCTCTGGATATTTCTGAGCATTTTTTATAAATTGAAAAATTACAAAAAGAGTTGGTGTGCGTATTTTTGATCTTGTGAATATTGCATCGTGCTATTTTTTTTTTAAATAAAACAAAATAAAAAGATTAAAAAAATCATAAAAATCGAGGATAGTTGTCCTTTGAGATTCCTATTTTTCTCTTAATTAATTCTTGATTAGTTGAATAACCCTCGGGATTTGTAGCCTCCCTGAGTTCGACCATGTCCGCTATACAGGTTAATAAGTAGCAAAATTTTAAAAAAAATTGTTTGTTTGATGCAGGATTTTGGGGATAACAACGACCAATAATTTATCATTTTTTCCGTCCCTTAGATTTTCGTGCGCAACAAAATGGGTCGTCCAGGTTGCAGCGTGGGCGGCGTCCAGGCGAGAGGGGCACACACGCTGGAGGAGTTTCTGAGGGCTACGGCGGGGGGGCATGACCAGGAGGAGGGGCGGTGGCGCATGGGGGCAGCCGTCCCTCTCTTTTATTATTTTTTATTTTTTTTATTATGATGTAAACAATAATAAAAAGAAAAACTTTTTTTATTTTTTTTTAATTTTTTTGTAAATCTGAAATAGGAATTAAGAAACTAGAATATAGAAATTTTTAATTTTTTTTATTTTTTTAATGATCCTGCAAAACAAACGTTAGAGAAAAAGAAAAAAATTATTATTATTCTTATTTTTATTTACAAATCAGAAAATGAACGGGCATCCGGCGTAAAATGGAAGAATCGAATCCGATCTCTGGCCACCGTACGCGGCCGGAGTTGAGAGATCGTGGACGATAGAATAGAACGCGTGGAGATCGAGAAAGTGAGATGAAAAATCGAGTATGTGGCAGATCAAATCGAGATAGATTTTTTATTTTAGATCTAAAACACAAAATGACGATGGAATTAAAAATAAATGCGATAAAATAAACTACAATTAAACTAAGATAAAATAAGAAGAAAAATGTGGCACAATTCTCGATCTCACCTTAGGAGCAGAAATGGACCGTGATCACCTCGACAAGGCTGACTCGCTGTCACCGGACGGCTCAGAGGCTAGGCACAATTCTAGATGAAATTTTCTCTCGGAGATTGGGCTCCTCTCTCTACAGATTGATCAAGTTGGAATGAAAGAGAAGGAGTCATATAAATAGAGAAGACAGAACGAAATTTGAAAAGAGATAAGAGAGATGAAAATTGAGATGATTTTTTGAATTTTTTGGTGGAAGAAATAAGAGAGATGAAATGAGACAAAGTAAAAGAGATAAGACTATTTACCAAATTATATAATTTTTTTTTGAATTTTCGTCACTTTATTTATTTGAATTAGAAAATGTTATTTTTTTTACGAAGGTTAATCAAAAATAGCAACTATATACATATACTATATACATATATGACATTATATACAAGGGTAAATGAGGAAATTAGATTTTTTATTTGTTTTAAAATTTTTTTATTTTAAAAAATTAGTGAAAATAATTTACAAATATATACAAATACATAATTTACATAATACATGAGAAAATTGCACAAACCACCCTGGAAAACAAACTTTTTACTCATAACTCCAAAAATTATGAATTCACACCCATTTTGAAGATAATTTAATTTAGAATCCAATAGAAGTGAGATTTGTTCAATTTGAGTTCATATGGAGCTGGAATTGATCTTTCAATTAGTGCTTAGTTGCTTTTCCCAAGTGTGGCTACTTTTATTATGTACATGATTTAATTGTGCAATTATTTTTATTAATTAGAACATATTTTTATTTACAACTTTGGTTTTGAAAGTTATTTGATTTGAGGTCAATTAAGGCACAAATAAATTAGTATAAGTTTTACACATATATACAACCAATAGGTGAGAAGTATTTACAACACACACATTTTTTGGGGTTTTCTGCTTAAGGACCTAATCTCCCCCTACTTTATTCTTGGTTGATCAGGTCAAGTCTTGACCTTCTCTCGAGGTTTGGGTCAGCCTTTATACAGTCTTCCCTTTTTTATTTTATTTTCTTTATTTTTCTTTCTTTCTTTATTTATTTATTTTAGGTTAAAATTAGTAATAAGTGTACAATATTTACAAAGATGCAAGTTAGTAAGAATATGGAGTTAGTGTTATATGCAAGTGTTTTATAAGGGATTTTAAGCTAAAATAAATGAATCAAGATGACAAATCACATATTCATCAGACATATGGGAGCCACAGGAACAAATCACAAACCACTTGACCAGATTGGATCACAAACACCATCCTTCATCCATTGGTTATAGATTGTAAAACAAAATCGATCAGTTACTAGTGTCCCTGAGGAATCGACCACTTATTTACTATTATATAGGTAATTATATAAATTTAAATGTATGCATCCTTTTGCTTGGTTGTGACGACAACCTTATCTACTTAATCATCATCGCTAAATCTAAGTAGGAGTGGCCATCGTTTTGGTACCGTTGCCGGGGACACGGAATGAGTAATTTTATCGATTTCACCTAGTAGTACATGCATGGTAGGATATCTCAACATCCTTTCCTATTACAATCGCTAGCAAAAAATTCCCTACCACCAGGAACTAGTAAAGAGAAATCTGATCCAACCCTTTGAACATGATAAGTACCCTTCCAACACGAGAAATATCGTCGGAAACATCCTCACTGGAACCTTCTACTCCTGCATACAATACACCTCAAGTATATCACACTGAGCTGCCACCCATTATCGACACAATGCTATTAATAAAGTTGACACTAAGATCTAGGAATCTCGACTTCACTAGCAAGACCCTGATGGACCAAGAACGGCCACTAATACCACCAGATCCTATGGATGCCATCATAGAAAGACTTCAACAATTGGGATTGGAAAGAAACCCAAGGCCAGTTGCCCAAAGACCCATTCAAAAACATTATAATTCGGCTAATCAATTTCTGGTGCCATGGGTCCAAATTCCACATGAAATAGGTAATTTCAAGCTAAACCCTACAACCTTGACCTTCTACCAAAATTTCGAGGAAAAAACACTGAATATGTCCAAGAATTCCTAGTGATTTGTGGCACAATGCATATACCTAACATACCTCGGGAATTTGTTTATTTGAAAGCATTCTTATTTTCATTAAAGGATAAAGTGGGACAATGGTTGAGAAATTATGGACAACCACTCACAGCTTGGGACCTATTGAGAGGGGCATTCTTAAAAAAATACTTTCCAATAGGAAAATCTAATGCCTTGAGATAATCCATTTCAAATTTTGCAATGCACCCTAACGAATCATTCCATGATACTTGGAAGAGATTTAAGGAATTACAAAGGCGATGTCCCCATCATGAAAGAGGTAAATGGATATTTGTACAAATTTTCTATGAATTGACCGGATCATTTAAACTTGTGGTAGATGGATCATGTGTAGGGAATTATTACAAACATGAAGATGAGGTTTAAACTATTTTTGAAAACATGGTAGAAAACTCTATAAACAACCTGTCAATCGACCAATACAGCATACACAAAAGGCATGTCGGAAGAAATGAGGATTCTTATGATCAAATAGAAAATGCTTAGATTAATATGTATATCATTGCACACAGACTCGATCATATGGAGATCATGTCCAAACAAATGAATGAGATGGTAAGAGTAATCGAGAATTTGGCTAAGGACAAAATTCATAACACCAAACTTGTTAGTGAAAAAATCCCATAACTGGAACCATCAAAGAAGGAAGACTAGGAACAAGATGAGGCAAAAATAGTAAATTGGAATAAAGGAAATAAATTAACTTCTACTCAAGATTGGAGATATGAAAACCTATTGAAGACCCACCACCACACTCACCATAGCCAAATATTCAAGCAAGAAGATATTCAACTACACACCAGTACCCAAACACGCAATCACCCCGTTACACTCAATCCCAACCCAATCCTACACAAATAAGGACTTCAAAACAACAATCACAGAACCTACTGATGACCAGATATTTTGATCGACTAAGATGGAATAACTAAATCAATTGTTGTTTTCCTCAATCAATCAAATCGATCAACGAGAAAATCAAACCACTAGAGATGAAACAATCAAATGTAAGCGGCTTTGCTGTTTTTATTTACCTATTATAGAGACCAGGGTCGAACATAAGGAGAACAATTAAGATCTATGTAGTGAGATTTCGGGAATAAAAATCTTTTTAGTGGTTTTTAATTTTTCAAACTTTTAATTTTCCAATATAGAAGAAATAAACACAATGGATAAAAATACTCACACACATTCTTTTTGTATTTTTCTAATAGGTCAAAAATACTCAAAAATCTACAATAAAAATATTTTTGGTTTCTATATGCTTTATATTGTTTTTAGTATTTTTTATATAATTTTTAAATGTTTTTGTAATTTTCAAAAAATCAAAAAGTGACAAATATACAAATAGTGCACAGCCACGAGTAATTTGCGAGTTAAAAATAATTAAAATGCGCACAACTCCTGGGGGTGATTTTTGTGATATATTATAGGTAAATATCTACAAACAGAGACTGAGGTTACTATTTTTTTATTTTTCTACCATTTTATATAATTTTTATAAGTTTTAAAGTGTTTTGCAATTTTTATGGTTTTTATAAGGCTTTAAGCAAAATTGATACTATAGCTAAAAGACACTAAAAACGACTATCCTAATTTTTATGAAATTGTTAAGTGTATTTTCGAATTTTTATACTTTTTTCAAAGATAAACAGGACTCTTTTTAAGGGATTTTGAATTTTTAATAATACAAAATGCTAGAAAATCAACAAACGAAAATTAGTAGAAAACAATACATGCAATCAGGGACTACATGTAGTTTTTACAAAATTTTTGGAGTTGATTTATTATTTATTGCATTAAATAAAAGGCATACAGTTAAAAACGGCTCATAGGGACCTCTTTGTATTTATTTTAAGTTTTGAACCCGAGCAGATAATAAATAATAAAAATTCAGGGGTCACTATGCAAATAATCCAGCGAATGTATACACAACATGTGAACTAGGCAGTTAGAGTATATATGCAAATACTCAAAACAAAAACTTCATTCTAGAACAATTAAAGAGTTCAAGGTAAATGTTGCAAATATCCTAAAAAAACACGCGCGTACACACATGACTAAAACTTAGCTAGACTAGAATACAAATAATAAAACTACAAGGGTCCAGCTACAAATATTTTTAACTAATTATTAAAATCATTAGACTGGAATGAAATGACATAAACTATGGGGGAAAATGTGAAGTTTACCCTCAGGTGTGTGCGGAGTGCGTGCTCTGATGTGCGGTTCTGATGCACCTCTACTAAAGAATCCGACGGTTCTGCAAAAGGTGCTGATTTGTGGCTCTGATAAGCTGTTAGCTGGAGACCTGAGATTCTTACAGGTGGCAGGAGCGTGCGGTGCAGATGGGGCCCCAGATATGATCCAAGCATCGGAATAAGACACTAGCAGATGGCTTGGATCAAAAATGGGATGGGAATTTCAGATCGAGCGATGGAGAAGGTCATAGGATGAACTCAGCTCAGGTGAACTTCACCCGAGCGTGGAGGATGATCCACAACTCCAATGAAGTCACGAAGGGGTTCGGCTGCTTCGTGAAGGTGGGTCGCATTGAGTGGCTAGCTTAGATGGAGAGATGGATGTTCATATGGTCGGGGAGGTGATGCTCCACCCGGAGCTGCTTCGCTTGAGCAGCTGGTGCTCTGAATGGTTCTCCACGTGCGTTTAAACCTGCAGGTAGACTCCAGGCTCGGAGACAAATCGTCGGCTACTGTTATTGTGCAAGGAAAACCAAAGTAGCGATGGTGGGCTCCGGCGGAAGTGGAGGGAGGAGGTCTAACCATAATCTCACTCCGATGAGTGAGTCTAAGGGGGTCAGGTTGTGAGGGAAGTATGGTGGGGGTACGGGGTGTCAAACAGAACGTGGAGTTGTACGTGAAGTGGCTCTGACTAGCTGGTCAGAGCTGGTGAACGGTGGCGAAGTAGATGGACTGAATCGGAGTGAAACTTGAAACTACGAGGGAGATAAGTGGTACCTGAAGATGCTGATGAGCTCAGGAGCTTCAGGCGAGATGGTCGGTGGGGTTCTGGCCTCTACCAAGCTGTGAAAGGCTGGGAAGCTTGTCGCGGTGGAGAGCTCCGGTCACATGCTGAGCAAGCTCACCCGGTAAACCTCCTAAAAACACCTAAAGGCTCCTGTCACGATGTTGAAGGTGCTAAGGGAATGAAGGTGGCGTGAGGAACGAGCTCCTCAATCTCGGGGAGAGGAAGAGATGATTTATAGGGGAAGGCTAGAGTCTAGAAAGATCAGAGGCTCACGCAAAACCCTTGATAGATCTGGCTGCTCTTAGGGATACACAAGGATCACGGATCCTAGGAGAACATTTTGGTGCAAGAATCGATGCAAATGAAGGTCTGACCCGATCAGGATAATGGGGACAAAACGAGTCCGGCAAAGGTGGACGGGTCGGGTCTACTGGGAGGCGAGGTTGATTGAGGTCAATAATTTCTTTTGACCAATAAGAAAGCAGGATTTACAAAATAAAGAATATTAATTATAAAATAGTAAATAATTTTAAAATAAAAGTGAATAAAATAAAAAAATCTTTATTATTTTGTAAACTATTTTTTCTATGATTTTTAATTATGTTTATGACATCATGTATACAGTATATATAGTATAATGTATTATATATAGCTTTAATATACCTATGTATTATATACATGTATTTTTATTTTATTATTTTTATAAAATATGTTTTATTTTATATTTTATTTTCTTACAAAATAATTTGAGGAACATAAAATTATTTTTATGTTATTTTTATAATTTACATAAATGTATAAATAAATCTTGTATAATATACACACACTTGTGGCTTTGTACAAGAATTGTGGATTTTATTTTCAATTTATTTATTTTGTATTTTCTCATTTTTATTTTTTTATACAAGTGTGAGAAGGTGTAAAATAACTATTTATTTGTAGGTATAGGTGTTATGTACAGTATATAATGTACCCTATCTCTCTCTACTTATTTCTTATCGATCATGTCAAGACTTGACCTTCTCTTTGGAATTTGGGTCAATCGGTATTTATTCTAAATAACTTATTCTTTCTTTTTCTTCTCTTTATTCTTTTATTTTTGGAAAATATGTGTTAATTATGCAATATTAACAAAGACATGCATAATGATAAGTTATTATATTTACACCAATCCACATATGTTTTTGATAAAAGATCAAGCTATAATAAAAGAATAAAGAATGTGAATCGTAGACTCATTATCCCCCTATACTTTACCTTTGCTTGTCCCTTAGCAAACACTTATTTGAAAAAGAAGTGAAAACAAGAAGAAAAGAAAAGGGAAGATTCAAAGATGATTATTAAACTTATCTTCATTAAATTAAAGTATGGAGCTTGGTCAGACCTTTGGATTATTAATTTGGCAGAACCTTATCAGGAAACGTGTTTAAGACTCAACAACCTTCAAGTTCCACAGTCCTATGGTCAGGTCTCCTCAACAACCAGGTCAGTACAAGTCTACATATGGAAACTCTAATTACTATGAATCTTTACTTGTACTGTGTAAGTGATATATATATCCCCACCTCAGAAATGGCAAAGAAACATCCTCCCTCAACAAGGTAACTCCAATCCCCCAATGTAGCCACTCATTGCTCGAGGAATGAGGTATTCCCTTCTAAGTTAAAGTACAAACAGCTCAAGAAGAGGGGAAAGAAGAGAATGAACCGTGACCAACTTAGCCACGTATCATTTGGAACTTGACCAGTGTGGCCAAGTCTCCAGCTGTAAGCTTCCATGACATGAAACAGTGGAATATATAAGCTTTGCTTATTTACTCTATACACTCCGGTAGGCATTTTATTTTCAATCAGAATTGTCCCTTTTTGGAGTTTTTCATAATTTTGCATATTTTTTTATTGTCCAAATATACAATGTATTTACATGGTGCAACATGTACATAATGAATTTTGCTTTTTAAGCCAGTAGACTATCCATCTTTTGAAGCTTTATTGCAACCCACAGTCTCTTGTCTTTAGACCTCAATGCTACTAGACCAGGTTGAGGTGCACATCCCTCTCTAGAGGAGGATAGGAGGTTCCAGCTAGTTGTACTACTCCCATATGCTACTTCAAGCCAAAGGATTCTGCCTCCTCACCACCTTATCCGTGTTGAGCTACGTGTAAGGTGTGTTTCCAAGTCAAGCCATTATCTCTGAGAGTCATGCGTGCATTGTTAAGTGTTCTACTTAGGCTCATCAAGATGACATGTGAACATAGCCTCGTGGACTCAAAGAATTAAGTCACTATGGACCTCTGAAGTTACGTGGATTAAGGTGTTAACCAAGCTCCATTTTTCAATTTAATTCCAGACTAGTTTAAATGTCAACCATGATTCAAAGAAAGCACGTGCAAGTATATACAAAACTTTTTTTGTAGGGAGTATGCAAATTTTTATGGAAATTTCGATTTTTCAAATTTTTATGTATTTTCAAACTAAGGAAATATTTTTCCAAAGATATATACAACATGAGGTATGTTACACATTTCATGTGAAAGATGAATTATAGGGGTAGCTCCTGGTTTTTATACATATATACAAGTAGTTTTCGTACCCCAGTATTATTTATGTGGTAAAGTAATTTTGCAAAATAATTTTCACAATACTTTTACAAACTATTTTTGCAAACTCTTTATTTTCACATAGTTTTCAAAAAGGATTTTGTACAGTATACTTAATTTTTGTACAAAAAATAATTTTACAGAACATTTTGAAGACAAAACATTTTTACAAATTTTTTTACTAAATTTGTACAAAAGTAATTTTTGAACAGATTTTGAAAGCATTTTATTCCTATTTTGTAAGAAATAGCCATGTTATTGATATACAAAGTACGAGTTATGGCTAAAGTATATATACACAATTCATACAACACCCCCTAGACTTAGCTCAAACGATGTCCTCAGAGTGATCAGAGAGAGATGAAGGAAGACATAACTCGTGCTGAGTATGGGGAAGTGAAAAGAATGCTATACTACAACGACTCAAAAGAACAAGAGAATAGAATTAATAGAAGTCAGTGATCCCCATCTACATAGAATCAAGCAATCCTAAGTATAGAAGACTGTAAACAAAAGGTAAAACCGAGGGGTAGAATGTACAAACATTATCTCCCCTTTAGGGTGAAATATCCATGAGTATAGGCAGCAAAAATAGAGGTAATAGAGGAAATGGAAAATCATGGGTCTAATACCCTCATATACTTAGGATCAAATACATCCTAAGTATAGAAAAATTATAAGATGGAGTCGAGATATAAAACCAAAAGAATGAATGATATAGACAATGTGAATCTAAACAAATGCAGGAAAGAAGTGAGACTCATGCATGAGATGCAGGTGATGTGAGTCAAAGATCACATCTCATACAAAATAAATAGGAGCAACATCAACGATCAGTAGGTCATGATCAAGATATGGCTTCAAGCGCTGACCATTGATTCGAAAGGTGGAATTACAAGACAATTCAGATATATCAGTACTACTATTGCCGTACATCATTCTGACCAAATATGGTCCTTTCCATTTACTCTGCAATTTCCCTAGAAATAACCTCAACCTAGCGTCGAATAGCCATACTCTCTAGTTTGGCTCAAACTGTTTATGGCTGATGTGAGAATCATGCCATATCTTCACTCTGTCCTTATATTGTAGGTTATTTGAGAAGGTTGTATATCTCAACTCCTCTAGGGCTGCCAATTCTGCTCTGCTCTGGTCTACTACACTCTTGGGATCCAATAACATCTCGGTAACTGCCCAGAGTGACTTATGCTTGATCTCAACTGGTAAGTGGCATGGCTTGCAATAATTGAGTCATATGGGAGATGTGCCCAAAGGTATCTTGAAGGAAGTCTGATAGGCCCACAAGACCGAGTCCAAAAGCTATGACCAATCCTTTCAGTATGGGTGGACAACCTTCTGCATAATAGTCTTGATCTCCCTATTTGAAACCTCGACAAGACCATTAGTTTGTGGATGATATGGAGTGGCAACTCGATGGCCAATGTTGAATTCTTAGCAAGGGACCTTACCTTGTCGTTGATAAAATGAGTCCCTCCATCAGAAAGCAAGACTTTAGGTACCCCGAACAGTTAAATGATATTCTTCTTCAAAAATTTGCAAACACTCTTTGCATCTGCGGCTCGGGAGGGGATGGCCTCAACCCAATGACTAACACAATCTACAACAAGAAGAATGTACTCAAATCCATGACTTTTAGGGAATGGACCCATGAAATCGATGTCCCATGTGTTAAAAACCTCACAGAAGTGAATGGGCTGATCGACATCATATCTCTCTGTCCAAAAGTGCCCATCCTCTGACAGTCAATGCATCTCTTCACGAATTCATCTGAATCCTTGAAGAGGGTAGGCCACCAAAGGTCGGATTGGAGAAGTTTCTGTGTTGTCCATCTCCCAGCGTGATGCCCTCCTTCCTCAAGTTTGTGGCAATAGGTGAGGACTCTATGGTGCTCCTCCTAATGAATACCGACGCCAGACACTACCCCCCCCCTCGTGGTAAAGGGTGGGATCCTCCCAGTGGTATGACTTTACCTTTGCGAGGAAGGTCTCAAGTCGCTGCTTGGTCCAACCTTGTGGAACTTTCTTGGCAACAAGATACTTCACAATGTCAGCGTACCATGAAAGCGATGTGATATCAAGAATCGCTCATCTGGAAATGTCTCTATAATAGGTGTGGTCTCATCAGAATCCTCAAGGTTTCTAATCAGAAGAGGTGATCCGCCACCATATTCTTAACTCCAGGTTTATCCTTAATCTCTATATCAAACTCCAGGAGTAGAAGGATCCATCTGGTCAATCTGGCTTTGGCTTCCTTCTTTTCCATGAGGTATTGGATGGCAGTGTGATCTATCTAAATCATCAATCTAGATCCAAGAATGCAAGATTTAAACTAATCCAAAGTAAAAACTACCTCTAGCATCTCTTTCTCAGTCACAGTATAGTTCTGATGAGCAGCATCCAAAGTCTAGCTAGCATAGTGAATGGAAAAAGGCAATCCATCCCTCCTCTGTCCAAGTACAACCCTATGGCAAAATAAGAAGTATCCGTCATGATCTCAAATGGGAGAGACCAATCAGGTGGTTGAAGGAAAGGAATCTGCATAACTAATCCCTTGAGAGTCTCAAATGATGAGAGACACTTATCATCTATAAGGAACTCGATGTCTTTTGTCAACAGATCAGTAAGCAGTCGGCCAATTCGGCTGAAGTCATGTATGAACCGTCGACATGCCCCAGAAAAGATCGAAATTGTCCCAAATTGTACGGTGGAGTGAGCTTCTTGATGATATCGACCTTTGACAGATCGACTTCCATGCCTCTATTGGAGATGGTGTGACAATGACCGTCCCTTGAGTCATCACGAAATGACTCTCCTCCCAAGATAACACAAGGTTGACCTCTATGCAGCATTAAAGTAATCGGTCTAGGAAAGCAAGACACGCATCAAACCCATTGCCGGAGACAAAAAAGTCATCCTTGAAGACCTCTAAACATTCGCCCACCATATCCGAGAAGATGGAAAGCATGCACCTTTGGAATGTAGCTGGGGCATTACATAGACCAAAGGGCATCCATCTAAAAGCATACATTCTGAATGGACAGGTGAATGTAATTTTCTCCTGGTCTTCGGGCGCTATGGCTACCTGGTTATACCCCGAGTACCCGTCAAGGAAATAGTAGTGACTTTCCTAGCTAAACTCTCAATAATCTGATCAATAAATGGTAGCGGGAAATGATTCTTCTTGGTGGCCCAAATCATTCGTATGTAGTCCACACAGACCCTCCAAGAAGTGGAACTCGGGTAGCTATCTCCTATCCAGACTCGCTCACAATTGTGGTGGTACCCATCTTTTTGGCTACCACATGCAACGGACTAACCCATTTGGAGTCAGAGATGGGGTAGATAAAATCGGTGCTCCACCACTTAAATATTTCCTTCATGACTACATCTCGAATGTTCGGGTTCAGCCTTCGTTGGAACTCACGCGAGGGCTTGGCGTCATCTTTGATATATATATGTGGTGAGAGCACACGGTCAGACTTATCCCCTGGAGATTAGCTATGCTTCATCTAATTTCCTTGCAGTTTTTCTCAAGAACCTCCATTGAACCAGATTCTTGGTCTTCAGTCAAATCGGCTGAGATAATGACTGGAAACATATCTGGCTCACCTGCAAGGAATCTGTACTTCATAATCTATGGCAAGGTCTTCAATTCAGGACAAGTGGGAGCTGGCAAATCTAGCCTCTGAAAAGTCTACGTCAAAGCTATCAAATCTGCATGTGAGAACTCTTGTAGAATCTGTTAATCTAAAGAAGATGACCCTGTTGATGTATCTGTCAACTGTACTGGCTCAATCTCCGTCCTAGATATGGGTATTGTGGTAATCCGACACGGTAAATAATCATCAAAGTCCTACCCATCAAAATCAGTGTCTGAATTGGAAGGATCTGAATCATAAGAAATATAATCTGCTTCGCTACCATGATCACAATCATCAGCTTCTAATGTGTCTTGTACCATGAGTGTGCTCTCCGAACTTTCGTCCACTATCATATATGGCTCTGTAATCTCTAAGGGTGTGATAAGATCTCGTGAAACTGGATCGCTCCAAACGACTTCATCATCTATAATCACATAATCGCACTCCTGGTGGACGTCTAGCTCTACATATATCATCTGATCTGAATCCGTGGTCAGCTATGAGCAAGCTGAGTCTCTAGCTCTAATCTCCTCATATTTAGATACTCTCACCATCGATGCGAAAGTATAACTTCCCAATATCATGATCAGAAACTACATTGGTTCTGGCCAAGAATGGTTGTCCTAAAATTATGGGGGTATTGGTAACAGTTTCAGGGATTTCCATGTCCAACACAATGAAGTCCACGAGGAATTTCAGTCCCTAAATCGTGACGACAATGTCCTTTAACATCCCCTTTGACCTCTTAACATATCGATCTGAAACTAAAGGACTGTCCTGCTCTATTTAAGAGGGCCAAACTCGAAATGGTCAATTAAGACAGCCAGGAGGAGGTTAACAGAGGAATCGTTGTCTTATAGAGTGTGATCGAACCGCTTCTGATGAATATGGCATCTAAATTAGGGAGCTCCTGCATCAGGTCTCTAGGCTGGCAATCAGTTCTGGATAGCGAAGCAAGTGGCACAGGTGAGCACATGGATTTTTGCAGTGTGATTCCTCTTCTTCCTATGGATTGTGGTCCTTTCTCTCAAGTTCTTATGGAATAGAGATATGTACTCAATTGCCTCCTGAAGAGTCATCTAGATCTGAAATATGTCTATCATCTGCTCGTTGAACTCTAACTGGTGCCTCTTTTGGAATTTTCTATTTTTGGGCCCTTCCCTAAGTGGAGTGCTTGAGGAAAGGGGATGGTAGGACCCTCTTAAGGAAGACGAGGATCAGGAGTAGGTTCCTGATCATTCAACAGGTTAGAATCCATATAAAGATCATATAGCATAATAGATGGACTCACAGGAGATACAAACACCTTTCCTTTACTCATATTTGTTATTTTTGAAGTTTTTCCATTTTTTGTATTTTTCCCCAGGTACAGAAGAAGTCAACATGATTGAAGGTATCTTGGTGGCATCAGTGCCGACAACATCTGATATTGTGGTATCAACATCTGATGTACGTCTCTGATGAGCCATTAACAGGAGATCGATGGTTCTGACAGCTCAGATGGGACCGCAAATCTGATCCAAGCATCAGAATAAGATGCTAGTGGATAGCTTGGATCAAAACTGTGGTGGGAACTTCAGATCGAGCGATAGAGAAGGTGGTTGGATGAACTCGGCTCAGGTGAACATCGCTTGAGTGCGCAGAGTGATCCACAGCTCCGATGAAGTCGTGAAGGGGACTGGCTGCTTCGTGAAGGTGGGTCGCGTCAAGTGGCTAGCTCAGATGGAGTTATGGATGGTCAGATGGTTAGGGAGTGATGCTCCACCAGGATCTGCTCTGCCTAAGCAGTTGGGGCTCTAAATGGTTCTCCATGCACGTTTATTCCTGCAGGTAGACTCCAGGCTCGAAGACCAAGCTTCGACTATTGTTATTGTGCAAGGAAAACCAGAAAAGCAGTGGTGGGTGGTCTTCGACCACCAGCGGAAGTGGAGGGAGGAGGTCTAACCTTAATCTCACATTGATGAGTGAGTCTAAGGGGGTCAAGCTGCAAGGGAAGGATGGTGGGGGCACGGGGTGTCGATCGGAATGCGGAGTTGCATGTGAAGTGGCTCCAACCAGTTGTTCGAAGCTGGTGAACGATGGCAAAGTAGATGGACTGTATAAGAGTGAAACATGAAACTACGGAGGAGATAAACGGTACCTGAAGATGATGATGAGATCAAGATCTTCAGGAGGGATGGGAGGTAGGGTTGACCGAGGTCAACAATCCGTCATGGACCAATCAGAAATCAGGATTTACAAAATAAAAGAATATTAAATATAAAATAGTAAGTGATTTTAAACTAAAAAGTGAATAAAATAAAAATGTTTATTATTTTGAAAACTATTCTTCTATGATTTTTAATTATTTTATGACATCATATGTATAGTATATACAATATAATGTATTATATATAGGTATAATATACCTATGTACTATATACATGTATTTTTATTTTATTATTTTTACAAAATTTGTTTTATTTTATATTTTATTTTCTTACAAAAAATTTGAGGAATATAAAATGTTTTTTATTTGATTTTTATAATTTACATAAATGTATAAGTAAATCTTGTATAATATACACACACTTGTGGCTTTGTACAATGAATTGTCAATTTTATTTTGATTAATTTATTTTGTGTTTTCTCATTTTAATTTTGTTTTTATACAAGTGTGAAAAGGTGTCAAATAAATATTTATTTGTAGGAATAGGTGTTATGTGCAGTATACAATGTACCCTATCCCTCTCAACTTATTTCTTGTCGATTAGGTCAAGACTTGACCTTCTCTTTGGAATTTGGGTCAGTCAGTATTTATTCTAAATAACTCCATCTTTCTTTTTTTTCTCTTTGTTCTTTTATTTTTGGAAAATATGTGTTAATTATGCAATATTTACAAAGACATGCATAATCATAAGTTATTGTATTTACACCAATCTACATATGTTTTTGCTAAAAGATAAAGCTAAAATAAAATAATAAAGAATGAGAATCGTAGATTCATCACCCAACCACACCAAGTAACCAAGGAATGAACCAAGAGCTAGTAATCTTGATGAAAATGATGCAAGATATAAGGGAGGAAAATGCATGGAAACCTATTGATAATGCTAGGCAATTCGGAGACATCCGTTCCTACCTAACAACATTACCACCGCAACCCATACAAAATCCTTGTTCATCGGGATATGATGGAACCAAACTAGCCCAAAATCGAAAAGTGACTTTCAAAACCCCTAAAAGTCAGAGAAAATCATGATCCAGCTCAATCACAACTCGTAGTGGTAGAATGATAGGAGCAATAAATCGAGATCCTAAACCAATCGAGAATATGAATAAGAAAGAGATTGTCGATAAGATGGAACAATCAAAAACAGAGGTGGACCAAGCAAGATCTCCCCACGTCACACAACAATCTATGGTGATTCATTTTCCTCAATCATTAAGCAATATACATCAGACAAAAGGAAACAACCAGGATGCAGACTTAGAAAACATGTTCTCAAACATAGTAATCCAAATTCTTCTCTTAAAGTCATTAAAGTAATTCCCAGATTACTCTAAGTTCTTGAAACAGAAGTGCATGGTACGAAGAAGATAGAGGAAGCGTAAAGCAAAGAACTAAGAAATCGAAAAACATGTGCTTCACCAAGCAACTTCGAACACTACCTCATCTCTTCCACACAAAATGAAAGATCTAGGCGCACCCTTGGTAAAATGCACAATCATATAATTGACTTTTGAAGATACCTTGTGGGATAATGGAGCCTTAATAAACCTTCTCCCAGCCAAAATTCTAGAACATTTTGACTTTGGGAAAATGAAACCAATATATATAATTCTCCAAATCGCAGATAAAACAAGCCGCAAACCTAGAGGACTATTAGAAGATGTGATTGTCATTGTACAAGGACAAAAATTCCCAGTAGATTTTGTAGTTATGGACATGGACCCGATAATAACATTAACTCAAACCCCAATCATATTTGGACGTCCATTCCTATCGACTGCAAAGGCACACTTTGACTTTGACAAAGGAAAAGTTGAATTCAAAGTTAATGGGGAAATCATTCTAGTTGAGCTAATCATACCAACAACATCCGACTTTGAAGATGAAGATTGTGGATGGATTGGGGAATGCGCATACTCCGAGCACGAAGAAGCATTATTGGTTAAGGATGTGTTGAATGCAGCATTAGGCTCTACATACCCAATATACTCAGAAGAAGTAAGTCACATCTGTGAATGTTTGGACAAAGAATGGGACAACTTGGAAACTGAACTAAATGCTTATTTAGCTATGACACTACCATGGCTTGACCAACCTATTGAAGTGGAAGAACACTGAGTTAGTAGGGCTCAAGAAATCCTGAAATGACTGTAATTCTAAAACCGATGCCAAGATAGTCTAAGTACGCATTTTTAGGAGAAATTAACACCATTCTTATTTTTAATAATGTAGATTTAAGGGAACAATAGGAATACAAACTTTTGAGGATACTAAAAGAGAATGCAAAAGCTATAGGTTGGTCCATTTCGAATCTGAAAGGAATTAGCTCATCACACTGCACCCACCAGATTTTCTTGGAACGCAAGAGACTCTCAATAATGCAAAGAAGATTAAAACCAAAATTATGAGAGGTGGTCAAAGAAGAAATCTGCAAATGATTGGGAACATGGATCATTTTTCCAATTTCAGATAGTAAAAGGGTAAACCCACTTCATGTAGTTCCAAAAAAGGCAGGTATAACAATAATCAAAAAAGAAAGAGGAGAAGAGATCCGTACACGAATGTTGAACTCGTGGAGGATATGTGTATATTATAGAAAATTAAATAAAGCCATGACGAAAGAACATTTTCGACTACCATTCATTGATCAAATCATAGAAGAACTGGCTGGAAAAAAAACTTCTATTTTCTCAATGGATATTCAGGATACAATCAGGTGGCCATAGCACAAGATGATCAAGGAAAAACCACCTTCACATGCCCCTTTGGCACATTTTCCTTCAGAAGAATGCCATTCGGACTCTGTAATGCACCTGCAACATTTCAAAGGTGCATGCTAGCCATTTTCCATGATATGGTAGAAGATTTTATGGAAGTATATATGAATTCTTTTTCAATATATGGTGATTCATTTGACAAAACATTAGGTTTCCTCTAAAGAGTATTGAAAAAGTGCATAAAAACTAATTCGATACTATATTGGGAGAAGTCATATTTCATGGTTGCACAAGGAATATACTTGGGCACATTATGTCAGAAAGAGGAATGGAAGTAGATCCTGTAAAAATTGAACGCATTACCCAATAACTTACCCCAACAAATCTAAAAGGAGTTAGGGCATTCCTAGGGCATGTTGGATTCTATAGAAGATTTATACAAAACTTTTCAAGGATATCCAGACCATTGGCCGCACTTATATGTAAAGACCAAGAATTTAAAATGACCAAGGAAGCAACCCGAGCATTTGAAATTTTGAAGCAAGTAGTAACAAAAGCTCCAATACTATAACCCCTAGATTGGGATTTGGACTTTGAAACTATGTGTGACACATCTGATCAAGCAGTTGGAGAAGTTCTAGGATGACAAAAAGAAGGAAACCATTTGTAATCCATTATGAAAGCAAAACTTTAGATGAAGCACAACATAATTATTCAGTTACTGAAAAGGAATTACTTGTTGTGATCGTTACTTTGGATAAATATAGATCTTATTTACTAGGAAGTCATGTGATTATTTATTTGAATCACACTACAATAAGATATTTGCTTGCAAAGAAAGAAGCAAAACCCAGACTCATCTGATGGATATTCTTACTACAAGAATATGACCTAGAAATAAGAGACAAACCAGGAAACAAAAATGTGGTCGTCGATTATCTCTATATTACCCAACATACTACCCAACCTGCCACATGAGGAAATATATGACCAACTCCCAGATGAAACCATTCTGACTATAAATAAACTTCCATGGTATACTGACATGGTCAACTACCTGGCTACTTCGCGACTACCTGATCATTGGCCTAATTCAAAAAGGAAAATTGATAGAGGATGTTAAAACCTTTCATTGGGAAGATCCAATTTTGTTTAAAGAAGTAAGATGCATGATTTGAAGAAAATGTGTGCCGGAAGAAGAAGAAACAAGCATCCTGAACTATTGCCACACTTCAGGACTTTACTTTAGAAAAAGAACTGCAGCAAAAGTGATGGAATCTAGATTTTGCTGGCCAACTTTATTTTGAGTCTCCCATTCCTTCGCAAAATCATGCACACACTGTCAAACAACAAGAATTATTAGTAAAAAATATATGATGCCCCTTCAACCATTTCAAGTGGTTTAAATTTTCGATGCTTGGGGTATGGGACCTTTCAAACCCTCGCAAGGAAACCAATACACCTATTGATAGTAGACTACATATCTGGATGGATAGAAGCAACACCCAACCAAAGCAGCTGATGGAATAATTGTAGTCAATTTTTTATCTAAACTATTCTCAAGATATGGATTACCAAAATTCTTATCAGTGATGGAGGAACTCACTTTTTGAATTCCTCGGTAAAATACTTGCTTAGAAAGAATGGAGCAGAACATCAAGTCTCTACACCTTACAATCCTCAAGCAAATGGGATGGAAGAACTCTCAAACTGAGAAATCAAAACCATCCTACAGAAAATAGTCAGGTTAGATAGGAAAGATTGATCCCAGCACCTCCCGGATTTCCTCTGGGCATACAGAACTACATATAAAATACTTCTAGGAATGAGCCCCTTTCAACTCATCTATGGGAAACCTTGCCACCTTCTGGTAGAAATCCGTCATAAATTTGAGAAAAGAGACTTTTGGACCTAAATGAATTAGACGAAATCAGAAACCAAGCCTATATAAGTAATGAGATATACAAAAATAAAAATAAGCAATGGCATGATAAATATATATAGCAAGGAAAGCATCTTATGAAAGGACCTTATATAATCGAAAAGATTTTTGAAAACAGAGTAATACAGATAAAAGATCTTGAAAACAACATTTCACAAAACATTAATGGGCAAAGACTTAAACCCATAGTAGAACCCGATGGTCCAATGCTTGTCACTAAAAAGGTTCAGTTAAAGAAAATATAGAATTTGTCTAGGTAACTAAATAAAATCATGGGGGTTGAATAAGCTATTCTTGTATATTACATATAAAGAGATACACCAAAAAATTGACCAACATGTTTGAACCAAATCATCTACTTATTTACCATGAGGACATGGTTCAGTTTAAGCATGGGGTTACTAGGTATTTAAGTATGTTTGATCTATTATATGTACGCATTATAGTACTTAAAGTTTGGAAAATCTTACAAAAAAAGTATAAAAATAATAAAAATATCCATAAAAAGAAGCATACTCCCAAATTACAAAAACAGATGCATATATGTCAAAACTCGCAAAATTTGCATATTAAATATATATGTAATATATAATCTAAAAATACTCATTATGGAGTTTGAATCAAGTTTTTATGCCAAACTCAAAGAATGAAGCTCAACCTTGGTCTTAATCCACCTAATTACTTAGGGATTCATTAGATATGAGAATTCGAACTCTTCAGGTTTCTAAATTTCGAAATTTTTGCTTGCAATTGGACTTCTGTGTCTACCAAGGTCATCCTAACATCCATAGGACTCTTTGACTTTCAATCTATGTTGAACACTTTGCACAGTGCACTAAGCTCAACTTAGATGGTCAGATGAAACTCGACACAATCCAGCTAAGGTGAGGACTTGTTCTCTTGTTAGATTGGCAATGCTTCAACCTGGTCTACCTTACTGAGAAGTTCGATGAAGGTGATTTGGGATGTAACATTCTCTAGGAAGTTTGGGATTGTTAACAAGGATAGCCATGTACAGAGCATCTAAAGAATAGTATACATACTTTTCATCCTACCACCAAATGGTTGCACAACTGCAACAAAAATCCACAACGTCAAAAGGAAATTAAAAGTCAAAACAATCCCATAACGACCAAATATGCCAAAGTGTTTACCTAAAATGTTGAGCCCCAGGAGAAATTAAACGAAGGAAAAGAAAATAAAGTTTACTGAGGGCCAATAATATGCTACCAAGTCAAAAAGAATAGCACCCAAAGAAAAAAAGGAGAAAAGAGACCACAATGGTTAACTCCTATCCAAAAAAACTCTATTCTCAACCAAAAAGCCTTTTTTACCTTACGGGCAAGCTTAGACTAACAAAAGAGAATGCCTGAATCTGGGAAGGACTAGGGAGGTAGACTATGGGATTGTTAGAGGAACCAAGGTTGGATTTCATGAATAGTTCGTCTCGTTGAATAAGAAGAGATTGACCATCTCACACACCGCTCAACTTGTAATTCAATATCAAATGAGAATGCATGTGATCAGAATGATTTGACTTGATTAGGAAGTCCATTCTAAGTAATAACTTACCGAATTTAGAAGTTGTTGCATTTGAAATCTCGAGTCCAATTGAGTCCCAAATACACAATTAATCCAAAGGGCAAATCAAGATTGACTCTTCCCTTTTCAAGGAAACCTGATTCCAATTTCTGTGAGGAAAATCTCTTAATAATTTGCTAGACACTAGTAAAAGATAAGCATGGGGGTATGATGAGATTCTATGTCATCAGAATAATACATTAAAAATCAACCTAATTAAGGAAGAAAGTAAATATAAATGTACTTAACAAACTCAAAATTAGCATACCCAAAAGACGCATAGTAAAGATACGAACAAATAAGGATAAATTAAGGGGCGAAAGAAAGAATGTGTAAATACCTCTCACCCACCTAACATAAAATATGAAATCCATAGGATATCAAAGTAATTTACCCTTAGCAAAATCATAAGAGACAAGACGACATCTCCCTCACACAGTCAACCCAACTCTGAACATTCCCTTGCAGAAATCAGACTTTAACAGAGACACGCATCGTCACCTGGGTATCCTAGAGAGTAATGTTACCCCCAGTAGAGGAGATATCATGATAACTGACATTTCCTTTTAAAACCTAAAAGAAACATACATCATCTTCCCTTATTGGCAGCACACTGACTTCCCCCATTAGCAGCACACCAATTAACTAAATGGAGGATCAACCCACTGGAAAAGGAAGAAGGCGACAAGCTTCACCCATCTCTCCACATGACCGTATAGTGACAATGAGTAAAAGAAGAGAACGACGGATGAACTAACATCTGTTCCTTTCTAGCAACTTGACGTAAATGGTTTCCCCCATCCTAGCAACTGTTGGACATGCGATCCCACGGCGAGCCATTATGCAATAAATGTTATTGCAAATATCATTTCCTGATCTGAAATGATGAATAACTAATTTTCATAATAGGTCCCTTAGTACAATTAGGGTTATGTACCATGGCCATCTTAATGATCATACAACTGTTGATTCAATTATTGAATCATAGAGGCTAGTGCTTGGATGAATATCTAATGAGTTAGATTGAGGACTCATCAAGCACCGTCAAATGATTGTTAAGAGATGATCTGCATCCTGAGTAGGAGATGGCAATCCTTTCTCAGTTAGGATGATATCTGACCGACCTCTTGATGCAGGTCCTCTGTATAGGAATAGAGATTCGGAGGTGTCAGATTAGTTAGGTCAAAGAGTTGATTTAACGAGATCGGGATAACCAAAGTCTTATATCGTATGCTGTCATGATATAGGCACGCATCCTATGACCGGAGACAGATTTAATACTATATGTCTGAGTATGTACATTTGCCAGACCAATAGGTTGATGACCTAATCAAGGTCTATACACCGGCGCACTGGGGTGCATATAAGGGCATATGAGTAATACGATCTCTCAAAGGGAACATACAGGTTCATTACTGAACCAGAAGACATGAGCTCACTCATGAGATACTGGGAAGATCAAATTATGTGCACAGTCGTCTCACTTTGAAAGCTTGACTGAATATGTAGGTTTGATATATACTTTTGGAAAGTATATGATCAACACCTGGGTATGATATATGCTTTTGGAAAGTATATGATCGATACCAACTCCCAATGATCGAATGAGAAACTTAAAGATAAAACCATGAAGTAGACAGTGAGAAGAGATCTAATACTTTGGGTTTATTCTAAGTCTTCCAGTATGTAGGATGTACAGGAATTGGGAATACCTGAGGGTGATGTGATCATAAACGGTTGTATACTCATGACGCTTCCATTCCTAGGGAGTGATGAAACGGGTCTGGATTTTAGTGACTCCTCTCAGTGGTGAAGTAATCTGATCTTAGTCCAAATGTTGGACATTGATCTGAATGTGAATCATATGCAATGAGAAGATTAGATTTGTGGTCTTGATTTAATCAAGCATCTATGGGATGCTCGAGATCTGGATTTGAGATGTGATCTCAATATCCAAGTCACTATACATGGAACAATACAATAGCCATGTCCTTATCACCAAGTATCTGCAGAGAAAGCGCATTATCCTTGAAAGAGTTCAGGATAATTCCATAGTTGAATTATATCTAGGCATTGAGAGAATGATAATTAAATGTGATTTAATTATCTTGATGCATGTGGATAAGAATAATATGGATATCAATATCCAATTATTCATAATATATTATAAATGTGATTTATAATGTATTAGAGAGAGCTTATTATGATTTATATTTGTTAAATAATTATTGATGTGAATTGAATTCACATTGTGTAATTAATTAAAAATGTAAATTATTATTTGTTTTGGATTGTGGATGTGATTCACAAATTTCCAATGGTAAGATTGCAATATTCTCAAAATTAATTATGAATTATTTTTGTTTCCCTTTCGCGTATACCCTCAGATGCAGACTATGCTGGTTGCCCAAAGAACTAAAAGTGCCGCACACTGTCGGAATTTCACTAAGCTCAAAAAAAGCCGAGGCGGTTCAGCGCGGTCCGTGGGAATCCTGACTTTCCTAGTGTCAGAAAATCGGATGAACAAGGTCACCCCCAAGGAAGACATGCAGAATAATTATGAATTTTTTTGTAGAATATTTTTTCAACAATTGTTGTTGTAATTGGAGATACATATAATTATTTAATCTTGGATTACATAGGAAAATCTCCACTTCCATAATGGGGTGGGGACGGCTACCTATTCCAATAAGGAAAGGGTAGCGGTCCATGATCCCCATATGGAATTGGAGATTTCCATCTCCATTATCTTCAATTCTTGGTGATTTGATTTGAGATTTAATTATATTTTATTTATCAAATATATTTAATATAAATTAAATTATTGGTTGTTGGTTTATTACCTACAACAATCTTGACCATTGGATTAAACACAAATCAATCTCATCCATTGATTTGGTGTGTCCCATGGATTGTGATCCATGGATCCCAAAACCCTATAAATAGAGAGGCATACCTTGCTCTCTAGGGTTATGCTATTGAGACACAATTCTCTCCCTTTCTTTCTCTACATGCCTACTCTCTCTTTCCCTCTCATATGGTCGTCTACCATGGATGCCCTAGAGGGAGTTTCCATCGCCGCAGTGTCATCGTTATGCTGCACGATCATTTGCGTGTGGATCTCCGTCTCCTTCGGTGCGCCTCGCTCGTGAAGAAGACGTTGGATCTCGTTTGTCGAGATCAGGAGATTCACCGCTTGGATCATCAACATGGATTGCGAGAAACACGTGTTTCTTTAACACGCTAGCAAGTGTCTCCTCCGTCGGATCGGACTTGAGACAGTAGGTCTCTTCGTTTAGAGACTTGATCGCAATTAGACGAAACAATCTGAGAAGTGTTCTTGGATCATGTGGTGTCGTCACATGAAAAAAAATTAATGTCTGCTGCATAGAACAACTAGTGTGACTAGTCGTTCCTCGTCGTATTCGATACGACGCTCATGCTTCCGTGATGTGCTTGAGGATTATCCTATATCCTTCAAGTGGTATCAGAGTTTTAGGTTGAAGTTTTTGGATACGATCCATAAACCTAGGATGACTTGGGTTCGTTAGGGTTTGCAAATTTTTTATCGCATTTCATTTTCGCATCTCTGTTTAGTGATTATTTTAGGCCTTGTTTAAATTATTTAAACACAAAAATAATAATTGCATTTTGTTCCTCATTAAATAAGGAAACCATAGGATCTGAGTTTACGTAATTTGGATTCCGTTTGCTCGAGATATTGTCGTTTTAATGAACATGTATTCACTGTTGCGAGAACTGCGAATCTTAACATGATTAATGAGTTAATTATTGTTTGATCCGCCTTGAAATGCGTGAAATATAACTTAGGTTCTATTATAAATCAAATTAGCAATCATAGAAAACTTATTTCGCATAATTTGCATTTGTTTTGATTGAGATATGTTAATTTTAGTAAGTATGGATCACTGTTGAAATTACATTCCTAATCAAGAACCAAGTGATTGTCAATTAGTGAAATTAATTGCTAATTTCACAAAATAATTATGGAAAATATTTGAGAAATATTTAATGATGATTATTTCCTTAATTGACTTGGCCTCAACCAATAAAATGATTATATTTGATCTAGATCATAATTGGAAACATAATCAACAAACAACTTGCTTGAATAGGATTGGGAATTTGGTTAGCAAATTTCCTTAAAATCAAAAATTGTTTTGATTATTACTATATGGCATAATTTCGGTTGAAGAACCGATGATCATCTCAAGTACAGAGTGCTTGGCTCGGCATATTTTTTTCCCGAGGCGGATATAGTGTCTAGTCGGAGAGCGTTGGGGTAACGGGTCGCACCGGTTGCGATCCGTCCCACTCCCACCGGTACTGGACATGACAGCGGATAGGGGAATGATGCCTGAGAGATCATGATGTATTTTTCTAATTATTAAAATTCAAAATAATACGTACTTTGAGATAATACCATATATTCAAGTAAAATCAAATTTGTTGATTGAATTGGATTGATTATTAATTTAATGTGATTAAGTTAATTATATCCAATTAAAAATACTATATTATGAATAGAGTTGTTATTTCCCTTGGAAAAATTGATCATAATGAATATTATTCATGATGAATAATTAGAATTTGAATATGATATGGAGGATCACATAAGTGACATCTATGGTCTCCCGTCAAGGCGAAGCGTTCTGTCACCGAATATTATATGTAGGAGACGTCTGTCCGAAGTGACAATTCCTGCATACGATCCATTTGGATCTGGCTCGTCGCTTCTCGAAAGAGTAAGGATGTATGCGTAGTGACCCCAATATCGGGTCCTCATATTATTGGGGCGATATTGGATTGCGCATAGCGAGTTGTATTTCTATTGACGGTTGGTTCAATCAAGGATGGGTCAACATCACCTTAGGGGTGGTGGGATCGGGTGTTAAAGGCCGAATTGGGAAATGCAAGTTGGACTTGCAAGGCGGAATATATTCCCGCTTCTTTTTATCGGAGTTACAGGTTCTCATATTATTGGGATGTAACAAAGATAAGGAAGGAGATCCCAGATCTTGCCTGAGATATAATGGTAAGTATATCTCTTACATTGAAAATGATTAAGGGAATGAACATTCAATGTTGACAAGGCAAGACAACTTTAATATAAAAATTCCTAAATCAAAGTAATGTATATATAATATATGCACTTATGCAAATTTCTTATTTCAGATAATCCTTCATTAAACCCACTCAATGTTATACTCAATAATAACCAGCAAAATATCATGGATTGGATCTATGATGAAGATATTGTACTTGCAGTTGAACACATAATGTATGTGGTTGCAGTGTGCACGTTTCCTCATAATAATGAGGAATGACAATTATAATAGGCAATAGGACTTCAACCCTAGGGTTTGTATGTCTCTATAAGTCTTGATCTCATTGAATGTACTTTTGAAGTGACATGTCAATAATGATCGTAATTATCAAATAATCCTTATAAAATCTAAGAAGATGTTCTAGCGTACATATGTGCTCTCGACATATAATCATGAATGACATGGTTCTCTGCATTATGCAGAATGGTGGCTCTATAGGAGATGATGTATTCAAATTGTTTGAGTACCTACCTGAACCTAAGTTTTAAGAGTTTAAATGGATGTAGATACGATGAGTGTCATCATTCTACTATCTATACTCTAGTCATTCATGAAGCTTCATAATATTCATATTGTATGAATTCAATGAAGCATGTATAAATGTTGAAGTATTCTTATATTGAAATTTTTGATTTCAACATAAGAGATCCTTTGTCTTGAGCAATGGTTGTTTATAGATAAAGTGAGCGCAGTGGAAGCATGGGTTAGTCCCAAGTAAGAAGGAAAGTCAAAGAGTTGACTGTACTTCTGTGAGTTCTATATGACATCCAAAGAGTTGGATGAATGCCAATACTGCAATAAGGCGATGTATTGATAGTATGACTATCAAGTCTATCTAGAATCCTTGGAGAAGGAATCAGATAGTGCATCAGAATAATCTACATCTACATATAATCATTGAAACGGACTTTATTATTTGATATGATAAAGTCTAATAATTGTATCTCAGTCTTCTAATGACGCTTGCAATTTGTTGCATATGTATTAGAAGATTAGAAATTTGATCTTAAGGTTTAATGGTCATCCATGTTGGAATTGATGCAATTGTTGCAACAATTTCCACCGGATGAATAGACTTCATATTTTCAGTAGGAGCCCTTAGTCTTAAAGTGTCTCTCTGACCTGGATATTAGAATACACTCATAGTTTATTTCTCAATGTTGGGAATAAGCATGAATTCTGGCATAAACCTATCATAAAGAGTTATGATGGGGATATTTCAGATAGTAATCTAACATCTAGTGGACTCCACTAAATTAGAAAATTAATGAATGGTTCATTAAGATTTCTAATACTGAAAATTAAACCTTTAAAGATCAATAGGAGAATGAAGATCATTTGACAATGATCTGGCATCAAGCCTTGGACATTTGTCTGTTGATGTGATCAATAGGCTGATAAGAGATGAAACTTTAGATTGTCTAAAGGTTCAAATCTTACATACTTGTGAATATTGTTTTCAAAAGTAGAAATGCCCAATACTCCGTTCCTTGGAATGGTGTGAGATGTAAAGCTATTCAAGATCTCATATATATTATTGTATGTGGATCATCTATATCATAATAAACAATATGGATATGTGATATCCCTTGATGATTATGTATAATATGAGATTTCTTCTCTTCACCTAAGAAACCTTTGAAATATTCAAAGATTTCATAATTATGGTTTGGAACCAAAATCTGAAGGAAGATGAAATGAATTTGATCTAATCTAGGTAGTATGTACCTACTAGATGAATTCATGGAATACCTTATGGAGATATGTCTCATCTCACTCCTCCTGATACACCTTAACTCAATAGAGTTGTAGGGAGTTACAATTGGATCATGTGTGACATGATCTTATCAATGATGAATCTTAGCATAATTATCTCTTAGTTTCCAGGAATATATTTGTAGTAGAGACTACAATATATATCCTTAACAAAGTTCCATGTAAGTAAGCTGGAATCTAGCACCAGAGAGTGCTATTTCATTAGGAAAATAAAGGATGGTATTGGATACCTACTTTATGATCTTGAGATTCTTAAAAGATCTCATCTTTGAGAATGTGATTCTTATAGGATGACTCTCTTGAGAATCAAGATGAAAATGAAGTGAAGGAACTCATTTAATTTTGAGATGATAATGAGGGTCCTGAAATCGGAAACTAAATAGACAATTAAAGATGAAACACTAATACCTCTTCAAATAAGTTTGAAGATGGATTCCATGTGTCAGTTGAATCTGACAATGATCTGACATCATGTGATGAAGCTTCTGAAGATCATAGCATGGAAAGATGGATGTTAGCAATAAAGTCTAAAATTGACTTCATATACAAGTGTTGTATATGGACCCTCGAAGATCCATCTATAAGGGTTAGACCCATTATGGTGTAAATGGATCTTCAAGAGAAAGAGACCTTCAAAGCACGGTCTGTAGCCATGAGATACACACCAAAGAGAAGACATCGCTTGCAATGAGACTTTCTCTTCAGTGACCATGCTTAAACCCATCAGAATATTGCTAACCCTAGCTACACAACTTGACTATGGCATCTTCAATATGTGAGTCAAGATTGTATTCCCTTATGAGTACCTCTTTGATGATATTCACATGAAGTATCCTCAGGGCTTCATGGTTTAGGAAAGCAAGGTGTGCAAGCTAAAGAACTCCATCTTTGGACTCAAATAAGCTTCTTGTAGTTGGAACATAAGTTTGATGAAATTATAAATGTTATGATCTCAGTTAGAATCTTGATGAACCGTGTGAAGCTTCGTGGGAGTGCCATTGTATTCATCGTGCTAAATGTAGATAATATCCTAATCATTTAGAATGATATAAGTATGATAATAATAAGTGTTTTATAATCTGGTTGTTACATATCTCGAGATATGATCTAAAGGATGCCTCTTAGATCTTGGTTATGAAGTTGTTCAGAAGCAAAGAGAAGAGGGTATTGGGACCGTCACTTTAATAGTACACCTTGGACATTTCCATTTTCTGGAAAATTCCAAGAGAGGCTTCTTTTTCCTCAAGATATGGTACTGACCTATCTAAAGGGATAGCACCTCAAAGAGTTGAGGATGTGAATGCTAAAACTGCTTGCCCTTGTGCATCAGTTCCGAGAAGCCGGGTGTATGCTAAATGTGTACAAACCCAGATGTCTACCATGCAGTGGGAGTAGTAAACTGTTACTAATCCTACTATGGTGATAAAAACACTTCATTGCAGTAATAACGATATCTTCATAGAAGGTAAAACTTTTGAGATAGTGATCTCAAAGTCTTATCTTCAAGAAATTAAGACTTTATAGATAGTGATCTAAAAGGTCTTAACTACGGATACCTTAGGAGATAGAGATCTCCAGGAATAAGGGTATTTTGATAAGGATTATGGTAATACTGGTTATAAGAATTGTTGAGCAGTAGTATCAAGGACGATATAACTACTTTGACTGTATTGAGTAGTGGTTGCATAAGATGCAACATTCGCATTAGATGCGAGCATTGTTACTCGGAGATATGCAAGTGCCGTAAAAGGACTTGGTGTAGTCTCTTGGGAACAGAGTGAATGATCAACTTACCTAGCTATATTTCTAAATAGCCTAAGATTGTCACATGAGTGTGGGTTTAAAATGATAAGCCCATTAATGGCTCTTTGGGCTAGTGGGAGATTGTTGGACATGTGAGCCCACGACGAGCCATTATGCAATAAATATTATTGCAAATATCATTCCCTGATCTGAAATGAAGAATAACTAATTTGCATAATAGGTCCCTTAGTACAATTAGGATTATGTACCATGGCCATCTTAATGATCATACAGCTGTTGATTCAATTATTGAATCATAGAGGTTGGTGCTTGGATGAATATCTAATGAGTTAGATTGAGGACTCATCAAGCATCGTCAAATGATTGTTAAGAGATGATCTCCATCTTGAGTAGGAGATGGCAATCCTTTCTCAGTTAGGTTGATATCTGACCAACCTCTTGATGCAGGTCCTCTGCATAGGAATAGAGATTTGGAGGTGTCAGATTAGGTAGGTCAAAGAGTTGATTTAACGAGATCGAGATAACCAAAGTCCTATATCGTATGCTGTCATGATATAGGCACGCATCCTCTAATCGAAGACATATGTATTACTATATGTCTAAGTATGTACATTTGGCAGACCAATAGGTTGATGACCTAATCAAGGTCTATACACCAGCGCGCTGGTGTGCATATAAGGGCATATGAGTAATACGATCTCTCAAAGGGATCACACAGGTTCATTACTGAATCAGAAGACATGAGCTCACTCATGAGATATAGGGAATATCAAATTCCGTGCACGGTCGTCTCTCTTTGGAAGCTTGACTGAATTTGTAGGTTTGATATATACTTTTGAAAAGTATATGATCAACACTTGGGTATGATATATTCTTTTGGAAAGTATATGATCGATACCAACTCCCAATGATCGAATGAGAAACTTAAAGATAAAACCATGAAGTAGACAGTGAGAAGAGATCTAATACTTCGGGTTTATTCTAAGTCTTCCAGTATGCAGGATGTACAGGTATTGGGAATACCTGAGGGTGATGTGATCATAAACGGTTGTATAACCATGATGCTTCCATTCCTAGGGAGTGATGAAACGGGTCTGGATTTTAGTGACTCCTCTCAGTGGAGAAGTAATCTGATCTTAGTCCAAATGTTGGACATTGATCTGTATGTGATTCAAATGCAATAAGAAGATTAGATTTGCGGTCTCGATTTAATCAAGCATCTATGGGAGGCCTAAGATATGGATTTGAGATGTGATCTCAATATCCAAGTCACTATACGTGGAACAATACAATTGCCCTATCGTTATCTCCAAGTATCTGCAGAAAAAGCGCATTATCCTTGAAAGAGTTCATGATAATTCCATAGTTTAATTATATCTAAGCATTGAGATAATGATAATTAAATGTGATTTAATTATCTCGATGCATGTGGATAAGAATAATGTGGATAGCAATATCCAATTATTCATAATATATTATAAATGTGATTTATAATGTATTATAAAGAGAGCTTATTATGATTTATATTTGTTAATTAATTATTGATGTGAATTGGATTCACATTGTGTAATTAATTAAAAATGTAAATTATTATTTGTTTTGGGTTGTGAATGTGATTCTCAAATTTCCAATGGTAAGATTACAATATTTTCAAAATTAATTATGAATTAATTTTGTAGAATATTTTTTTTCAACAATTGTTGTTGTAATTGGAGATACATATAATTATGTAATCTTGGATTACATAGTAAAATCTCCCATTCCATAATGGGGTGGGGACGACTACCTATTCCAACAAGGAAAATGTAGCTGTCCATGATCCCCATGAGGAATTGGAGATTTCCATCTCCATTATCTCCAATTCTTGGTGATTTGATCTGAGATTGAATTATATTTGATTTATCAAATATATTTATTTTAAATTAAATTATTGGTTGTTTGTTTATTACCAACAACAGTCTTGACCATTGGATTAAACACAAATCAATCTCATCCATTTATTTGGTGTGTCCCATAGATTGTGATCCATGGATCCCAAAACCCTATAAATAGAGAGGCATATCTTGCTCTCTAGGGTTATGCTATTGAGACACAACTCTTTCTCTCTTTCTTTCTCTACATGCCTACTCTCTCTCTCTCCCTCTCATATGGTCATCCACCATGGATGCCCTAGAGGGAGTCTCCATCGTCGCAGTGTCGTCGTTATGCTGCCCGATCGTTTACTTGTGGATGTCCGTCTCCTTCGGTGCGCCTCGCTCGCGAAGAAGACGTTGGATCTCGTGTGTCGAGATCAGGAGATTCACCGATTGGATTATCAACATGGATTACGAGAAGCACGTGTTTCATCAACATGCTCGCAAGTGTCTCCTCCGTCGGATCGGACTTGAGACAGGAAGTCTCTTCGTTTAGAGACTCGATCGCAACCATGCTTCAAGAGGTAATCCTATTACTTGTTTGTGGTTTAGACGAAACGATTCAAGAAGTGTTCTTGGATCATGTGGTTTCGTCACATGAAAAAAATTTTAATTTCCGTTGCATAGAACAACTAGTGTGACTAGGCGTTCCTCGTCGTATTCGATACGACGCTCACGCTTCCGTGATGCGCTTGAGGATTATCCTATATCCTTCAACAACCACTACCAAAGGCTCTACACCTGCACTTGCACCTGTCTATCTTGACAGAAGCTCCATACCTCCACTTGCAACCATGCAGCTGGCTTCGTCCCGACAACTCTATATAAGTAAGTATCTCTTCCTCGATGGGGGCATCTCTCATTACTCACTACAACTGTCTTTGCTCATGTGAGCATTGCTACGAGAGGAGATATCGAAGGCAATGTGGTCAAGATCCAAGCCCTAGGATGCTCGTGCCACGGACCCATGAGGGCGTATACTAGACGCATCCAACCTTCGTCCTTGGCAGGAACCCATGTCTCGTGTATGGAGAAAATGCCATATTACTCCCACACCTCTATCCATACTACTACTTACTCCACTACACTAACCTTGTTTCACTTTTACACTAACATCACTTCCGCAATCTCTACAAGCTCCTTACATACCGCTCTTATCCAACCAGATCTACAACCCTGCAAATCTTCCACCCATCATACCTCAACATCCCTCAACTGGCGAACAACATCCAACTACACCCATCAGTGAGGACTCCCGACCCAGGAGAGGTAAGTGAAGAAGCTCCAACTCCTAGCAATCTTCCACCTCTCCCGGATTCAGTATATCTCGACTATCACGAGATTATAGGTTTGCAAGCATCTCCCAGTGAGCATCTATTTCAACTCTTTCCTATCATCCGAGCTCTTGTGCAGATTGTTGAAGGGAGTGCACCAGTAGATCCTACTTGGGACCCGAATGAGGTCCTTGTGAGAGCTTGGACTCGCTTGGTTATAGCTAGAGTACCTTTCACAAGAAGCAATGTGGACGTAGCTCTCTCCCTTCGCCAACCAACAACGGACGGATGTAGCTCAGGAGGAGCACCAACTGAAGCAACGAGGGTGATGCCTTTCCAACCCTAAAAAATCACACGCATCGTTGTTATTCTCTGTTTCGATGTTATGTTTCCTTTTTAGAAGTTAAGTTTTAGTAGTTTAGTTTCAATAGTTAAGTTCCAATAGTCAGATGTGGTAAATATTTGTAATTTGTTGAACTTTTCTCCCGTTTCTAGTAGTAGTTGTAAGTTTATTTACAAACTTTAGCTTAATACTTCTATCGAGAACTTCTCCAATATACTTCTGCATGGTTACTCTTGAATCTCTCAGCAAGTGTAATGAAAATCACGCAAAAGAAGAGTTGGATGGTACCTACGCATGTTAACACTCACTTATAATAAATGTAGGATATGTACATAAATTGGTGTGATATACGGGAACCACTGGAACAAATCACAAACCATATGACCGAATAGGACGTCAAACGCCATCCTTAATCCATTAGTTATTGATTGCAAAGTAAAATTGATCAGTCACTACTGTCTCAGAGGAATCGACCACATACTTACTATTATATAAGTAATTATATAAATTTAAATGCATGCATCCTTTCGCTTGGTTGCAACGACAACCTTATCTGCTTAATCATCATCGCTAAATCCATGTAGGAGTGACCATCAATTGTCCATCCTTAAATATTTAACAAAAGATGACAGATGTGAGTCAAAAGTGAATATGATCACTTTGAAATTCTTTAACAATGGAAATAACAATCCTAGTCACCATCTTCATATCTGGTTGACTTGTCAGTTTCACTGGGTATGCCTTATATACCGCTTTTGGGCAATTGATAAATCTCCATTTCATCACCTTTATTCTATCATTTTGGCCTTAAAAACCCCAGCAAATGCATGTAAATAGCATCAATTTGTACATAATAGTATCTATTATTTATTGCATTCATTGTACATAAAATAAGGTTTTTAATGCCAAAATTATAGAATAAAGAGAAGAAAAGAAAAAGGAATAAAATATTGCAAATATTTTATGACCCTAACCCTGAGACCAAGTCCAGAATGGAATTGGTCGACAAGGAATAAAGTAAGGGGAGATAAGTGTCAATTATACAATGAATACCTCATTTATTTATTCATTCATTTATGCATTTTTGACACCTATTTTGTATTTAATTATTTATTCATCAAATAAAGATACTTTATACATGAAAGTTGTAGTGATAATGTGAATAAAATTACAAAATTGAGTTTGTACAAAAATGATACACAATGTACATTTTATACCCAGAATAAAAAGCCAGAATCTCAACTTCACAGACTCATGTCTTGCAAATAAAAACTCAAAATCACCTAAAATCCCCTCTAATTGTATATAGCTTTTCAAGAACTATTTAATAAAATTGGTTTCATATTTTTTGGAGATCATCTGTGAAAGTTAGGTTTTTGTCCCCCATTGTACAATCTACCCGAATAAAATATTCAATTTATTCTTCATTCATTATTTCTATAAATTTATATTTTTAGAATCTTGTAAGAAATATATGTAATACATGTACATATTGAAATTAGAATAAAAACAAAAAAAATTTGTAAAATAAAATAAGTCTATGTGACACATAGGCAAAATACCTGTGTTGTATATGTATATAAAATAAAAGGGGATCTCATTATTTTATTCTTTATTCATATATATTTTTATAATAATGTAAATATTACATATAATTTATTAAAAATACAAATCCAAAATAAAAACCAATAAAATCCATTAAATAAATAAAGAGTATATAAAATATAGGTAAAATACCTATAAGTATACATACATATATATATGCACCTATTTATTTAAATATGTAAATAAACTCAGAAAAATTAAACAAAAATATATCTACACTCAAAAAAATAAGTTATAAATTAATAAATAAGAAAATAAAATAATAAAATAAAATGTACAAAATAAAAATAAAATACACAAAATACATGTAAATACACATATAAACACATTATTAAAATAAAACCATAATAAAATACATTAAAAAAATTAAATAAAAATCATAAATAAATACTACATCAATTAATACACATTTTTTATTTTATAAGAAAATAATAATAAATTCATTTATTAGGTTAAAAATATAAGTCAAATTCGGGCTAATATGGACCAATCAGAGGCTAGGGAATGTTGACCTCCGGTCAACTCTCCCTACACCTCTGACTCCGATCAGAACTATCCAATCCCCCTTATTCTTGCATTTTTCCCGCCCGATCTGTTGCTCCGTTGACAACCATCACTTCACGAGATTTATGCCTCGTTCATTGTACATTCACATCGCTCATTTAGATTGCGCGTACATAGCCTAGATTCTTTTATCTGAGCCGATCAATAAGGGCGCATACACATGTTCTTAAATAACCCATCTTCTTCCTCCAAACTTTTTGGCCATTTCCCTTGCCCTAGAGCCCCAGCCTTCGGTCAAGCGTGCATCCAGGTGACAGCTGGAGGTCCCCTAAAGCTTGTGGAAGCTCGCGGAGGAAGGAGATGCACCCACGGCGGAGCTCCGGCATCCGTCCTACTCCTTGGCCCAACCGCCAAGTTTGAGCTGCATATTTACGTTTCTTAGGTAGGTTTTCATTTCTGCATTTCATTCCCTCATTTTATTTCCCATTTAGATCAGTAGCATAGCGTAGATTAGCCAAATCGAAGTTCACCGGAGCTCAGCTCCGGCGACTTCTCCACCGTGCCCTCGACTGTTTCCGACCGTCTTTTCACCCCCATTTCACTCCCTCTCGCATTCTCCACATCTTGGCCACCTTTGTTCAACCAGATCTTCCCTAGATCTGTGAATCGATGCTCTCCTCCTCCACTTCGTCGGAGCATCGCCGCCCCCCGTTGTTTTATGCTAAAAGCTTCTATTTTTGGCCGAAAAGTGACGCCCTTGAGCCGTATGATTTTTCTGGACAGGTTAGGCCCCTTGAAACGCGCCCGGAGCCGCAATCGAAGCCGGCGGAGGTACCTGGAGCCCCATTCCTTCTCTGAGCTCGTGGCGGCGCTCCAGCGTACCTCTGGCCGATCCAAGACCTCCAGCAGTTAGAGGAACCTTCCAGGAAGCCCATGGGACCTTCAGGAGCGGCAAAGACCGGCGGAGGTGCGAGATATCACCGAAAGAAGCTCTCCCCGGCGAGCGTTCTTCCATGTTCGTCCAGCCATCGTCCCCGCCGTTGGATGAAGATGAAGGCCCAGAGTGAAGATCAGTCGTTGGATCACGCACGCATCAGCCGTCAGATCTCGCCTGGAGATCTAATCCACACCGTGGATCCGCGAAGCGTCATCGGGCGCTGAGGAAACGACACATGGATAAGTGAATCAATCACAACCGTCAGATCCAGCGTCTGTTGGGGTAAATTGCATATACAACCCTCGCCGTTTTTGTAATTAATTTTTAGTATTGTAAATAAATAATTACGTTGTAAATTAAATGGTAATTTTGCAAAAAGGCCCCCGTAGTTCTTACAATTACTATTTGGTCCCTCCGCGCCTCACGTGCAGTCCCACGTGAGGCGCGTGATTTTTTCACTATAGCCATGGCGCGTTTTGTATATTGTAAAACAGTTCCTAAAATTTAAATAAATATTTATTCTGTTGGTATTTTTGCACAGAGCCTCCTGTATTTATTTTATTTGAAAAAATGCCCTTGCCAGGCTGTTTACTTTTTTATGTCTTTTATCTATTTATTAAAAATACTATGTAGTTCCTAAAAATCCACAAAAATTAGGTTAGATGCTTCATGTAGTGTACCTTCACGCCACGTGTCCATCCGGCATTTTTTGCATTTTGCCTAATTATTAAAAATGAAAAGGAGCCCCTCTTGCACTGTTTAAATTATAAAATATAAAAAAATTATAAAATGTTTTTGAAAAATTAAAAAAAATATATATATGGTATATATATATATTTAGTCCAAAAATGAAAAACCCTAAAAATGAGAAAAAGAAAAATATAAAATCATAAAGCTCCAAAATCCAACAAAAAAATAGAAAAACCCTATAAAAATACCAAAAATATATTTTTCTCTTTTATAATTATCTATATATTATTATTAATGTATTAAAATTAATTTGGGTAATTTTGGGAATTATTTTATATTTTTAAAACCCAAATTAGTTTCGGCTTATTTAATTAGTCCATATTTGGGACATTTTTGGAATTAAAAATATAAAAAAAGTAGAAAAATTCCATAAAAATAACTAAAAAATATACAAAAATAAAAAAAACCAAAAAAATTATTATATGTAATATATATTGAGTATTTATATAAATATTTAACCTTATACTACTCTCTCTCTCTTCTTATATATATATATCTCTTTATATATATGTATACATAGCTATATTATATAATTGAAAAAATATAAAAAGAAAATAAAAAATATCAAATATTAAAAACAAAATAAAAATTATAAAAACAAAATAAAAATTAAAAAATATATATATAATCAAAAACCCACAAAAATAATAAGAATTGAGCATGATCATTGAATTGAATAATTGTACAACCAAGTTCACCACATCACCATTCGCCTCCCAGTGTTCGACCACTACTCATGCTTACACCTATACACACTTGCATGTAGAGTTATAATAAATTTTAACTCCACATTTTTGATATTTATTGCATATATTATTGTGGGTTAATTGTTGATTGATCGAGGACTTTTGTCGGTCGCCTCAGCGACTGTGTTCCCGCTTAATGTGGAATGCAAGACCGATAGAAAATCTCAGTCATCAAATGGCGCCGTTGCCGGGGAGGCAACGGATTTTATATGATTTTTTTGTGGTTTTTAATTCATTTATTTAATTCTTTGCTCATGTCCATTATATATTTATTTATTTGATTTCTTATTTTTATTGACATGATTTGATTGATTGTTTTGACCCATCTTCTTTCTTTGTCTTTGATGCGAGGGACCGCCAAGCGAAGGAGGACCTTCTAGGAGGACCTATGCACCCAAGCAAGGCGGAGTTGGCCCTTCTACGCCAGCCAACAGGAGAGAGCATCAAAAGCAGATGAATGATAATTTTGGATGGCAGTCTCATTTTATGCATTTTATTTCATTATGTATATTTATGTGAGAGAGTGATACTTGGATTGTAGTAAAACAGGACTCTCATAGGTACACTCTGACTTCCGAGGTCCATTGCCCGAGGGATTGTTCCCTTGGGGGCCTCGACGGTTTTGATACTTTTCCTTTTCTATTTTATTTTTATTATTTTGTGTGAATGAGCCCTTAGCCATAGGAATTGCTTGCTCGTAGAATTAGATCCAAACACTGTAATATATTTGCATGTACCTATAGTTCGCTTTGGACCTAGATCAAACTCTAAACAGTCGCGTCGCCATCTTCGAGCCTATGTGTCGTGAGCTCACCCTGCCAAGCGCTACTCCTGAACTCGATGTGTCGAGAGGAGGAGGGATGAGCCTAAACCAGACTCCTGGCTTGAAGATCGGCAAGCGACTTGTGGTGCTTCACGATAATAGCAATTTCTGAACCTAGGGAGATTTCTTCGGCTTGCATTTGCATATAGATAGGTTTCAAATTCTGTTATGCATCCCGCATGGAGAGAGCTGGAGGCACTGTAAGTCTTCTTACTTAGCATGCATCATCGATTTCCGACTTGCATGGCTTTTCCAATCTTCTCCCTCTGTTTTTGCCCACCTAGGATGCTTAATGGAAATTGGTACCTCGATAGGCACGTGCATTGAAAATACCCAAAAAAGTGATAACCTAAATAAAATTGGGACTGTTAACTCTATTGGACCTAAAAATAAAACATAATGGATTTCCTTATCTTGGGGAGAGCAACCCCCTCATTGTATGCGTTTTAAATTGCTCACGTACACACTAAGGAATAGAGCCCAAATCCCATCAAGCCTCCTAAGTGTTTGTACAACTGTGTGATTCTCACCTCACTCTAAAACTGAAAAGATAAATGACCATCACCTGATGGTCTTCACTGTGTTGAGTAGGTGGATCGGGGGTTTGCCTTGTGTATTGATTGTGACTTGGAGTTCGTTGTGTTTTTCATTAATTATTAGAGTAGTCGGTCCCATCGTGTGAGTCATGTATTTTTTTATCTTTGAGTCTCTCTACCTCTCTTATACATATACCTCTTCATTTGCATTGAGTTGTGATATTGGCGCTTGAGCTCAATCATTTCTTCGCTAAGTCCTTCGTTTCCCTCTTCTTCACCATCTTCTTCGTATCCACTGTACCATCCCCATCTTCTCCGATTCGAGGAGAGCCTGCTCTTCGAACCACCATTTTGACGATGTTCCCGCCCTGTGTGGAACACCCATTTTTGTCTATGTCTCAATCTTCTTGCCCGCCCTCCTCGTCCCCTCTGTTTCACTCTTCTACCACCGTGATATTGGCGCGCAAGCTCAATCAGCTTCTCCACTTCATTATGTTACCCTTTTTATCCATATTCCTTGTGTCCCCCGTATCATTTTTCGATTACCTGGGAATGCTGTGCGCATCGAGGAGGCCCGCATCGAGGCTTTTATGATTAACCTGATTATTTGTGTAAGTTGGGTCGATGATTGAGGATGCTGAGATGGATATACTACTCTTGGTGGATTTGACTCAAGATACGAGCATATGAGCTTATTGAGGATTTTTGATGATGCATAGAGCATAGGTGTGATGCATTATTGAGGAATTTTAGTTCTCGCACACCGCATTGAGGATGTGATATGATGCGATGACTTGGTGATGATTTCATGAGTATTGATTGATCTATCTATTTTGAGGTTCCACCCATCTTGATTTTGAGGTTTGAATGATTATTCTGACTTGGAGTTCCTGATAAGGTGTGCGGATCATGCATGATCTCTCATCTTCCTGATTGAACCATCCTTGATCTCCTGACTCTTTGATCCACCCTGGCACTTAGAGGAGTCCTTATGATATGTTGTGCCATCTCAGCCAGATTTGATTGACCTGAGGGATGTCCTGTGAATGACCTGATTATTTGCTCCCTCGCATGATCTTATGCCCTCCGAATGATTAATGATTGATTGCTTTCGAGGACCTGAGATTTTATGCCAGCATTCCCATGACCTACATTTATCTAGCTAGCATTACTCTCCGAGGACTATCTACGGGAGAATGCGATAATTTCTAGGACTGCGGTTTCAGACACTGCTTTGGTCACCATTGTGATGGGACCCGGAACCAAGTCAGATAATATGCTTGATTGGCCTCCCCCTGTGATTGTGTACTCGACCTGAGGCTAACTGACTGATCGCTCGCCTTGACGGTTCTCACAAGGACGAGCCTTGATATTACACTTATTCATTGCCTAGTTCATAGCTCTCTGAGGGTTATCTGCGAGAAGCTATGACACATTATAGCTATGATGGTCTCCTCTGCTGGTAGGTTGTCTGCCACCTACCATGACCATATTCTCTGTGGATCCGTCTAATGGACCCGGCTCCTTCGAGCCCTTCTCTCTCCTTGACGACTCTCGCAAGGTAGAGACACATTCTGACTAATCCTTGCCTAGATTTCATTACTCTCCGAGGACTATCTGCGGGAGACTGCGACACTCTCTTTACGCTCGGTTTCCACTGCTGACTGTGTCTCCGATCTGCGGAGCACAGAATCGAGTCGTCTGATATACATGATTTTGGGTCCCATCCTCAGTTGCCTATCCGATCTGTGGATCATGGGACCCATCTTATTACACTCCTTTGAGTCTGCTCGCCTTGACGATCCTCGCAAGGTTGAGCTCCTGATATCAGTTATTTCCATGCCTAGCAAGCAGCACGTTCCCCGAGGGTTATCTGCAGGACGCTGCCAAACTTTCTTGATTTATCGGTCTCTTCTGTGGGTAGTCGATATGTCGCCTACCGAGACCGTATGTGATGATCCGTCTAATGGATCCATGATGCCTTTGCGTCCGCTCGCCTTGACGACCCTCGCAAGGTTGAGTCTCTATCTGATTATTCATTAATTAGCATGTACTAGTCCTTGAGGGTTATCCGCGGGAGGGTACATCACCTTGTAGGTACTCGGTTTCACTTCTGGTGTCTCCTATCTGTTGGAGCACAAAGCCGAGTCTTCTGAGCTGTCTACTCGGTCCCCTTCTGATTGCGTCTCCGATCTGTGGAGCATGGCGCTGAGTCTTCTAAATTATTCTCTGGTTTTCCTCACCTTGACAACCCTCGCAGGGTTGAGCCGTGACTTGCGGTATTCGGTGGGTCTCCTGTGATATTCCGACCGCATGACCACCGCATGCCATGATGTCTCTTGTTCCTTACATTTACATATCTTATTGAGACTCTGAGTGACTGGAGGAATCTGTACTGTTCCTTCTTCCTCCCGATCTTATAGTATCGGCTCTGCTCCCTCATGCCGACCTTATGAGCCGGTTGACCGCTTCATGCTACCGGACCCGATATCTGTCCTTTCGATCTATTTTGCTCCGGTAGCCGACACCCACCTGACTGTATATCCGGGTGTCTTTTAACCTTCCGACTGCGTCCTCGTTCTCATAGGGAGACGATGGTGCAAGTACGGTATTCACTTGTCAGATACTGTCCTGTACTCCACCAGTTATTCACCACTTGTATATATATGTTCCTTGTTCATTCTTTCTCCCGCAAGTTATGTGTGCCCTAGATCTAACGCCATATCTTTATGTCTACACTTAGGACGTACCTTGTCCTAAGTATAGGAGGGTACCCACCGCGTTGTTCTTTCGTCGTTTAGTTTTGTCACTCCTGTTGTTGCCTACACTTAGGGATATCTCACCCCAAGTATAGGGGGAGTGATGCGTATATTCTCCAATATCTTTTTGTCTATCTATATATATCTCTCTTTTCTTCTTTTCTTCTTTTCCTTTTCTATCTTCTGTATCTAAATAAATGGTGTAGCCCCTTTGTGTCAGTTTTCTGTACTTAGGACGTACTTTGCCCTAAGTATAGGGGGGGTGCACTCCTGATTTGTTAATTCTTTGATCTGTTTATTCCTACCCTTGACCCTCCCTGCTTTATGTACAGCCTGCTGTACTTAGGATTACTTGATCCTAAGTATAGGGGGGACAGTCAACTTCTCATTCATCCATTTCTTATTTACATATTCTTTACACTTTTCTTTACCCAGTACGAGTTATGTCTTCTCTTTTTCTTTTTCGATCTATGAGGACATAGCTCAAGCTAAGTATAGGGGGGTCGTATATACTCTGTATATACTTTAGCCATAACTCGTACTTTCGTATGGCTAATAATACTTTAAATTCATTAAAAACCTTAATAAAAAGATGTGATTATTCCTTAAAATTCTTTTTGTATATACTGATTAATAAATCAGGTGAAAATGTTTTTTGCAAAATGTTTGAAAAATAGTTTGAAAATTATTGTGAAAATCTTTAGAAAACTATTTGAAAAACGTTTTGTTACATGTTTTCAACCTTTGTAAAAACATTTTGGTTTGTAAAGTTTATTTTCTTTGTGTGAAATAAAATGTTTGAAAAATGATTTGCAAATGGTTTGAAAAATGATGGCAAAAATATGTGAAAAATCTATATATTCTGTTTGGAAATCCTTTGCAAAATGATTTTCAAATATGTGTACATGTTTGTAAAGTGCTTGTAAAAAGTATTTTGGACTATAGTTTTTCAAAATTGTGTGTAAAATGTTTTCTAAATTTGAGGAATAAAAGCATCTTAATAAATAAAATAAAATACATTAAATTCTTTATTAATTGTATATACACCTGAAAAAGTCACCTTGTTAAAACCTGTAAATTCTTTAAATTTCTTTAAGTCCTGTAAAAATAAAGCGGCACGCCCGTTTAAGTCCTGTAAAAATAAAGCGGCACGCCAGTGTAAATAGTTGTACATATTTTATTCTTTCTTTCTCTGTGTAAAAATTTCTCTCTTTGTTTTCAAATTCTTTGAAAAATTGCATTATTCTTTACATAGTTGTAAATAGCATTTTCATAGCATTCTTATATTCTTTGATTGAGCTTGATGATTGAACTAGTCCAACAAAGTCGAAGATTGGAGCTTAGTTGGACCTTACCGCACCTAACTGCACTGGAACCTTATGGGAACTAGGTTTAAGGTACTTCAGATCTATTCAGACTTAATTCTTTGAGAAATCAGGGCTAGGTTCAAGTCACCTCAGTGGACTAACTAGAACTTTTCGAAACACACGTATGACTCTTGTCGGCCGTGACCTAACTTGGACACTTGCACTTTTCACTTGGCTCAACTCAGTTGGAGTGGTGAGGGGGTTAGATTTGCCAGTCTAAGACGCACACGGGTGGAAACATTCGTCCTCGTCTAGGGAGGGAAGTGCACCCCAACCTGGTCCAGTAGCCATGAGGTCTAACGACATGAGAGTGTGGGTTGCAATAAAGCTTCAAAAGAGGGATAGTCTTCTGGCTCAAGAGGAAAAAGTCCTTATGTAAATGCTGTTGTATATAGTATTCAAAAAAACTTCAAAAAAATAAAATAAAGTGCCTGCCAGAGAATGTAAATATGTTGTATAGAGAATAAGCAAGCTTGAGCAATAAAGTTATACCATGTGAGCCTGCAGTTGGATGACTTGACTACACTGGTCTTGCATCCCAAGATAGGTAGCTACACTAACTACCGTCCATTCTCTTCTCTACCTCCTCCTCTTGAGTTAGATGCCACTTGAACTTAGAAGGGAATACCCCGCTCCTCGAGGAAAGAGCTGTTGGATTAGGGAATCATTGGGTTGTCATTCTGGAGAAGCTAGTCTCTTTGTCATTTCAGTTGGGGAGAGCCACTATCACTTACATTGTACAAGTCAGCTTCATAGTCATAAGGGTTTGCGTATGACGTAGGCCAGTTCTGACCAGGCTATTGAGGTGATTTGAACCAAGTTCTGTGACTCTTGAAGGCTGTTGTGTTTTAAATTTGGTTCCCGATTAGGTTCCACACACATTTTCACACCAAGGTCTAACCTGAGCTCCAAACTTTGATTTTGTACAGATGAGTTTAATCATCATAATCAATTTAATTTATTCTTTTTATTCTTTATTTTTGCTTTTTCTTTTCTTCTTATTCTTTATTCTTTTTGAACTTATTGCATAAGTATTTGCTAGGGACTAGCAAAGGCAAGTATAGGGGGTGATGAATCTCCATTTCATCACCTTTATTCTATCATTTTGGCCTTAAAAACCCCAGCAAATGCATGTAAATAGCATCAATTTGTACATAATAGCATCTATTATTTATTGCATTCATTGTACATAGAATAAGGTTTTTAATGCCAAAATTATAGAATAAAGAGAAGAAAAGAAAAGGAATAAAATATTGCAAATATTTTATGACCCTAACCCCGAGACCAAGTCCATAATGGAATTGGTCGACAAGGAATAAAGTAGGGGGAGATAAGGGCCAATTATACAATGAATACCTCATTTATTCATTCATTCATTTATGCATTTTTGACATCTTCTTTGTATTTAATTATTTATTCATCAAATAAAGATACTTTATACATGAAAGTTGTAGATGATAATGTAAATAAAATTACAAAATTGAGTTTGTACAAAAATGATACACAGTGTACATTTTATACCCAGAATAAAAAGCCAGAATCTCAACTTCACAGACTCATATCTTGCAAATAAAAATTCAAAATCACCCAAAATCACACTCTAATTGTATATAGCTTTTCAAGAACTATTTAATAAAATTGGTTTCATAATTTTTGGAGTTCATCTGTGAAAGTTAGGTTTTTGGCCCTCATTGTACAATCTACCCGAATAAAATATTCAATTTATTCTTCATTCATTATTTCTATAAATTTATATTTTTAGAATCTTGTAAGAAATATATGTAATACATGTACATATTGAAATTAGAATAAAACCAAAAATAATTTGTAAAATAAAATAAGTCTATGCGACACATAGGCAAAATACCTGTGTTGTATATGTATATAAAATAAAAGGGGATTTCATTATTTTGTTCTTTATTCATCTATATTTTTATAATAATATAAATATTACATATAATTTATTAAAAATACAAATCCAAAATAAAAACAAATACAATCCATTAAATAAATAAAGAGTATATAAATATTGGTAAAATACATATAAGTATACCTACATATATATGCACCTATTTATTTAAATATGTAAATAAACTCATAAAAATTAAACAAAAATATATCTACACTCAAAAAAATAAGTTATAAATTTATTAATTAAGAAAATAAAATAATAAAATAAGATGTACAAAATAAAAATAAAATACACAAAATACATGTAAATATACGTATAAATACATTATTAAAATAAAACCATAATAAAATACATCAAAAAAATTAAATAAAAATCATAAATAAATACTACATCAATTAATACACATTTTTTATTTTATAAGAAAAAATTAATAAATTCATTTATTAGGTTAAAAAATTAGTCAAATTCGGGCTGATATGGACCAATCAGAGGCTACGGAATGTTGACCTCCGGTCAACTCCCCCTGCACCTCTGACTCCCGTCAGAACTGTCCAATCCCCCTTATTCTTGCATTTTTCCCGCCCGATATGTTGCTCCATTGACAACCATCACTTCACGAGATTTATGCCCCGTTCATTGTACATTCACGCCGCTCATTTAGATTGCGCGTACATAGCCTAGATTCTTTGATCTGAGCCGATCAATAAGGGCGCATACACATGTTCTTAAATAACCCATCTTCTTCCTTCAAACTTTTTGGCCATTTCCCTAGCCTTAGAGCCCTAGCCTTTGGTCAAGCGTGCATCCAGGTGATAGCTGGAGGTCCCTTGAAGCTTTTGGAAGCTTGCGGAGGAAGGAGATGCGCCCACGACGGAGCTCCGGCATCCGTCCTGCTCCTTGGCCCAACCGCCAAGTTTTAGCTCTGCATTTACGTTTCTTAGGTAGGTTTTCATTTCTGCATTTCATTCCCGCATTTTATTTCGCATTTAGATCAGTAGCATAGCGTAGATTAGCCAAATCGAAGTTCGTCGGAGCTCAGCTCCGGCGACTTCTCCACCGTTCCCTCTACTGTTTCCGACCGTCTTTTCACCCCCATTTCACTCCCTCTCGCATTCTCCACATCTTGGCCACCTTTATTCAACCAGATCTTCCCTAGATCTGCGAATCGATGCTCACCTCCTCCACTTCGCCGGAGCATAGCCGCCCCCCGTCGTTTTATGATAACAACTTCTATTTTTGGCCGAGGAGTGACGCCCTCGAGCCGTATTATCTTTCTAGACAGGTTAGGCGCCTTGAAACATGCCCGGAGCCGCAATCGAAGACGGCGGAGGTACCTGGAGCCCCATTCCTTCTCCGAGCTCGTGGTGGCGCTCTAGCGTACCTCTGGCCGATCCAAGACCTCCAGCAGTTAGAGGAACCTTCCAGGAAGCCCATGGGACCTTCAGGAGCGGCAAAGACCAGCGGAGGTGCGAGATATCACCGGAAGAAGCTTGCCCCGGTGAGCGTTCTTCCCTGTTCGTCCAGCCATCGTCACCGCCGTTGGATGAAGATGAAGGCCCAGATTGAAGATCAGCCGTCGGATCACGCACGCATCAGCCATCAGATCTCGCCTGGAGATCTAATCCACTCCGTGGATCCGCGAAGCGTCATCGGGTGCTGAGGAAACGACACGTGGATAAGTGAATCAATCACAACCGTCAGATCCAGCGTCTGTTGGGGTAAATTGCATATACAACCCCCGCCATTTTTGTAATTAATTTTTAGTATTGTAAATAAATTATTACATTGTAAATTAAATGGTAATTTTGTAAGAAGGCCCCCGTAGTTCTTATAATTACTATTTGGTCCTTTCGTGCCTCACGTGCAGTCCCACGTGAGGCACGTGATTTTTGCACTATAGCCCTAGCACGTTTTGTAAATTGTAAAACAGTTCCTAAAATTTAAATAAATATTTATTCTGTTGGTATTTTTACACAGAGCCCCCTGTATTTATTTTATTTGCAAAAATGCCCTTATCAGGCTGTTTAATTTTTATGTCTTTTATCTATTTATTAAAAATATCTATGTAGCTCCTAAAAATCCATAAAAATTAGGTTAGATGCTTCATGTAGTGTACCTTCACGCCACGTGTCCATCCTGCATTTTTTGCATTTTGCCTAATTATTAAAAATGAAAAAGGAGCCCCTTTTGCACTGTTTAAATTATAAAATACAAAAAAATTATAAAATGTTTTTGAAAAATTACAAAAAAATTATATATGGTATATTTATATATATATTTAGTCCTGAAAATGAAAAACACTAAAAATGAGAAAAAGAAAAATATAAAAATCATAAAGCTCCAAAATCCAACAAAAAATAGAAAAACCCTATAAAAATACCAAAAATATATTTTTCTCTTTTATAATTATCTATATATTATTATTAATGTATTAAAATTAATTTGGGTAATTTTGGGAATTATTTTATATTTTTAAAACACAAATTAGTTTCGGCTTATTTAATTAGTTCATATTAGGGACATTTTGGGAATTAAAAATACAAAAATTAGAAAAAATACATAAAAATTACTAAAAAATAAACAAAAATATAAAAAAGCCAAAAAGAATATTAAATGTAATATATATTGAGTATTTATATAAATATTTAACCTTATACTACTCCTCTCTCTATTCTTATATATATATATATATATCTATATATATATATGTATACATATATATATATATATTATAATTAAAAATATAAAAAGAAAATAAAAAATATCAAATATTAAAAACAAAATAAAAATTATAAAAACAAAATAAAAATTAAAAAATATATATATATAATCAAAAACCCACAAAAATAATAAGAATTGGACATGATCATTGAATTGAAAAATTGTACAACCAAGTTCACCACATCACCATTCGCCTCCTAGTGTTCGACCTCTACTCATGCTTACACCTATACACACTTGCATGTAGAGTTATAATAAATTTTAACTCCACATTTTTGATATTTATTGCATATATTATTGTGGGTTAATTGTTGATTGATCGAGGTCTTTTGTCGGTCGCCTCAGTGATTGTGTTCCTGCTTTGTGTGGAATGCATGACCGGTAGAAAATCTCAGTCATCAGCAATCCACAACTAAGAGATCCATTCGAGGAACACGGAGACTAGTTGATTGAAGTAATTAAAAATAATGTCATTATATGTTCGGATAAGACTTTATTTTCTTCTAATCAGAACTGTAGCAGTGGGACTATGACAATGGAGAATGATTCTTTAGCTAGGATGCCAGGGTCAAGACAAGTCAACTCCATCTTCTTATCTATAGATCTGGACTTTGCACACAGTGTTGCAGGTCTCCAACGTGAAGAAAATTATGTTTTCTAGCTCTGTCTTAGTTAGAATTGATTTTGAATTAAATTTTAAATATATCAAGGTTATTATACTTGGGCATTGTATTTTTATAGAAAAGGCTATTTGGCATATTTTGTTGTTTAGATTCAGTAAATATTGTTGTAGTGGATGTTTTGAATTCTGAATGGTCTAGTTTTGTTCCTCTTAATAACGTAGAATCTTGTGATCCACATAATAGTAGATTGAGACGAGTGGACTTAAATTCAATTAAAAGAATGATGAATTTAGAGTTGATCCCTAAACATGCTATTGATAAAACTCAAAAATATGAAATTTATGTACAAGCTAAGATACCTAGAAAGCCTTTCAAATATGTCTCTAGTTATAGTGAGATCTTGGATCTAGTGCTCATCGATGTATATGAGTTTAATGGTGTGTTGATCAGAGACAATAAGTACTTTACCACTTTTATAGACGATGGTATTTTATACTGCTATGGAGTCCTATAGGAATTTCTTATATATAAAAATTAGGTTGAGACACAAATAGGAAAAATGCTTAAACACCTTAGGTCAGATGGAGGAGTTTAATATACATCTAACTTATTTAATGAGCAATTCAAACTCTTTAGAATAGTTCATGAAGTTACTGCTCAATATTCACCACAATCAAATGGGGATAACATAATGAAAAAATAGGACCTTAATTGACATGATCAACAAACTCCTATAGCGTTATGGATTTCAAACCTATATGTGGGGAGAGCCCTTTAATACGACTTTCCATATCGTGAATAGGGTCTCTTCAAGCCATGTGGAAAAGTATCCTTTTGAATTTTAAATAAATAATAAATCAAGCTTAAAGTATCTCAAAGTATGGAGATGTCTTGCTAAGGTTTTAATCCCAGAAACAAGAGAAAGAGTCTAAAACCTAAAATTATTGATGCGATTTTCTTCGATTATTTAAAAATAACTATGCATATAGGTTATTATTAATTTAATTTGAGATGCTGAGCATAGATGTCAACATTATTGTTTAACTCTATGATGCTACCTTTTTTAAGGATGTCTTCCTTATGAAGATTGGGATTTCTTAGAAATTTCCTAGTGATGTTATCTTCATCTCTGGATTTATACCAGATCAAATGGAAAAGATATAGAATGTAGGGGTTGAGACTCAACCTGAATCCAATGAACCATTAGAAGAAATTGAGCTAATGAGGAATAAACAATTATGAATAACCAATAATTTAGGTAGCGACTTTGTTATCTAGCACATCGAGGGTGATCCAACAAGTTATAAAAAAATTCGTGGCTTCATCTGAAGTAAAGTAATGGAAGGAAGTTGTCAACTCTAATATGGATTCCACTATTGGGTAATAGATTTATTTGATTTACCTAAATGTTGCTCTAACATTGGGTACAAGTTGGTGTTTAAGAGACAGATTAGGGCTAATGAATCAATTGAAAAGCCTAAAGCAATATTAGTTACTAAGGGATTTAGGTAAAAAGAAGGTATCTATTATTTGGATACTTGCTTTCATGTGATCATGATGACCACAATCCACATGCTTCTAGTATTGGCATATGTACATGATATTTCTTTCCATCAGATGGATGTGAAGATCGCCTTTCTACACAATGATCTTGATGGAGAGATCTATATGGATCAACCTGATGAGCTTGTAACTCTTGGGAATTAGGGGAATATTTGCAAGCTTCTTAAATTTCTTTACGGATTGAAACAATCATCAGAGCAATGACAAGAAAATTTTGACAAAACTATTTTGTCATGTTGATTTAATGTTCATGAATCCGACAAATGTATCTATTCCAAGATGAAAGGTGATGATTGTATTGTCTTGTGCATGTATGTAGATGACATAATGTTATTTGGATCACCGATGAATACTCATTCATTCATATTTATTCTTTTATTTCATCTTTAAATCCCTATCGAAGTACATGAAAATACATCTAACTTGTATAATTTAACTTACTGACCGTTGTCTGTAAATAGTACATAAATACCTATATTTAAATACAAAATAAATTAAAAAATAAAAGAAAAGAAAAAAGGAAGTGTTGTAGATACGGACTGACCCCAAACCTCGAGACTAAGTCAATATTGACTTGGTCGACAAGGGATAAAGTTGGGTGAGATAAGGGCAAGAATACAGATAAAATAACTCAGACACCTAGAAACTCTAGGCACTTAACACACTGCATATGGCCAAACTTACACTAATTTATACACACTCATATACACCTTAAATAAATATATTTTCTACATGAAACATGTACACATAAATGTATAGAAAAATACAAAAAGAATGGCATATAAAAATACACATGGATCAAAAAGCCGTAAATGAAATTTCACATATCAATATCTTCTCCATATGAACTAAAAATGGACCAAACTCATATTTATTATATTCTAAATTAAATTATCTACCGAATGAAGGTAGTTTCATTAAAATGGAGTTCAGATACAAAAGTTGGCTTTTTGAGTCCTATTGTACTATATACCTATGCTTTTTTACTCATTTAATTTATTTTTTATATTTTTACTCTTTTTATATTTTTCAATACTGGTAAATATTATTTAAAATATACTAAAAATATAAACATAAAAAATGTACTATAAATGCATCAAAATAAATAATACATTAAAATATATAGGTATACTATACTTATAATGTATATATCCATAATTATTTAAGTATACAAATAAAGTCATACAAATAAAATAAAAACTTGTATATATTTTTTTAATTATACTATAAATAAAATATGTAAATGGAATAATAAATATTAAAATAAAAATAAAATTAAAATACAGTGTGCATAGGCATAAATAATAATAATAATACTTGTAAAAATTAACCTATAATAAAAAACAAATAAAAATAAATAAAAATCACATAAAATAACACATAAAATAAGAAATAATTTTCACGTTTTAAGATCTATATATTAAAATCATTTACTATTTTATTTTAAATTTTTATTTCTTTTCGGCTCTATTTTGTCTTCTTAAGTCCCACATTGACCAATATGGAGCAGGCTTTGGTTGACCCCGATCAAGTCCCTGGTCTCCATCTTGGTCCATGCTGTGCAATTGCCTCTTTTCCCAAATTTTTGGGGCTCAAATCAAGCCCCATCTCTGCTTGATTCCTTCATGAAAAACCTGAGTAGGATTATCAGCCTTCATGGGAATCGAAGAACAACCCAATTCAACCTTTTTCGCATGAAAACCCTAATCCAAGATCCTCTTTTGAGCAGCTTGTATACATACTCCTCCTTCACCATTTTCTATTTTTTAATCTGTTTCTTTCAGTCGTAACCCCTAAATGTCTCTCTCTCTCTCTGGAGTGAAACCCTAGTGACAGGAGGCGTTTTCCAGATGATTCAATGCATGGAGAAGGAGTGAGAAGCGTGATTCATCATCACTGGAACATCTCTAGCGGTCCCCTGCTCCCGTCCACATCAGGCAGATGAGCTATTTTATGGCATGTTCTTTCTTTTTCTAGAAGTAGATGTAGTGTAATTCTATATTTATTTTATTTGATTTCTCTTTGATTTACCTTAAATCAAAATTCGAAGCTCGTCGGAGCTCTAGGCTCTGGCCTCCATTCATATGTTCCCGACCATTTCACACAGCCTTGATAATCCTCACACCTTTGCCCCTTCATCCTCTGTCATCTAAATCCACTATCCACCCCTTACAGAGATTAGGAAGGTTAGTTCTCACTCTTCTCCCTTCGTTGGAGCACCTCTATCGCACCCATTTCCCCCTCTTTTTGAGCATCTAAGGGGTAGAGGAGCATCACCAGCAACCCTGGAGTGTTCCTATGCAGTAAAGAACCAAAGATGCCTCTTCTCGAAGCAGAATTGATTCCAGAACATCACATCCAGATCCTTGAGCTTCGTCAAGCTTCCATACCTCCACTATTGAGGTCTAGACCCATTTGAGATCTCAGAATGTTGCAGAGCTGGCCCATCATCCGTTTGAGTACACTAGCAGCGAGGGAGAAGACCCAAGGAACCATGAGAGATCTCAGATTGAAGCTCATCTGGGCGAGGCTTCTTCCTAGTTCTTACAGATCACCTCCTGACCATTGGATGAAGAAAAAAGCCCAGGTGGAGCAAGCGTCGTCCGATTGATCGCCTAGGGTCGTCAAATCAGAGGGCGGGATCTAATCTCCTCCCTCCATCCTTGAAGCAACATCCGTCATCCCAATTGCGTTGCATGGATAAGTGAATTGATCTTTGTTGTCTGTTAGTGCACATTTGGGGGTATTTTTCATCCTACATGCATGCATTTTTGTATTTATTATTTAGTATTTTAACTTCCATTCGCCTATGTAATATTTTTGTACTATTTGCACATTGGACCATGATCTTATATTTTATTGCACTTTAGTCCAATTCAACATCACCTTGTGTGTTGTGTGCGTGAGGGGTGGGTATTTTGTGTGGACCACCACTAGGTTGTGTGCTATTGTTTAGCCATGAATCTTTGAATGCCAGTACAAAATATTTTGGTTAATTTGCATACTTGGATATGTTGTTTATCTTATTTGCAATTATACCCCTATCAGAAGGGTATTATATTTTTATTGTGCGAAAATCTCATATATGCCCCTAGATTTTGTTAAAGTTTTATTGTGTGCCTTGAAGCTACATAGAAATTTCAACTAGGTCCATATATTGAATATTTAAATTTTTACTTGTATTTTAATTATTAAAAATACCATATTGCATCCAAGAAAATATAAGAAAATAATCTTAAATACTTGGAACCACGTGTTATCACATATATTTTTCGCAAGGCAATTAAAATTATTTTCCTATTTATAAAAATTCAAAAATGTGGTATTTAATCATGTTTAGTATTTATAAATCTATAAAAAATTACAATGCATTTTGAATAATTTCTATGTGTTTATTTTACTATTTTTTTATTTTCTGACTAATATTTTTGCAAAATATGGAGAAAAACTCTAAAAAATACAATGCATAAAAAATTAATAAAAATTCTATAAAATCATAAAACATCACAAATATATGTTTTAAGTTTTTGAATTTTCTTTGTATTATGCGAAATCTATGAAGATTGATTTTGGGCTCAATCTGATTTGATAGATATTTATGAAGCCCATTTCATGTTCTTGGATTTTCTTCTTTATTTATTTTATGAATTTTCTCATTTAATAATCCACAAAAATTTTCAAAAATTATCCAAAAGATCACCAAAAATAGATAAAAGTTTTATAAACCAAAAATATTTTAGTTTTGTAATTTTAAGTCTATGCATTATATTTTAAAATCCAAAACATCTCTTTTTCATTCTTTTTCTATGAAGTATATTTATTATATACTTATAATAGTTTAAATTTTATTTATAAATCAAAATTGAAAATTTGTAAAATTTAAAACAAAAAACATAAAAATTAAAACACACAAAACATTTAAAAATTAAAATAATAATAAAATCCTAAATAGTCTATTCAATGATTTTCTCTACCTTGTGTGTTTCTTGTGGTTCAACCCCTACTACTTGTCTATTATACACATCTTTATATGGTATAAAAAATTTTATCTTACTCCTTTATATTTCTTAACTATATTTATGGGATAATTATTGATTTATTTGATTGGTTCATGTACCTAGGGCCGAGAGAGGCATCGATATTTGTCAGATCTGATTTGTTGGACACCACATGCCCTCCAAGACTGGACGTTAAGCATTCGTTCCGAACAAATAATCAATCATGCATGAGGATTATGAATGATACTAAAATTCTATTAAGTGGAAAATTTGAGATGAAGGACATGGGTGTTGTGATGCAATCTTAGGTCTCAAACTAACAAGGCCAGTTGATGGGATTGAATTCTATCAATCTCAATATGTTGAGAAGGTACTTGAGAAATTTGGAAATCAAGATAGTAAAATTGTAAGTAATCATTTTGATTCATCCAAAATGCTTTACAAGAACAAGATTCGAATACCTATAGTACAGTTAAGATATTGACAAGTAATAGAAAGCTTAACGCATCTTGCAAATTACGTGAGACTTGACATTTCATTCTTGGATGCAAAACTGAGTAGATACATAAAGTTTTCCTGACCGTACTCACTCAGAGGCTCTAGATTGAGTAGTGCGATTTTTGAATGGAACTATTTTCCTTAGTTTACATTATGGTAGACATCCATCTTTACTAGAAAGATAAAGTGATGTAATCTTGATAGGGAAATTAGAGGAGTATAGGAGTAATAATGTTACTAGGTATGTTTTTACCCTTGGAAACAATGAACTCTATTGGAGATCTATAAAGAAGACCATTCTAGCTCGATCGACTTTTAAGGCTGAGATGTGTGTTTTGGACAATACTGGAATTGAGGTTGTACGGCTAAGAGAACTTCTATCTAAAATTCCTATGGCAGGTCAGTCGGTTCCAACAATCTCGGTACATTGTGACAACATGACCATAATTGCCAAAATTAAGAGTTTGAAATTCAGTCGATAAATAAAAATACATATTCAAATCAGGCATATGATATTAAGGGACTTGTTGTCTAGAGGTGTGATGGTTGTGAATTATGTTGAATCCAAAGATAACACATCAGATCCGTTGACTAATGGACTTGATCAATCTTTAGTTCTAGAGTCTAGGCTTGAGATGGGACTAAGATCCATTCGGAGTTCCTCCACAATGGTAACTCAACTTATCTGGGTGGATATCCCACAAAGTTGGTTCAATGTGGTGATAACAAGATGGTTGGATAATTGGTTGGTATCATTATTTTAATGCTTATGCATGAGTATCTTATCCCTAGAAGCGTGAGTATTATTTAAGCTACAGCATTAGGAAAAGCGTAGGCTTTGAATGGTTTCATGCCTTTGGGCAAGATGTTTATAGTGCATACTTGGAGACCTATGTGAGTTACTATGGGTGGTAGTTAAAGGAAGATAGTCTTTCTTGAATACACAGATGAAACATGATCTGGGTGTGTAGCCTTCAAGAGTACCGACCCTAAAGATTGTACCAAGAACAACACTTTGTCGTTTCTACTGTATACTCTAACACCAAGGTCTGAAGTTCAATACTTAGTTAACTTCGTTCCTGTTAAGGTGAAACTAGTAAACTCGGGTAGAGATTCAAAGCGGGAAGTATCTTTACTGAAAGCAAAGTGTGGCGTCAAAAGATATCTTTTACTTCTCTTTGAATTTAATTTTCAAAATTGTGAATTCATGGATGATTATTGTATTTAAAGTAATATAATTAGGTTTGCTATACATGTGTAATAGCATTGGGAACCGGATTTATTTCAAGTGGGAAGTCAAATTGGTTGGAGGGAAAGTTGGGAATTCTCAAAATTGAAACAAAGGTGAGTTTTGGTGGAAGTTTTAGTATCACACATACCACTTCTAAAACTTTGGTTGACTTATATATAAGTCCATGTCTTAAGCTCTTGTAGTAATAGTAGAGAGGAGGAATGGATGACCACACGTGCATGTGCGCTTTGCTCTGCTCTACTCCAACTCCGACTTAGAAGGAGTCAACAGGGATGTCATATGTTGATACTTTTGCTATGGGGTTCATTTAACATGTCGGGTGAATAATCTAGCAGATTAATAATCCAGTACGATGAGGACATTCTTGAATGGGTGGCTATGAAAATCGAAGGGTCACATCTAGGTCTTCAAAAACCCATCCCCAGATGTGAATCCTTCACATGCAAGCATATTCTTCTTCATCTTCTCACCATCATAAAAATATTTTTTCTCTTTTCCCTTTATTGTTGTTCTACAAGATGTTTTTGAGGACGATCTTGTTTGCATATGCTGACATCGATTGTGTTCCATCTTATCCTAAGACCAGATCACCTATATCCTACACACCAGTATTTCGGGCACGATATCCTCTCTAAGGGAAGTCCATTAAATGGATGCTTCCATGATCTCTAGTATAATCCATTACTTTTTTTGTTTGTCGCAATTATTGTTTGATTGCTTTACTCTCTCGGATTTTGTCCTAAATCTTTGTATTGAAAATTGAATTGGTTCCCATTTTATAACTGTAATATGATTAAGATTTGAATGGCTCATCAAATCTGTGTTAATATGTGTAGAGTTATATTTATGTCTTTGTATTATTTTCTTATTTTTCTATTCTTCTATTTATCATATGTAATTTACATATAGGTCTCTCCCCTATATAAATGCGCATAGGGTTCAAGGAAAAAAACCAAGTTTCTCAATTTTTCCAACATGGTACCAGAGCGACGGTCCTAGACGGGAGCTCTCATACCCCCACAAACCCTAACCCTAGCCCATTGCCGCCACCCCTCCTCTCCCGTTCTCGGCTCCCCGTCACCACTGCTAGGGGTCGCCGCTGCCGCCCCTCCTTTCTTACAGGGGATGTCACTGTCGCCCTCTCACTCTAGGGGTGCTACCACACCTCTCTCTCTAAGGGTGCTGCCACACCTCCTCTCTCTAGGGGTGTTGTCGGCGACCCCTCTCTCTTGATGCAATTGTTTGCTTGAGTCTACACATGCAACCAAATATCTCTATGTTAGTATAGACAAAAGCTTGTCTAGTGTACAACCCTAGTCTTCTCTAGTCATCATGTCAGAAAGTAAGGTAGATATCCCCACCACAAGCGCCTTTAGAGTTCCCGCACTGATAGTAAAGATGCATGGGATGAACTACGAATTGTAGGCCATGCAGTTCATGAGCCTGATGAAGTCTAAAGGTAAGAAACACATTCTTACTGAGGAAGAGCTGGTTGAGAAATTTGGGGTTGATGCCTCATGGGAGGTGGATGATGTGTATGCCAATGTTTGGCTTTCAGGTACATTGATGATAGAGATTGCCAATGATGTTTTACATCAGCCCACCGCTAGGCGATGTGGGATATTCTCGTTGCTACTTATTCACAAGCGAGGAATGAGACAAAGATTCTGCAACTCCATCATGATATTTTTACCAACAAGCAGATAAGACGGCCCCTTCATTCGTTATATACATCTTTGTGTGGTATGTTCGAGAAGCTCCATAGTTTCATGCCCCTCACATCTACTCCTGAGCAGCAGAAGACTTATAGGAATTCTACCTTTGTTGGTGTATTCCTGGCAGCCCTTGATCCTGAGTATCAGGTTGCTCGTTCCCAGATTCTAGCATATGGCACTATTCCTCCCATGGAGGAAGCTTTCTGCAGGCTTAGTAGGATCACTGTCCCATACACTACTACCAGTCAGACATCTTCAGCGATGGTTGCCTCCCAAGGTCGAGGAGGATCTTCTCAATCTCGTGGACGTGAACCTCCATGGCAGAGCAGGTTGTATTCGCTAGCTCTATACTTAAGGCTATCGTCCTGGACATACAGAGGATACATGCTACTCTAAGATTCGATTTCCGGCTTCTGCTCAAGTAGCTGAGCAGATTGAGCCCTGGGTTGATTCTTCTTTAGATCAGTGATTTGATGACCTTGTAGCATGACTGAGGGGCATTATACCTCCTGCCAGTCACATTACTTCTTCATCGGTCTTCGGGAGTCATTCAGATGTGGTTGCTTCAGCTTCTTCTAGTACCTCTGGTAGTACTTATGCACTTACTTGTTGTAGTGGATCTGATGTTATAGAAAGGATTATGGACTCCAGTGCTACACATCATTTGTGTGGAGACAGAGGTCAACCTACAACATACAAGCATGTTCTTCCAAGATGAATTGTGGTTATAGCAGATGGGACTCATTCCTTGATCACTAGATAGGGGGAGATTAGCTTGATACCCTCTATGTGTCTACAGAATGTGTTGCATGCACCTGACTTTTCAAAGAAATTTGTTATCTATTAGTCAGATTATAAAGGATCTACATTGTCGAGCTGTTTTTGGCCCATCTTCTCTTCTATTTTAGGACATCTTTACGGACAAGGTGATTGGGTGTGACCGTGAGCAGGGTAGTCTCTCTCGCTTGGTTCAAACTCCTTATGTTGGAATTTCCTCTCACTCTGCTGGACCCGTCTCACCCGTTACATGGCATCTGCATTTTGTTCATCTCCTGCTCTAGAAAATGCTTTGTGTTCTGCCTCGGATCTCTCCTCACTCGTCCTTTAAATGCGAGGCATGTCAGTTGTGAAAGCATCATCTATCTGCCTTCCCCAGTTATCAAAGTTTGAGCAGTAGCTCTATTTTTGAGTTATTTCATATAGATATTTGGGGTACCAGTCATGTTCCTGATCATCAAGGACAAAGTTTTTATCTTGTTGCTGTTGATGATTTCTCTGATCTATCCTGGATCTTTTTATTAAGGAATAAATATGAAGCTGGAGATGTTATCAAGAACTTTCTCAATGAAGTGTAGAATGTGTTTTCTTCATCTGTGAAATTTGTGAGAACTGATAATGCTTTGGAATTTTGTATTCTTACTCTTTCCAATTATATTTAAACTCAAGGTATTATTCATTAAACATCATGTGCCTATGATTCCTACCAAAATGGTGTTGCAGAGAGGAAGCATCATCATTTGCTTGATGTTACCAAAACTCTTCTCATGTGCTCCGCGTTCTTTTTGGGGGGATGTTGTTCTTACGGCATGTTATCTTATTAATCACATGCTCTTGTTGGTCTTGGGTGAGAAAATTCCTTCTCTCTTACTATACCTGAGAAAGAATTGTTCTCACTTACTCCTCGTGTGTTTGGCTCGACCACCTTTATCCACCAGTTTTCTCCAAGTATTAACAAGCTCTCTCCTAGAGCAGTCAAGTGTGTCTTTGTCGGGTACTCCAAGACACAAAAAGGGTATAGATGTTATAACACAATGAGCATGAAGTATTATGTTAGTGCAGATGTCACCTTTTTTGAGTCCATGATATACTTTTCTCCTACAGGTGATCAGTTGACTTCTTCAAACTCTAATGATGAAATCTGCATGCCACCATCACCACCTCCTTCACCACCATCACCACCACCACCACCACCCCTCCTCCACCTCCTCCTATATCTTCAGCCACCATTGTACTAGTCCCACCATTGCCACATAACTATACTTGTCGGCTTGCTTCTGTTCATGGTCACCGATCATCATCTAGCATGCATGAGGTATGTTCTGAATACATAGTTCCTAACGATGGGTCTGATGATCTGTCTGCGTAGTTAACATAGTTCCTAACGATGGGTTTGATGATCTGTCTGCGTAGGGTTTTTTATAGGGGATACATGTTGAGGTCGATAACATGGACTTACCTGTTGCGCTATAGAAGCAGAAGCGTAGCTGTGCATCATATCCTTTAGCATCCATGGTCTCCTTTGATCGCTTGACTGGAGAATTCAGGAACTTTGTAGTTGCATTATCTGTCCTCGACATTCCACGAATTATCAGGAGGCATTGAAGGATAGTCTGTGGTGATTATCTATGGAAGAAGAGATTGTTGCCTTACAGTCACGTGGTACCTAGAGCTTGGTTCCTGCTCCTGATGGAGCATCTGTCGTCAGTTACAAGTGGGTGTTTACTGACGTACAGATGAGAGTCTAGATCGGTACAAAGTCAGACTAGTTGCTCATGGATACTCAAACATATGTAGTGGATTACCTAGACACATTCTCCCCAGTGGCTCGTCATTCTACTCTATGAATTCTTCTTTCTGTTGCAGTGGTACATGACTGGCCTCTCTTCCAACTTGACGTTAAAAATGCCTTTTTGTATGGGGACCTATAGGATGAAGTCTACATGCAGCAGCCTCCTGGGCTCGCTACTGAGGGGGAGTATCCGCAGGTTTGCAAACTTCTTAAGGTAATATATGGCCTTAAACAGAGTCCTAGGGCATGGTTTCAGAAGCTCTCAGATTTAATTGAGAAGCATGGATTTTAGAGGTTGAATACAGATCATTCATTGTTTGTACAGAGAACTTCTAGAGGTACGATGGTTATTATGGTATATGTTGATGACATATTAGTCATAATTGATGACGTGCAGGGGATAAAATGGGCTAAAGAATTTATAGGCCGACAATTTTTTACTAACGATCTTGGCACCTTACGATATTTCTTGGGATTAGAATTTTTGGGCCGACATATTAGTCATCTTAGGACCATAGTATGAACAAAGGATAGAAAGTCCATTTCGGGCTTTGTAGTTTTTATTGTTAGCTCCCTTGTCTCTTGGAAAAGTAAGAAGCAAATTGTGGTTGCAAGGTCCAGTGCGAGTCTGAATATAGGGCTATGGCACAAGCTAGTATATAAATGATGTGGGTTTGAGCGGTACTAGCATATTTACATATAGATATACCTATTCTTATGCAGCTTCATTGTGATAACCAAGAAACCCTGTTCATTGCAAACAATCCTACATTTCATGAGAGAACCAAACATATTGAAGTGGATTGCCACTACACGAGGGATATGATTCATAAAGGGTTTATCTCTACTTCTCATGTCAGCTCAGGGGATCAAACTGCATATATTTTCACTAAGGCTTTGCTCAGAGGGTCGTTCCAGAAATGCTCATACAAGGTGAGCATGATTGACATCTATGCTCTATCTTCAGGGGGGAGTGTAGAGTTATAATTATATCTTTGTACTGTTTTCTTATTTTTCTGTTCTTCTATCTATCATATGTAATTTACTCTTAGGTCTTTCCCCTACAGAAAAAGCCTAAGGTTCAAGGAATAAACCAAGTTTCTCAATTTTTCCCAACAATATGCAGTGTCACTAAAATAAATCATATGATTTTGAATGATTATTGTTTATTTTATATCATGTTAATTATGATAATAACAACATTTGAGACATTGTTAGGAGAGGAGCAAGCTCAACCTTGCCACAGCTCCTTAGCACCTACATCTGCGCAAAGAAAGGAGATAAGAGTAACTTTTTAGCCCTTCAATCAAATCAGAGTGAGCTCAAGTCTACCGCCTCACCCCATGCCACGTGGGTGTTGTCCATATGTTGATCGAAGAACCAAGTGCCAATCCATTTGTTGGTAACACAGAAGGCCTCACCTAAGTTGTTCACATGATGGTGAATTAGTGTTCATGCCCTTGGAATTTTGAAGATTTAGGGAGAAGCCCAACTATCTCGAGTAGAATTTGTTGAGCACGTGACCTCTGGGCAAACTACATCCAAGCCCTCCACCTCTTGACATTTTAGATAAGACCATATTTGCATATTTTAAAGATTAATTTTAATTTTATAGCTTTGTATTTACAACCTCATATCCTATGGTCTATAACTTGGTACTTCTTGCCTGGAATTACAATATTTATGTTAATTTGAGACTGATGTCATGGTTTTGGACATAAAATGAAGTTTATGAAAAAATTTACGTACAAACACCATTTTGAGCTCGTTTATTCCATTAAAAATCATTTTGACTTGTTGTTCTATTGGTCCATGGATTTAAAGAAAAACTTTTACCATTGACTTTATTGAAAAATATTGAGACTGAGGCTTTAAATAAATTAAATTATGTATCTATTATTAGATTTTATTTTTTTCTCATATTGTAATATCTTTAAAAAGTAAAAATTCCCTTGTGATAGTAATTGGATTGCTTTATAATTGATCATTTTCCATAATTTTTAGAGCATATTTGGTATTTCTAAAATTTTAAAAACATAAATAAGCTCTTTGGTTGTTTTTTAATTTTTAGTTATTCATATTATTCCAAAAACCTAAAAAAAGTTAGGTTCTTATATATATGCACATTTTTCATATTCTTAGTTTTATTTATATTGTAATTATACCATTAAAACATAAAACTAACTAAAACAACGAAAAATCAATAAAAATTCATGTAATGTCTAAATATATAAAAAATAGTGTTTTAAATAACATTTATAAATAGTACTATACAGCTAATATGTTGAGATTTTTTGAGGTTGTTTTGCTAAAAATACTATTTTTGACAACCCATATACCGTTTTATTCTTCTCTTAAGACATTATTTTTCTTTTCTTTTTTTGTTTTATTATATTTACTCTTTATTTAAAATACTTAAAAGTTATAGAAGAATAAAAAATCATAAAACTATTTTATCCATATTTTAATTACTTATTTTATATATTAAAACTTCTTTTTCTCTCTTTTTATATATTTGCAAACTTTTTCCTTTTCATTTATTTTCCATTATTAAAAATAACTAAATTTTTAAAATTAATTTGAATTATAAAGAACTAAAATTTTAAAGACATTATATATTATTTAAATTATTTTAACTATTTAGTAAATCATTTTAATTTTTCATATTTTACTTTTTTTATTGTTAAAAACTAAAAGTTAATTAACTATTATTAAAAATTTAAAAACATAGTTAAAACACAAGAACATAATAATAACACACAACATAAGTAGGATACACAAACTCTCTCTATTACTCACACATCCACACTTGTGATATGGTATATTAACTTAGGATACATGCATACACTTGCACTCAACTGTTGCCCACCGCCCTGAGTTCGATCCATTACTTACCTAGGTAAACATAAGATATATATATATATATATATTTACTCTATTGCAGAATTTGAGATGGTACTACAACTGACTCTTTTCTTGACTTAGTCTCAAGGCTTGTTATGCAGTATGGATCTCAACTACATGTGGAAGTTTTTAACATCGGGGATGTTAATGAGGGGTTTCACCATATGTGCATTTTCACAATTAGTATTAAGATTCACACACTCATATTCTATTAGCTTTACAAAGCTCTACACCAAGTTATTGGGAATGTAGAATAATAGTAATGGAGAGGTAGTCTGAGCATTGAGACCAACTAAGCTGAAACTTCTTCAACATGTTTTGCTCTACTCAAGTGATGGCGCAAAACTTTCCCTTTGGATCAATCCAAGAATGATTTTTGAAGTCAATCCAATAAGAACTAACCTTTTTCTTCGAAATATTGCACATAATGGTCACCTTGACTCTTCCAAGAGTATCAATGTGATATTCTAGAAAGATAGTCGAAACTCACATATTTGCAATTCTAGGTTTAAAGAGTTGTTTTCAAGATCTCTGCCTTCAATATTTTTTTGATAGAGTGTTTTTTTTTGTAATTTCCAAAACCTTTTCATTTCTTATGTGAGTTTCTTGCGATTCGATCATAAAGGAGGCCGAGTACCTTGTTCTTTTGGCCAGTGCAGACTTTTTGCATCGTCCAAAAGGATGCTTGTCATTTAAATCAGTAACGTGAATCTTTTTTTCGCTATAAGAGAATTCTTTTCCTTGCTCACAAGATGTAGTTTTTTTGCTCTACAAGAGTGATATAGTGATCCTTAAAGTAGTACGAGGAGGGTTTTTGAAGCTTTGAAAAACTATCGAGTCCACAACAACGGAAGCTCGATCATAGCCACCTTCCAAAGATTTGCATATCCTTGACAATCTATTATGGTTGCAATGAAAAATGTAGATTAGAGTAGAAAAGAGAGATCAATGAAAGGCTTTTTTCCTTTTGTTTTGGGGGGGGGGCTTCTCTGCTCGGAAGTTCTTCTCAGAGCTATATATATGCAGTAGATCATGGTTCAGTTCCAGAGCTAAAGATCGTCGTTCTCGAACGAAAAGATTCTGGAGCATCCTCGGGGCTAGGTATTCTTCCTCCAACAATAGTAGTACCAAGTACTCTTCTTACGCGTGGGGTTGAAAAGGGGAGTCCCTACTCCATGCGCACCTGCCCTATCTTGCTCACAATGGAAGCTGTTGTTCAGCCTTCGACGACAGCGGCAGAAGTACGAGAGGCATCTGGAGGAAGAAGAAAGCAAAAGTAGTGGAAGTTCCCTCTTCTCTTGGTGAATGAAGCCCGTCGAAGACAGGAACCCCTACCCCAGTAAATGGATTGGATACCCAAGGGCCACCCGCAAAAGAAAGAGAGGCAAAGGCTGCGGAAACGTGGATGCTAGAGCAGCAGCGCAGGGACACACTTTATAGGAGCCGAAAGAGAGAGAGAGAGAGTGAGACCGGACTATAGTAGGCTAGAAAGTTTTCCTTTCTCTTTAGCTCAGAGGCCGATTATCGAGCCATGGCCCTGCCTCTGAGGATGATGCACCCTCGAAAAAGAGAGTTCGAAGTCTCTTTCCTCTAGTTCTCTCTCGAAGTAGAATCGGAGCGTGAATGCAGCAAAGCATGCTTCCCGCAACGTCATTATAGCTTCTTAGAACATCTATTTCTAGTCTATCTTCTCTTCCTTGAGAACTAGTGGAGACCATCACCTTCCTGGATCCGAGACTCAGCAGGCAGGACCCTCTCGCTTTGCTCGTTCGATATCTAATAACCTTGCTTCTGCTCGCCGCTGGCACACCTCTCCTAACTAATGCCCATTTATTATGGAATCATTTTTTGAGGAGGGACAATTCCACATATTTCTGCCAAATTCTTCTATTATTAAGTACGGCTGGTACAATTTCGATGTGTTTTGATTTTTTCGAAAAAGATAGGTTTGATGCTTTTGAATTTATTGTTTTAATTCTACTTTCTACTTGCGGTAAGCTATTTATGATCTCGGCTCATGATTTAATTGCCATGTATTTAGCTATTAAGCTTCAAAGTTTATGTTTTTATGTGATTGCAGCATCAAAAAGAAAGTCAGAATTTTCCACGGATCCAGTTAACGGAGAAGACTCTCCTTCCTGATAGTTCATCCTCGGAGGATCAAATGGCCGTTCATGTACCTTTATCCTTGGAAGCTCAAGCCGAGGATAACTATTCTCAGGGGCCTCTCAGTATCTAAGCCTGGACCTTTCTTGATCCTTCGAGACCGGGTCCGACAGTTCGCAGCCACATTGAAAGGAAAGTTGTGTCACGTCAGGAAAGGATGTAGGTACTATGGATCCTCTGACTCCCGAATGTTCTCTTTAATCAGGCCGCCCTTGGAACAAGACAGTGTGTTGTGGTTGTCACCCTCCCCGCCTAAACTCGCTGCCGGGGAATTCCACTCTACCGAGCCTAGCTCTCTCTTTCCTTCGTCTGCTTCAGTGATGAATAGAAAAATTTGCTTATGTGCGTCATCTTCCCTCTTTGAATGCAGTGATGAATAGGGAAATGAGCTTGCTGCTCAAAATCATCCCTCCCACTAAAATCTTCTCTTCTTCTCCCCGGATTGTTGTTGACTCTGATGTCGAAGGTCGCAACCTGATATTGTCTTATTTAGACCCACATCTGATGATATAAGGTACTCGACGCACTTTAAAGCTCGCTCTTTTGATCTGGGAAGGATTCTGACATTGAGAGTAGTGAATCCAGTGAAGAATACTAAGAAGAAGGTAGGGAAGCGGGCGAATACGAGAACGAGACCATTCACAGCGGATCATCAGCAAGAGTTCTCCCGTCAGCTGGCGATAGCTATTAAGAGTAGTGAATCGTCTTCTTCCGGATTTCTCTGCTTATTATGCCTCATTCTTTTGAATTCCTTAAAAAAAAGAGATAAATGTTAGCGGCTGCTCCTTCCTATAAGTTCGTTTACTATACTATAGCCCGGCTCATGCCTTGGGTCTCGCTCCGTCCCCATTCCTTCTCACTATCCGCGAGACCACTTGATGATGTCCGTCCTGCATGCTAAAGGGAAAGGCTTCTTGGACATACTCGAAAGCACAACTCCCTTGCTTATATATACCATAGGAAAGCTCTGGAGAGAATAAGAAAGAGCAGAAAAAGCTACTTATGTCCCGAATGTAAGTGATAGGTTGTCGAGGTAAATCAAAAAGTAGTTAGACCCAAGAATGAAACAGAATCTACGAGGAGGCTCGGCCGAATATATAGTAGTGGTGCTTCCAATTAAGATATTAGAGAGTTCATGTCGTCGAAAGGAAAGGACGCCTACCCCGAGATTGAGACTGCTGACGGAGTCCAATGCTTGCTATCTCACTCGCTAGTCACGATCTTCCGGAATCCCCTATGTTTGATTTCATTCCAATTCAAACACGAGATCTGAAGCGCCTATGAGCAGTCTGGTACATGCTAGTCGAAATGCTGGAGGAGTCTGGAATTCTCCCGAGAACTGCCACCGAGTAGGGCACGCTCTCTCTTGCTAGCTAGCTTGCTTTGTTCTAAACCAGTATGATATATAGTCTTTTCCCCTGACTCCGAGCGGGAACCATACTGGACTTTTCCCGAGGCTCCCTAGACAGAATGGAATGAGCGCATGTGGACTACTTGACCATCAGGGACTTTGCTCTTACCTAGGCTAAAAGCTTAGCCACTCACCAACCCAGCAGCCTCGGTAGAAGTGAACCTATCTAGACATTTCTGAATTCTTAGTATACAAATAATAGACTAAATAAGTGGGCAAAATGTGAGAAAATGCGGAATTGACCACTATTTTCCCTATAATGACGTCTCCGGTGCTAAAACAGATGTGGAAACTACACGGCGCACTTCAACTCGCATTTGACCTCGCACCAATTATTATCGTTTTCAAGTTCGAAATCTTTTTCAAGTTGTTTACTATTAGTTAGTTGCGTCGATTAAGCTTTCTCAAATTGATGATTATCTCGACTACACTACGAAACCTATCAGAGTCGTGGACGGTCGGGACAAGCTAGTTTCCAGAGAGATCTTCCAAGTCAGAGAAGGATGTAGGGGAGTTGACGGGCCGGTCATGCAAGTTCACCCCATCCAGTTGACCCAGACCAGAGAGAGAAGCGAATCCTATCTCTTGAACCTAAAGGGAAAGTAGGATTGAGGAGCGCACTGCGGGGAGGGTCCTTTTTAGTAGATGAGTCCTCGGGCCATTAGAGCGGGACGGATTTGGTAAAAAGAATTGGAAGAACTTCGTTTTTCTGAGGGAGTCGTCATTCAGGAAGTCCCTGTAATTGAAAAGCCCTAATTCTTTCGGATGCACGGACGCCCCCACCTTGCTATCATGAAAATGCCAGCTATTACCATAGTTGCTGCATGAATCGAAGCAGATACTGGAGTGGGACCCTCCATGGCATCGGGTGACTGAGTATGCGATCCTATCTGTGCGGATTTCCCAGCAGCACCAATAAAAAGTAAAATAGAAATCATAGTGATGGCATTCAATCTCATATTACGAGAAATCCACGAATTTATGGGGTCCCCCGCACAAGCAAAAATGGTGGAAAAGTCTACAGTTTGAATGAGAGTAAAACGACCCGAAATCCCAGGAGCTAATCCAAAATCACCTAATCGATTGACAGTCATAGCTTTTGTAGCCTTCATCGAAGAGGAGAGCGAAGAGGGGGATGCGCTTACCTTCAATTGAGAGAGAAGCTCCAAGGAGAGACCTTCATCGAAGAGGAGAGCGAGAATCTCCAACCCTCGTATGTACACTATAATCCCAATTAAACTTCTTGATTTACACATTCACTGCATGGGTAAACTACGCATAAGGTAATTAAGGATTCAACGAGTGCAACCATAAAAGTTCACAATAGTACACTTTTATTGTTACACGTCATCCTTATATTACACTAATGGAAAGGCACCATTGTGAATTTTGTAAGAATATATGGACATAAGTGTAATTCCAACAACAAAGGAGAATAAGTGTTATCGGAAAATTAGAGAAAGATGCAATAGTAAAAATCCCCAAAATAATTATCCCAAAGGAATTTAGCATGAGAAATTATCACTCTCACCAGTCTTGCCATAAACGTTTATATTTAATTTCTCTAGAGACACGGTTGAATTGTTTCTTTTTAAATTAAATTACAATAAGTTTAATATTTAGGGCAGTGGTATAGAAGGTCCTAATGTTTGGATAATCAACTAAAAGAATATCTTTTTTTTTCTAAAAAGACGTGACATTATGAGACTTGCATCTCACCATCATTCTATTTTTATAACTAAAATTACGAATAACCTTAGGATACGATTTCGTAAACCTAACGTTTTCATAAGTAACTGATTAGTTATATTTCATTGTTATTACGTAAAAGTTGGCATTTTAAAATTTTATGGATACCCATGATAATATTCAAGTATCAAGATAGAAAATAGCCTTTCGTGATATCCAACAATTGATGTCGATGGCTTATGTCGATGTCTAAACAAAGATAGATCAAAGCATGTTAAATGCATTGGCTATGTTAAGATGCAATTTCGACATTTAAGTCTATAATTTGAAAACATTTATCTTGACAAGCCTACCAAGATGTAGGGTCTCAATACTTACTTAAGGTAAGAGTAATTATAGGTTGACATTCTCACTAGACGATGGCAAAACATTCTCATAACCTAACCTACTTCATAAGTGAATGCAACCATTTAAGTATATATCAATCGCCTACAATCTTTTGTTGCAACAATAGAGGCTTTTTAGTCTCGTTAACCCTGACTGCAAGGGCACTATGGATCCTTGCAGTTGTATATCTATCCAACGATCGTGGAGCTACAACAATCTCTATTTTTTTTCGAACAAGCAAAAACAATGTGCATTAATCGAAGGAAGAGGAGAAGCATGACACCATGAACACCTGTCAATCCATAGTTAGGGACCAGAGCAAAGGTCCTCTGCAGTAATGCAGAGGTATGTTGTAAAACCCAATCGCATTTGAATAGCTCGATCAAGATCTAGCGGTTCACACGGTAAGGCCTCAAAAAAAGCCTGGATTTCATGTGAACCTCTCGATCTTGATCGATCAGCTCAGATGACGTGGTTTTACAGCAGACCTCTGCATTACTGCAGAGGATCCGCTCTCTAGGGACCATGCATGAATGACATCATTCCAACGAGACGACCTGATAGACTTGTCGGCCTTGTTTAAAATAGAGCTTATTGGTCAGCGACATCTAAACAAAAATAGAGCTTATCGTGTAGAATAGAGCTTATTGACTGAGAAAATAGTGTGCAATCTGATATTATAACACTGGCATAAATAAAAATTCTGAACAAAAGTAGAATTGAAAATAGTCGACCGACAAAATAACATCTGCCCTCAAGCTTATCCAAAACAGTCTCCCAACTTGTTATATCAACCATTTTTTACCATTATTGGAGAACGGCAATAGAAGAAAAGAAGGAGATCTCACATTTGTATCCCAATAAAACATTAGAATTACACTCATACCTTATCATCTCTCATATCTATATTGTGACCTTCGTTAAACTTCTCATTTCACAGTTTCATCTCTTTGGGATTTAAGAAGCAAGTGTGTGTGTGTGTGAATTTAGAAGGTGTGCACGATCGCAATGTACATATGTAAAAGTAATGTTCCCATTGAAGTGTAATTATAGCATTTTGCGGGGGTAAAGTATCAAAAGACCCTTTAAAAAAGAAAAAATCGCTTCCCACGAGGGGAACTGTAGGCACAGTGCTTTCTATAAAGGGAGGACAATTTGCATTATCTACTTACTGTGCTGGCACTAGTTGCATAATAATGAGCAGATAGCATAGATTATTTTATAGGAACTTTTACACTTTTAACCCTTACGAGTATTTCTAATAACACTTATGACCTTAACTTTATAATCACACTTGTACTCCTATATTTTTACGAAATTCACAGTAGTACCTTGCGGGCCCTATGCTTTGTCCTTAAAACTATATGGTTGGGAATACAAAATCTTGTCCATGCCTTCTTAAGTTCATCCACAAATACACTATCAAAAGGGAACATTGTGAATTTGGTAGGAGCCAAGTGTGATTGCAAAAAATTCGAGTGCATAACTATTATTGGAAATAAGGTCACAAGTGTGGATGTCCTTTATTTTTTGGCACAAGATAAATCTAGGTCCCATACATCAAAAGATAAAGGCTTGGACATGAGAATAATAAATCTAAGATAAATGCAAGAAAATATGATCAGATACAAACATAGATATAGGTGCTATCATAACTCTACCATTTTTGAATATGCGCACGAAGATAGATATAAATAATGATGGATATGAAAAATATTTTTGTTATATGCTAAGGATGGATGTATATGTGAAATGAATTCAAATTGGATATCACAAAATCAATTGTAGATTACGTAGAATGCACATATATAAGGAAATTTACGGATTTTTTAAATAATTATTAATTAATTATTCATTAATTAAATAGGAAGAAAATTTTGATATTTGGTTTCTTAGTCATCAATCGGCAACTCAGGTGATGATTTGGGGAGCCAAGTCCAAATCAGCCCGATTTGGAGAGGGTTCCCAACAACTACTTCCAAAATCGGGGATAAATGTTGGTCACACGCTCCAAATTGGCACTTGACAAAAATCCATTAGCCCCTTCCCCTATATTTTATTCCCCCTTCCCCTATATTTTATTCCTATATAACCCCACCGTCCCACCACCCACACATCCCATCTCATTCTTCACTCATTCTCTCCATCTCCTCTCAAAAACTCTCCATCCATTCATTCAAAAATCTCTCCTCTGCCTTCGACATCTCTTCGGAATACGACCGTAGTTTTTTCTTCAAATGTTTGTTTTTAGGAAATATTTCTTAGAGAGAAGATTATATACGCTGCTAGTTTACATCTATTTTTCTCTTTATCTTCGACTTCGATCGTCTATTTAGGTACTTTAATACATTTGATTGAATTTGATATAATTTTTCGTGTAGAACAAATTGTCTTCAATTATGAATTCGTTGCATTATATTGAATTAATTATGTATGACATTTGTTTAAAATAAATATTATATGATCGAATTGGCCTATCTTTTCCTAAAATTTCATAAAAATATTTTAATTCTTGGACATGTGCAATCATAAATAGCCTCATGTACCATACCTCCCCTATAGTAAGGAATCTTTGTTTAAGATATATAAAATAAAACAAAAAAGTTCCTTTCAACCTTATTTTAGGAACTTAATATTGTTTGAGTAAAATATCAAAATTTGAAAAGTCAAAGAGAGATAGTGTCTCTATTTATAAAAAAATAGTTTCTCTCTATGAAAATCACTACATATTCACATACACGAATTGAAAAATCACTACATATTCAAAGAAAAAAATATTAGTTATAAAATAACTACATATTTATTGTATTTATCTTTTTCAAACTTATATTTTGTATGATTTTATAATGTTTTTCTCGTGGCTTGACAATAACTAAAAACTAATTGATTAGCATCGCACAAACTTGTTATATATTAATTTTATTTATCTTATTTTTCATGTAATTTGAAAGCAGTACTTTTCATAGGTATATTTGTTTATTATTATTTTACAACTTAAAGAAACACTTCAAAATAAAAATTAGTTTAAATTTATCCATATAAAAAATATATAAAAAAGTGATTAGAAAAAGAGGATCCAAAACTTGTTATCTATTATTTTATTTTATTTATTGTATTTAATTTGAAAACGAATCTTTTCATTGTATTTTTCAGTAAATGTAATGCTTTACGCTAGTAAATGTAGACATCTATCGAATTGAACATAATGAACTTTAAATTTAACGCTCCCATATTTAAGTACTATAACTACTTATATAAAGAGCGGTAAGATGAAGCTGACATTGATAAATGAGACTTCTTTCACCACAATGACCCGCTACTTAGGATTGACGAGGAACAAAGAAGCAACATGTAGAGTTAGGGCACTCATTTTCTATCATATTAGATGTAGTGTTATTGTAGATAATAGCAGAGATTTGTTCCTGCTTATGCAAGCAACTGAATTTCCCCCTAAGTCAATTTCTTAATTGATCTATTTCCACTCATTAATAATTCTTCTACCATTGACATAAATAACTACTCCATTTATATGAACTGGAAGAATATGCACAGTTGGCTTGGGGTGCTCTTTCTTTAGCACACATGTACTCCGAGTTGGATAGGGGTGCAGAGATCGCAACATCAAGAATTTATGGCCTTTCCACAATATTGTAGGTACGTTTTTTGTTAAACATGTAAATGCATAGATTTATCTTGATAATATTAATAATATGCAGGTTTGGGCATGGGAACACATGCATATTGGATGGTCAATTGTGAGAGAGCATGCGAGTACACAAGGAGGATCATTGGTTCTAAAATGGATAAGCCTGAGAAATTTCAAGGAGAATGTGTAGACCGCGATGCTTGTCTATTATCGGAATGAGATGGATACACAGATGCCTCGTCTGTTAAATAATGATAATAATTACAATTTTTTTGAAACTGAGCGAAGAATTATGTATGATTCTATTTGTATGTATATAGGTAAATTGGACACCCTACATAGATGAAGAAATCATAAATTGCATAATTGTATACATCCTCATGCTCAATGACTAAACATCTTTTCTATCCTCCCTTCGGTCCACATGCAATGGTATTGGAGTACAACAAGAAGGTAGATCCAGACTCAAATTTCACCTCCTACAATAACGTACTGATGAATTCATGTTTCACATCCTTTATGCTTTTATTTTAGCAAAATTCTCTATCCAAAATATCTATAAATATATATATCAAATGCAATAAATTAGCATCGTGCATGCATTTGTTAATATTGTGTAATTAACATCCTTTTTGACTAAAATAAAAGAATAAAGAAAAAAGGAACTAAATAAGGATGTATTTATGTAATAAATGTAGGCTGGCCCGAACCCCGAGAGAAGTCAAGGTATTGGCCTGATCGACAAGGAATAAAGTCGGGAGAGATGGGATCCTTATCTTGTACATATTCATCACTATTCTTACTGTATATATATATCACCTATTTTATATCTAAATAAAATAATCTCCAAATAAATAAATTCAAATTCCTTAGTAAACTTAGTAAATAAAGCATAAATAAAAAAATAAAATAAGTAGAAGGTGTACAACTGCACAACACTTACACTTTTATATATCTATTTATTTATTTCCTTTATAAATAATTTGTTTATATTTTGCATTTTTTACACATGTACATATTTCTAATAACTAAATAAAATAATATTCATATTTCACAAAATAAATTAAAAATAAAATCATCTTCTCATTGGATAAAGTACCATACCTGTATATATTATATATAACACCTATTTATTTAAAACCTATATTTAATTCAAAAAATCAAATAATATTGTTTTATTTTCCTTAAATTATTTTATAAATAAATAAAAAACAAAAATAAATGTATTTTGTGAAAATAATAAAATAAAAATATATGTATATAATATATAGGTATATTATACATGTACACAATAAACTATGTTGTATATACCATAATATATTTATTATAAGAAAGAGTAAAAATCACAGAAAAATAATTTACAAAACGACTAACATTTTTATGTTTATAACTTTTTATTTTAAATTCATTTATTATTTTTAATTCAATATTCTTTGATTTTGTATATTCCTGCATCATGATTGGGCCACCTAGGATTGTTGACCACAGTCAACCCCCCCTCCCCGTTCTCTAGGGTCCGATTCGGACGACCTTCCCAGGACCTCATTTCTCCCATTATCATGCCTAGATCCAACAACCTTCCTCCCTGGATTGTGGACCTTTCCCCTCACCTAGGTTCTGTGATCCTCACGGATCCTTGGGCAGCTCTGGATCTCCCTAGGGTTACGCACACTCCTTTGATCTTTCTGGAACCCCTAGGACCATATAAATGATCGTCTTCTGCCTCCATTGTGGATCAGCTCATTCCTCGCAGCCATTTCTCTCCACCTTCGTCTCCAAGGTAGTGATAGGACTCCGGACGACAATCTTGGAGCTTGGATTTGCACCAGGTTGAACGATGCTCGCTTCGTGGCTGAAGCTCCGCCGCGAGAAACCTCCTCCGCCTTCCACATCGGAGTTGAGGCTATAACTCCGCATGTGACTCAGCCTGGCGATGTCGATCACATTAGACCACTCAGGTACTCCCTTTTCATTTCTATTTTGTCCTTTCATCTTGATTTAGTCCGTTCACTACCACCTGACATTTTAGCTCTGATCCCGCATCGGATCTCCGTTTCGTACATCCCACCGCACAGATCGACTCCCCACGTAACCATTCAACTCCTCACATGACCTAATCTCCCTCAATCTCGCTCATCGAAGGGAGATTAGGCAATATCTCTTTCCATCGCCTACGCTGGAGATCAACATAGCACCGCCGTCGCTTTTATGTCTTTCTTTGCGAAATAACCCTATCAGAGCTACGCCTTTAAGTCCAGCTTCTCATTGCAGGTACTGGTGCATGCGAGGAGGCTCGAATCGAGCCTCAACTTGGGTGGCAGAGCACCTCCAGGTGGCGGAGCTTCACCACACATATCCAACTGTTCCCCACCCCATTGGAGTACCTCTATCGACGCGGAGCTCCGCCAAAAACCTGTTGGACCTTTCGACAAGTCGATCAGAGCAGTGGATTGACTAACATTCGAGATCGAAGCTCGCCTGGAATCCTTTTCTTCCGATCTTCCAGCATATCCAGCTGTCGTCCGATCGAGACCCCTTCCACCAGAATAATTCCGCACCATCCCCCCTCCCCTTTTCAGAGACATCAAATCTGATTTCCAAGCAGATCTGACATGCATGCTCGCTTGGCATCTGAGCCATCGGATTTGCCTCCAACGGTCATCAGGACCGTACGTCAAAGAGCCGTCTGTGCATGTCGCGTGTCCTACCGATGGGTATATTTCCCTTTTATCCCTGCTTTTTGCTTTATTTCACTTTAGTCCAATAAATGTAATAACTAGTTTAAAACAATTTACAATTTGGACCCTATACTTTGTTTGTTTACATTTTAGTCTAGTTGAGTCGGAGTCGCATGTGGCTTTACATGTCTTTTTGGAATTTTGCGAACATATGCCTGAACTTTTATCTGGTTAATGAATCAGAAAGTTGTTTTCTGTATTTGCAATTTCGCCCCTCTAATCCCGAAGCACGTGCGTCACACAACTTATCTGGATTATTTGCACATGGTACCTCCGCATTTCTATTGCGTGTTACTATTAGGTCCCATGACTTAAAATAATTGCAATTAGGTATTTTGTTTACTATTTATTAATTGTTCTTTATTTTAATTATAATAAGTATTAATTTGGCCTTAAAAATCCTCCAAAATCAGTATTCCCTCCTGCTAATGTCTAATTTCAGTGGTAATTGTTGTGTGTTGAATTTCTTTGATTTTCTATTATTAAAAATTCAAAAACCAACAAAAGTCCCTGTTTGCCTTAGAAAAATTATAAAAAATTAAAAATTATTAAAAAGTTCCAACAATGTTACTATTGGCAGATTTTGATCTATTCTCACTACTTTATAGATTTCATCCCATTTGTTTCTATAAAAACCTAAAAATTTAAAAAACATCTAAAATATTATAAATATCACATAAATCAATCAAAAATAAAAAAAATGCATTTTCAGTCTCTGTTCGTAGATATTTCCTTACAAAATCTAATGAAATTTGTTTCCAGGAGTTTTGAGTACTTCCTCTATTTTTAATCTACAAATTGCTCCTGGTTGTGCACTGTTTGCATGCTTTACTAGTATTTTATTTTTAGAAAATACCAAAAACATTTGATAATTTATCCAAAAATCCTTATAAACAGTATAAAACCTATAAAGCCTAAAAATTCTTTTATTGAATTTTTATACCTTTTCATCATATTTGAAAAATAAAAAAAGAGGCGTTGGTGTGCATTTTCTTCCTTATTCTTATTTGCCTTATTTTGAAAATAAAAAATTTGCGAAACTAAAAACCACAAAAAATAAAATAAAAATCCTTTGGTTTTGTGAGTCGCCTGCCTAGTTTAATAATTGTGCTCCTTGTGTTCGACCCTGGTCGCTATACTAGGTTAATAAAATAGCTATACCATTTGCTTGATTTACTTGATCTGTTTAGGTGGTTAAATAATTTTCTCATATTCGATCCAGTTGATTTTGGTGACGACATTGTTATTAGTCAACTTAACCCTAGTTAGTTGGACGTGTCATCAGATAGGCACCGTTGTTGAGGAGCACGGCTAGATAATTACGATTGTTGTCTGTTATTCCATATTTTATCTGTCTCTATTTTCCACAAATGCCTCTGACATATTTGTGTTTCACCTTTGTTGTGAGGGCTCGCGAAGCGAGGAAGGTTATCTTCGGAAAACCAATGCACCCGAGCGAGGCAGAGGCCGACCGTTCTACACTGCCCTGCATGAGAGAGCATCCGAGGAGGAGCTGGAGGAGGAGGAGACAGTTGTAGAAAATAGATTCATTTCAGCATTATTATTTCTGAATATTTTGTAATAATTTTTATAGACCTTTGGATACTCAAACTTTATTCGGGGTCTGTTTCGTCGAGTGTCGTTGCACTCGGGGGACCTCACCGTATTTTATGTTGTTTTTATCGCCTTTATTTTTATTTATTTTTTTGTGGATTTGAGGCCTTAGACGTAGGATTATATTTGGTTGAGCCAGGTAGCATTAGATCCAAAGCCCCTAATAGAATATATGTTCCTATAGAATTTGCTTGGACTTAGTCAAATAAATAGATTGTTAATTATTTGGATTTGAGATCGCACGCTGAGAGAGGTCGCATACAGCGCTAGCAGGACCTGTTGTGGCGGGCACTGAGCGGCCTCCAAGCCTGACTTTGGTCTCTCTTCAGACTAGTTAGCTCCTTGTTCTTTCCGAATTAGAAGCTTATGTTTTAGGGCAATCTCTTCGTGCATCATATAGATAGTTTATTTTTTGTCTTTAAATTTATGCATGGATCATATTGCATGTACACTACTGGAGAAAGGTGTGCCTTCTATCTCGTGCATCCGTCATTGATTTTATCGCACATCGGTTTTTCTGTCTTCCTCCCTCGATTTTCCGAACATAGGGAAATAAATGCAAATCATGGGGAGAGCAACCCCCTCATTGCTTGATTTTTTATCTCTAGAGAGTTGAGCGACGAACACTAGGATAGACAAGCCTGGATTCTCTTTAGATTATTTATTCTATAAAAATGATTAGTTACTTCTCAGTGAGGAAAGATGGGTAGCCGGTAAACGGTATGTGTTTCCTTAGCGGAGTGGGTGGTTTAGAGGACATTGTGTAAGGCTCTGTCTTCATGTAATGGGTAGCCGGAAATGGTCCATACTTACACCTATACTGGATGAAAGTAGGTGCAACTAATCATAAGAATTCAGGCCAGTCTTTGGGGAAATTCGAGTGCCTAACAACTCTGGAAATTCAGCACCTAACAGCTCGCTAACTCGTTTTTAAGATTGCATTATCACCAAAAATAAAATTGAAAAGATTAACGATCGAGTTCTCACGGTCATCACAGATTTGAGTTGGTGAATTGAGGGTTTGATTTCTAATCATTGTTTTTAGTCCAGATCTAAGCTTTCCTAATCCCCACATCACGACGATGGGCAGGCGGTCTCTTAGGCTACCCCTGGTGGCACCGCTTCTTAGCACCCATGTTCATTCATCTAGGGCAACTTCAGAGAGCTTAGACCCGCTCTCTAAAACCGAGTTCGCTTCAACCATGTTCCCCCTTGACCACCCTTCTTTCACATCACATGAGGTATAGCCAGAGAGGCCAGCACATCTATATATTCACTTGACAGCAGTTGAGCTCAATTCCTTTGCCTTTGCAGAAACCAGAGAGATGGCCAACGATAGAGAGTTAATTTGCAGCCACAGTCATCTTGCTTCGTATCGGACCATGCCGCCATCAACGACACCCTCTTAGCATCCCTGGAGACCATGCAGAGACAAATTAAAGACCAGGGGATGCTCATGGCAGAGGAGAGGAGGGAAACGACTCAGATGAGAGATGGGCGAGCAGAGCAAGAAAGACCAACTGGTGGTGGAGAGATACTGAGACATGAGAACCGAGTGGATGGCAGATGCCAGGAGGAGGCTCGTGATCCACAGGACTTGTGCGCACCATGAGAGCGTTGCACATCCTTGGTGCAACTCTCAGCCACAGGTGGATCCAGCTGGAAACCATTTTTGGCAACTTCGAGCTATGGCCCTAGATGATTCAGTTGTTTCCCAAGTTCCATGGGCATGCCACTAAGGAGCCCCATCTTTACTTGTAGGAGTTTAAGATGATATGCAGTACCGTCCATGAAGCGTGTGAATGAGGACACAATCAAGTTGATAGCCTTCCCGTTCTCCCTCATTGACAGTGTAGTCTACTGTATGAAGAATTTGGGGAGGGTTGTCACACATGGGAGCAGTTAAGGACCGAGTACCTCAACAAGTATTATCCACTCGATCAGATAAATGCAGTGCGATCCATGATAACAACTTCACAATGACTCCCAATGAGCAATTCCATGAGGCGTAGGATTGATTTAGAGAACTCATCGACAAGTGTCCACATCACGACATCGGCAAGCCCAATTTAGTACAAAGCTTCTTTTGTGGGATGACACCTGAGCTGCAGGGGCAAGTGAACGCTTCTTGTGGAGGTTCCTACTTTGCCAAGGATGAGGACCATGTATTTGCTATCTATGAAGAGATGGTCGAGAGTTATATAGTGATGTCCCAGACCTGAGTCTCCACTCAGGGGAAGCCTCCCCATCATACATCATCTTACCAGTGAGTTTCATGTATAGAGGCTGGTTCATATTCCTATTCTACAGCAGCAACACTAGTAGAGTCTTCAGCTGTAGACATGGGCATCATCAGCCAGAAGTTGGATCGGATGGAAATCATTGAGAAGAAGACGTGCCCGGTCCTAGACAAGCTCAACAAGATTGACGAGTTGGCCCAGACTTTGAGTGACCATAAGACACAGATCATGTGCCTCCAAGAGGCACAAACGGCTTCCACGCCACAGTCTAGGTCACATGCTCATATGGGAAACTGATCATCACAACCATCAACCTCGTACAGATAGTTTCACCATATTCAGGTGGAGCACATTCAACCAACCCCAAATACCAGTTTCCACCACCACCTACACCAGATACACAAATGGTGGTATATCAGAGTGATCAGCCATTGGCGTCCCTACCTCCGCCCTCACACGAGCAAAACGGAGCAGTTGATGGAAGACAACAGGATTTGGTATGGCCAATACTAGCCGTAGACCGGTATCTGTCAGGATCACTCAGGTTTTAAATGGTCCACTGGAGGTTCTCAGTCCCGCAGCAGCCTCCGACACAGTCAACAACAGCAACAGCCCCAGTACTCCCTGCATATTCCTCGCCCCAGTATCAGGGTCAACAGTGGAGGCAGCAACAACAACCTCATTCTCAATTTTCACATCCTCCCCCTCACTCTTACCAAAAGGGGCAGTAGCATGGCCAGCCTCATTTCTAGCGAGGCAACCCATCTTGGTCTCATTCACACTCGTATGAGAACCTATCACTAGACAATCTTGTCTACATGCTTACTCAACAGCATGCCACTTTCATGCAAGAAATAGATGAGTTCAGGCAAGAGATGAGGGAGATCAATCAGGATAAGGTCTCCATACCTGCACAGATTGAGCCTAACCCGAACAATCTGAAGAGGAAATCTGAGCAGGTACAGTTTACATAGACCGCCACTCCTAATGAGGTATTGGATGATATTATTTATTTGATGTTGATTTTATGACACTTAGGAGTAGTAGGAATCCAACCGGTAGCAACTCTTCTAGGCGGCACCTCTATGCAGACTCTAGAGCGCCAGGTGGAGTAGAGAGCGGTATTGATGTCGCTAATATTGATGATGATGGTGGTGCTAAGGCCAACAAGGATGATGATCCAGTCGACGGTATTGATGTCGTCATATCTCTATATGTTGCAGATGGTATTGTTGTTACTACTAATTTCCCAGACAAATGTCCAGAGCGTGGTACTGGTACCGCATTTCCAAATGTTATCGGTGGTAATAATGCTACCAAGAGTCCATGTATAGAGAGTCAGGTAGTGCTGACTTCTTTTCATGTACCTGAGGATGACTCTCATAGAAAAACACAAAAAATTGGAAAAAATTTGAAAAACAATAATATGAATAAAGGATTGGTTCCTATATCTTCTCCTGATCCATCTATTGTGATTGATGACAATTATATGGATTCTAGTTATTTGCATGCTCGGAAACCTTCTCCTACTCCTGACCCTCTATTTCCTGAGGAGGGTCCTTTTATCCCCGTCCCTCAAGCACTCCGCTTAGGGAAGGATAGACAAACAGAAATTCCCAAAAAGAGACACTAATTAGAGTTCAGTGAGCAGATGATAGATCAATTTCATATCCAGCTGACTCTCTAGGAGGCATTGGAGCACATCCTCTCTTCCAAAAGAACGTTAGAGAGAAGACCACCATCCGTAGGAAGAAAAGGCATAACCACAATGCAGAGATCCATGTGCTCATCCGTGCCACATGCTTTGTCATTCAGAATCGATTGCCGGCCAAGAGACCAGATGTAGGGGCTCTGACGAACCGCAAAATCGGACCTCTAATATTGCGAAATTATCACTTAATAGTGTTGTTTTAACACTGGATATATCATTGCAGTCGGACTAGATTCGGTTCATCAAAAGACCATCAAACATATTTGTCCTTAGAATAAGATGGTTGTGTTTTTATTTTACTTGGCAAGAAACCAAGATCGAACTCAGGGACACGAGCCTCTCTCGGATTATCTAGATTTTTATCTAAATAGTAAGTGTTGAGTTATAGAACATAGGTCAAACCATGCTAAAGCACTAGACAATGCATTAAAGAAAAGAATAAACATGCATTTTTTATTTTATTTTAATAATGCGAAGAAATGCTATGCAATGCAACATGAGTAAACATGCCCTAAATCAAAGTAAAGATGGTGAGCAAACTTAACATGAGTCAATTTCAAGTTTAATTAAGGGTCAATCTTGATGGACAAATTAAACAAGGCATAAGCTTAAGCACTAAGGGACACATGGCTTCTAAAATAATATATCAAAAAATTTGTGTCCAAAATAACAATTGGGCATGCCATTAGAAAGTGCATCAAACAAGCTTTAAAATGAAACTGAAATCAACTCAATCGGACATATGAAGCTCAAGATATGCATGAAAGAAAGCAAGGGCATAAATGAAAGAAAACATGAAAAGATAAATACAAACAGGTCCCTAGGAGGGACTAAAATGCAAATATAAAAAGTACGAGACTTCCCTGTAAATAACCCATACGCACAGGGGTGTTTTTGCAATTATTGATACCCGCGAGGGCATAACTGCAAATTACCCACTTCGCACATGGTCAACACGTGATGTAAGGACCTGTCTACCAATTGAAGAAGACGGTGGGGCCTCTATGCAAATTACCCAGATGGCACGTGCTATGCACGTGCCATCCAGGCTCGGGGGACGACCCAAGCTCGACAGAGGCTTGGCATAGGCTTGGGAGCTTCGGCTCGGTTCGGAGAAGGCACGGAAGATGCGACCCTCCAGGCTTGGGGTCAGATGAGGCTCGGGATAACGCCACATGTGGAGACTGTGATCCATCCGATCAAATAGATCAGATGGCTGCTGTATGCGGATGCTGGCGTGATGTGGCTTCCTCTGGGCCGTCAGATGATCGCTGGGAGAGGACCATCCAACGGCTGTTGTGCTTCCTTCTTCATCTTCAGCTGGTGGTGGGAACCGAGCTCTGGCAAAGGAACTCCAGTTCCGCAGCTCCATCTTAGACATGTTGGACCTCCCCGAAGCTCCATGAACAATCGTCGAGGCAGCTAGGAGCTCGGGAAAGGCGCTGGTCCTTCTGAATAGGTCCGTCGGAGCTCGTATGTCGAAGGCGGAGCTGACGAAGGATTGCTCCGATGGTCTTCCGGTCATTGAAGCTTTGAGGACCTGCGTCGTTAAAAACATAGCTGAAGCGTGCGGTACATCGCGTGGAATGAAGGTGGAACAGAGTGAACGTCCGTGGTGGAGGTGAAGCAAGTGGTGGCAGGGGTTCTTCTCCAGCGAACCCGGAGAAGATGGGTCAGAGGCGTTGAGAGGTGTGTAAGAGGGAGAAGATGAACGGAGGATGACATGTGAAAGGGGGGTGCGTGGTGGAGCTCGTAGGGGGTTCAATGGAAGGGGAAAGCATCGAGAGAGGCCTAATTAATTGGGCAAAAATCGAAGAAAAATACAAAGAACGTCAAGCTACTTACCTGGTCAGAGATGGAGGTGGAGGCTTGTGCGCGAGCTCCGAGGAAGTGCTCTGGTCTTCGCTGGACCTCCTCAGCCAGTAGAGGCAGCTCGAGCGGGCTTGGAGCTCCGCAACACCGCCGTGATCGGCGGTGCGTCAACACCGGAGGTACTCGTCGTCATCGCTTTATCCGGCCACCTCCCCCTATCACAGGGAGGTGGAGGAGGGCTGGGCGATCCCCCACGTAAAGGTGGACCGGGGAATACGGAGGAGGAGGCGGCGTATTTATGGCTTGAAGGTGGCGGTTTCAGATGGGTAGAATCGTGGATTGTGAGGGAATTATGGAGCGACTGGAGGCGGCTCGTAGATGGAGGACGTGCACGCGAGGAAGAAGGACGATAGGGGAACGTCGTGGGGCGGTTGGCGAGTGGAGAGGTAGTCGGAGATGGTGGAGGAAATGGAAAGGGGGAAGATGGGTGACGAGATGCGATCGTGGGAGAGAGGGGGTATCGGGAGGTTGACGACGACCTAGTGGCCGTTGGATCTGGAGATCCAACGGTAGGGAGAAATGCGCTAAGGGACGGTAAGGACGAGATCGAGGGTGGCATGATCGAAGGGCTAGGATGTCGCCACGTATCGTGGTATGAGCGCGGCACTGGTGAGCAGCAGGGATGAACTCAGGAGTTTGATCAGAGGGTGGAGAATATGGGTGATGTGAATGGTGGAGATCAAAGCTCTCAGGCGAAATCGAACGACGATCAACGCGCCACGTGGCGGGCGGAGAACATGGCACGGGCGTGCGGCTATGATGAGATCAATGGAATGATCAGACGGCTGGGAATAAGAGAGCACATGGATAAAGAGGAACTGTTGGATCAAGAAGAGGATCCAATGGCTGGGAGCAAGGGCAGCAAGTGCAATGAGGCCGGGCCACGTGGCTCAACCAGAAAGGGCCAAGTGGCCCAATCAGATTATTGCAAAAGAGATTTTGATATTTGAGGGGTTAAACGACCGAATTTGAGAAAACTCGAAACATGAAAGTTGTAGATCTCAATGAGATCTACAAGTTTCATGATGACTAAAAATGGAGATGAGGTCATCTGAAGACACAAAAATATTTCTGAGGGTATTTAAGGCTAAAAATACCACGAATTTTAATTATGCCATTTTTGTGATTTTTATTTTATTCAAGACTCTGATAATTACAGGACTATCTGGTTTTTATTGACACAAATTTAAGCAAGGGGGTTAATAATGGAAAATTATGATGATGAAATTGGGTTTCATCACCCCCCTATACTTAAACTATGCTCGTCCCCGAGCATCAAAGAGAATGAAAATACTGGATTAACCCCCTTGTGCATGTGAGTAAAGGATCCAATTTGTTCAAGTCTTCTCAACTTTAGAGGTCCAAAATTCTAGAGTTCAACCCAGCCTTAGTCAAGGGCACCCAATTCCTATAATTCTCCAGACTCTCTTTGATATACATATACACTAAGGATATGACATTTAGTGTTGACTCCGATCATGAGAGTAGAGTCAAAACGTCACCCAAAGTCTTGGTCTAAGAAATTCTCCTAAGGACCCAATCCCCAATACTAGGGAATAAATCAAATCTTGCATTCAGTCCACCATCTCTTTAGTTGTCAGACTTTAAAAATGTAGACGGAAGGCCAGTAATGGAGGGCATGGGATTGTGTCATTTCTTCTCTCCCTCTCATTGGAACAAGGATTCTCTCTAGTGCCTTTTTACGCAACACATTTTTTTTGGGTGTTGATCAGTGCATCTGTCAAGAGAAGTTGGAGCCGTCTGCACTTGTTTTCCTGGGAATACACCGGGGTGTGTCTTTTTTGAGTACCTATCGTACCTTCTACACCCAGACTTGTAGCATTTATGATCAAGAGCCCTTTTTTAGTGCAAGCCCGACTCCTGGTCCTAATACGGTGGTCCAAGTGGACACTTTGAAAAGTTTGGGAGCGCTCGCCTTTGGTGGAAGCTCTTTTGATATGTAACTTTGTGGAATGAGAGCTTTTCTTAGACATTTCATTTATTTGTAGTATTTTGTCTAGCTCCACTGCTTTTACCAAGAGTTGGCGCACATTGATCAACATTTTTTATTTATTCACACCCTGACACTTAGGTCAATGTCAAGTGATTAGTACAAGAACCAATTTCTCACACTGGCTAAAATTTCTGACACTCAGGTTTCATGAAGCCTTCAAAGATTTTATCCCATCCTCCAGCATCATTAGATCTAGTCCAGACTCAAATCCCTCATCCCAATCCCTCAAGTGAAAAGTCAACTCGTCTCATCAAAACCGTAGTCGTGCATGTGATGTGCTGATCATATTCTTATTGGTCTAGATTAAGCATGAAATATAGCATGCAAATCTAGAAATCTAGAGGAATGTGGATGATTAAGTCTAAGACCCTGATGGCTAAGGCTGGTTAACCTAAAATCTCAAGACCTCATAAAATCGAATTTCCTTGAACAATTCAGATCCTGGGTGGAAGTGTTAAAGAGGATTAATCCAACTTCTTCATTCAAAAACATTTTTTAGAGCTTTAAGAGAGATTAAGACTGCCTAAACTCAATTAAATAGATGCATGTGCATTCAGCCAGTATGGATGTAAGTACAGGCCGGAGCCTGTTGCTTGAGGACGGGGCCTTACGCGATGTCCTCTAAACCATCCAATCTTCTAAGGGCGAACCCTCACTGAACGCGGCTACTTAATTGGGTTTTGTAGTCACTAATGACTCCTAAGGTTTTTTTTGGATTTTTCTCATTTTTATGGATTTTAATTGAAGGTTAGAACACTGGTTAGACTCAACTTTCCTTGAAAAGAGAAGCTATCAAAAATCATGTCACACAACTAAAATTTTCAAAACATTTTCAAAAAGACTTTTCAAAACACGTAAAACTCATTTTTCAAATCTTTTAAAAAATATTTTTATAAAAATAGTGTAACATAATATAGAAAAGCCGTGAAAACATTTGAGTACTCTTAGTCCAAAGAATTTTTAATTTAGCCAAAAAGTTTTAAATTTTTCAAATTTTTCAGATTATAGCTAAAGTAAGTATACTGTATATACGGTATACCCCCCTATACTTAAATTTGATATGTCCTCATAACACTAGATGATACAAGTCCATAAGTCCATTTAAATATAGAGAAATATACGGGAGTGATGAATCTCCATTTCATCACCTTTATTCTATCATTTTGGCCTCAAAAACCCCAGCAAATGCATGTAAATAGCATCAAATTGTACATAATATCATTCATCATTCATTGTATTAATTATACATTAAATAATGTGTTTAATGACAAAATTATAGAATAAAGAGAAGAAAAGAAAAAGGAATAAAATATTGAAGATATTTTATGACCCAAACCCCGAGACCAAGGCCAGCATGGAATTGGTCGACAAGGAATAAAGTAGGGGGAGATAAGGGCCAGTGTACAATAAATACCTCATTTATTCATGCATTTATTTATGCAATTTTGACACCTATTTTATATATAATTATTTATTCAGCAAATAAAGAAACTTTGTTCATGAAAGTTGTAGATAATAATGTAAATAAAAATACAAAATTGAGTTTGTGTAAAAATAATACTCAGTGTACATTTTATACACAGAATAAAAAGCCAAAACCTCAACTTCATAGACCCATATCTTGCAAATAAAAACTCCAAATCACCCAAACTCACCTTTAATTGTATATAGCTTTCCAAGTACTATTTAATAAAATTGGTTACATAATTTTTGGAGTCCATCTGCAAAAGTTAGGTTTTTGGCCTTCATTGTGCAGCCTGCATGATTAAAATATTCAATATATTCATTGTCCATTATTTTTATCCAATTTTATTTTTAGAATTTTGTGAATAATGTATATAATACATGTACATACTAAAATTAGACTAGAACTAAAAAGGATTAATAAAATAAAATAAGCCTATGCAAGTTAGTAGGCAAAATACCTATGACCAAGAATGTATATAAATAAAAGGGTAAAACACTCTTTAATTTTTCTCTTCTTTTATATTTTTATAATAATGTAAATACCACATATAACCTATTAAAAATGCAAATCCAAAATAAAAATCAAGAAAATACATTAAATAAATAAAGTACACAAAATACATAGGTAAAATACCAAGAAGAATACCTACACATACATATACCTATTTATTTAAAAATGAAAATAAACTCATAAAAATTAAATAAAAATACCTTTATACTCACAAAAATAAATTATAAATTTATAAAATAAGCAAATAAAAAAATTAAATAAAATAAATAAAAAAAATAAATAGATACAAAATACATGTAAATACACACATATACACTTTATTAAAATAAAACTATAATAAAACACTTCAAAAAATTCAATAAAAATCATAAATAAATACTACATGAAATAATACACATTTTTTATTTTTTAAGAAAATTCTAATAAAATCATTTACTAGGTTAAATAAATCAATTTCTAATAAGATTTCCTATTTTGTCGTATAGCGGCCGACGTGGACCAATGGGGCGTCAGCCCTTGTTGACCGCCCGATCAACTATCCCATCCGGGACCTGGTGCCTATGAACTGCCAATTCCCCGGATTTCTTTTTTTTTTCCCGGCTGCCCCGTCCATCGATCGCCTTTGCTTCCTTCACAAGAAATGCTCCTGGTATCTTGTACATCTACGCCCCCATGTTTGATCTAATGTATATATCACCGATTCCTTATTATTTGCCGGTAAATAAGGGCGCATACACATGTTTATAAATAACCCATCTTCCTCCTCCAAAATTTTTTGGCCATTTCCCTAGCCCTAGAGCTCCCACCTTCGGCCTAGTGTGCATCCATATGACAGGTGGAGGTCCCCTGAAGGTTGTGGAAGCTCGCGGAGGAAGGAGATGCGCCCACGGCGACGCTCCGGCAGTCACCTGCTCCTTGGCCCTCAAGCCAAGTTCGAGCTGCGCATTTACATTTCTTAGGTAGGTTTTCAGTTCTGCATTTCATTTTTGTCTTTTATTTTGCATTTAGATCATTAGTATAGCGTAATTTAGTTAAATCGATGTTCGCCCGAGCTCTGCTCCGGCGACTTCTTCACCATACCCCCGACTGTTTTCCGACCGCTATAACCACCCCATTTCACTCCCTTCAAGTTCTCCACCTCCCAGCCACCTCTGTCCAACCGGATCCCTCTGGGATTCGCGAATCGAAGCTTCAACTCCGCCGCTCGCCGGAAGCTTCGCCACCTCGCCTATTTTTGTGCTAACAGCTTCAAATCTAGGTCGAGGGTGAAGCCCTCGAGCCATGTGGTCTTTCTATGCAGGTCTAGTGCGCCAAGATGCACCAGGAGACGAAGTACACGCCGGCGGAGGTACCTGGAGCACCTTGCCTTTTTCGACCTCGAAAGGGCGCTCCAGTCATCCTCTAGCCGATCTGAAGCCTCCAGCAGATAGAGTGGAGCACCTGCGACGTGTGGGGACCTTCGGGAGCTGCAACGAGCGTCGGGGAGGAGAGATCTCGCCGGGAGAAGCTCGCCAGCGCCGAGTTCCCCCCATGTTCTTCCAGCACCTCTCCTCGCCGTTGGATGAAGACGAAGGCCCCAGTTCGAGTGACAGTTGTCCGATGGAGCAGCGCTCAGACCGTCAGATCACCTCGGGTGATCTAATCCTCACCATCCATCGTCGAAGCGGCATCGGCATACGTGGAGGCGACGCGTGTCAAGTGGACGAAGATCAGTCGTTGGATCGCGCGCCTTTGGGGGTAAATTTCATATACGTCCCCCGCCTTTTTGTATTTATATTTTAATTCTGTAAATAAACTTTCACATTATAAAATAATTGTTCTTTTTGCAGTAGGACCCTTGTACTTTCCTTAATTACATTTAGGTCCTCCTGCGCCTCACGTGCAGTCCCACGTGAGGCGCGTGAATTTTTCACTATAGCCATGGCTCTTTTTGTATATTGGGAAAAAGTTCGAAACTTTAAATAAATGTTTATTTTTGTAGGTATTTTTGCACTGTGCCCCCAGCTATCTATTTTATTTGCAAAAATACCCCTGCCAGGCTGTTTAATTTTTATGTCTTTCTTCTATTTATTAAAAATACCTATGTAGCTCCTAAAAATTCAGAAAAAATAGGATAAATGCTTCATGTAGTGTTCTTCTACGCCCATATTTTATTTCACATTTTTTGCATTTATCCTAATTATTAAAAATGAAAAAGGAGCCCTTTTTGTATTGTTTAAAATAGAAAATACAAAAAAATTATAAAATGTTTATGAAAAATTACAAAAAAATTATATATGGTATATTTATATATGTATTGAGTCCCAAAATTGAAAAAACCTAAAAATATGAAAAAAAAATTCAGAAAGCTCCAAAATCCAACAAAAAAAAGAAAAACCTTTAAAAAATACCAAAAATACATTTTTCTCTTTTATAATTATCTATATATTATTTCTAATGTATTAAAATTAATTTGGGTAATTTTTGAACTTATTCTATATTTTTAAGACCCAAATTATATTCGACTCTTTAATTAGTCCCATATAAGGGACATTTTTGAAATTTAAAATACAAAAAAATTAGAAAAATTCCATAAAAAATAACTAAAAAATATACAAAAATATAAAAAGCCAAAAAATATTATATATTGAGTATTTATATAAATAATTAACCAGATACTACTCCTCTCTCTCTTCTTATATATATATCCCTTTATATATATATGTATACATATCTATATTATATAATTAAAAATATAAAAAGAAAATAATAAAAAAATATAAAATATAAAAAAACAAAATAAAAATTATAAAGACAAAAATATAAAAAAAATATAAAATTAAAAACCCACAAAAACAATAAGGATTGGACATGATCAATGAATTGAATAATTATACCTCACATACATCCCTTCGCCTCCCAGTGTTCGACCTCTACTTGTGCTTACACCTATACACATTTGCATGTAGAGTTATAATAAATTTTAACTCCACATTTTTGGATATCCCTTGCATATATTTATCGTGGGTTAATTGTTGATTGATTTGGGATTTATTGAGCGGTCACCGCATCGACTGGATGTCTCGCCTTATGAGATTTCTAGACCCTCGATCTTTCCCTTTAATCAAATGGCGCCGTTGCCGGGGAGCAATGAGCATAGCCTACTTTATTTGTCATTCTTGTGTGAAAATGTTTGATTTATCATTTATTTCATGAGCAGCTATTTCTCTTGTAATTAATCACCATGCTTATTGATTGATTTATTTATTGTGATTAATTTCTTCCTGCTCTAGTTTGATTGATTAAACATCTACTAATTCCATTTTTTGTGACTTTGATGCGAGGGCCCGCCACGCGAGGATGGCTTCTTAGGGAGCCAAGGCAGCCAAGCTTGGAGGAGGGTGGTCTTCACCTCATGACCACTTGGAGAGAACATCAAGGAAGCAAGGAGATGGGGATTAGATAGGTTTAGAATATTTAGGATTATTTTTGTAATTTATGGTGAGAGAGAGACAATTTTGGCATGTAATTAAACCGGACTCTACTCTTCACAATGAGGTCCAGTGCCCAGGTGATTGTTCACCTGGGGGCCTCATCGCGACTTTTTCGAGTTTTCATCGCTTTCTTTTCTTTGTTTTCTGAAGTTTTGAGCTTTCCGCCTTTCTTTTACTTTGTTTTGTGTGCTTGGAGCCCCTAGATATAGGTTGCTTGACTCGGTAGCTAGGTCCAAACATTAATAAGAATGCATGTTCCTATAATCTACTTCGTACGGATCTAGTCAAACTTAAACAAGCCATTCATTTGTCTCTTAGCCCTTGTGCCACAACGAGCCCTATAAAGCGCTTTCTCCTAAACTCAAGTGTGTTGAGCAGAGGAGGGGTGAGCCAAGACCGGACCCTTTGGGCTAGAGATGAATGAGCGACTTATGGTTCTTCACGCTAATAGCAGCTAATGTTTAGGGCGATTTTGTGCCTTGCATACCGACATGTAGATAGGTTTAAAAATTCTGTTTTACATACCGCATGGAGAGAGTTGGGATGCACTGTAAGTCTTCTAACTCAGCATGCATCATTCGGTTCAATGGTGAGATTTCCATCATGGAACCACTTGCACGGCTTTTCCACTATCTCCCTCTGATTTTGAGCACCTAGGACTTAAATGAAAATCTACAAAAATGTTAGGCGCTGGTATGAAACAGACGCAAAAAAAGCGAAAACCCAAAAAATTTAAACAAGGGGACTGCTAAATAAACTTTGACCTTAATTAAAATCTGTAATGGACTATCATTGTACCGGGTTCATAAAGCCCTCATTGTTTTCAGGTACCTTGGAGGGGGACCAAAACCCTACTCCCTTGAGCGAGTGCGACCCCCTAAGGATTAAAGCCAAAAACCCAGTCTGCAACTGCCTTATGTATCGCCTGGATTTCCGAAGTAATGGCGCTTCTATCGTACATAGGCGAGTAAGGCTTGGTCACCAATGATGACTCTCTGTTGTGTAGAGCATCGACCCTGTCCGAAGTATTGAGCATAGGCCACGCCTTCACGGGGGTGTCTGTCTCATTGTCCTGCGTCCGAGTAGGTTCTTGCACGCTCACGGGTGATTCTGTTGCGAACAAGAACCGAAGTATTGGTTTCGCCTATCGGCTTCCTCTCTCTATTTCTTTGGCTGAGTAGGGATCCAGGAAGGGTTACAAGGACTCCAAAAAGTACAGACTACAGGTTACACAGGAGAAGGACAAGTACGGGATACTCTTCTGGCAGTACTCTCTCTCCTATAGGGTAGCGTACTAAGGACTTGTTATAAGATATGCCTGAAATCACAACTCTAAAAATGAAAAGATAATAAATAGCCGAACTTTCACGGCTTCACATGGCTTGAGTTGGTGAACCCTATTTTGTATTGTGTTTGTATGGATCTAGATTAAGATTCAAAGATCAAGTCCCGCACCCTTGCGCACATTTTGTTGTTTCTCCCTTTGACCACCCCGCTCAACCGAGCCTCTCTACTATTTTACACTCCTTTTATTCCTCGTTGACCATCGTATCTTTCATCCAACATCCGATCTTCTCTTGTACTTCGCGAAGTTGATCCATGGATGGTTTCCGTCGGGACCATGCCGACACCCGCATCGATTCCATGAACTCAACTCCGCCAATAAGTTCGAGGCGATTCCCGAGAACCCGATCCAGACTTTGCGGATCGATCTCCAGACTCCTCGTTTTCTACCTTTCTCTTGGCCACCCAATAAACTGGGATCACTTTTGTCCACTTTCGCCGTTGTGAATGGAAGTCGATTACAATCTACATCCTTTTCCATATACAATATGCTGGGGTAGACTTGAATTCCAGCTTCATCACGGCAGCTGAACACAATTGCAAGTGATCTGATTCGGACTATCTCATTATGTAGATAGAAGACAGAGCGAGCCCTGGAGACTACTCCGGAGTTTATTTCGTCCGACTCGGACCATGACATGGCTCCAGGAGGAAAGGGAAAGGGTCAGCAGCCACCCCAACCAGAGGGACAGGTGCCAGATCAGAATCAAGTCAATGCACATCTACTGGCATCTATCCAGGCCATCCAGCAGCAGCTGACCGAGCAGGCCCTCACACAGATAGCTTTCCAGGACATGTTGAATGATATGATGAACCGAGACGATGGAGGAGGAGGCATAGGTAGAGGAGGCAGGGGAGGAGGAGGTGGAGGTGGAGGTGGTGGTGCAGATGATGATCTAGAATTTCCACCACCACCAAAGCCAACACTTAAAGAAACATACAATCCGGGAGACAGCCAGATGACCGAGTGGATCCTCATTCCACCGGTACACGCTCACTTTGAGCTGAAGCCCCAATTCATTGCTCTTCTCCCTGCATTCCATGGAAACACCAGCGAGGAGCCGTACATTCACCTGCAGCAATTCTCCCGCATTTGCCGTACTACTCACTATCCCAATGTCCCTCTGGACATTGTCAAGATGATGGCTTTCCCCTTCAGCCTACAGGACAAGGCCCTCTATTGGGTCAATCATCTGGGGAAGGTTGTGACGACCTGGGAGGAGCTGAAGTCCGCCTTTCTGCACAAATATTACCCTCTCGATCGGCTCAACCAGATGCGAGCCCGAATCAGTAATTTCTCCCAAGGACCCCATGAGTCGATACATGAAGCATGGGAGAGATTCACTGACCTGCAGGAGAAGTGTCCCCATCATGATATTCCGAAGACCAGCTTGGTCTATCATTTCTTTGGGGGACTGAACATTGAAAGCCAAAGGCTCGTTGACGCAGCATGTGGGGGCTCACATTTTAACAAGGATGAAGACGTAGTCTGGCAGATATTTGAAGAAATGGCCGAAGGAGAGGCCGCCCTCTCTTCATCCAAGGCGTATCAGAAGCAGCCCCAGATCCTCCAGAAGCAAGTACACATGGTAGCGTCAAAGGAGGCAGAGAGAGATGAGAGCTCCAACCTCAGTATTATCGGGGGCCATCTCTCTAAAGTTGACATCATTGAGAAGTGATCACAGGACCTCGAGAAACTCGCTGTGATCGAGAAGAGGACCCAGAATTTAGACAAGCTTGATCAGATCAATAAGTACCTTGAACTGTTGGTGGGCACCATCAACTCTGTTCAGTCGGCTACACCATCGGAAGCTCCAGCTGAGAAGAAGGACGAGCAGCAACCGCAGCATCAGCCTCAGCCGAGCCAGCAACCACCGGCAGTTCAGCACGTGTACTACGTGCAGGCGCCCGACCAGGGCCAGCCACAGCAGCAGATGGTCGTGTACTAGCCAGAGTTCCTTTTCGGACCTGATCCAGTCTTCCCACCACCACCCCTGATTCAGGAAGTGAACGGGGTATGGAGCAATGATGCACAGCCGACCCGTCCTCAGGGACAACCCTAGGGTCAGCAATTTGCCAATCGGCAATACCACCAACCTCAGGGTGGTCGTTTTGGACAATCCTCTCAGCAGCACCAGCAGTATCAGCAGCCTCCCCAGTTTGCAAACCAATGGAGGCAGAATTTTCCATACCAGCAGCAGCCGCAGTACCGTCATCCACAGTCGTTTCACCAGTACGCGGCTGCTCCCTCTCAGCAATATCAGCAGTATCCGCCTCCCTCGTACCAACAACTTCAACTTCCTGCACCACCGCAGCACCACCTGCAACAACCTCCCCACCCATCCAACCAACAGCAGTGTGATTTGCACGCTGAACCTACTGAAGCACCCTCTGCGAACCCTACTATGGATTGTCTGGCCCAGCTTGTCAAAGGGCTAGCGGAGATGACCAAGCGTCTAGACGACCTGACCGCCACCCGAACCACCATCCCGGCTCAGGTTGAAGCCAACCCCAATAATTTCAAGAAGAAAGAGCAGGTAGAATGTGATGTCCTGTCTGTGTCTGGTAATGATATTACTGCTTATTCTAATGCTGTTACTCTCAGGAGCGGTAGGGCCTTGCCTCCGCCTGCTAGCAAAAGTGGGGTGAATAAAGAAACAGGTGGATCTTCATCTTCCGCATCAGTCGTTCCAGCTCCAGGGGTGGGTGAGGAGGAAGATGAAGGAGAAAACAGTCCAGCCGTCGTGCATTTCCAGCAGCCTCAGCAGAAAATACAAAAAATTCAGCAAAACCAAAAACAACAAAAAGAAGTTTGCAGCCGAAGCGAAGCCGCGCCAGCATTGGAGGAGCCGCAAGCCGCAACCGATCCCTCGCCAGCCGACGGAACAGACGTTGTACTTTTTGATCGCCCTGCAACACCAGCATGTCAAGACACAGCTTGTACTCCTTTTTGTAGTTCGGATGTACAACATTCTATGGGCGATGATTTTGATGTAAATAAGAACTCTCATTTTCCTGTCAGTGATGTACATATTCCTTTTCCTCATGCAATACAAAAATCCAAAAAAATTGCAAAACGAAAAAAGGCATTGTCTGATCCAGGTGTTGTGGAAATTTTAGATAAATTGACTGTTGAGATTCCTTTGTTGAAGGCCGTGGAATACATGCCAGCTGTGAAGAAAGGACTGAAAGAGGATTGTACTAACAGGCGTCGCTCAGCGCAAGAAAACAGACGCTGAGATGTAGAAAAACACATTCTCTCCATGGCCACTGTTGCAGCCATTAGCAATCTCCCACAGAAAAAGCAAGACACAGGAGCACCTCCGATCAGTTGTGAGATTTTTGATCAGGTCTTCGAGCGCACTCTCCTTGATAGTGGATCTTCCATCAACCTTCTGCCCTCGTCCATAATACAAGAATTTAGGCTGGGACCGCTCAAGCAGACACGCATGATCCTTCAGTTCGCTGACCGATCCGTCAAGCTGCCCTGAGGTCTTTTGGAAGATGTTGTTGTTAAAGTGCAAGAGATGTAATTTCCAGCTGACTTTGTAGTCCTTGATATGGACTCGCCTGCACCCCTTCTCTAGACCCCTATCATCCTTGGCAGACCATTCCTTCGTACTTCAGGTGCCGTGGTTGATTACGGGTCTGGCAAGATTACTTTCAGCTCGAACACCCAGCAAGTCACAATAAACATGAACAGAGAGTCGAATGCCACAAGTGATGAGAGCCAGGCAGCATCCGAAGCAGACTGTGATTTTATTGCATAGATCAGAGATTCATGCTTGTCATTAGATGATCCATGGACCCAAAAAATCCTCACTCTTGAGGAGGACTCGGAAAGCGCAGTCAGCGTATGCTCCGACGATTCATGGGAGACAGATTCTCAGATGCAGGCGCATCTCTTCGAGCAGTCACTCCAGACCGAACACGATCAGCTTAGCGCATACCCGTTCGACACATCACCAGGATCTCAACAACATGATGAGGATGGTGGCAGCTTCAAGGAAGTACATCCCACCACCAGCATAGTCTCTGAAGTAACAGATAAAGTGGACAGGTCAAAACCAGAACTCAAGCCACTTCCTACAGGCCTGAAGTATGATTTCCTTGCGGGTGAAGAACAAATGTATCCGGTCATCATCAGCAGCAGGCTGAATCCGGATCAGGAATCTCGTCTTCTCGAGGTTCTAGAAAAGAACCGCAAGGCACTTGGTTGGATCATATCAGATCTCCGAGGGATAAATCCAGCCTTGTGTTCACACCACATCTATCTAGAAGAAGATGCCAAGCCGTCCCGCGAATTCCAACGAAGGCTGAACCCTAACCTTCGGGACGTCGTCATGAAGGAGATAACAAAATGGTGTGACGCAGGCTTCATCTATCCCATCTCCGACTCAAAATGGGTAAGCCCACTGCATGTAGTTCCAAAGAAATCCGGGCTTACCATGGTTACAAATGACAAAGGAGAGGAAATTTCCACTCGGGTACCAACATCCTGGCGGGTGTATGTTGACTACCGCCGTCTCAATGCAGCAACTAAGAAGGACCACTTTCCCTTGCCCTTCATTGATCAAGTTTTGGAAAGATTAGCAGGCAAGGAGTTCTTCTGCTTTCTGGATGGGTATTACGGGTACAACCAAGTGGCGATCGCCCCTGAGGATCAAGAGAAGACTACCTTCACTTGCCCGTTCGTCACCTACGCCTTCAAGAGAATGCCCTTTGGATTATGCAACGCACCTGCAACCTTCCAAAGATGCATGTTAGCAGTTTTCGCCTAGATGGTAGGAAGTTTTCTCGAGGTGTTTATGGACGACTTCTCTGTCTATGGTGATAGTTTCGATTCTTGTCTTGAGCACCTAGACAGAGTGCTTCAGAAATGCCGGGAAGTCAATTTAGTGCTTTCATGGGAAAAAAGCCACTTTATGGTCACAGAAGGTATTGTGTTGAGCCACGTCGTTTCCAAACGTGGCATGGAAGTCGACCCGGCAAAGGTGGATGTCATTTCAAATCTCCAGCCACCTCAGTCAGTGAAGAATGTGAGGTCATTCCTGGGGCATGTGGGATTCTACAGGCGATTCATCAAGGATTTCAGCCGCATTGCCCGACCTCTGACAGAGCTTCTATGCAAGGAAACAGAGTTTATTGTTGATCAGCCGGTTCTCCTTGCTTTCAACCAGCTGAAGGAGCTTATCACTCAGGCTCCAATCTTACAGCCGCCCGACTGGACTCTTCCTTTTGAGATAATGACCGATGCGTCAGACTTTGCAGTCGGGGCTGTTCTTGGATAGAGGAAAGACAAAGCGCCTTATGCCATTCACTATGCCAGCAGAACATTAGATGAAGCACAGAGAAATTATACAGTGACAGAGAAAGAGTTGCTGGCTGTGGTTTTCGCCCTTGAGAAGTTCAGATCCTATTTACTTGGATCGAAAGTCACAATTTTCACGGACCACTCTGCTATCTGGTACCTACAACAGAAGAAGGATGCCAAGCCAAGACTGATTCGTTGGATCCTTCTCCTCCAGGAATTCAATTTGGAAATTAAGGACAAGCCTGGAGTTCAAAATGTGGTAGCAGACCATCTCTCCAGAATAGAGCATCATGAGTCCCCTCTGAACAGTGCACCCATCAGAGAAACCTTCCCTGACGAAGCCATCTTAGCAGTGGATTCTCTTCCTTGGTATGCAGATATAGTCAACTACCTCGCCTCTGGGGTAACACCAGCGGATTGGATGAAAAATCAGAAGAACAAATTCATGTTGACCATCCGATTCTACCAATGGGAGGATCCCCTGTTATTCAGGGAAGGAGCAGATTGCATTTGGCACAGGTTCATCCCTCAGACGGAGAAATCTAGTGTCCTCGAGCATTGTCACTCGCTCGAATCTGGTGGACACCACTCTGGAGATCGGACGGCAGCCAAAGTACTTCAGTGTGGCTTCTGGTGGCCCACTTTATTCAAGGGTGCAGCTGAATTTGTCAAGCGATGTACTGACTGTCAGAGAATGAAAGGTACACTCACTGCCAAAGATTCAATGCCCCTGAAAATCATTCAGATAGCAGATGTTTTCGATGCATGGGGCATTGACTTCATGGGACCGTTCCCTAACAGTCAAGGTTTTGAGCACATCCTTCTTGCCGTCGATTACGTGAGTCGTTGGGTTGAAGCTATCCCCGCTCGAGCCGCTGACAGCCGAACAATATGCCAGTTTCTAAAGAAGAACATCATTTCGCGGTTAGGGATACCGAAAATTCTCATATCGGACGGGGGTAGCCACTTCATTAACAAAGAGGTCAAGAAGTTAACGAAGGAGTACGACATCGATCATCGTGTCGCGTCTCCTTACCATCCTCAGACCAATGGCATGGCGGAGTTATCAAACAGAGAAATCAAGACTATACTGCAGAAACTTGTTAGGCCAAACAGAAAAGAGTGGTCTCAACTCTTGGACTCAGTCCTATGGGCTTACCGAACCGCCTACAAGTCTCCCTTGGGCATGTCGCCCTATCGTCTTGTATATGGAAAACCGTGCCATCTGCTCATGGAATTAATTCACAAGTCTCTCTGGGCAATCAACAGTTGCAATTTGGACTCACGCAAAGGTGGTCAGAAGAGAAAAGACGATCTGAACAGGCACTTGGAATTCCGAGACTATGCATATGATAACACCTTGATGTACAAAGAGAAGGTGAAACGCTGGAATGACCGGCACATCAGACGAAAGACCTTCGATGTTGGACAGAAATTGTGGTTATTTGATGCAAAGTTGCGGATATTCCCGGGTAAATTAAAGAGTAAGTGGACAGGGCCATTTCGAGTTTGTGAAGTGCGTGACAATGGAAGTATTGCAATATCAGAATTGTCCCCTGACGCACAGCCCTTCGTCGTCAACGGCCAACTCCTGAAGCCTTACTTAGAACCAGATGCATTCTTAGCCGTTGTTGACTCTATCCAGCTCGTGCAACATGATGACATCTCCACAACTGCTGCAGCATCAGAAGATTCAGACGATGTACTCCAACCACTATTTATCTGATTTTTTTCTTTTCTTCTTTTCTTCTTTTCCTTTTCTATTTTCTTTTTCTATCTAAAAGGTGTCTCCCTTGTAGACAGTTTTCTATACTTAGGGCGTACTTTGTCCTAAGTATAGGGGGGATGTGCACCTAGAGTTTTTCATTTCAGTCCGATCCTCTCCATTGTCTCCTCTTCTTGTCTATACTTAGGAGTATCTTACCCAAAGTATAAGGGGAGACAATCTGAGTACGATCTGTGTATTCCCACCCTTGACTCTCCCTGCTTTTTGTACAGTCTGCTATACTTAGGATTACTTGATCGTAAGTATAGGGGGGACAGTCAACTTCTCATTCATTCATTTCATTCATATAGAGTCTTTAGATATGTCTATACTCAATACGAGTTATGTCTTTGCTTTTCCTTTTGACTTATGAGGACATAGCTCAAGCTAAGTATAGGGGGGTCATATATACCATGTATATACTATAAGCCATAACTCATACTGAAAAATAAAACATCAATTCAATCTAAAAAGCAATAAGTAACTCTATAATAATAAAAGATAATTGTGAGCTCCTCAGGCTCTTTGTACTTATACTGATTATTAAGTCAGGAAAAATGTTTTGTGAAAGAAAGTTTTCTTTGAAAAACCTTGTGAAAATTGTTTGAAAATAGTGTGTACAAGTATTCAACCTTTGAGAAAATTAGTTTTGTGTGTAAAATTTATTTTCTTTGCGTAAAATCAAAATGTGTGAAAATCAGGGTGCAAATGATTATAAAAACTTGATTGTCAAAATTGTTTTGAAAAACCTATCTATGTTGTGTAAAACCTTTGTAAAATCATTTTCAAATACGTGTACATGTTTGCAAAATTATTTTGGACTAAAGTTTTCAAAACTCTCATGAAAATGATTCTTGAATAAGTCTGAGGAGTCTGCACAAAAATCTCTTATACAAAAATAAGCATAGTCCCAAATAAAGCTTATAAGAGCCAAAACCATATTATACATCAAATATAGTTTTCTTCTTTTGTATATACTGATTAATAAATCAGGTTAGATACCTATACAGTATGATTTGAAAACTAGTGTGACCTGTTTTGAAAATTTTGCTGTGAAATGTTTTCAACTTGTGTGAAACTGTTTGGATTGCAAAACTTTTCTTTGTGTGAAAGAAAGGATTTGAAAAACCTATGTGCAAATGTTTTGAAAATTGCTTGTCAAAACTATTGTGAAAAATGTACATATAGTGTGAAAAATATTTGCAAAAATAGTTTTCAAAGGTGTGTAAATGATTGCAAAAATTATCGTGTACTATAGTTTGCAAAATTATTTTCAAAACTAGAGCTGAAGAATAAGAGCATTAATACAAAGACTTGTACATCAGAAATAAAATGCATAAAATTCTTTCTATACAAGCTGATTAAAGTACACCATTAAAACCTGTAAAGTCTTTGAAAATCCATACCTTTTGTAAATAAAGCGGCCCGCCCGTGTAAATAACTCTATGTACCTTTTTGTATGTGTCAAGTTTTTAGTTGCAAAAATTTCTTTGTATAAAAAGATTCTTTGATTCTTTTAAATTCTTTGTGAAAAATTGCATCATTCATTGTGCATAGCATAAGCATACCATTCATATTCTTTTTGAGTGAGCTTGATGATTGAATCAGTCCAATAAAGTCTCAAATTGGAGCTTGGTTAGACCTTACCGCACCTAACTGCACTGGAGCCTTTCAGGAACTAGGTTTAAGGTACTTCAGGTCTATGCAGACTTAATTCTTTGAGAAATCAGGGCTGGGTTCAAGTCACCTCAACTGACTAACTAAAACTTTTCGAGACACACGCATGACTCTTGCCGACCGTGACCTAACTTGGACACTTGCACCTTTCACCTGGCTCGACTCAGTTGGAGTGGTGAGGAGGTTGGATTTGCCAGTCTGAGACGCACACGGGTGGAAACATTCGTCCTCGTCTAGGGAGGGAAGTGCACCCCACCTGGTCCAATAGCAATGTGGTCTAAAGACAGGAGATTGTGGGTTGCGATAAAGCTTCAAAAGAGGGATCGTCTACTGGCTCAAGAGGAAAAACTCCTTATGTAAATGCTGCTGTGCATAGTATTGTGAAAAAAATTGGTCAGGCCTGTACAAAAATAAAATGCCTGCAAAGTATGTACATATGTTGTAAAGCCAATAAGCAAGCTTGAGTTCCAAAGTCAAATATGTGAGCCTGCAGCTGGATGACTTGACTACACTGGTCTTGCATCCCAGGATAGGTAGCTACACTGGCTACCGTCCATTCTTCTCTTCACCCCCTCCTCTTGAGCTGGTTGCCACTTGAACTTAGAAGGGAATACCCTGCTCCTCGAGGAAAGAGCTGTTGGATTGGGGAATCATTGGGTTGTCATTCTGGAGAAGTCAGTTCCTTTATCATTTCAGTTGGGGAGAGCCACTATCACTTACACTGTACAAGTCAGCTTCATATTTATAAGGATTTGCGTATGATGTAGACCAGTTCTGACCAGGCTATTGAGGTGGGTTGAACCGAGTTGTGTGACTATCGAAGGCTGTTGTATTTTAAAGCTGGTTCCCGACTAGGTTCCACACACATCTAAACCCAAGGTCTGACAGGAGCTCCAAATTCAGATTTTATAAAGACATGCATTGCACTGAAAGCACGCCTATTCACTCTATCCTTCTTTAATTGTCCTTTTTCTTTTCTTTATTCTTTTTGTACTTATTGCATAAATGTTTGCTAGGGACTAGCAAAGGCAAGTATAGGGGGGGTGATGAATATCCATTTCATCACCTTTATTCTATCATTTTGGCCTCAAAAACCCCAGCAAATGCATGTAAATAGCATCAAATTGTACATAATAGCATTCATCATTCATTGTATTAATTATACATTAAATAATGTGTTTAATGCCAAAATTATAGAATAAAGATAAGAAAAGAAAAAGGAATAAAATATTGAAGATATTTTATGACCCAAACCCCGAGACCAAGGCCAGCATGGAATTGGTCGACAAGGAATAAAGTAGGGGGAGATAAGGGCCAGTGTACAATAAATACCTCATTTATTCATGCATTTATTTATGCAATTTTGACACATATTTTGTACATAATTATTTATTCAGCAAATAAAGAAACTTTGTTCATGAAAGTTGGAGATAATAATGTAAATAAAAATACAAAATTGAGTTTGTGTAAAAAAATTACTCAGTGTACCTTTTATAAACAGAATAAAAAGCCAAAACCTCAACTTCACAGTCTTGCAAATAAAAACTCCAAATCACCCAAACTCACCATTCATTGTATATAGATTTCCAAGTACTATTTAATAAAATTGGTTACATAATTTTTGGAGTCCATCTGCAAAAGTTAGGTTTTTGGCCTTCATTGTGCAGCCTGCATGATTAAAATATTCAATATATTCATTGTCCATTATTTTTATCCAATTTTATTTTTAGAATTTTGTGAATAATGTATATAATACATGTACATACTAAAATTAGACTGGAACTAAAAAGGATTAATAAAATAAAATAAGCCTATGCAAGTTAGTAGGCAAAATACCCATGACCAAGAATGTATATAAATAAAAGGGGAAAACACTCTTTAATTTTTCTCTTCTTTTATATTTTTAGAATAATGTAAATACCACATATAACCTATTAAAAATGCAAATCCAAAATAAAAATCAAGAAAATACATTAAATAAGTTAAGTACACAAAATAAATAGGTAAAATACCAAGAAGAATACCTATACATACATATACCTATTTATTTAAAAATGAAAATAAACTCATAAAAATTAGATAAAAATACCTTTATACTCAAAAAATAAATTATAAATTTATAAAATAAGCCAATAAAAAAATAAAATAAAATAAACAAATAAAAAATTAAAAGATACAAAATACATGTAATTACACACATATACACTTTATTAAAATAAAACTATAATAAAACACTTCAAAAAATTCAATAAAAAGCGTAAATAAATACTACATGAAATAATACACATTTTTTATTTTTAAGAAAATTCTAATAAAATCATTTACTAGGTTAAATAAATTAATTTCTAATAAGATTTCCTATTTTGTCGTATAGCGGCCGACATGGACCAATGGGGTGCCGGCCCTTGTTGACCGCCCGGTCAACTGTCCCATCCGGGACCTGGCGCCTTTGAACTGTCAATTCCCCGGATTTCTTTTTTTTTCCTGGCTGTCCCGTCCATCGATCGCCTTTGCTTCCTTCACAAGAAATGCTCCTGGTATCTTGTACATCCAGACCCCATGTTAGATCTAATGTATATATCACCGATTCCTTATTATTTGCCGGTCAATAAGGGCGCATACACATGTTTATAAATAACCCATCTTCCTCCTCCAAATTTTTTTGGCCATTTCCCTAGCCCTAGAGCTCCCACCTTCGGCCTAGTGTGCATCCATGTGACAAGTGGAGGTTCCCTGAAGGTTGTGGAAGCTCGCGGAGGAAGGAGATGCGCCCACGGCGGCGCTCCGGCAGTCGTCCTGCTCCTTGGCCCTCCAGCCAAGTTCGAGCTGCGCATTTATGTTTCTTAGGTAGGTTTTCAGTTCTGCATTTTATTTTCGTCTTTTATTTTGCTTTTAGATCATTAGTATAGCGTAATTTAGTTAAATCGAAGTTCGCCAGAGCTCTGCTCCGACGACTTTTTCACCATACCCCCGACTGTTTTCCGACCGCTACAACCACCCCATTTCACTCCCTTTCAGTTCTCCACCTCCCAGTCACCTCTGTCCAACCGGATCCCTCTAGGATTCGCGAATCGAAGCTTCAACTCCGCCGCTGGCCGGAAGCTTCGCCACCTCGCCCATTTTTGTGCTAACAGCTTCAAATCCAGGTCGAGGGTGAAGCCCTCGAGCCATGTGGTCTTTCTGTGCAGGTCTAGTGCGCCAAGATGCACCCGGAGACGAAGTACACGCCGGTGGAGGTACCTGGAGCACCTTGCCTTTTCCGACCTCGCAAGGGCGCTCCAGTCGTCCTCTGGCCGATCTGAAGCCTCCAGCAGATAAAGTGGAGCACCTGCGATGTGTGGGGACCTTTGGGAGCAGCAACGAGCGTCGGGGAGGAGAGATCTCGCCGGGAGAAGCTCGCCAGCTGCGAGTTCCCCCATGTTCTTCCAGTACCTCTCCTCGCCGTTGGATGAAGACGAAGGCCCCAGTTCGAGTGACAGTTGTCCGATGGAGCAGCGCTCAGACCGTCAGATCACCTCGGGTGATCTAATCCTCACCGTCCATCGTCGAAGCGGCATCGGCATACGTGGATGTGACGCATGTCAAGTGGACGAAGATCAGTCGTTGGATCGCGCGCCTTTGGCGGTAAATTTCATATACGTCCCTCGCCTTTTTGTATTTATATTTTAATTCTGTAAATAAACTTTCACGTTATAAAATAATTGTTCTTTTTGCAGTAGGACCCTTGTACTTTCCTTAATTACATTTAGGTCCTCCTACGCCTCACGTGCAGTCCCACGTGAGGCGCGTGAATTTTTCACTATAGCCATGGCTCTTTTTGTATATTGGGAAAAAGTTCGAAAACTTTAAATAAATGTTTATTTATGTAGGTATTTTTGCATTGTGCCCCCTGCTATCTATTTTATTTGCAAAAATACCCTTGCCAGACTGTTTAATTTTTATGTCTTTCTTCTATTTATTAAAAATACCTATGTAGCTCCTAAAAATTCAGAAAAATTAGGATAAGTGCTTCATGTAGTGTTCTTCCACGCCCATATTTTATTTCACATTTTTTGCATTTATCCTAATTATTAAAAATGAAAAAGGAGCCCTTTTAGTACTTTTTAAATTAGAAAATACAAAAAAATTATAAAATGTTTTTGAAAAATTACAAAAAAATATATATGGTATATTTATATATGTATTGAGTCCCAAAATTGAAAAAACCTAAAAATATGAAAATAAAAAATAAAAAATTCAGAAAGCTCCAAAATCCAACAAAAAAAAGAAAAACCTTTTAAAAATACCAAAAATACATTTTTCTCTTTTATAATTATCTATATATTATTACTAATGTATTAAAATTAATTTGGGTAATTTTTGAACTTATTCTATATTTTTAAGACCCAAATTATATTCGGCTCTTTAATTAGTCCCATATAAGGGACATTTTTGAAATTTAAAATACAAAAAATTAGAAAAATTCCAACAAAAATAACTAAAAATTATAAAAAAATATAAAAACCCAAAAAAATATTATATATGTTGAGTATTTATATAAATATTTAACTAGATACTACTCCTCTCTCTCTTCTTATATGTATCCCTTTATATATATATGTATACATATCTATATTATATAATTAAAAATATAAAAAGAAAATAATAAAAAAATATAAAATATAAAAAAAAATAAAATAAAAATTATAAAGACAAAAATATAAAAAAAATATAAAATTAAAAACCCACAAAAACAATAAGGATTGGACATGATCAATGAATTGAATAATTATACCTCACATACATCCCTTCGCCTCCCAGTGTTCGACCTCTACTTGTGCTTACACCTATACACATTTGCATGTAGAGTTATAATAAATTTTAACTCCACATTTTTGGATATTCCTTGCATATATTTATCGTGGGTTAATTGTTGATTGATTTGGGATTTATTGAGCGGTCACCGCATCGACTGGATGTCTCTCCTTGTGAGATATCTAGACCCTCGATCTTTCCCTTTCATCAGGGAGCTAAGAGGGGCTCCCCCTATACTTAGGTTAGAAATAACCTAAGTATAAAGGCACGGAAGGATGAGTGGAGAAAATCACAGGGACTCGGGTCCCCCTATACTTAGGCTGAGAGTAGCCTAAGTATAAAGATGAGATTTGATGTTGGGAGAGACCCGAGGTGAATGAAGAAGGAGGATGGATGTATAGATGAGTGGATGAATCTGTGGAGATGAATGGAGTATTTAAGGCTCTCGGGAGTGTATCGAAGCAATCATGGCTCAATCAATCATGCAAGCCCCTCAATTTCACCAACTCACACATGGAACCAACCGAAGTTGGTTTATTATCATGTCGGTTTTATTGGTGATAAAACATTAGATTTTACGCAGAGAAAAATGTTAAGTGAAAATCAATGTGTAAATGAGGGTGTTGCTCTCCCAAAATAAAATTTTACTCCATTTTTTGTTGACTTGCAATTAACAGTCCCAGTTTTTTATTTAAGGTTATCACTGAATTAAAGTGAGCACAAAATCAAGCAATCATCGTCTACCATTCATTCCCATTTTCCATTAATCCTAGTTGATCAAGCTAGGAGGGGAAACCGAGAAAAACCACATATTCGATAAAAACCATGATCTACGCTAAGCGAGAAATCATGCAGTGACTTGGCAAAAATCCGTGAAAATTTGGGCTGTTTTAAAACCAAAGTCAATATGTATGCAAGTCGATAAAAGTCGTACCTATTATGCTTCTATTAGCGAGGAAGAATATCTTTTAGATTTGGCTAAGTGGAGCGAGGCTAGGTGTGTCTTTGATTAATGTGTGTCCTACCTACGAGCAAGCACGTATAAGATGAAAAAAAAAGAAATACGCTTAAAGAGCCGCGTGCCTGGTCCTAGGTTGACACTCAAGTGGGGACGATCCCCACACAACCACAATCGTTCGATTACACTCGCGAGTCTTCGATCGAAGACCGCTGTAAAGGACGATTATTACAAAATAATGTGATATGCAAAATGACATTTTTTTCTTTCTTCTCGACGTGCTCCAAGCGTGCTTCTGCGGCTTCTCACAGCGGGTAGCTCCTGCTCCTCACCTCCTTGAACACCAAGGGTCCTGCCACAGAATCAACGGTTAGAGATCAATGGAAAAAAGAAAATTTTATAATGCAAAATAGATGAACAGAGTGACCTATATAAAAGAACACTTAATTAAATAAATGAAAATCCAAAAAATATAAGAAATGAGCCGTGTCCCCGGCAACGGCGCTGTTTGACGAACCGCAAAATCGGCCCTCTAATATTGCGAAATTATCACTTAATAGTGTTGTTTTAACACTGAATATATCATTGCAGTCGGGCTAGATTCGGTTCATCAAAAGACCATCAAACATATTTGCCCTTAGAATAAGATGGTCGTGTTTTTATTTTACTTGGCAAGAAGCCAAGGTCGAACTCAAGCACATGAGCCTCTCTCGGATTATCTAGAATTTTATCTAAATAATAAGTGTTGAGTTAAAGAACATAGGTCAAACCATGCTAAAGCACTAGACAATGCATTAAAGAAAATAATAAACATGCATTTTTTTTACTTTATTTTAATCATGTGAAGAAATGCGATGCAATGCAACATGAGTAAGCATGCCCTAAATCAAAGTAAAGATGGTGAGCAAACTTAACATGAGTCAATTTCAAGTTTAATTAAGGGTCAAGCTTGATGGACAAATTAAACAAGGCATAAGCTTAAGCACTAAGGGACACATGGCTTCTAAAATAATACATCAAAAATATTATGTCCAAAATAACAATTGGGCATGCCATTAGAAAGTGCATCAAAAAAGCTTTAAAATGAAACTGAAATCAACTCAATTGGACATATGAATCTCAAGATATGCATGAAAGAAAGCAAGGGCATAAATGAAAGAAAACATGAAAAGATAAATACAAACAGGTCCCTGGGAGGGACTAAAATGCAAATATAAAAAAGTATGAGACCTTCCCTGTAAATAACCCACACGCATAAGGGTGTTTTTGCAATTATTGAAACCCGCGAGGGCATAACTGCAAATTACCCACTTCGCACGTCGTCAACACGTGATGTAAGGACATGTCTGCCAATTGAAGAAGACGGTAGGGCCTATGTGCAAATTACCCATATGACATGTGCTATGCATGCGCCATCCAGGCTCGGGGGACGTCCCAGGCTCGGCAGAGGCTTGGCGTAGGCTTGGGAGCTTCGGCTCGGTTCAGAGAAGGCACGGAAGATGCGAGCCTCCAGGCTTGGGGTCGGATAAGGCTCGGGACTTCCAAACTTGGAGCTCTGACGCTGAGGCTCGAGGTAGACTTGGTAACGCCACGTGGGAGACTGTGATCCATTCGATCAAATAGATCGGATGGTTTCTGTATGCAGATGCTGGCGTGACGTGGCTTCCTCTAGGCCGTCAAGTGATCGCCGGGGGAGGACCATCCAACGGCTGATGTGCTTCCTTCTTCATCTTCAGCTGGTGGCGGGAATCGAGCTCCGGCAAAGGAACTCGAGCTCCGCCGCTCCATCTTAGACACGTTGGACCTCCCCGGAGCTCCATGAACGATCGTCGAGGCAGCTGGAGATTGGGGAAGGCGCTGGTCCTTCTGAATAGGTCCATCGGAGCTCGTATGTCGAAGGCAGAGCTGACGAAGGATTGCTCCGATGATCTTCCGGCCATTGAAGCTTTGAGGACCTGCGTCGTTAGAAACATTGCCAAAGCATACAGTACATCGAATGGAATGGAGGTGGAACGGAGTGAACGGCCGTGGTGGAGGTGAAGCAAGTGGTGGTCGAGGTTCTTCTCCGGCGAACCTGGAGGAGATGGGTCGGAGGCGTTGAGAGGTGTGGAAGAGGGAGAAGATGAACGGAGGACGAAGCATGAAAGGGGGGTGCGTGGCGGAGCTCGTAGGAGGTTCAATGGAAGGTGAAAGCATCAAGAGAGGCCTAAGTAATTGGGCAAAAATCGAAGAAAAATACATAGAAGATAAAGCTACTTACCTGGTCGGAGATGGAGGTGGAGGCTTGTGCGCGAGCTCCGAGGAAGAGCTCTGGTCTTTGCTGGACCTCCTCAGCCAGTGGAGGCAGCTCGAGCGGGCTTAGAGCTCCGCAACACCGCCGCGATTGGCAGTGGGTCAACACCGGAGGTACTCGTCGTCATCGCTCTATCCGGCCACCTCCCCCTGTCACAGGGAGGTGGAGTAGGGTTGGGAGATCCCCTACATAGAGGTGGACCGGGGAATACGGAGGAGGAGGCGGAGTATTTATGGCTTGAAGGTGTCGGTTTCAGATGGGTGGAATCGTGGATTGCGAGGTAATTATGGAGCGAATGGAGGCGGCTCGTAGATGGAGGACGTGCACGCGAGGAAGAAGGACGATAGGGGAATGTCGTGGGGATGTTGGTGAGTGGAGAGGTAGTCAGAGATGGTGGAGGAAATGGAAAGGGGGAAGATGGGTGATGAAATGCGATCGTGGGAGAGAGGGGGTATCGGGAGGTTGATGGTGACCTAGTGGCCGTTGGATCTGGAGATCCAACGACAGGGAGCGAGGCGCTAAGGGCCGGTAAGGATGAGATCGAGGGCGGCATGATCGAAGGGCTAGGATGTCGCCACGCGTCGTGGTTTGAGCGCAGCACTGGTGAGTGGCGGGGATTAACTCGAGAGTTTGATCGGAGGGCGGAGAATATGGGTGATGTGAATGGTGGAGATCAAAGCTCTCAGGCGAAATCGAACGGCGATCAACGTGCCACGTGGTGGGCGGAGAACACGGCGCGGGCGTGAGGCTGTGATGAGATCAGTGGATTGATCAAACGACTGGGAATAAGAGAGCACATGGATAAAGCAAAACCGTTGGATCAAGAAGAGGATCCAATGGTTGGGAGCAAGGGCGGTAAGTGCAATGAGGCCGGGCCACGTGGCTCAACCAGAAAGGGCCATGTGGCCCAATCAGATTATTGCAAAAGAGATTTTGATTTTTGAGGGGTTAAACGGCCGAATTTGAGAAAACTCAAAACATGAAAGTTGTAGATCTCAATGAGACCTACAAGTTTCTTTTTGAGCAAAAATGGAGATGAGGTCATCTGAAGACACAAAAATATTTCTGAGTGTATTTTTAAGGCTAAAAATACCACGAATTTTAATTATGCCATTTTTTGTGATTTTTATTTTATTCAAGACTCTGATAATTACATGACTTTGTCTGGTTTTTATTGACACAAATTTAAGCAAGGGGGTTAATAAGGGGGTTAATAATGGAAAATTATGATGATGAAATCGGGTTTCATCAGGCTCCGTATGTCAAATCCCATATATGTGAGCAGCGGATCGATCATACTCTATTAGACAACAGATCTTCCATTAACCTTCTTCCGGCTACCATACTTGACCGGTTTGAGTTTGGCCCTCTTAGACAGTGCAAAACAGTACTTTAGTCTATGGATAGATCTATCAAGAGGCGAAGGGCTTACTAAAGGGTTTTGTCATCACTATTTAGGGCCAGAAATTCCCTGTTGACTTCATCGTGTTGGACATGGAAATCCCTGAGTATGTAACCGATACCCCCATCATTTTAGGACGACCTTTCTTGGCCATGGCCAAGGAGTGTCTGATCATGACAGTGGGAAGGTATAGTTTCGCGTTGAGGGCGAGAGTATACAAATAGAGACGATTGAGGAGTTGAGAGCTAGAGATTCGGCTTGCTCAAGTAGAGTTAGACCAAATGACAGACTCATAGCCAGATGTCCACCATGCGTGTGATATTGTGATTACAGATGATGAAGAAATTTGGGCAGACCTAATTTCACGAGCTCTTGCCACACCTTCAGAATCCACATATTCACATATGCCAGCTGAGGAGAATAAGGAGAGAACACTTGTGGCACATGATACTTTAGAGGCTGATGATTTCTATATAATTAGCGAAGCAGATTTTATTTCTTGTCATTCAGATTTAGATCCCTCAGACTTAGAGATAGATTTTGATTTATAGGATTTTTATGAATATTTATTATGTTTGATGTCTATAGAGCCCACAGCAGGATGGAGATAGAGCCAACGTAATTGATAGAGACACCAGTAGGGCCATCTTCATCAGATTCAGTGATATAGTGAGAGTTCTCCCATTTAGATATATGGTAGCCTTCACTTAGATCTTTTAGAGACCAGATTTGCCAGCTCCTACATGCCCAAAATTGAAGACCTTGGCGCAGAGTATGAAGTACAGATTCCTTACAAGTGAACCAGAGATGTTTCCAGTCATTATCTCAGCAGATTTGACTGATGATCAAGAATCTCGTTTGATGGAGGTTCTTGAGAGGAAATACAAGTTAATCAGTTGGTCAGCAGCAGATCTCCGGGGGATAAGTCCAAACTGTGCTCCCACCACATCTATCTCGAGGATGATGCAAAGCCTTCGCATGAGTTAGCGTACATTGAACTCGAATCCCTGAGATGCGGTCATGAAGGGAATATCCAAGTGGTGGAGCGCCAATTTTCTCTACCCCATCTCTGACTTCAAGGGGGTTATTCCACTACATGTGGTACCTAAGAATGAGGGGTATCACTATAGTTGTGAGTGAGTCTGGAGAGGAGAAGCTACATGTGTACCCACTTATTGGAGGGTTTGTGTGGACTCCAGACAATTGAATCAGGATACTAAGAAGGATAACTTCCTGCTACCGATCATTGATCATATTATTGAGAGATTCGCTGGGAAGAGTCATTACTGCTTTCTTGATGGGTACTCGGGGTATAATCAGGTGGCCATTACGCCCGAAAACTAGGATAAAATGATGTTCACCTATCTATTTGGAAGTATGCCTTTAGACAGATTCTCTTTGGATTATGTAATGCCAGCTACATTCCAAAGGTACATGCTTTCCATCTTCTCGGACATGGTGGGTGACTGTTTAAAACAGTGCATGGTAGATGTTAAGTGTCTTTGATCATTCAAGACTCGTAAGAAATTAGTTGTGGAGGCTCTTGTCCTTCAGCCACCTGATTGTTCTCTCTCATTTGATATTACAAAGGATTCTTCTGATTTTGATGTAGGGGTTGTGCTTGGACATAGGAGGGATGGATTGCCATTTGCCATACACTACGGTAGCAGGACTTCAGATGTCACTCAGTGGAATTACATTGTTACAAAGAAGGAGATGCTAGCCATAGTATTTTCTTTGATAAGTTCAGATCGTATATTCTTGGATCTAGAGTGATAATTTACAGATCACATCGCCATCTGGTACTTAATGGATAAGAAGGATGCCAAGGCACGCCTGATAGATGGATCCTTCTACTCCAGGAGTTTGATATTGAGATTAAGCATAAACCTGGAGTCAAGAATGTGATGCCAGATCACTTCTCCCAATTAGAGCATCTTGAGGATTCTGAGACGACCACACCTATTATTGAGACATTCCCAGATGAGGCGATTCTTGCTATCGCCTCTCTCCCATGATATGTTGACATTGTGAACTATCTTATTGCCAATAAAGTTCCACAAGGTTGGACCATTCAACGACTTGAGATCTTTCTTACAAAAAACAAGTCGTACCATTGGGAGGATCCCACTTTTTACCATGAAGGGGGGGATAGTATCTAACGTCGGTGTATTCCTCAAGAGGAGCACCATAGCGTCCTCACCTATTGCCACAAGCTTGAGGCAGGAGGACATCACACTACGAGATGGACAACACAAAAGGTGCTCCAATCCAGCCTTTGGTGGCCAACACTCTTCAAGGATTCAGATGAATTCGTGAAGCGGTGTACTGACTGTTAGAGGACGGGAAGTTGCGATCATAGAGACATGATGCCGATGCAACCCATTCACTTCTGTAAGGTTTTTGATGCATGGGGCATCGATTTTATGGGCTCATTCCCTATGAGTCGGGGATTCAAGTACATTTTGTTGGTTGTGGATTATGTGAGTCGTTGGGTTGAGATCATCCCCACTTGAGATGTCGATGCGAGGACCATTTGCAAAATTTTGAGGAAGAATATCATATCACAGTTCGAGGTTCCTAGAGTTTTGATTTCTGATGGGGGGAGGGGGCTCATTTTATCAACAACAAGATAAGGGCCCTTGCTAACAAATTCGGCATAGATCATAGAGTTTCCACACAATATCATCCACAGACGAATGGTCTTACATGGGTTTCAAATAGGGAGATCAAGACTATATTTCAGAAGGTTGTCTGCCTAGACCAAAAGGATTGGTCACAACTTTTGGACTCGGTCTTGCGGGCCTATAGGACCTCCTTCAAGAAATCTTCGGGTACATCTCCTTTCCAGCTTGTTTATGTCAAGCCATGCCACTTACCAGTTGAAATTAAGCACAAGTCACTTTGAGAAGTCACTGAGATATTTTTGGATCCTGAGAGTATAGGAGATCAGAGGAGAGCAGAATTGGCAACCCTGGAGGAGCTTAGAGATACAACCTTCTGAAGTAGCCTACAGTATAAGGACGTAGTGAAGATATGACATGATTCTCACATTAGCCATAAACAGTTTGAGCATGCTAGACTGAAATTATTTCCAAGGAAATTACAGAGCAAATGTAAAGGTCCTTACTTGGTCAGAAAAGTACATGACAACAGTAGTATTGATATATCTGAGTTGTCTTCTGAGTCCACCTTTCGAATTAATGGTCAGCAGCTGAAGCTCTATCTTGATCATAATGTGTTGGCCGTTGATGTTGCCCTTATTCACTTTATATGAGATGTGTTCCTTGACTCCCATCTTATGCATCTCATACTTGAGTTACACTTCTTTCCATCTCTCTATATATCCATATTGTCTATATCATTCATTCATTCGTTTTGTTCAACACTCCATGCCTCATCATATGAGTTCTGCTATACTTAGGATGCACTTTATCCTAAGTATGGGGGTGTTGAATTTGTGTTGTTCATATATATGTTCACTTTATTACCTCTGTTTTGCTTCCTATACTCAGGGACATCCGACCCTAAGTATAGGGGATGTAATATCTATTTTTCCTTTCTTTGATTCTTCTCTTTCTTGTCCCTCAATTGTCGATATTCTTTTCTATACTTAGGGATCTTTTACCCTAAGTATAGAGGGGACAAGTCGAGTCATTGATTGCGTACATTCTATTCCTCGATCTTCCCCTTTTTTACAGTCTTCTATACTTAGGATTACTTGATCCTACATATAGGAGGATCACCAACTTCTATTCATTTTATTCTTTCCTTCTTTTGAGTCGATGTAGTATAGGATTCTTTTTATTCTTCTATACTTAGCATGAGCTATGTCTTCCTTTGTTGCTCTCTGATCACTCTGAGGACATCGTTCGAGCTAAGTTTAGGGGGTGTCGTATATATTGTATATACACTTTAGCCATAACTAGTACGTTGGGGGTAATAACATGGCTATTATTTATAAAATTGGTACAAAAATGTTTGCAAAAATGTGTGTAGATTTTTTTGTAAAAAGGTTGTAAATTTTTTTTTGTAAATATGTTTGCAAAAACCTTTGTAAAATTATTTTTGTATAATTATTTTTGTAAAATGTTTGTAAAAATATTTGTACATTATTTTGTGTACCAAAATTTGGTATATGGTATGAATGCTTGTAAAATGTGTGAAAGGCAAATGTTTGCAAAAACCTTTTTGAAAAGTTGTTTGTAAAGTGATTTGTAAAATAGTTTGTAAAATAGTTTTAAAAAAGGTTTTGAAAATATTTTGGGAAAATTTTGAAAATATTTTGTAAAATATTTTGTCACATGGATAATAAATTTTGTGTTTACCAAGTAGTTGTATATATGTGTTGCAAAATCTTTGTAAATAAAACCTATATGTAACTATAAACTTTGTATATTATCTATTGTGTATAAAATCATTTATAAAATTATTGTAGATCCACTTGTTAAAACTATATATGAAACTTGTAAATAAAATCCTTGTAACTATGTACATATCTCTATAAATATTTTTGTAAAAACATACTTTCTTTTCTTTCTAATTAAAAATACCATAAAATTTTGCAAAATTTCTTTGAAAAACCTTTCAAAAAGATTTTTGTCTTATCCTTTCTTTTCAAATATTTTGTAAATCTTTCTTGCATGTGCATATGCATTTTTCAAAATAGTTTTGACATTTAAACTAGACTAGAACAAAATTGAAGAATGGAGCTTCGTTAAGACCTTAATCCACTTAATGTCAGAGGAACCTTATAGGAATTGGAGTTGAGACTTTTCAGGTCCTAGAGACTTAATTATTTGAGTCCACAAGGTTATGTTCACATGTCATCTTGATTGGTCTCAGTAGAACACTTAACAACACGCACATGATTCTTCTAGAAAGAGGCCTTAACTTGGACAAGCACTCTACACATTGCTCTTCATGGATGAGGAGGTGAAGGGGCAGAAACCTTTGGCTTGGGTTAGCATACGGGTGTGTAACAACTAGTGGAGCCATCCATCTTCCTCTAGGGAGGGAAGTGCATCTCAACCCGGTCTAGTAGCATTGAGGTCTAACGACAGGATGCCATGGGGTTGCGATAATGTTTCAAAAGAGGGGTAATCTACCGGCTCAAGAAGAAAAACTCGTTATGTACATGATGCACCTTGTATATATGTTATATATATGTCATAAATAAATGCAAAAAACTCTGAAAAAGGGAACATGCCTGATTGAATATAAAATACCTTCTAGATTGTATATAGTGAATAAGAAAAACTTATATGATTCATTGTCTCAGAGGCAAGGTCCTAACTAATGTTCTCGAAAAAAACATATTTCCACAGATAGGGTAACATATATTTTAATTCACTGGATAGCGTAGTTATATCGCATCGTCAAAATGCGCTACCTATATCGCATTTACAAAATGTGTCAATAGTGTTATTTATAAATATGCTAGGACATCTCAGGAAATGGAGATTATATATCACATTTAGGAAATGCATTATCAAAGATGTACATGTTTGATAACACATTTCGTAAATGTATTATTCAATGGACATTCAAAACATACAAAAAAGTGGTATATATAATGCATTTAAAAATGTGATATAGATAGTGTATTTTCAAGATGCGATACAACTAAACTATACAAGGAATTAAAATATATGTTACTCTATATGTGTGATTAACCAGAAAATCATCGCTTAAGTTCCACACAAGGCGGGAACTCAGTTACTGAGTCGACCCAACGAATTCCGGGCTAAGTCAACAATTAACCCACAACAACAATCAAACAATGAAAAGCGGTGCGGAGTTAAAAGCTATTATAACTCTACAACAAAAGTGTGTATAGGTGCAAGTATGTGTAGAGGTCGAACACAGGGAGCAGATAGGATAGATCGGGGCAAAATGCAGATAGGATAGTGGGTCTTTTAATAAAATAAGTACTTAATATAAGAAAACCAAGATAAGATATTTATAAAAAAGGCAAAAATACTCAAAATTTAGGAAATAAAATATTTTTGTGCCTTTTAAAATTTTTCTAGTGTTTTTGTGATTTTTCTATATTTTTTCTAATTTTTAGTATTTTTAAAGTAAAAAATACTGAAAACAATGAATAAAGTTGCTAGCTGAAATTAAAATGAGGATGAAAAATATCTAACAGACTCAAAAATTCCTCAAATTAATTTTACAAAAAAGATAATAAAACAAAGAAAATCTAGAGACAAAAATTAGATTTTTAGGATTTATCTGGAATTTTTAAGATTTTTATGAAGTTTTTAGGAGTTTTGTAATTTTAGGAGTTTTCTTTTGAAATTTTTAGTGATTTTTAGGTTGAAGTTAAAACACAGAAACACACAAAAGGTGTTTTTTTTAGAATTTTTCAAGGGGTTTTAATATTTTTTTGGTATTTTCTAATGCAGACAATAATAAAAATGCATGTTTTTAATTTTTTATAAAATTGAAAATGCAGTAAAAATGCAAACTAAAAATATGGCGTGAAAGATTAGATAAATAGGAGCCTAAGTTAATTTTTTTGGATTTTTTAGGAGTTTAGAGAAACATGAAATAAATAGAGACAACAAATAGAAAATACACTACTCACAGGGGTATAAATGTAAATATCCAAAAGTTCAGGGGCCCAAGTGCAATTTTTCCAAAAAATATATAACTACTTAAAAAACTTCCAAGATCAATCACAAATAGCCACAAACCGAAGGGTGCGCCTGCAAAAATCCCAGCCCCGCACGTGGTATGCGCGCGCCTGGGGAGGACCTAAAAGTAATTTCCAAAAACCTGAGGGCTATTTTGGAAAATATCCAAAATTATTACACTTACTTAAAAAGTTCCAGGATTAAAACTAAATAAGAAAACCCACAGGGGGTCCTTGCAATATTCCCACCACCCCACGTGCACAGGTCATGTGAGGTGACGTGGAAAGGACTTGATTGCAAATATGAAAAGTCTAGGGGTCTCGATATAAATATTACAAAACTTTTAAACTGTAAATAAAAGATTTAATACTAATAAATAAATACAAAAAATAGGCGGGGGCTTGAGTGCAAAATACCCACGGCTAATAACCCGTGCGCGATCGAACGGCTGGGAGCCGTTCCTTATCCACATGGCGCGTGCACAACGTGCGATGACGGTTCGGTAATCGACGGCGATTATTAAATCTCCAACGACAGATCGGACAGCTGGGATGCGTGGAGATCCAATGGCAGGCGATCAATCTGGGAGGCGCGCCCAATCGGACGGCGGAGGGGCGATGAGCAAGAACAGTGAAGAACCACCAGCGTGGTGAGCTTCCCCGCCCCCGATCTCGGCAATCCGGTGTTCTTTCGAGCTCAAGGATGGTCGGGCGGCTTCCTGGGGTGGTCTTCTTGCTCTTGGGGCTCCAAAATCTTTAATGGTGGCCGGAGTTCGCGCGAAGGGGTGGCGGAGATGGAGGGCTCCTAGGACCTCCAGCGAGGCTCAAAATAAGCCCCAGGTGATTCCTTTGTGTCCCTGGACCTGCAACAAACTTTGGGCCGACGAGGGCAAAGTTCCTCGACGGTTGGTGAGGTGAATGGCGACGGGGAACGGTGGTGCGAGACAGCGGCCGGAGCGAGCTCCGGCGAGGGTACGCTTTGGCAATTAGATGGATGAAATGCGACGCGAACGGGATGGATCGAATCCTAGGACTACTGGGAATAAAATAAGCGAAAGAAAATGAAAAGAAATAGACCTCGAAGGTGACGAACACCTGAGGAAAGGGTACGTCGACGGCAACCTTCGTCGGAGGTGGTGGAGCCTCCTCGGCCCTTCCTCGACCCTCTTGAAGCTTGGAATAGGGAGTTGTCACCTCCCTCTACCTCTAGAGTACGTTAGGTGGGGAGAAAGCGGCACGCAAGGGGATCAAAATCGAAAGTGGAAATCAAGTGTCCATAAGAAGGGTTGACGAGGCGCTCCAATGATCGAGATGGATTGACAAAATCAACGCTCCTCGGTCCTAGGAAAGCCTAGGGCGTGAAAGAGGGATGAACGAGGTACGAAAGTCGTGAAGGATGTATCGCAAAATAGTGCAAGGTTCGACCTCGAAAAAATCAAAAAATGAGGGTCAAAATGAGATCTGACAAGGCCACAGGGTGTAGGACGGCTAGTTGACCGAGGTCAACGCAGACAGTCTCCTTGTTGGTCCACGTGGACCAACCAGGAAAAAGCCCTGGAAAAACATTTAAAAAATCAATTAAAACTAGTAAATGAATTTATTATTTTTGGAATATAAAATAAAAAAATTGTTATTTTCTGATGTATTTTATTACGATTTTTATTTATTTTTATGAGGTATAAAAATACAAGTTGCCTTTTTAGGCATATATAGGTATACACATCTATATATTTTAATTTTTTATTTTTATTTTATTATATTTGATTTTATTAATTTTGTTTATTATTTTATAAATTTATAAAACATTTTTATACACTTGAATATATTTTTTTATATTTCTTGATGTATTTTGTACACTTAATAAAATAGAAGTAGATTCTTTATATGTATAGTTATTGGTATTATACCTATGTATTTTATACAGGTATTTTATTTTTGTATTTTCTTTATGTTTTTATTCTTATTTTAATATATACATATATTACAAAAAATACTTACAAAATTATAAAAATATGAAATTATGAAAATAATGAGTAATAAATAAAATGAATATTTTAATATGTACAAGTATACAATAGGGGTCCAAAACTCAACTTTCAAACCGTAGCTACACAAAATACGAAACCACCTTCATAAAATAGCTTATTAAAAATTATATATAATTAAGTGATTTTGATGCATTTCAGGTTTTTATTTGCAAGATACAGGTCTGGGAAGTTGGGATTTTGGAATCTTATTCAGATCAGAACTTTTTATCTGTTCATTATTTTTGTATGAAATCAATTTTGGATTTCTCTTTATTTAATTTTCTACAACTTTCATGTACAAAGTTCTTTATTTGGAGTATAAAAAGTGGAAGCAAAAATAGGTCCCAAAATGAATAAAGAATGAATTAAATCACAAAGAATCTTTATTGGTTTCTAACCCTTATCTCCCCCTACTTTATTCCTTGTCGACCTATTCATCAAGATGTCTAGGTCTCGGGGTTTTGGATCATAAAATATTTGCAATATTTTATTCTTTTTCTTTTCTTTTCTTTATTCTACAATTTTGTCTTTAAAAACTGTGTTTTATACACTATTTACACACACAGGCATGAATGCTAAAATGCATGAATTAAGGGTATTTGCATGCATTTACTAGGGTTTTTGAGGTCAAAATGATAGAATAAAGATGATGAATTGTGGATTCATCATCCCCCTATACTTGCCTTTGCTAGTCCCTAGCAAACACATATGCAATAAGTGCATAAAGAAAAACAAAGAAAAGAAAAAGAAGAAAGATGGATTAAGTTTAATTATCAAACTTGTCGTCACAAAATCAAAGTTTGGAGCTTAAGTCGGACCTCTGGAATTTTAGTGCGGGTGGAACCTTAATGAGAACCGGATTTAAAATCCAACAGCCTTCGAGAATCCCAAAACTCTGCTCAAGTCTCCTCAATAGCCAGATCAGAAATATTTCAACTCATACGCAAACCCTTACGACTATGAATCTGACTCGTACAGTGTAAGTGATAGTGGCTCTCCCCAACTAGAATGACAAAGAGGCTGACTTCTCCAATATGACAACCCAATGATTCCCCAATCCAATGACTCCTTCTTCGCGGAGCGGGGTATTCCCTTCTAAGTTCAAGTGGCAACCAGCTCAAGAGGAGGAGGTGAAGAGAAGAATGGATGGTAGCCAGTGTAGCTACCTATCCTAGGATGCAAGACCAGTGTAGTCGAGTCATCCAACTGTAGGCTCATGTGATTTGACTTTGGAACTCAAGCTTGCTTATTGACTTTACAACATATGAATATACTTATGCAGGCATTTTATTTTTGTACAGGCCTGTCCATTTTTTTAATACTATATACAACAGCATTTACATAGGGAGTTTTTCCTCTTGAGCCAGTAGACTATACCTCTTTTGAAGCTTTATTGCAACCCACACTCTCTTGTCTTCAGAATTCCTCATCACTGGACGGGTTGGGGTGCACTTCCCTCCCTAGAGGAGGAGAAGTGGTTCCACTTGTGTGTGTATCATACCGGCAAATCCAACCCCCTCACCACTCCAACTGAGTTGAGCCAAGTGAAAGGTGCATGTGTCCAAGTTAGGTCATTATCAACAAGAGTCGTGTGTGTGTTCCAAAATACTTTACTTAGGTAGTTAAGAATCCATTGAACTAAGTCTCACGATCCTCAAAGAATTAAGTCAACTAGACCTGAAGTACCTCAATTCCAGTTCCTTTAAGGTTCCTGTTATTAGGTAGATTTTAAGATCCAATCAAGCTCCAATCTCTGGATTTTATTTAGACTTGTTCAACTATCAAACTCAATCTGAAAAATGCTAATGCTATGCAAGTGCTATGCAGAATGCAGAAAATATTTTTGTGATGCAATTTTCAAAGATTTTGAAATTTTTATGGATTTTGAAAAGATGATGCATATGCATTTTTTTATTTTTCAAAAGGCTTTTCAAATGTTTTTGGTATTTTAATTTTGCAAATGTTTTTGGGATTTTTGAAAACAAAGATTTTGGATAAAAACTAGGTACAAATATTTACACGGGGATGCATCTTATATTTAAAGAAGTGGATTTTAAGAATTTACAAGGGTAAGTGGTCAATTTTATATAAGCATATATAAAGAATTTTGGTGTGATGTATATATTCCTCAAACTTATTCGAAAAGGGTTTTACAAACAATTTTGAAAAACTATAGTCCAAAATAGTGATTACAAAAAAATTTACAAACATGTACACACATTTGAAAATCATTTTGCAAATGTTTTCCAAACAGTATATATAGATTTTTCAAATATTTTTGCAACCATTTTTCAAACTACTTGCAAATCATTTTCAAACATTTTATTTGACACAAAGGAAAACAAAATTTTACAAACCAAAAAGTTTTTACAAAGGTTGAAATCATGTAACAAAATGTTTTCCAAATAGTTTTCAAAAGATTTTTCACAAAGATTTTCAAACTATTTTTCAAACATTTTGCAAAAAATATTTTCTCCTGATTTATTAATCAGTATATAGAAAAATTGAGGAATAATAGCATCTTTTTATTAAGGTTTTTAATGAATTTTAGTCATATTTATTAGGAAAATACGAAAGTACGAGTTATGGCTAAAGTATATACATAGTATATACGACCCCCTATACTTAGTTTGAGCTATGCCCTCATATATCGGTGAGAAAAGAGAAGACATAACTCGTACTGAGTGTAGATAAGTCTAATAAATAAATGAATAAGAGATGAATGAACGAATGAGAATTTGACCATCCCCCCTATACTTAGGATCAAATAATCCTAAGTATAGGGGATTATACACAATGCAGGGAGGGTCAAGGGTGGGAATGAACAGATCGTACTCATATTGTCTCCCCCTATACATAGGGTAAGATATCCCTAAGTATAGTCAAGAAGAGGAGACAATGGAGAGGATAAGAATAAAATCAACTTGAGGTGCACACCCCCCCAGACTTAGGACAAAGTACGTCCTAAGTATAGAATACTGACAAAAAGGGGTGACACCTTTCTGATAGAAAAAGAAGATAGAAAAGGAAAAGAAGAAAAGAAGAAAAGAATAACATATCACAACTCAGTGTATGCATCCCCCCTATACTTAGGACAAAGTATGTCCTAAGTATAGCAAAATCATAAGATGAAGATGGGGTGGCATACATACGAAAGAATGAAAGAATGATATGGACATATGGATCTATATAGTGGAAGATGGAAGTGATAATCATGTATGAGGTGCAAATGATACGAGTAAAAGAGCACACATCATACCAGATGAATGGGGGAAACGTCAAGGGTCGGCGGATCATGGTCTAGATATATCTTCAGGTGCTGACCATTAACCTGAAAGGTAGAGGAAGATGAGAACTCGGATATATCAATACTGCCATTGTCATGTACCTTCCTGACCACATACTGACCTTTCCATTTACTCTGTAATTTCCTTGGAAAAAATTTCAGCCTAGAATCAAACAACCATACACGCTGATCAGGCTCAAACTGTTTATGACTGATATGAGAATCGTGCCATATCTTCACTTTTTCCTTATATTGTAGGCTGCTAGAAAAGGTTGTATCCCTCAGTTCCTCCAAGGCTGCCAACTCTGCTTTCCTCTGTTCTCCTATACTCTCGGGATCCAATAATAACTCGGTAACTGCCCATAGTGACTTGTGCTTGATTTCCACTGGTAAATGGCATGGCTTTCCATAGATGAGACAAAAGGGATATGTCCCTAATGGCGTCTTGAAGGAAGTTCGGTAGGCCCACAAGACCGAGTCCAAAAGTTGTGACCAATCCTTTCGGTCTGGACGGGCTACCTTCTGTAAAATAGTCTTGATCTCCCTGTTCGAAACTTCAGCAAGACCATTAGTCTGAGGGTGATATGGAGTGGAAACACGATGGTCAATGCTGAACTCGTCTGCAAGGTCCTTTACCTTATCGTTGATAAAGTGAGACTCCCCGTCTGAAATCAGAACTCTAGGTACTACGAACCATGAAATGATATTTTTCCTCAAAAACCGACACACAGTCTTAGGATCTGTGGCTCGGGCGGGGATGGCTTCAACCCAATGACTCACATAATCCACAGCAAGCAAAACGTACTCAAACCCCTGACTCTTAGGAAATGGGCCCATGAAATCAATACCCCATGCGTCAAAAACCTGACAAAAGTGAATGGGCTGCATAGGCATCATATCTCTCTGCCTGTCACGAATTCGTCGAAATCCTTTAAGAGAGTAGACCACCAAAGGCCGGATTGGAGCACCTTCTACGTTGTCCGTCTCCCAGAATGATGTCTTCCTGCCTCAAGCTTGTGGAAGTAGGTGAGGATGCTATGCTGCTCTTCTTGAGGAATACACCTCCTCCAGATGTTATTCCCTCCTTCATGATAAAGGATGGGATCCTCCCAATGGTAAGACTTGGCCTTCGCAAGGAAAGTCTTAAGTCGCTGCCTGGGCCAACCTTGTGGAACCTTCTTGGCGACAAGATAGTTCACAATGTCGGCGTACCATGGAAGAGAGGCAATAGCAAGGATCGCCTCATCTGGAAACGTCTCTGTAATAGGTGCACTGGGCTCAGATTCCTCAAGGTTCTCTAGTCGGGAGAGGTGATCCTCCACCACATTCTTAACTCTAGGCTTATCCTTAATCTCAATATCAAACTCCTGGAGCAGAAGGATCCATCTGGTAAGGTGAGCTTTGGCATCCTTCTTAGTCATGAGGTACCGGATGGTGGTGTGATCTGTAAAGATAGTCATTCTAGATCCGAGAATATATGATCGGTACTTATCCAAAGCAAAGACTACGGCTATCATCTCCTTCTTAGTCACAATATAATTTCACTGAGCGACATCCAATGTCCGGTTAGCGTAGTGAATGGCATACGGCAAACCATCCCTCCTCTGTCCAAGCACAACCCCTATGGCAAAATCAGAAGCATCCGTCATGATCTCGAATGGGAGAGACCAATCAGGTAACTGAAGTACAGGAGCTGTGACAACCATATTCTTGAGAGTCTCGAAGAACGCAAGATACTTATCATCTACATTGAACTCGGTGTCTTTCACCAGCAAGTCAGTGAGTGGTCGGGTAATACGACTGAAGTCCTGAATGAACCGTCGGTAGAAACCGACATGCCCCAGAAAAGACCGCAATTGCCGTAGATTGGACGGTGGATTGAGTTTTCTAATGATATCCACCTTGACTGGATCAACCTCCATGCCCCTGTTGGAGATGCTATGACCAAGGACCGTCCCTTGAGTCACCATAAAGTGACTCTTCTTCGAAGATAAGACAAGATTGACCTCTATGTAGTGCTGAAGCACACGGTCTAGGAAGTCAAGACAAGCATCGAACCCATCGCCATAGACCGAGAAGTCATCCATGAAGACCTCTAAAAAGTCACCCACCATGTACGAAAAGATGGACAACATGCACATTTGGAATGTCGTCGGGGCGTTACATAGACCAAAGGGCATCCGTATGAAAGCATATGTCCCAAACGGACAGGTGAATGTCGTTTTGTCTTGGTCTTCGGGCGCAATGGCTACTTGGTTATAGCCGGAAGTACCCGTCAAGAAAACAATAGTGACTCTTCTCATCTAGCCTCCCAATAATCTGATAAATGAACGATAGTGGGAAATGATCCTTCTTGGTGGCCTCATTCAATCATCTGTAGTCCACACAGACCCTCCAAGAAGTGGGTACCCAAGTAGCTATCTCTTCTCCAGACTCACTCACAACTGTAGTGATACCCGTCTTCTTGGGTACCACATGTAATGGACTAACCCACTTGGAGTCAGATATAGGGTAGATAAAATCGGCGCTCCACCATTTTGATATTTCCTTCATGACCACATCTTGAAGATTCGGGTTCAGTCGTCGCCGGAACTCACATGATGGCTTAGCGTCCTCTTCGAGGTAGATATGGTGGGAGCACAGAGCTGGACTAATCCCCTGGAGATCATCTATACTCCATCATATCGCCTTGCGGTTTCTTTCAAGAACCTCCATCATACGAGATTCTTGTTCTTCAGTCAAATCTGCTGAGATAATGACTGGGTGCATATCTGGCTCACCTGCAAGGAATCTGTACTTCAACGACTGCGGCAAAGGCTTCAGTTCTGGACAACTGGGATCTGGAAAATCTGGCTTCTGATATGTCTATGTGAAGGATACCACATCAGCATGAGAGAACTCTCGCTGCGCATGAAAATCTGACGAAGGGAACCCTGCTGATATCTCTGTGAACTGTGTTGGCTTGCTCTTCATCCTAGTTGTCGGCTCAGAAGGAATCAGACATGGCAAGTAATCACCAAAGTCATCCCAATCAATGTCTGAAGCCAAGGGATCTGAATCAGAAGAACATGACTGAAACTCTTCTTCGCCACTCATCCCACAACTGTCAGCCTCAAATGTGTCCTCTGCCTGGGGTGTGCTCTCCAAACTCTCGACTACCATAAGCTGTAAGTACGCAGAATCTGCGGGCAAGGAGAGGGCTTGTGCTACTGGATCTATCCAAATGTCTTCATCATCGGTCATCACAAAGTCACACTCCAGGTGGACGTCTCGCTCAGCCTCTGTCATCTGCTCTGTGTCACTGAACTGCTCTGTGCATGCTGAATCTCTTGCTCTGGTCTCGTCGATCGTCTCTATTAGTATGCTTTCGCCCTCTATGTGAAAGTACACCTTCCCACTATCATGGTCGGTCATTGCCTTGGCAGTGGCCAAGAACGAGCGTCCGAGTATGATGGGGGTATATGTTACCGACTCAGGGATCTCCATGTCCAATACAACAAAGTCCATGGGGAATTTCAAGCCCTGAATGGTAATGACCACGTCTCTTAACAACCCCTTCGGCCTCTTAATTGACCTATCAACAAACTGAAGGAGTGTCCTGCTCTGATGAAGAGGACCAAACTCGAATAGATCGAGTAAGGCTGCTAGAAGGAGGTTGATTGAAGAGCAGTTGTCTAATAGAGTACGATCGAACCGCTACTCCTGAATCTCGCGTCTGACATAGGGAGCTCCTGCATCAGGTCTCTTGGCTGGCAATCGATTCTGAATGGCAAAGCATGTAGAACAGGTGAGCACATGGATCTCATCTCTGTGGTTCCTCCTCTTCCTGTGGACTTTAGTCTTCTCTCTCCAGTTCTTTTTGAGGAGGGGAATGTGCTCAAGTGCCTCCTGTAGAGTCAGCTAAATCTGAAATCTATCAATCATCTGGTTGCTGAACTCTAACTAGTGACTCTTTTTTGGATTTTCTCTTTTATTCCCCTTCGCCAAGCGGAGTGCTTGAGGGAAGGGGATGGTAGGGGCCTCCTTAGATGGAGGACTAGGAAGAGGTTCCTATGCCTGTGAAGGAATGGAATCCATACAAATATCATCATGCAACACATATGGACTCGAAGTGGATGAAGAACCTTTTCCTTTATTCATATTTTTGTTCTTTTTTTTTGTTACCATAGTCCTAAGATACAAAAGGTGGCAACACAACAGGTGGGAGCTCGACAAAAGTAGAAGTGGTGGCCTCAGTACCACCAACGGCATCTAACTTCGCGGCATCAGCACCACGCTCTAGCTCAGCATCATGTAAAATGGTGGCATCAGCACCACCATTTGCCTCTGGTTTCACGACGGCCTCAACACCGTCATCTGGATTTCCATCTTTGGTGGCATCAGCACCACCGTCATCAACATCATCTACGACGTCAACACCACTACTCTCCTCATCTGACGCTCCTAGTTCCTCGTGTGTTGTCGCTCAGATGAGGCGCCGGCGGCTGGCATCCTACCGCTCGTAGTAGTCACGAAATCAACATCACAAAAAGAAGACATGCCACTCAAATAGTCACTAGGAGAGGTATCCTCTGTAAACTGTACATGCTTAGACTTCCTCTTTAAATTTTTCGGATTAGGCTCGATCTGTGCAGGTATGGCAGCCTTGCCCTTGATGATATCCCTCATCTCCTACCAGAACTCATCCATTTCTCGCCAGAAGGATTCTTGTTGTTCAGAAAGCAAGCGGGCGAGGTCATCAAGCGATGGGTTCTCGAAGGCAGGTGCCTGTGAATCAGAAGTGTTCTCCTGCTAGAAATGAGGTTGTTGCTGCTGAGAATAGTGAGGGGGAGGCTGGGAGTATGTCTGATGAGGTTGCTGACACTGCCTCCACTGCTGTCCCTGATAGAAGGGACGAGGACCCTGCTGGTACTGCTGGTGGGCATACTGTGGCTGCTGCTGCTGGCTGTTTTGATGGCCCTGAGCGGAAGGCTGCTGCTGAGAAGAGGTGCCACTAGTAGTCCCAACGGAATCCAGGGTGATCATGCCGAATCTCGACCTGCTGTGGGTACCGGTCGTACCATATCCCATTGACTTCCATCAATGGCTCCTGCTCAACGGGTGGTGGAGGAAGAACTGTCAGTGGCTGATCTGCCTGGTAGACCACCATCTGAGTGTCCTGAGATGGTGGCGGCAGTGGGTAGTGCTGTAGCTGCTGGACCGACTCTGCCTGGATGTGGTGAACCTGGCGGTATGTGGCAGAGGGCTGGGTGGAGATGCTACTGCTGGGATCAGCACGTGACCTGGGAGGCTGCTGAGTGGATGTCTGTGCCTCCTGAATGCATAGAATCTGAGTCTTCAGGTCACTCATTGTCTTCGTCAAAAGGTCCATCTGGGCAAGACCTTGATTGTGCTTCTTCTCAAGGATCTTGATGTGGTCCAGCTTCTCGCTAATGCTTCTCAGGTCAGTTGCGGCAGATTCAGCCTGAGCTGTTGCTGCCGACGGTGTGTGGGTACCGGCATCGATGCGTACAATCCTCTGATATCCAAATGCCTGTGGTGGAATCTTCAGCTGTATGTAGACTCAGGCTTAGGCCATGACTGTCGAGTTCTCTGCCATTCCTTCATAGATCTCCCAAACCGCATCTTCTCCCTTGGAGAAATAAGATCCACCACAAGAGGCATTTACAAGCCCCTGCAGCTCCGGTGTCAGCCCACATAAGAAACTCTGAAAACAAGTTGGGCTTGGATATATCGTGATGTGGACACCGATCGATGAGCTCTCTAAATCGATCCGAAGCCTCATGGAACTTCTCATTTGGGATCATCGTGAAGTTGCTGATCATAATTCGTGCTGCATTCGTCCGGCCGAGAGGATAGTACTTGTTCAAGTACTCGGTCCGGAGCTGTGCCCAGGATGTGACATACCTCCCAAGGTGCTTCAGCCATTAGACTGCTCTGTCAACTAAGGAGAATGGGAAGGCAATCATCCTAATCGTGTCCTCGTCCACCACTCTGTCGTGGACAGTGCTACAAATCATCTCAAACTCCTGCAGATGGAGATGAGGCTCCTCGGTGGCAAGCCCAAGGAACTTGGGCAATAACTGAATGGTCTGCGGGCGAAGCTCAAAGTTCCCAACAATGGGAGGAAGCTGGATCCATCGGTGAGTGAGGGTTGCAGCTGGGTTGTCCAACTACCTCATGGTCATCGTTGGTGGCCTCTCCTGGTTAGGTTATCCTCCTCCGCCGCCTGCTTCTGGGATATCTCCACCGCCCTCAGGTCTGTCATCTCTACCCTTCTCGCGGCTACGCCAGCTCCCTCATGATATCAACCATGAACACTCCCTGGTCTTAGATCTGTCTTTGCATAGTCTCCAGGGATGCTAATAGAGAATTGTTGATGGCAGATTTGTCATATATGAATGATGGCAGTCCCTGCTCATCTGGGTGTTCATCTCTGCCGGCCATAGCTTGGATTTCTGCAAAGGCAAAAGAACCCATCTCAGGTGTCGTCAAATGTTCTGAACTCTATGCTGCACTGAATTCTGACACCAATGAACTGAAGGGTGGTGGAGGGGGAACAGGGTGGACGTGAACTCAGGCTCGGAGAGTGGGTCTGGACTCCCCGAAGCCGACCTAGATGAATAGGAAGGAGTGCTCGATAGCGGTGCCACCAGATGTGGCCCAAGGGATCTCCTTCCCATCATTTTGATCTGGAAAAAGGGCGGATGAGATCTGGAATGCAAACAAGATGTGAATACAAACCCCTAATTCACCTACGCAACCCTGAGCTGATGACCGTGAAGGTTCGGTCAATTATCTTTCAATTTTATTTAGGTGATAGATCAATCTATAAGAGCGATTAAGTGAGTTGGTAGGAACCTGATGCTCCTAGGAGACTGTCCCGAACTAAGGTTAGATCTTTCCCAGCCAGTATGAATTGTGGACCGTTTACCGGCTACCCGATCAATCCACTCTACAAAGGACGTCACAGTCTGCTTTACCGGTTAACGGAGAGATCCTCACTGGAGAATGACTTACCCTAGAGCAGTAGTCTGAAAGGAGTTCAGGTATGGCTCTATCCTAATGTGCGAGTCACTCTCTCGCTGTAGATAAATCAACAAGGAGAGGGTTACTCTCCCCAAGACAAAAATTTTTGGATGAGGTGAGTTTTATGGTCAAGTTTGCATTAGCAGTCCCAATTTTATGATTTTCACTTTTTTAGTCTTTTTCTAAATAAATACAACGCCTAACGAATTTTTCGATTTCCTGATTTATTTGAAGTTCAATAAAACAGGGAGGAAGTCGGAAAAGACAATGTGTGATCAAACACAATGATGCATGCAGAGGATAGAAATGCGTACCTTGCTCCAGCACTCTACATGCAAGGTGATGCACACATAAATTAAAGATAGAAATTAAACTACCTATATGATGCAAGAAGAAATCAGTCTTAGACAAGAATTTCTACACGAAAAGAACAGTAGCTAAATGGTCAACAAGAGGAGTCGGAGTCCGGTCTCTGATGCCGATCGGTGTTCACCACAACGGATCCTGCCACCGCTGTGTACGGCCTCTAGCGGCACGTGACCTCTCGAGCGACCAAGTTAGCTTTTTCTTTTGTGAGTTATTAATTAGGTCCACTTAACGAACTATAGGCACAGACAAGATATTAGGTGTGGGGTCCCTAATCAATTACGTCACAATCAAAATAAAATCCTATGTCTAGGGGTCAAAATCTTTGAGAATCATAATAAGAGAAAATGTGAATAAAACAAAATTGGTGAAAAACCGCGAAAGCCGACGAGGCCCCCAAGGGAATAATCCCTCGGGCGCTGGACCTCGTGAAGTATAGAAATGTCCAAATCATGTTTAAGTTACAAATTTAGAGTTACTCTCTCTCACTTAAATTACACAAATATAGACAAGGAAATAAATGGAGCTAATCTACAAAATCTCTCTAAATCATCTTCGTGCAGGGAGAGCAGGCCGAAGCCGACTTCACGTGGGTACACAGGCGCCTAGGGAGATGTGCCTCCCTCGATCCGCGATACCTCGCAAATGTCAACAAAGAGAGTGGTTAGACAACTCAAAAATATATATCAAAAATAATGAAAATAAATGAAGTGAAAATGGTAGGCAAGTAATCACAAACAAAAAGGCGATCTATACGTTGTTGCTTCCCGGCAACGACGCCATTTGATTAACCAGAAAATCGTCGGTCTTAAGTTCCACACAAGGCGGGAACTCAGTTACTGAGTCGACCCAACGAAATCCGAGCTAAGTCAACAATTAACCCACAACAACAATCAAACAATGAAAAGCGGTGCGGAGTTAAAAGCTATTATAACTCTACAACAAAAGTGTGTATAGGTGCAAGTATGTGTAGAGGTCGAACACAGGGAGCAGATAGGATAGATCGGGGCAAAATGCACAAAATGTGAATGTGATCAAAATGCCTACAAGTGTGCTAATTTTTTTGTGGGTTTTTACATTTTTAATTTTTTTATTTAATTTTTGATTTTATCTTTTTATATTTGATTTCTAATTTCTGATTTTATATTTTCTTTTTATATTTTCTATTTTTTATATTTTCTTTTCTTTTAATAAAATAAGTACTCAATATAAGAAAAGCAAGATAAGATATTTATAAAAAGAGGCAAAATACTCAAAATTTTGGAAATAAAATTTTTTTGTACATTTTATATTTTTTTAGTGTTTTTGTGATTTTTCTATATTTTTTTCTAATTTGTTGGTATTTTTAAAGTCAAAAAATACTAAAAACAGTGAACAAAGTTGCTGGCCGAAATTAAAATGAGGATGAAAAACACCTAACAGACTCAAAAATTCCTCAAATTTATTTTACAACAAAGAGAATAAAATAAAGAAAATTTAGGGACAAAAATTAGATTTTAGGATTTTTCTGGAATTTTTAAGATTTTTATGAAGTTTTTAAGAGTTTTATAATTTTTAGGAGTTTTCTTTTGAATTTTTTAGTGATTTTTGGGTTGAAGTTAAAACAAACAGAAACACACAAAAAGGTGATTTTTTTAGAGTATTTCATGGGGTTTTAGAATTTTTTGGTATTTTCTAATGCAGACAGTAGCAAAAATGCATGTTTTTGAGTTTTTATACATATGAAAATGTAGTAAAAATGCAAACTAAAAATATGACGTGAAAGAGTATATAAACAAGAGCCTAAGTTAATTTTTTGGGATTTTTTAGGAGTTTAGAGATGCATGAAATAAATAAAGACAACAAATACTAAATCTACTACTAGCAGGGGTATAAATGTAAATATCCAGAAGTTCAGGGGCCCAAGTGTGATTTTTCACAAAATATATAACTATTTAACAAACTTCCAGGACCAATCACAAATAGCCACAAACCCAAGGGTGCGCCAGCAAAAATCCCAGCCCCGTACGTGGTATGCATGCGCCAAGGGAGGACCTAAAAGTAATTTCCAAAAACCTGGGGGCTATTTTGCAAAATATCCAAAATTATTACACTTAATCAAAAAGTTCTTGGACTAAAACTAAATAAGAAAACCCACAGGAGGGTCCTCGCAAAATTCCCACCACCCCACGTGCACGGGTCACGTAAGGTGATGTGGAAAGGATCTGATTGCAAATATGAAAAGTCTAGGGATCTCGATGCAAATATTACAAAACTTTTAAACTGCACATTAAAGATTTAATACTAATAAATAACTACAAAAATAGGCGGGGGATTGAGTGCAAAATACCCACGGCTAATAACTCGTGCACGATCGAACGACTGGGAGCCGTTCACTTATCGACGTGGCGCGCGCACAACGTGCGATGACGGTCCAGCAATCGACGGTGATGATTAAATCACCAACGATGGATCGGACGGCTGGGATGCGTGGAGATCCAACTGCGGGCGATCGATCTAGGAGGCGCCCCCAATGGGACGGTGGAGGGGCGTTGAACAAGAACAGGGAAGAACCACCTGCGTGGTGAACTTCCCCGCCCCCGATCTCGGCACTCCGGCGTTCTTTCGAGCTCAAGGATGGTCGGGCAGCTTCTTGGTGTGGTCTTCTTGCTCCTGGGGGCTCCAAAAATCTCCGACGGTGGCCGGAGTTCGCGCGAAGGGGTGGCGGAGCTGGAGGGCTCCTAGGGCCTCCGGTGAGGCTCAAAATGAGCCCCAGGCGATTCCTTTGCGTCCCTGGACCTGCAACAAACTTTGGGCCAACGAGGGCAAAGTGCCTTGACGGTTGGTGAGGTGAATGGTGACAAGGAATGGTGGCGCGAGATGGCGGCCAGAGCGAGCTCCGACGAGGGTACGCTTTGGCGATTGGATGCTATAAATGCGATGCGAACGGGATGGATTGAATCCTAGGACTACTGGGAATATAATAAGCGAAATAAAATGAAAAGAAATGGACCTCGCAGGTGACGAACACCTGAGGAAAGGGTACCTCGACGACGACCTTCGTCTGAGGTGGTGGAGCCGCCTCGGCCCTTCCTCGACCCTCCTGAAGCTTGGAATAGGGAGTTGTCACCTCCCTCTATCTCTGGAGTACGTTAGGTAGGGAGAAAGCCGCACGCAAGGGGTTCAAAATCGAAAGTGGAAATCAGGTGTCCATAAGAAGGGTTGACGAGGCGCTCCAACGATCGAAATGGATTGACAAAATCGACGCTCCTCGGCCCTAGGAAAGCCTAGCGCGTGAAAGAGGGATGAACGATGTACGAAAGTCGTGAAGGATGTATCACAAAATAGTGCAAGGTTCGACCTCGAAAAAATTGAGAAATGAGGGTCACGAGATTCTGACAAGGCCACAGGGTGTAGGATAGCTAGTTGACCGAGGTCAACGCAGACAGTCTCCTGGTTAGTCCATGTAGACCAACCAGGAAAAAGCCTTGGAAAAACATTTAAAAATTCAATTAAAAATAGTAAATGAATTTATTATTTTTGGAATATAAAATAAAAAATTGTTATTTTCTGAAGTATTTTATTATGATTTTTATTTATTTTTATGAGGTATAAAAATACAAGTTGCCTTTTTAGGCATATAAAGGTATACATATCTATATATTTTAATATTTTATTTTTATTTTATTATATTTGATTTTATTAATTTTGTTTATTATTTTATTAATTTATAAAACATTTTTATACACTTGAATATATTTTTATTTTATTTTTCTTATGTATTTTATACACTTAATAAAATAGAAGTAGATTCTTTATAGGTATATTTATTGGTATTATACCTATGTATTTTATACCCGTATTTTATTTTGTATTTGCTTTATGTTTTTATTCATGTTTTAATATATACATATATTACAAAGAATACTTACACAATTATAAAAATATGAAATTATGAAAATAATGAGTAATAAATAAAATGAATATTTTAATCTGTACAAGTATACAATAGGGGTCCAAAACTCAACTTTTAAACCGTAGCTCCGCAAAATACGAAACCACCTTAATAAAATAGCTTATTAAAAATTATTTACAATTTAAGGTGATTTTGATGCATTTCGAGTTTTTATTTGCAAGATACAGGTCTGGGAAGTTGGGATTTTTGAATCTTATTCAGATCAGAACTTTTTTATCTATTCATTATTTTTGTATGAAATCAATTTTGTATTTCACTTTATTTAATTATCTACAACTTTCATGTACGAAGTTCTTTACTTGGAGTATAAAAAATGGAACCAAAAATAGGTCCCAAAATGAATAAAGAATGAATTAAATCACAAAGAATATTGGTTTCTGACCCTTATCTCCCCCTACTTTATTCCTTGTCGACCTATTCTTCAAGATGCCAAGGTCTCGAGGTTTTGGGTCATAAAATATTTACAATATTTTATTCTTTTTTCTTTTCTTTTCTTTTCTTTTCTTTTCTTTATTCTATAATTTTGGATTTAAAAACTGTATTTTATACACTATTTGCACACACATACATGAATGCTAAAATGCATGAATTATGAATACGCATTTACTAGAGTTTTTGAGGCCAAAATAATAGAATAAAGATGATGAATTGTCGATTCATCAATGTGGAATTATGTTTTCCGGGAACACTAGCTAGAAACTTGCCTCCATTGTCTCATCTCAGGAAAGCTTGCAGTTGGAGACTTGGCTACAATGGGCAAGCTCCAAAGGATACATGGCTACACTGGCCATGGTCCATTCTTTTCTTTCTCCTCTTCATGAGCTGGTTGAAGTTGAACTTAGAAGTGAATACCCTACTCCTCGAGGAAAGAGTTGCTAGATTGGGGGACTAGAGTTACCAGTGGAGGAGGGTTTTTCTTTGCCATTTCGAAGGTGGAGAGCTATCTATCATTTACATAGTACAAGATTCGTAATCATAAGAGTTTGTGTATGCAGACTTGCTCTGACCTGACTATTGAGGCAACCTGAATAGGAGTCTTGTGGAACTTAGAGTCTATTAGGTTTTAGTCCATTTCCCAATAAGATTCCATCAAATTAATAATCCAAAGGTCTGATTGAGCTCCAAACTCCAATTTTATGAAAATAAGTATAATAATCAATATTGCTCTAAATTTCTTGCTTTTTCTTTTCTTTATTTTTTTCACTTCTTTTTCAAATTAATGTTTGCTAGGGGACTAGCAAAGGTAATGTATATTGGAATGGTGGATTCGTGATTAACATCATTTATTCTTTTATTTGGTAAAATTCCCTATACAAAATATCTGTAAATATGTATCAAATACAATAAATTAGCATCATGCATGCATTTCTTAATATCGTGTAATTAACATTCTTTTGACCAAAATAAAAGAATAAAGAAGAAAAGAAAAAGAATTAAATAATGATGTATTTATGCAATAAATGCATACTGACCTGAACCCCGAGAGAAGGCGAGGTATTGACCTGATCGACAAGGAATGAAGTAGGTTGAGATAGTATATACTTCATCTTTTTTATCTAAAGAAAATAATCTCAAAATAAATAAATTCAATTTCCTTAATAAATTAGTAAATAAAAGTAAAAATAAAAATAATAAAATAAGTGGAAGTGTACAATTGCACAACACTTACACTTGTATATATATATATGTATGTATTTATTTCTTTTATAAATACTTTGTATATATTTTTGATTTTGACACTTGTACATACTCCTAATAAGTAAATAAAATAAAATTCATAAAACACAAAATATATTAAAAATAAAATCATCTTCTCACTGTACAAAGTACCATACAGGTATATATTATATATAACACCTATTTATTTTATACATATATTTAATTCAAAAAAATCAAATAAAATTTCTTTTATATTCCTTAAATTATTTTGTAAATAAATAAAAATAAAAGTAAATGTATTTTTGTAAAAATATTAAAATAAAAATATGTGTATATATTATACATGTATATTATACATGTACATAATACACTATGTTGTATATACCATAATATATTTATTATTAAAAATAAGTAAAAATCACAGAAAAATAATTTACAAAATGACTAATATTTTTCATGTTTGCAACCTTTTAATTTAATTCATTTATTTTTTAATTCAATATTCTTTGATTTTGTATATTCCTGCATTCTGATTGGGTCACCTAGGATTGTTGACCATGGTCAACCCCCCATTCTCTAGGGTCTGATTCGGACAACCTTCACCGGACCTCATTCTCCCATTTATCGCGCCCAGATCTGACCACCTTCCTCCTTGGATTGTGTACCTTTCTCCTTGCCTAGGATCCGTGATCCTCACGGATCCCTCGGCAGGTCCATATCGCCCTAGGGTTTCGTGCATTCCTCCGATCTTTCTGGAACCCCTAGGACCCTATAAAGGATCGTCCTCCACCTCAACTGTGGAGCAGCTCATTCCTCGCAACCATTTCTCTCCACCTTCATCTCTAGGGTAGTGACAGGACTCTGAACGACCATCTTGGAGCTTGGATTGGCGACAAGTTGAATGAAGCTCGCTTCATGACCGGAGCACCTCCGCAAGAAGCCTCCTTCACTTTCTACATCGGAGTCGAGGCTATAACGCTGCCTCTGCCTGACAACGCCAATAACATAAAACACTCAAGCACCCCCTTTTCATTTCTAATTCATCTTGATTTAGTCCATCTGCTATCACCTGCCATTTTAGCTTCGACCACCGTGTCGGAGCTCCATTTCGCACAACCCACTACACAGATCAACCCCCCACGTACCGTTCACCCTCCTCACGCGATCTGATCCCCCTCAATCTCGCTCATCGTAGTGAGATTAGGAAAGTTCTCTTTCATTATCATACACCAGAGATCAACAAAGAACCCCCGCCACCTCTCTGTCTTTCTTTGCGAAATAATCCGACCGGAGATACGCCTCCGAGCCTATGTTCTCATTGCAGGTACTAGTGTGCACAAGGAGGCTCGAATCGAGCCTTAACTTGAGTGGGCGGATCACCTCCCAGGTGGTGGAGCTTCACCGCACATATCCAACTGTTCCCCACCCCAACAGAGTACCTCAGTCGATATGGAGCTCCCCCAGCAAGTTGTTGAACCTTTGGCGAGTCGATCAGAGCAGTGGATCGGCTAACATTCGAGATCGAGGCTCGCCCGACGTCCCCTTCTTCCCGTTCTTTTAGCATCCCCAGATGTCATCCGATCGAGACCCCTTCCACCAGAATCAATCCGCACCGCGATTTCCAAGTAGATCTGACAAGCACGCTCACCTGACATATGAGCCGTTAGATCTGCCTCCAATGGTCATCAGGACCGTACGTCAGAGAGCCACCTTGCGCCTGCCTTGTGTCCTGTTGAGGGGTATATTTCCCTTTTATACATGTTTTTTTATTTCGATTTTGTCCAATATATGTAATAAGTAGTTAACAACATTTGCAATTTGGACCCTATACTTTGTTTATTTGCATTTTAGTACATTTGAGTCGGAGTCACGTGTTGCTTCACGTGTCTTTTTGGTATTTTTACGAACATATGCCTGAGCTTTTATCTGGTTAATAAATTAGAAACTTATTCCATATTTGCAATTTTGCCCCTCTGAACTTGAATCGTGTGTGTGCCGCACAACTTTATCTGGATTATTAATTTGGGAACCCCACATTTCTTTTGTGTGTTACACTTAGGTCCCATAACTTAAAATAATTGCAATTAGGTCCTCTGTTTACTATTTATTATTTGTTCCTTATTTTAATTACAATAAATATTAATTTGGCCCTAAAAAACTCAAAAATTAGTATCAGCTCCTGCTCGTATCTAATTTAGGTGGTAATTTTTGTGTATCGAATTTCCTTGATTTTATAGTATTAAAATTTTAAAAATCAACTGAAAAGTCCTGATTTGCCTTAAAAATTATAAAAATTTGTAAAATGTTTAAAATATTCCAAAAATTATTATAGGTAGATTTTGACCTATTCTCTCTATTGTATAGATTTCATCTCGTTTGCTTCTATAAAAAGCTAAAAAATTGCGAAAAATCAAAAATCTTATAAAAATCATATAAAATCAACCAAAAAACAAAAATTACATTTTCAGTCTTGATTTGTAGATATTTCCTTATAGTTTAGTTTTGAGTACTTTCTCTATTTTTAATCTGAAAATTACTCCTAGCTGTGCACTGTTTGCATGCTTTACTAGTTTTTTATTTTAGAAAATTCCAAAAACATTCAACAAATTCTAGAAAAATGCTTATAAACAATATAAAACTTAAAAATACTTTAATTTTATGTGCCTTTTCATCATATTTGAAAAATACACAAAGAGGTATTGGTGTGCATTTTCTTCCTTGTTCTTATTTTCCTTATTTTGAAAATTAAAAATTTGCAAAATTAAAAAACCACAAAAAATATAACAAAAATCATTTAATTCATTGAGTTGCCTGCCTAGTTTAATAATTGTGCTCCTTGTGTTCGACCCTGCTCGCTATACCTGGTTAATAAAATAGATATATCGTATGCATGAATAGCTTGATCTGTTTAGTGGTTAAATATTCTCGATATCCGATCCGGTTGATTTGGGTGACAACGCCATTGTTACTAATCAACTTAACCCTAGTTAGCCGGAAGTGGCATCACGTACCAACCACATGGTCCAATAAAAAGACATCCGGTAGGTTTCATACAATGAATTATCTTTCTTTTTAATATATACAATAATTTAATAAATTATCTCCTAAATAGGTGGATAAAATTCTCCATGAAAGGAACAATCTGAATGAAATTCGATGATCGATAGATTTGCCATCGGCCACGAGGGTGAAAATTGAAGATACAATTACATTTTTCGATGATGCAATTAACATATTTTCATTGATGGATCCATTCCACCAATATATAAGCATGCATGCCACAACAAGAGCAACCCACCTTTGGAGCTCTAGATTTAGTTAATTTCTTATTTAAATAATTCTTTTTATAATAGGTACAAGTTCATCTTATAAAATTTTAATGATAATATGATTCTCTTAGTTATGGGCTATGCATGATATTGACAAGAGCAACCAACTTTTGGGGCTTCACATTGTAATAGTTTATTTAATTAACTACCATTAAACAATTATTTTTTATTTTATGAGATATTAAATATAATGCAAATCTTTTCAGTATGGGCTATGCAGGATATGGAGGGGAAGGATACTAACTAGAGCAACCAACCTTTTGGAACTTTAGGTTGTAATATTTTTTAAATTAAATATCACATTCGAAAAGATTTTGTTTATCTTATGAGATTTAAAATACAATGCAATTCTTTTAGGTATGGTCCTTGTGGAATATATAAAAACTTCGAGAGGTACACAATTTACGAGATTATTATTTGTAGGTCTTCAAGTCAATTTGACTCTGTACCCTCTCACCTCACACATCCTACTCAATATGGATCAGAAGCTCTTCAAGCTGAGTTGTTTGCTAGGGTTCGACATGTTGAGACAACTAAGTGATAGTTGTTTGGTATTCTGATGATAATACTTAAACAACCCCTGGAACTGCCACAAAGACTATCAATATGAGTAAGGATCAACGAGCCTACGGAAGTTTCATCAGAGCTAGCATAACGATAAACTATGAAAGAAACACTAGCAAACCAATTAGTCAACCATCTGATCCTCCATGAAAGTCATCTTCTAAGTCACAACTGTATAGACATGTTCCAACACATTCCGAATGGAATATCAAGTAGAATAATAAAAAAACTACATATAAAGATAGACACAAGACATCGGGAGAAGGTCGAAAAGGAAACGAAGGAGGAGGAGGTAAAAGAGGCAGAGGCCTAAGCAGATTTTAAGGTGATGGAGACTTTAATTTCCATTCCAAGTTGATGTGATTGAAAACTCTTGTATTGTATTTATTAGAATATTGAAAAAATTCTTGTATGAGTAGTAGATTTTATCTTTTTTTAGCAGCGTATGTTCTTATTGTGTGGAATTTTATATTTATGTATTTTCATGGATAATTACCATCATATCAAAAATGATGAGAAATTCACAAGCGCTCATAAAACCTTATGGGGACTCCAACACGTAATTTAAACTGAATATTTTGTCTTTCTTTTTTCTTTATATTAATAAATATCAATATTAGTAATTGAAAAAACACTGATCTTAATGATGACTTGGTCGTTGTATTGACCAGGTGGAATTTACAAAAAAAAATGATTTTTATTTATCTTTTATTTTTTACTTATACTCCTAAACCCAAGTGTATAGCGTTAAGTATGGGAGTGTCGAACTCAGGGAAGCAAACTACTAGAAACTAGGGTTTAATAATAGAAAATTAAGGTTTTTATGGTTTTCCTAATTTTAATTTATTTTTAAAGACCTCTGGATTTTCATTTAATTTTGTGAATTTTATATCGTTTTTATGAATTTTAAGTATTTTGTAATTTTTTATTATTTTAGAAAATACTTTGTATTTATTTTATTTTATTTTTTATATTTTAATTTTGTTTTACAATTTTTATGAATTTTTTAGAGGTTTTTAGAATTTTTATGAATTTTGATTTATTTTTAAGGTTGAAAATTAGGTTTTTATTAAAATTTATGGTGTAATTTTTATATATTTTTATATTGAAAACAGTGTGAAAACATTTCTATTTTATTTTTATCAAAATGTAGGTGAAATTATCTTTAAAATGATACGATGTGCATATTTTATGATTTTTATAAAATTAATTATGAATTTTTAAAGTTTTTATGTATTTATTATTTTTTATTGATTTTGTTATTTGATTTTTATTTTATTTTTGGTTTATTTTGAAAAAAAATACAGTAAAAATATAGTACAGGTAATTTTTAATGGTATTTTATATATTATTTTATAGATTTTAAAATTTGTTATATTCTTATGGTGTTTTTAATTATTTGTTAAAAACAGAAATCTTTTAAATATTCAAAACTGATTTTATATTGTATATAATACGAAATACAGTATTTATACGTATTTTTATTAAGTTTTTATGTTTTTTTATTTATTATGTGTCATAAAGGTATATATTATTCTGACGCGTTGTGAAATACTGAAAGCACAGGGGTATCGTGCATTTTCTCAGACTGCACGTCCAGGCACATGTGCTCCAGAGCAGCATGACCTATTTGGAATTCGATAGAAACCGGGGATCGCCTGCACAAAATGTCTAGTTTGCACGTGGTGTGCCACGCGAGCTCCGCCTGGACTGAACCTGTTCGTAAATAAAAAGAAGCCTGAGGGACTTAAAAATAAAAGTTCAGTGGATCACGTGGTTGAACACGTGATCTGAAGTCGACCGAGACCTATTCGTGATTAATGAATTGGTTGGGGGTGTTCGCGCAAATTCGCCAAAATATCTTCGCCTCACGTGCGAGGCACATGATGTGCCTTAAACGGTGGAAACACTGGAATGTTAGATGCTAACACGTGGCACGGATGGTGACCCTTAGATGTGATTAAATCTGAGGTCTCTGTCCAATCTAGATCGAGCCCTCGTTCCTCCCCAATTTGCAGGTGCGGCGGTGGTTCTCAGTTGAAGACAATTGCTCGGTCTGGCTTCGTTTAAGATGTAGGTCGATGAACCTATGTTCTGCTCGCTTCCATGTGAAGACAGTGCTCAACACGGTCATGCTCTAAGCGATGAAGCAGAAGTAGAACGACTGATTGGTTGTAGAGAATATCAGTTGATCTAATCACCCCCGATGTTGGCAACCTTCATCTCCGGACCAAGATGTGGCTTCAGGTCAGAGAATCAGGTGCAGGTGATGTTTGAGCGCGAACTGCAGGTTCTGTAAGAAAGTTCGATGACTCAAGCATGAAGCTCGGTCTGGAACAAGGAAAAAATGGGGAATATGTATGGACAATCTAGAATCGGGTGAAGGAATAGGATTGATGAATAGAAAATTCTCGACGATGTCGATGAAAGTAGGGATGAAATCAGGAGTAGAATGGAAGGAATGAGAATAAAATGGAGGTAGAAGAGAATCATAGAAAAGGAAGGAGGACTAGAAGGCTAATCTGGAAATGGGGGAAGATGCCTGGGAATCACCTATGGTCCTGGAGCTGACACACCAGGTGTTGTCGCCTCGATGCGAGGGCGAAACTCATGGTGGCTGGTTGACGGCAAAGTAGAAGCAGCATCGGTGAAGGACCATGCCTGACTTCACCCGTTCTCGCTCAATAGCGAAGACATCTGGATGTTGTCACCGTCCTCACGTCGATCTCCCTCGAAGCTCACGGAAGAGTTGGGGTTCAAATGGCAGATCTCTCGAGCTTGAAGGGGTTCCTAGGTATCTATAGGGGAGGAGTCGTGGGGAGCACGCCAGGCGGTGGCGTCACCGGAGGGTGGATCCGGTCACCTACGGGAGGTTGGAGGAACAACCCAACGGCCAGGTTGTTGGGTGATTGATGGCTGCCGGTGGAGGAAGAGGGGAAGGAGTGGGCGTTGGATATGTGAGGAAGAAGAGAGGGAGAAGAAGAAGGGCATGCGCAGGTGATGAGCCGCCCGATGGACTAAGGTAAAGGAATCACTAAGGTCGTTGCGACCTCAGTCGCTCGGGACTCAGAACTCAACAAGAAACAAAAATCGGACCACCAAATAAAGATAGAAACACGAAGAAAAACAAATAGCAGTCCTAGCTATGGGATTAACCTGGTATAGCTCCCAGGGTCGATCTCGAGGAGCACGAGTTGGCCATGTGGCCTACAAAGTAGTCTAAAAATGAAGAAAATATAAACAAATATTTTTTTGGTGGATTTTTAATATTTTAATATTTTTTGGGATTTTTAATAATAAAGAAAATAAGAAAACAATATAAACAAGCAATTTCAAGCAATTATTTAAACACCCAAAAATTCCAACAAAAATATTTTTAGGTTTTATATATTTTTTACTGTTTTTGGTGAATTTTTGACAATTTTATGTTTTTTATAGATGTTTCTAAAAATGAAAGAAGGCTGAAATAAAGGAACACTGTCCAGCCATGCTTCAAAGACCACTTAAAAATATCAAATGGTCTTTTCAAGACCTGAAGGTATTTTTCTTGAAAAGTATGAACAAAAAGGAAAAATATGATTAAGAGTTTATTAATTTTTGTATTTTCTATGATTTTTTAGAATTTTTATAAGTTTTTCAAGGTTTTTCAATTTTTAAGCTTTTTATAAATATAAAAATAACCAAAAATGCATAAAAAATCAAGGACACAAAAACACACAAAACTTGATTTTTTTGTAATTTTTAAAAAGGTTTTTATATTTTTTAGGAATTTTTGATCTGGACACAGGCAAAAATAAGGGTTTTTGAATTTTTGAAAATACTAAAAGGGCTAAACAATTTTCCCAAAAATTGGTGAAAATTCTACACAGTGGCAGGAGCCATGTGTCAAATTTTCATGCGAGTTGGATAAAAATTGATATTTTATTTAAATCAAACAAGAGCCCACAGTGCACAGGGACCTGTTTGTAATGAAAATAAAGTCCTAGGGCTGAAAAAGAACAAAGCCGGAAACCGGAGGGGTCCTCGTGCAATTTCTCCAGTGGCTCATGCTCTAGGCACGTGTACTGGGCATGGAAGGACCCAAATGCAAATAACTTACTTCCCCGGACTTAATAGCAATAGGTGCTAAAAGTCCAGGGCGAAGTTGCAAAATACCCTATAAATTCAACACATGTCGAATAACATCATTCACAGGGGTATGGATGTAAATAATAAAAACTATATTTCATTCCATAACACGTCCAAACATAAGCCCGGATATTGCAAATTCACCAAAATATCACATGACGATGCACGTGTCCATCATACATAGGGACGAAAATGCAAATAAACTAAACGTGCAGGTCCTAAGTGCAATTTAACCAAAATAAAATGAACTATCTAAAATATTTACAGGACTAAATAATAAAGACAAAAAAGAGAGAGGGCCTAAGGGTAAATTACCCTTTATTATCCGAGGGTTGAGAGTGCGCCACGTGGGTATCCAACGGCTGCAGGGCGCTGCTCCTCAACGAAGAGACCTCGGCTCTGATCTGAAGGTGGAGAGGGAGCCAAATGGATGATCGGACGGCTATGGAAGGGGCTCTCCTCTCCTCTGTGATGGACACTCCAGATGAGGTCCGATCTCTGATCTGACGGCTGCTATCCCCTCGCCAATGGACGATCATGATCAAAACTGGGCGAGGGGGCTCGATGGACGGGCTGAGAAAGGTCCTCCAAGAACAGGTGGCTGACGAACTTTGTCGGCCTGATACTCACGTTGGATGCCTCCTCTACCGCTTCTAAGGTGCGGAATGGATCCGCCTTGACGCTCCGCCAGCTGACGAGCTCCTCCGATGACGCCTGGAAGCTCCGAGGAGCTCCGGTGATGAAGGCGGAGCTGGGGATCCTGTGCCTGAACGTGAAGACCCCCAGATGGGTCTCTTCGGACCTAAAAAGCAGCACAGCAAGCTCCCGGGTCGAGGGCAAAATGCCTCGACCCGGTTAGGGGTGGTGTGGTGGTCGGATGAGGGGAGATGGTCGATCTCCGGCGAAGCGTCGGTGGTGAAGATTGAAGTCCCTGCTCCGGGGCGAGTCAGGGGGTGTGAGTGGGTGCAGAAGGTGCGGAGAAGTCTCGTGGGTGTAAGGGTCGAGTCCGGTGATCGAGAGGGTGACTGAGATGGTCGGAATCAGCGAACGATGGCGAACGGAGGAATTGGGCGAAAATGGAAATTGGCGAAAACTAAGAGGAATTAGGCTTACCGGATGGTTGGATTCGACTGTGGATGAGCTCCTAGAGCTCTGGTCTTCGCCTCGAGGGTCATCGAGGGCCTGAGGCTCGGGTGCAGCTCTGGGCGGCGCACGGCAGTGAGAAGCTACCGGATCAGTGGCGGAGCGATCCTCTCCTCTCTTCGACACTTGCCTCGCTCAGCTGTCACTCTGGGGAGTCTAGTGGAGGTCACAGGAAGAAGGGGAAGCGCCAAAGATGAGTGGAATGGTGCGGCAGAGCTGGGTTTAAATATGGCTAGGGGTCCGAGAAGAAGGGATCGGGCATGGATATCGGAGCTCGGACCCGAGGAAAGACCATCGGGCGTGGATCTCAAATGCAAGAGGAAGGATTAGGACCCGGGGTTAAGGGGTGTGGCGATCGAGTCGAGTGGGAAGAATTAGGAGAAAACGGGTCGGGCGAGCATGATCCGGCTCTGGTGGTCCTGGGGGGAGAGTTGACCGGGGGTCAACATCCCCCGTGGACCAATCAGAGCGTGCCATTTATTAAATATTGAGAAATTAGATAAAAAATAGTAAATGGCCGAATTTGGAAAAAGTTAAAACATGAAAAATGTTTATTTATTTATAAACTATTTTTTTGTGATTTTTATTTATTTTTTTGAAATAAAAATTAGGTATGTACAATATAGTATTAATATATATAGGTATATACAATATAGTATTTTTTATTTTAATTTTTAATTATTTATTTTTGTACATTTTATTCCAATTTTATATTTTATTTATTTATATAATAAAATTTGGAATAATTAGATATTTTTATTTTATTTTTATTAACTATTTACAGGGGTTCAATAAAGAATTTTATTTATATACATATATGGTATATATACAATGAAGGCTTTGATTTTTATTTTTATTTCTTTTTATTTTATTTTTATTTTTATGATTTTTATTTTATTTATTTACATTATGTGATATGGAATATGTACAATTTTTATGGGATTTTTGTTTATTTATTTATAGAGAGAAATAAATATATAAGTGATTCTATGTACATGGTGAATATAAACAATGAGGGATGAATTTTATTTCTTTTTATTTTCTTATTTTTATTTTAATTTTATATTCATAAATAAATACAAATATATACAAACCCATTTCTATTTTAAATAAGAGGAAAATATTTTTATTTATTTATAGGTCTATGTACACATATGAGCTTCCTTATCACTCTCTACTTGGGTTTTTATGCGGTCAGGACCATGCTGAGCCCTCCCTTGGGATTAGGTCGCTCAATATTTATTATAAATATCTCGCTCTTTTTCTTTTATTTCTTTATTCTTTTATTTATGCACAAAACATGCTTATTATTCATATTTACACAATGCATGCTGAATGATAATTATTACTAATTACATATATCTACATGTGTTTTGCATGGGTTTTGTAGCTAAAATAAAAGAATAAAGAGTGATGAATGGGTATTCATCATCCCACTATACTTAACTTTGCTAGTCCTTAGCAAACACTTATTTGAAAAAGAAGTGAAAAAGAAAAAGAAAAATAAAAAGAGGAGAAAATGCATGGATTAATGCTGATTATTAAACTTGCCTTCATTAAATTGAAATATGGAGCTCGATCAGATCTTTGGATTATTAATGTATCGGAACCTTATATAGACTTAGGTTTAAAACTCAACAGCCTCTAAGATCCACTAATATATAATCAGGACTCCTCAATAATCCCAGATCAGAACAAGTCTACATACACAAACCCTGAAGACCATGATTCTTTCCTTGTACAGTGTATGTGAGGTATAGCTCTCCACCTCATAAGTAGCAACTTGACAACCCTCCCCAACAAGGTAACGCTATGACCCTAGTCTGGCCACTCTTTCCTCGAGGAGTGGGGTATTCCCTTCTATGTTCAAGTTCAACCGGCTCAAGAAGAGGGGGAAGAAGAATGGACCATGGCCAGTGTAGCCATGTATCCTTGGGAGCTCAACCAGTGTAGCTAAGTCTCCCTGCTGCAAGCTACATAAGATGGAACTATGAGTCTCAAGCTTTGATTATTGCACTATATACATACTCCGGTGGGATTACTATTTTCTCTCAGACCCACCACTTTTTTGGAGTTATTTTCCTTTGCATTTTTTTTCAAGTGCATCTATACAACATATTTACATGGTGCAGCATGTATACATAAGGAGTTTTTCCTCTTGAGCCAGTAGACTATCCCTCTTTGAAGCATTATTGCAACCCACAACTCCTGGTCGGTTAGACCATGGCAACCAGACCAAGTTGAGACGCACTTCCTTCACTAAAAGAAGAAGAGAGGTTCCGCCTAGAAGTACTAACCCTCATATGCTACCCCAAGTCAAGGAAGACTGCCTCCTCACCACCTCATCCGTAGAGAGCTCGGTGTAAAGTGTGGGTCCAAGTCAAGCCTTTGTCTACATGAGTCATGTGTGTGTTGTTAAGTGCTCTACTTAGGCTCATTGAGATGACATGTGATCATAGCGTAGTGGACTCAAAGAATTAAGTCACCATGGACCTGAAATGCCTTAACCCTAAGCCCTATAAGGTTCCTCTTAGAATTAGGTGGATTAAGATCTTAATCAAGCTCCATTTTCCAATTTAATTCCAGGCTAGTTTAAATGTCAACTATAATCCAGGAAAATATACAAGTATATACAATGATGCTATTTACACAGAATTTACACAAAATGCAAAATTTTTAAAAATGTTTTGAAACCATGGATGTATGCATGAATGCAAGTTTTGCAAAATATTTACACAAATTTACACAAGGTTTTTGCAAACTTTTGATTTTCAAAACATTTTTGGAAAAATTTTGTACTATATACATATAGTTTTGATATGCACATATTTACACACAATTTACACCAAAAGTTTTTGAAAACATTTTTACAAAAATAATTTGTACAATAGCTATGTATGCGTAAATAAAAGAATGATTATTTACAGGTAAAAATTTAAATTTTTATGGATTTTTGGGTTTTTAGCCATTTTTATTTATTAACACACTCATACACAGTACGAGTTATGGCTAAAGTATATATGAAATATATACGCACCCCCCTATACTTAGCTCGAACGATGTCCTCAGAGTCAAGAGCGATGAAGAAGACATAACTCGTGCTTAGTATAGGGAAGTGAAAAGGAAGGCTATATACAAAGGCGAATGAAAGAATAGAAAATCAAGAGGATCTCGGCTTTTCCCCCTTTACTTAGGATCAAATAATCCTAAGTATAGCAGGCTGTACACGAAGGGAAAACCGAGTGAAGAATGTACAAGGTCTACCCCCCCCCCCATACTTATGTAAAATATCCCAAAGTATAGGCAGCGAAAACAGGGGTAAAAATAAATCAAAAGAATACCCAAGAGTCCTACATCCCCCCTATACTTAGGGTAAAGTACACCCTAAGTATAGCATAATCAAAAGATGAGGAAAGGGATGTGGGACTAAGAATGGAATGATATGGACAACTGGATCTATACAAGTCAGGAGAACAGTGATAATCAGGGCGTGAGATGCAATATATGTGAGTCAAGAGACCACATCTCACGCAAAGTGAATAGGGCAACATCAACGACACGCGGCTCATTATAAAGATATGGCTTGAGCCGCTGGCTGTTCACTCGAAAGGTAACTCTCAGAAGACAACTCAGATATGTCGATACTCCCATTGTCTAGTACCTTTCTCACTAGATACGGTCCCTTCCATTTGCTCTGTAGCTTCCCTGGAAATAGACGAAGCCTAGCATCAAACATCCACACTCTCTGTCCATGCTCAAAATGCTTGCGGCTGATATGAGAATCATGCCACTCCTTCACTCTCTCCTTGTACTGAAGGCTGTTTTGAGAAGGCGGTATCACGAAGCTCCTCCAAGGCTGCTAACTCTACCCTCCTTTGATCTCCTACACTATCTGGCTCCAAAAGATATCTGTGACTGCCCAAAGTGACTATGTCTCAACTCAACAGGTAAATGGCACGGCTTGCCATAAACGATGCAAAAGGGAGATGTGCCCAAAGGTGTCTTGAAAGACATCCGATATGCCCACAAGACCGAGTTCAAAAGTTGTGACCAATCCTTTCGATCAGGCGAACGACTTTCTGCAATATAGTCTTGATCTCCCTGTTTGACACTTCGGCAAGACCATTCGTTTGAGGATGGTATGGAGTGGCAACTTGATGGTCTATGCCGAACTCGCTAGCAAGGCCTTCACCTGGTCATTGACGAATGAGACCCCCCGTCAGATATCAACACCTGAGGCACCCCGAACCGTGTAATGATATGCTTCCTCAAAAATATGCAAACAGTCCTAGCATCTGCGGTTCAGGCGGGGATGGCCTCAACCCAACGACTCACCATAATCCACGGCCAACAGAATGTACTCAAATCCCTGACTCTTAGGGAATGGACCCATGAAATTGATGCCCCATGCGTCAAAAACCTCACAGAAGTAGATGGGCTGCATCGGCATCATATCACGTTGTCCACAAGTGCCCATCCTCTGACAGTCAGTACACCTCTTCACGAACTCATCAGAGTCCTTGAAGAGGGTAGGCCAGCCATAGGTCGGATTGGAGCACTTTCTGTGCCGTTCTCCTCCAGAGTGATGTCCACCTGCCTCAAGCTTGTGGTAGTACGTGAGGACACTATGGTGCTCCTCCTGAGGAATGCACCTACGCCAGACGCTATCCCCTCCTTCATGGTAAAGGATGGGATCCTCCCAGTGGTAGGACTTGGCCTTCGCGAGGAAGGTCTCAAGTCTCTTCCTGGGCCAATCTGCGGAACTTTCTTCGCAACAAGAAAGTTTCACAATATCAGCATACCACGAGAGAGAGGCGATAGCAAGATCACCTCATCTGGGAAGGTCTCACAAATAGGCTCAGTCTGCTCAGAATCCTCAAGATGCTCTAATAAGGAGAGATGATCCGCCACCACATTCTTAATTCCAGGCTTATCCTTAATCTCTATGTCAAACTCCTAGAGTAGAAGGATCCATCTGGTCAATCTAGCTTTGGCATCCTTCTTTGCCATGAGGTACCTGATGGCGGTATGATCAGTGTATATGGTCACTCTAGATCCAATAATGTATGTAGCTGAACTTATCTAGGGCAAAAAACTACGGCTAGCATCTCCTTCTCAGTAACTGTGTAGTTCCGCTGAGCGGCATCCAATGTACGGCTAGCGTAGTGAATGGCAAATGGGACTCCATCCCTCCTCTGTCCCAGCACGGCCCCCTACGGCAAAATCGGAGGTATCCGTCATGATCTCGAATGGGAGAGACCAATCAGGCGGCTGAAGGACATGAGCCTCAACCACAACATTGCTTGAGAGTCTCGAACGACGAAAGGCACTTGTCATCGACAAGGAACTCGGTGTCTTTCATCAGCAGATCAGTCAACTATCAGAATGAAGTCGGTAGAAATGTCTAGAAACCGAAACAAAGTTGGACGGTGGTGCGAGTTTTTCTAATGGACCATCTACCTTGGCTGGATCAACCGTCCCTTGAGTCACCATGAAATGACTCTTCTCCCAAGACAGCACAAGGTGAACCTCAATAGCATGTTTGAAGGACTATTTAGAGTCCAGAATGAGTCAAATCCTGTCGCCGTAGACCGAGAAATCATCCATGAAGACCCCACCGAAAAGATAGACAGCATGCATCTCTGGAAACGCGCAGGGGCATTGCATAGCTCAAATGCTGCTCCGAAGGTGTATGGCCGAAGGGACAGGTAAAGGTAGTCTTGTCCTAGTCCTCGAGAGCGATGGCCACCTGGTTGTAGCCGGAGTACCCATCCAGAAAACAATAATGGCTCTTCCCGCTAGTCTCTCAATGATCTGATCTATAAAGGGCAGGGGGAAATGATCCTTCTTGGTGGACTGGTTGAGTCGTCTGTAATCCACGCAGACCTGCAAGAAGTGGGTACCCGGGTAGCAATCTCCTCTCCAGACTCGCTGACAACTGTAGTGATGCCCGTCTTCTTGGACACCACATGCAACGGGCTGACCCACTTGGAGTCGGAGATGGGGTAGATAAAATCGGCACTCCACCATTTCATAATTTCCTTCATGACAACTTTCTCAGATTTAGGGTTCAGTCGCCGCTGGAACTCACGCGACGGCTTCGCCTCCTCCTCGAGATAGATATGGTGGGAGCACAGGGCCGGACTTTATCCCCTGGAGATCGACTACGCTCCATCCAATTGCCTTGCGGTTCTTTTCAAGAACCCCCATCAGACAGGATTCCTGCTCTCCAGTCAAATCGGCGGAGATAATGACTGGGTACATCTCATGCTCTCCCGCAAGGAACCTATACTTCAGCGACACAGGAAGTGGCTTCAGCTCTGGAAAACTGGGTGCTGGTGGATCTGGCCTCTGAAAACTCTGAGTGAACGCTGCCAAATCTGCATGGGAGAACTGAAACTCTCGATCACACTCTGAATCTGGAGAAGGCTGCCCTGCTGGACTGTCTCTGCTCTGCTCGGCATCTACCCTCCTCCCTGGCTGTAGGCTCAGTGTAAGTCAGATTTGGTATGAAATCCTCAAACTCTGCCCAATCAAAATCTGACTCCGAGGGATCTGTATCATCCATGGTGGCCTCAGTACCACGTCATCACAAAACAAATCTGTCTCGCGATCTCGAACCGGCTCTGCTGCCTCAAAAGTATCCTGGACTAGGAATGCGCTCTCCAAGCTCTCCTCTGCTGGCGTCTCTGCATCAGCGGACTCTGAAGGTGAGAGGATGGCCTATGCAACTGGATCTGCCCAAACTGCCTCATCATCTGTAATCACGAGTCGCAGTCCTGGTGGATGTCTGGCCATGCATCTGTCATCTGTTCTGTATCGGAGTAATCTCTGAGCATGTTGTGTCTCTGGCTCTGATGTCTCGACCGTCTTTATTTGTACACTTTCGCCCTCGACGCGAAAGTATACCTTCCCGCTATCATGGTCGATCACTGCCTTGGCTGTGGCCAAGAATGGGCGACCGAGAATGATGGGGGTATCGGTCACTGACTCAGGGATCTCCATGTCCAACACTACAAAGTCCACGAGGAATTGCAGGCCCTGAATCGTGACGACAACATCCCTCAGCACCCCTTCGGCCTCTTGACAGATCGATCAGCAAACTGAAGGACTGTCCTGCTCTGTCGTAGAGTGCCCAACTCGAAGCGGTCGAGAAGGGCTGCCGGAAGTAGGTTGATCGATGAACAGCTGTCTAATAGAGTGCGGTCGAACCTCTACTCTCTGATGTGGCATCTGACATTATGGGGCCCCTGAATCTGGCCTCTTGGCCGGCAGATGGTTCTGAATCGCGAAACAAGTAGCTCTACTCAGCACATGGATCTCGGACTGGTGGTTCCTCCTCTTCCTCCTAACTGTGGTCCTGTCTCTGAGCGATCTCTGGAGTAGAGGGATGTGCTGCAAAGCCTCCTGAAGAGTCACCTGAATGTGGAAACGGTTGATCATCTACTAGCTGAACTTCCTGCTGCCTTTTTTTTAGATTTTCTATTTTCTTCCCCTTTCCCATGTGAAGAGCTCTAGGGAAGGGGATCACAGGGTCCTTCTCAGATGAAGGACTAGGAGAGGGTCTAGGCTGCTCGATGGTAGGATCCACACATACATCAAGCACCACAGGTGGACCAGAAGAAAACGAACCCTTCCTTTATTGCCAGAAGTGTTCTGAGATACATGCATAGAAGGAAAAAACTACAGGACTCTCAGAAGTGACAATGGTGGCATCAGCACCACCCTCGGCCGGTAGACGTGCGGCATCAGCACCGCGTTCTGGCTCGGCAACATCGGTGGCCTCAGTATCACTCCTCTATCTGGTTGAAACGACAGCCTCAGTACTGTCGGTGGGATCCGCATCCTTGGTGGCATCAGTACCACCGTCATCATCTCTCGCGGCCTCAATACCGCGATCCTCCTCCTTGTCTGGCGCTCTGGAAGTGTCCTCGGGGTGTCTCTTGGACGAGGCACCGCCTGCTGGCATCCTACCGCTCCTAAGTGTGACAAAATCAGTATCAAACAAATATGCAGACATATCTCCAAAGGTATTGATGAATACCCATTCATCACTCTTTATTCTTATATTTTAGCTACAAAAACCTTTGCAAATACATGTAGATATCTGTAAATACAAATAATTACCAAAATGCATGCATTGTGTAAAAATAAATAATTAGCATGTTTTTTGTGCAAAAAATAAATAATAAAGAAATAAAAGACGACCTAATCCCAAGGGAGGGCTCAGGCATGGGCATGACCGCATAAAAGCCAAAGTAGAGAGAGATAAGGAAGCTCATGGGTGTAAATATACCTGTAAATAGAATAATAATATTTTCCTCTAAAAATAAAAATAAAATGGGTTTTATATATTTCTAAATACAAAATCAAAATAAAAATAAGAAAAATTAAAAGGAAGCAAAAATACCCTTCCTTGTATATATCCACCATGTACATAAGACCACCTAGCTATTTATTTATCCCTATAAATAAATAAATTAAAATCTCATAAAATTGTATATATTCTATATTTCATGGTGTAAATAAATAAAATAAAAACCATAAAAACAAAAATAAAATAAAAAGAAACAACAATAAAAATCAACACCACCATAGTATATATATACCATATATGTATATAAATAAACCTATTTATTTACCCCTTGTAAATAATTAATAAAAATAAAATAAAAACACAAAATATTCTAGATTTTATCTTAGAAATAAATAAAATATAAAATTGGGATAAAAATGCATAAAAATAATAAATTAAAAATCAAAAATTAAAAATTCAATATTGTATATATACCTATACATAGCACTATATTGTATATACCTTATTTTTATTTCAAAAAAATAATTAAAAATCACAAAAAATAGTTTAAAATAAAAGAAACACTTTTCATGTTTTGAGTTTTTATCAATTCGGCCATTTATTATTTTAATTTGAATTTTCAAATCATTTCCACGTGGCCGCTTCTGACTGGTCCACGGGGGATGTTGACCGCCTGGTCAACTCCCCCCTAGACCACTCCCCCTCGGATTTGCGCCCGACCCGCTTCTTCTCCCATTTATGGCGCATTGATCCGAGCCCCAGAACCGCCAACCTTAGGTCCTAATTATTCCCTAATCCACCTAGATCCACGCCCGGTCGTTAGCCTAGGGATCCGCGCTTCATGCGCCCGTGCCCGACTCGATCTAGCCGGACCCTCACTCATATAAAACCTTAGATCCGCCGCACGATTCAGGCATCTTTGGCTCGTGCATTCTCCACCCTAGGACCTCCACCATCTCCGCCTGAGTGACAGCAGTCGGCTGGTGGTGTTGCAGCGAGGAGAGGGTGTCCAGACCATCGATCCAGCGACCTGGCGCCGCCGTGCGCCGCCACCAGCATGGTGCTCGAGCCTCGGGCATCGACGGCCCTCGAGGCTAGGACCAGGAGCTCCAGCAGCTCAAGCTCAGTCGACATCGACCATCAGGTAGCCTTGAATCCCCCTATCTTTAGCTAATTTAGAGTTACCCCCAAATCGCACATTCGTCGTCGCCCTTCGATTCCGATCACCCCCGTCCACATCTCGATCATCGGACGACACCATCACATTCGCCTCGCTCTCCCGCACCTTCTTCGCCCATCCGTTCACCCCAGCTCGCACAGGAGCTGGGATTCGAGCTCCCTCGTCGTCGCTTCACCGGAGCTCGCCCATATCGACCCGCCGTCCAACCACTTCGCACCTAACCAGGTCGAGGCACTTTGCCCTCGACCCATGAGTCTGTTGCGCCACTTTGCAGGGCAAGCCAAGCCCATCTGAGGGCTTGAACGTTCAGGGGTAGCAGCTCCAACTCCGCCTTGGTCGCCAGACCATCTCCGACGCCTCTAGCTTCATCGGAGGACCTCTTCAGACGTGGGAGGCTCTGGCGCTTCTTCTCCGATCATTAGTAGCCTCCGAGGAGCTCTCCTGCACGCACACGAGTCCGGCGAAACTCGCCAGTGACGAGTTCTTGGAGCATCCTCCACGTCCGTCCGATCGCACCCCTTCGCTCCAGATTCAATTAGAGTCGTCCCCGTGAGGAGCAGCAGTGATCGTTAGATGCGATCTAGACCGCCTGAGTCAGCCAAAGTTTAGCCACTGCCAGCGACCGTCAGATCCACCACGTGGCTCAGCCTGGAGCATCCATCAGCTGGAGAGGCGCCACCATCCTCCACCGTCCGATCAGCGACGTGGCGTGCATCCAGCCTTCCGCTTAATAAAAGGGTAAATTACCCTGTAGGCCATTCTCTTTTCTGCATTTAATATTTAGTCCTGTAAATACGTTTCGTAGTTGTTTTTATTTTGGTTATTTTGCATAGAGGACCATGTTGTTTGTCTTATTTGCATTTTTACCCCTGTACATGATGGACACGTGCCTCAACACGTGAGTTTTGGTGAAATTGCATGTTCTCTCCTGTGTTCTTTGTGTGTTCTTGTGTGCATCTTTTAAAATAGGAATGGCGTTTTAGTCCTTCCAGGCCTGATTCACGTGTATCGTGCGTGGGTCGCGGGGACTTTTACACTTAGGGCCTCAAACTTTCCAGTCATGTTACCAATAGGCCCCTAGAACTTATTTTTCTTGCAGATAGGTCCTTGTGCACTGTTGCTTGTTTTAGATTTTTAATAAAATAGCAAAATTACTCCAAATTTGATGAAAATTGGACACGTGGCTCCTGCCCCTGTGTAAAATTTTATCTGATTTTTGGAGATATTTTTGACTCTTTTTAGTATTTTTAAAAATTCAATACATCACTTTTTCTTACTGTCCAGTTTTAAAATTCACAAAAAAAATTAAAATATCTTTAAAAATTCTAAAAAAAAGTAGATTTTGTTTATTTTGTTGTGTTTGATTTTCTAACCAATTTTGGTCATTTTTGGACTTAAAAAATTTATAAAAATTGAAAAACATTGAAAAACTTAGAAAAATTCTAATAAATAATTGAAAACTCCAAAATAATAAATCCATGTCCTAATTTTTCCTTGTAGTTCATATTTTATAGGAAATATACCTCCAGGCCTTGAAATAATCATTTGGCATTTTTAAATGGTTCTAGAAGCCTGACTGGACATTGTCTTTCAATTTTTGCCTTGTTTTATTTTTATAAAATTCCCTAAAAATCAGAAAAATATCAAAAGTTCACCAAAAACATAAAAAATATATAAAACCTAAAAATATTTTTGTTTGAATTTTTGGATTAATTTTGAGTGTTTAAATAATTAGTCCAAGTTGCTTGTTTTATTTGTTTTATTATTTTCTTTATAATTAAAAATTCTAAAAAAATATAAAAATATTAAAAACCCACCAAAAATAATTTCCTTTTATTTGCTTTCATTTTAGACTACTTCGTAGGCTGCGAGGTCATCACGTGCTCCCTGAGTTCGACCCTGTCGCTATACCAGGCTAATCCAATAGCTACAGCCACTATTGATTTTATTTGATTTTTATCTTGTTTTGGTGGTCTGATCTCATATTTTCTTGATTGATCCGGATTTCTTGAGCGACTGAGGTCGCAACGACCTTAGTTATATTTCATCTACCTTAGTTGCTTGGTGATTTTCCGGTCATCAGAATGGCGCCGTTGCCGGGGAGCACGGCTTAGTAGTCCATTTTATTTTATTTTATTTTATTTTTGTTTTCTTTTTCGCGGCTTTTTGCGGCTCTTTCTAGGTCCACGGCTTTTCGCGGCTTTTTATTTTTCTTTTATTTTTGTTTTATTTATTTTTCTTTTCTTTTATTTTTATTTTTATTTTTATTTTTGTTTTTGTTTGCTTTTGTTTGTCTATTTTATTTCTATTTCTGCACTTATACCCTGTTTACTTTCTTGCCTTTAGTTGCTTTATTTTATTTGGTATTTGACACTCGTCTGTTTTCTTGTGAGGGCCCGAGGACCGAGACGACGACTCTCGAGAAGCCAGCGCAACCGCGGTGATCGGAGGTGGCTCCCTTTTACACGGAGCCGCAGGAGAGCGCGAGGAGGTAGGAGTGTGCGGGAGTGTAGTGTAGTTTAGTTTAGACTTTATTTCTGCTATTTGAACTGTTGTAATAAAATAGGGATAGCCGGACACTCAGACTTTTCAGACACTCTCGGGGTCTGCTTCGCCGAGCACCGGTGTGCTTGGGGGACCCCTTAGTTTCTTTGCGGTTTTCTTCGCAGCTTTTGATTTTTCACTACCTTTTCCGATTTCTCGCAGTTTTCTCGAGCCCCTAGCCTTAGGAATTTCTATTTGATTGTGACGTAACTCATAGGATCCAAACACCCTAATACATTTTCCTGTTCCTATAGTTCGGTAATTGGACCTATAATAAAAGACTAATAAAATAGTTGACTCGCTTCCTTCGAACCTACGTGCCGCAGCCCACCCTGCCAAGCGCTGCTCCTGAACCCGATTTGTCGGGAGGAAGAGGGGTGGACCGAGACCGGACCCTTTGGATCGGAGGCTGGTGAGCAGCTAGTTGTTCTTTCGAGTAGAATTGCCTGTTTAGGGACTCGGTTTTTCCGCTTGCACCATTTAGGTAGTTTATTTTCTGTCTTTCAATTCTGCGCAGATCATCTTGCATGTAGACTGCAGGAGTCAGGTACGCATTTCTTACTCTACATGCATCATTGATTTCATCGCGCATCACCTTTTTCGTCTTCTCCCCTGTTTTGGACTTAATAACTAGGAGAACCGAAAAATTCGTTAGGCGTTTTTGCTTTTATTGAAAAATATCTAAAAAGAAAAACAATAAAATTTGGGACTGCTAACACTATCGACCCTAAAAGACGCTTCACTTAAAAATTTATCTTGGGGAGAGCAACCCCCTCATTCTCTGGTTTGCTTGTGCGAGAGAGTGACCCCGAACACTAGGTAGAGCCCTTCGATATCCTTCTCGACTGATTACCGGCTATTTCTGTACGGGACAGTCAGTTGAGAGAATATCGGGTAACCCAACAGGTCACGTAATCGCTCTGCTATCCTGACTGATCACCAAAATAAAATTGATAAGATAATTGACCGAGCCTTTACGGTCTTCAGCTCGCGTTGCATTGGTGAATCGGGGGTTTGCTTGTGATCATAGTTGTTACCAGATCTCATCCGCCTTACTCGCCACATCAAGATGATGGGCAGACGATCTCTTAGACAGCCTTTGGTTGCAGTGCTTTCGGGCGCGTCTACCCGCTCATCTAGGTTGGTTCGCGAGAGCCGAGACCCGCTCTCCGAACCCGAGTACGAGTCCACCCTGTTCCCCCTTGATCCCCCTTCTTCTGAGACCAAGATACCAGTGCCAGAGGAGAGACAAACAGATGATTTATCGGCACCTGAGTTTGGATGTTTTGATTTTGCAGAGACTATGGCCGGCAGTAGTGACGACCACACCTGAGGTCCGCAGCACGATCAGACTTTCATTATGGACCAGGGTGCGATCAACTCCACCATGATCGCCTCCCTCGAGACAGTGCAGCAACAGTTGAGGGATCAGGGAGTATTCATGTTGGATATGAGGCGAGAGATGGAGCAGTTGAGAGCCGCTCGCGACCAGCGCGAGCCCGGAGACGGGCCGAGGATACCCGACGATGTGGCAGCCGCCGCAGCAGCAGCAGCAGAGGCACCGAGGCTGATGTGGGAGTTACACAACCCTGGGTCGACCTTGATGCATCACTGGGTGGTACTTCCAGCTATTGTGGGGGACTTCAAGTTCCCCCCGAACACTTTGCAGCTCCTCCCCCGGTTCCATGGGCTCGCCACATAGGAGCCCCATCTCCACCTTCAGGAGTTTCTGATGATCTGCTGCACAGTGCACGACTGTCAGGTGGACCAGGATACCATACGGATGATTGCCTTCCCCTTTTCCTTAGCAGACAGAGCAGCCACCTGGCTGAAGCATCTGGGGAAGTTTGTCTACACCTGGGAGCAGCTCCGCACCGAGTACTTGCATAAATACTATCCACTCGGGCGGACGAACGCCGCTAGAGCCCTGATCAGCAACTTCTCCATGCTCCCTAACGAGCAGTTTCACGAGGCATGGGAGAGGTTCCGAGATCTGACCGACAGATGCCCGCACCATGACATTTCCAAGCCGAACCTTGTTCATAGCTTTTTCAGCGGGCTGACACCAGAGCTTCAGGGCTTGGTGAACGCTTCTTGTGGCGGGTCCTATTTCACCAAGGACCACGATCAGGTCTGGGCCATCTACGAGGAGATGGATGAGAACTACATGGTGATGTCCTAGACCCGATTGTACACTCAGGGAAGAGCCCAGCCACAGACCGTGCAGTGCCAGAGGATAGCACGGGTCGACGCCGGTCATTCCAGTTCGTCCGCGGCAGCAGCACAGGCAGAGAGTACAGCCGCGGACATGGGGATCATCAGCGAGAAGCTGGACCGAATGGAGATTATCGAGAAGAAGCAGTGCCAGGGCATCACGCAGATGGAGCAGATGGCACAGACTCTGAGTGACCTGAAGACACAGCTCATGTGTCTCCAGGAGGCACAGACGGCTTCACAGCCTCGTCTTCACGCACGAGGCGATCCGAGTAGCAGCAGCAGCTCGTCCCAGTGCTCTAGCTCCCACCAGCAGCCTAGACAGGTCCATCTTGTACAGGCGGAGCCGTACCAGCAGCCGCAGCCCACCTACCAGTCACCGCCATCTCCAGACATGCAGATGGTGGTATACCAGCCGGATCAGCCTCTGGCAGTGCTCCTGCCACACCAGTACGAGTCAGAGTCGTTGATGGATGTCAACAGGATTTGGTACGACCGCCTCCAGCCCGGTATCCGACGAGACCATCCTGGATTTCGTTGGGCGGTCGAAGGTGCCCAGCCCCAGCAGCAGCCGTCAGGTCAGGGTGGCCAGTACAGTCATCAGAGGGATCACCAGCAGCAGCAGCACCCAGTGTACCCACAGCAACAGCCACAACAGTTACAGTCCTATGGTCCTCGTCCCTATCAACAGGGACAGTCTTGGAGGCGGGATCAGCCTCATCAGCCGCAACATCAGCCACATTCTTACCCCTCTCAGCCACATCACCAGCAGCCTTACTACCAGAGAGGCTACCCGTCGGGTTCTCATGGGCCATCCTATGAGAGCCCCGCCTTGGATGACATAGCCCGCCTTCTCGCAAATCAGCAGGCTACCTTTCGACGAGAGATGGATGAGTTCCGCCAGGAGATGCGGGACATAGTGAGAGGGAAGGCCGCCATCCCTGCCCAGATAGAGCCGAACCCCAATAACTTGAAGAGGAAGTCTGAGCAGGTAGTCTGTACTGAGTATGCCACTCCGAGTGATACTTTTGGTGATATGTCTGCATATCTTTTTCATACTGATTTTGTCACACTTAGGAGCGGTAGGATGCCAGCAGGCGATGACTCGTCTGATCGACACCCTGAGGATACATCCAGAGCACCAGGCGAGGAGGAGAGCAGTACTAAGGCCGCTAGAGATGATGACGGTGGTACTGATGCCACCACAGATGCTGATCCCACCGGCGGTACTGAGGCTGCCGTTTCACCAGTTAGAGGAGGTGGTACTGAGGCCACCCATGTTGCCGAGCCAGAGCGCGATACTGAGCCCTCCAGTCTACCAGCCGATGGTGGTATTGATGCCACCAGTTCTTCTGAGATTCCTGTTGTTTTTCCTTTTGCTGATGTATCTCGACACATTTCTGGCAATAAAGGAAAGGGTTTGTTTTCTTCTGGTCCCACTGTGGTGCATGATATATGTGTGGATCCGGCCGTCGAGCCGTCTAGACCCTTTTCCAGTCCTTCATCTAAGGACCCTGTGATCCCCTCTCCTAGAGCTCTTCAGATGGGGAAGGGGAATAAATATGAAAATCCCAAAAAGAGAGAGCAGGAAGAGTTCAGCCAGCAGATGATAGATCGTTTCCACATTCAACTGACTCTCTAGGAGGCTTTGCAGCACATCCCTCTACTCCAGCATTCGCTTAGAGACAGGACTACAGTTAGGAGGAAGAGGAGGAACCATCAGGCAGAGTTTCATGTGCTGACCAGAGCCACTTATTTCGTGATCCAGAACCGTTTGCCGGCCAAGAGGCCAGATTCAGGAGCCCCATATGTCAGATGCCACATCAGAGAGCATAGGTTCGACCGTACTCTATTAGACAGCGGATCGTCGATCAACCTACTTCCGGCAGCCCTTCTCGACCGCTTCGAGTTGGGCACTCTTCGACAGAGCAGGACAGTCCTTTAATTTGCTGATCGATCTGTCAAGAGGCCGAAGGGGTTGCTTAGAGACGTTGTCGTCACGATTCAGGGCCTGCAATTCCCTGTGGACTTCGTAGTGTTGGACATGGAGATCCCTGAGTCAGTGACCGATACCCCCATCATTCTAGGTCGCCCGTTCTTGGCCAAAGCCAAGGCAGTGACCGACCATGATAGCGGGAAGATATACTTTCGTGTCGAGGGTGAAAGTGTACAAATAGAGACGGTCGAGGACAACAGAGCCAGAGACAGAGCATGCTTAGAGACTACGTCCGATACAGAGCAGACAACAGATGCCGGGCCAGACATCCACAAGGACTGCGACTTTGTGATCACAGACGATGAGGCAGTATGGACAGATCCATATGCACAGGCCATCCTCTCACCTTCAGAGTCCGTTGATGCAGAGACGCCAGCGGAGGAGAGCTTGGAGAGCACATTCCTGGTTCAGGATACTTTTGAGGCAGCTGAGCCGGTTCTCAACCGCGATACTGAGTTCTTTTGTGACGCCGGTGGTACTGAGGCCACCTTGGATGATATAGATCCCTCGGAGTCAGGTTTTGACTGGGCAGAGTTTGATGATTATATACCAGATCTGACTTCCACTGAGCCTGCAGCTAGAGAGGAGGTAGATGTCGAGCAGATCAGAGACAGACGATCAGGGCAGCCTTCTCCAAATTTAGAGAGTGATAGAGAATTTTAGTTCTCCCATGCGGATTTGGCAGCCTTCACGCAGAGTTTTCAGGGGCTAGATCCACCAGCACTCAGTTGTCCAGAGATGAAGCCACTTCCTACTTCGCTGAAGTATAGGTTCCTTGCGGGTGAGCATGAGATGTACCTAGTCATTATCTCCGCCGATTTGACTGGAGAGCAGGAATCCCGTTTGATGGGGGTTCTTGAAAAGAACCGCAAGGCGATAGGATGGAGCGTAGCAGATCTCCAGGGGATAAGTCCGGCCCTGTGCTCCCACCATATCTATCTCGAGGATGAGGTGAAGCCGTCGCGTGAGTTCCAGCGGCGGCTGAACCTGAATATGAGAGAGGTTGTCATGAAGGAAATATCGAAATGGTGGAGCGCCGATTTTATCTACCCCATCTCCGACTCCAAGTGGGTTAGCCCTTTGCATGTGGTGCCCAAGAAGACGGGCAACACTACAGTGGTCAGTGAGTCTGGAGAGGAGATTGCTACACAGGTACCCACTTCTTGGCAAGTCTGCGTTGATTACAGGAGACTCAACCAGCACACCAAGAAGGATCATTTCCCCTGCCTTTTATAGATCAGATCATTGAGAGACTGGCAGGGAAGAGCCACTATTCTTTTTGGGTGGGTACTCGGGCTACAACCAGGTGGCCATCGCTCCCGAAGACCAAGACAAGACAACCTTTACATGTCCCTTCGGCACATACGCCTTCAGACGCATGCCATTTGGGCTATGCAATGCCCTTGCGACCTTTTAGAGATGCATGCTGTCGATCTTTTCGGACATGGTAGGGGAGTGCTTGGAGGTCTTCATAGATGATTTCTCGGTTTACGGTGACGGATTCAACTCCTGTCTTGACTGCTTAGACCGAGTACTTCAGCGATGTATAGAGGTTCACTTGGTGCTATCTTGGGAGAAGAGTCACTTCATGGTGACTCAAGGGACTGTGCTTGGCCATATCATCTCCAACAGGGGCATGGAGATTGATCCGGCCAAGGTAGATGTCATTAGAAAACTCGCACCGTCGTCCAATTTGCGGCAGTTACGGTCATTCCTGGGGCACGTCGGTTTCTACCGACGATTCATTCATGATTTCAGTAGGATTGCGTGGTCGTTGACTGACCTGCTGACGAAAGACACCGAGTTCCTTGTCGATAAAGTGTCTTTCGTCCTTCGAGACTCTCAAGAGATGTGTTGTTGAGGCTACTGTTCTTCAGCCACCTGATTGGTCTCTCCCATTTGAGATCATGACGGATGCCTCCGATTTTGCCGTGGGGGCCGTGCTGGGACAGAGGAGGGATGGAGTTCCATTTGCTATCCACTACGCTAGCTGTACATTGGATTCCGCGCAGCGGAACTACACAGACACAGAGAAGGAGATGCTAGCCGTAGTTTTCGCCCTAGATAAGTTCAGATCATACATTATTGGATCTAGAGTGACTTTGTACACAGATCATACCGCCATCAGGTACCTCATGGCAAAGAAGGATGCCAAGGCCAGACTGACTAGATGGATCCTTCTACTCCAGGAGTTTGACATAGAGATTAAGGATAAGCCTGGAGTCAAGAATGTGGTAGCGGATCATCTCTCCCGATTAGAGCATCTTGAGGATTCTGAGCAGATTGACCCTATTTGTGAGACCTTCCCAGATGAGGCGATCCTTGCTATCGCCTCTCTCCCGTGGTATGCCGATATTGTGAACTTTCTTGTTGCTAAGAAAGTTCCACAATATTGGCCCAGGTAGAGGCTTGAGACCTTCCTCGCGAAGGCCAAGTACTACCTTTGGGAGGATCCCATCCTTTACCATGAAGGAGGGGATAGCGTCTGGCGTAGGTGCATTCCTCAGGAGGAGCACCATAGCGTCCTCACTTACTGCCACAAGCTTGAGGCAGGAGGACATCATTCTGGGAGGAGAACGGCACAGAAAGTGCTCCAATCTGGCCTATGGTGGCCTACCCTCTTCAAGGACTCTGATGAGTTCGTGAAGAGGTGTACTGACTGTCAAAGGATGGCACTTGTGGACAGCGTGATATGATGCCGATGCAGCCCATTCACTTCTGTGAGGTTTTTGACGCATGGGGCATCGATTTCATGGGTCCATTCCCTAAGAGTCAGGGATTTGAGTACATTCTGTTGGCCGTTGATTATGTGATTCGTTGGGTTGAGGCCATCCCCGCCCGAACCGCTGATGCCAGGATAGTTTGCAGATTTTTGAGGAAGCACGTCATTACGCGGTTAGGGGTTCCTCGAGTGTTGATTTCTGATGGGGGGTCTCATTTCATCAACGACCAGGTGAAGGCCCTTGCTAGCGAGTTTGGTATAGACCATCGAGTTGCCACTCCATACCATCCACAGAAGAATGGTCTAGCCGAGGTGTCGAACAGGGAGATCAAGACTATTTTGCAGAAAGTCGTCCGCCCTGACCGAAAGGATTGGTCACAGCTTTTGGACTTGATCTTGTGGGCATATTGGACGTCTTTCAAGACACCTTTGGGCACATCTCCCTTTCGCCTCGTATATGGCAAGCCGTGCCATTTACCAATTGAGCTGAGACACAGGTCACTTTGGGCAGTTACAGATATTCTTTTGGATCCAGATAGTGTAGGAGACCAAAAAAGGGCAGAGTTAGCAGCCTTGGAGGAGCTTCGTGATACCGCCTTCTCAAACAGCCTACAATATAAGGAGAGAGTGAAGGAGTGGCATGATTCTCACATCAGCCACAAGCATTTTGAGCCTGGACAGAGAGTATGGATGTTTGACGCTAGGCTTCGTCTATTTCCAGGGAAGCTACAGAGCAAATGGAAGGGACATTATCTTGTGAGAAAGGTACACAACAATGGAAGTATTGATATATCTGAGTTGTCTTCTGAGAGTACCTTTTGAGTGAACGGCCAGCGGCTCAAGCCATTTCTAGATCATGATCCGCGGGTCGTTAATGTTGCCCCTATTCACTTTGCGTGAGATGTGGTCTCTTGACTCACATCTATTGCATCTCACGCCTGATTATCATTGTTCTCCCGACTTGTATAGATCCAGATGTCCATATCATTCATTCTTTAGTCCCACATCCCTTTCTTCATCTTTTGATTATGCTATACTTAGGGTGCACTTTACCCTAAGTATAGGGGGGATGTAGGACTCTTGGGTATTTCTTTTGATTCTTTCTACCCCTGTTTTTGTTGCCTATACTTAGGGATATTTTACCCTAAGTATAGGGGGGGTAGACCCTGTACGTTCTCCACTCGGTTTTCCCTTTGTGTACAACCTTCTATACTTAGGATTACTTGATCCTAAGTATAGGGGGAAAAGCCGAGATTCTCTTGATATTCTATTCATTCATTCGTCTTTGTATATAGCCTTTCTTTTCACTTCCCTATACTATGTACGAGTTATGTCTTCTTCATCGCTCTTGACTCTGAGGACATCATTCGAGCTAAGTATAGGGGGGTGTGTATATTATTCATATATACTTTAGCCATAACTCGTACTTTGTGTGAGTGTGTAAATAAATAAAAATGGCTAAAAAACAAACAAAAATCCATAAAAATTAAAAAATTTTCGTTGTAAATAAACATTCTTTTATTGCACATACATAGCTAGTGTACAAATTATTTTTGTAAAAATGTTTTCAAAAACTTTTTGTGTAAAGTTTGTGTAAATATTTTCATAACAAAATTATGTATATAGTACAAAATTTTTCCAAAATGTTTTGGAAATCAAAAGTTTGCAAAAATCTTGTGTAAATTTGTGTAAATACTTTTGCAAAACTTGCATTCATGTACGCATCCATGTTTTCAAAACATTTTTCAAAAATTTTTGCACATTTGTAAATATTGTGTAAATAGCATCTTTGTATATATGTATATAGTTTTTCCCGGATTATAGTTGACATTTAAACTAGACTGGTATTAAATTGGGAAATGGAGCTTGATTAAGATCTTAATCCACCTAATTCTAAGAGGAACCTTATAGGGCTTAAGGTTAAGACTTTTCAGGTCCATGGTGACTTAATTCCCTGAGTCCACTAGGCTATGGTCACATGTCATCTCAATGAGCCTAAGTAGAGCACTTAACAACACACACATGACTCATATAGACAATGGCTTTACTTGGACACCGCACTTGCACCGAGCTCTCTACAGATGAGGTGGTGAGGAGGCAGTCTTCCTTGACTTGGGGTAGCATATGAGGGTAGTACTTCTAGGCGGAACCTCTCTTCTTCTTTTAGTGAAGGAAGTGCGTCTCAACTTAGTCTGGTTGCCATGAGGTCTAACGACGGGAGTTGTGGGTTGCAATAATGCTTCAAAAGAGGGATAGTCTACTGGCTCAAGAGGAAAAACTCCTTGTATATATGCTGCACATGTATATGTTGTATAGATGCACTTGAAAAAAAATGCAAAAAGAAAATAACTCCAAAAAAGTGGTGGGTCTGATAGAAAATGATAATCCCACCGGAGTATGTATATAGTGCAATAAGCAAAGCTTGAGATTCATGTCCCACCTTATGTAGCTCGTAGCAGGGAGACTTAGCTACACTAGTTGAGCTCCCAAGGATACATGGCTACACTGGCCATGGTCCATTCTCTTCTTTCCCCTCTTCTTGAGCCGGTTGTACTTGAACTTGGAAGGGAATACCCTGCTCCTTGAGGAAAGAGTGGCCAGATGGAGGTCATAGAGTTACCTTGTTGGGGAGGGTTGTCAAGTTGTCACTTCTGAGGTAGAGAGCTTATACTTCACATTCACAGTACAAGGAAAGACTCATGGTCTTCAGGGTTTGTGTTTGTAGACTTGTTCTGATCTGGATTGTTGAGGAGTCTTGATTATAGATTGGTGGAACTTAGAGGCTGTTGAGTTTTAAACCTAAGGCTAAATAAGGTCCCGACACATTAATAATCCAAAGATCTGATCGAGCTCCATATTTCAATTTAATAAAGGCAAGTTTCATAATCAACCTTGATCCATGTACATTCTCCTCTTTTTCTTTTTCCTTCTCTTTTTCACTTCTTTTTCAAATAAGTGTTTGCTAAGGGACTAGCAAAGTCAAGTATAGGGGGGTGATGAATACCCATTCATCACTCTTTATTCTTATATTTTAGCTACAAAAACCTTTGCAAATACATGTAGATACCTGTAAATACAAATAATTACCAAAAAGCATGCATTGTGTAAAAATAAATAATTAGCATGTTTTTGTGCAAAAATAAAGAATAAAGAAATAAAAGAAAAATAGGGAGATATTTAGAATAAATATTGAGCGACCTAATCCCAAGGGAGGGCTCAGCATGGGCCTGACCGCATAAAAGCCAAAGTAGAGAGAGATAAGGAAGCTCATGGGTGTAAATATACCTGTAAATAGAATAACAATATTTTCCTCTAAAAATAAAAATAAAATGGGTTTTATATATTTGTAAATACAAAATCAAAATAAAAATAAGAAAAATTAAAAAGAAAGTAAAAATACCCTTCCTTGTATATATCCACCCTGTACATAAGACCACCTAGCTATTTATTTATCACTATAAATAAATAAATTAAAATCTCATAAAATTTGTATATATTCTATATTTCATGGTGTAAATAAATAAAATAAAAACCATAAAAACAAAAATAAAATAAAAAGAAACAAAAATAAAAATCAACACCACCATAGTATATATACCATATATGTATACAAATAAACCTATTAATTTACCCCTTCTAAATAATTAATAAAAATAAAATAAAAACACCAAAATATTCCAGATTTTATCTTGTAAAAAAATAAAATATAAAATTGGGATAAAAATGCACAAAAATAATAAATTAAAAATCAAAAATTAAAAATTCAATATTGTATATATACCTATACATAGCACTATATTGTATATACCTTATTTTTATTTCAAAAAAATAATTAAAAATAAAAAAATAGTTTAAAATAAAAGAAACACTTTTCATGTTTTGAGTTTTTATTAATTCAACCATTTATTATTTTAATTTGAATTTTCAAATCATTTCCACGTGGCCGCTTCTGAATGGTCCACGGGGGATGTTGACCGCCCGGTCAACTCCCCCCCCCTGGACCACTCCCCCGCGGATCTGCACCCGACCCGCTTCTTCTCCCATTTATGGCGCATTGATCTGAGCCCCAGAACCACTAACCTTGGGTCCTAATTATTCCCTGATCCACCCAGATCCACGCCCGGTCGTTAGCCTAGGGATCCGTGCTTCATGCGCCCGTGCCCGACTCGATCTAGCCGAACCCTCACTCGTATAAAACCTTAGCTCCACCGCACGATTCAGGCATCTTTGGCTCGTGCATTCTCCACCCCAGGACCTCCACCATCTCCTCCTGAGTGACAGCAGTCGGCTGGTGGTTTTGCAGCGAGGAGAGGGTGTCCATACCATCGATCCGGCGACCTAGCGTCGCCGTGCGCCGCCACCAACGTGGTGCTCGAGCCTCGGGCATCGACGTCCCTCGAGGCTAGGACCAGGAGCTCCAGCAGCTCAATCCCAGTTGACATCGACAATCAGGTAGCATTGAATCCCCCTATCTTTAGCTAATTTAGAGTTACCCCCAAATCGCACATTCATCGTCGCCCTTCGATTCCGATCACCCTCGTCCACATCTCGATCATCGGACGGCACCATCACATTCGCCTCGCTCTCCTGTACCTTCTTTGCCCATCCGTTCACCCTAGCTCGCACAGGAGCTGGGATTCGAGCTCCCTCGCTGTCGCTTCGCCGGAGCTCGCCCATATCGACCCGCCGTCCACCCACTTCGCACCTAACCAGGTCGAGGCACTTTGCCCTCGACCCAGGAGTCTGTTGCGCCACTTTGCAGGGCAAGCCAAGCCCATTTAAGGGCTTGAACGTTCAGGGGTAGCAGCTCCAGCTCCGCCTTGGTCGTCGGACCATCTCCGACGCCTCCAGCTTCATCGGAGGCCCTCTTCATATGCGGGAGGCTCTGGCGCTTCTTCTCCGATCATCAGTAGCCTCCGAGGAGCTCTCCTGCACGCACACGAGTCCGGCAAAACTCGCCGGCGACGAGTTCTTGGAGCATCCTCCACGTCCGTCCGATCGCACCCCTTCGCTCCAGATTCAATTAGAGTCGTCCCCGTGAGGAGCAGCAGTGATCGTTAGATGCGATCTAGACCGCCTGAGTCAGCCAAAGTTTAGCCACTGCCAGCGACCGTCAGATCCACCACGTGGCTCAGCCTGGAGCATCCATCAGCTGGAGAGGCGCCACCATCCTCCACCGTCCGATCAGCGACGTGGCGTGCATCCAGCCTTCCGCTTAATAAAAGGGTAAATTGCCCTGTAGGCCCTTCTCTTTTCTGCATTTAATATTTAGTCCTATAAATATGTTTCGTAGTTGTTTTTATTTTGGTTATTTTGCATAGAGGACCCTGTTGTTTGTCTTATTTGCATTTTTACCCTTGTACATGATGGACACGTGAGTTTTGGTGAAATTGCATGCTCTCCTGTGTTCATTGTGTGTTACTGTTTGCATCTTTTAAAATAGGAATGACGTTTTAGTCCTTCCAGGCCTGAGTCACGTGTATCATGCGTGGGTCGCGGGGAATTTTACACTTTAGGCCCCAAACTTTCCAGCCGTGTTACCAATAGGCCCCTGGAACTTATTTTTCTTGCAGATAGGTCCTTGTGCACTATTGCTTGTTTTAGATTTTTAATAAAATAGCAAAATTACTCCAATTTTGATGAAAATTGGACACGTGGCTCCTGCCACTGTGTAAAATTTTCTCTGATTTATGGAGACATTTTTGACTCTTTTTAGTTTTTTTAAACATTCAAAAACATCACTTTTTCTTACTGTCCAGTTTTAAAATTCATAAAAAAAATATTAAAATATCTTTAAAAATTCTAAAAAAAGTAGATTTTGTTTATTTTGTTGTGTTTGATTTTCTGACCAATTTTGGTCATTTTTGGACTTATAAAAATTATAAAAATTGAAAAACATAGAAAAAATCTAATAAATAATTGAAAATCCAAAAATAATAAATCCAGTTCCTAATTTTTCCTTGTAGTTCATATTTTACAGGAAAATTACCTCCTGGCCTTGAAACAACCATTTGGCATTTTTAAATGGTTGTAGAAGCCTGACTGGACATTGTCTTCTAATTTTTGCCTTGTTTTATTTTTGTAAAATTCCCTAAAAATCAGAAAAATACCAAAAATTCATCAAAAACATAAAAAAATATATAAAACCTAAAGATATTTTTGTTTGAATTTTTGGATTAATTTTGAGTATTTAAATAATTAGTCCAAGTTGCTTGTTTTATTTGTTTTATTATTTTCTTTATAATTAAAAATTCTAAAAAAATTTATAAAAATATTAAAAACCCACTAAAAATAATTTTCTTTTATTTGCTTTCATTTTAGACTACTTTGTAGGCCGCGAGGCCATCACGTGCTCCCTGAGTCTGACCCTGGTCGTTATACCATGCTAATCCAATAGCCAGTGCCACTATTGATTTTATTTGATTTTTATCTTATTTTGGTGGTCTGATCTCATATTTTCTTGATTGATCCGGATTTCTTGAGCGACTGAGGTCGCAACAACCTTAGTTATATTTCATCTACCTTAGTTGCTTGGTGATTTTCCGGTCATCATGTATCACTAGGAGTGGCATACTCTGTGAAATCTACCTGCTCAGATTTCCTCTTGAGGTTGTTCGGGTTCGGCTCGATATGGGCAGGGATGGCGGCCTCCCCTCTCACGATGTCCCGCATCTCCTGGCGGAACTCATCCATCTCCCGTCTGAAAGTAGCTTGCTGATCGGTAAGGAGGCAGGCTATGCCATCCAAGGCGGGGCTCTCATAGGATGGCCCATGAGAGCCTGACGGGTGGCCTCGCTAGTACTGAGGCTATTGTGGTTGGTGCTGCGGGTGAGAGGGGTATGACTGGGGATGATACTGCTGCTGCTGAGGCTAATCACGCCTCCAAGACTGTCCCTGCTGATAGGGACGAGGACCATACTGCTGTGACTGCTGCTGCTGGTGCTGCTGGTATACTAGGGGCTGCTGCGGCTGGTGATCTCTCTGATGGCTTTACTGGCCACCCTGTCCTGACGGTTGCTGCTGGGAGCTGGAACCTCCGGCCGACCAACGGAATCCGGAATGGTCTCATCGGATACCGGGCTGGGGTCGGTCGTACCAAATCCTGTTGACATCCATCAACAACTCTGACTCGTAAGGGGCTGGCGGGAGTACTGCCAGAGGCTGATCCGGCTGGTATACCACCATCTGTGTGTCTGGAGATGGTGGCGACTGGTAAGTGGGTTGCGGCTGCTGGTACGGCTCCGCCTGTACAAGGTGGACCTGTCTAGGCTGCTGGTGGCTGGAGCGCTAGAACGAGCTGCCGGAGCTACTCAGATCGCCTCGTGCCTGAAGACGGGGCTGGGAAGCCGTCTGTGCCTCCTGGAGACACATGAGCTGTGTCTTCAGGTCACTCAGAGTCTGTGCCATCTGCTCCATTTGTATGATGCCCTGGCACTGCTTATTCTCGATAATCTCCATCCGGTCCAGCTTCTCGCTGATGATGCCCATGTCAGTGGCCGTGGACTCGGCCTGTGCTGCTGCCGTTGACGAAGTGGATGGACCGGCGTCGACCCGTGCGATCCTCTGGTACTGCACGGTCTGTGGTTGGGGTCATCCCTATGTGTAGAGTCGGGTCTGGGACATCACCATGTAGTTCTCTGCCATCTCCTCGTAGATGGCCCAGACCTGATCGTAATCCTTGTCAAAATAGGACCCGCAACAAGAAGCATTCACCAGGCCCTGTAGCTCTGGTGTCAGCCCGCTGAAGAAGCTCTGAACTAGGTTCGGCTTCGAGATGTCATGGTGCGGGCATCTATCTATCAACTCTCTGAACCTCTCCCATGCCTCGTCGAATTGCTCATTGGGGAGCATGGAGAAGTTTCTGATCAGGGCCCTCGCGGCATTCGTCCTCCCGAGTGGATAGTACTTGTTCAAGTACTTGGTGCGGAGCTGCTCCAAGGTGTAAACAAACTTCCCCAGATGCTTCAGCCAGGTGGATGCTCTGTCTGCTAGTGAGAAGGGGAAGGCAATCATGCGGATGGTATCCTGGTCCACCTGTCTGTTGTGGACTGTGCTGCAGATCATCAAGAACTCCTGGAGGTGGAGATGGGTCTCCTCTGTGGCGAGCCCATGGAACCAGGGGAGAAGCTACAAAGTATTCGGCGGGAACTTGAAGTCCCCCACGATGGCTGGAAGAACGACCCAATGATGTGTCAAAGTCGATCTGGGGTTGTGTAACTCCTGCATCGATCTCGGTGGCTCTATTGCAGCTGTTGCAGTTGTTGCGGCTGATGCGGCTGATGCGGCATCATCGGGTATCCTCGGCCCGTCTCCAGGGCTGGGGTGGGCTCGGTCGGCTCTCATCTGCTCCATTTCGCGCCTCATCTCTATCATAAAAGCTCCCCGATCCCTCAGCTGCTGTAGAACTGTCTCAAGGGAGGCGATAAGGGTGGAGTTGATCGCACACTGGTCCAAGATGAAAGTCTGCTCTGGCTGGGGACCTCGGGTGTGATCATCACTGCTGCCGGCCATGGTCTCTGCAAAAGCAAAGGACCCAAACTCATGTACCGATAAATCATCTGATAGTAGTCTCTCATTTGGCACTGGTATCTCAGAACTGGTAGAAGGGGGGTCGAGGGGGAACAGGGCGGAGTCAAACTCGGGTTTGGAGAGCGGGTCTAGGCTCTCACGAACCAACCTAGATGAGCGGGCAGAAGTTCTGGGAAGCGGTGCAGCCAGAGGCTACCTAAGGGACCTTTTGCCCATCATCTTGATCTAGCGAGTTGGGCGGATGGGATCTGGAAACAACAATGATCAACAAGTAAACCCCTGATTCACCTACTCAACGCGAGCTCAAGACAGTAAGAGTTCGGTCAATTATCTTGTCAGTTTTTATTAGGTGATCAAGTCAAGATAGCAGAGCGATTAACGTGACCTGTTGGGATCCCGGTTCCCCCAGGAGACTGGTCCGATCCCGAACTAGATCTTTCCCAGTCAGTACAAGCCACGGACCGTTTACCGACTACCCGATTGGCTTGCTCTGTTAAGGATATCGCGACCCGCTTTACCGAAGACCGGAGCAATCCTCACTGGAGAACGACTAGCTCAAGAGCAGTAGTCTGAAGGAGGTCCAGATGTGGCTTTATTCTAGGGTGCGCGTCACTTTCTCGCATAAGCAAACCAGACAAGGAGAGGGTTGCTCTCCCCAAGACAAATATTTTTCGGTGTGGTGTCTTTTAGGATCAGATATAATTAGCAGTCCCAAATTTTATTGTTTTTCTTTTTAGGTATTTTTCAATAATCAAACAAATCGCCTAACGAATTTTTCGGTTCTCCTGGTTATTAAGTCCACAAATCAGGGGGAGAAGTCGAAAAAGCCGATGCGCGTGAAAATCAATGATGCATGCAGAGTAAGAAATGCGTACGTGACTCCAGCAGTCTACATGCAAAATGATCCGCGCAGAATTTAAAGACTGAAATAAAACTACCTAAATGATGCAGGCGGAAATCTGAGCCCTAAGCAAGCAGTTCTACTCGAAAGAACGGCTAGTCGACCACCAACCTTCAATCCAAGAGTCCGGTCTAGGCTCACCCCTCCTCCTCTCGACAAATCGAGTTCAGGAGCAGCGCTTGGCAGGGAGGGCTCACGGCGCGTAGGCTCGAAGGTAGTGGATCGACTATTTTTATTTAGATTTTTATTCTTGGTCCAATTAATCGATCTATAAGTACAGGCAAAGTTATTAAGGTGTTGGGACCTACTTATTTACGTCACAGTCAAGCAAAAATCCTAAGGCTAGGGGCTGAAAACCACTAGAAACAGATAAGGCAGGAAAATAAACAAAATCGCGATAAAAGCCACGAGAAAACCGAGGGGTCCTCCGAGCACACCGGTGCTCGGCGAAATAGACCCCGAGAGTCTCAAAAGTCTGGATGAGTGTCCATCCTTGTATTATTACAACAATAGTTCAAAATAGCAGATAATAAAAACTACTCTAAGTCTAAACTACGCCTGCACTCGGCTGCCTCCTCGCGCTCTCCTGCGGCTCCGTGCAGAAGAAAGCCGCCTCTGATCGTCGCAGTTGCGTCGGCTCCTCGAAAGTAGCCGCCTCGGTCCTCAGGCCCTCGCAAGCAAGCAATAAAGTGTCAAACCAGATAAAAATAAAGCAAATAAAATAAGAAAAAGAAAACAGGGTATATATGCAAAAATGGCAATAAAAATAAACAAGCAAAACAACCAAAAATAAAAATAAAAGAAAATAAAGGCAGATAAAAGAAAAAGAAAAAGAAAAATCCACGAAAAGCCGCAGACGACGAAAAAGCCGCGGAAAGCCGTGAAAATCAAAATAAAACAAAAATCAAAGAAAATAGACTACTAAACCGTGCTCCCCGGCAACGACGCTATTCTGATGAGCCGCCCGATGGACTAAGGTAAAGGAATCACTAAGGTTGTTGCGACCTTAGTCGCTCAGGACTCAGAGCTCAACAAGAAACAAAAATCGGACCACTAAATAAAGATAGAAATATGAAGAAAAACAAATAGCAGTCCTAGCTATGGGATTAACCTGGTATATCTCCTAGGGTCGATCTCGAGGAGCACAAGTTGGCCTTGCGGCCTACGAAGTAGTCTAAAAATGAAGAAAACATAAACAAATATTTTTTTGGTGGATTTTTACTATTTTTTTATTTTTTTGGGATTTTTAATAATAAAGAAAATAAGAAAACAATATAAACAAGCAACTTCAAGCAATTATTTAAACACCCAAAATAGTCCAAAAATTCCAACAAAAATATTTTTAGGTTTTATATATTTTTTACTGTTTTTGGTGAATTTTTGAAAATTTTATGATTTTTATAGATTTTTCTAAAAATGAAAGAAGGTTGAAATAAAGGAACACTGTCCAGCCAGGCTTCAAAGACCACTTAAAAATATGAAATGGTCTTTTCAAGGCATGGAGGTATTTTTCTTGAAAGGTATAAACAAAAAGGAAAAATCGGAAAAAGAGTTTATTAATTTTTGGATTTTTTATGATTTTTTAGAATTTTTATAATTATTCAAGGTTTTTCAATTTTTAAGCTTTTTATAAATATAAAAATAACAAAAAATGCACAGAAAATCAAGGACACAAAAACACACAAAACTTGATTTTTTTGTAATTTTTAAAAAGGTTTTTATATTTTTTTAGGAATTTTTAATCTGGATAGAGGCAAAAATAAGGGTTTTTGAATTTTTAAAAATACTAAAAGGGCTCAAAAATGTTCCCATAAATTGGTGAGAATTCTACACAGTGGCAGGAGCCATGTGTCAAATTTTCACGTGATTTGGATAAAAATTGATATTTTATTTAAATCAAATAAGAGCCCACGGTGCATAGGGACCTGTTTGTAATGAAAATAAAGTCCTAGGGCTGAAAAAGAACAAAGCCAGAAACTGGAGGGGTCCTCGTGCAATTTCTCCAGTGGCTCACGCGCCAGGCACGTGTACTGGGCACGGAAGGACCCAAATGCAAATAACTTACTTCCCCGGACTTAATAGCAACAGGTGCTAAAAGTCCAGGGGCGAAGTTGCAAAATACCCAATCAAATTCAACACATGTCAAATAACATCATTCACATGGGTATGGATGTAAAAAATAAAAACTATATTTCATTCCATAACACATCCAAACATAAGCCCGGATATTGCAAATTCACCAAAATATCACGTGACGATGCACGTATCCAACATACATAGCGATGAAAATGCAAATAAACTAAATTTCAGGTCCTAAGTGCAATTTAACCAAAATAGAATGAACTATCTAAAATATTTACAGGACTAAATAATAAAGACAAAAAGAGAGAGGGCCTAAGGGTAAATTACCCTTTATTATCCGAGGGCTGAGAGTGCGCCACGTGGGGTATCCAACGGCTGCAGGGCGCTGCTCCTCAAGGAAGAGACCTCGGCTCTGATCTGACGGCAGAGAGGGAGCCACGTGGATGATCGGACGGCTATGGAAGGGGCTCTCCTCTCCTCTATGACGGACGCTCCATATGAGGTCTGATCTCTGATCTGACGGCTGTTATCCCCTAGCCAATGGACGGTCGTGATCAAAACTGGACGAGGGGGCTCGATGGACGGCTGAGGAAGGTCCTCCAAGAACAGGTTGCCGGCGAACTTCGTCGGCCTGATACTCGCGCTGGATGCCTCCTCCGCTGCTGTTAAGGTGCGGAATGGATCCGCCTTGACGCTCCGAAGCTGACGAGCTCCTCCGATGACGTCGGGAAGCTCCGAGGAGCTCCGGCGACAAAGGCAGAGCTGGGGCTCCTGGGCCTGAACGTGATGACCCCTAGATGGGTCTCTTCGGACCTGAAAAGCAGCACAGCAAGCTCCTAGGTCGAGGGCAAAATGCCTCGACCCGATTAGGGGTGGTGTGGTGGTCGGAAGAGGAGAGATGGTCGATCTCCGGCGAAGCATCGGTGGTGAAGATCGAAGTCCCTGCTCCAGGGCGAATCGGGGGATGTGAATGGGTGCAGAAGGTGCGGAGAAGTCTCGTGGGTGTGAGGGTCGAGTCCGATGATCGAGAGGGTGACTAAGATGGTCGGAATCGGCGAACGACGGCGAACGGAGGAATTGGGCGAAAATGGAAATTGGCGAAAACTAAGAGGAATTAGGCTTACTGGATGGTTGGATTCAACTGTGGATGAGCTCCTAGAGCTCTGGTCTTCGCCTCGAGGGTCGTCGAGGGCCCGAGGCTCGGGCGCAGCTCTGGGCGGCGCACGACGGCGAGAAGCTACCGGATCAGTGGCGGAGCGGTCCTCTCCTCTCTTCGACACTTGCCTCGCTCAGCTGTCACTCTGGGGAGTCTAGTGGAGGTCACAAGAAGAAGGGGCAGCACCAAAGATGAGTGGAATGGTGCGGCGGAGCTGGGGTTAAATATGGCTAGGGGTCCGAGAAGAAGGGGTCGGGCATGGATATCGGAGCTCGGACCCCGAGGAAAGACCACCGGGCGTGGATCTCGGATGCAAGAGGAAGGATTAGGACCCGGGGTTAAGGGGTGTGACGATCGGATCGAGTGGGAAGAATTAGGAGAAAACGGGTCGGGCGAGCATGATCCGGCTCTGGTGGTCCTGGGGGGAGAGTTGACTGGGGGTCAACATCCCTCGTGGACCAATCAGAGCGCGCCATTTATTAAATATTTTGAAATTAAATAAAAAATAGTAAATGGTCGAATTTGGAAAAAGTTAAACATGAAAATGTTTATTTATTTATAAACTATTTTTTGTGATTTTTATTTATTTTTTTGAAATAAAAATTAGGTATGTACAATATAGTATTGATATATATAGGTATATACAATATTGTATTTTTTATTTTAATTTTTAATTGTTTATTTCTGTACATTTTATTCCAATTTTATATTTTATTTATTTATATAATAAAATTTGGAATAATTTCGTATTTTTATTTTATTTTTATTAATTATTTACAGGGGTTCAATAAAGAATTTTATTTATATACATATATGGTATATATACAATGAAGGCTTTGATTTTTATTTTTATTTCTTTTTATTTTATTTTTATTTTTATGATTTTTATTTTATTTATTTACATTATGTGATATGGAATATGTAAATTTTTATGGGATTTTTGTTTATTTATTTATAGAGAGAAATAAATATATAAGTGATTCTATGTACATGGTGAATATAGACAATGAGGGATGAATTTTATTTCTTTTTATTTTTCTTATTTTTATTTTAAATTTTATATTCACAAATAAATACAAATACATACAAACCCATTTCTATTTTAAATAAGAGGAAACTATTTTTATTTATTTATAGGTCTATGTATACATATGAGCTTCCTTATCTCTCTCTACTTGGGTTTTTATGCGGTCACGCCCATGCTGAGCCCTCCCTTGGGATTAGGTCGCTCAATATTTATTCTAAATATCTCCCTCTTTTTCTTTTATTTCTTTATTCTTTTATTTATGCACAAAAACATGCTAATTATTCATATTTACACAATGCATGCTGAATGATAATTATTACTAATTACAGATATCTACATGTGTTTTGCATGGGTTTTGTAGGTAAAATAAAAGAATAAAGAGTGATAAATGGGTATTCATCACCAGGTCATGCACGTGAAAAAAATAATAGTAAAATCAAATATTATTATTAATAAATTAATATAATGAGTTAAATTATAATTAGATTAAATTAATTAATTAAGGAATAATTAAATATATATACTTAAATAATTTAGTAAGTAATAAGTCATTGAATAAATAATTAAATTAATAAAGTAATAATTAATAATTTATAATTAATAATTAATAATTAAATGAATTAATCAATTATTAAATAAATAATCAAATAAATTTTTAAATTTGATTTTAATTTAATAAAATACTAATAAAGTATATAGATTAAATTACAGTACATTGTACAACATATACCAATACGGTTCCGAAAGCACATTTTGCATATTAACTCTGATTTAAGCGAAACAAGTATCATTTGATAGATAATTAAATAAAATAAACTTTAAGTCTGAGTTTTCCCAATTCGGAGTTTATATGTCCGAGTTATGAGGTCTAGAAAATTTAGGTAGCAGCTTCATGGCCTTAATATTTATTAATATTTTGACTTAAATTGTATTTTTATATTTTTATATTGATTTTTTGAAGAAATTTATAAAAAGAAATTAAGTGAAATGGAATTACGATTAATTAGTTAGAAATTCAGGAAGTTTGTACATATTGTACATATAGACAACATGGCTCAAACGCTAAAACTCACACATTTTATTGGAATATTTTTTGATATTTTTTATAAATAGTATTAAGTATAAAATTAAGTTTGAAAGTGAGTTTGGTCCGTTTGGAGTTTTTTATAAATAGTTATAAACTTCAGAAGTCGGCTTTTACAAATTTTTCGGTCCATGATAATTAATTATTTTTATATTGCATAATTTTTCTGATATTTTTATAAAATAATATTATGAACATCTTTTGTAAAAGAAGTGTTTTGATTTGAAATGATCTAAGTGATAAATAATATAAGTGAAATATTTACAATGTGAAAAATGTGTAAATTGTATTTTTGGTCTTTGTCTTCTGATATTTTTATAACTTAGGATCCTTATCTCCCTTTGCTTATTTATTTTATCGACCAGGTCAATATTGACCTGGTCTTAGGGTTAGGATCAGTCTGTATATATTTTATATCTACAGACTTCTTTCTTTTTATCTTTTTCTTTTATTTTTGGCTATAAGTGTTAAATATATAATATTAATATTTGTGGTTAGAATGATAATCAGTGGGAATTAGTGATTAGTTACATGTATTTTACCTAGGATTTTAACCAAAATGAAAGAATAAGGATGAAGAATCGCAGATTCACAGTACTTTATATTTATTAGGGTCATTTGTATAATTTGGGTGGCACTAAATGCAAATTTGGAGGATAGAGGGGGATTTTTATAAGATACCCAATAGTAGCCCAAATCGGTACCTGAGGTATCGATTTGGAGGGCATGTCCCAGATCGACACCTAAGGTGCCGATTTGGACTTGGCTCCCCAAATCAACACCTGAGGTGCCGATTGGTTCCTAAAAAATAAATATCAAAATTTTATGTCTATCTAACTAAGTATGAATTAATCACTAATTAGTTAAAAAAAGTTCGAAATTTGCATATACAGCAAATGTACTAATTCATTTGCAGACATCAAAATGATATCCACATCTGCATCTATTTTAAGACGGATATGAAGACGAATGTCAAAACTTGTATAGAACGAATGAGGTATCAGATTATATATTAATATATATGCATTCCTAATGACAGAGCCATGAATATAGTGCATTAATGAGATGGAATTATACATTATAAAAAGCCAGGATGTTAAGGGAGGTTAAACTTAAAGGATTAAGGTAAAAATATAGAAGAATAATAATAGATAAAAAGAAAGAGGAGATTGAGGTTAGGAGTATCAATATTGACATGATTCAAACATAGATGATGGTTAGTTATTATCTTTTGCTACATTATATAAAGGGTTCCCAACAAATGGACCAGTTTTTAAAAAGGTTATTATAAATAACCAATGCGAAAAACAATCGATATATACATGATGTTAAATATATAACATCATATATCAATTTGTTACAAAAGCATTGAAGCTTTCAATGAACACCATATTCGTTACTCGATATTATTGCTCCAGATTTTTTCTCCAATCATTATTAAAGTTAGCAACGATAAATACCGATTCTAGAAAAATAAGGCAAACCATTGTTGACGAAGCTCTGTTAACGATTTAGCAAGGAATACTACATTCATCGTGAATTTCAAGACCGAAGACAATTTACAACAAATAGTAAACGCTGTTATATATATATATATATAATATCAAAATGATATAGCAAAAGTTTCAAGGATAAATTACAAAAAAATACTCTAAATATGCCTCGATTCTCAATTACGTATCTCATGTTTAATGTAATAAAGATGGACACGGTTTTATTTTATTTATCTTGAATATACGCTTTCATAATTTTCTACGACTATTTTATGCTTCAACTTTAAAGTTGAAGATTTAGCATCCTTTTGGCTATACTTTCGAAATAAGGTCCCTAATTGGGAATCAAGATATATCTTAAGTCCTTTTTTGTGAAGTTCCAAATGTATTTGTTCTTACTCATTTGTCAAGGATTGCACACTTCTCAAGGGGATCATCTTCTTCTTGGGTGTAGGGTATTTTAGGGTACTTTAAGACCCACGTTGCCTATAGAAGCTAAGTTTGGGCATATATTGAGCCTACAAAGAAGGATGCTTGCTTGGAACTTTGCACCAGTGGTGTATAACGGCATGAAGACAAAAGCAACAAGAATTTGAAAATCCGGATCTGTAGGGCTTCATTAGGTACTCAACATAATTTGGATTATTGATTGGAAACATAGGTCGATATAAAAAGAGGAACCCGTTGGATCGAGTTAATCTCCAACAATAAAATAAGGCGCAACGAACACACCCTAATCGCATGCTACTAGATCGTGTTTGCTTTGCGGGTTAGTTAACATGACATTTAACACATCTCATATGTCCTTCTACCTCATTATTAGTTCGATCATTTACGTATTTCCATTAAATATGTGTTTCTTTACATTTTAATCATTTATCGTTCCCTTTCAACTTCCACACAATAATAAAGGTTACTTCATTGACTAACCGATCGGTTATATGCGATAATATAAATGTTCCTCGTCTTAGCTTTCATTGAAAGCTTATTCATAACTGAGCTACATGTTTGAGCATCGAAAGATGGTTTGCTATAAATAGTATAAAAGAAGCAGATGGAAGACAACTCGGATAACATTCTTAACCCTAGAGTTTAGGGAGATTGCATAGTTAACCTCTTTAGAGAAGGATCCTAATGGAAACTAAACTCAAATATTCTTTAAGAATAAGTAATACTACAATGTAATTGATCTATAGCAACAGAAAAATTAAAGCCATTAATGGTATAATATTCGATGTTATATATAGCAACATTATTCATTGTAAAAAATCATCTTTAATTGTGAAATTCATGTGTACTTGCTAGCAACAATTTATATAATAATGATTTTTTTGTTATTTCCCTCTTTCAAATTTTATAGTAATCGTTTTTGACCTTGTCAACGATGAGAACATAACATCTTGAGAAATTCAATAGACAACTATTGTCATGTTATTTGTCTCAACGATATAGCAATGAACATGTTGTTTATTGTAAATTTCAAAGTACAACATTGACTTTTTGCAACAAACATAATTTATGATGATATATTAAGCATCGAGAAGATTGCAAAGATTTTCCCATTGTCATAGGTCTATTCTATAGTGGTATCTCCATCCCTTGATGTAGAAGACAACATATTTAACTATTAGGCCATTTAAATGGATTACATCTCTACTAAATTCTAAGATGACCTACATCTTAATGTATGAAGACTTCCATCTCTTATAAGAGAATATCATGGATAAGGGTATCGATATATTAGGATCCAACGAGGTACGCTTGAGTAACTCAACAACCAAACAAACACCTCATGTCACTTACACAAGATAGGTGGGGGTAAGGCAAAAAGAATAGGGATTATTCTACTTGCCTTTCCAATTTTGTTAATAACACTTTTTCCTCTGCTTTTTTTTTAATTACACTCTACTCCTACAGTCTTGCACTACTGATTGTTAGAAAATCGGAAGCGGAAGCGAACATGGAATAAAGATAATAAAGAAGAAAATAAGAACGGGATTTTACGTGGAACCCTACTCCGTGAGGAGCGGGATGAAACCACGGGAGAAGCCCTCACAGGGGCGTAATATGCATTGCACTTTCTCAATGAGTACAGGAGGTCTGGGGCTCCTTATATAGCCTCTCCAGAGCCTCCAAGTCCCACCACTGGACGATGTGGGACTAAACACTGGATGGGGTAAATGGATCTCCTCCAGGATCCATTTACCCTGTTACAACTCAATGGGCGCATACAACTTATGCTCCAACACTCCCCCTCAAGCTGGAGCATGCAATGCTCAGCTTGGACACACAGACAGAAATCAACTCAACGCTACAAGACACTACGGACAATATCAACCCAACGCGCACATGCTGCAGTCGAGGACGTTGCTTCTCATGCCGTGCAGGTGAGGAGGACGAACGGGCTGGAGTGTGAGTCGACTGAAGACCCGGAATCTGACCGTCGAGTCTGAACTGCGCCTGAAGTCTCCTCGTCGGAGAACTGGGTCTCTCCCATCTGGCTCAGAGAATGGTGCACTGCTCTGGTGTACCTATGATACCACATGAAAACCCTTGCCCTCAAGGGAATGGTCCTCTGCTCTGGAGTCCCTATGGCTCACATGAAAACTCTGTCCGAACAACAACAAGAATGATGGGGACCTCTTCTTGATGATGGCAACATATGCTCATCTGAAAAATGACCGCAAACTCGTGCGTGTCTGAAACTGGAGACTCGGAGATGTCTGATGTCGAGTCTGAAACAACTGCGCATCAAATTGGGACTCGGAATCTGAACGTCGAGTCTGGAATTGCGCATGTAGAATCTTCATCTGTAGAGTCTGAACAATCGATTGGCCTGGAATCTGCATGTGAATCTGGAGCATCTGAACAGACTTGTAACTCTACATATATACTCCCCCTTTCTCCCATACTTGTCGGAAAACATGGACGTCGACCAAGTTGGGAGAAGACAACATAAAGGGGAAAACATGAAACTTGCGGCTTTTTCATTGTCATTTTTTTAAAGCTGCCACAATTTTTTTTAACGTAAGCCGTTTATCTTTTTTTACGGCTTTCCAAATTCCTTTTTTTTAATTTCAAACTTTGCGTACGGCTTTTTTTTTGTACGCGCCTTTTCAAATTCCTCTCTTTTTTTAACGTCATCATCATTTTTTTTTCATACACAAATCGCCCTACAGACAAGCAAGATAGGGAAAACATAATATTCTAGAAAAAAAATCGTTGTGGCTTTTCATCATCCTTTTTTTTAAGCCGTCATTCTTTTTTTTCGAAAACATTTTTTAAAGCCGATTCATTTTTTTTTGGCTTCAATCTTTTTTTTTGAAATGCGTGCGATTTTTTTTATTTGCACGCGCCCCTTTTTTTCGATCAAATTCTCCATCATCATATTTTTTTAACCAAATGTGGCCCATTTGGGCCCACCTTCTTTCACTAATGACCCACGGCCCCCACCTTTTTAAATAGACTGTAGTAACGCCCCTTTTAAAGGCTCATCCCACGTGTTTTTTTTTTGGTTTTAGGCCCCCAACGGCATAGGGAATGTGCGATAGGGCTCCGTGGAAAGAGAAAACCCCATTAGGGTTTCGATCTGCACCAAGAGATATCTGAGCCTGAGGCTTCAACGTAAGGTTGGGGCTTCAACGTCGCATGGACTGTATGCGACTGCAAGAGATTGCGGCCTGGAGCCGTGCGAAGGAGCTTGGAACATGAACGATCTTGAGCATGAATGATCTCCGAAAAACTCCACTGATAATCAAATCTTGACAAGAATACGAACAGAAAGAAAAAAAATCCTCAAGAATATCTCAAAATCGATCCTCAAACTGATTACAAAATATAATCGACGAACATGATGAAATCCTCGAGAATCGACCCGCTCTGATACCATGTTAGAAAATCGGAAGCGGAAGCGAACATGGAATAAAGATAATAAAGAAGAAAATAAGAACGGGATTTTACGTGGAACCCTACTCCGTGAGGAGCGGGATGAAACCACGGGAGAAGCCCTCACAGGGGCGTAATATGCATTGCACTTTCTCAATGAGTACAGGAGGTCTGGGGCTCCTTATATGGCCTCTCCAGAGCCTCCAAGTCCCACCACTGGACGATGTGGGACTAAACACTGGATGGGGTAAATGGATCTCCTCCAGGATCCATTTACCCTGTTACAACTCAATGGGCGCATACAACTTATGCTCCAACACTGATAGTTGTTCTATTCTGTTAGTTAACCATCTATGAAGTAAACTAGATTATAGTTTGTTTAAACGAAAGTCTAGCTAAGGAAAGAATTTATTATACTTGTGCCTTTAAATTCCTTTTCCATGCTCCTCCCTCTCGTCTTGTTCCTCCTCACCATAATTGCCCCTCTGTCTCAAGCTCCATGACTTTCTTTGTACCATCATCATGAGATTTGAGCATGACCATCATTAAATAGAACTAGCTGTCCACATGCTTCAATGCAACCCATCAGTGCCTATGACCTTCGCGAGCTTAACCCTCTCAACCTTGACCACTTCGCCCTTGATTAGCATCCCAATGTACATTCTCAGTGAACGCCCTCTATGTTCCACTCTTACCTTGACAACGACTCTATGCAAGCCTTCGACTTTTAAGCACGTCAAATAGGAGGACTGAGGGAAGGGGCTTGGGGTGGAGGGGAAGATGTAACTTCATCAATGATAGTCATGAAGAATGACACACACATACCCACCACAAATTGAGCTAGGGTTGGACTTATGGGCTTGGTCGGGTCAACCCAATTCATTGATCATCCCTAGATGGGCATATCAGAGATGAGGGTTGCACCATGGGAGGTGGGGGATGACATCAAAGAACGATCGTGTCTCCATCCATGGTGAAGGAAGAAGACCAAGCTCATCTGTCATGGGGTGGATGGTGGAAGAGTGTCGTGTAGGTCTCCAAACTACGCCTATAATGCAAGTAGTATGATATGCGACGAATGAATCTGATTCTTGACGATGGAGTAGCCACGACAAGATGGAGGCATCATTATAGATTTAGGTGACACACACATGGATTCATGGTAGTATTCAAGGGAGCTATGCACGGGGAAGAAGATGATGGAGAGAGTATGAATGTAAAGTGACTGAGGGATGCCAATTCTATACTTCTTGAGGCTTGGAGTGGAGAAGTACTTGTGGTGAAGGATGGGCATGTCCTAAAGCATGGAAGAGGGTGATCTTTTTGCATAGAAGGATATTGTTTGCTTGAGCGAAGTGGTGCCTATGTAATGCATTAGGGTTCTTCGCCTCAAGGTTCGGATGATGGTGGTGCATGGCTCAAATGCGGGGGAGGTTGATGCGGGACAGATGACTATTGGAGTGTATTCATCCGGTTACACTTGTGCCCTTTCCTTTTTTTTAACCAAGTACACTTGTGGGCAGAATTCCACGTTCATTTGGGAGGGGAAGAGACGATAACTAACTTGATGGGATAAATATTATTCTGCTCCTTCGTTAAGATGTTCAATTGGGAGGGGAAGAGACGATAACTAACTTGATGGGATAAATATTATTCTGTTCCTTCGTTAAGGGCCCGTTTGGTAGGAGAATAAGCAGGAATAAGGATGGAGAATAAGGGGAATAAAGGTCTATTCTCCGTTCGGCTAGAGGATAAGAATAAGGAGAATAAGGTGAAATAAAGGTAGGTAAGGTGGGATAAAGATAGGAATAAGAGTGAAATAAGATGAAATAATGGGGAATAGTCGTACCACGGGGAAGCGTGTTGGGGGCTTATTCCCCTTATTCCATTCCTTCTTATATCCCAAACGAACAGGGCCTAAGAGAACAAGTATAATTACAGAAAATATACGAAAGTACAAGGGTTACATGCAAAAATCGGAAGTACAAGAGAGTGAAAAATCCCCAAAGAATAGTGGTCATTGGTTATTATTACCTTTCACCTAACCGACAATAAAGTCAAAGTCCATGGAAACGATGACCCACAAACTGATAGTTGTTTATTTAGGGAAATATAATATTCAATTTTCATTCTATTCGATAACGCCAAAGAGAATTAAATACCGACAACACCTTTATTTTTATGACTCTGACACGATCCATCAGGGCCTTTCAACTTGCTTTATTTAATACTAGGTAATGCAGCACGAGCCTAATAGATGGATTATTCAAGTATTATTCATCGGGATTATTATTATATGTACTGTTTGGTCGTTGTTTACTACCTGTCTGGTCATCGAATCTCAAAGTCCCTCCAAATGCCAACGACATTTTCACACTTTTTTATACAAATTTCCCCGTGACCATTTTAACTGAGCAGTACGGGAATAAGTTGTAAATTAAAAAAAATGTGCATCATTTATACATCAATTCTCAACTACCAACTTCATTTTGAATGTATAGAAAAGTGATCTCGTCTTTTTTTTCATAAATACATGCTTCTATAGACTTTTGTGATCGTTTTATGTAAGATGCTAAATTTAAAAGTTGAAAGCTTAATACTTTTTTATTACATTTCAAATATGAGGTCTAATTGGTAATTGAGGTATAGTTGGAGTTTTCTTTTGTAATTTATTCTTTAATTACTATCATAATAAATAAATTAAGATTTATCTTTTTGTTCGAGGGTTACATTTAGAATAAGGGAAGTTGTAATATATCAGTTAAGGGAGAAGTTATATAATGTCTTGGGGTCGTAGACTCGGTCTGGTCTGTTATTAGGGATTACTGATCCAGATAACTTATTGGGTTTCAACTCAACTGGAGCCTTGAGTATAACTCAAAATGCTTAAGCCCATATTTTCTTGCAGTAGTCTCCACTACTTCTAAGCTGCCACTACACTTTGTGATTATTAGATGTGGTACTATATTTGGGTGATACGATCATCTCCACTTATATTCGCATTGTCCTCGTTGCACAATGGTCTGCGACCTATTCCCATTAACAATGATGGCTTCACCTTTTGGGTATCCCTTTTCTCCTAACTTTATGGTAAGTGTGACTCCACCTCTTGGACAACTCTTTCTAGTATTAAAGAGGATTACTGACCTAGAAACTCGTTGGTCATGTGCTCAAGTGGAGCCCTTGACCGCAACCCAAAATTCTTAAGGCCAGCTTGTCTTTTAGTAACCCTCACTACTTTTAAGCTGCTACAACTCTTTGTTATTAGTAGATGTGATAGTATGTTTGAGGTGCTACAAGTTACGTAGTGTTTAATCCATCTTCATGTATCTTTCTATTTCATCATTATCTCAGTCATTTATTACCACTCATATACATCAATACTTTTATAACATATCAGATACCAAGTAAATTCTTTTTGGTATTGTTATACATTTCAGCAATACTTTTATTACATACCAGATGCCAAGTTCATACTTATTTGGTATTTTTCATTCCGACATTGATACAATATCTTTTAATACACCTCTATCGATATCTTTATCTCATCATATTTCAATAATTTACTGTATATCACATCGACACTTATCAAATTAATATCCGTATTAGATATCACATTTAACAAAGGTTAACCCATCACGATTTTAGAGAAAAGTACTGTTAAGAAATCTGACAGATAGGAAATGTTTGTAATATGATTGAAATGAATGGGTGAGCGGAGTTGAGATAAATTGTGGTTAACGAACTCTCCGTGCATATCGAATAGCGGAGATAAATACTCACAAAGGTTGATATCATTCATGCCAAGTCAAAAAATATGGAAAACAACAATGCGATATTACGTGGATGGTATTAACTTTATTTCTGGAAACTAACGCATGCATTATGCAGAGGTGATTAGTATAATTCTTACCTTAAGCCCTAAGAAAAGGTCCTGGGTGAGTCTCCATGATCCATCATCGAATATATTTAATTATAATACCCATTACCATCAAGCTTTCCTAAGAAGATGACGTTCAGATGCATATAATGACAAGCTTTATATGTTATGTTCCATGCTTAAATTTTCGGTACGTTATTGAGGAAAACTGACAACCAACTAAAATACTTAAGTCCAAATTGTCACGTAGTAATCCTCACCACTTATAATTCACACCCACATTTTGTGGATTTTGGATGTAAGACTATGTTTGGAGTTGGGGTATTGTTCCCCCCCCCCCCCCCCCCCCAACTTATATCGTAAACGTCCTCATTGTGACATAGCTGTCACTTATTCCTACTGACAACGACGGCTGCATTCTCTAGGTAGTCGTTTTCTCTTATTTCTTTGTAGGGGTGACTCCACCTCTCGGGTAGTCATTACCACTATTAGAGGGAAATCGACTCTAATACCATTTGTAATAACTCGGACTTAACTTTCCAATCCGTTATCGAGAAAAAACTGACCCTGACTACTTATTCGGTTTGAACCCAGATGGACCTATTGAAAATCACCCAAAAATTTAAGTCGAAGTTGTCAAATAGTAATCCCACTACTTAAAATCCGCGCCGACACTTCGTGGGTTTTAGATGTGAGACTATGTTTGGAGGTTTGAGTGTTACATTATTCATCTTTCAATTTCAATGAGATAACTCTAGTGACATTCTTTAAGATGACATCACCTTACTTCGTAAAAATAATAGATAAGAAATTGTCGTCCATTCTAAGAATGTTAAAATCACACGAAGAATAGGATGTGAAAAATATCATGTTGGACAAAATTGATGCATCCTCTAACGTGTATCATCCTTCGCCATTCAACAAGTCAATGTCGCAAGAGTTGTGGAAATCATGCTCAACAACAATAGTTACTACAATGATATTATCATTGCCATTTTTTCTTGCTTCTTCCCTCTTTGAGTCTGTTAAGAGAGGGTAAGGAAGCCCTACGAAATGTTGAAAAGAGATTATCCAAATAGATCTTAGTTATTTGAATCTAAGTTCGAGAATGACCTAAAATAGAACTGAATAATGGTAAAGAATCCATTTGAATAGAAGTAATTAATCCACGTAGCCGACCTTACTTAATGTGAAAAAATGCTTTTTTGTTGTTGTTTCTTCCCGCCTCTTTCTCAAGCCAGAAGTAGTATTTCTTATTGTAGTTTTTTCTTTTGACGATGATACTTAGGATATTTATGTGGCTTTGTCTCTTCTTATATGTGTGTAAGTAGGGATGGTGTGTTTATACGCAAGCGGCGTATATGGGTATGATTCTGCGTTTGTATGTAAAAATATTGTTTGCAAATGAAAATATAACAGTATTCACACTTGTGCCTTTTAGAGTTTTTTCAACTAACACTTATACCCTACCTTATTTGCACTTACACTTCTGTCCATAAATTTTGAATGAAATTAAAAGTTGTGCCCTTTTATTTATTACACATGTATCCTTATATTACACTAAAAAGGGTGGTATTATGAACTTTGTAAGAATATAGGGGCACAAGTGTAATCGTGAAAGAGTTAAAAGGGTACATGTAGTTGAAAAAACTCCAAAAGGCATACATGTAAAAATCTCAAATATAAAAGTAGAAGATGAATATTTCTCATCCACTGTTTTTAGGAATAAAAATGGTTGTATACGAACAGAGATATTTGTATTATCAAATCTTTATCTGTTTTAAAATACGAATATGCATGCAGATACTGATATTGGCGAATACTAAAATTATGTTACTAAATCCTTAAAATACAGATATATACAGATCTAAACGGTTACCAATCACATATGAATAATATTAGAAATATTTAAAGATTAGTTTAAATACACATGATATAAATATAGTAAGTGCACTTATATCTAGACCTAACCAATGGACTAGGGGCCCGCCCACTTAGCCCGTTCATGGCCCTAATTTGGGCCAAGAGATTTCATGAATGGACTTATTCAACCAGGCTCATACTTTGGCCCACTCGTAACAAGGCAGGCTGTGGACATGTGCCACAAAACCCGACCTAGTCCGGCCCGACCCACACATATAAAAAAGATGTGTTTAAAATTACATTTTACATACATTTAATATAATATACTTTGAGTTTTTATTTTATAGTATCAATAATATATTGTTTTTGTAATTTACAAGCCAAGTGACACATATTATGATTACTTAGATTTAGAAAGATTAGACGTCGTTAAAAAACTTTATTATACTATAAATTAGATAAGAATTAAGAAAAAATACTTTACATTCGGTCTATTGGCCGACCCGACCCAACACGGTCCAGACCTGGGCTGGGGTTGGGCCTTGAAGTATGGTCTGTGGGTCGGTCCGGCTCAGGCCCTCTGGATAAAGGGTTTTAGAATCCCGGCCCATTTAGCTCAGTCATGGCTAATAAATCATGAGATGAGATCATAAATATCATACCGCAAGTAGAAAGTAGAATTAACACAATGAATTCAAAAGCATCAAACCTCTCTTTTCGAAAAAAAATCAAAACATATTGAAATTGTACCAATTGTACTTAATAATAGAAGAATTTGGCAGATGTAGAATTCTCCCTCCTCAAAAAATGATTCCGGAATAAATGGGCAATAGTTAGGAGAGGTGCACCCGCGACGAGCACAAGCAAGGTTATTAGATACTGAAGGACGGCCAGAACCACACATGTGGGAGTCAGTCGTACTCGAACAAGAATATTCCAGAGGAAAATGCACCTAAGATCAAATATTTCAAGTCAGTTTCCATGGAAAATTTTGAATTTCCTTTTTGATGCTGGTCCGACCCGCACTTTGACCAGGTCTACTTATATCATAACAATTATACCAAATATAATAAAAGAATGTATAAAATTATGATATATATGATTAAAAATAACTTCAAAACTATATTTATGAATATATATATATAGATACAGATATTTATTTACGGATATCAAACTTATATATTTATACTTATATCTATATAAAATATATTCCCACTTAGTTTTGCTAACAGTGTGGAGCCAGGTATTTGTGCATGGATAACAATAACTCATAATAGGACAACCAATGAAATATAGACACATGTCAACCTTTTTTGGGTATAAATGTTGGTTGGATTTTGACAATGTGACGTGACATACCATCTAACAAAAATCATGTACCATATATGTATCCCATGAATGCTTGTGACATATTTGCCATAGGTACAATAATGCACATCATGCCATTTATACCATCACATAATTGATAGGATCTACCGGGAGCAATCTACATGTCGATGTTTAGCACACATCAGGTCGGACTCCCGGATGAAACATGCGAAATGTGATTGAAATTACTTCTAGGGTTACACCAGTATATCCTAAGAAAAAATTTCTCTAACAAATTAATCTAATATTGATTAAGTTGTTGGTGAAAAAAATCAATTTAGAAAATCATTAGTAATTAATTTGGGGATTTTTATACACGTCTTTTCGAATTTCTCCAATCACACTTGTGCTCTTAACTTTTTTGTAATTACAAATATGCCTCAATATTCTTAAAAAATTTACAGTATCTCCCTTCCATTAGTGTAATATAAGTGCACAAGTGTAATAATAAAAGGACAATACTATTAATTTTTTTAAAAAATAGGATTAGAAGTGTAAGTGCAAAAAAGTCAAAGGTGTGTTAAAGAATGCTTAAAGTGGGCAACTAGATCTCTCTCCAAGATCTAATTATTATACCCTCATGTTTAGTCTCACATCACCTATTGGTGAGACTTTGATATGCTGATATGGCTATAGAAAGGGCTTTACACACACGTACTCATTGAGAAAATTGAATGGAAGAGTACGTAAAATCATAGAGTTCTTTTTTAGTCTTCTCTATTTGCTTCCACATTATGTTTTCACATGCTACCATAGGTGATCGATTCTGGATTTGCTTCAATTTCATCTTAATTATCATGTTGTCCTCACAATATGTATTGTTCCTTATTTTCACTAATGAAGATTGTGTTTGGATCATGCATGGAGAGATTCGTGGGCTTTCCTTAACTTTAATGGCGACGACGATGTTCAAAGTACGTGTAATCGTGTGGTTGTGATCTCAATCCAAATATGGAAGAAACCTACTAATAGATGTTACAACAACGTTGTGTCAAAGATCATGACATCAGAGATATATAATATTGTGGTATTGTTCCTCCATGCAACATCCATTTGTAAGACAATGGCTTGATTATAGCGTCTGAGTGCACGATGATCAGTCTAATTGTGAGCCCTAAAAAAGGTGACAGTGCTTCCAACACTCCTAATGGCAACGTTGAGAGAAAGAAGATGCAGTCAATGATGCGAGCAGATAGATTTCAGGAGTTCATTTGTTTGAAATTTTATGTAATGTGAAAATCTCAGGATTTGTTCATCGAAGGCAAAGTTCTTTCTGAATGTTGCCAACATCTATAACAACACGAGATGGATTCCTTCCCGGAACCCTAGATCGAGGATGCTCTAGGTCGGTGATGATATCAAGCGATAAAGATTTACAATAGATGATATGGCGAAGCACGAGAGGATTAAGCTGTTTCATATGGCATTGTGTACGATTGGTGTTATAATGGGAGAAGTTCTAGCAACGTTCAGGCACCGTTCACATCGATACAAGCATGTAGCGTGCACTAAGAGGCGGTGACATTGAAAATTGGCACTACTAGAAAAATTATTATCTGTGCAATGCCATTTTCAGTGGTCACAGTTTACCACCACAAAATGCAAGCCATTTATGGCAGTCGTACTTATCATTTTTAGGGCATGTTTGGTTGTTGGGCAAGGTTGGCCCAACCCTGGTTACTATTCACAAGGGTACTTCCTCCTCACAGATTACTATTCACCCAGCCCAACCCAACCCAACCCAACCCTGCAACCAAACATGCCCTTAGTTTAATAATCCACTTTATTTACGACACTTGTAAAACAATAGAATACTTTTATGATGAAAAATTATTGTGCCAGTTGAGCCGATCGTCGCACACAATTAACCCACCGTCGTCCTCCTCCCTCCCCCACCCATTGTTGGAGCTCCCATCCTCCTCCACTTGACCCATCCCCTCCCTCCTACTCACAAAGCTCCACATCCCCCTCAATCTGCACAACAACCTCTCCATCTGGCTTTACGAGTCTACCACATCACCCCCTCTTTCCTTCTCTTATACTTCTGACCTCCCTTGAGCACCTCCCCTCTATCGCCCTTTATACCCCTCCTCCATTCTCTGTTGGTGACGACACTGGTCTGCCACCTCTCCTCTGAAGACATTTATACATCCCACCTCAAACTTTTCATAGGTATATTTCATAAACCCCTTGAACCCGATTATTTAAATGTATCTTAACTTAATTATTATGTTCTTTATGATTTATTTGTTAGAAAAGCATGAGCAATGATTTTTGTTGATGAACATTAATGCGATTTTTTGTTGTGAAGACACAATGAAAAATGAAAATGACCCATGTATGTACGCAACCAGAGGATGGTGATAGACATATGAGATCATGGGTAATCATTTTTATAGTAGATGTTATTGTAAAATATTTATCAATAAAGGTTATTGATTCATTCACTCCCTTTCTGAGATTATAATGCAGATGCACTTATTGGGTCCTTATGTTCAAATGGGGTTATGTACCTTGGCCATCTTGAGATAATACAACTGTTGATCCAATTGTTAGTTCATAGAGGCTCTAGTGTTTGTTGAATATCTAAAGTGTTAGATTGAGGACTCAACCACACCGTCAATGATTATTAAGAAGAGACCTTCAGTCTGAGAAGAGATAACAATCATTACTTCAAAGGTTGGCATCTAACCAAGCTCTTGATGCATGTCCTCTATATTGGGTGTTGGACGAGTTAATACAAAGAGTTGACTTAGCAAGATTGAGAAAAGAATATCTATGTCGTATGATATCACGATATAGAAATGCATCCTCTGACGGGAGACAGATGTGTTACTATATGTATGAGTATGTACATTTGGCAGGCCATTAGGTTGATGAACTAATCAAGGTCTATACACTGGCGCACTGGTGTACATGTAAGGGCATATGAGTAATATGATCTCTCAAAAGGATCATACATGTTTACTACCGAATTGGAAGAAATGAGCTCACTCATGAGATATTGGGATAAATCCAATTCCATTGATGGTCATTTTGTTTTAGAAATAAGACATGATTTATTGGTATGATATATACTCTTGGAAAGTATATGATCAATACCATCTTCCAATGATCAAATGAGTGATAACACACTAAAGGAGATTGTTAAAAAGAGATCAGAACTTCAGGTTTATTTATAGTCGTATAATATGCAATATGTATGGATATTATGGACACTCAAGGATGATGTAATCCTAATTACTTATATGCCATGACACTTCCATTCTGAGGAAGTGGTGAAATAGGTTCGGATTAGTGACTCCACTCAGTGAATTAGTTATTCAATCATAGTCAAGATGTTGGACATTGTACTAAACTGGATTTTGATGCAATGAGAAGATAAGGATACTTTGTTTAATATGATCAAACAATATTGTGAGGTCTTTTAGATTTAGAAATGAGATTAGATTCAATATTAAAGTCACTATAAGTGAATTATACAATTACCTTGACCTTATCTCCAAGTATCCGCGGAGAAGATGCACTACCATGAAAGAGTTCGTGGATTGTTCTGAAATAAACAAAATCTAATTATTAGGCAATGAGAGAAAATTAGGATAATAGAATTGGATTTAATTATCAAGGATAAAATAATATGCATAGTTCTATTTATAATAATTATTGAAATAGAATGTATGAGATCAACATTACTATTTGGAGACTTATTTGCCAATAGGATTTGCAAAATTATATTGTATTTGTTAATTAGAGTCACATTCCAATGTAAATGTAAATTGGATTTACATTTTTATCTGGACGTGTGAATGTAATTATTTTTTTTGAATGAGCTATTTGTTGAGAACTATTTGTTGATAATTAAATTTCTTTTATCAACTAAAAATGATTAATGGTTGAAGAACTAAAAGAAAGACAAATAGGATATAAAAAGAGGGGAGGGGCATCCAGTCAGATCCCACCACATGGGACATCCCTACCATTATCTCATTTTGTTTCTCATCTCTCTCTCTAATCGTATTTCTTGTTGATAACTTTAGGATAATTGGAATTGAGATTAATTAGCATTATAATCTAAAATTCTTTGGGATTTCTTCAATCCTAAAAGTTGTTGAGAACTCCTTCCATACTGAACATTCAATTGCAATGATGACAATAATACTAATGATCTGAATATGTATAAAAGGAAGAGCATGCCCTGCCTTTCAATTTATCTCAGAAAACACCAAGTCTCCTCTCTCTTTGGTTGTCTCCTCTCTTAATCTCTCTACTTGTGGTTGCCCCTGCTCCAAGGCAGAAGTAGAAGGAAAGTTAGATCATTGCTTGGATTGTGGGAATGGTGCGGTTCATTCCCGTACCCACAACTATCATCTCTGTCAGATCGAACTTCAGACATGAGGCCTCTTACTTTAGCGACTTGAGGATAACATTCACACTTCAAAGGTAATTCCTTAACTCGTATGAACTTGATGAAGTGGATTGGTAAAGGTTCACAATCCGTGTGATTTTATTTTTTTATTAAATTTAAAATCCCACTACTACTTGGATTTGTATGATGAATTTATTTATTTGATCGGATGTGATTCGATCACGCTTCCATGATGTGCAAGGTTGAAAATCCTCAATTCAAGTGGTATTAGATCCTTAGTCGGAGGTCTTGATATGATCAAGAATCCTACGGAGATGAGGTTTTGGATATCTCATGACAAGAACATTATTGTTTTTCCATGATTATGTGATTCCGAATTGGTTTTTGCAAACATTTAATGTTACTGCAATTATACCCTATTAGCATATTTTTGAATCTAAAATATGTTTAGAATGTCTAAATTTAATCTCAAAGGTTAGACCAATAGTTGGTTATGATTGGGTATTAGTTCAGAAAGAAAATTTCCTGCACTACATTACTTTTGCATGAATTTCGTAACTTATAATTATGAAATTTTAGTTATTGTTTCCTTCATGAAACTTGTTAAATACATTTTATTAATGTCATAAATCAAATCAGAAGACTGCACAAATTTATTTCACGTGATTCTAAGTCTTATAGCTCAAGATATTGGATATATAGTAGGCTAGACTTTAAAAGTGATATGGTCATCGAGATGGAATTGTTTTTTGTTTTTTATCATTCAAAATAAATCATGAAAATATATGTTATACACTGATTAATTTTTAAACTAAGTAAATATTTAAATGCCAACAACTTTTGCATGACTTTTTCATGATAGAAACTGAATTAAAATACAAATATTGTAACTAGATAATTCGGAGGAAAAATAGTTGGTTGCTTGATATGCTAAAAATTTATGTTAATTACAAAGATTTAATTTCAAATTTCTAGGGAGATTATTATATAGTATTATGAAAGGTCAAATTTGATCAATAAAGCCACACGTACAAGTTGTTCAGAATTGTGTTCTCTCAAATTGAAAAGGAGAAGGTGTCTAGGCTCGGTATCCTATCTTGGTTAAATAATTAACACCTTGAAAGGCAATGAAATGCTCCCCCATAGCATATCTGAAAGTTTGGTTAGACCTATTTCAAGGAAGGGTTGCATGAGGAAGTCAATGCATACATTAACAACTAAAATTAGAATAATATGCACTTGTCAGGGAATATCCTATAACATAAAATATCAAGCAAGAATTGTTTGTTGGTTGAATTAGATTAATTTTAATTTACTAAGATTAAATTAATATGATCCATTTATTTATCGTTTATAATTAAAAAGATTGGAATTCTCTTTGAAGGATTGTACATGAGAATATGATTCAGAATGATCCATCAAAATTTCGGATATGGAGGATCATACGATGATATCCATGGTCTCTCGTCAAGGAGGAGTGTACCATCGCCATGGATTGTATGGTAGAGACGCTTCTTCCAAGTTATAGCTCCAATAATCGAGCTCTCTACTTCATGTAAAAGACAAGCTGTATCCATAGTGACCCCAATACCGTTCCCCTTACAATTGAGACGGCATCTGCTCGTGCTTAGTGAGATCTATTCCTTTTAATGGTTGGGTCAATTGGCAAAGGGTCAACATCACTTTAGGGGTGGTGGGCTCGGGTGTCAAATATCAGACTGAGAATCTAAGTTGGACTTGCAAAGCAGAAAGAGACCCCGCTTCCTTCACTGTAATTGCATGTTCTCATACAATTGCGATGAGACAATGGTGGAACGGAGATCCCAGATATTGCTAGATATATAGAAGTAAGGTATCTCTTGTGATAAAAGTTAAATATGGGAATGAACTTTCAAGGTATCAAAGATAAGATAACTTTGATTTAAATTTTTAATAAAAAATGTATGCACATGTGTATACTAATAAGTGCATTTCTTAATCTCAAATGACATCCATGAACTCTCTTAACAAGCTTCTAGACGTCAACCAATTGATTGGATCCAATTATTCAGACTAGCTTTGTAATTTGGAACTTTTTCTTTTGGCGTTGAGCACATTGAACATGTGCTCAAGAATACCATGTATGAGAACACTTTGTCGGTGGAAGAAATTCAAGTTAATGATAAATATGAAGATGACCACTTGTTGTCCCATTGTTATATTCTGGGGTTTCTATCAAATGTCCTTCAGAAGCAACATGTGGACATGAGAATACCCATGATATAATGTTGAATCTAAAGGAAATGTTTGATGATGTGAATGACGGTCCACAAAATTCAACCCTTTAATAGTGTAGAATTAACACTCAGTGGTCATTGTAGTCGGGCTGAATTCGGTCCGTCAAAAAAACATCTAATTTGATGCAATATATGTGATGAGATGCAATACAAAAATACACTTGAATTATAAGAATACTTGAGCCATTTAATCATAGGTCAAATCATGGTCAAATAATTAAAGCTAATTTCATTGATGTGAAAATCAATCATAAGAATCATTATATTAAAGACACTTTGCTAATAAAATGATACATCAAAACTCATAGTGTCAAATCTGGAATATAAGCATGCTATCAAGAAAACAATGAAATGAGCTTCAAAATGCCGCTGAAATCAACTCAATCGGAGATATGATTCTCAAGATATGCATAAAAGAAGACAGGGGCATAAATGCAAGAAAACACGAAAGATAAATAGTAAACATGTCCCTAGGAGGGACTAAAGTGCAAATAAAATAAGGCGCAGAACTTACCTATAATTATCCCACACGTGTGGGGGTATTTATGTAATTATTCAGACCCGCAGGGGGTCGGTTGCAAAATACCCCAGGCGCGCGTGGATAGCATGTGGTCTCGGTACCTATATGCAATTTTGAAGAAGTTGGTGGGCCTCCCTGTAATTTGCCTAGAACGCACGTGATTTGCACGTGCATTCTAGGCTCGGTAGATGCTGAGGCTCGGAGGAGGCTCGGGATTGCTTCGGTTGCTGCTTCGGGCTCGGTCTAGGCTCGAAGATGGCTCGGGTGGCACGAGCCTGCAGGTTCGGACAGTAGGCTTGGAGAGGCTCTGGTTCTGCCATGTGGACCATCGTAGACCGTCCGATCCTCAAGATAGGACGGTAACTGGAATCTGCGCGGGATGTCGACGTGGCTTCGTATGCGCCCTTGGATCAGCTCTAGGGAGGATCATCCAACGGTACCTGTGCCTTCGTTCTTGGCTTCGACGGGCGGCAGAACCAGGACTCCGGTGCGGGAATCCAAACTCTACCGCTCTTCTCTGGTGTCGATGAAGCTCGTCCGCTGCTCTTGACTGGTTGTCGATGAAGCTCAAGGTCTGGGCGAGCTGCAATGATGCTTGGTGTTGCCCCTCGTTGCTCCGGTGATGGAAGCTAAGCTCGTCAAAAGTACTCCGACAAGATCTCCAGTCATTGAGCCTTAGAGCATCTGCATGGTCAATTTGATAGCCGAAACATATGGTACGAGGTGCTGGTGCGAACTGGAGTGAGTGGGAGCTTCTGCGAATGAGGAATGTGGCAGCTCGGAGCTCCTCTGCCGTAGAGGGCGGAGAAGTTGGGTCGGAGGCGATCTGGGGTATGGAGGAAGAAGAGGGGGATCGAAAGGTAGCGCGTGAATGGTGGAGATGTGGTGAAGCTAATGAGATGGATAACGGAAGGAGAACGTGTGTATGATGTCCTAAATAATTATGAGAAAAGAAATAAAAATGCAGAGAAGATCGAAAGGTACTTACCTGGGCAATGGCTGAAGGGAGACATGTGATTGAGCTCAAGAGCGGAGCTCCGATCATCGCTAGACCCCATCGATGACTTGGAGCAGCTTGGCGGTGGTTGAGCACCGCATGCCTGGCCGACATTAGCCAGGGGTCAACACCGGGGGTGAACACCATCATTGCTCCTTGATTTGTCCTCCCCCTGTCACGGCGAAGAGGAGAGGGGCTGGGTAGTACCCCAACGTAAAGGTGGACATCGTGACATGCGGAGGAGATGGAGTATTTGAAGATCAAAGGTGGCGGTTTCGTTGGTGATGGATGTGGTTTGCGGGGAAGGATATGGAGCGAGCGGAGGGGGATCATGGAGTGAGTGGCCGCTCGCGAGGGTCGTGGATGATCGGGCGACATCGTGGAGGTGTTGAGACGTGGAGATCGTGGACGAGGACTAGGGGAAAAATGAAAGGGGGAAGCTGGTCTGCGAGGTTGAGAACGTGGGAGATAGACGACCGGAGGTAGGGAATTAAGCTTCGACCGTGGATCTTTAGATCCGACGGTCGAGAAGAGGGCGCTGAAGAGCGGTAGGGATTAGATCTTGGCTGCTTGATCAAGGGGCGTAAGGAGCGCCACGTGACACAAGGAGGACACGGCGCGGGCGGGCGGTCCAGATCACATCTGGCATAGATCGGACGGTCAAAGATCTGGAGGGTCCTGATGGTGTGTAGGCCATTGGATCTTGCGATCCAACGGTTAGCGTGAAGGCATTAAGGAGCGGCTCTGATCTACTTGATCAGAGCGCATCCAAGGGTCTAGAAGGAGGCGGAAATGGACAGCTCTGATCTAACGATCAGAGCACATCCAATGGATGTGAGCGGGGCGCGTGGAGAAAGTGAGGCCGTTGGATCTAGAAGAGATCCAACGGCAGGGAAAGCGGGCGGCAAGAGCAAGGGAGACGGGCCACGTGGCTCAATCAGAGGGAGCTACGTGGCCCAATCAAATTATTGGGACAAAAATTTGAAGGAATGAATGGGAAAACGACTGAATTTGGAAAAACTCAAAACATGACAGTTGTAGATATCGATGAGATCTACACATGTTGACCAAAATAGAGATGAGGTCAAATAAAGGTAGAATATATTTTTGAGGGTATTTTCAAGGCTAAAAACACCACGGATTTTAATTTTGCTATTTTTTTGTGTTTTTAATTTATTCAATGACTCCGATATTTACAAGAAATTGTCTGGTTTTTATTGACACCTTGTCTAAGATAGGAGGTTAATTTGGGTGAATTAGAGACATGAAACATGGTTTCTGTTGGACATGCGAGCCGCCCACGACGAGCCATTATGCAATAAATGTTATTGTGAATATCATTCCCTGATCTGAAATGAAGAATAAATAATTTGCATAATAGGTCCCTTAGTACAATTAGGGTTATGTACCATGGCCATCTTGATGATCATACAGTTGTTGAATCAAATATTGAATCATAGAGGCTGGTGCTTGGATGAACATCCAATGAGTTAGATTGAGGACTCATCAAGCACCATCAAATGATTGTTAAGAGATGATCTCCAGCCTGAGTAGGAGATGGCAATATTTCTCAGTTAAGTTGATATCTGACTGACCTCTTGATGCAGGTCTTCTACATAGGAATAGAGATTCGGAGGTGTCAAATTAGTTAGTTCAAAGAGTTCAATTAAAGAGATCGAGATAACCAAAGTCCTATATTGTATGCTGTCATGATATAGGCACGCATCCTCTGACCGGAGACAGATGTGTTACTATATGTCTGAGTATGTACATTTGGCAGACCAATAGGTTGATGACCTAACCAAGGTCTATACACCGGTGCGCTGGTGTGTATATAAGGGCATATGAGTAATACGATCTCTCAACGGGATCATACAGGTTCATTACTGAACAAGAAGACATGAGCTCGCTCATGAGATGTTGGGAAGATCAAATTCCATGCACGGTCGTCTCGCTTTGGAAGCTTAACTGAATTTGTAGGTTTGATATATACCTTTGGAAAGTATATGATCAACACCTGGGTATGATATATGCTTTTGGAAAGTATATGATCGATACCAACTCCCAATGATCGAATGAGAAACTTAATGATAAATCTCTAAAGTAGACATTGTAAAATTGATCTTATACTTCGGGATTATTCTAGGTCTTCCAGTATGCAGGATGTACAGGTATTGGGAATACCTGAGGGTGATGTGATCATAAACTGTTGTATAACCATGATGCTTCCATTCCTAGAGAATGATGAAACGAGTCTGGATTTTAGTGACTCCTCTCAGTAGAGAAGTAATCTGATCTTAATGTTGGACATTGATCTGAATGTGATTCAGATTCAATGAGAAGATTAGATTTGCGTTCTTGATTTAATCAACCATCTATGGGAGGCCCGAGATCTGGATTTGAGATGTGATCCCAATATCCAAGTCGCTATACGTGGAACAATAGAATCGCCCTGTCCTTATCTCCAAGTATTCGCGGAGAAAGTACATTATCCTTGAAAGAGTTCATGGATAATTCTATTATTGATATATGTATCCGAGCATTGAGAAAATGGATAATTAAATGTGATTTAATTATCATGAATAATATGAATTTGATTCATATTATAAGGAGAGTTATCTTAGATAATTAAATGTGATTTGATTATCAAAGATGTGAATAATGTGGATGTGATTCAGATTATTTGAGCACATGAGAATAGAGATCCAAGATGATTAAATATGATTTAATTATCATGGATATGAATAATGTGGATAGCACTATCCATATTATTTGTATATATTATAAATGTGATTTATAATATATAAGAGAGAGTTATTTGTAATTTACATTTGTTAATTAATTGTTAATGTGAAATTGATTCACATTGAACATTAAATTGAAAATGTAATTTACATTTTATTTTGGGTTGTGAATTTGATTCACTAAATTCCAATGGCATGATTGCAATGTTCACAAAATAATTATGAAATATTTGTGTGAATAATTTACAACAATAGTTGAGGAGATCTCATGATTAAGGAAGAGGAGTGCCTCCTTCCTATTAAAGAGGATGGACAGCCTCCTTGAATTGGATTCAAGGTGTGCCGCTACCCCCTTTATGGAAGGGAGGCATGCCTCATTCCTAAATCTCCTATATTGATTTGATTTAAATTAATTTATATATTGATGATTTATTCAAATTTAATTAAATTAATTGTTGTTGGTTTTTACCAACACAAATCTTGACCATTGAAAGAAACACAATCAATGAGAGCCATTGGATTTGTGTTGCCCATGGATTGAGATCCATGGATCCCAAAATATTATAAAAAGAGAGGCACCCCTTTACTCTTCTTTACACCAAGAGAACACAACTCTCTCTCTCTCTCTACACGCCTACTCTCTCTCTCCCTCTCATGATCGTCCACCATGGATGCCCAAGAGAGGTTCTCCATCACCGCAGCGTCGTCATTATGCTGCCCGATCGTCTGCTTGTGGATCTCCGTCTCCTTCGGTGTGCCTCGCTCATGAAGAAGACGTCGGATCTCGTATGTCGAGATCAGGAGATCCACCGCTTGGATCATCAACATGGATTGCAAGAAGCACGCGATTCATCCCCGCGCTCGCAAGCGTCTCCTCCGTCGGATCGGACTTGAGACATGAGGTCTCTTCGTTTAGAGACTCGATCACAACCACGCTTCAAGAGGGTATCCTATTACTTGTTTGTGGTTTAGACGAAACGATCCGAGAAGTGTTCTGGGATCATGTGGTTTCGTCGCATGAATTTTTCTTAAATTCTGCTGCATAGATTAACTAGTGCGACTAGTCGTTCCTCATCGTATTCGATACGATGCTCACGCTTCTGTGATGCGCTTGAGGATTATCCCATATCCTTCAAGTGGTATTAGAGCCTTAGGTCGAAGGTTTTGGATACGATCCATAAAACCGAAGGCGACTTGGGTTCGTTAAGGTTGCGAAAGTTTTATCGCATTTCATTTTCGCATCTTTGTTTAGTGATTATTTTCGGTCCTGTTGAAATTGTTTAAACAAGAAAATAAAACTTGGATTTTAATCCCCATTAAATAAGGAAACCATAGGATCTGTGCTTACGTAATTTGGATTCCGTTTGCTCGAGATATGGTTGTTTTAATGAACAAGTATTCACCGTTGCGGGAACTGCGAATCTTAACATGATTAATGAGTTAATTATTGTTTTGATCTGCCTCGAAATGCGTGAAATATCACTTAGGTTCTGTCCTAAATCAAGTTAGCAATATTTGAAAATTGATTTTATCTAATTTGCGTTTAAATTGATTGAGATATGTTAATTTAGTAAGTAGGGGTCATTGCTGAAATTACAGTCCTAATCAAGAATCATGTGATTGTCAATTAGTGAAATTAAATGTTAATTTCATGAAATAATTATGGAAAATATTTGAGAAATATTAAATGATGATTATTTTCTTAATTGACTTGACCTCAACCGATAAATTGATTAGATTTGATCTAAATCATAATTGGAAACACAATCATCAAGCTCCTTGCTTGAATAAGATTGGGAATTTGTCTAGCAAATTTCCTTATAATCAAAAATATTTTGATTGTTACTATATGGTATAATTTCGGTTGAAGAACCGATGATCATCTCAAGTAAAAAGTGATTGACTCAGCACTATTTTTTCCCGAGGCGTATATGGTGTCTAGTCGGGGATCGCTGGGGTAGCCGGTTGCACCGGATGCGGTCCGACCCACTCCCGCCAGTACTGGCCATGAAATCGGGTAGGGAATGAATGATGCCTGAGAGATCATGATGTATTTTTCTAATTATTAAAATTCAATTTTATTCATTTTTTGAGATAATACCATATATTCAAGTAAAATCAAGTTTGTTGATTGAATTGGATTGATAATTAATTTAATGTCATAATGTTAATTATATCCAATTAAAAACACTCTATTATGAATAGATGTGTATTTCCCTTGGAAGAATTAATTATATGAATATGATTCATAGTAATTGACTAAAATTTGAATATAAGGTGGAGGATCACATAAGTGACATCCACGGTCTCCCGTCAAGGCGAAGGGTTCCGTCGCCAGATATTGTATGTAGGAGACGCCTGTCCGAAGTGACAGCTCTTGTATATGATCCATTTGGATCGGGCTCGTCATTTCTCGAAAGAGTAAGGACGTATGCGTAGTGACCCCAATATCGGGTCCTCATATTATTGGGGCGATATTGGATTGTGCATAGCAAGTTGTATTCCTGTTGACGGTTGGTTCAATTAATTACAGGTCAACATCACCTTAGGAGTGGTGGGCTCGGATGTTAAAGACCGAATTGGGAGATGCAAGTTGGACTTGCAAGTCGGAATGTGTTCCCGCTTCTTTTTATCCGAGTTACATGTTCTCATATTATTGGGATGTAACAAAGATAAGGAAGGAGATCCAGATCTTGCTTGAGATATAATGGTAAGTATATCTCTTACATTGAAAGTGATTAAGGAATGAACTTTCATTGTTGACATGGCAAGACAACTTTGATATAAAAATTCTTAAATCAAAGTATATTATATATGTTTATGCAAATTTCTTATTTCAGATAATCCTTCTTTAATCCCACTCAATGTTATACTCAATAATAATCAGTAGAATATCATGGATTGGACCTATGATCCAGATATTGTACTTGCAATTGGACACATAATGTATGCGGTTGCAATGTGCAAGTTTCCTCATAATAATGAGGAATGATAATTAAATAGACAATAGGACTAAAACCCTAGGGTTTGTATATCTCTATAAGTCTTGATCTCATCGAATGTACTTTTGAAGTGACATGTCGATAATGGTCGTAATTATCAAATAATCCTTATAAAATCTAAGAAGATGTTATGGCATGCATATGTGCTCTCGACATATAACCATGAATGGCATGGTTCTCTGCATTATGCAGAATGGTGGCTCTATAGAAGATGATGTATTCAAATTTTTTGAGTACCTACCTGAACCTAAGTTTTAAGAGTTTAAATGGATGTAGATACGATAAGTGTCATCATTCTACTGTCTATACTCTAGTCATTCATGAAGCTTCATAATATTCGTATTGTATGAATTGAATGAAGCATGTATAAATGTTGAAATACTCTTATGTTGAAATTTTTGATTTTTAACATAAGAGATTCTTGGTCTTGAGCAATGGTTGCTTATAGATAAAGGGAGCGCAGTGGAAGCATGGGTTGGACCCAAGTAAGAAGTATAGTAAAAGAGTTGACTGTACTTCTGTGACTTCCATATGACATCCAAAGAGTTGGATGAATGCCACTACTGCAATAAGTTGATGTGTTGATAGTATGACTATCAAATCTATCTAGAATCCTTAGAGAAGGAATCCGATAGTACATCATATTAATCTACATATAATCATTGATATTGACTTACTTATTTGATAAGATAAAGTTTAATAATTGTATCTCGATCTTCTAATGACACTTGCAATTGGTTGCATATGTATTAGAATATTAGAAATTTGATCTTAAGCTTTAATGGTCATCCATGTTGGAATTGATGCAATTGTTGCAACAATTTCCACCGGATGAATATACTTCATATTTTCAGTGGGAGAGCCCTTAGTCTTAGAGAATGTCTCTAGGACCTAGATATTAGAATACACTCATTGTTTATTTCTAAATGTTGGGAATAAACATGAAATCTGGAATAGACTTATCATAAAGAGTTATGATGGAGATATTTCAGATAGTAATCTAACATCTAGTGGACTCCACTAAATTAGAAAATTAATGAATGGTTCATTAAGATTTCTAACAACTGAAAACTAAACCTTTAAAGTTCAATAAGAGGATATAGATCATTTGACAATGAGCTGGAATCATGTTTTGGACATATGTCTGTTGATGAGATCAATGGACAAGTAAGAGATGAAACTTTAGAATGTCTAAAATTTCAAAACTTGCATACTTGTGAATATTGTATTCAAAGTAAAAATGTCCAATGCACCTTTCTTTTGTAATGGTGTAAGATGTTAAGGTATTCAAGATCTCATACATATTGATGTATGTGAATCATATATATCAGAATAAACATTATGGATATGTGATATCTATTTGTGATATGGGATTTCTTCTCTTCACTTAGAAAGCTTTGAACTGCTCAAAGATTTCACAGTTTTGGTTTAGAACCAAAGTTTGAAGGAAGATGAAATGAATTTGATCTAACCAAGGTAGCTTGTACCTATTAGATGAATTCAAGGAATACCTTATGGAGATGTGAATATCATTCCTATCTCAATCCTCCTAATAAACCTTAACTCAATAGAGTTGTAGGGAGATACAATTGATCATGTGTGACATGATTTGATCAATGATTAATCTTAGCATAATTATCTCTTAGTTTCCAGGTATATATATGTGGTAGAGACTACATTATATATCCTTAATCAGGTTCCATGTGATTAAGCTAGAATCTGGCACTTGAGAGTGCTACTTCATTAGGAAAATAAAGGATGTTATTGGATACCTACTTTATGACCTTGAGATTCTTAAAGGATCTCATCTCTGAGAATGTGATTCTTAGAGGATGACTCTCTTAAGAATCAAGATGAAAATGAAGTAAAGGAACTCATTTAACCTTGAGAAGATAACGAGGCTCCTGAAATCGGAAACTAAATAGATAATTAAAGATGAAACATTAATACCTCTTCAAATAAGTTTGAGGATGTATTGCATGTGTCAGTTGAATCTGACAATGATCTGACTTCATGTGATGATGCTTCTGAAGATCATATCATGGAGAGATGGATGTTAGCAATAAAGTCTAAAGTAGACTTCATATACAAATGTTGTATGTAGCCCCAAGGGGATCCAACTATATGGGTAAGACCCATTATGGTGTAAATAGATCTTCAAGAGGAAGAGGGAACCTGATGAGAAGGTAGAGACCTTCAAAGCATGGTTCGTAGCCATGAGCTACACACCGAAGAGAAGACATTACTTGCGATGAGACTTGCTCTCCAGTGACCTTGCTTTAAGCCATCAGAATATTGCTAACTATAGCTACACAACTTGACTATGACATCTTCATGATGTGAGTTAAGATTGCATTCCTCTATGAATACCTCTCTGAGGATATTCATATGAAGTAACCCTAGGGCTTCATGGTTGAGGAAAGCAAGGTGTGCAAGCTAAAGAACTCCATCTTTGGACTCAGATAAGCTTCTTGTAGTTGGAATATAAGATTTGATGAAATTATAAATGTTATGATTTCAGATAAAATCTTGATGAACCATGTGAAGCTTAGTGGGAGTGCCATTGTGTTCATCGTGTAAATGTAGATATTATCCTAATCATTTGGAATGATCTAAGGATGATAATAATAAGTGTTTTATAATCTGGTTATCCCATACCTCAAGATATGATCTCAAGGATACCTCTTAGATCTTAGTTCTGAAGTTGTTCAGAAGTAAAGAGAAGAGGATATTGGGACCGTCACATTAAGAGTACACCTTGGACTTATTCCATTTTCTGAAAAAATCCAAGAAAGGCTTCCTTCCCTTAAGATATGGTGGTGACCTATCTAAAGGGATATCACCTCAGAGAGTTGAGGAAGTGAATGCTAGAACTGCTTGCACTTGTGCATCAGTTACGAGAAGCTGGGTGTATGCTAGATGTGCAAAAGAGTCAGATGTCTGCCATGCAGTGGGAGTAGTAATCTGTTACTAATCCTACTATGGAATAAAACACTTGATTGCAGTAATAACAATATCTTCAAAGATGGTGAAACTTAGATATAGTGATCTCAAAGTCTTATCTTCAAAAGTTTAAGACCTTGTAGATAGTGATCTATAAGTGTCTTAACTGTAGATACCTTAGGAGATAGAGATCTCTAGAAATAAAGGTATTCTGATAAGGATTATAGGCATACTGGTTATAACAATTATCGAGCTATAGTGTCGATGACACTATAACAAAATTGAGTATTGGTTGCATAAGATGCAACATTCGTATTGGATGCGAGCACTGTTACTAGGGGATATGCAAGTGCCGTAAAAGGACTTGGCGTAGTCTCTTGGGAATAGAGTAACCGATCAGCTTACCTAGCTATTTTCTAAATAGCCTATGATTGTCACATGAGTGTGGGTTTAAATGATTAGCCCATTAATGTCTCTTTGGGCAAGTGGGAGATTGTTGGACATGCGAGCTCACGGTGAGCCATTATGCAATAAATGTTATTGCGAATATCATTCCCTGATCTGAAATGAAGAATAAATAATTTGCATAATAGGTCCCTTAGTACAATTAGGGTTATGTACCATGGCCGTCTTGATGATCATACAGTTGTTGATTCAAATATTGAATCATAAAGGCTGGTGCTTGGATGAACATCTAATGAGTTAGATTGAGGACTCATCAAGCACCATCAAATGATTGTTAAGAGATGATCTCCATCTTGAGTAGGAGATGTCAATCCTTTCTCAGTTAGGCTGATATCTGACCGACCTCTTGATGCAGGTCCTCTGCATAGGAATAGAGGTTCGAAGGTGTCAGATTAGTTAGGTCAAAGAGTTGACTTAACGAGATCAAGATAACCAAAGTCCTATATCGTATGCTGTCATGATATAGGCACACATCCTCTGACCGGAGACAAATGTGTTACTATATGTCTGAGTATGTACATTTTGCAGACCAATAGGTTGATGACCTAACCAAGGTCTATAAACCGACGCACTGGTGTGCATATAAGGGCATATGAGTAATACGATCTCTCAAAGGGATCTTATAGGTTCATTATTGAACCAGAAGACATGAGTTCACTCATGAGATGTTGGGAAGATCAAATTCCATGCATGGTCGTCTCGCTTTGGAAGCTTGACTGAATTTGTAGGTTTGATATATACTTTTGGAAAGTATATGATCAACACCTGGGTATGATATATGCTTTTGGAAAGTATATGATCGATACCAACTCCCAATGATCGAATGAGAAACTTAATGATAAATCCCTAAAGTAGACAGTGTAAAATTGATCTTATACTTCGGGATTATTCTAGGTCTTCCAGTATGCAGGATGTACAGGTATTGGGAATACCTGAGGGTGATGTGATCATAAACGGTTGTATAACCATGACGCTTCCATTCCTAGAGAGTGATGAAACGAGTCTGGATTTTAGTGACACCTCTCAGTAGAGAAGTAATCTGATCTTAGTTCAAATGTTGGACACTGATCTGAATGTGATTCAGATTCAATGAGAAGATTAGATTTGCGGTCTTGATTTAATCAAGCGTCTATGGGAGGCCCAAGATCTGGATTTGAGATGTGATCTCAATATCCAAGTCACTATACGTGGAACAATACAATCGCCCTTTCCTATCTCCAAGTATTCGCGGAGAAAGCGCATTATCCTTGAAAGAGTTCATGGATAATTCTATTGTTCATATATATATATATCCGAGCATTGAGAAAATGGATAATTAAATGTGATTTAATTATCATGAATAATATGAATTTGATTCATATTATAAGGAGAGTTATCTTAGATAATTTAATGTGATTTGATTATCAAAGATATGAATAATGTGGATGTGATTCATATTATTTGAGCACATGAGAATAAAGATCCAAGATGATTAAATGTGATTTAATTATCATGGATATGAATAATGTAGATAGCACTATCCATATTATTAGTATATATTATAAATGTGATTTATAATATATAAGAGAGAGCAATTTGTAATTTACATTTGTTAGTTAAATGTTAACGTGAATTGGATTCACATTGAACATTAAATTGAAAATGTAATTTACATTTTATTTTGGGCCGTGAATGTGACTCACTAATTTCCAATGGCATGATTGCAATTTTCACAAAATAATTATGAATTATTTGTGTGAATAATTTACAACAATAGTTGTTGAAAATAATGGAGATTTTCATAAGATATGAGATCTCATGATTAAAGAAGAGGAGTGCCTCCTTCCTATTAAAGAGGATAGACGACCTCCTTGTATTGGATTTAAGGTGTGCCGCCACCCCCTTTATGGAAGGGAGGCATGCCTCCTTCCTAAATCTCCTATATTGATTTGATTTAAATTAATTTATATATATTAATGATTTATTCAATATATATTTAATTTATTTAAATTAATTGTTGTTGGTTTTTACCAACACAAATCTTGACCATTGAAAGAAACACAATCAATGAGAGCCATTGGATTTGTGTTTCCCATGGATTGAGATCCATGGATCCCAAAATATTATAAAAGGAGAGACACCCCTTTGTTCTTCTTTACACCAAGAGAACATAACTCTCTCTCTCTTTCTCTCTACACGCCTACTCTCTCTCTCTCCCCCTCTCATGGTTGTCCACCATGGATGCCCTAGAGAGGTTCTCCATCGCCGCAGTGTTGTCGTTATGCTGCCCTATCGTCTGCTTGTGGATCTCCATCTCCTTCGGTGCGCCTCGCTCGTGAAGAACACGTCGGATCTCGTGTGTCGAGATCAGGAGATCTACCGCTTGGATCATCAATATGGATTGCGAGAAGCACACGATTCGACCCCGCACTCGCAAGCGTCTCCTCCGTCGGATCGGACTTGAGACAGGAGGTCTCTTTGTTTAGAGACTCGATCACAAACATTCTTCGAGAGGTAATCCTATTACTTGTTTGTGGTTTAGACGAAACGGTCCGAGAAGTGTTCTGGGATCATGTGGTTTCGACACGTGATTTTTTTTTTAAAATTCCGCTGCATAGAACAACTAGTGCGACTTGTCGTTCCTCATCGTATTCGATACGACGCTCATGCTTCCGTGATGCGCTCGTGGATTATCCCATATCCTTCAATTTCATCAACCCCCTATACTTAAACTATGCTCGTCTCCGAGCATCAAAGAAAATGAATGAACTGGATTGACCCCCTTGTGCATGTGCGTACAGGATCTGATCTGTTCAAGTCTTCTTAAATTTAGAGATCCAAAATCTTAGAGCTCAACCCAGTCTAAATCAAGAGGCACCCAATTCCTCTAACTATCCAGACTCTCTCTGATGTAAATATAGACTAAGGGTATGGCATTTAGTGTTGACTGCATTCACGAGAGTAGAGTCAAAATGTCACCCACGGTTTTGGTCCAAGAAATTCTCCTAAGGACCCAATCCTCAACACTAGGGAATAAATCAAATCTTGCGTCCAGTCCACCATCTCTTTAGTTGACAAACTTAAAAGTGTAGATGGAAGGCTAGTGATGGAGGGTATAGGATTGTGTCATTTCTTCTCTCCCTCTCATTGGAACAAGGATTCTCTCTAGTGCCTTATTACACAACACATTATTTTGGTGTTGATCAGTGCGCCCGTCAAGAGAAGTTGGAGCCGTCTGCACTTGTTTTCCCGGGAATACACCATGGTGTGTCTTTTTTGAGTACATATCGTACATTCTACACCCAGACTTGTAGCATTTACGATGCAGAGCCCTTTTTTGGTGCAAGCCCGACTCCTGGTCCTAATAGCGGTGGTCCAAGTGGACACTTTGAAATGGTTGGAAGCGCTCGCCTTTGGTAGAAGCTCTTTGATATTTGACTTTGTATGGAATGAGAGCTTTTCTTTGACATTTCATTGCTTTGTAGTATTTTTGGCTAGCTCCACTGCTTTTACCAAGAGTTGGCGTACACTAATCAATATTTTTTTGTTTATTTCACACCCTGGCACTTAGGTCAATGTCAAGAGATTAGTATAAGAACCAAGTTCTTATACTGGCTAAAGTTGCTGACACTCAGGTTTCATGAAGCCTTCAAAGATTTTATCCCATCCTCGAGCATCATTAGATCAAGTCCAGACTCGAATCCCTCATCCCAGTCCCTCAAGTAAAGAGTCAACTCATCTCATCGAAATCGCAGTCGTGCATGTGATGTGCTGATCATATTCTTATGGTCGGAGACTAAGCATGCAATATAACACGTAAATCTAGAAACCTAGGGAAATACGGATGATTAAGTCTAACACCCTGCCGGTTAGGCTGGTTAACCTAAAATCTCAAGACCTCATAAATCAAGCTTTCTTGAACATTTCAAATCCTGGGTAGAAGTGTGAATTTAGAGGATTTAATCTAGCTCCTTCATTCAAAATCTTTTTTTATTTTGAAGACTTTAAAAGACAACATGAATACCTAAACTCAAATGAGTAGATGTATCTGCATTCAACCAGTATAGGTGTAAGTACAGGCCAGAGCCCATTTGCTTGAGGATGGAGCCTTGCGCGATGTCCTCTAAACAACCTACTCTGCTAAGGGTGAACCCTCACTGAACGTGGCTACTTATTTGGTCTTAGTAGTCACTATTGACTCTTAAAGGATTTTTGAATTTTTCTCATTTTAAAGAATTTTAATTAGAGGTTAGAACATAGGTTAAACTCAACTTCCCTTGAAATCAAAAAGAACTTTCAATACCAAGTCATACAAATAAAGATTTTCAAAAACATTTTCAAAAGATTTTTCAAAATAAGAGAAGCTCATTTTTCAAATCATTTTCAAAAATATTTTTCTATAAAAATAGTGTAACATAATATAGGAAGCATTGAAATTGATTTTGTCCACTTAGTTCAAAGGATTTTACTTTAGCCAAAAAATTTTAAATTTTTCAAAATTTTCAGAATTTAGCTAAAGTACACATACTGTATATACAATACCCCCCTATACTTAAACTTTTCTATGTACTCATAGCACTAGATGATACAAGTCCATAGGTCATTTTAAATATAGAAAAATATACGTGAACTAAGGAGGGATCTCCCTATACTTAGGTTAGAAATAACCTAAGTATTGAGGCAAGGAAAGATGAGTAAAGAAAATCACTGGGACTCAGGTCCCCCCTATACTTAGGCTGAGAGTAGCCTAAGTATAAAGATTGAGAGTTGATGCTGGGAGAGACCTGAGGTAAACGAAGAAGATGGATGGATATACAAGTGAGTGGATGAATCTTCGGAGATCAATCAAGTATCTAAGGCTCTGGGGAGGGTGTCGGAGCAAACAAGGCTCAAACAAGCATGCAAAAACCCTTCAATTCATCAACTCACACATGAAACAAACAGGTGTTGGTTTATTATCTTGTCATTTCTTATTGGTGATTAAAACATTCTATTTTACGTGAAAGAAAATGTCAAGTAAAACCCATTGCGTAAACGAGGGTGTTGCTCTCCCAAAACAAGATTTTAATCCATTTTTTTAGGTTGACTTGCAATTAACAGTCCCAATTTGTTTTGCTTAAGGGTATCACTGAATTAAGGTGAGCACATAAACCAAGAAATCATCATCTACCACTCTTTCCCATTTTCCATTAACCTAGGTGATCAAGCTAGGAGGGGAAATCAAGAAAAACCATCTAATCGATAAAAACCATGATCTAGGCTAAGCGAGAAAATATGCAGTGCCTTGGCGAAAATACGTGAAAACTTGGACTGTTTTGAAAACCAAAATAATATGTATGCGAGTCGATTGAAAACCACACCTAACATGCTTCTATTAGCAAGGAAGATCATTTTGTAAATTTGGCTAAGTGAGGCGATATTATGTGCGTCTTTATTTAAAGTGTGTCCTACCTACGAGCAAGCACGTAAAAAATGAAACGATGAAATAATCTCGAAGAGTCGCGTGCCTGGTTCTAGGTCGACACTCAAGTGGGTACGGTCCCCACACAACCACATATAATTCATTCATTTACAAGCGCGAGTCTTCGATCGAAGACAGCTGTAAAGACGATTATTACAAGAGATGAAATGATATGCAAAATAACAATTTTTTTCTTTATTTTCGACTTGCTCAAAGAATGATTTTACGGCTCCTCGCAGCTGGGAAGCAGCTGCTCCTTGCATCCTTGAACATCATGGGCCCTGTCACAAAAGCAAAGGTTAGAGATCAATCGAAAAGAAAAAATTTTATAATACAAGACAAATGGACAACTTGACATACGTAAAAGAAACACTTAATTAAGTACATAACAATCCAAACAAGACAAAAGATGAGCTGTGTCCCCGGCAACGGCGCCATTTGACGGTTCGCAAATTCAGCCCTTTAATAGTGTAGAATTAACACTCAGTGGTCATTGCAGTCGGGCTGAATTCGGTCCGTCAAAAAACCATCTAATTGAATATGTCAAAGGAATCAAATGTTTATATTTATATTTTGCTTGGGCAAGCCCAAGGTCTAACTCAGGGAAACGAGCCTCTCTCGTCCTATTTAGACTCTTATTAGTTTAACTAATTGTTGGATCAATGGATAGTAGGTCAATGGATGCATGAAGACAAGACAACAATATGCATCAAGTAAATATGAAACATGCCATTTGAATTTTTTTATGCAAATAGATGTGATGAGATGCAATACAAAAATACGCCCGAATTAAAAGAATACTTGAGCCATTTAATCATAGGTCAAACAGGGTCAAATAATTAAAGCTAATTTCATTGATGTGAAAGTCAAGCATAAGAATCATTATATTAAAGACACTTTGCTAATAAAATGGTACATCAAAACTCGTAGTGTCAAATCTGAAATATAAGCACGCAATCGAGAAGACAATGAAATGAGCTTCAAAATGCCACCGAAATCAACTCAATCGGAGATATGATGCTCAAGATATGCATAAAAGAAGATAGGGGTATAAATGCAAGAAAACATGAAAGATAAATAGCAAACATGTCCCTGGGAGGGCTTAAAGTGCAAATCAAATAAAGCACAGGACCCTCCCTATAATTATCCCACACGCGCGGGGGTATATATGTAATTATTCAAACCGGCGCACGTGGATAGCACGCGGTCTAAGGACCTATCTTTAATTTTGAAGAAGTTGGTGGGCCTCCCTACAATTTGCCCGGAACGCACGTGATTTGCATGTGCACTCTAGGCTCGGTACACGCTGAGGCTCGGAGGAGGCTCGGGATTGCTTCGGCTGCTACTTCGGGCTCGGTCTAGGCTCGGCGATGGCTCGGGTGGCACAAGCCTGCAGGTTCGGACAGTAGGCTTGGAGATGCTCTAGTGCTACCATGTGGACCATCTAGACCGTCCGATCCTCAAGATCGGACGGTAACTGGAATCTGCGCGGGATGTCGACGTGGCTTCGTATGCGCCATTGGATGAGCTCTAGGGAGGATCATCCAACGGTACCTGTGCCTTCATTCTTGGCTTCGACAGGCGGTGGAACAAAGACGTCCCAGGCGCACGTGGATAGCACGCGGTCTAAGGACCTATATTTAATTTTGAAGAAGTTGGTGGGCCTCCCTGCAATTTGCCCGGAACGCACGTGATTTGCATGTGCACTCTAGGCTCGGTACATGCTGAGGCTCGGAGGAGGCTCGGGATTGCTTCGGCTGCTACTTCGGGCTCGGTCTAGGCTCGGCGATGGCTCGGGTGGCACAAGCCTGCAGGTTCGGACAGTAGGCTTGGAGATGCTCTAGTGCTACCATGTGGACCATCTAGACCGTCCGATCCTCAAGATCAGACGGTAACTAGAATCTGCGCGGGATGTCGACGTGGCTTCGTATGCGCCGTTGGATGAGCTCTAGGGAGGATCATCCAACGGTACCTGTGCCTTCATTCTTGGCTTCGACAGGCGGTGGAACAAGGACTCCGGCGAGGGAATCCAAACTCCGCCGCTCTTCTCTGGCGTCAATGAAGCTCATCCGCTGCTCATGACTGGTTATCGATGAAGCTCAAGGTCTGGGCAAGCTGCAATGATGCTTGGTACCGCCCCTTGTTGCTTCGGTGATGGAAGCTAAGCTCGTTAAAAGTACTCCGGCGAGATCTCCATCCATTGAGCCTTCGAGCATTTACATGGTCAATTTGATAGCCGAAGCATATGGTGCGAGGTGCTGGTGCAAACTGGAGTGAGTGGGAGCTTCTGCGAATGAGGAGGTTGGCAGCTCGGAGCTCCTCCGCCGTGGAGGGCGGAGAAGTTGGGTTGGAGGCGATCTAGGGTATGGAGGAAGAAGAGGGGGATCAGAAGGTAGCGCGTGAAAGGTGTAGATGTGGTGAAGCTAACGAGATGGATAATGGAAGGAGAACGTGCGTATGATGTCCTAAATAATTATGAGAAAAGAAAGAAAAATGCAGAGAAGATTGAAGGGTACTTACCTGGGAAATGAAGGAATGGAGAGCCTATGATTGAGCTCATGAGCGGAGCTCCGATCATCGCTGGACCCCATCGGCGACTTGGAACAGCTTGGTGGTGGTTGAGCACCGCATGCCTAGCCGACATTAGCCAGGGGTCAACACCGGGGGAGAACACCATCATTGCTCCTCGATCTGTCCTCCCCCTCTGACAATTCGCTGAGCACATGTTTTAATTCGGGTACGTTGTAGTACGTGTACTTAGCGAGTCAATCAGAACCGAGACAAGATCTCCGTGAAGAGGGCTCGGCTTTAATTTATATCCCAGGCAAGTCTGGGTCGAACACAGGGAGGCAAAGGAACAACTTGAGGTCAATTCAAAACTTTAGATGTAGATTTCCAATGTAGATTTTTTTTATATTTTTTATGCAAAAACAAATGCAAATGCAAATGTGGATGAATCAAGATAGTAAGAAAACACACAACTAGGCCAAATTAATTTTAATGTCAAATCAGTTCAATTCAGCCAAATTATATTTTTCTTAGGATCTTAATTTAGCGAAGCATGCAAAACATATTTTTTTAGAATTTTAGGGGTTAAAATGCAAGAATTAAAAATGCACACTTTTATGGGTTTTTTCATAATTTTTCACACAAGCAGTTAGCAAAAATCACGAAAATTTAATGTAATGGAAACATGATGCAAGATACTACAATAAAATTTTTGGAATTTTCTGACAAAATATGACATTTTTTATGGAAATTTTAGTGTAAACAGAGTGACTGCAAGTAATTAATTTCTAATAAATCAACGTTATCAAATTAGACAGAGAGCGAGTTATCTCTTATAGGTATTTTCATATGGAATCCATGAGGCTTCAAATTTTGTGGAAAGGATGTATGTGGATTTACTTAAAAAACAAATACGAAAGTCACTCCACAATTTATTTCAGGCACGGAACAACTCTATTTTGGATGAAATTTGCGTAGTAATTCAATCACATTTCAAGGAATTTGTTTAATTTTTCAAAATTTTTTAGAGCAACCGTTAGTTAGATATGTGTTTAAGAGCATAAAATGGGTAAAATATGCAGAATTTCAATTAGATAATTTCAATTAATTATTCAAATATCATAAAAATATAAATAAATATCCACGTGGTAGAGAACTAGTTTCTCAACATCAAGACATTTTTTACTGAATAAAATGATGCAATACAGGTGTCCAAATTAATAGTCAAACACAGGGTTGTCTATGCAAAATAGAATTAAAACTGACAATAGAAAACATGCACAGGGACTGAACTGTAATTACAGAAACTTAAACGGGCAAACTTGCAATTTTTACAAATAAAAAATAATAAAGAAATGACCTCTTCTTCTTCTTGAATGCAGGCGGATCAGGAGCTGGGAGGGGGGGGGGGCGCCCGCCGCACGCGGGCACGCGATGTCAGCGAGGAGGCGGATAACGGTCGTGGAAGGCTAGGATCGGCGCGGAGGGGAAATCGACGGTGGAGGCGGCGGCGCCGCGAGTCCGTGGAGGAGGAGCACCGCGCTCTGGCGGGGGACGGTCGAAGTCGGGCTGGTGGCGAAGGACCACCATTGGTTGCGCGATGGCGCCAGGGGCGCGGGCGACTGGCGGTGGTCGTGCTGCTAAGGCGGGCAGTAGGCGAGCGACGACGTGGAGATGGGCGGTGGTGGTGGGGGCTCCCACCACTGGTGCTATTTCTTTTTTTATTTTTTTTTAATTTTTTTGAAATCTTTTTAATGTTGTGATTAAAAAAATGTTTGTTTTTTTTGTTTTTTTTTTAATTTTTCTTCTTAATGAGAGAATACAAAAGAAATGATAAGATGATGGTGGTAAGGATGATGGATATATAAACAAATGAAGGAGTAGGGGTAGTGAATGTAATGTAATAAAAAAATGCAAAAATAACAAGATGATAAAATGAGAAGAAAAATTACCTACGATGGAGACGGTTACCTATAATGAGCTCACGAGAGCACGGTCTTCGCTCGAATCGCCGGCGAGCGATGAGCTCGAGCAGCACATGGAGGCGGCTGCGATGTTGGCCAAAAAGCCAACGGATCTCACCGGAGAGAGGGTTGTCGTCGCTAGACCGCAGTTGCATCGCTGTCACCGATTCAACTCTGGGAACTAAGCTCTCCTCACATAAAGATGGATCCTAGGATCTGATCGGGTGGTAGGTATCAAGGGCGGAATGAACGATGGCGATTTAGGCTTCCAGACCTCCATCCGACGGCTGCTGGGCCAGGGCACGTGGCGCGAGAAGAGCTGGGCCGCGTGGCGCAACCAGAAGGCACCACGTGGCCCAATCAGATTATTGCGACGAATAAAATGATTTATGAGGGGGTAGATGGCCGAATTTGGAAAAACTCAAACATGAAAGTTGTAGATCTCGATGAGATCTACAAGTTTCATGTTGACAAAAATAGAGATGAGGTCAAATAAAGGCAGTAAATATTTTTTAGGGTATTTTTAAGGTAAAAACACCATGATTTTTAATTTTGCTATTTTTTGTGTTTTTAATTTATTCAAAGACTCTGATATTTACAAGATTTTATCTGGTTTTATTGCTACCTCGTCTAAGATAAGGGGTTAATTTTAGTGAATTAGAGACATGAAACATGGTTTCATCAGTGAACCGCACACAATGCTGCAACCTTATGAAAGAACTTATATGCCGCAACATACAAGAAAGAACCTCGATCAGAGACCTTGTAATCTAAATGTTTTATTGTTGAAAAATCACCAAACTACCGCGAGGTGGTCGTGAGGTCTCACAAGGCGAGGCCACAACTATCTAGATGACCGCTCACGAGAGCCGATGATTTCTAAACAATTAACCCATAGATAATGCTAAGCAATGCAATGTAAGTGAGATAAAATTTATTATAACCCTACAAATAAGTGTATAGTGGTCAAGTTTGTGTAGGGTATCGAACATAAGGAATAGGTAGGAGTAGGCTATTTATTGTCTAAAAATAAATAACAAATATTTTTGTGATATTTTTTTCTTTTTTAAGTTTTTGTGAGTTTTAATTATATTAAATTTTTATGATTTTTATATATAAAATTTTATTTTATAATTTTGTAATTTTTATTTTCTTTTTATATAATTTTTTATTTTTAATTTCTTTTTCTTTTTATATTATATAATAAGCATATTTATAACTATATGTAAATATAAATATTACTAGCAATATAATATATATATAATTCAATAAATACAACTAGGATGTCACGACCCTAATTCCGGGCCGTCGGATCCTCCCATATCCGGATCTGGTTACTCAGCAATAATTTATCCAGCAATCAAAACTAACATTCAAAAACAAACTGCAAATAAAAATACTCAAAAAGAAGTATTTAATACTTTTCCGTTCACAAAATAAAGTTTACATGATCCATTGTCCGACTACAACCCTTTACATGTTCATTAGCTGGAAGGAAATACACAGAAATATTACTAATAGAGTAAATCTACTGTGGTTGATTGGATGACTAAAGTCCTTGCGATGGCTCACCGACACCTGTTGGGTTTTCCAATAAATCATAGGATAACAATTAGCGAGTGCTACGTAACGGAGAAGAGAAAAGTAAACAAACTGTGTAATTTTGCAAAACTTGTTGTCATTAAAAGTTACTTTCCTTCTCATTAATTAAGTCATATTCCTTTCTATTCCAATCAGGGATTAGTCCAGGAGAACCCCACCATTCTTGGACTCCAAAGCTGTGGATACTTCGAGATTGGAGATTGCGTTGATCTGGTGAGCTTATACTGCCACACGTCGCCTCAACCAATCCTCCAATACTGCCCTGACAGTTTTCCTTTTCTTTTATTAATAAGAGTTTCAAACCCTCAACCTGGAACACAAAGGAGCAGACCATCCTCGAGGACCCGATTGCTTAAAACCTCAGGCTAACCTTTAATCACATAACCTAGCGGCTTTAAATACATGTTATCCTGACCCAACCGCTATTGAACCACCCGTGTCTCCACATGACATGACCACATCTTCCATCGTTCAACCCGAATATATTGGCAACCGGTACCACGTGTTGCAAATCATTCATTTCGTGGACACTTATCAAAACAAGGCAACCGTGTACCACCTAGGTAGGGTCATACCAATACGGGTTCCTTCTGACAAACCTACAGGTTGAATGCCCGACCTATGGTTCTACTCCCAGTCATTTCTTAACATAACACATGATCTTTTTCACGATCCAAACCAACAAATATCAATTCCCATGATGTAATTCCTCAATTCAGCCTTATATTTGGATAACCATAAAATACTGAATATAGACTTACACATATATTAATTCATATATTTATATACTCATAATTATGCTCATTTTAACTTCCAAACCCTAACTTTCCAAGCCACTACATCAATTCGATGCTTAGACCTTATTTCAGCTGAAATCACAAAGCAACTTTTCACACTTTCTTAAAAATAGCCAAATTAGGGTTATTCGTAGCAAAGAACATAAAATTAGAAATTTCAACGATCTCATATGAAAACCCAACAACAAAACGAAGAATTTTGTTACCTAATCGAGGTCTCTCTCGCGTATACAATTCTTTATCATGATTCTCTTTTAAAAGGATGATTTATGGCTCCTGAAACGATCGAATTTTATTTTCATATCTAAAACACTAAGAATGTGCCAAGAACACGAAGAATGAATGAAGAACACGAAGAACGTGAAGAACACACGAAGAACATGACGAACGTGAAGAACATATTTTCTCTTAAAATTTCGATAGAGTTTCCCCTTATATCGGGTGATATTTCTAAGAAAATTTCGACAAAGTTTCCCCTTATACAGGATGATATGTTTAGGAAAATTTCAGAAGAGTTTCCCCTTATTAAATCAATCGAGAGGAAAACAACATCGAAACAAAAAGAATATAATCAAACTGCAAGCGATGGAGAATCAGTAGACACCACACGTCTTAGGTGAGTGAATGTGTGACGAATCACAGGGTTCACTGACGTGCATAGCCGCCCACACCTAAGTAGGGTATTACACAGATTTCTCCATTAAAATAACTATAAAAGCGGAAAAGAAAAGAGCAATAAGCAATGGAGAATCGGTATACACTATGTGTCTTAGGTGAGTGAATGTGTGACGAATCACAGGGTTCACTGACGTGTATAGCTGCCCGCACCTAAGTAGGGTGTTACACAGATTTCTCCTCGAACCACAATAGGAAACGAATCAGAAAGAAAGATGAATCAAGAATAAAACTTGGAAGAAAAGAGGATGAATTGAAAGCCTAGCTTACGAAGTAAACTAAGAGAGGATCATACCTTCCTCCTCGTTCTCTCGGCAGCGCTTTGCTAGCATTGTTTCCCCGCCTCCCACTCCTCCTCCCGACCTCTCAACCGTAGCCCTTGGGGTAGTGGTGGTAGTGGAAATTGTAGAGAATGAATGGGTAGGGGGTATTTATGGGTTCCAGAAAACCGCTAACCATGGTTAATAAACCATGGTTTAGCCCTTAACTGCAGTTAGCGACCCATGGTTTTGTCCAAAACTTATCCAAAACTTAGGGCTTAAGTTAGAACATTCCAGAGGATTCTAGATTCGCTAATGATGCTTAATTAATGCTAATCGTGATTAACTTTTACTAATCATGATTTAACTTTCATGGCTTATGCTTATCTTTTGCTAACTATTGATTAGTGTTTGCTAATAGTCATTAGTGGTTTTCAATCCGTCATTAGTTTTTTTAATCATGTTTATTTAGTCTTAATGACGGTCATTATGGGTTAATGACGTCTTAAACCTCTTTACTTCTCTTTCTTCTGAAAATCATAACAATTCCAAACGAAGTCCGACTCATACGAAACAAATTCCGTTAGTTTCCTCTTGACGAGCCGAATATTATGATATAGGATCCGAGAGGGACCAAGTTCAAGGCTTTAAATAGGATTAATCCCTTTTATTTTTTAAAGGTATTAAATAAATATATTTATATTTATATTTATCATTATAATATTAATTATAATAATTAAATAAGCATACATTTATGTATATATATTATATATAAGGTTTGATATTTATAGATATTTCTAAAATATTTAAAAATTATCAAATAAAATGGTTTTGTTTTTTTAGTTTTTTTGTGATTTTTTGTGATTTTTACTAATTTTATGTATTTTTAAAGTCTAAAATAGTCCAAATCAGGGATTAAATACATAAGCTGAATTGTTTTAATATTTTAAAATATAAAGAAGTCCAAAAGTTCTCAAAAATATTTTTAATATATTTTAATATGTATATATAAAAACATAGGATAAAAACTATTTTTTGAAATTTTGGGATTTTTTTTAATTTTTATAGGGTTAGAAGGCTTTTTTTTCTTTTGTATTTTTTTGTGATTTTCGATGTGGAGTTATGTTATAAAGTAATATATAATATCTAATTTTTTGGAATTTTTAAAGAATGCTTTATAATTTTTTGTATTTTATATCTAAATAAGGAATAAAAAAGTTCCTTTTGATTTTTAATAAATGGAAAATACAAATATTATGCTAAATAAAAAGCATGGAATGAATGAATATAAAATCAAGCATCTTACTCTATTTTTGCATATTTTTGGAGAATGAGAACTAATTATAAAAATTTAAAAGACATAAAACATATACAATTTGCGAGCATGGGTAAAATTTCAATAAAAATAACTTAAAGGGATTTCGATGCGATTTACCCAAAAGTTTAACAATAAAATATAGGTTTATATACAATAAATATAAATTACAAGAATCAGAGGGGCAAGTTTTTAATTTGACAAACTCACATGGGGGATCAGTGACCTGACCTGACACTGGACCTATGCATAATTATCAATACAAACAAGAGTACATTTGCACAATTTCCCAAAGTTTAATCCTTAATTTTATATTAACAACACTAATTTTTAATTACAAAAGGTGGATGGTCTTTATAATTTACCCCTAAAAGCACGCTTCATCATGCCGTCTAGGGCACACCACATAGCTCACTTAAGTTAATCGGATGGCTATGACCGGCATCATTTCGATCCTTATCGGATGGCTACGAAAGAACCAGGACGTCGGTGATGATCTAATGGTTTCTGGGTGCTCATGAACACCCACGACCATGAAGCTGGGCCTCCTTCGATCACAGATTCCCGGCTGCACCAATCTTTTTTTTCCTTCTTGATGACACATATAGATTACTAGAGAGTTTCTGCGTTTGTAGGTGTCGTCTATGGAGTCTAGGTCCCATCGATGGGGACCTGGAGCATCTTTGGACTTCCATGACTTGGAGCAGCTAAGTATGCTTCGATTCTTGCTCCAGGAGAGGTTTAACCCTTTAGACCTGCACAAAAATTCAGAGCAGCTTGAAGCGAGTCACCTCAACTAGTTGTTGAAGCTACAGAGCAAGGAAATGAAAGGGGTGGTGAGCTTCAATGGATGATGGAGGATTGAAGCGCGAGTCATCAGATCCTTGTAGAATTTGGGTTGGAAAGATGGACAAAATGTGGAGCAGATGCAGAGGACTGAAATGGGGGTGGAAAGCAAGCCATATAGATGACGGAGCACGATGAATATGGCTTGGGCTCGAGCTTCAGATTAAAGGGAGATTTCTAATATTACCCCAAAAAAACCACTAACGATTGAAATTTAAAAGTGGAAAAGAAACCTATGGCTAAAGATTACCTAGAAATGACAGAAAAAGGCCTCGATTGGGTCCGAGACCATGGGAGGCAGTACCGACGGAGGTAGACTCGGCGATGGCTGGATCGTCTTAGGCATGCCTCCTCCTCGCTGCAACACAGTTGGTAATGCTTCCTGTCACTAAGCCCTTCCCTAAGCACATGGCATGAGGGGCTAAGAAGCACTCAATAGGGACCGATTTGCAAAAATGGTGGAGGTGGATTATTTATAGGCAGAGGAAGTTGCTGACTTCGAGGTGAGCATGCGTGAAGCTCGGTGGTGGTTGGTGAGGAGTAGGGGATAAGCGAAGGTGAGGGAAGGTAGGGCTACAAAATAGTGGACTGCTCGAGGGAGAGGGAGGTGTGGACGTGGAGTGGGAATGGGGAGAAGAGAGGGTGGCTCGTGAGTTCTAACAGATTAGAACTGGAGATAGGATAGTTGAATGAAGTCAACTTTTCCCGAGCCCTGGTTGGTCCACATGGACCAACCAAGAAAAATGAATCCAAAAATTATTTGCAAAATCAATAAGAACTAATAAGAGAATTAATTAATTTTTGATAATGTACACAAAATTTTACAATTTTATGTAGTATTTTATTTTGATTTTTATTTGTTTTACAAGGCCATTTATAATATGTTAGTACTTACATGTATATTTATAGGTATAAATATCTATATTTAGCATATTTGAATTTTATTTTATAATATATAATTTATTATTTTGCTTGTATAATTTATATGTTTATAACTTTTTTAATTACATATTTAGATATTTTTACTTTATTTTTCTAGATTTACTTTTGTACTTAATAAATTATATACATAAATACATAAGTGTATTATAGGTATATTTTACATATATATGGAAAGTATATTATTTATTTTATTTTATCTTATTTTTGATGATTTTTCTTTATTTTAATTGTATACAAGTATATGAAATAATATTTACAATTTTATAAAAATATAAGAAACTTAAAAATACAAAGAATAAATAAATTGAATATTATATACATGTATCTTGCACAACGAGGGCTCAAAATCTAACTTTTGCATCTTAACTCCAAATTGAATGAAATACCTTCATTGAATAGATAATTTAATTTTATTAATAATAAAGGTGAGTTTGGTGAATTTTGGATCTGTATGGGGAAGATAAAAGTCTGTAAATTTTCTTTGTGGCTTTTTATTCTGTGTATCCTTATCATAGTATGTATTATTTTTTAGTGAAATCAACTTTGTATTTTTCTTTGTAATTTTATGTACAATATTCTTGTTGAGGATTTATTGATTTGAGGTATGAAAATAAGAAAAGAATATGGGTCCCAAAATGCAATTATTTATCTAAAAGAATTAGGGTTTTCGTGTGGTTGTTTGTACAGTTTCTGTGCCTTATCTCTCCCTACTTTATTCCTTATCGATCAAGTCATCATGATGACTGGGTCTCGCTTTTAAGGGTCACTCAGTGTCTTTGGCACTTCATTCTTTTTCTTTTTCCTTTATTTATTTATTTTGCAATTAAATATAATATTTAGTACAATATATTACACAATATTTTATGTGATTTATGGAATGTTATTTTCAATTAATTATATATACATGCACTTAGCTAGGGATTTAAGGCCTAAATGATGGAATAAGGGTCACGAAATGGAGATTCATCACCCCCTATACTTGCCTTTGCTAGTACCTAGCAAACACTTATGCATATTAGTGTAGAAAGAGAAAACAAAGAAAAGAAAAATAAATAACTTGGAACAATTTTCGACTTTTGAACTTGTCTTATTAAAATCAAAGTTTGGAGCTCTCTTATTTATCAGAACCATATTAAGGTTAGGAAGTTTGACACAATAACCCTTAGGTTCCATAATCCTATTATCTTGTTCTATTTACAGTCTGTTCATAACCATCCTCTCAGTCGCATACACTTGCTACCTTGAAATGACAGGTCCATGTGTGTGAATTTTTCATCTCTTCTCAAATAAACCACTGAACTATCAAAGAATCTGCTCCTCTGGTAACTCCTCCTCATGGAGATAAATACTTCCTTCTAAGTTCAGGTGTTGCCAATTTTCACAACTGAAATGGGGAGAAGATAAAAGAAGGGAAAAGAAGTGGGAATGAACCAGTGTAGTCCTCATTCTCGTGAAGCTCGACCAATGTAAATCGAGTCTTCACCAAGAAGCAAGCCTTTTCTGGAAGCTCAATATTTTTGGTGTAAGCTTCTTTAAGATATTTTCTTTGACTTAGCATTGCTCTGTATTCTTGTTTGTGCCCTGATGAATCTATGATTCTCATTATTTATTCTTTTATTTTAGCTTTATCTTTTAGCAAAACTACCTGTAATCATACGTAAATACAATAATTTATCATTGTACATGTCTTTATTAATAGTGCATAATTAACACATATTTTCCAAAAATAAAAGAATAAAAATTAAAAAAAGAAAGAAAGATGTATTTAGAATAAATGCAGATGGACCCAAATCCCAAAGAGAAGGTCAAACCTTGACTTGATCGACAAAAAAAATAATAAACAGAGAGAGATAAGGTACACTATATATTGCACATAACACCTATACCTATACAAATAAATATTCATATTCATTTTACATTATATGAACACCATATTATTTTTGAATACTTGTATATAGCCCAAATAATGAATTAAAAATAAAATAGGAACCAGGAAACACAAAATAAAAATAAAAATAAAATCTAAAATTCACTGTACAAAGGCTACATGTGTATATAATATATATAATACCTATTTATTTAATACCCTTTATTAATTTATAAAAATCAAATAAAAATTATTTTATATCCATCAAATTATTTTGTAAATAACTAAAATATAAAATAAAATTTATTTTAAAAATAATAAAACAAAAATACATGTATATAATACATGGGTATATTATACCTATATATAATATTATATACTATATACCTTAATAAATTAATTTATAAGAATAATTAAAAATCACATAAAAATAGTTTATAAAATAATAAATAATTTTTATTTTATTCACTTTTTATTTTAAAGTCATTTACTATTTTATATTTAATATTCTTTTATTTTGTAAATCCTGAATTCTGATTCGTCCACATTAGAATGTTGACTCCGGTTAACCTTCTCCCTCAACCGGGTCAAACCGACTTTGTTCGTCGGAGTCCATTTCTCTTGTTTTTCTAGATCAAACCCGACATCCATTCTCCTTGATTTCACCTCTCGACTGCGCTCCTAAGATCCGTGATCCTCGCGGATCCCTAGGCGCAGCCGGATCACCCTAGGGTTTCGCCCTTCCCTTCGATCTTTGTTGGCCCTCGAGCATCCCTATGTAATGTTCTCTCCGCCTCCCAAGCTCTGCAGCTCGTTCCTCACCACCCTTTTGCCCCTAGCTACCTCCAGCTGAGTGACAGCTACCTGGAGACAACTTCGGAATTCTGTTTGGTGGACCATTGAGCGACGCTCAGCTCGTGGCCGGAGCTCTCCACGACGACAAGACTCCCGCCCTTCCACAGCTTGGTTGAGGCTACAACCTCACCGTCTGCCTCGTATAATGTTTCTGAGTTCATCAGTAATTGCAGATACCCTTTATCTCGACTCCATTCTGCATTTCCTTTTGATTCAGTTAACTTTCACCGCTGCCTATTCATCAGCTCTAACCACCGGGTCTGGAGCTCCGTCTCGCTCGCCTTCCCTTACCGATCGACACACCAACTAATCCATCACCCTCTAGCACAACATGATCACCTTAGGCTCGATATTACGGTCGATATTAAGATCTGACCTCCAGCTCCCATGTACGTCGGAGGTCAAACCCGCTCCCCCATCGCTTCTCTTCACTCATCCAAGCAATAATGTGATCGGAGCTACGCCTCCGAGTCTGCATTCCATTTGCAGGTACCCTCGCGTGCGCATACATCTGATTCGAGCTTCGTTTTTGGTGGAGGAGCAGCTCCAGGCAGAGCTCCACCGTACCGATCATCCGACCATTAGTCCATCCATCGGAGCTGCCCACTTGACGCGGAACTCTTCCATGATTGTGCTGGACCCTTTAGCTTCTTCATCAAAGCATTATATCTATCTCCATGCTCGATTGAAGCTCGCCTCAGCACTGTTCTTCCAGCCACCTCCTTAGCCGTCCAATCATGAGATGAGTCTCAGATCTGATCTGGATTGTACAAGCACGCCTTATTCGTAACGGTCTGGTCATATTCTGGTGTGAACCAGAGCTGTACGCCAACGCCAACTTTCTCAACGGTCAGATCCATACTGGCATAGCAGATCTGAGCTACACGTCCCCAACCGCATCTGATCCGTCAGATCCTTTTCTAGGGGAATATCAGAGCCGTCAGAGACCGTACGAGGGAGGCACGTGCTTCGAGGGTATCTTGCACTTCTTTTCCTCTAGTTTTCCTTATTTAGCTTTAGTCTAATAAATATAAAGTGTAGTTGATAATATTTGCAGTTTGGACCCTTTATTTTCTTTATTTGCACTTTAGTCCAGTCGATTCTAGGTCACGTGCGTCGACACGCTTATTTTGGGTTATTTGCATATTGTACCACAAACTTATTGTTGGTTACGAAATGGAGTTTATGATTTGATATTTACACTTATACCCCTGTGAGCTGTAAATCACATGTTACGCGTGAGATTTCTGGACAAATTGCATGGTGAGGGGACGGTTTGTGGACAATTGCTTGAGGCACAACTGGAGGCTGGAGTGGGCTGGCCTACCATGGAAAAAGGGGGGGGGGCGAAGCCGCAACTGTTCCCTCCTGATTTTTTTAATTTTTTTAAAAGTTTTTTGTATTTGATTATTAATATTTTTTTCAAATTGAAAACAAATATATATATATATATATATATAAAGTGATAAATGGGAACGATGAAGAAGATGATGGAGGGGGACTATGGATGGATGATGAAGGTGTAGTATTAAAATAAAAATGAATATGACCAAAACAAAAAATGTGTTATATAATGTTAAATAATAAGGGAAATAAGAGGGAATACTTACCTGAAGTTCGCCGAATTTACGAAGCAGCTTTGCTGGACTCCTATCATGGCCTCGATCCGATTGGCGAAAAAAATCAGAGAAGCTATGTGAGCTCAACGAGAAACTCATGACGAGAGGACGATGGTCGCGTGGATCTCGCCTGAAGGAGGTCGTCGCTTGAGGAAGATTATAGGCCGTTGTTACCAACACAACATTCCAAACTCTCTAGTTTTCTTTAAGAATGGCGGATGGGGAAAATGAAGATGAAGATAATAATAAAAAGAAGAAGAATGGGAGTTAGAAAAGTAGTGGAGTGGTGGAGTTGAATGGGAGGTTAAAAAAATGTGGAAGAAATGATGTTGAATGGGAGGTTAGATGAAGAAAATGGAGTTGAATGGGAGTTGGTGGTAGAATGAGAAATTAGAGTAGAGAAAGAAAAAAAATAAAAATTGACTACTAAAAAATAAAATAAAATAAAGAGAAAATAGTGGGGAGAATTTACAAAATAAAACAAACAATATGTACATGTTTTTTTACTTTTCTATTTTTATTTTTTTGTATTTTTAATAAAAGTTATTACAAAGTAAAAAATAAAGTAAAATACAAGAAATAAAATAAAACACAAAAATTATTTTTTTGGATTTTTTTAATAATTTAAAAAAGTAAATAAAAAATGAGAAAAGAAAAATATATACATTATATACAATGTACACCTAGGTCCCAAAACCCATAATTTGCAAACGAGTTCTGATTTTAATGAAACTACTTTCATTAGATAGATAATTTTCTAACTTAAACTTTAAAAGTGAGTTTGGTGAACTTGGAGTTCATACAGAGCGGGAATTTGGTCGGGAAGTTGGACTTCACAATTTTTTCTCTTTGGGATCTAGGAGTATTTATTTAAGGTGAGATTTATTTTGTATTTTTGTATTTTATATACATATTTATATACAAGTTGGATAAAGAATTAGCAAAAAAGGAGTTGAAATGAAATTATTAAAAATACATGAAGTTTTGGGCTATTTACAGGTGAAAATCCTCATATATTTTTATGGTTTTTTACTATTAATTTATTTTGTACAATATAATATATACTAATTAGTGTACTTCATTTACAAGAGTCATTTTATTAATTTGTTGATTTTATGTACATTTATCTGAGACTTTACTCGTGGATTTTACTAAGATTAATATATTGAGATGATGAATCATGGATTCATCAGTGACCTTGGGGTTTCAATATGTGTTAGTTACGAGGCCCTAGAACTTGATTTATTTGCATAGTGGTCCCATTAAACTATTTTTAATTTCATGTCTTTTATTTGATGCAATAACTATTAAATCAACCCTAAAAATTGTCTAAAAATCACCTGTAGCTCATGCTAGCTTGTATTATTTGTGATAATTTTTAGGTATTGATTTACATGTATTTTATATTATTAAAAATTCAATAACCACTAAAAAGTGTCCTACTTGTCTTACAAAAATCATAGAAAATTTGAAAAATCATCTAAAAGTTCTATAAAAATTGGGGTAATTGTCTTTACTGTCTGTTATCTCCTATATTAATTTTGTTTGAAAATACCATATAATAACCCTAAAAATTGGATAACATCTAAAAACTTATAAAAATTATATAAATTATAGAAAAATAAAAATATTGATTTTAGTCTATGTTTGTAGATATTTCCTTATATTTTATCATAAAATTCACTCCCATGAGTTGTGGGTAATTTAAGTATTTTTAATTTGCAAATTACTTCTGACTGTGTACTGTTAACCATTTTTGTCACTGTTTTATTTTTAAAAAATACCAAAAACATTTAAAAATTCCTTTAAAATTACCAAAATAATGCAAAATATATAAAAACCAAAAATATTTTTTTTTGCAATTTTCTGATTCCCTTAGACATATTAGAAAAATACAAAAAGAGTGTGTTTGAGTCTTTTTATTCGTTGTGCTTATTTCTTTTATATTGAAAAATTAATAATTTGCAAGAAATAAAAAACCAATAAAAATATTTGGTTCCCTGAAATCACACTACTTTGCTTTTTAATTGTGCTCCTTGTGTTCGACCCTAGTCGTTGTACCATGTAAATAAAAGTAGCGAAGCCGCTTACATTTGATTGTTTTATATTTGAGTGGTTTGAATTTTCTCGTTGATCCGCTTGATTGGTTTGGGTCACAACGACATTATTATTTCATACATAACTTAATTCGTCGAGCGTGTCATCAGAATGACGCTGTTGTCGGGGATTACGACTTAGTAGTTTGATTTCACCTTTTATCTATTTTTGTCTCTATTGATTATAGATGTTTTCTGACCATCTTCTGGTTTTCTTTTTATGCGAGGAACCGCCTGGAGGACTGTTCGATTCGCATTGGGAGGGACCAGCACAGAAGGAGGAGCAGAGGATCGTAGAGAGTAGTTATTTTAGATAGATTCAATTATTTTGCAAAAAACATTTTTTGTAATAACTTAAAACTTTTGGACTCTTTGGACACTTCTGAGACATTTATTCGGGGTTTGTTTCGTCGAGTGCTGGTGCACTCGGGGGACCTCACTGCATTTTTCGATGATTTTTTGTCTATTTTCTATTTGATTCCCGAGGATTTGGCCCCTATTTAGGATTTTTATTTGCTTGAGGTCGGTAATTAGCTAAGGTCCAAACACCCTAATAGAATATCTGCTCCTAAAGATTGTATTTGGACTTAGTTAAATAAAAGAAAAAGTCAATCTAATTAGTTAAGAGACCACATGCCGAGAGAGGTCATATACAATATTGGCAGGACCCATTGTGGTGGGCACTGATCGGCATCTAATATTGGACTCAGGTCTCTTTTCTGATTAGTTGACTACCAGCTCTTCCCGCTAATAGAATTTGCTCATCTTAGGGAGTATTTTCTCATGCATCATATAGATTATTTTTATTTCTGCCTTTAAATTTATGCGCAGATCACCTTGCATGTAGAGTGTTGGAGCAAGATATGCATTTCTATCTCTGCATGCATCATAGTGTTTGATCACGCATCGGCTTTTTTGTCTTCCTCCCCCAATTTTCTTAGACTTAAATAAAAAGGAAATCAGAAAATTCGTTAGACATTGCATTATATATTCAGAAAAATACTGAAAAAGTGATAAGCAATAAAATTTGGGATTGCTAAAGAAAACTTGACCTAAAACCAAACTTCACTAAAAGTCTTTGTTTTGGGGAGAGTAACCCCCTCATTGTCTGATTTATCTGCAGAGAGAGAGAGAGAGAGCGACCCGCACACTAGGATAAAGCCACGCCTGAACTCTCTTCAGACTTCCAGTTCTGACGTTTAGCTATTTTCTAGTGAGGATTTTATTAGGTAACCGGTAATCGGTCCAGACTTCCTTAGCATATTTGGTATAGATCGGATAACCGATAAATGGTCTGCATCCCATACTGGTTGGAAATAACTAGTCGTAAGAACTCGGGCTAGTCTCCTAGGAGAATCAGGCTCCTAACAGCTCGCTTAACCGCTTTGATAGATTGGATGTTCACCGAACATAATTTGACAAGATAAATGACCGAGCCTTTATGGTCATCACATTGTGTTGCATAGGTGAACCGAGGTTTGATTTCTCATATTGCCTGCGTCCCAGATCTACTCTTCATAAATCCCTACATTACGATGATGCGAAGGAGTTCTCTTAGGCTGCCTTTGGCAGCACCTCTTTCTAGCACTCCTACCCGTTCATCTAGGGCAGCTTCAAAGAGCTCAAACTCACTCTCTGAACCCGAATTTGCCTCCTATTCCCCCTCGACCACCCTTCTTCCACTCCTAAGATACAACCAGACATGCCAGCATAGCTCTTTGTTCACTTGACAACACCTGAGCTAGGGGTCCTTTGCCTTTGTAGAGACCAGAGAGATGGCCAGAAGTAAAAACATAATTGATGAGCAGCTGCAAACCTCATTCTATGTACTAGATTAGGTCACCATCAACAACACATTGTTAGCTTCCCTAGAGACCATGCAGCGACAGATTTGGGACCAGGGAGTGTTCATGGAAGAGGTAAGGAGAGATATCACACAGATGAGAGATGGACGAGAGGAGTCGCATAGACCAGCAGTCAGTGGAGAGATACCTAGAGAGGAGGGCAGAGACAGACGCCATGATGAGCCACAGGAATCAACCAGACTAGCCCACACGATGAGACAATTGCACAACCCTAGTGCAACCCTCACCCACAGACGGATTTAGCTGCTCCAGATCCTTGGAAACTTTGAGTTGCGCCCCCAGACCGTCCATTTACTGCCCAAGTTCCATGGGCTAGCCACTGAGGAGCCCCATCTATATCTGTAGGAGTTCAAGATGATCTACAACATCGTCCACGACAAATTTGTAAATGAGGATACCATTAAGCTGATTGCCTTCCCCTTTTCCTTAGTAGACAGACCAACCTACTGTCTAAAACATCTGGGGAAGAAGTCACCACTTGGGAGCAGCTCCTGACAGAGTACTTGAACAAGTTCTATCCACTCGTGCGGACCAACGCAGTTAGAGCCATGATCAGCAACTTCACTATGATCCTGAATGAAGAGTTCCATGAAACCTGTGATCGTTTTAGAGAGCTCATTGACAGGTGTCCCCACCATGACATCAACAAGCCCAACCTTGTCCAGAGTTTCTTTTGTGGGATGACACCCGAGCTGCACGGTCTTGTGAATGCCTTGTGCGGAGGTTCCTACTTTGTCAAGGATGAAGACCAATTCTATGCCATCTATGAGGAGATGGCAGAGAACTACACAACGATGTCCTAGACTCACGTCTACACTCAGGGAAAGCCTCTCTCACAAGCGATTTCTTACCAGAGGATTGCACGCGTCGATGTTGATCCTTCCACATCTTCTTCGGTAGCAGCACTAGCAGAGTCTTCGGCTATCTATGCATCATTAGACAGAAGTTGGACTTGATAGAGATCATTAAGAAGCAGCAGTCCTAAAGCCTAGATAAGCTCAACAAGATTAATGAGCTGGCCGAAACCTTGAGTGACCTGAAGACCCTTATCATGTGTCTCCAAGAGGCGCAGACAGCTTCTCAGCCCCGTCTCAGGTCACTGACTGATCTAGGGAGCAGCTCTTTCTAGCCCTCTGCCTTGTATCATCAGGTTCGCCACATTCAGGCAGATCCAGTCCAGTCGCTCCAGCAGTACCAGTAACCATCACCATCTTCAGACACTCAGATGGTGGTATACTAGTCAAATCAGCCATTGGCAACCCTTCCCCTACCACTCCACAAGTAGCAGGAGCCGTTGATGGAAGTCAATGGGATCTGGTACTCCCAATACAAACCACAGCTCGGGATCCATTGTGGCCACCCCGGCTTTCGATGGTCTACTAGAGACACTTCTTCCCAACAGTAGCCTCCTACACTAGAAGGGAAGGGCAGCCTATCACAGTAGCCCCAATACTCCCATCAGCAACAACAACATAATCCTCGTTCCCAATATCAGGGACTATAGTGGAGGCAACCACAACAGCCTCATCATCAGTACTCCCATCCTCCTCCTCACTACCAGCAGCAGTCTCAGCGTCATTTCCAATGAGACAACCCGTCCGGTTCTCATGCACCAGTTTATGAGAACTCAACCCTTGATGATCTCGCCTGCTTGCTCTGTGATTAGCAGGCCTCCTTCAGGCGAGAAATGGACGAGATTCGATAGGAGATGAGGGAGATAATAAAGGGCAAGGCCGCCATACCCGCTCAGATTGAACCTAACTCGAACAATCTAAAGGGGAAGTCTGAGCAGGTACAGTTTACAAAGACCACCACTCCTAGTGATATTTTGGATGACTCTTCTTATTCTATATTTGATGTTGATTTTGTGGTACTTAGGAGCAGTAGGAAGCCAGCCCTCAACGACTCGTCTAGGAGATATCTCGATGCATATTCTGGAGCGCCAGACGAGGTCTGGAGCGGTACTGATGCTGCTCACCTTGATGATGATGATGACTATGGTGCTTAAGACACCAAGGATGTTGATCCAAATGACCATGCTGAGGCCGTCGTATATCCAGTTGCAGATAGTAGTATCGATGCCACCAACTTACTAGATGCCAGGCCAGAGCGTGGTACTGATGCTGCAAGTTTAGATATTGTCACTGGTAATGATGCCACCAAAAATCCTTCTGTTGTGTTGACTCATCTTGTACCTGAGGAGTCTTATGGAAAAATAAAAAAATGGAAAAAATATCAAAAATCAAAAATATGAATAAAGGAAAGCTTTATGTATCTCCTGCGAGTCCGTTTATTATGCCTGACTATCTTTGCATGGATTCTAGCCTTAAGAATGCACAAGAACCTACTCCAAACCCTCATCTCTCTGGAGAGGGTCCTCCTATCCCCTTCCCTCAAGCACTCCGCTTAGGAAAGGGGCCAAAAATAGAAAATCCAAAAAAGAGGCACCAGTTAGAGTTCAACGAGCAGATGATAGACATATTCTAGATCCAACTGACTCTTTATGAGGTACTTGAGCACATCCCTCTATTCCAGAAGAACTTGAGAGATCCGTATGAAGAAGAGGAACCATAGTGCAGAAATCCATGCGCTCACCCGTGACACCTACTTTGCTATTCAGAATCGATTGCCATCCAAGAGATCATATGCAGGAGCTCCTTATGTTAGATGTCATATCCATGAGCAGCGGTTCGATCATACTCTATTAGACAACGACTCCTCGATTAACTTTCTCCCAGCTATCTTACTCGACCGATTCGAGTTTGGCCCTCTTAGACAGAGCAGGACAATCCTTCAGTTTGCTGATAGATCTGTTAAGAGGCCAACGAGGTTATTAAAGAACATTGTCGTCACAATTCAGGTCCTCAAATTCCCAGTGGATGTTGTTGTTCTGGACATGGAGATCCCTGAATCTGTGATGGATACCCCCATCATCTTAGGATGACCTTTCTTGACCACAACCAAGGCATGTCCGATCATGATAGCGGGAAGGTATACTTTCACGTCAAGCGTGATTGTACAAATAGAGATGATTGAGGAGACTAGAGCCAGAGATTCAGCTTGCTCAGAGCATACGACTAATTCAGAGCAAATGACAGATGTCGAGCTATACGTTCACTAGGAGTGTGAATTTGTGATTACAGATGATGAAGCAGTTTGAGCATATCCAGCATCACGAGCTCTTGTCACACCTTCAGACACTACAGAGTTACATATGACAACTTATGAGAGTTTGGAGAGCACACTCATGGCACATGACACTTTATAGGCTGATGATTGTGATCAAGGTAGCGAAGTAGATTATATTTCATGTGAATCAGACTCGGATCCCTAGGGCTCAAACATTGATTTTGATTGACAGTATTTCGATGATTATTTACAGTGTCAGGTGTCCACAGAGCCACCAGCTAGGATGGAGAGCGAGCCAGTAGAGTTGACACATACACCAGCAGGGCCATCTTCGTCAGATTTAAAGATTCAGCGAGAGTTCTGACATGCAGATTTGACAACCTTCACGCAGACTTTTCAGAAGCCAGATTTTCCAGCTCTTACTTGTCCTAAGTTGAAGACCTTGCCGCAGAGCATGAAGTATAGATTCCTTGCGGGTGAGCTAGATATGTTCCCAGTTATTATCTCAACAGATTTGACTGAAGACCAAGAATCTTGTTTGATGGAGGTTCTTGAAAGAAACCACAAGAAATAGGTTGGAATATAACATATCTCCATGGGATAAGTCCGGCTCTGTGCTACCACCACATCTATCTTGAAGAGGACACCAAGCCATCGTGTGAGTTCTAACAAAGGCTGAACCTGAATCTTCGAGATGTGGTCATGAAGGAAATATCTAAGTGGTGAAGCATCGATTTTATCTACTCCATCTTTGACTCCAAATGGGTTAGTCCATTGCATGTGGTACCTAAGAAGATAGGTATCACCATGGTTATGAGCGAGTATGAAGAGGAGATAGTTACCCGAGTACCCACTTCTTGGAGGGTCTCTGTGGATTACAAACAAATGAATCGATCGACCAAGAAGGATCATTTCCCGCTGCCATTTATTGATCAGATTATCAAGAGGCTGGCTGCGAAGAGTCACTACTGTTTTCTTGACAGGTACTCGGGGTACAATCAGGTGGCCATAGCGCCTGAAGAGCAGGAGAAAACAACATTCACCTGTCCGTTCAGAATGTATGCTTTTAGATGGATGCCCTTTGGTTTATGTAATGCCCCGACTACATTCCAAAGGTGCATGCTTTTCATCTTCTCGAACATGGTGGGCGAATGTTTAGAGGTCTTCATGGATAACTTTTCGATTTACGGTGATGGGTTTGATGCTTGTCTTGACTACATAGACCAAGTACTTCAACGTTGCATCGAGGTTATTCTTGTTCTATCATAGGAGAAGAGTCATTTCATGAAGATTCAGGGGACAGTCCTTGACCACATCATCTCCAACAGGGGCATGGAGGTCGATCCGACCAAGGTGGATATCATCAAGAAGCTCAATCCACCTTCTAATTTACGACAGTTGCGGTCTTTTCTGGGGCATGTCGGTTTCTACCAACGGTTCATACGGGACTTCATCGGATTGCCTGACTTCTTCCTGATCTGCTGATGAAAGATGTCGAGTTCCTTGTAGATGATAAGTGTCTTGCATCGTTTGAGACTCTTAAGGGATTAGTTGTGCAAGCTCCTGTCCTTCAGTCACCCGATTGGTCTCTCCCATTTGAGATCATGATGGATGCTTCTAATTTTGCCATAGGGGTTGTGCATAGGAAGAGGATGGATGGATTTCCTTTGCCATTCACTACGCTATTTGGATGCCGCTCAACGGAACTACATCGTGACTGAGAAGGAGATGCTAGCCATAGTTTTTGTAAGCTTCGATCTTACATTCTTGGATCTAGAGTGATAATTTACATAGACCACATCATCATCCGATACCTCATGGCGAAGAAGGATGCCAAAGCTAGATTGACTAGATGGATCCTTCTACTTTAGGAGTTTGACATAGAGATTAAGGATAAACCTGGAGTTAAGAATCTGGTGGCGGACCACCTCTCCCGATTAGAGCATCTTGAGGATTCAGAGCAGACCATACCTATTACAGAGACATTCCCAGACGAGGCGATTTTTGCTATCACCTCACTTTCATGGTATGATGACATTGTGAACTATCTTGTAGCTAAGAAAGTTCCACAAGGGTGTCCCAGACAGTGACTTGAGACCTTCCTTGTGAAGGTCAAGTCGTACCAATGGGAGGATCCCACCCTTTACCATGAAGGGGGGATAGTGTCTAGCGTAAGTGTATTTCTCAGGAGGAGCACCACAACGTCCTCACCTATTGCTACAAGCTTGAGGCAGGAGTACATCACTCTAGGAGACAGACAACACAGAAAGTTCTCCAATCCGACCTTTGGTGACCTACCCTCTTCAAGGATTTAGATGAATTCGTGAAGTGGTGCACTGACTATCAGAGGATGGGCACTTGTTGACAGAGAGATATGATGCCGATGCAGCCCATTCACTTATAAGAGGGTTTTTGACGCATGGGGCATCGATTTCATGGGTCCATTCCCTAAGAGTCAGGGGTTTAAGTACATTCTTCTTGTTGTGGATTATGTTAGACATTGGGTTGAGTACATCTCCGCCCGAGCAGCAGATGCAAATACTGTTTGCAAGTTTTTGAGGAAAAATATCATTTTACTGTTCAAGGTACCGAGAGTCTTGATTTTTGACTGGGGGACTCATTTTATCGATGACAAGGTAAAGTCCCTTGCTAATGAATTCAACATTGACCATAGAGTTGCCACTCCATATCATCCAAAGACTAATGGTCTTGCTGAGGTTTTGAACAAGAGATCAAGACTATTTTGCAGAAGGTTGTCTGCCCAGATCGAAAGGATTGGCCACAGCTTTTGGACTCAGTCTTTTGGGCTTATAAGACTTAATTCAAGACACCTTCGGGCACATCTCCCTGTCGGCTCGTCTATTGCAAGCCATTCCACTTACCAATGGAGATCAAGCACAAGTCACTTTGGGCAGTTACTGAGTTATTATTGGATCCCAAGAGTGTAGGAGATCAAAGGAAAGCAGAATTGGCAGCCCTGGAGGAGTTGAGAGACGACCTTCTCAAGCAGCCTACAACATAAGGATAGAGTGAAGATATGGCATGATTCTCACATCAGCCATAAACAGTTTGAGATGAACCAAAGAGTATGGCTATTTGATGCTAGGTTGAGATTATTTCCAGGGAAACTACGGAGTAAATGGAAGGGACCATACCTGGTCAGAAAGGTGCACAACTACAAAAGCATTGATATATCTGAGTTGTCATCTAATTCCACCGTTCAAGTTAACGACCAACTCCTGGAGCCATATCTTGATCATGATCCACTGATCGTTGACATTATCCCTATTCATTTTGTATGAGATGCGATCTTTGACTCACATCATTTGCATCTCATACCTGATTTGCTACCTATACTTAAGGATATTTTACCCTAAGTATAGGTAGACTATCCCTCTTTGTAAATTATTTTCTGTATCAATACTATGTATATAATACAAAATTTTTGAAAATTATGTGAAAAGAAAAAGTTTGCAAAAATAATTTGTAAAATTATATTGAAAATTATTTTGCAAAACTATTTTGTCACATAAAGGAATAAGCAAGGGGTATAAAAATTACTTGTATATATGTGTACATTAACCCGAATCTACCCCTAAAACTCCCTATATATAAGTAGTATGTACACAAAACCTAGAATATAAACCCTTGTACATATCCTTGTAAAAATCTTTCCTTATTTCTCAAAATACCAAAAAAATTGAAAAATCAAAATTTCCATAAAAATTTGCATATTTTTGAAAATTCCCTACAAAAGAGTTTTGTATATACTTGTATGTGCATTCTTCAGAATCGTGGTTGACATTTAAACTAGTCTGGAATCAATTGAAGAATGGAGCTTGGTTAAGACCTTAATCCACTTAACTTTAAAGGAACCTTATAGGATTTGGGGTTAAGACTTTTCAGGTCCATAGTGACTTAATCCACTAGGCTATGATCACATGTCATATTAATGACCCTAAGTAGAACACTTAACAACGCACGCATGACTCTCAGAGACAATGGTTTGACTTGGACGCACACCTTACACGTAGCTCAACATGGATGAGGTGGTGAGGAGGCAGAATCCTTTGGCTTTGAGTAGCATACGAGGGTAGTACAACTAGTTGGAACATCTCGTCTTCCTTTAGGGAGGGTTGTGTACCTCAATCTGGTCTAGTAGCATTGAGGTCTAAAGACATGAGATTGTAGGTTGCAATAATGCTTCAAAAGATGGATAGTCTACTGGCTCAAGAAGAAAAACTCCTTATGTATATGATGCACCATGTAGATATGTTGTATATATGCACATAAAAAACAGTACAAAATTGTGGAAAACTCCAAAAAATGGGACAGACCTGATTGAAAATAAAATGCATGCTGGAGTGTACATAGTGAATAAGCAAAGCTTATGTATTCCACCGTCTCATCTCATGGAAGATTGCAGCTGGAGACTTAGCTACACTGGTTAAGCTCCAAGGGATACGTGGCTACACTGGTGACGATCCATTCTCTTCTTTTCCCCTCTCTTGAGCTGGTTGTACTTGAACTTAAAAGGGAATACCCCACTCCTCGAGGAAAGAGTTGCTAGACTAGGGGATTAGAGTTACCTTGTTGAGGGAGAATGTTTCTTTTCCATTTCTTTGGTGGGGAGCTACATATCACTTACACATTACAAGGAAAGATTCATAGTCATTAGAGTTTGCGTATGTAGACTTGTTTTGACCTGGTTATTAAGGAGTCCTGACCATAGAACTATGGAACTTGGGGTTTGTTGAGTCTTAAACCTATTTCCCAATAAGGTTCCGCCAAACTAATAACCCAAAGGTCTGACTGAGCTCCATACTCCAATTTAATGAAGATAAGTTTAATAATCAACTTTGATTCCTTTTCTTTTTTTCTTAATTTCACTTCTTTTTCAAATAAGTGCTTGCTAAGGGACTAGCAAAGGTAAAGTGTAGGAGGATGATGAATCTACGATTCTCATTCTTTAATCTTTTATTTTAGCTTTATCTTTTAGCAAAACTACCTGTAATTATATGTAAATACAATAATTTATCATTGTACATGTCTTTATTAATAGTGAATAATTGACATATATTTTCCAAAAATAAAAGAATAAAGAGAAAAGAAAAAGAAAGATGTATTTAGAATGAATACATATTGACTCAAATCCCAAAGAGAAGGTAAAACCTTGACCAGATCGATAAAAAAATAAGTAGAGAGAAATAGGGTATACTATATTTTGCACATAACACCTATACCTATACAAATAAATATTCATGTTCATTTTACATTATGTGTACACCATATTATTTTTGAATACTTGTATATAACCCTAATAAAGAAATAAAAATAAAATAAAAACCAGGAAATACAAAATAAAAATAAAAATTAAATCTAAAGTTCATTGTGCAAAGGCCATATGTGTATATAATATATACAATACCTATTTATTTAATACCCTTAATTAATTTATAAAAAAATATTTTGTAAATAAATAAAATATAAAATAAAATTTATTTTTGTAAAAATGCTAAAATAAAAATACCTATATATAATACATAGGTATATTATACCTATACATAATACTATATATTGTATATACCATAATAAATTAATTTATAAAAACAACTAAAAATCACAGAAAAATAGTTTATAAAATAATAAGCATTTTCCATTTTATTCACTTTTTATTTTAAAGTCATTTATTATTTTATATTTAATCTTCTTTTATTTTATAAATCCAGAATTCTGATTCGTCCACATCAGAATGTTGACTCCTATCAACCTTCTCCTTCAATCAGGTCGACCCGACTTCTGTTTGCCGGAGTCTGTTTCTCCATTTTTTTCCAGGTCAAACCCGACATCCATTCTCCTCAATTTCACCACCCGACTACGCTCTTAGGATCCCTGATCCTTACGGATCCCTAGGTGCAACCGGATCGCCTTAGGGTTTCGCGCTTCCCTTCGATCTTTCTTGGCCCTCGGGCTTCCCTATATAATGTTCTCCCCGCCTCCTGAGCTCCACAGCTCATTCCTCGCCACCCTTTTACCCCTAGATACTTCCAGCTGAGTGATTGCTGCCTGGAGACAACTTCAGAGCTCTGTTTGGTGGATCGTTGAGCAACACTCACTTGTGGCCAGATCTCTCTGCCGCGACAAGCCTCCCACCCTTCCGCAGCTTGGTTGAGGCTACAACCTCATCGTTCGCCTCGCCTGACGTTCTTGAGTTCATCAGTAACTGTAGGTACCCCTTATCTTGCCTCCATTTTGCATTTCCTTTCGATTCAGTTCACTTTCACTGCCTCCTGTTCATCGGCTCTGACTACCGGGTCTGGAGCTCCGTCTCGCTTGCCTTCCTTACCGATCGACGTGCAAACTCACCCATCACCCTCTAGCGTGACCTGATCACCTTATGCTCGACATTACTGTCAAGATTAAGATCTGACCTCCATCTCCCATGTACGCCGGAGGTCAAACCCGCTCCCCCATCGCTTCTCTTCACTCATCCAAGCAATAATGTGACCGGAGCTATGCCTCGGAGTCTGCCTTCCATTTGCAGGTACCCTCGCGCACATACACCTGATTCAAGCTTCATTTTGGGTGGCAGAGCAGCTCTAGGTGGAGCTCCACTGTGCTGATCATTCGACTATCAGTCCATCCATCGAAGCCACCCACTCGACGCGGAACCCTTCCACGACCGTGCTGGACCCTTTAGCTTCTTCATTGGAGCAACGGATCTCCCTCCATGCTTGGTTGAAGTTCGCCTGAGCCCTGTTCTTCCAGCCACCTCCTTATCCATCCGATCAGGACATGAGTCCCAGATTTGATCAGGACCCTACGAGCACACCTTATTCCTAATGGTCTGATCAGATTTTGGAGTGAATCAGAGCCACATGCCAATGCCAGCTTTGTCAGTCGTCAGATCCATACTGGCGTAGTAGATCTGAGATGCACATCCCCTACCGCATTAGGGTCATTAGATCCTTTTCTAAGGGATTATCATAGCCATCAGAGACCCCACGAGGGAGGCACGTGCTTTGAGGGTATCTTGCACTTCTTTTCCTGCAGTTTTCCTTATTTAGCTTTAGTTCAATAAATATAAAGTGTAGTTGAAAATATTAGCAGTTTGGACCCTTTATTTTCTTTATTTGCATTTTATTCCAGTCGAGTCTCAGTCGTGTGCGTCTGCACACTTATTTTGGATTATTTGCATATCGTACCTCGAACTTGTTATTGGTTATGGAATGAAGTTTATGTTTTGATATTTGCATTTATACCCCTATGAGCTGTGGATCACATGTTGCGTGTGAGATTTTTTGACAAATTGCATAAGTGGCCTTGGGGTTTTAATATGTGTTAGTTGCGAAGCCCTAGAACTTAATTTATTTGCAGAGTGGTCCCTGTAAACTATTTTCAATTACATGTCTTTTATTTGATGCAATAAATATTAAATCAACCCAAATAAATGTCTAAAAATTACTGTAGATCCTGCTAGCTTGTATTCTTTGTGATGATTTTCAAGTATTGATTTACATGCATTTTATATTATTAAAAATTCAAAAACCCCTAAAAAGTATCCTGTTTGTCTTACAAAAATCATAAAATTCGAAAAGTCGTCTAAAAACTCTATAAAAATTAGGGTAGTTGTTTATTTTGTTTGTTATCTCCAATATTATTTTTTTTAAAATACCTTAAAAACCCTAAAAATTGCAAAAAACCTAAAAACTTATAAAAATTTTATATAAAAGTATAGAAAATCTAAAAATATTGATTTCAGTATCTGTTAGTAGGTAGTTCCTTATATTTTATCATAAAATTCACTCCCAGAAGTTGTGGGCATTTTAGTATTTTTAATTTGCAACTTACTCCTGACTGTGCACTATTTACCATTTTGTCACTGTTTGATTTTTAGAAAATCCCAAAAACATTTAAAAATTCCTTTAAATTACCAAAAATAAAACAAAATATATAAAAACTAGAAATATTTTTATTGCAATTTTTTGATTACTTTAATATATTAGAAAATACAAAAAGAGCATGTTTGAGTCTTTTTATTTGTTGTGCTTATTTCTTTTATATTGAAAAAAAATTTACAAGAAATTAAAAACCACTAAAAATATTTTGTTCCCTGAAATCACACTACTTTGCTTTTTAATTGTGCTCCTTGTGTTCGACCCTGCTTGCTATACCAGGTAAATAAAAGTAGTAAAGCTGCTTACATTTGATTGTTTAATCTTTGTGTGGTTTGAATTTTCCCGTTGATCCGCTTGGTTGATTTGGGTCACGGAAACATTATTATTTCAAACTTAACCCAAGTCGTCGAGGATGGATATAGAATCTTTTTGTCTACCCATGTTTTGGGGTCTTGGAAAAAGTTACGCCAGCAGATCATTCCTCACCCGAAGCATTGATTCAATCCAGTCTCCAATCTTTAGATATCATGGCTACTAGAAGAAGTGGTTAGGGGTACAAGTTTCGGTAATCCCCAAGAATGGTTCGTCAGCCACCCTTGACGAAGTGGCCTAGCATCGTCTTGACTTAGACTCCAAGATTTTTCAACAATTCATCCGGGTTGAGCTAAGTGTAAGTGTGATGTTTCTAATCAAGCCACTGTCTCAAGAGTCGTACATATGATTTGGAGGGTTCTAGTTAGACACATGGAATTGATTCATGAACATAGTCTATGGAACCTGGAGAATTAAGTCAAGGTCACCCGAAGTATCTCAGTTCCAGTTCTTGATGGTTTCCTCTGAAATTAAGTATATTAAGGTCTATACCGAGCTCCAATCTTCAGATTTAAGTTAGACTTGTTCTATTGTATTGATAATTCTAAAAAATACATATGCTATGTACAATGCAATAAAATATTCTTGTGAAGCCATTTTATTGTTTTTGAACTTTTTATGGATTTTTTTTAAAAATGCAAATATTTGTGCCATTTTTAAAATTATTTTGTGAATTTTTCTAATTTTTAAAATTTTTAAATTTATAGGGATTTTTGAAAAACTATTAGTGAAAGAAATATGTGCAAATATTTACACAAGAGTGCTTCTATATTTCCATGGATTAGGGTGTAATTTACACTAGGAATTTACAAGTTGAATGTTAATAATTATTTACAAGTTCTATATACTGGTTTTATACAAATTTCGGAAGGACTTTTATTTAAGATGTTATTTACACAAGGTTCTCAAAATATTTGAAATCATTTCCACAAACATTTTGAAAATTTATTTATACAAATAATTTGATTCACATTTTTACAAACATTTACAAAATTTGAAAACTATTTTGCAAAGATTTTTCAAACAGTATGCACAAATTTTTCAAAATATTTTTACAATCATTTTCCAAACCATTTGCAAATAGTTTTTCAAAATATTTTATTTAAACAATCCAAAGAAATTTTTACAAACAAAAGATTTTTACAAAGGTTTGAAAACATTTCACAATGATTTTCCAAATGGTTTTCAAAAGATTTTCCAAAGATATTTCCAACTATTTTTCAAATAATTTTACAAAACAATTTTAAACCTATATATTGATTATATTACAAGGAATTGGATGTGTGTGTATTGGTTAGCCATATTGGAAATATAAAAGCACGAGTTAAGTCTAAAGTATATACAACGTATATACGACCCCTCTATACTTTGATTGAGCTATGTCTTCATAGATCGAAGAGAAAAAGGAAGACATAACTCATGCTAAGTATAAGAAAGTCTATACTACAATGACTAAAGAAGAAAGAACGAAAAGTCGACCGTACCCCCATACTTAGGATCAATTAATCCTGAGTATATCAGACTGTAAACCGCATGCAGGTAGGGTCAAGAGTGGGAGTAAACGTAACATCATCTTGGCATGTCTCCCCCTATATTTAGGGTAAAATTTCCCTAAGTATAGATAGAATATCAAGAGTTGAGGAGACATGCAAGGGATCAAAGAATGGCCACATCTATTCAATCACCCCCCTATACTTAGGATGAATCATATCCTAAGTATAACAATGATGAATGGGGTAAGTGAAATTATCAGAAGAATGGAAGATAGAGTTTTTGAAAAGAAGAAAAGATTAATTACAAAAAATAGTAAGCCTCATCCGATAATGTTAATGTTGTGGCTTCGAGCTCATCTTGATATACCAATTGTATTGAATCAACAATGGACAGGAATGTATCATGCTCTATGTATGGCTTTAGCAATTGTCCGTTGATTACAAAAGGTTGTGCATCAGGTGACAAACCAGATATCATAATACTTCCATTGTCACACACATTTCACTACAAACGACCCTGTCCATTTTCTCTTCAACTTTCTTGGAAAAAGTTTCAACTTTGCATCAAACAACCAAACCTTCTAACCAGGCTTTAAAGTCTTCCTGTGGATATGCTTGTCGTGCCACTTATAGACTTTCTCCTTGTATGTCAAGTTGTTGTCGCATGCATAATCTCTAAATTCAAGTAATCGGTTAAGATCAACCTTTTTGTTTTTTCGGCCTTCTTGAGATCCAGGTTACATACATTGATTGCCCATAAAGATTTGTGAATTAATTCCACAGGAAAATGGCATGGCTTGACACAGACTGGGTGGTAGGGAGACATTCTCAAAGGTGACTTGTACGTGGTGCGATAAGCCCAAAGAACTGAGTTGAGCAATTGTGACCAGTTCTTTCTATCGAGTTATACAAGCTTCTGAAGAATAATCTTGATGTCCCTGTTTGAGCATTCAACCAGACCATCAGACTGTGTGCGGTAGCGAGAAGCGGCTCGATGCTCAATACAATGTTCTTGGATCAGCTTCTTGACTTCTCTATTAACAAAGTGTCTATCACCATCAGATATCAGAACATTTGGAATCATTAACATTGCAATGATACTTTCTTTCAAAAATCGACTGATAGTGTGACTGTAGGTGTCTCAGATTGGGATAGCCTCTACCCAACAACCGACATAACCAATGACTAGCATAATGTATTCAAAGCCTTGGTTGTTAGGAAATGGTCTCATGAAGTCAATGCCCCACACATCAAACACGCCTCCTGATTTTTTCTCTTAGTCTAATAGTTCCACCCATCTCCTGATAGTCAGTACAATGTTTCACATATTCTTCCGCAAATTTAAAATGACGACCACCAGAGGCTGCATTGAAGTACTTTCGTGGTCGTTCTTTTTTTTGAATGATGTCCTCCTGATTTGCAATTGTGATATAGCTTGAGGACATTGTGATATTCCTCTTGAGGAATACACCTTCTCCAGATGCAATCTGCCCCCTCACGAAATAAATAAGGATCCTCCCATTGGTAGAAATGAATATCTGACAAGAACTTGTCAACTTTCAGCTTAGGTCAATCTTATGGAGTTCTCATGAAATAAGATAATTCACAATATTAGTGAACCAAGGGAGCGAGGTGGCTGACAATATTGCTTCATCTAGGAAGGTTTCTATAATGGGTATCATACTCTGCTCAAGAGTGTCTGGCTCTGGTTATACTGAAAGATGATCTGCCACCATATTTTTATTCTAAGATTATCTCTGATTCCGAGATCGGATTTCTGGAGTATAAGGATCCATTTGATCAATCTTGGTTTGGCATCCTTCTTACTTTGCAATTACTTGATGGCAGAATGATTGGCATAAATAATGACTTTGATCCAAACAAATGTGATCTGAACTTTTCTAGGGTGAAGACAACTGCTAGCAGTCTTTCTCAGTGACGATGTAGTTCTTCTATGCTTTGTCTAATGAGCTGCTAGCATAGTAAACGATAAATGGTAATCCGTCTCTTCTTTTTTCCCAAAACTACTCCAATGACATAATCGAAAGCATCAGTCATGATCTCAAATGGTAGAGACTGATCCAGCATTGTAATACATGGTCCTAAGTGATAAAATCTTTCAACTGATTAAAGGTTTGGAGAACTCTAGAATCTACAATAAAATTTGTCTCCTTGCCCAGAAGCTTAGTCAGCGATCGGGAAATTTTACATAAGTATTTTATGAATCTTATATAAAATCCCACATGTCAAGAAACAACCGGAGTTGCTTTAAATTTGTAGGTGGTTTGAGCTTGGAAATCACGTCCACCTTTGTAAGGTCAACCTCCATGCCAGGTTCAGATATGGCATGGCCTAACATAATACCTTCAATCACCATGAAGTGACTCTTCTCCAATGAGAGCACAAGATTAACTTTGCAGCATCTCTTCAAGACTCGGTCAAGATATGTAAGGCACTAATCGAAACCGTCATTGTAGATCAAGAAGGCATCCATGAAAACCTTAGAAAACTACCAACCATTTCTGCAAATACTACCAATATGCACCTCTGGAATGTCGTCAGAGCATTGCATAATCTAAAAGGCATATGTCCTGAACAGACAGGTGAAGGTTGTCTTCTCTTGATCTTCAGGGGTAATGGCAACCTGATTGTAATCAGAATATCCATCCAAGAAACATAAATACTCCTTCACGACCAACCTTTTAACTATCTGGTCGACGAAGGGAAGCAGGAAATGATCTTTCTTGGTCACTAGATTCAAGCGCTTGTAATCCACAGATGCGCCAAGAAGTTGGTACTCTGGTTGGGATCTCCTCTCCTTTCTTGTTCTTCACAATGGTGATCCTGGATTTCTTCATCACAACGTGCAGGGATTCACCCATTTTCAATCGGAGATGGGATATATGAATCCAACATCACAACATTGAGTAATTTAATTCATATCAACCTCCAGGAGGTTACAGTTCAATCTGCATTGAAATTCTTAGGATGGTTTGTTTTCTTCATTGAGGTATATGTGATGCGAATATAGTGAAGGTTTGATCCCATGGATATCTAAAATTTTCTAGCCTATCGCCCTGCAGTTTCTTTCTAGATCCTTGAGAAGATGATAGTCTTGATCCTTTGTCTGTTGTGAATTTATGATGACCATGAACATGTTATGTTCATTTGCAAGGAAGGCATACTTCATATTTACTGGTAATGATTTTAGCTCAGATGGGGTCAGAAATAGTTCAGTAGCAATTGCAACAACTGTGCAGTGTGGTGGTATCGGATCCATTAACCGTAGATTGTCTACCATTGGCAATGCAAGCTCTGAATTTAATGCTTCACGATTTTCAATAATATCTTCTTTTTTACAAAAATCTTCAATAATACTTCTTGCTCTGTAAGGAACAGGTGGACAATGATAAATTCCTCTGGCAAATCAGCAAAAATCCCATCTTCAAAGATAGTTGTAAACTTGATTATGTTGTCCATTCCTTCCTCGATGGAGATGAATTCATGGGTCTTGATTTCATCCATGAATAGATTTGTATCTCTGATTTTAGATAGAAAGTCATAGTCTTCTGTTCTCTAATCGAGGTTGCTTTAGGTCGGTAATGATATTAGGAGATAAAAGATTTACAATAATTGATATGGTGAAGCATGAGATGATTAAGCTGCTTCATATGGAATTGGCATATGATTGATGTTGCAATGGGAGAGGTTCTAGAAACGTCTAGGCACCAATTACATTGATACAAGCATGTGATGTATAAGAAGAGGCGGTGACATTAAAATAGGCATTACTAGAAAAGTTGTTATCTGTGAAATGCCTTATGCGGTGGTCATAGTTTGCATCCACCAAATGCAAGCCATTTATGACTGCCGTACTTATCATTTTTAGTTTAATAATCCATTTTATTTGTGATGCATGTACAATCGTAGAATACTTTTATGACCTAAAGCATTGTTGTGGCAGTTAAGATGACCGTCACATATAAGTAAACATATTTCCAAAACTATGCCCAAAATTTCACTTCTCCCTCCTTCCACAATCCAGAACCCTACCACCATCGCCATCCTCTCTCCTCTATCCACCTTCACCCTCCTCCACCCATTGTTAGAGCTCCCATCCTCCTCCGCTTGACCCACCCGCCCTCCTACTTACGAAGCTCCACCCACCCTCCCTCCTTCCTTCTCTTATACTTCTGACCTCCCTTGAGCACCTCCCTTCTGTCATCCTCTGTACCCCTCCTCCACTCTTTGTTGGTGACGATATTGGCCTATCGCATCGCCTCCAATGACATTGATATATCCCACCTCCAACTTTTCATAGGTATATTCCCTAAACCCCACAACTTGAACCCAGTTATTTAAATGTATCTAAACATAATTATTATGTTCTTATGATTTATTTTGTTAGAAATGCATCAACAATGATTTGTTGTTCATGAAAATTTGCGATTATTTGTTGTGGAAGACTCAATGATAAAGAAAATGACCCATGTATGTATGCCGCAACTAAAGGAGGGTGTTAGAAATGAGTCCATGGCAAATCATTTATACAATAAATGTTATTGTAAAATATTTATCAACAAAGGTTATTGATTTATTCACTCCCTTTTTGAGATTATAATATGCATGCACTTATTGGGTCCTTATGTACAAATGGGGTTATGTACCATGTCCATCTTGAGATAATACAGGTGTTGATCCAATTATTGGATCATATAGGCTTTGGTGTGTGGTGAATATCTAAAGTGTTAGATTGAGGACTCAACCACACTGTCAAATGATTATCAAGAAGAGATCTCCAGCCTGAGAAATAGATGAAAATTCTTACTCTAAAGATTGACATCCAACTGAGCTCTTGATGCATGTCCTCTGCATTAGAATATAGATTCTAAGGTGTTGGATGAGTTAAGTCAAATAGCTGACTTAGCAAGATCGTGATAAAAAATACCTGTCATATGTCGTCACGATATAGACATGAATCCTCTAACGAGATGCAGATATGTTACTATATGTATGAGTATGTACATTTGGCAGACCACTAGGTTGATGAAATAATCAAGGTCTATACACTGGCACATTGGTATACATATAAGGGTATATGAGTTGACAATTTTAGGATAATTCGAATTGATAATTAGTTATCAATATAATTCTAAAAGTTGTTGGGAGCTCTCTTAATTCTAAAAGTTGTTGAAAACTCCTTCCATCCTAAACATTCAATTTGTAATGAGGACTGCAATTCTAATGATCTGAATATGTACAAAAGGAGGGGCATGTGATTACATGCTCTTGGTAGGTCGGCTAATCAGACACAATTAGCATTCGGTGAGATGACTGAAAACAAGAGGTGCATCAAGCAACAATTAACCCAAAGATAATGATAAAGCAATGCAATATGTTTGTGGAGTTAAAATTTATTATACCTCTACAAAGTGTGTATATAGGTCCAAGTATGTAGAGTGTCGAACTCAGGGAGCAAATATGATAGATTGAGAAATTAATCCAAATTTTTCCTTCTCTTGCCTTTTTATTTTCTTTTTGTGGGTTTTTCAATTATATTTTTTTTAGAGATTTTAAATTTATATTCCTATATTTTATTTTGTTTTTATGTTTTCTTATTTTTAGTTCTCTCTTTATTTTTATTATGTAATAAGTATATATAAGTATATATATTTATATATGTATAATATAGCTACTATATAGGATATAAATATATAACATACAATTAAGTACAATCTTTTTTATTTTTTAAGGTTTTAAAATATATCTTAGGTATTTATAATAAGAATATTAATATCAATAAATATATAAGTATATAAAGATATATATTGTCAATATAGCTTTTATATTTATAAAGATAACTACAAATACTCAAAAAATTCAAAATAATTTTTTGGTCTTTTTATAATTTTATTTATTTTTGGAATTCTTCTTATAACAGTGCTATTTGTTTGTATTTTTAGGTGATTGAAAATTTCAAAACAGGGAATTATTAATAACATGCCTGATTGTTTTAGAATTTAAAAATATATAAATATCTCAAAAATTTCTAAAACAAATTTTATTTTCTAATATATAATATAGACAAAAACTAGAGATAAAAACAATTATTTTTAGATTTTTAAATAATTTTATCAATTTTTATAAGGTTTTGGGTTTTTAATTTCAGTGTTTTTCTTTTGTAATTTTTATTGATTTTTGGTTTGGAGTTACAAAATATAACAACAAAGATATCCTAATTTTTTGGAATTTTTAAAGGTAATTTTGTTTTTTTTGTATTTTTAAATCCAAACAAGGAATAAATGCTTTATTTTAAATTTTTAATAATTATAAAAATAGAATAAAAGCCTCTAAAAAATATATGTGATTAAGTTAAATAACATGCCTCTACACTATTTTTTCTATAATTTTTAGAACATGAAAGACATTTAATAAAACTAAAAATAATAAAAATAAAATTCACTATTGGACGGGGTATTTTTGTAATATCATAAAACTTCCATGGCCCGGATGCAATTTTTCACAAAATATAACTTTCAGTATAAAAGTGTCAGGACTATAAATAAATACATAGACCTAGAGGGTGTCCTCTACAAAATACCCCTCTGTCTCACGTGTATGCGCACATGAGGTGATGTATCAGAGGAACTAAGTGCAATAATTGGAAGTTCAAGGTTCAAATCATAAATTTACAAAAGTAATACAATTGCATAGGAAGATTTAACTACTAAATAATAAATAAAAAAGGTAGGGGTATAATGTGGAAAATTACCCCCACATGCACGATCAATGATTGATGGGTCTTTACTTGTCCACGTGGATGGTCGAGATGCGCCTATACCACTTTGTCATTCAACAGATCAGATAAGATCCTCAAATGAATTTGATGGTTGCTGGCGCTCGAGATCTGACAGCAGCTATGCAATCTGGATGAAGCTCCTAATCGGATGATGGAGGAGGTGGCTGGAAGAACGAGGAAGAAGCTTTGCCTGGGCGAGCTTCCTTCGACTAGATCTCCTCGCTCTAGTCACCTAGAGTGCTCCCACCTGGCGCAAAATGGAGCTAGAGCTCCCCTGAAGCTGCTGACACCCTCGAATGGGTCTCAGCCCCATGATGGGGGTCTGGAGCTAGACAATGTCGGAGTGTTGTTTTGTAATGTGGACACCCCTCATATGGGGTCCTCTCACGGCTATTCCTGCATCTCAAAATAAGGGAGAAGTTCGGGGGTCATCCTCTTTCTATTAAACGCACCTCAGGGGGTCCAGCCACATCTATCTATCTGTCAACATGCGTGGTCCTGTCGAAGTTTCAAGAGCGAGGGCGATCCTCCCGGTGAACTGACGTACCCCAAACCGACACAGGTGAACAAGTAGAGTATACTAGGGTGTGTCGAGAGAACCATGTCGAAGGAACTCGGCAAAATGACCCCGTCACTCAAACATTCGGGTTTGAGGTCAATTAGGACACCAGCGATCACCTCTTCCCCTCCTGTCCTGAGGCCGGGTCATTTGACGGAAATTCCAGGTTAGTGAAAACGTTGATAAAGCTCTAATAAAGCTCACATGGCTTTTATTTGTTCAAAATTGAGGGAAAATGAGTGGTGGTGAAGCTCTCCAGTGATGGGTAGCGGAGGGAGAGCGGAGGGCTTGATCCAAAATGAATCAAGGTGGTCGGGTGGTTCAGTTTGGTGTAGAAATGGAAGAGGGAGCTAATGGGGTAGTCTGGCAAGGAAACACAAGGGGGAAAGGATGGTGGAATGGTGACCGAAGCTCAGTGCTCTGGTGAAGTGAGATTTAAATTCTACACTAAAGTAGTTGATTAAAACATGAAATAAAAGCGGGAAATAACAACTAGAATTAATTCTACCTAAAAATATAAAGAAATGGCACTCAAACCTTCTCATAGACAGGGAACACATAACCACGAGGCAGAGCTCACCGTTGATGGTTGGATCTTGCTTCCTACAACTCTTGTGCACTGCAAACATCACGAGGAGAATGTTGTCACCACCCTCAGCCTGATTGTGCCAGGATCTGATGGTTTGAGTGTAGAGAAATGGATGAAATTTGAAAGGGGAAGGAGGAGGAGTATATGTATAGGTGATCTTTCAATTGGGATAAGCGCTCGATGTAGTGATTCAAAGATCAAGGCAATGTGTATGAGTGAATGAGCATTGATCAAGGAGTAAAATCTATGAAGGAATCTAGCTGAATCGATGAAAGAATTGGTCATGAAAAATGGGTGAAATGAGGAGGCCTAGCTCTGACAGAAGCATACCTACGAGGGCAGTGAGTTGACTGAGATCAAATTAGACCAGTGCTTCATTGGTCCACATCAACGCAAAACAAGACAAAACATAGAGAAATTCTCTTATTAAATATATTTAAAATAATAAATGATTTTATTTTTGTCAAAATATGAAAAATATTATTATTTTATGTAGTATTTTATTACGATTTTCATTCATTTTTAAAAGTCAATTTATTAGGTAATAATTTTTACAAGTGTAGTTATAGATATATTTACCTATATATGTTGTATTTTATTTTTATTTTGTATTTCAAATTTTATTATTATTATATATAATTTATATTTATAAATTATATAAATACATATGTACATAATTTATTTTATTTTTATGAAGTTATTTATTTACTTAAATAAATAAATATATGTAATATATAAGTATATTATAGGTGTATTATATCTATATACTCTATAGATTCATTTATTTTTATATGTTTTCCTTGGTTTATTGTATTTCCATTACTAATGTGTAATTTGAATAATATATAGAAATATATAAAAAATATAAGAAGCTTAAAAATATAAAGATAAATATAATATACAGGTATATTGCACAATGAGGATCCAAAAGCCAACTTTTGCATATTAACTCCAAATTGAATGAAACTGCCTTATTAAATAGATAGTTTTATTTTATAAATAATAAAGATGAGTTTGGTGAATTTTGATCTTCTATTAACTCCAAATTTTCTTTACGGTTTGCGATTTTTTATTTTGTGTCCCGGGCACACTATGCACTATTTTTTAATGAAATAAATTTCGTATTTTTCTTTGTATTTTTATGTATAAGTTTCATGTTGAGGGTTTTTCTAACTGAGGTATAAAAATAGGAAAATTAAATTGGTACAAAAATGTATTTATTGAAGAATGAAAATTAGGGTTTGTATGTAGTTATTGGTCCTTATCTCTCCCTACTTTATTCCTTGTTGACTAAGTCAATTCTTGACATAGTCTTGGGGTTTAGGGTCATTCAATACCTTTGGTAAATCATTTCTTTTTTCTTTCTTTCTTTTATTTTGGCATTAATAAAATATTGTATACAATATATGTTATCAATCATTGCATGTTAATTTGCACAAAATAGTGCTACATACATGCATTTAACTAGGGATTTTAAGGCCAAAATGAAAGAACAAAGGTGTTGAAATGGAGATTCACCAGTGTGACCTTTTCTTTCAATTCATCTAAGAAAACACCAAGTCTTCTCTCTCTTTGGTTGTATCCTATCTTCCTCTCTCTCTACTTGTGGCTGTCCCCTGATCTAAGGCTAAAGAAGAAGAAACGTTAGAACATTGCTCGGAGGTTGGAAAATGATGTGATTCATTCCCACCCTCGCAAGTGCCGTCTCTGTTGGATCGAACTTCAAACATAAGCTCTTACTTTAGAGACTCGAGGATCACGTTCACGCTTCAAAGGTAATTCCTTAACTCGTGTGAACTTGATGAAGTAGATTGGAAAAGGTTACCAATTCGTGTGGTTTAATCTTTTTTATTACATTTAAAATTACGATACTATCTAGATTCGTATGATGAATCTCTTCATTTGATCGGATGTGATACGATCTTCACGATTCCATGATGTACGAGGCATAAAAACCTCCACTCAAGTGGTATTACAGCCTTTGTCAAAGGCCTTGATATGATCAAGAATCCTAGGAAGATAAGGCTTTGAATATCAGATTGCAAAAACATTATTTTTTCCACGATCATGTGACTCTGAATTGGTTTTTGCAAATATTTAATGTTACTGCAATTATAACTTATTATAAGCATATTTTTGGATTTAAAAATATATTTAGAATGTCTAAATTTAATCTTAAAGGCCAGACCAATAGCTGGTTATGATCGGTATTAATTCAAAAAGAAAATGTTCCTGTAATATATTATTTTTGCATGAATTTCGTAACTGATAAATATGAATAGCTGTTATTTTCCTATCATGAAACTTGTTTAAAACATTTTATTAACGACATATATCAATCCATTAGACCACACAAATTTATTTCACGTGATTCTGAGTCCGATAGCCCAAGATATTGGATATCTAGTCATCTACAGTCTAAAGGTGTTGTAATCATATAGATGACATTATTTTTTGTGTTTATCACTCAAAATAAATCATGAAAATATATGATATATCTTGATTAAATTTTGAACTAAGTATTTATATAAATATTTAATTGCCAAAAACTTTTGCATGACTTTTTCATGATAGAAATCGAATTTGAACTACAATTATTGTAACTAGATAATTCTAATGAAAAATAGTTGGTTGCTTGATATGCTAGAAATTTATGATAATTAAAAAGATCTAATTTTGAATTTCTATAGAGATCATTATATAGTATTATGCACGGTCAAAACTGCTCGATAAAACCATAAGTACAAGTTGTTCAGAATTGTGTTCTCTTGACTTGAAACAGAGAAGGTGTCGAGGCTTGGTATGCTGGCTTGGTTAAATAACTAGCACATTGAAAGGCAAGGAAATGTTTCCTCTCAGCATATCTGAACGTTTGGTTGGACCTATTCCAAGGAAGGGTTGCATGAGGAAGTCAATGCGTACTTTAACAACTAAAATTAGAATAATATATACTTGTGAGGGAATATGTTATATAATAAAATATCAAGCAAGAATTGGATATTAGTTGAATTGGATTGATATTAATTTAATGTGATTAAATTAATGTGATCTATTTATTCACAGTCTATAATTAAAAATATTAGAATTCCCTATGAAGGATTGTTCATGAGAATATTATTCATAATGATCAATCAAAATTTCGGATATGCGGGATCATATGATGATATCCATGGTCTCCTGTGAAGGCGGAGTGTACCGTCGCCATGGATTGTATGGTGGAGACACTTATGTCGAGTTATACCTCCAATGTACAAGTGCACATGGATCGAGCTCTTTTGTATGAGACAATCCGTATGTATAGTGACCCCAATACCATTCCCCTTATAATTGAGACAACATTTGCTTGTGCTTAGCGAGATCTATTCTTTTTAAAAGTTGATTCAATTGGCAACAGATCAACATCACTTTAGGGGTGGTGGGCTTGGGTGTCAAAGATTGAACTGAGAATGCATGTTAGACTTGCAAGGTGGAAAGAGTCCCCGCTTCCTTCACCAGTTGCATGTTGTCATATAATTATGATAAAGGTGGAAGGGAGATCCCAGATCTTGCTAGAGACATAGCGGTAAGTGTATCTCTTGCGATGAAATTTAAATAAGAGAATGGACTTTTAAGGTATCAAAACATAAGACAACTTTGATTTAAAATTCTTAATCAAAGAAAATGTATGTACATGTGTATACTAATAAGCACATTTCTTAATATAATATGAAATCCATGAACTCTCTCAGCAAGCTTCTAGAGGTCAACCAATTGAGTTGATCAAATTATTCGGACTAGCTCCATAATTTGGAACGTGTTCTTTTGACATTGAGCACATTGAACATGTGCTCAAGAATACCAAGTATGAGAACCTTTGTCAGTGGAAGAAATTCAATTTAATGATAAATATGACCAGTCATTGGCCTATTGTTTTATTCTGGGGTCTCTATCCAATGCCTTTCAGAAGTAACATGTGGATATTTAGAATACCAATGATATAATGTTAAATCTAAAGGAAATGTTCCATTATGTGAACTTCACACAACGCTACAACCTTATGAAAGATTATATGTTGCAACATATAAGAAGGAACATCGATCAGAGATCATATAATTGAAATATTTGGTTATCTCTTTCAGTTGGAGACTCTTGGGGTAGACATGAATGCATGTATGCAGTCCGACTTCAGTCTACTATCTCTATCCAGGTCTTTCAAACAACTTTGGGGCATCTTACCACATGTTCACAAGTTGAGGTTGATGAACGTTGAACTCATGACTTCGTTGAATTCTATAGAAGACGTAATAAAGAAAGAGAATCTTGTTGGTTGTGCAATGGTTGAAAAAGTCAGAGGGAAGCACAATCATAAACATGAGGCTCGAAAGGGTCCATCTTAGAAGAAGAAGAGTAAAAGTGGTGGCTAATCCTCTCAAGATTTCACACATCTAACATCCAATAAAATAAATGTTTGTTATCACTGAAAAAATCGAGGCACTGGAAGAGAAACTATGGAGATTATCTGAAAATCTTGAAGACGGAAAAGGATACACTCCATTAGGTATAAAATCTACTTTCATCATCGAAAAATAAACTTCCTTGTAGGACGAGAAGGTAGTTAGGTCATTGATTATGATGCTTTCGTTCATGTATAGAATTTGTTACATATATTTCAGGAAATCAAAAAGCTTGATGAAGGGAAGATAGTCATACAGACGAGATCTGATGCAACTATTGCAACAATTGTTGTTGGACGTGACAATTATCATTATCCTATGGGAGAGTTCTAATACTTAGAGTGTGTCTCTATGTTCCAGATGTTAGAAGGAATTTAATATCTATATATAAGCTAGTCCGTTATGATAAATATATTGAGGAAGGTTTTCTAACTTCTAATAGACTCTGTGAATTGTGCATTAAGACTATGAATTGTGCATTAATAATTGTATCATGAGTTGCAACCACGGAAAAAAATCCAAAAAGAGATTTAGAGAGGATGTAGGCCATTTAACCATGGTATGTCATCAAGGCCTTGGTCATTTATCTATTGATATGATCAATAGGCTGGCAAATGATGGTCCTTTAGATTTTTTAAAAGTCCAAATTTTACCTACCTATGAACATTGTATTCGAGGTAAAATAACCAAGCACCCTTTTGAAATAAGGTACACGATGCAAAAGTATACTTGACCTCGTAAATACTTATGTATATGGTCCCTTCAGTGTCACGACATGTAATGAATATTGCTTTTAAGTAAATTTGGACATGTATAATATTCGTATATTAATTCGTACTCGTTTGTCAAATATCTGTATCGAATTATCGATATTTGTTTTGCATTCGTATTCGTATTTTGAGGATGTGATTTTATATTTACACATTCATGTGATATTCGTATTCGTATTCATATCCAGATTTTAAAAAGAACAAGGATATGATAACATCAGTATTCTTATCCGACCGTTTTCATGCCTAATGATAATCCATGCTTAAAATCATGGTTTAGTAGTTTGTCCATGCCCCATAGAATGTGTAATTATGCGTGCAAGAGTTGTGAGAGGTTTGATGAATACAAAAATGGAGGGTAACAGTTTATATAATGGACACATCGATCATGATAAGAGTTGGGCGAATCTAAGATGGAACTCGTACCCCTATACATTCTCTTTTAAGCCTATCACATTAATTGTATGGCATTGGACTAGAATCGTTAAAAGTAGGCACTTTATAGACATTGTAGCTACAATACCTACGAATAGTATTTATGATTAGACATTCCAGTAATTTCGTAATCAAATATCATAATCTGACAACGGTTGATTAGTTAGGTATCTTTAAGAATGCCACCTTACAAAAGCAGGCTTGAGACCTTCTAACATATCATTTTTTAAATTTGGCCTTGAAAAGGGAAGTTACAGTTCAGTTAAATAATATTTAATAATGTTTATTTTTTGAAACTTAGCCATGACCAGTCCAAAGTTCGGGTAAATTGAGGTGAGTTGCACGTCAGGTAGCCGATAACCAGTGCAAGATAGACAAATTTTTAAATAGTGTTCTTTTAAGAACATTATTTAGGAATTTATCTCAAAATAGTTCAGATCTTTCAACATGTATTTACGCAAATATTTAGATTCCTTTGGGGGGTTCCCTACTAGCAACATATTGCATCATTCGAATGCAATGTGAAGTTGGCAAGGGTCGCTATATCGCTACCTAGATGTAGTTCAAAAATTTCAAAGGATTCTCGCACGAGGAACACATGCGAGTAAATAAGTTAGTTCTATTGCAACGTTGTCCAGATACAGTCCAAAATTTGCAAGGATTCTCGCATGATGGACGCATGCGATTAAAGAAGTTAGTCCAAAAGTGGTTGCAAAGGAAGTTGCGGAGAGATAGTAAGAATATTGGCAATTTGATTGGAAAATCGATGGAGATAGTAGACCGGATGGAAAGAAGAAAGATTTAGATACTATGTCTCAAAGAGACAAATGGGTTGGAAAGAAAACACAGAAGATCGAGAAGATAGGATTTAAACTTTGGTATTTCTGAAAAGATAAGGATAGAAATAGTGCTCGAGTGGCTGTTCATAAGGATTTGAAGGATTGTGTAGTTGAGATGCAAAGATTCGATGATCGGAATATTTTGCTAAATTGATGCTTGAAGAAGAAATTCTAAATATCATCTCAGTTTATGCTCCCCAAATTGATTTAGATAAAAGTATGAAACAACTTTTTGACAGGATTTGGATAAGATTATGCAAGGAATCCCATAAAGAGAGATAATTTGGTTAGGTGGAGATCTCAATGGATATGTGAGAAAGGATGCTTCAGGGTATGCTAGTGTTCATGGAGTCTATGGCTTCGTGAAAAGAAATGAAGAGGGAAAAGTCATTCTAGATTTTGTAACAACTTATGATCTTTTCATGGCAAACACTTTCTTCAGGAGGGGGAGGGAGGCCTTTAGTTACTTATAAGAGTGGCCCGACTAGAACACAGATAGATTACTTTGCGTTGAGGAGAAGAGATCAGTTGTGTTGTAAAGAGTGTAACATAATCCCATAAGAGAATTTAACAACCCAACATCACTTGTTAGTCTTGGATGTCCAAATAAAAGGGTTGGTAAAGAAAAAGAGGGTCTCCAAGATCACAAGAACTAGATGGAAGAATCTCCAATTGAAGCAATCAAGCTTTAGAGAGAAGATTTTAGAAGACTTATCTTGGGATTGTTACAAAAGTGCAAACGAGATGTGGGGTATGATGGCATATTATAACCGAAGGGTAGCCAAAGAGTTACTAGGCGAGTCAAAGGTAGGACCTCCGGGCTAAAATGAGGCTTGGTAGTGGAGTGGAAGAGTGCAAGACGACTCAAAACTAAAAGAGCATGATTTAAGCTATGTCTAAGGATAGAACATATTAAATTATTACAAACTACAAAATAATGAAGAAGGAAGTAAAGAAGGCTATAAGTAAATCTAAATTATAAGCTCATAAAGTTTTGTACAAAAATATCGACTCTAAAAAGGGTCAGAAGGATATATTTATGTTCGCCAAAGCATTAGAAAGAAATACCAACGACCTTTCTCAAGTTTGATGCAATAAGGATAAGCAAGATCTCGTGCTTGTTACTCAAGAGGATATATAGACTAGATTGATGCAGTATTTTCATAAGCTTTTCATTGGGGGAAGGAAATAGAGAGATAACTTTGAGAGATCTAGCTAGTAGTGAAAGTTACTTGAATCGTACAAGATATAGAAGAATACAAAGGAAGGAAGTAGAGAAGGCTTTGAAGGTTATGAGACCTGAGAAAGGTGTAGGACATAATGACATTCCTATTGAAGTATAGAGAGTTTTACGTGAGGTACTTTGACTTGACTTACAAATTTGCTCAATGTTATTTGGTGAAGCAAGAAAATATCAGAAGATTGGAGGAGAAGTATCATGATGCCTCTTTATAAGAACAAAGGAGGCACTCAAAATTGTTCAAATTACTGAAGCACCAAGGTAATAAGTCATTCTATGGAATTTTGATAACGTGTGATCAAAAGAAGGTTGAGAAAATTTTCTAAAGTAAAAGAAAACCAATTCGAATTCATGCCAGGTCGCTCAACTATTGAAGTCATCCACTTGAGGAGAATAATGGAGATTTATAGAGCTAAAAGGAAGAATTTACATATGATTTTTATTGACTTGGAGAAAGCTTATGATTTTGTCCCGTGGAAGATATTAGGGAGAACTTTGGAGAAGAGACAAGTACATGTCCGATACATTAATCTCATAAAGGATATATATGATATGGCTTCATATTGTGTAAGGATCCAGTCTGGGAAGATTGACTATTTTGACCTCAATATCAGTTTGCATCAAGTTTTGGCTTTGAGTCCATTCTATTTTACTTTGATTATGGACGAGTTGACAAGTCACATTCAGAATGAGATACCTTGGTGTATGTTATTCGTGATGATATTATGTTGATTGATCAGACTAGAGATGGAGTAAATGAGAATTTTGAGATTTGGAGACATGCATTGGATATTAAAGGATTTCGTATATGTAGGTCTAAGACTGAATATATGAAGGACACTTTTGATGGAAGCAATTGCGAAGGAATGAAGGTAAAGATTGGTAACCATAACATTCAGAAGAGAGATTCTTTTAGATACTTGGGATCTATTTTGCAATATAGTGGGAAAACTGATGGAGATGTTTGACGTGTCGCTGAATACGATGTTTAATTCGTGTTCGTTGTGGTACGTGGATTTAATTAGTGGGAAAATTGATGGAGATCTCCGTGAAGAGTGTCTCGGCTTAATTTTTATCCCGGGCAAGTCCGGGGTCAAACACAGAGAGGCAAAGGAACAACTTGGGTTTAATTTGAAATTTAAGATCTAGATTTCCACACGGTTTTTTTTAGATTTTTTTATGCAAAAACCAAAGCAAATGCAAAATGCGGATGAATCAAGACACTAAGAAATCACACAACAAGGCCAAATTAATTTTAATATCAAAATAGTCCAATTTAGCCAAAATATATTTTTCTTAAAGTCTTAATCCATAGATGAATGCAAGGTACTTTTTTTTGGAATTTTAGGGGTTAAAATGCAACAACTAAAAATGCACACTTTTTATGGGTTTTTCGCAATTTTTCACACAAACAGTAAGCAAAAATTATGAAAAATTTACCGGAATAAAAACATCATGCAAGGAAGCTACAGTAATATTTTTGGAATTTTTTGACAATATATGAATTTTTTATGGATTTTTTAGTTAAAACAGAGTGGCAGTGAGTAAATAAATTCTAATAAATCCATAATGTCCAATTAATTAGAATGCGAATTATCTCAAAAAGATGTTTTCATGTAAAATCCAGAAGATTTGAAATTTTATAAAATAGATATACGTGGATTTAATTAAAAATCAAATACTAAATTCACTCTACAAATTATTTCAAGCACACCACTTTAGATGAAATTTGGAAAGTAAGTTAAGCACTTATCAAGGCATCATTCCTAATTTTTGAGGAATTGTTAGAGCAACCATGTATGAGATATAAATTTAAGATCACTGATTGGGTAAAATATGTAGAATTTCAGTTAGACAATTTTAATTATTTACCCACAACTCACAAAAATACAAATAAATAGTCAAATTGTAGACAATTAGTTGCTCATCACAGAGGCATTTTTCATTGAATAAAATGATGCATAAATGATGTCCAAATTAAAACACAAACACAGGGTTCTTTTTGAAAAACAGAAATTGAAAATGCAATACAAACCACACACAGGGACTCGATTGTAATTACAGAAACATAAAATAAAAGAACTGAAATTTTCATGAAATAAAAAATAAGGAGATGACCTTCTTCTTCCTTGAGCTTTGCTGGAGATGAACCCAAGGGGGAAGTCGGCGGCGTCGGCGGCCGCGAGGAGGGGCGGCGCGGCGGAGGGCTGGAGCCTTTGGCGGAGGAGGCCGGTGTGGAGGTGGAGGCGCGGGGCCGCGCTCGCGGGCTGAAGAGATGGGGGGCCGCGCTGGGGCTGGCGGCTTGGCGGAGACGCCGCACGCGGCGGCGCGTGCGGGTGGCGAGGATGCTGGGAGGAGACGGGGGCGGCAGCCGACGGGCTTGATGGCTGGAGGAGCCGCCCGCTGGTAGGAGAGAGGAGGCGACGGCGATGGGTGCTCCCACCGCTGCTGCAGCTTCGGTTTTTTTTTATTTTTTTTATTTTTTTTAAATTTTCTTTTAATGCTGTAATGATAATAAGAACTTTTTTATATATTTTTTTCCAAATTTTTTTAATTTTGTTTAAACAGGGAATGCAAATAAAAATGACAATGAAGGAGAAAAAATGATGTAGTGATAATAAACTAAACAAATGGGGAAAGATGATGGTGTGATGGTGGTGGTGGAATAAACAAATGGAGGGTGTATGGGTGGTAATGTGATAGACAAAAAAATATAAAGATAAAAATAATGACAACAAGATGAAAATAAACTTACCTAAGATGGACGATCGCCTATGATGTGCTCACGAGAGAACGGTCTTCGCTCAAATCGTCGGCTTGCGATGAACTCGAGCAGCATGCGGAGGCGGCTGCGATGTTGGCCAAAAAGCCAACGGATCTCACCGGAGAGAGGGCCGTCGTCGCTCGACCGCGGTTGCGTCGCTGTCACCGATTCAACTCTGGGAACTAAGCTCTCCTCACATAAAGATAGATCAAAGGCAAAAATGAGGAGAATGACATGTATATAAAGAGAATGGAATGAGAGGTTATTAAATTGGTGGAGTTGAATGGGGGTTGTATTATTAATGAAGTTGAATGGGAAGTTGGAAAAAATGGTGGAATAATGGAGTTGAATTGATGGTTATTGTAGAGAATGTAAAATAAATAAATAAATAATATAAAATAAAGTAGGCTACTTTAATTACAATAGAATAAAAGATAAGAAAATAAATAGCGGAGAATTTACCAAAGAAGACAAAACACCGTGTACATTTTTTTACTTTTCTAATATGTAATTTTTTGTCTTTTTATTAAGAGATATTTACAACGGAAAAAATACAATAAAATACTATAATTAAAATACAACACAAGTATGATTTTTTTGTATTTTTAGTAAATAAGAAAGGTAAAATAAAAAATAAAGAAAGAATGAATATATACAAAAATATACAATGTACAAATAGGTCCCAAAACCCAACTTTTGCAAACGAGCTCCAATTTTAATGAAACTACTTCCGTTGGATAGATAATTTTCTAACTTGAACTTTAAAAGTGAGTTTGATGAATTTGGAGTTCAGATGGAGCAGGAATTTGGCTTGGAAGTTGGACTTTACGGCTTTTTCTCTTCGGGATCTAGGAGCATTTATTTGAGTTAAATTTTTTTTTGTATTTTTGTATTTTTATATACATTTTTATAAATAAGTTAGAGAAAGAATTAGGCAAAAAGGAGTTGAAATGAAATTATTAAAAATACATGAAGTTTTGGGCTATTTACATGTATAAAACTCCTTTGATTTTGCGGCTTTTTATTGTTAATTCATTTTGTACAATCTTATATACAATAATTAGTGTATTTTATTTACAAGAGTCATTTTGTTAATTTATGAATTTTATGGACATTTATTTGCGATTTTACTTGGGGATTTTGCTAAGATCAAGATATTAAGATGATGAATCGTGGATTCATCAATGTTACTAATAGAATTAATGCCGGCTAGCTAAAGAGGAGTAGAGCATCTATTGTTCTCTGTGATAATAAAATTCATTTGAAAATCAAAGATTTTTTTTTTGTAAAGCAACCATGAGACTTGTTATGCTCTATGGATCTGATGTTAGTCTGTAAAGCATAGACATGTGCAGAGAATGATGATAACCAAAATAAAAAATGCTAAGGTATATGTGTGGACACAAACACGTAAAGACTGAATTTGGAATGATGCAACCAGAAGGAAAGTTGGTGTTGCTCCAGTCGAGGATAAGATGTGAGAAAACCACTTATGCCGGTTTGACCATGTGCAAAGGAGGTCAACTGATGCACTAGTTTGGCGATGCAAGTTTTAAGATGTTGATCTGGCTAAGAAAGGGCGACAAAGGCCCAAGAAGTGTTGGAATGAAACAATACGAAGGGATCCTAGTATTTTAGATCTAAACCTGAGATTGGTCCAAGATAGATTTGAATGAAGATAAAGAATCCAAGTAACCGATCCTACTTAATGTGAGAAAAGGCTTTGTTGTTGATGATTTATTTTTTGAATATATTTTAAAATCTATAATCCCTTCTTTATTTGAATGATGGAAGGATTAGGTCGTTAGACATCCTTTTGTAAGAAAACATATAGGCCATGCATGTTGATTTACTATTTGAGATACTAGTGAACAAATAAAGTTAATTTCAAGTCTTCTTAACATTTCATATACTGAAATTTAATTGATTTAACACTTAAATTAGTTATTAGTTTGATAGATGTGGGCACAAAATCTAATTCTTGCAAGATATAGGAGGTAAGTCCGACTCGATACTATAATAAATGACTTATAACAATGAATAATTTGTTACTATATCATCAATGTTAAATTTATAATAATGAATATTACTCGTTGCATAATTATCTTTTATTCCTATAATTTGGAAGAAACGTGTGATGTCACATGCTCATTTATTCCATGTAATAGTGGTGGTTGCATGCCCCGACTAGTATTTTCTTCTTCTTTTTTATACGCGTGGCTTGACCTCTCAGGTACCCCTTTGCACTATTAGAGAGAATATACTCTGATATATTTTGTAACATCCTAGCTTAAATCCCGAGACCTTTATGCGGAAAACTCTTTCAGATAACTTATTTGGCTCAGGCTCAATTGAACATGTTGATGACCACCCTAAATGTTTAGGTCCACGCTATTAATTAGTAATTCCCACAAGTTATCACTCACTCTCTCACTTTATGAGTATTATATGTAGGACTATGTTTACAACATCCCCCACCCCCGTCCCACCCATATTCTCTATGTTATCGTAGCGGTATGATACATTACTTAATAATGGTAATAGTGGTAAATGTACGCTACTTGTAGCATTTTCCTCCTATCTCAATGTTAGGATGACTCCATCTCTCGGGTAGCCCTTTCCACTATATATTAGGAAGAACATGCTCTGACACCATTTGTAATGTCTCAAGCTTAGATTAACGGATTGTTATTAGCGAGAATTGATGCAGACAACTTGTTAACCTCGATCCTAGTTTGAACCCTTGACAACTACTTAAAATGATAAGTCCAAATTGTCAAGTAATATTTCTCATCACTTATAACACACTCCCACTTTTGGATTTTAGATAAAGGACTATGTCTCAGGGTATTATAACATCCTTGACATATGTACTAATGCCCTTGTTGTGATATGACCGATCACTTAAATTTATTAATAGTAATGGTTGCATACTCCGAGTAGCCTTTTCTCATATATATTTGTAGAGACCTAAAAATTGATAGCAGAAAAATGCTACCAGATCGTGCAACTGCCACAGGTACTGTGAGTAAATAATGGATTGTCTCATAATGTAACACCTAAACATACACTATAAACAGATCCGCCTTTGGGGATGGTGGAAGGGGACAATTTTTCAGCGATCGACTCCTAAAATACGAACGTGGATAGTTGCACAATGCCTACCACCTTTAATGACCATGGGGGACATTCAAAAGCAACTGTCCATATTCACCAATTTTAGAGGAGACAGTCTAATAAATGACCGTCCCTACCGATAGTAGAGGTGACTATCATGAGGTCGTCCCGTCCGAGGGTGTACATGGGATGGTTAGGACTGTCTCCTCCTGCTCTCTGTGAACATCTCCATCAGTTCAACCGGAGGGGACGATCACGACCATCCCCTACGTTTGCGTAAATGGGACGGTTTGTGTACATCTGTCACATATCTTTTTTGTTGGAACGAATTTGTACAATTTTGGAGCTTAGAAGGGACGATCTTAAGTAGACAATCCCCAATCATTTTTACAAGGGACGGTCACAACCATCCTCAATGGGCTTATAGTATCGAACATCCATCTTTCCTCCTCATTCTTCTGATTCCTCCCACCCAAATCCCTAACCCCAGACGCACCCATGCTTGTCGCTCGCTAGCCCTCCACCCTATCTAGAAGTTGCCTCCATCATTGAACTCTCGACCTCCATCATCTGCTTCCATCATGCTCCGTCTTCTTTTCCGGACTCTTGACAATCTCCTTTGAGATGAATCTGGTAACTTACGATACCTAAAATATTTTTTCCTAAACCTTAATCTTGCATTATATGTATGATGGGGACTTTGAATGTGTTAGTTGCAAGAATGATGACTTTCTTCTTCATATATGATTGTGTTAGATATAAGTATGATTGAATTGTGTTAGATTCACTGTATGGTTGTGTTAGATTCACTGTATGGTTGTGTTAGATGCAAGAATAATTGGATTAATTTCATTTGGTGTAGATTCACTACATGATTGACTTTCTTACTTATATGATGTTTGATTCACTATATAGTTGCATTAGATGCTAGAATGATTGAATTAATTTCATCTTCATATATGGTTGTGTTAGATATAAGAATGGTGACTTTTTGTGTTAGATACAAGAATGGTGACTTTCTTATATGGTGTTAGAGGTAAGAATTTGATTGAGACACACGCGATATATGATTCACTACCAATTTGATTTATTGTTTGAAGTACCCTAATTCAAACACAGTCCAATGTGTGTTGGTGTATGTGTGTATGTGAGTGTGCGTATATATGTGTGCATTGATCTTTTTCCCCCTACACTACTCCTCCTCTCCATTACAGTTCTCTGATACCCATTCTTTGGAGGAGAGCCATGAGTGAATTTCAAGGACGGATCTTTCCCTCAAAGGTCCAAATGAGCATGGATCTTGGAACTCTATCAAATGATGAAGCTGCAGGCTTGGTTCTTACGAAGTTGAGTGAGAGAACACGCCATTGTGAAGATCACTTTAGGAGGATCATTTCTCCTTTAATGGAGGTAGTTGAGAGCTATGTTCAAGGCTCCTTCGATATGTTTGAGTACATCAAGCATCTGATGAAGAGGAGGCTAAGAAAAGTTAATGTACTTTTAGGAGCCCTGCAACATCTATCTCCTGAAATATTTTTGTTGGTGAAGTTTTTTTCTGGAATATTATCCCTATATACTAGAAAGATGATACTGGATTTTGATGGTTACATCCAATCTTATCAGTGTTATTATCAAAGGGAATGCATGTCCTTAGATGTGGATCTGACTACAAGGAAGCTCTTAGAATCCTTGTTGCATTACCACTTTTTGTGGTCTGATTTTTTTGGTAATCTCTGGAAGGCATAGGTTTTCGTATCCCACATTGAACCACATATCAAATTTCTTATTGATTATGCAAGTTGTTATGCTCAGGCCCTGATGAATCTCGTATTCATCATGCTAAAAATCTATTCTTAATCTCCTAACATAAATAATTCAATAAAATACTCTAATAATTCCTCATGATTATCTAGTATTATATGTGTATAATTAACCTATAATTATTGTATTTAATTACTATTATTTACTTTGTGATTATTTTCTTATTAAAAACACATAAAAATTAGGTTAAGTAATTGTTTATAATTTTCCTAACCCTTAAAAGAACAAAAATATAAAAAAATATCAAAACCAAAAATCGATGTTTTTAACAATTTAAAAATACACCCAAAAATACTTTTTGTACAAATGACCTCTTTTGGCTTTTTGTCCAACATGAAACTTATAGATCTCATCGAGATCTACAACTTTCATGTTTTAACTTTTTTCTTAATTTTACCTATAATTAATTCTTGTCAATTATTGTATTTTCTATTAATGATTTTTCTGGTGCAGCCACATGGCGCCCTCTGGGCCGCCTACATGGCTGCCTCCTCTCCCGCCACCCGACCTCAATCTCCAGCCGTCAGATCTTTCCTAAGATCTGATCACCATCGTTCCCTCGTGCCTCGCTCCCAGCCTCCCAATCCCACTTGTATCCTACGGTCCCCCTCATGCCACAACACCTACCGTTGGATAAGACCTTATCGCCTATCTGGACTGCCTGTCTTCGTGCTCCTTCCAGCCCTTCGATCAAATCCTAAGTATTTGATCTCCACCACACATCAGCACCTTCACCTGGGTTGTCGGATCGAAAGATCCAACGGTCATCAAAATCATCCTCCTCCCAATCAAAGCATTCCCAAGCGTTAGACCTGTGTTATTCACCACCCCCTTCCATTTTTGGAGCCCTCCTCCGGACGCCTCCTCGCTCCATAACGGCTCCTCCCCATAGCCCCCAGATCCACCTCCATCGCGTACCTCATAAATGCCTTCCTCTGTTACTCTCCCTCACCATGAAATCTCCGTTAAACTCCCCCTAGCCACCACATAACTGATACCACCTCCTCCTATAAAACCAACCCCTCCGCCCTCTCGCCAAACCATCCATCAATCCTAGCCTAAGTTGTAACCCTCCTCCGCCTCCCTGTGACAGACGAAGGTCGGAGGAGGACCATAATGGGGCCTAAGTGCTCAGGTGTGATCCGTGGCTATCCCGCCATGTTGCAGCATCTCCACCGCCGCTGAGCTCCTCAGAGCGGCCGCCCGAGTTAGAGCGATGACCCCAGGCTTCCTTGAAGCCCAGCACAAGCCTCTTCCTCCATCGGATTCCCCTCTCTGACAATGTACCCCTCTCCCTTTGTTTCCTTGTTTTTCTTCTAATTTTTCCAACGTTCTCTGTCACCCTCACCGGCCACCAATCATCCACTGAGCTCCGCCAGAACACCGTCATCCATGCAAACGCCTCCGCTCGTCCTTCCCCTTTCTCCATAACCTCTCCCGATCCGACCCACCTTCTCCCCTGCTCCCTCGGAGAAGACGCTCAGGTCCTCCGCCTCCCGTTGCCCCATGGACCACCACTTCGCTCACACGTACCACACATCGCTTCAGCTAGACTATAACATTTTCATGTGTCTTCAATCTTCAATGGTCGAAGCTTCATCACCCTCACCGACCTCGAGCTTTCTCTCCGACGAGGCAACATCAATACCCTTCTACAGCTTTCCTTGCAGCTTCTCCTCGCTCTAGCCATCATCGCCTGAGGATCACGGACCTCCAGGGATCTTCCTTGGACGCAAAGGAGGCCGGCGGAGCTCTGGCATGCTCGTCGGAGCTCCAAATCCGCTGCCCCTCCTTTGGTTGATGGAGAAGCAAGCATCGTTGGATGGCAATGGACCTCTGCCGATTTCTTGTTATTACAAATACGTCACTCCAGGGACCTATTTGTAATTATTTATCCTTTTATTTCTTGCATCTTTATTACATTTATGACCCTGCATTATCTCTTTCATATCTTGAGCATCGTAAGTTCAAATTACATGATTTTAGTGTCGTTTTGTTCCTTGTTTCCTCATCTATTCAATGACATGTTTAATTTTATCATCTGACACCATTTTAAATGTGATGCATTTCTAATGTTATAAAGTGTATCGGACTCAATTACCTTGCCATTAAATAGGTGTTTGCGCGTAATTTTAGGCTTAAATTGACTCAAATTTCAAACCATAATCTGTGCTTATGACTTGTAGGGCATTTTTGTAATTAATATTTTGCATGGATACCATTTTCATTTATTCATACATTATGCATTATCTTACAAATGCATTGAAAAATCAACTAAAAATTACATGCATTATATAATTGCATCGTTCTGCATTTTAGAATGCACTTCTGCATGGAGACCTGAAATGCGAAGATATTAATACATCGAACATTTTTTGATAAATAGATTAAAGTAGCTCGTGTCCTTGTGTCCGACCTTGGTAGACTTGCCAAGTATAAATGCTCCACAATATTCAAATATTGTGATTTTTTCTGAACCGAATTCGTCTCCTATACTACAATTATCGACTATTAAAGAGGAGAATTTAATGTTCATCAGGCCCGTGCTCTTCAGCCTCCTAAAATTCTATTGGGTTAACATGTCTTATCTAGATCTTAACGGGAAGGGCAACTGAGGGTCTATGATAAATCTAAACTTTCATTTCATGGGGGGATGTAATATCCTCAGATGAAAGTACAAACCTAGTTCAAAATGATTTTCATTAAAAGTTAACAAATGGAGAAACATGTTTGGCTCTGGAAGTTAAAATGTCTCGTCTAAGATTTATTTGAATTATTTAAAATGAATGTCAAGTATCGTTGTACAACAGTGATGATGTCGAACATTTTACACTTAGTTTTAAGGATATTAAGTAATCTGGACAATTTTCCAAAATACTGGAAAGATGCAAAATCAAGGTTCCGATCTCTTGGATTAAACTATGAAAAAATTGATGCATGTCCAAATGATTGCATTTTATATTAGAAGAAGAATTCTACATTAGAGGTTTGTTCTGATTGTATTGCTTCCTTATTTAAGAAGAATAATGGTGTATCAAGGCGAAAAAACCAGAAATATTTTGTGGTTCTTCTCTCTTATACCTCAGTTGCAACGTCTGTATTCATCAATTAGAACAGCAAAAAATGGATGGTATGGTACTATAACATCAAAAAGAAAGATTCAAATGATCTTATTAGACATCTTTTAGATTTAGAGTGGGTGAAATTCGACGAAAGATATCCTTCATTTACTGAGGAAGTAAGAAATATAAGGTTAAAGCTTGCTTCTATGATTTTAACCCATTCAGAAATATGAGTAAGATATACTCTATTTGGCATGTAATACTAGTTACATAAAACATGCCACCTTGGATGTTGATGAATTCATCATTTACGATGATGTCTTTACTTATACTCGAGCCAAAAGGAGCATTTAATGCAATAGATGTTTACTTCCAGCCTTTAATAGATGAGCTTAAAATCTTATGGAATTCTGACGTGCAGACTTATGATGATGTGAAGAATGAAAATTTTACGATGCGTGCCTCACTAATTTAGACCACTAATGATTTTCCAGCATATGCAAATTTATCGGGTTGGAGTACAAATGGCAAGCTTGCATGCCCGATTTGTATGGAAAACATGAAAACCACATAGCTATATGCGAGTAAGAAATTTTTTATTTATATCATAGATATTGCTTATCTATAAAACATAGATGGCGGAAAGGAGAGGAAGATAACAAGTTTGATGGCCAACCATTCGGACGCCGAATCACTTTAATTCGAAAATCAAGAGACTTGATATGCGATGAATAAGAAAAGATAAGTAGATTCTATTTGGGTAAACCTTATAAGAAGAAGTTAGCAGGAGGCTGGCGAAAATGATTTGTATGCTTTCGAGAATTGTCATACTGGAAATCTCTAAAAATTCATCATAATCTATATGTAATGAATATAGAGAAGAATTTTATGAAAAATATCCTTGGAATACTGAATCTTTAAAGTAACGCGTTGAGATCAAGATGTGATTTGATACAATTCGAATTCATCAAAAAATTACACCCAATTGAGTCAGATAATTCTATACTTATAATACTTGATGCAATTTATATGTTATCTAATGATGGACGTGATAGAATACTAGTTTATCTAAAAAAAGTCAAAGTATCAAATAGATTCTCATCCCAACTTAACAAATGAATAAATGAGGAAGAAAGGAAAATAGTTGCATTGAAAATTCATGATTATCATGTACTTGTGCATGTTTTCCCCTCAATAATCAGAGGAGTCCTTCATTCCAACATGATGCAACCGTTAATCAAATTAAGTTGATTTTTTAAAGTCATATCTTCGAAAACTTTAGATCAAGAATTATTATATTAATTAGAAACATATGTTGTCATAACATTATGTAAGTTGGAGCAAATATCTTATTCTTCATTTTTCGATATAATCATACATTTGATTGTACACCTGGCATGCGAGACACGAATTTGTAGATATGTGCAATATCATTGGACATATCCAACTAAATGATACTTGCAGAAACTAAAGAATATGATCTTTAATAAGGAAGCACCGAAAGGTTGCATAGTTGAGGGATACTTAAATGTGAAGAATGCATTACTTTTGCGATATGTATATGAATGATGGAAATAGTCTGAGATTCTATAGATTTGAGTGAAATGATGATGATGTGGGAGATGAAGATCCGAATATACTTTGGATTTTTCAATAAAACATAAGAGTGATACTTAAAAGTACACTTCACACACTTACAGATGAAGAAATAGATCTTATTCAATATAATGTTATTATGCAATTAGATGAAACCGATTATTTTTTTTAACAATACAGTTCAAGTAGTTCAAAAAAATCAGACTTCCTTCTATGGTTCATATAAAGAGTGGAACACATGAAAGAAATAAACGATGATCGGTGGAGTACGAGTCCTGATGTTCTTAAATGGCATCCATATTAACAAGTTATTTCTCATTCATATATCATAAATAGATTTAGATTCCGGAAAAAAATCGGTGAATGAAAACAAGACAACACAACTTTCTTGGGTGATAGTGTGAACTAAGCTCTCACATGATATAGACGGATATTACAGTGAAATTGTTTATATATTAGAGGTCAGTTTTACACATGAATTAATATGTGTCCTATTCAATGTATTTGGTTTGATATCGGCTATGAAGGAACAAGATTTAGGAAAGACAAAACTAAGTTTATCTCATTAAAACAAACATGCCGACAAACGAACGAAGCAATCGCACTTGCAATTCAGGTTGAGCAAGTTTTTTATGTGCCTGACAACTCTCTCAATGGATGGATTATCCCTATTAGAATAACACATCGGGATTTTTTTATGTAAATGAAGATCTAAAATTATAAACAATAAGGATGCATATCAGAATTCTACTAATTAATCTATGATTTATGTACTTGACAATGTCATTTGTGCTACGAATAGAAGATATTACAATATTATTACACATTAACAAGTAAATCAAATTAATAGTGAATTAAGTTTGTATTTTCCATTATTTTTATATAATGATGATTGGTGTTTTGAAAAATGATTTGCAATTGGGAAAAATCTCGAACCTACTCCCCAACTATGTGTAGAATCTTCAGATGCATGTATTGGCAGTTCTCAACATCGACGAGGACAATCATAGTGTAGGTTCTCGAAGCACCTTCCACCTGGACAGACTATATGTGTCCAGGTTGCGATGCCGTGGGTGAGAACTCTACAGAGTTCTAGAGCTACCTCAAACAAGTGGCACGTAGTCAATTCCCATCACTACTCATGACTTCCACCAACTTCCTCAGTCTGTGAAGGTCGCCATTATATCATATGTGGAGGTAAGACCTTAACTTTTTGCATGTAGCGGGTTGATATTCTGATTTTTATGGCTTCGTTGTAGGTAAACTTGGCCAATGGTTGGGGGCCCGCCTGCCCAACCCACCTATCCCACGCATGGGCCGGGCTTGGTCTAGGAGATTTGAGCTTGGGCTGGCCCGACCTGCGAAAAATACAAAATATATAAATATAAGTTGAATAATACATGTATTAATATGATACACTTCAAGTTTTTATTACATGACACTAGTTTTAAATAAAATTTAAGAGTTTACCAAGTAACATGTAAACTACTTATATTAGTTATATAAAGTATAAATTATATTAATAAATCACTTATACTTATTCAATATCATTAAAAAATCAATGAAGTGGAATAAAATGGGGACATGGGCCGGCCCATGGCGGGCTTTGGACAAAAGTTATTGAACCTCAGCCTGTTCGGTCGGGCCCATGGGCCGACCCAATCCACATTTTAGTCTGATCTAATTGTAGGCTGTATTTTGTTGGGATCGGGATCTTGTCATTGATGGACAGATCCTTAGTCACACAACAGAGATTTTGCGTCGTTATAAATGATGCATTATGTCAAGGGTAAAATTGTAATATATATTTAATCATTATTCAATGTCATCTTTTTGTGATATTATCTTCGTTCTTGCAGTATTATAATCCTCAGATTCCTTACGCAATTATTTCATAATGTTCCTCCAGGTGTGACTCCAGAACAGTGGAGAAAGATAATCAACTTATGGTCTAGTGAGGAGTTTACTGTATGTAAAGTACTTTCTATTTATTTACTACTTAATTTTACTATTTGGAATAATATCAAACAATATCGACAAAAATAGAACGAATCATGGAAAGGGATTCAAGTCGACACATAAGATGAGGATGAAGAATACAAATCTATTCAAGTACGATTTTATAAGTGTGTTAAATAGGTACGAGAATAAAAATACAAAAGTCTTAGAAGTAGAATTTCTATTGAAATTTAAGAAAAGAAAAACCACCGAGAGGTCACCTGGATAGAGAATTTTGTGGGTTTAAAGAGTGAAGAGCTCGACGGACAAGTGCAATGGCTCAATGATGCATACACACCAATTCATGTAAGTTAATTACGATTTATAATAATTGTCCATATGATTTGTTCCTTAACTTTGTTCTAAACCAAAAATGCATGAGGAGATGATCAAACTCACTACGACAAAATCCTTAGATAGTATAGGGATGGGCACCTTATCATTGTCTACTAAAGAGGCGTTCGTCCAAGCCACATGTTCAGAATATTTTGGACATATACGATGTGACGAACAGGGAGCGACAATTCGTACATGGTACAAAACTATTGCTAGCGGGTCTGGATCATCGTTGCAACAAAGAGAGAGGGAGAGAGAGTTGGAGAGAGCGAGCTGCGAGGCGTCAAGAAGAAGATATCCACACAAGAAGAGGGGATGGTCAGGATGCATTCTGACATGGCGAAGATGTCTGCGCAGGATGAGGAGATTGCCAAGATGTATTCTGATATAACGAACGCCATGGCTTATATTCATCGTCTCGAGAGACGGGCCGTCCCACCAACAACACCTACATGACTCGGGGGCAATGAAGAGGACATCCAGGAGGAGTAGATTGTTTTAGAATTTAAGTTTGTATATATAGTTAACTTGAACACTTTAATGTATTTTGAAGTTCTAATTTTCTGTAAATAATTTTAAAGTTACGGAGGAAATATTTTCATATATTATTGAGATGGGATACCTTTTACCTTAAAATATTTTTCTTATGAAATCATTGAAGCAGTGGACCGAATCGTATGTAGCAAATATTTTTTTCCATTATGAAGTTCAGAGGCGTTGGTCGACAACTGTCCCTTATACCCATCCCCTCTGGTCCAGGTGAGCTAATTGATTCATTTTTTAGGGGTACGGGAATAGGGGGATGGTTAAGGCCATCCATATCAATCTTCTATACCCGTCCCTTTAACCAAAAACCGTGGGGAGAACTGACGGGGACGGTTTGTAACTGTCACTTTTAAGTTTGTAGCGGACAGTCGTGCTTGTCCCTTCCGGTCGAGGTGGACTTACTGGTTCATTTTTTAAGGGCACGGGAACAGGGGGCGGCTAAGACTATCCCTATTGCTCTTCTGTGCCATCCCTATAATCAAAACCCCTGGGGAGAACCAACGGGAATGGTTAGTAACTATCCCTTATAAGTTTATAGGGGACGTGCACGCCCATCCCCTCTAGTTGAGGTCCGCTTTTTGGTCCATTTTTGAGGTACGCGTGGTCATGGTGGACGGTTTGGACTGTCCCTATAGGGTGATTGTGCACGTCCCTATAACACAATCACCCAAGGAAATCCAGAGAGGACAGTTGTCCACCGTCCCTTGTAAATTTATAAGGGATGGTCAAGCCCATCCCCTCTGATCGAGGTTTTCTTAGTGATCCACTTTTAGGGGTCACGGGGACAGGAGGGTCAGTTAAGACCGTCCCTATAGCGCTTCTGTACCCGTCTCTGTAGACCATTACCCTACGGAGAACCAGAGACAAAGTTACCAATGCAATTTTTGCCAGCGCAGAGACAAGGAGGATGGTTTAAACTATCCTTATAGCGCATCCGAGCCCGTCACTGAATCGTTGAGAACCGGAGGGGATGTCCATCAACCGTCCCTTTTCAATTTATAGGAGACAGTCAAACACGTCCCCTCCGGTCGAGATGTGCTTACTGATCCATTTTTAGGGGTCGTGGGGATAGGAGGGACGGTTATGACCATCCCTATAGGACTTTTGTGCTCGTTCCTGAAACATGACAACTTGTGGCGATAGTATCGAATCGTCTCCAAAGGATTTAAGAGGGGACGGTTTGGCACCATCCCCTCTACCATTTCTTAACAGGGACGTTCATTGACAGTCTCATCTAGTATGCACGGCAAGGACAGTTCTGGACCATCCCTTCTGTATATGAATAGGGGATGCTCTGATTTTGCATCCCTTTTGGTCAAATGAGACGCATGCATCGAGGACATTTCCACAACCGTCCTCATTTACCAAAGGGGTAGTCTTAGCATATGGGACGGTCGGTGACAGTCGTAGAAGATGTATCTGCTTGTAGTAATAGTCTCACATCTAATACTCACAAAGTATGAGAGTGAGCTATAAAATGATGCAAATTAATAATTGAGAACTTAGGATTAAGCTTTTTGATTGGTAGTCAATGGGTTAAATTGGACTTGAGCCCAACATGTTATCAGTACCAATTTTCCTCATTGATAGTCAGGAGAGATAAGCCTGAAATGCTACAAAATGACATATGTTTTAATGTTTTCATTAAAAATTATTCTAGTTATTGTTAATTTATCAAGGACTAGAAAACAAGCCAATGGATGATCATCGTTGTATGATTGTTGCTAGCAATATAAGAATGAATACAATTTTCTAAAGACCAAATTAACTTTTGCAATAATTAATGTGTTGCTAAACATTTAAGTACAAATGGTATGTCAACAAATAATAAATTACTCTTTATCATGTGATAATTTTGTTGTATTTTATATATTATTTTTTTATTACGTGACTACATTTGAAAAAGTCTTATTGTAGAACCTTAAAAAAAATAAACCAATTAATATGACATTAAAGTTATCAAACATATAAAAAGACGTGTATTGTTTCTGGAAAATCACCGAAGCACTTATTTTTTTGTGTAAAACTTAAAAAATATTACCCCTACTTATAATTACAAAAGCTTTTAAACATAATTTTCAGATTTTTAGAACAATTTCTTTGGTTTTATGATGTTCTACATAATATTGAAATTAGAAGTGATGCATTTATTATATTAATGTATTATCTTCTATATTTTTATTATTCGTGTATCTCAATACAAATTGGTGGTAGAAGTTGATAGTTGGTATTTGGTCGATCCGGTCATTGACTATGGATTAGTCAGCAATCAGACGACTAATCGGATTTAATCGGATTTTAGTCAGTTTTCAATTTTATTGATTTTAAATATATAAGTAATATTTTATAATACATATATTTATACATTTTCTATACTATCATAATGAAATAAAAGAAATTATTGAACTTAATATTAAGTATCTTAGATTAAGTTTGCTTTTAAGAAAGTAAAAAAATAAAACAATTGTATCTTCATGCAAAAATCTAATGGTTACTCGGCCTAGTTGGACTAATCAAGCCCAGTACACTGGCCCACTATTGAACGATTGGTCAGTAGTCAGTCAACCACCCTTATGATTCGACAGACTTGTTTTTACAGCAGTGATTATTCCCTATACAAAATTACATATGACAGGTGATGATATGTAGGGATGTAAATAATATAAATATATTGAATTCAAGTTCATTTTTTTTTATTAAGATTTTGATATTCATATCAAGTTCTATTTTATAATGGATAGAATATAAATTATACATTGATATATATATATATATACAAATATTAATATACCTTTTTCATATATCAATTTTAAAATATAAAGAAAATTGTAGTTTATTTCTGTAACACAATTTTATAACTTCTTTCACAAGACTTTATATTAATGTTATAAAATTAAATCTATTTAATTTATTTGTTACATATGTAAGGCATCCGATACATTTATGAATGTTATTCTATAAAGTACATCTTTACTTATTGATTTTAGATTTGTATTTGTTTCATATCCATTTTCCATTTTTAAGAATATGATAATACATTTTTTATATCATCAAAATCTATATTTATATTTATACTCATATTTTGAAATATATAAGGATATGACAGTACGTATATTTGTATTCTTATCCAACTATGTCCAATCCTCATGATTTTAATTATTATTCTAGACGAAGAAATTTTCCAAAGCCAAACACTAATTCCTCACCCAATTCTTGACATTCATTTAAAAAATATAGAATGAAATCACATTTTTAAAATTTAATGAAAGCTATATTAATTGGATATTAAAATCTGATAATTATTTTTACTTTCTTTCACGAAATAACCAATGGGTAAATTTTGATTAAAAATAAAGTTTTAATGAAAAGTTCACTCTATAGTTAAAATAGCATGGCATGATTCAAGCCTATACTATATTATGGTGTTTGATTATGCTGTCACCACAACGATGACATCAAAGAAGATATTCAATTATTATGTAATAAACACTAATAATATCTAGCTGCATTGCTATGTCCACGGTGCTTAATATATAATAAATAAAAATATATGTAGGAGAGGTTGAAATATTTTAGACATAGTCAGACATTTAGACTCACAAAATGTAAAAGTGGGTTATGTGAGAAGAGATAAGCAATCCAAGCAGTGGTCAATAAATTGAGTTGGATCCAAGCTCAACGAATTGTGAAAGTCAGTTATCCTCGATACTAACGCAAATGTACATATGGAGTAAGGTTTAAAAAGCCAGACCATACCGGCCGATCGAAATGGTAGGATCGAGAACAGACCCCGACCCTGTCAGTTCGACCAATTTGATGTAATTAATTTTTAAAAAAGAAAAATAAAAAGTCGGGACTGACCGGTGGTCGGACCGGGTTGACCCAATTTTGATGGTTTGGTAATTTTCAACAAATAAAGTTTTAAATAATGAAATAATATGGTGTTTATCACTTGTACCCTTCTTAACGTCTGCATTATCAATTATGCCCTTCTTTTTTTTGGAATATAAGTTGCACCACTACTTTCTTAAAGTAATTTTGTTGAAGCAACTATAAACAAATGATTACAATATTGTATTCATATATAATGTTAGAAAATGTGACTAACTTTTGTAGAGTTTTACTCGAAATAGGCAATCATTTTATTCTATCGAGGGATTTGACATTTTAAACTTTTTGATAAATAAATACATACTTACATCCGTATCTGATTTTATCGGTTCAAAAAACCGGTTGGACCGGTTGAACCTGTAAATAAAGCCATGTTCTGTTTTTTCCGAGTCGATAGGAATGATGATGTTATTCTAACATCTTCATCACCGGTCCAATCAGTTTGGACCGACGATCCGACTCAGTTGGATCAAGTTGAAAACTGACCGATTCAACGTCCGGTCCAATTTTTAAAACGTTGATCCTGAACGTTAAAAATAAAACTTTCTTTTTTATTAGTTCATGCCCATTCAATTAAGATGCAAGCGTTTAAATCACACAAATACCCCTCCTAAGTAATACTGAACCTAACGTATACAATCTCACAATATCAAATCACTTTCAAAAGTTTTTATCGTAGAAATCATATTGTCACATCAAACATTATCAAATAATAATGTTGGGAGGAAGGAAAGATTCTCTTTGTATTTTCCTTAAAATAATTACCTTAGTCAAATTCAATACAAAAATCTCTCGTGAACGAAAATGACAAAGAATAATACCAAAAATGCTTGAATCGGATTTGAGTCGACATCTACACAGCCGAAATCCTTAAATGTGCGTCATTTTCATGTACTATATGTACTTGATTGTCGACACCAAGCAAGAGGACGATTCCATTTTTTATTTATAGTTTACGTCTATCTAAATAACTCAGCACACATGCTTGTCCCTATCAGACAAAGATAAGCTTATCTTGAAATAAGTAGGGTTTTATTATTTGGATTAACCTAGATAACTCAATCAAATCATTAAAAATGGATCAAATGGGTTGGGTTATTTGGATTTTGAATCAGGTTGGATCCAAACCATATTCTTTTTATGTGGGTACTAAATTGATTGGTTATTCTAATGTCTTCCACACAACTCAACAAAACAACAAAAAATTACTATTATGGATGATCCGTGGTTTAGATCAACCCAATCAATATTGTATTTGATATATAATGTTTAGAATTCTAAACCATCTACATTTTTCAATTCTTAGTCTTACTTCCAACCTCTTAGGGTTCGTTTGGTTGATGAGGTTAACTTGACATACTCCCCCCCTCCGCTCTATCCTTGCAATCCTAGATTGAAATTAGTTGTATGGATCACACAATTTCTTTATTATAACCACGTTCAGATAAAAAATGAATATAAAAACTTATTATAGTCATTAAAAATTTAATATAACATATAATCAGTATCACATCACATCATACTTATCATTACAACCATCTTAACCATCAAAATATGTACTATTCACAGGAGGTTGCTTCAAGCCAACCCAAATCAGTTAACAGACATGCCCTTATATTTGCTAACTAGCCTTTATCTCCCCCGAGCGTCATTTTAATTTATATCATATTTGTTGTGACTGTCCATATTTTTTTCACTTATATTTAAATGTTACCATACACATTTTATTTAGATGTTAGGATTCAAGTTCACTTAGCTACTTATATATCTCTTGACAGATCGACGAGCCCATTGCATTAAGTCCTCTTTTTTCAATAGATCCATCAAACCCATTTTCTAAAGGCATTATAATTCGCAATATGCTTGCAATAACTGCTAGGAAATTTCTGAATGGATAATTTGATGCATTCAGATTTTTTTGTGGAATGAAGAGTAGAAAATGTGTTAATGTTGTCTTTTTGCTGTTCAAGAACAAAAAAATCACCAACAAAATTGCATGTAATGTAAAAATCCAATAGGGAAATAAATAGATATTTCTAAGGCAAAGCTCCAACATCAGGCAGTGTCTTCTCAAAGTATCCGATGGGCAGTTTTCAGAAGCCTTAAAGGTTTTGTGCTCTTCATAAGTGGCTCCGTTTAATGACGACACCATGAAGACCTTAGAAGCTAAACATTCGTATAAGTCGCCTCCTTCCCTAACCTTGATGTCAAAGACTCCTCTTACAGCTGATGCAGATGCTATTTACGGTCTATCGAATCTTTTTCCAAAGGGACATCATGTGGCAGAGACGGTCTGAGAGCTCAACACATTTTAGATGCCCTTTGTGGGGAGGGGTCAGTAGTTGCCACTGATCTATTACATGCTATCTCCATGGTAGTTAATCTATGGCTAGGTGGGAGATGTCCCTTGAGTTTGGCTGAGTTTATAGCCTCTGCACCTCTTACTCCGCTACTCAAACTAGACAACAACATGCGTCCTATTATTGTAGGTACTATCTGGAGGTGTCTAGTATCCAAAGTTACTATGATGGGGTGGGAAAAGAGATTCTAAGTATCTCAATGACTTTCAATTTGGAGTTGGTGTATCTGGAGGAGCAAAAGCCATCTTAAACATCACCAACATACTTTTGAGAAAGCTTCACAGTGATGTGTCTCTCTCTCTCTCTATGCTTACAGTAGATTTCTCTAATGCTTTCAACATGATATATAGATCGCTGATGCTCTGTGAAGTTAGGAGGAGATGCCCATCAATTTCTTCATGGGTGGAGCAACCTGCTAGATTATATATTGGAGACAATCATTTATGGTCAACCACCGGAGTGCAAAAGGTGATCCTTTCGGTCCACTTCTTTTTTCTCTTACCTTGCACCCACTTATTCATGAGATCTGAAACAATTGTAAACTCCTTCCCCGCGCTTGATATCTTGATGATGGGACTATCATCGAGGATACTTTGGAGGTAGCCAAGGTGCTTGACATTATACAATGCAAAGGTCCAGGATGGGCTTACGTTGAATATAAAACAAACTGAACTTTTCTGGCCTTCATGTGATGGACAGAAGATCCACAAAGGGTTGTTTCCCATCGATATTGGGAGGCATGTATTAGGAGTAAGGTTACTTAGAGGTACCTTGAGTAGGGACAAAAACTTTTTTGAAGACCTGGCTATGATGAGGGCCATAAAATCTGATGACTTAATGCATTTAATCCCTCAATTGGATGACCAAAAAGTGAACTTCTTTTATTACGATCTTGTACGGGTACTGCCAAGCTCATATTTGGCTTAAGGGCATGTCAACCTGCATACATGGAATGAGCTGCTACGTGGTTTGACAAAAGACTTCACAGAGCTATTGAGGATATTGTGCTTTGTGGAGGCCCTTTCTTTGATGACCTTTAATGGTGGGTAGCATCACTGTCCATCAGACTTGGTGGTTTCGGTCTGCATTCAGCTCTCGAGGCTTCTTCATAAGCTTTCGTGATCTCTATAGACCAATTGTGGATGCTCCAAAACCACATTTTACGAGATAGTGGGATACATGATATGGATTCTTATTTTTGTATTCTTTGGATGGCCTACGTGTCACACTTCCATATCTCGATCTTACATGTTTTGCTACGAAGGATATCATCCCCCCTAATCTGGTTTTGTATAATATAGTTGTTTTAATCTCATCTGTTAGAAATGAATCCAATGGTCAAAATGTTTGGCCTTCCTTAGATATGGAAGGACCAAGTTCCATTGGAGAGCCCCCCACCCCTTCCTCCCCACCCACCCACCCCCCCACCCACACACACACACGAAAAACTTGATTTGAGGTGCCACCTTTCCATTCACTTGGTGAAATACCTCCTATCAGCCATCCGATATTGATCAACAACATCCGACAAAACCACTTATCTGCACAAAAACCACTACATCATTTTTAGAAGAAAAATCTCTCTTCAATTTCAACCCCGGTTATTATGCTAAATATTGATTACACATATCTTCTTGATTTTAGAGTTATCCTCATTCGACTGCATCAAAAACATGGACAACACGCTCAAGATCATTAAAAAAAGTTCTACGTTAGTATTCTTTGCGCATGGAGGATGCATGTTCTTATCATTTTTTTCATTTTTCTTACTTCAATTCTTCATCTCCCTACTGGAAATCATCATTATTTTTTCCATTACAGTCTTTAAATTTTTTTTACCTTTTAATATCAATTTTCAGACGATTGGGAGGATTTCTCAGTTACGTTCTAATATCAAATATTTGGTGGCTTCATTATATTTTCATTCTAAATATGTTCATTTTCAATTTGTAAAATTCTATTTTATTTCATTTTCGTGTACTCCTGTTCTTTTACATTTTCATACACTTTTATTCTATTTCAAGTTCAGTGCTTTTGATTACATTATCTGTATATACACATCAGGTTTTAAGTTCAATGATGTTGATTACATCTTTTTACAATGCATTACTAATTATAATACATAAAATCATTTACAATTTTTTGTCTCATTTTCACAATCTCATAATGTATTTTACATTCGATCGACTGATGCACTGCTTGTAAAATACATTCCAGGTATTTTTATATTACTGACCTCATTTTACGCTTTCATATTCTGTTTACAATATATTATTCTATTTTTACATTATATAGGGTCACATGGATAACTTCAATGAGAGGAATGAAGAGCCGCGTACCTACCCTTGTTAATTCAATCAAATTAATGGTCAAATTAATGTCGTGTCGTTCATTATAGTCAGGTAAATACGAACTAATCAAAAACCACTTTTAATTAATATCGAGTTAATTACGAGCGGCAAATTTATTTTACTTGGGCAAGCCCAAGGTCGAACTCAGGGAGGCAACTGTCTCCTTAGATAATTTTTAAGCAAATTTCAGAGGTCGGATTTTCAGAAGATTCTTTTTGGTATTTTTCAATAATTTTTATGCAATTTAAAAGAAAGACAATGTAATACCGGGCCAGTTTACAAGTTAATTCAGAAAAGTACTCAAACTAAGTCCAAAAATTATGAAACTTGACCAAAATGTGTAGTGCAATGAAATTAAACTACACTAATTTTTTTTGGAATTTTCTGACACTTTATGACTTTACTGTGAATTAAATATGAATGCAAGGTGATTTTTAAAAAATTAATTTTAATAAATACCAAAACACAATATTTCTAGATATGCAAATTATCCTAAATAGATATAACTATGATGAATCCAGGAAAATTGATAAACCTAAAATTCTTGTGAATTGGACCTATTAAAAATCAATTAAGGAAATCACAATTTAATTTATTCAAGTCTTGGGATGCATGCAAATGTAAAAGTTTTTGGGCACAATATAAACTAAATTATCCTAAGTCTAATTAAATTTTTGGTGATTTTTGGAACAACAGAGAATTTAATACAAATTAAAAGGCATCAAATGGGCAAAGTATGGAAAATTTCACCAATTTAATTATAATAAAATCCACTGATGTAGAAAAATGAGACAATTGTCACATACGAAAGAGGACAAGTTAAGCTACACAATGCAATTTTTAGAACTGAAAAATGATGCCAAATGAGTACCTAAATATGTGTGCAAAGACAGAGACCAATTTGCAAATATAGAAAATCAAATTTCTAAAAATTAAACATGCTGATGGGGACTTAAATGCAATTACCTAGAATGCTGGGGGTATGTGTACAAAATTCCCACGAAACACGTGCGCCTCACGTAAAGTTCCTGGTAGGGACTGAATTGTAATTTTCAAAACCTCCAGGGGCCTCAGTGTATTTTGCCCAGCCGGCACATGAGAAACACGTGAGGGGCTAGGCTCGGTGGGCGTCGGAGGTCGGCTTGGGTGCGTTGTAGGCTCGGATGTGGCTCGGGACAGCTTCGGAAGCTCTGATCCTAATGGCTGGGGAGGAGGCTCGGAGGAGGCGACTTGGCGCTCGCTGGACCGTTAGATGGATGACATCTAACGGCTGCTGATGGCTGGTACGTGGCGTGCCTGGGACCGTTAGATCGAGTGAAGATCCAATGGAGGATGCGGGCTCCTGAGATGAAGGCGTGGACGATTGAAGGCCGTTGGATCAAGATGAATCCAACGGCATCTGGAGCTCGGGAAAACGACGACATGGCGTGATCGTGAGCGTAGGATCCTCCTGATCTGACGATGGTGGGTTGATGGCGACATGGCTTGCTCAGAACCGTCCGATCATGGGGATCAGATGGCTACTGCTCTTCGTGCTCCTCCGGTCCGCCGCCTTCTGCGGCGGATGAGGCTGGGCTCCGGCGAAGCCCTCCTGCCTCCGCCTCTTCCTCCCGTAGTCGATTAAGCTCGCTGATGGCTCCTAAGTAGCTGGGGAAGATCAGGGAAGCGTCAGGGAGCCGCTGGAGGCTCTGGATGGAGTTGAGGAGGTCCGTAGGCCAGATGTGACGAAGGTCGAAGTCGCTCCGGTGAAGTCTCTAGCCAATGAAAGAGAGTGTACCTGCGTGGGTTAGCTTGATGTTTGAGGCATGTTGTGTGTTCGTGTGGTGAAGGGGAGTGCAACGAGAGGCTTGGAGTGGAATGAAGGAGGTGCAGTGATGCTTCTCCGCCAAGGTGGCGGAGCTTTGGTCAGAATGATGTGCGGTGCGTCGTCGAGGTGAAGGAAGTAGGTCTCGAAGATCAGAGCTCCATGGCAGAGCTCGGAGGATGATCTGGTGATCGTGAAGATGGGCGGAGAGGGAGAATAAATTTTGAGAAAAACTAAGAAAATAAAGATGGAGATCGGAGGGGGGATGGAGCGTGCTACCTGGGGACTGAAGCTTGGAGTTGAGCTCATGGTCATCGCTCGAAGGCCGGTAGGGTTCCTGAGCTCGTGTAGCTCACGGGAGGAGCTGCGGCACGGTGGGGTTGGTCGTGGATCTCGCCGGAGAAATACTCTATCTTCGTTCGGATTCTGGCCTAATTACTGATCACTAATAGGTGGAGTCAAGCTCGGGGTTTCTCTCTGTAGTGGCAGATGGGGTCGACGGTCGCCGATGGCGGAGTATTTATAGGTTGGAGGTGAAGGTCCAGGTGATGGAGGGCGAGGTTGGTAGAGGTCGTGGGACGACGTGGGTGCGGTTTATGGCGATCATGGTGGTCGACGAGGATGAGGGTAAAGTGGGCTTCGAAATGAAGGTGACATAGGACGGAGAGGATGGCCGGAGTGGTGCTAAAATAGATAGGGGGCGGCTCGCGCGCAAGGTAGACGATGAGGGTGTGGGAGCTGTGGGAGGTAGAAGACGACATCTCTGCCATTGGATCTCGCGATCCAACGGTGGAGACTTAGGCGCTAATGAGAGGTTGGGATTAGATCTGAAGCGATGAGATCAAGGGCGCAGGGTGCACCACGTGGCGGGCGGGGGGTGCGACGCTGGCGTGCGGCTGTGATGAGGTCCGGGCTTTGATCGAATGGCAGGGGTTAAAGGCGAGATGAATGGTGGAGATGAGGAGAAAAGGAGAAGCATCGAACGACTGAGGATGCCGCCACGTGGCGCAAGGAGGGAAAGGCGCTGGCGAGCGGCTGTGATGGATCCCAGGCTCTGATCGAAGGGCGGTGATCACAACGGGAATGGATGGCCCAGATCAAGAGAGAGAGGACGAGATCGGATGGCGGGGAATGGAGGGCACGTGGCACGCAATGGAGCGGGCTGCGTGGCGCAATCATCGGGCACCACGTGGCCTGCTCTGAATGGCTAAAAGAGAATGGTGAATTAGAGAGAGAAGGAGGCCGAATTTGAAAAAAATCAAAACATAAAAGTTGCAGATCTCGATGAGATATACAAGTTTCATGTTGACCAAAAACGAAGATGAGGTCAAATAAGATATAAAAATACAAGGGAATAATATATACATACATATAGTACACAAAGGGGCCCAAAAACCAAGTTTTGCATACGAGCTCCGATTTAAATGAAATTGGTCTTATTTTGATGGTCTCTGAATGTGTATTAATCTGAAAGTAAGTGAACATAGATCGGAGGTTGTATGAGGTAGATATTTGCATTCTGAGGTCTAGAATCTCCAATTGGGTTTGAGAATTTATTGAGAATTTTGACAAGCTAGGAATTTTTGGCCTTTTCCTTATATTATTAGTTAGTAATATACACGATGTAGAGTTACTTTTATTGAATTTGGAGGGGCTATAAAATACAGGTAATTATAGGAATAATGGTGAATATTTACAAGTGAATTAGGCTTCTTATTTAATGCAAATATGGATGCTAAAATGCATGTATTATGCATGCATGTATGTATGCTAATTATGCAAGATAAAGGGAAATATGCAGCTAATTTATTGAGAACAAGACTCTATTTTCAACTTTAAGAGTGGTGAATTACAGATTCATCAACCCCTATACTTAAACCTTGCTCGTCCCCGAGCAACTAAATGAAATGCATAAGTGAAATGATTTTGGGTTCCATACTAGGTCATGATCAAAAGTTGAAAACAGAGCTGGACTCGACCTTTGGATTAATTGTGTGGCGGAACCTCATTTGGACCTGAACTTAAGACCTAACAGACTTCAAGTTCCACAAGTCTTCTATTCAAGACTCCTCAATAGTCAGGTCAGAACAAATCCTCATACGCAAATTCCTGATGACTATGATTCTTACATGTACTGTGTAAGTGTAAAATAGCTCTCCACATCAGAAATGGCTCAGAACCAGCCTACTCTAATAAGGTAACTCTAATTATCCGATCCAGTAACTCTTTCCTCGAAGAGCGGGGTATTCCCTTCTAAGTTCAAGTGCGACCAGCTCAAGAGGAGGGGGTAGAGAAAAGAATGGACGGTAGCCAGTGTAGCTACCTATCCTGGGATGCCTGACCAGTGTAGCCAAGTCATCGAGCTGCATTTTCTTTGCTAATATACATACTCCGACATGTATTTTATTTTCACTTGGACCTATCTGATTTTTTTGGAGTTTTTGCATTTTTTTCGAACTATATACTAGGTGCAGCATGTACATCGCGAGTTTTTCCTCTTGAGCCAGTAGACTATCCCTCTTTTGAAGCATTATTGCAACCCACATCGTCCCACCCTTAGATGTCAACATCACCAGACTAGGTTGAGATGCACTACCCTCCCTAGAGGAGGACAGATGTTTCCACCAGTGTTCTACTCCAAGCTAAAGGATTCTACCTCCTTACCACCTCATCAATGAAGAGCTACGTGCATAGTGTTTGTCCAAGTTAGGTCATTATCTAAAAGAATTATGCGTGTGCACGAGACATTCTACTTAGACTGATTAAGATGACATGTGAACGTAGACTTGCGAACTCAAAGAATTAAGTCACTTGACCTGAGAAATCTTAACTCCAACTCCTATAAGGTTCCTCTGAAATTAGGTGGATTAAGGTCAAATCAAGTCCCTCCCCAATATCTACTCATAACTTGGTTCAGAGCCCACTAGCTTTTCACTTTGCATATGCAAGATATGCAGATGAGTTGCAGATGACATGCTATGTAGATGATTTAAATGCAAGACTCTTTTTCTTTCTTTTCTTTTCAGATGCAGAGATGATGTGCAAGAGTAAATAAGAAGCCTTTGATTTTGATTTTTTTATATTTTTTTCTCTTTTCTACTCTGGTATACCTCCTATGGTAAAAGTATTTTATGAGTATTATACTGATTATGCAAGTGTTATACAAGTATTTTACAAAACAAATTCTCTATTTTTACCCATCCCGTAATTATTGCATAATATATACAAAAATACGTGAAAGTACGAGCTATGGGCAAAGTATATATGTAATATATAGACGCTCCCTATACTTAGTGTGTGTTATGTCCTCAGAGCACGAAAAACGAGGAAGAAGACATAGCTCATGCTAAGCATAAGAGAGCCAAAGGAGCAAAAATGTATAGAAGTCATCATGCCCTCTATACTTAGGCTCTTGGAAGCCTAAGTGTAGAAGAAGATCAAAAATGGGGCGGACGAGGTCAAAAGGGGAAGTAGAAGAATATATGTACAAGATGGGCATTGGTTCCCCCTATACTTAGGCTCAGGTCAGTGTAATTATAGGACGAGAGTGGTATGAAGACTGATATGATGTGGAGGATGTAGAATGAATGGACTCAGGTGACTCTCCCCCCTATACTTAGGATTTGATCATCCTAAGTATAGTCGTAGATGAAAATATATGAAGTTGGGGTAAGTGATTAGAGTCGCGGGAGGGAGGGGAAGAATGTACAGGAGTGATGGATATATACAAGGATTGCGGTCTGAATCTTTGTAGATGCTGCTGATGGCAAGAGTGCACTGTTGTAAGGTCTCATGCACTGCTTGATGTGTATCTGCAGAACCTGTCTCGCGCATGAATACAATCTCCTCAACATGGACTAATTGTTCATTGGGTTCGACAAAGTGATTCAATAGTTGTCCATTTACAAGGAATGTCGGTGCGTCATCTGTAAGATTTGAGATCTCAACACATCCTCTATCATGCACCGTACAAACAATGAATGGGCACGTCCACTTGGATTTTAGCTTGCCTTGGAAAACCTTCAGCCTTGCATTAAACAGCCATACCTTCTATCCAGGAACAAAGGTCTTTCGTCTGATATATCTATCGTGCTAACGCTTTACTTTGTCCTTGTACACCAAACTGTTGTCGTATGCTCGGTTTCTGACTTCCACAAGCTCATTCAGATCCATTTCTCTCTATTTCTGCCCTAGGTATGTGTTCCAATTGACCTTCTTGATTGCCCATTCTGATTTCTGCACCAATTCTGCTGGCAAATGGCACGGCTTTCCAAATACCATCCGGAATGGGGAGGTTTCTAACGATGTCTTGTAAGCTGTCCTATAAGCCCATAGGACTTGATCCAAGATCTGAGACCAGTCCTTCCTGTCTGGGCGAACAAGCTTCTCCAATATGGTTTTCACTTCCCTATTCGATACCTCAGCCATACCATTGGTCTGTGGGTGGTAAGGACTAGAGACACAGTGTTCGATGACGTAATGCTTCAAGAGCTTCTTCACATCTCGATTTACAAAGTGGCTACCCCCATCTGATATCGACATATGGGGATCCTGAACCTAGAGACGATATGATCTTTAATGAATTTACAGACAGTCATGCTGTCTGCATCTCGGGTTGGGATAGCCTCCACCCATCTGGACAAATAATCTACCGCAAGAAGGATGTATTCAAATCCGTGGCTAATAGGGAATGGGCCCATGAAGTCGATGCCCCAGGCGTCAAAGACATCACAAATGATGACAGGCTGCATCGGCATCTCATCCTTGGAACCAAAGGTTCCTCCCATTCGCTGGCATACTGGGCACGACTTCATAAAGGTGATCGCATCGCAAAACAAAGTCGGCTAGTAAAAGCCACACTGAAGTACCTTCCATGCGGTCCTCTTCCCGGAGTGGTGTCCTCCTGCCTCCAGACTGTGGCATAAAGAAATGACACTCTGGTATTCCTCTTGAAGAATACACCGTCTCCATACACAATCCGGCCATTCAAAGAAAAGGATCGGATCCTCCCAATGGTAATGTCTAGAATCCGACTTCAGTCGGTCTATGTAGCTCTTGGGCCAATCTTCGGGAGCCTTCTTGGAGACAAGATTGTTCACGATATTGGCATACCATGGGAGTGAGTCGGCAACAAAAATCGACTTGTCGGGGAAGGAGTCTCGAATCCGTGAATTCTCAGAAGCATTATGATCCTCGAGATGGGAGAGGTGATCAGCTACTACGTTCTTCTTTCCAGGTTTATCACAAATGTCCTGGATAAGCAGAATCCACCTAAGAAGACGCGCCTTTGCGTCCTTCTTTTCCATTAAATAACGTAGTGATGTGTGGTCAGTGAACACAATTACCTTGGATCTGATTAAATGAGATATGAATTTGTCCAATGCAAACACTACCGCAAGCATCTCCTTTTCCGGAACTGTATAGTTGCGCTGAGAAGTATCAAGCACTTTGCTTGCGTAGTGTATTGCAAACGGGATGCCATCCCTCCTCTGTCTTAATACAACCCCAACAGCAAAGTCTGATGCATCCGTGATGATCTCAAACGGCAGAGACTAGTCTGGCGCTTGTAGGATCGGGGCGTCCGTGATCATTCCTTGTAATAACTTAAAGGCATCAAGACATTTGTGATCAACAATAAACTCCATGTCCTTTCCTAAAAGCTCAATTAGCGGTCAGGAAATATTTAAAAAATCCTTGATAAATCTCCGATAAAATCCGACATGCCTGAGGAACGTCCGCAACTGTTTCACGTTGATTGGTGTTTGGAGTTGTCTGATCACATCTACATTGGCAGGGTCAACCTCCATTCCTCTCTTAGAGATGACATGCCCCAACACAATGCCCTCCATCACCAAGAAGTGACTTTTCTCCCAAAAGAGCACCAGATTAACCTCACAACATCGTTTAAGGACTCGGTCCAGATTCCTAAGATAGGAATCGAAGGAATCACCGTGGACCGAGAAGTCATCCATGAAGACTTCCAGGAATTTGCCAACTATTCAGCGAATACAGCGATCATGCACCTTTGACAAGTAGTGGGAGCATTGCATAACCCAAAGGGCATGCGCCTGAAAGCATAGGTACCAAAGGAGCATGTGAACGTGGTCTTTTCCTGGTCCTCCGGAGCTATGACAACTTGATTGTAGCCCGAGAACCCATCCAAGAAGCAGAGGAATTCTTTCCTCGCTAATCTCTCTAGGATCTGATCAATGAATGGTAGGGGGAAATGATCCTTCTTCATCGCAACATTCAGGCGTCTGTAATCCACACAGACGTGCCACGACGTGGGTACTCGCGTCACGATCACCTCTTCATCTTCATTGGTGGTCCTCTGAATTCCCAACTTCTTCGGGACAACATGGATTGGGGCAACCCATTTGGAGTTGGAGATGGGATAAATAAAACCCGCGTTGCACCATTTATCTATCTCCTTCTTCACTACCTCTCGTAAATTTGGATTCAAACAATGTTGGAATTCACGAGAGGGTTTAGCCTCATTCGCCAAGTAGATATGGTGCGAACACAGAGCGGGATTTATCCCGTGGAGATCGGAGATGCTCCAGCCTATTGCCTTGCGGTTTTACTCCAGGATCTCTAGCAAACGAGATTCCTGCTCCTCGGTAAATCGCGAGCTGGTGATGACCGGATACTTCCTCTCTTGTCTCGCAAGGAAGGCATACGTGAGTGTTGTGGGTAAAGGTTTGAACTCAGGTAATGTGTGATCATCAAGGGAATTTAGCTCAATTGAATCTAGTTCAATGCTGGTAGTGGCTGGATCGGTCCTTGAAATTGCTGCCACCAATTCATTCAGCTCTGGAGTCGGATCGTCAAAGGTCTCCATGCAATCGGCAGAAGCCACGTCCGACTCGTCATCCTCATGTTCTGATTGTCCTAAAGAGGGAAGGACTGACAGGCCCAACTGGGCCTCTAAGTCATCGAAGATGTAGGAGGATGCATGTTCTGAGTTGTGTTCGTTTCTAAGGACCTCGCAAACTGACTCATGCACAGGATCTTCTCCGGATGTAAGGGACTCATCAGTGTTGGCTGGGTTCTGTCTCCATGGCCCAACAGTGTCTACATGAATGCAATCTGCTTCAGATGAGGAGTACTCGGTGCTGGATTCTGAATTCGGTCTCTGCCATCTGGTCTGCTTCATCTCAAATTCCTCATCTACGCCTGGAGTTTGGAACTGGATTTTCCCAATCATGTAATCAAACAAGGCCCCTGCTATTCTGAGGAAGGGCCTTCCTAATATGATCTGGGAATCTCTTTAATTACGAGGGGTCTCCATATCAAGGATGGTAAAGTCCACCATGTATTCCTGACCCTCGACTTTGATGACAACATTCCTCAATTCTCCTTCGGACATCTTGGTCGATTTATCTGCAAACTGAAGGAGAGCTCTAGATTTCCTAAGAGGTCCGAGATTAAGCCGCTCATAGAGGGTTGTAGGCATTAGGTTGATAGAGGTTCCGTTGTCCTGGAGAGTGCGTGCAAACGCAGTGTCATCGATATGACTCACCACATAATGTGCACCCATGTCTCTTCGTTTCCTTGGAAACGAATTCTTTATTGCGCAAGTCGTGTCTACTGACAGGACGCGTTTCTCAATACGGCTTTTAGTCTTCCTGCAAACCCTAGTAGGTGTGCATCTCACCTTAAGGGATTTTTGAAATGCAGGTGTCATCTCGACATACTTGTCAAAGGGGATCGTGACCTTGATGTGTTTATTGCAAAACTCTGCCATCTCAGGGCCATCTTTTTGAATTTTTTTAGTTTTCTTATTTCCATCCTTAAGAGCTCGGGGGAAAGGGATTATTGACTCCAACTCAGATTCTGAAATTGAAAGATTTTCATTCAAAACTAGAACTGAGTTCTGTACATGACTCGGACTCTGAGACTGACTCTGACTCATATGAAAAGAAAACTTTTGCTGCGAAGCCGATGATGCATTCTCCGCGACTGCTGGAACATCCTCCTCAGATGGAGGTGCGTGCTCTTCATCGGTTTCGTTGGACTCCCTACTGGTGTGGTTCCCTTGCTTCTTTACGGACTCAGAAGTCCTCTTCTTCTACCGGTGGTGGTGGTGGTGCTCCTCTACCTCAAAGTTCTCCTCAAGTAGAGACTTGGTGGCTTCTTCCTCTGGTGCCCGTGCCTGATCAAGTACGATCATGGTCCTTCCGCTCCTAAGGGACATATGGTTTACATTATCATATGAAAGGATCTCATGTTCAGATAAAGAGTTATCTGAATAGTATACATGATCTCGTTGTCGGTTCTAGCCTTAATTCAAGCTATTCGGGTTGGCCTGAACTTGGGCGGGAATTGGGATCTTTAGCGCCATCTGCTGGTCCTGGTTACGAGAAACACGATTCATATCGATTCTCACATCTAGATAGTCATTCTGGATTTGTTGGACCCGATCTGTCAGGGTCTAGATCGCCAAGGTGAGGGACTTCAATTCACTAGTGGGCTGGTTCTGCTGGATGTTGACTCGCGGATGAGTTCATTTATTGGCCCTGCTGGCCACTCCGATACTGCTGATGATGGGACGGTGGTGGAGGGCCCTGCTGACCCGAGGGGAAAGTGCGCTGCTGCTGGTGCTGCTGAGGCTGGTACCCTTGTCCGGGCCGGGACTGTACGAAGCACGGTGCGGGGACGGAGCTGGTTTGATTTTTTTAAACTCTAGTATAACTCCTATGGTACAAGTGTTTTATGAGTATTATACAGATTATACAAGTGTTATACAAGTATTTTACAAAAAATTTTCTCCATTTTTACCCATTTGTTGCTTTTTATTTGTATTAAATTCTCTGTTGCTCCAAAAATTACCAAAATTTCACATTAGACTTAGGATAATTTAGCTTACATTGTGCCCAAAAATTTTTGCATTTGCATGCATCACAATGCCTGAATAAATAAATTGTGATTTTCTTAATTGATTTTTAATAGGTCCAATTCACATAGAATTTTAGGTTTATCAATTTTCCTGGACTCATCATACTTGATTTATCTAGGATAATTTTTATATCTAGAAATATTGTGTTTTGGTATTTATCAAAATTACTTTTATAGAAATCACCTTACATTCGTATTTAATTCACAGTAAATTCATAAAGTATCTGAAAATTCCAAAAAAATTAGTGTAGCTTAATTTCATTGCATTACACATTCTGGCCAAGTTTCATAATTTTTGGACTTAGTTGGGTATTTTTCTGAATTAACTTGTAAACTGGCATGATATTGCAGTGTCTTTCTTTTAAATTGCATAAAAATTGTTGAAAAATACCAAAAAGAATCTTCTGAAAATCCGACCTCTGAAATTTGCTTAAAAATTACCTAAGGAGATAGCTGCCTCCCTGAGTTCGACCTTGGGCTTGCCCAAGTAAAATAAATTTACCGCTCGTAATTAACTCGACATTAATTAAAAGTGGTTTTTGATTAGTCCGTATTTATCTGACTACAATGAACGACACGACATTAATTTGACCATTAATTTGATCGAATTAACAAGGGTAGGTACGCGGCTCTTCAAGATGGCACTGTTGCCGGAGGACCCCCTATACTTAAACCTTGCTCGTCCCTGAGCAACTAAATGAAATGCAAGAGTGAAATGATTTTGGATTCCATACCATGGTCATGAACAAACGTTGAAAACATAGCTTTACTCGACCTTTAGATTAATTTTGTGGCGGAACCTCATTGGGACATGAACTTAAGACCCAATAGACTTTAGACTCCTCAATAGTCAGGTCAGAACAAATCCTCATACGCAAATTTTTGATGACTATGATTCTTACGTGTACTGTGTAAGTGTAAAATAGCTCTCCACATCAGAGATGGCTCAGAACCAGCCTCCTCTAACAAGGTAACTCTAATTACCCGATCCGTCATGATCTCAAACAACGAAGTCTGATGCGTCCGTCATGATCTCAAAAGGCAGGGACCAGTCTGGGGCTTGTAGGATCGGGGCGTCCATGATAATTCCTTGTAATAGCTTAAAGGCATCAAGACATTTGTGATAAACAATAAACTCCATGTCCTTGCCTAAAATCTCAGTTAGTGGTAGGGCAATCTTAGAAAAATCCTTGATAAATCTCCGATAAAATCCGACATGCCCAAGGAACGATCGCAACTGTTTCACATTGGTTGGTGGCTCGAGTCGTCTGATCACATCCACCTTGACAGGGTCAACCTCCATTCCTCTCTTGGAGATGACATGCCCCAACACAATGCCCTCCATCACCATGAAGTGACTTTTCTCCCAGCAGAGCACCAGATTAACCTTACAACATCGTTTAAGGACTCGGTCCAGATTCCTAAGACAGGAATCGAAGGAATCACCGTGGACCGAGAAGTCATCCATGAATACTTCTAGCAATTAACCGACCATTTCGGAGAAACAACGATCATGCACCTTTGAAAAGTACCGGGTGCATTGCATAGCCCAAAGGGCATGCGCCTGAAAGCATAGGTACCAAAGGGGCATGTGAACATGGTCTTTTCCTGGTCCTCCGGAGGTATGGCTACTTGATTGTAGCCTGAGAACCTATCCAAGAAGCAGAAGAATTCTTACCCTGCTAATCTCTCTAGGATCTGATCAATGAATGGTAGGGGAAATAATCCTTCTTCATCGCAGCATTCAGGCATCAGTAATCCACACAGACACGCCACGACGTGGGTACTCGCGTCACTATCTCCTCTCCGTCTTCAATGGTGGTCATCTGAATTCCCGACTACTTTGGGACAACATGGATTGGGGCCACTTATTTGGAGTCAGAGATGGGATAAATAAAACCCGCGTTGCACCATTTCTCTATCTCCTTCTTCACTACCTCTCGTAAATTTGGATTCAAACAACATTGGAATTTACGAGAGGGTTTAGCCTCATTCGCCAAGTAGATATGGTGTGAACACAGAGCGAGATTTATCCCGTGGAGATCAGAGATGCTCCAGCCTATTTCCTTGTGGTTTTACTCCAGGATCTCTACCAAGCGAGATTCCTGCTCCTCGGTCAATCACGAGCTGGTGATGACCGGATACTTCCTCTCTTGTCCCGTAAGGAAGGCATACGTGAGTGTTGTGGGTAAAGGTTTGAGCTCAGGTAATGTGTGATCATCAAGGGAATTTGGCTCAATCGAATCTATTTCAGTGCTGGTAGTGGCTGGATCGGTCCTCGAAATTGCTGCCACCAATTCATTCAGCGATGGAGTCAGATCGTCAAAGGTCTCCATGCAATCGGTAAAAGCCACGTCCGACTCGTCATCCTCATCTTCTGATTGTCCTAAAGAGGGAAGGACTGACAGGCCCAACTGAGCCTCTAAATCATCGAAGATGTAAGGGGATGCATGTTCTGAGCTGTGTTCGTTTCTAAGGACCTCGCAAACTAACTTATGCACAAGATCTTCTCCAGAGGGGAGGGACTCATCAGTGCTGGCTGGGTTCTGCCTCCATGGCCCAACAGTGTCTACATGAATGCAATCTGCTTCGGATGAAAAGTACTCGGTGCTAGATTCTGAATCCGGTCTCTGCCATCTGGTCTGCTTCATCTCAATTTCCCCATCTCTGCCTGGAGTTTGGAACTGGATTTTCCCAATCTTGTAATCAAACAAGGCCCCTGCTGTTCTGAGGAAGGGCCTTCCTAATATGATGTGGGAATCTCTCCAATTACGAGGGGTCTCCATATCAAGGACGGTAAAGTCCACCATGTATTTCTGACCCTCAACTTTGATGACAACGTTCCTCAATTCTCCTTGGGATCTCTTGGTTGATTTATCTGCAAACTGAAGGAGAGCTCTAGATTTCCTAAGAGGTCCGAGATTGAGCCACTCATAGAGGGTTGTAGGCATTAGGTTGATGGAGGATCTGTTGTCCAAGAGAGTGCGTGCAAATGCAGTGTCATCGACATGACTCACCACATTATGTTCACCCATGTCTCTTCGTTTCCTTGGAAACAAATTCTTTATTGCGCAAGTCGTGGCTACTGACAGGACGTGTTTCTCAACACGGCTTTTGATCTTCCTGCTAACCCTAGTGGGTGTGCATCTCACCTTAAGGTATTTGTGAAATGCAGGTGTCCACTCCACATACTTGTTAAAGGGGATCGTGACCTTGATGTGTTTATTGCAAAACTCTGCCATCTCAGGGTCATCTTTTTGAAATTTTTTAGTTTTCTTCTTTCCACCCTTAAGAGCTCGGGGGAAAGGGATTATTCACTCCAACTCAGATTCTGAAACTGAAAGATTTTCATTCAAAACTGGAACTCAGTTCTGTACACGACTCGGACTCTGAGACTGACTCTGACTCAAACGAAAAGAAAACTTTTGCTGCGAAGCCGGTGATGCATTCTCCGCGACTGTTGGAACATCCTCCTCAGATGGAGGTGCGAGCTCTTCATCGGTTTCGCTGGACTCCCTACTGGTACGGTTCCCTTGCTTCTTTGAGGACTCAGAAGTCCTCTTCTTCTGCCGGTGGTGGTGGTGGTGCTGCTGCTGCTCCTCTGCCTCCAAGTTCTCCTCAAGTAGAGACTTGGTGACTTCTTCCTCCGGTGCCCTTGCCCGATCAGATACGATCACAGTCCTTCTGCTCCTGAGGGACATATGGTTTACATTATCATACGAAAGATCTCATATTCAGATAAAGAGTTATCTGAATAGAATACCTGATCTCATGGTCGGTTCTGGCCTTGATTCAAGCTATTCGGGTTGGCCTGAACCTGGGTTGGAATTGGGGTCTTTGGCGCCATCTGCTGGTTCTGGTTACGAGAAACACGATTCACATCGGTTCTCATATCCAGATAGTCATTCTGGTTCTGTTGGACCCTATCAGTCAGGGTCTGGATTGCCAAGGTGAGGGACTCCAATTCACTGGTGGGATGGGTTGGCTGATTCTGACTTGAGGACGAGTTCATGTACTGGCCCTGCTGGCCATGCCTGTACTGCTGGGAAGGTGGAGGGCCCTGCTGGCCCGAGTAGAACGTGTGCTGCTGATGAATCTCGGATTCATGACACTAAATCTCATTTATTACGCTCAAATCCCTCAAAACCATCAACATTTCTGCATCTATTCTGCGTAATTAGCATTCATGTAAGTTTTCATAAGAATTGTATGTTATCCATAATTTCTGCACAAAATAAGAAGCCAAAAATCTAAGCCAAAATTGACCTGTAAATAGCCTAACTTCCCTGATTTTTAACTCATTCATGCTAACTCCGAATGGCCCAAAACCATTCCTCTGTGTACATATCACTAACAAGAATAAACGAAAAATACAAAAAAATAACTAACCCAAATAAGTGGACCAAAAACCCAAACCCTAGTTGCAGGATTTTCAGACTAAAACCCTCATGTCTTCCTCATCCAGTGTCCGTTTTAATCTTACTCACTTTTGAACTAATGTACATTCAATTACCTTCAAAACAAGACCAAGTTCAAGTGAATCGGAGCTCATATGTGAAAGTTGGGTTTTGGGCCTCTTTTGTATATTGTGTATTTTAGCGGTTTTTGACCTAATATTTTATGTTCATAATTTCTTAATTAATAAAAATCCAAAAAAATAGATTAAGGTGTCTTTATTTATCTTTGTTTTTTCAACTTTTTTTCTGGATTTTTATCTGGTTTAAAAAATGACAAAAAAACTTAGAAAACCCAAAAATCAAGGTATTATATGTACATGGGATACCCCAAAAATTAACTTTGTGCATTTGATCGATTTTGGTTTTGATGTCTTCAAAAAGTTTTAGATCTCATCAAGACGAACAATTTTTGTGAAGAAACTTTTTCGATCCGAGGTCGTTTACTATTTATTTTTGATTTTACAGTCTTTATTCTCGGAATTTTGTGGTGCTGACACGTGGCAGCCCCGGGGGCGCCATGTGTCAGCATTTTTTGTCCTTATTTTATATTCATTTTAAAATAATAAAAATAAATGCACATTCAAGGCACATGCCCTCCCAGGCACGCACCGCGCACATGCAACGCCCCTCTCTTACTTCAGCCGCCACGTGGCACCTTCGCGACCGTTCGATCTCGCTTGATCGAACGACACCTGTGCATCATCTTCATCCCGCTTCTTCCGCCCGCACCAGCCACCCGCCTCCCCGATTTCTTCGTCGTTGACCTTGTGGCCAACCGTCCCCGTGATCCTCGCCAACGGCCAACGACCTCCGCTTATCTCGCGCGGCCAACCTCCTCTGCTCATCTCGCAACCTCCTTCCCTAACCGGTCGCTCGACCCTTCTCCTATTTAAGAAGAACCCCCTCGACGACAGAACCCATCTGCTGTTCCTCGCCTCCGGTCATGACAGCCAAGCGCCTGGCGTGATCCGAGGGCTCTCCGCTCCTCGTCGTAGCCCGCTTCTCCGCAGCTGCCTTGCTTTGGCTTTCCCCCGCTGTCGAGCCCCTACTCCTCCAGGTATCCTCCTTCCCCCTCTCCATTCTCCTGACCTTCTTCTCCATCTCCGGTCTCTCTCTCTCTCTCTCTCTCTCTCGATCACTATCTTCCCCACCGATCTTCACCAACACCTCCACGCTTCGCCGACAACTACTCCGACCAACGACTCCCACCTTCATCGACTCCATCGCACGCTGGTCAACCCGCTATGACCATCGCCACTACCGTTTCGACTTCACCTCCGACAACCATAAAGCTCCAGTTCCTCTGCTTACGCTTCTTTACCGTAGACCCCTGGCCGTGTGTCGGCCAACGACGATTACGACTTAATCTACGAGCTTCAACTCCGACCACGACTCCACCGACGACTTCCAACTTCATCTTCTTCGCCGGCCGCCTATGACGATCGACTTCATCGACGACGGCCGTGCTACACCACCGCCATTCCTCCACCGCTCCATCGACATCCCTCGACCGTGTGTCGGCGAACGACGATCGTTCGATCACCACGCTACTTTGATCAGAGCCGTTGGCGAAACGCACGCCCAGCCGTGGATTTGAGCTCCATCGACGGTTCTGATTGACCTCTGATCCCAGCTCCGACCCTCTCTCCAGGACAGGTGCCTCGGGCCGCCCGAAGCACTCAAGCGGTGCCACGTGGAACCCACGCCCCGAGCCTCCAGCCGTGACACCTTATCACCTGAGGCTCACGTGACGCTGGAGCAAATTACAAAGAGGCCCCCGGAAGACTTCTATATTGCATACTAGACTCGCTGCGAGAGGGCATGTGCCACGCACATGCCCCTCTGGGAATTTCGCAAGAAATCCCCCCAAACTCCTGGTAATTGCACAATAGTCCCCTTTGCATTTTTATTATTTTATTTATTGCAGTTCTACCCATGTGTTCCCAGTGATTTTGAACCTCTACATGACATTTATTTATTATTCAAAAAATAGCATATATGTTCGTCTTTTGATTCTCTACATTTTGACATACTGTGGATATTTTTGTGATCGATGGTTAATTAATAATTCATTATTTTGTGGAAAATTGCATATTTTGCCCTTTTCGTGCTATTAAAATTGCCATTGATTAACCATTGCTCTAAAATTTCTCGAAAAATCACATGTTGTAGAATTAATTGTGCTTGACATTGTGCCAAAAAAGAATTGAATTTGCATGCATAATTTGCCCTGTAAAAATCATTTTGCATATTTCAGTGTTTGATTTTTAATAGGTATTAGATCTCACATTTTCAAAGTTTAGGATTTTTCTGAGGTCCATCACCTAGTGATAGATCTTATATAATTTTATCCCTAAAACAATTAGGCTTAATATTTATTATAATTAAATATTGAATTTCATTTTGTTTGCATTTAAAAATTCATAAAAATTCATATTGCATCCAAAAATTCCAAAAGAATTACATTTCATTCATTTCATCATATTTAGCATCGTGGCCAAGTTTCATATTTTTCGGACATTGTTTGATCGTAATTGCCATTTTAGTCCCTAAAATAGGCTGAAATTGCATTTCGCATCTTTAATTGCATAAAAAAATAATAAAAAAAGACCGCCTCGAAAACCGTGAACAAATTTTGATAGACATAATACTAGGTTGTTCCTTTCCCTCCTTGTATTCGACCTTGGGACTTGCCCAAGTAAAATAAACATAAAACCACTAGATTAAAAATTGATTAAATTATTTTGTGGTTATTTCTTGACCGACTCTGATTGCCGCCTACAACGCACGAAATGACAAATTAATTTTACACTCGATAAATACATCTTCTTAACAAGTGAATATCAGACTCGTCAGATGGCACCATTGCAGTGGAGGCAAATGGCTTAGTTTTGTGTTTTGAAATTTCTTGATCAGTTTTCCGCATTCGGGTAGTCTGACCCCCGAATTTCTCATTGTAAATTCCATTTTTTTCCTGCATTTATTTTTTTCAGCATTTATTTCTCTTATTTTATTTTTTGATTTATTTTTGAGCCACTCTCTTACATTCTCTCTCTTATTTTTCTTGCGAGGTACCCGGCGTACGTGGAGCGGTTTTTTAGGAACCGGCATTTATTTCTCTTATTTTTCAGCATTTATTTCTCTTTTTTTTTCTCTTATTTTTCTCTCTCTTACATTTTTCGTGAGAGAGCGTAGAGTCTAGGTTTTAAATTTCTGCAATTTTATTTTTGTAATTAGTTGCTCATTTATAGCGGTGTCCGTTTGGACTCTTGCGTATGTAAAAGACTCTGAACTTTCTTCTTTGGTGTGTCGTAGCCTGTTTCACTCTCCGGTGAGGGTGGGGCCCGACTTGAGTGGCGATTAGGATAGACCTGCACATATAACTCTCAGAGCATTTTAATTTCTTGATTGTGCTCGTAGGACTTAAGACACACTTCACAATAACTGAGACGCACATAGATCGTTCAATTTAGCCAAAATTTAACACAATTCTTTCCCTCTAATAGAACTTTCTGCTTAGGTGCGGTTTTTCATCGGCTTGCATTCATTTAGAATAATTTTTCAATTCTGTACTGCATCCCACATGGAGATTGCGAGGATTCACTATAAGTCTTCTAACTAAGCATAAATCATTGTTTTCGCGTGCATCGACTTTTCTCGAACTTCTCCCTCTTGTTTTATCACATAACTCTAAAGGAAATTGGGACTGGACGGTAGACGTGTATTTGTGTTCATTTATATTCTTCAGTGATCACCTAATTAAAATTGGGACTGCTAAATATAGCCGATCTTAAGAACCCATAAAATCAAGAATTCTTGTGGGAGAGCAACCCCGGCATTGTTTGATTTATCTTGCAGCGAGGAGAGAGACACACACTAGGATAGAGCCAAGCTAGGATTTTCATACTGACTACTGATTCTACCAAAAACGATTAACTCCTTCTCAGTGAGGATCTAACGGGTAGCCGGTAAACGGTCTAGATTTTCTTAGCAGAGTGGGTGGTTTAGAGGACACTGCGTAAGGCTCCATCCTCAAGTAAGGAGTAGCCGTTCTACGGTCCTTACATACTCCCATACTGGCTGAAAGTAGGTGTAACTAGTTGTAAGAATTCGGGACAGTCGGTCGGGAAATACCGGCACCTAACAGCTCGTTTAAACGGCTTGCAAGATTTGAATTCTCACCTATTAAAATTGACAAGATAATTGGCCGAACTCTCACGGCCTTCACTGAGTGAGTTGGTGAAACAAACCCTTATATTATGTCTGGATTGTGCGTAGAAACTAGATAATCAACGAATACCGCACACTTGTGCCTATATCATGAAATGTAAACCTCTTGTTGATCATTTTGAACCAAGAATGGAAAATTGTGCTAATTCTCGTTCGGACTCCGCGAACCCTTCTCTGACCGCCACAACTTTTTCGATCTCAAAGGTTCGGAGACACCCTTACTCAGGACCACCTTGGGTTCATGGACACCCTTCCCGTGAATCCTCCTCTCATGATTTTTTCATCTTCCTGGAAGGAGGTCAAACCCATACTCTTTCTTTATCTCCTGATCACATCGAGGAAGACTCTCACCTCGATAACTCTGATTCTGAATCTTTCCATTCTATTGACTCTGATTTCTCCCATTTTGAAGGTGAAGAGAAGAAGATGAAGATGCTTCCCAAGTTGCCTCCCAAGGAGGAACCAGAAGAGGGACACAATGAAGACCCAATACAGATGATTTTTGCAAGACTGGCTGCATCTGAGCAGCAACAACAGTTACTGAGGGAACAACATGAGCAGTTGAATGCTGGAGAAGAACCACCAATGGAGGCAGCATACAATCATGGGCAGTACAGAGTTAGAAATTACTTGCAGCCACCTCAGCCAGAGATTAACTATGAACTGAAGCCACACTTCCTGAGTCAACTACCCCAATTCCATGGAAATGCAACTGAAGAGCCATATCAATTCTGGCACGACTTAGAGCTGATATGTTCTAATCTGAGGCACCCGCAAGTCAGCCAGGACTACATTCGTCTCACTGCACGACCTTTTGCCTTGAAAGGGAAGGCATATTACTAGGTGAAAAACTTAGGGGTGACTGTAAACACTTATGAGAGGTTCAAAAACCTATTCTTGAAGAAATTCTACCCTTTGAGTCGAACCAACCAAATGAGGACCCGCATCACCAGCTTCTCTCAGATGCCTAATGAACCACTCTGTGAAGCTTGGGATAGGTTTAAAGATCTGCTACAGAAGTCTCCCTTCCATGATCTGGATAACAACATCTTTGTTCAGTCACTCTACTCTGGCCTCAACAACGAGACTCAAGGGTTAGTCAGTGCTGCCTGCGGAGGCAACTACACATCGCGAGGAGCTGAGATCGTCTGGAAAGTACTGGAGCAGATGGCGGAGACAAGCCGTTCACAAATCGCCAGTAGAGCATACACTGTTTCCCTGCACACTTTTCAAGCCAAAGGCGGAAAGCAGACTGTCGCAGAAATAGCAGAAGATTTGATTCCGAACATGAACATAATAGCTGATAAATTGACAGTTGTGGATCAAATTCATAAGAGAATGAACGACATCGACAACAGGATTTCAAAATTCCCAAAGAAAATGGAGGAGCTCACTGAGAAGGTGTCCAAGATGGGGATGCATACTACGCCTACGGTCCCGATCTATCATGTGCATCATGTCCAGGAGCAGCCAGGATCAGAACAACAGCAACCATGGGCTCAGGACCAATCCTATGCCCAACCTTCCCAGCAGCCACCCCCACCGGCCGAGACAGTCAATGAAGCCCCGCCTCTGACATTTGAGGTAAACAGCATTTGGTACACACAGGACACTACCCGACATGGTAATATGGGGGACCGTCAGCCTTATCAACGTCCGCCCACTTTCCATAATGCTGCATTTCCTCCGGCTCCACAACACACTCAGAACACTGCATCTTTCCAGCATCCGAAGCAGCAGCAGCAGCCCTACAATCGCTAGAACCAACTTCATCAATACAGTCAGCAATATCAAGCTCCTAGACCATCAGCTCAATCATCCAACCCTCAAGAAGAACCGGTAGATTTCTAGAGACAAATGCTTGAAGAAATTCACAATTTCCAAAATGATCTGCACGATCTACGGGTTGATGTTAATCGCCTGTCCCATTGGAAGGATGAACAGACAACCCCAGCTACAACCATTCCCACCCAAGTTCAAGATAACCCTAATAGCTTGAACAAATCTCAATCATCTCAACACAATGGCTAGGTATACTATTCAGATTTCTCCACATCTGAACATGAGATCCTTTCGTTTGACAATATCAATGCTGTGTCACTCAGGAGCGGAAGGACCGTGGTCGTACCTCACCAGGCATGGGAATCGAACCATGAAGGCTCGGAAGATCAACCGGAGGATACTTCTGAGGATGAAGAAGAAGGACGGCTGAAGATCTCAGCACAAGAGAAAGAAAAAGCATCTATGGAGTCTGTAGAGGACCTTGAACCTCTAGTTGCTGCAAAAATCCCTTTATCACCTTTTCATTAACCTGGTTTTGATTATTATCAGAAAACTCATGATTGTAATAAGAACTCCATTTCTAATGAATATGCTCTTATTTATGACTCTGACTCTCTATCTCCTATCTCAAATGCTTCCCTTCCTTTCCCCCATGCTCTTAAGAAAGGAAAACAAAAGAAAAATATTCTAGATGATCCAGAAATGGAACGATTCTGCCAGCAAAATATCACAGTCAAAGTACCCTTTGATCAGTATGTGGCCAGTAATCCAACATTTCAGAAGTACTTGAAGGTGAAATGCACTTCCACCAGGACTCGTACAAAGAAAACAAGTCAATTTGTGGAGACTCATATCCTGACAGTAGCCACTACCAAATGTATCAAAAATCGGCATTTACCAAGAAAGAAAAGGGGTCTGGGTGCTCATTATGTGGAGAGTCGCATTGGCGGCATTGCGTTCGCACGCACACTTCTCGACAATGGTTCTTCCATAAATCTTCTACCCTTAGCCTTATATTACAGATTGGAGTTAGGTCCTCTCAAGAAATCATTTTCTTTACTCCAATTTGTTGATAAATCCACTAAAAGACCTAGGAGAAGTGAAACATGTTATCATCATGATCAAGGGTACGGAATACAAAGTAGACTTCACTGTCCTTGATATGGAAACCCCGAACCATTGGAAGGAATCACAAATCATTCTTGGAAGATCATTCTTAAGAACCGCCAAATCTGTATTCGATTACGGTACCAGAATGATGAAATTCCGTTCTCCAGGTGGAGAAGTAGACTTAGAGATGAAACAAACAAAGTGGCAAAGACCAGACTCCGAATCCACCACTGAATATGCCGAAACATCAGAATGCAATCTCCTCAGCACTACTGGGTCGTGGGACCATCTGCCATACATTCAGATAGAAAGCACATCATCAGAAGAAGAAATAATGCATAGTGCAGTTTGCAAGACATTGCCAAACCTATCTAGACACCCAGATGCTTATAACCTTGATGGCACAGAAATCCTTTCGGATTTGTCAGTCCCATTTTCTTCGGGACAATCAAGAAATATCGATGACGAGTCGAACGTGGCTTTGGCCGAATTACCACACTACTTTAGCGATTCGACTCACCTGTCTTCGAAATTGGTAGCCAGCACATCACAGAATGATTCACCGCAAATTGACACTGAGCCAGATGCAAAAGTCATTCAGCCAGACTTAATTGATGATTCAGATTTGCTAGAGTTGAAACCACTGCCTCCTACACTGAAGTATGCATTTCTAAATGGACCCAAAGAAAAATTCCATGTGATTATTAGCTCATCATTAACCATGGACCATGAATCTAGATCACTCGAAGTCCTTGAGTGAAATCGAAAAGCCATCGGTTGGACTGTGTCGGATCTTGTAGGAATAAACCCTGCTCTCTGCTCGCACCACATTTATGTTGAGGATAATGCAAGGCCTTCCCGTGAATTTCAGAGAAGATTAAACCCCAATCTTCGGGAAGTGGTTAAGAAAGAGATAGAGAAATGGTGCAAAGCAGTATTTATATACGTCATTTCTGACTCCAAGTGGGTGGCCCCCCTTCATGTCATCCCGAAGAAGTCGGGAGTCCAAATGATCACCAACGAGGAGGGGGTAGAGATCGCGACCCGAGTCCCCACGTCATGGTGCGTCTGTGTCGACTACATGCGCTTGAATGCAGCGACCAAGAAAGATTACTTTCCACTGCCATTTATTGATCAAATCTTGGAGAGACTTGCAGGGAAGGCATTCTTCTGTTTTCTTGATTGGCTACAATCAAGTATCTATCGCTCCCGAGGATTAGGAAAAGATCACTTTCACATGTCCCTTCGGTACCTACGCATTCAAGCGCATGCCATTCGGGCTTTGTAATGCCACAGGCACATTTCAGCGGTGCATGATTGCTGTATTTGCCAAAATGGTTGGTGATTTCCTGGAGGTCTTCATGGATGACTTCTCGGTTCATGGTGATTCATTTGATACTTGTTTAGCGCACTTGGACAGAGTCCTCCAAAGATGCAGGGAGGTTAATTTGGTACTCTCCTGGGAGAAAAGTCACTTAATGGTGACTGAGGGTATCGTGTTGGGGCACGTCACTTCAACAAGGGAATGGAGGTCGACCCTGCCAAGGTGGATGTGATCAAGAAACTTGAGCCACCAACCAATGTCAAGTTAGTGAGGTCATTCTTAGGGCATGTTGGATTTTATCGAAGGTTCATCCCTGATTTTTCAAAAGATCGCCCGCCCACTAATTTAGATCTTAGGAAAAGACACCGAGTTTATTGTAAATCACAGGTTTCTAGAGGCCTTCGAGCTCCTGAAAAAGAAAATATGTGAATCGTCGATATTACAAGCTCCCGACTGGTCTCTTCCCTTCGAGATCATGACTAATGCATCGGATTTTGCTGTCGGAGCGGTACTTGGACAAAGAAGAGATGGAATTCCTTATGTGATTCACTATGCGAGCAAAGTGTTGGATCCTGCATAAAGAAATTATACAGTGACTGAAAAGGAAATGCTCGCGGTTGTTTGGGCCCTTGAAAAATTCAGATCATACATATTGGGCTCCAAACTGACAATCTTCACAGATCACACATCAATTAGATATCTTATGGAGATGCCAAGACATGACTTTTGAGATTTATCTTGTTAATCCAGGAATTTAATTTGGATATCAAGGATAAACCTGGAATAAAGAATGTTGTTGCCGATCACCTTTCCTGAATTGAGCAAAATGATTATCCTGACACTGGACCAATTAAGGAGACTTTTCCAGACGAATCAATCTACGTTATTGATTCAACCCCATGCTATTCCAACATCGTGAACTATCTTGTCTCCAAGAAGGTTCCCTTTGGTTGTACCAAGAGAATGATTGATCGATTGAAGTCATATTCGAGAAAATACCATTGGGACGACCCTTTCCTTTTTTATGAAGGACTGGATTGTGTCTGGCGAAGATGTATTCCTCAGGAGGAATATCAGAGTGTCCTCACACATTGTCATTCTCTCGAGGCTGGAGGACACCATTCAGGAAAGAGAACCGTGCACAAGGTACTCCAATGTGTATTTTACGGGAAGACCTTATTTAGAGATGCTAATGAATTCGTACGGTCAAGCCCGATTTGCCAAAGGATGGGAGGGACTATTGGTTATAGAGATGAAATGCCCATGCAACCAATGATTTTTTGTGATGTTTTCGATACATGGGGGATTGATTTTATGGGCCCCTTTCCCTATAGCAATGGATTTGAGTACATCTTGTTAGCGGTTGACTATTTATTAAGATGGGTAGAGGCTATTCCAACCTGAACCACAGATAGCAAAGTCATCTGTAAGTTTATCAAGGATAATATCATTGCAAGATTCGGGATACCAAAAGTTTTGATTTCTGATGGAGGTAGCCACTTTGTGAACAAGGAGATGAGATCTTTGGCTAAGGAGTATAAATTTGAACATAGAATAGCCAACCCGTATCATCCACAATCTAATGACATGGTAGAGGTTTCTAATAGAGAGGTAAATGGTATTCTTCAGAAGTTAGTTCGTCGTGATAGGAAGAACTGGTCGAAACTGTTGGACCAGGTTCTGTGGACCTATAGGACAGCCTATAAAACTCCACTCGGGACTTCACCTTTTAGGATGATAGATGGCAAGCCATGCCATCTACCTACCGAATTGATTCACAAATCAGAATGGGCGACCAAAGTTTGGAGTTGTCACCTTGGGAAATTATGTCAAGACTTAAATCTAAATGAGCTAATTGAAATCCGAAATCGGGCATATTACAACAGTGTGATTTATAAGGACAAGGTCAAGAGATGGTATGATAGACACATTCGAGATAAAACCTTTTTCCCTAGGCAGAAAATGTGGTTGTTTAATGCTCGATTGAAGATTTTTCATGGGAAACTGAAATCAAAATGGACGGGTCCCTACATTGTCATCGATGTGCATACCAATGGAAGTGTGGATATTGCCGAACTCAAAAATGATGCACAACCTTTCTCAGTAAATGGGCAATTGCTGAAGCCATATATTGAATCACCCAAAGAGCAGACAGTTCAAGTTGAGGTCATCTACTTCACGTAGAGCGAGGACATTGAAGATTCATCAGATCAGTCCCACCCTCCCCCCCTCCCCCGACCACATCGATCTCCTTGTACAACTTCTTCATCTAATTAGGTCAAGGCCTAAGTATAGGGAGGACCGATGCCATCTGTACATACCATTCCTCTCCTATCTCTCGATCGCTCCATTTCCACCCTTCTTCCATACTTAAGCTGACCAGATCCTAAGTATAGGGGAAATGACACCCACCTGCATATACTCTCTTCATCCACATATCTGAACCACTTCATTTTTTCCGCTCTTCTTCTATTCTTAGTCTAATCATAGTCTAAGTATAGGGAGGCGGTCCTGTAAATCTTGTTCTTTTTATTTTCCCTTTTTCACTCTCGTACGCTTAGCCCGAGCTATGTCTTCTTTACGCTTCTTGTGCTCTGAGGACACAACACTCGCTAAGTATAGGGGGGTCTGTATATACTTCGTATATATTTTACCCATATCTCGTACTTGCACATAAGTCTATATGTATTTACGGGGTGGGTATTAATTCAAAAAAAAAACAACAAACAACAAAAAAACCGTTTTGCTACTAACACTAACTGTACCCAACATTTTTGAAAAAATGGCTTCTTATTCATTTTTGAAAAAAAAAATCTCATAAAAAAATGTGTCTGCATTTCACACACCTGCACTTCATCCAGCATCGCATTCATTTGCATCTGTGAAAAGTCATTGGGTTCTGAATCGAGTTATGAGCTGAAACTGAGAGTGGTTTGGACTTGACCTTAATCCACCTAATTTTTAGTGGAACTTCACCGAGAAATAGGATTTCAGAAACTTCAGGTCTTTGACTTAATTCTTTAAGTTCCACATGACAATGTGCAGCGTTTAACTCTTAGTGTCTAACCTGGTCTCTTCATTCAGGGTACAACTCTGGAATAGGGAATTAATTTGTACTCTCGCACTATGCACTTAGCTCAACTCAGACAGGATGTTGGAAGACTGTGTGAGTTTCTTTTCTGGTAGCGTGGAAATCTAAAGATCGGAGTACGGGTTGAAATAAAGCTTCGGAAAAGGGATGGACGGCTTGGCACAATTTTTTCTAAAACCCCAAAAAATGTACGGAACAAAAAGATTCTATATCCGTAGGGGCACAACAAGATCCAAGCAGAACTACCAAAAATTCCAAATACAAAGAAGCATTCTACTCGATAAAAATCTGACCAAAAAGATTCAAGCTTCAAGAAACATGCAGATCTTGGTGGAGACTCGGCTACATTGGCCATCTTCACAAGGAGAGGTGACTACACTGGCCACCCTCCAGTTCTTTTCCCCTTCTTCTATCTTCTCCCCCAAATTGATTGTGAATACAGCGCGACAGACCTTAGAAGGAAATACCTGACTCCCCTAGGACGAGTTACTGGAGAGGAGAGGAGCATGGTAGTCCGACATTATGGATGGGAAGAGCTAAAACCTTTCACATACATGAGTCGGTTGTTCAATGTTCATAGGGTATACTTTGGGAAGAAGATTGATCTAAGATGACTTCTGAGCCGAAACTGTAGCAATGATGTGTAGAACTTGAAGGCTATTGATTTTAAAATTCTAAGACTTACAGAAGTTTCGACACACAAATAATCCAAAGGTCGAGTTTAGTTTCACTTTCACCTTCAGTTCATGGTCTTGGTATGGAACCCAATCTCATTTCACCTCATGGCATTTCTTTTTGATGCTCAGGGACGAGCATGGTTTAAGTATAGGGGGATGATGAATCCCGGATTCATCACTCTAAATCTCATTTATAAAGATCAAATTCCTCAAAATCATCAGCATTTCTGCATCTATTCTGCATAATTAGCATTCATGTATGTTTTCATAAGAATTGCATTTTATCCATAATTTCTGCACAAAATAAGAAGCCAAAAATCTCAGCCAAAATTGACCTGTAAATAGCCTAACTTCCCTGATTTTTAACTCATTCATGCTAACTCTGAATGACCCAAAACCACTTCCTCTGTGTACATATAACTAACAAGAATAAAGAAAAATGCAAAAAATAACTAACCCAAACTAATATACATTCAATTACCTTCAAAACAAGATCAAGTTCCAGTGAATCGGAGCTCATATGTGAAAGTGGGTTTTTGGGTCTCTTTTGTACATTGTGTATTTTAGCGGTTTTTGACCTAATATTTTATGTTCATATTTTCTTAATTAATAAAAATCCAAAAATTTTTAATTATGGTGTTTTTATTTATCTTTGTTTTTTCCCACTTTTTTTCGGATTTTTATATGGTTTAAAAAATGACAAAAAAATTAGAAAACCCAAAAATCAAGGTATTCTATGTACATGGGATACCCCAAAACTTCACATTGTGCATTTGATCGATTTTGGTTTTGATGTCTCATAAAAGTTGTAGATCGCATCGAGACGAGCAATTTTTGTGAAGAAACCTTTTCGATCCGTGGTTGTTTACTATTTATATTTGATTTTACAAAGTCTTTATACTTGGAATTTCGTGGTGCTGACACGTGGCCGCCCCTGGGGCGCCGCCACGTGTTAGCATTTTTTGGCCTTATTTTATATTCGTTTAAAAAAATAATAAAAATAACCGCATGTGCGAGGCACGTGCCCTCCCAGCTACGCACCGCGCACGTGCAGCGCCCCTCTCCTACTTCAGCCACCACGTGGCACCTTCGCGGCGGTTCGATCTCGCTTGATCGAACGACGCCTGTGCATCATCTTCATCCAGCTTCTTCCGCCCGCACCAGCCACCCGCCTCCCCGATTTCTTTGCCGTTGACCTCACGGCCAACCATCCTCGTGATTCCCGCCAACGACCAACGACCTCCGCTTATCTCGCGCGGCCAACCTCCTCCGCTCATCTCGCAACCTCCTTCCAACACCGACCGCTCGACCCCTTCTCCTATTTAAGAAGAACCTCCCCCCCCCCCCCCCCCCCCCGATGATAGAACCCATATGTCGTTCCTTGCCTCCAGTCGTGACAACCAAGCACCAGCATGATACGAGGGCTCTCCGCTCCTCGTCGCAGCCTGCTTCTCCGGAGCTGCCTTGCTCCGGCTTCCCCCGCCATCGAGCCCCTACTCCTCCAGGTACACTCCTTCCCCCTCTCCATTCTCCTGGCCTTCTTCTCCATCTCTGGTCTCTCTCTCTCTCTCTCTCTCTCTCGATCACTATCTTCCCTACCGATCTTCACCAACACCTCCACGCTTCATCGACAACTACTCTGACCAACGACTCCCACCTTCATTGACTCCATCGCACGTTGGTCAACCTGCTACGACCATCGCCACTACCGCTTCGACTTCACCTCCGACAACCACAAAGCTCCAGCTCCTCCGCTTACACTTCTTCACAGCCGACCCTTGGTCGTGTGTCGTCCAACGACGACTATGACTTCATCTACGAGCTTCAACTCCGACCACGACTCCATCGATGACTTCCAACTCCATCTTCACCGTCGTTCCTCTGCTGCTCCATCGACAACCCTCGGTCGTGTATCGACAAACGGTGACCGTTCGATCACCGTGCTACTTTGATCAGAGCCGTTGGTGAAACGCATTCCAGCCGTGGATTTGAGCTCCATCGACGGTTCTGATCGACCTCCGAGCCCAGCTCCGACCCTCCCTCCAGGCCAGGTGCCTTGGGCCGCCCGAAGCACTCAAGAAGCGCCACGTGGAACCCTCGCCCCGAGCCTCCAGCCGAGCCACCTTATCACGTGAGGCTCACATGACGCTGGAGCAAATTACAAAGGGCCCCCCGGAAGACTTCTATATTGCAGACCAGACCCGCCTACCAGAGGGCACCTACCACGCACGTGCCCCTCTGGGAATTTTGCGAGAAAATCCCCCCAGACTCCTGGTAATTGCATAATAGCCCCCCCTTTGCATTTTATTTATTTTATTTATTGCATTTCTACCCCTGTGTTCCCTAGTGATTTTGGACCTCTACATGACATTTATTTATTATTCAAAAAATAGCATGATGTTCGTCTTTTAATTCTCTACATTTTGACATACTGTGGATATTTTTGTGATCTATGATTAATTAATAACTCTATATTTTGTGGAAAATTGCATATTTTTCCCTTTTCATGCTATTAAAATTGCATTGATTAATTGTTGCTCTAAAAATTCCCGAAAAATCACATGTTGTAGAATTAATTGTGCTTGACATTGTGCCCAAAAAGAATTGCATTTGCATGCATAATTTGACCTGTAAAAATTATTTGCATATTTTAGTGTTAGATTTTTAATAGGTATTAGATCTCACATTTTCAAGGTTTAGGATTTTTCTGAGGTCCACCACCTAGTGATAGATCTTAGATAATTTTATCCCTTGAAAATAAGTAGGCTTAATATTTATTATAATTAAATATTGGAATTCATTTTGTTTGCATTTAAAAATTCATAAAAAATCATATTGCATCCAAAAATTCCAAAGAAATTACAGTGCATTCATTTCATCATATTTAGCATAGTGTCCGAGTTTCATATTTTTCGGACATCGTTTGATCGTAATTCCTATTTTAGTCCTTAAAATAGGCCGAAATTGCATTTCGCATCTTTAATTGCATAAAAAATTACAAAAAAAGACCGCCTCGAAAACCGTGAACAAATTTTGATAGACATAGTTATAGGTTGTTCCTTTACCTCCTTGTGTTCGACCTTGGGACTTGCCCAAGTAAAATAAACATAAAATCACTAGATTAAAAATTGATTAAATTATTTTGTGGTTATTTCTTGACCAACTCCGATTGCCGCCTACAACGCACGAAACGACAAATTAATTTTACACTCGATAAATACATCTTCTTAACAAGCGAATATCGGACTCGTCAGATGGCGTCGTTTTCGGGGAGGCAAACGGCTTAGTTTTGTGTTTTGAAATTTCTTGATCGGTTTTCCGCATTCGGGTAGTCTGACCCCCGAATTTCTCATTGTAAATTCCATTTTTTTCTTGCATTTATTTTATTTTATTTTCAGCATTTATTTCTTTTATTTTATTTTTTGATTTATTTTTGAGTCACTCTCTTACATTCTCTCTCTTATTTTTCTTGCGAGGTACCCGGCGTACGTGGAGCGGTTTCTTAGGAACCGACGCATCTTCACCGACTTCCGAAAAGCTGTAATTAATTTAAGATCGAGTCGAGTCGTGAGAGAACGTTGAGTCTAGGTTTTTAATTTCTGCAATTTTATTTTTGAAATTAGTTGCTCATTTACAGCGGTGTCCATTTGGACTCTCGCATATGTAAAAGACTCTGAACTTTCTTCTGTGGTGTGTCGTGTCCTGTTTCACTCTCCGGTGAGGGTGGGGTATGACTTGAGTGGCGATTAGGATATACCTGCACATACAGCTCTCAGAGCATTTTAATTTCTTGATTGTGCTCGTAGGACTTAAGCCACACTTCGCATTAACTAAGACGTACATAGATCGTTCAATTTAGCCAAAATTTAAATCAATTCTTTCCCACTAATAGAACATTCTGCTTAGGTGCGGTTTTTCATTGGCTTGCATTCATTTAGAATAATTTTTCAATTTTGTACTGCATCCCACATGGAGATTGCGAGGATTCACTGTAAGTCTTCTAACTGAGCATACATCATTGTTTTCGCGTGCATCGGCTTTTCCCGAACTTCTCCCTCTTGTTTTATCACATAACTCTAAAGAAAATTGGGACTGTACGGTAGACGTGTATTTGTGCTCATTTAAATTCTTCAGCGATCACCTAATTAAAATTGGGACTGCTAAATATAGCCGATCTTAAGAACCTATAAAATCAAGAATTCTTGCGGGAGAGCAACCCCGACATTGTTTGATTTATCTTGCAGCGAGGAGAGAGACGCACACTAGGATAGAGCCAAGCCAGGATTTTCATACTGACTACTGATTCTACCAAAAAACGATTAGCTACTTCTTAGTGAGAATCTAACGGGTAGCCGGTAAACGATCCGTATTTCCTTAGCAGAGTGGGTGGTTTAGAGGACACTGCGTAAGACTCCATCCTCAAGTAAAAGATAGCTGTTCTACGGTCCTTAATAACTCCCATACTAGCTGAAAGTAGGTGCAACTAGTCGTAAGAATTCGGGACAGTCGGTCGAGAAATACAAGCACCTAACAGCTCGTTTAAACGGCTTGCAAGATTTGAATTCTCACCAATTAAAACTGATAAGATAATTGGCCGAACTCTTCCGGCCTTCACTGAGTGAGTTGGTGAAACAAACCCTTGTATTGTGTTTGGATTGTGCGTAGAAACTAGATAATCAACGAATACCGCACACTTGTGCCTATATCATGAAACGTAAACCTCTTGTTGATCATTTTGAAATGAGAAAGGAAAATTGTGGTAATTCTCATTCGGACTCTGCGAACCCTTCTCTGACCGCCACAACTTTTCCGATCTCAAAGGTTCGGAGGCACCCTTACTCAGGACCACCTTGGGTTCATGGACACCCTTCCCGTGAATCTTCCTCTCATGATTCTTTCATCTTCCTGGAAGGAGGTCAAACCCATACTCTTTCTTTCTCTCCTGATCACATCGAGGAAGACTCTCACCTCGAAAACTCTGATTCTGAATCTTTCCATTCTATTGACTCTGATTTCTCCCATTCTGAAGGCTAAGAGAAGAAGAAGAAGAAGAAGAAGAAGAAGAAGATGTCGCCCAAGTTGCCTCCCAGGAAGGAACCAGAAGGGGGACATAATGAAGACCCAATACAGATGATTTTTGCAAGACTGGCTGCATCTGAGCAGCAACAATAGTTACTGAGGGAACAACTTGAGCAGTTGAATGCTAGATAAGAACCACCAATGGAAGCAGCATACAATCCTGGGCAGTACAGAGTTAGAAATTACTTGCAACCACCTCAGCCAGATATTAACTATGAACTGAAGCCACACTTCCAGAGTCAACTACCCAATTCAATGGAAATGCAACTGAAGAGCCATATAAATTCTTGCGAGACTTAGAGCTGATATGTTCTAATCTGAGGCACACACAAGTCAGCCAGGACTACATTCATCTCACTGCACTATCTTTCGCCTTGAAAGGGAAGGCATATTACTGGGTGAAAAACCTAGGGGTGACTGTAAACACTTACGAGAGGTTCAAAAACCTATTCTTGAAGAAATTCTACCCTTTGAGTCGAACCAACCAAATGAGGATCTGCATTACCAGCTTCTCTCAGATGCCTAATGAACCACTCTGTGAGGTTTGGAATAGGTTTAAAGATCTGCAACAAAAGTGTCCCTACCATGATCATGATAACAACATCTTAGTTCAGTCACTCTACTCTGGCCTCACCTATGAGACTCAAGGGTTAGTTAGTGCTGCCTGTGGAGGCAACTACACATCGTGAGGAGCCGAGACCGTATGGAAAGTACTAGAGCAGATGGCGGAGACAAGCCGTTCACAAATCGCCAATAGAGCATAAACTGATTCCCTACACACTTTTCAAGCCAAAGGCGGAAAGCAGACTGTCGCAGAAATAGCAGAAGATTTGATTCTGAACATGAACATCATAGCTGATAAATTGACAGTTGTGGATTAAATTCATAAGAGAATGAACGACATCGACAATAGGATTTCCCAATTCCCAAAGCAAATGGAGGATCTCACTGAGAAGGTGTCCACGATGGGGATTCCTACTGCACCTACAGTCCCGATCTATCATGTGCATCATGTCCAGAAGCAGCCAGGATCAGAACAACAACAACCATGGGCTCAGGACCAATCCTATGCCCAACCTTCCCAGCAGCCACCCCCACCATCCGAGACAATCAATGAAGCCCCGCCTCTGACATTCGAGGTAAACGACATTTGGTACACACAGGACACTACCCGACAGGGTAATATGGGGGACCGTCAGCCTTATCAACGTCCTCCCACTTTCCATAATGCCACATTTCCTCCAGCTCCACAGCACACTCAGAACACTGCATCTTTCCATCATCCGAAGCAGCAGCAGCCCTAGAATCGCAAGAACCAACATTAGGATTACCATCAGCAATATCAAGCTCCTAGACCATCAGCTCAATCATCCAATCCTAAGAAGAATCGGTAGATATCCAGAGACAAATGCTTGAAGAAATTTGCAATTTCCAAAATGGGTTGCACGATCTACAGGTTGATGTTAATCGCCTATCCCGTTGTAAGGATGAACAGACAGCCCCAGCTACAACCATTCCTGCCCAAGTTCAAGCTAACCCTAATAGCTTGAACAAATCTCAATCGTCTCAACACAATAGCCAGGTATACTATTCAGATTTCTCTACATCTGAACATGAGATCCTTTCGTTTGACAATATCAATGCCATGTCACTCAGGAGCGGAAGGACCGTGGTCGTACCTGACCAAGCAAGGGAATCGAACCATGAATACTCGGAAGATCAACCGGAGGATACTTCTGAGGATGAAGAAGAAGGATACCTGAAGATCTCAGCACAAGAGAAAGGAAAAGCACTTATGGAGTCTGTAGAGGACCTTGAACCTCTACTTGCTGCAAAAATCCCTTTGTCACCTTTTCAGCAACCTGATTTTGATTACTATCAGAAAACTCATGATTGTAATAAGAACTCCATTTCTAATAAAGATGCTCTTATTTATGACTCCGGCTCTCTATCTCCTGTCTCAAATGCTTCCCTTCCTTTCCCCCATACTCTTAAGAAAGGAAAACAAAAGAAAACATTCTAGATGACCTAGAAATGGAACGATTCTGCCAGCAAAATATCATAGTCGAAGTACCCTTTGATCAGTATGTGGCCTGTAATCCAGCATTTCAGAAGTACTTGAAGGTGAAACGCACTCCCACCAGGACTCGTACAAAGAAAACAAGTCAATTTGTGGAGACTCATATCCTGACAGTAGCCACTACCAAATGTATCAAAAATCAGCATTTACCAAGAAAGAAAAGGGGTCTGGGTGCTCATTATGTGGAGAGTCGCATTGGCGGCATTGCGTTCGCACGCATACTTCTCGACAATGGTTCTTCCATAAATCTTCTACCCTTAGCCTTATATTACATATTGGAGTTAGATCCTTTCAAGAAATCATTATCTTTACTCCAATTTGCATATAAATCCACTAAAAGACCTAAGGGAGAAGTGAAAAATTGTTATCATCATGATTGAGGGTACGGGATACAAAGTGGACTTCACTGTCCTTGATATGGAAACCCCGAACCATTAGAAGGAATCGCAAATCATTCTTGGAAGATAATACTTAAGAACCGCCAAAGCTGTATTCGATTACGGTACCAGAATGATGAAATTTCGTTCTCCAGGCGGAGAAGTAGATTTAGAGATGAAACAAACAATGTGGCAAAGACCAGACTCCGAATCCACCACTGAATATGCCGAAACATCAGAATGCAATCTCCTCAGCACTAATGGGCCGTGGGACCATCTTCCAGACATTCAGATAGAAAACACATCATCAGAAGAAGAAACAGTGCACAGTGTAGTTTGCAAGACATTGCCAAACCTATCTAGACACCCAGATGCTTATAACCTTGATGGCATAGAAATCCTTTTGGATTTGTCAGTCCCATTTTCTTCGGGACAATCAAGAAATATCGATGACGAGTCGAACGTGGCTTTGGCCGAATTACCACACTACTTTAGCGATTCGACTCACCTGTCTTCGGAATTGGTAGCCAACACATCACAGAATGATTCACCGCCAACCGACACTGAGCCAGATGCAAAACTCATTCAGCTAGACTTAATTGATGATTCAGATTTGCTAGAGCTGAAACCACTGCCTCCTACACTGAAGTATGCATTTCTAAATGGACCCAAAGAAAAATTCCTTGTGATCATTAGCTCATCATTAACCATGGAGCAGGAATCTAGATTACTCGAAGTCCTTGAGAAAAATCAAAAAGCCATCGGTTGGACTGTGTCAGATCTCGTAGGAATAAACCTCGCTCTCTGCTCGCAACACATTTATGTTGAGGATAATGCAAGGCCTTCCCGGGAATTTCAGAGAAGATTAAACCCCAATCTTCGGGAAGTGGTTAAGAAAGAGATAGAGAAATGGTGCAAAGCAGGATTTATATACCTCATTTCTGACTCCAAGTGGGTGGCCCCCTTCATGTCGTCCCGAAGAAGTCGGGAATCCAAATGGTCACCAACGAGGAGGGGGTAAAGATCGCGACCCGAGTACCCACATCGTGGCACGTCTGTGTCGATTACATGCGCCTGAATGCTGCGACCAAGAAAGATTACTTTCCACTGCCATTTATTGATCAAATCTTGGAGATACTTGCAGGGAAGGCATTCTTCTGTTTTCTTGATGGGTACTCTGGCTACAATCAAGTAGCTATCACTCCCGAGGATCAGGAAAAGACCACTTTCACATGTCCCTTCGGTACCTACGTATTCAAGCGCATGCCATTCGGGCTTTGTAATGCCCCAGGCACTTTTCAGCGGTGCATGATTGCCGTATTTTCCGAAATGGTTGGTGATTTTCTGGAGGTCTTCATGGATGACTTCTCGGTTCATGGTGATTCATTTGATACATGTTTAGGGCACTTGGACCGAGTCCTCCAGAGATGCAGGGAGGTTGATTTGGTACTCTCCTGGGAGAAAAGTCACTTTATGGTTAATGAGGGTATCATGTTGGGGCACGTCATCTCCAAGAAGGGAATGGAGGTCCCTGCCAACGTCAAGTCAGTGAGGTCATTCTTAGGGCATGCTGGATTTTATCGAAGGTTCATCCTTGATTTTTCAAAGATCGTCCGCCCACTGACAGAGCTCTTAGGAAAAGACACCGAGATTATTGTAAATCACGGGTGTCTAGAGGCCTTCGAGCTCCTAAAAAAGAAAATATGTGAATCGCCGATATTACAAGATCCTGACTGGTCTCTTCACTTCGAGATCATGACTGATACATCGGATTTTATTGTCGGAGCGGTACTTGGACAAAGAAGAGATGGAATTCCTTATGCGATTCACTATGCGAGCAAAGTGTTGGATCTTGCACAGAGAAATTATACAGTGACTGAAAAGGAAACGCTCGCTGTTGTTTGTGCCCTTGAAAAATTCAGATCATACATATTGGGCTCCAAAGTGACAATCTTCATAGATCACACGACAATTACATATCTTATGGATAAGAAGGATGCCAAGGCACGACTTTTGAGATGGATCTTGTTAATCCAGGAATTTAATTTGGAGATCAAGGATAAACCTAGAATAAAGAATGTTGTTGCTGATCACCTTTCCCTGAATTGAGCAAAGCGATTATCACTGGACCAATTAAGGAGACTTTTCCAGACGAATCAATCTGCGTTATTGATTCAAACCCATGGTATTCCAACATCGTGAACTATCTTGTCTCCAAGAAGGTTCCCTTTGGTTGGACCAAGAGAATGATTGATCGATTGAAGTCAGATTCGAGAAAATACCATTGGGACGACCCTTTCCTTTTTTTATGAAGGACCAGATTGTGTCTGGCGAAGATGTATTCCTCAGGAGGAATATCAGAGTGTGCTCACACATTGTCATTCTCTCGAGGCTAGAGGACACCATTTGGGAAAGAAAACCACGCACAAGGTACTCCAATGTGGATTTTACCGGCAGACCTTATTTATATATGCTAATGAATTTGTACGGTCATGCCCGATTTGCCAAAGGATGGGAACGACTATTGGTTATAGAGATGAAATGCCCATGCAAGCAATGATTTTTTGTGATGTTTTCAATACATGGGGGATTGATTTTGTGGGCCCCTTTCCCAATAGCAATGGATTTGAGTACATCTTGTTAGCGGTTGACTATTTATCAAGATGGGTAGAGGTTATTCCAACCCGAACCGCAGATAGCAAAGTCGTCTGTAAGTTTATCAAGGTTAATATCATTGCAAGGTTCGGGATACCAAAAGTTTTGATTTCTGATGGAGGTAGCCACTTTGTGAACAAGAAGATGAAATCTTTGGCTAAGGAGTATAAATTTGAGCATAGAATAGCCAACATATATCATCCACATTCTATTGGCATGGCAGAGGTTTCTAATAGAGAGGTAAAGGGTATTCTTCAGAAGTTAGTTCATCTAGATAGGAAGAACTGATCGAAACTGTTGGACCAGGTTATGTGGACCTATAGGACTGCCTATAAGACTCCACTCGGAACTTCACCTTTTAGGATGATCTATGGCAAGCCATGGCGTCTACCTGTAGAATAGATTCACAAATCAGAATGGGCGATCAAAAAGTTGAATTGGAGTTGTAACCTTGGGAAATTATGTCGAGACTTAAATCTGAATGAGCTAATTGAAATCCGAAATCGGGCATATGACAACAGTGTGATTTATAAGGACAAGGTCAAGAGATGGCATGATAGACACATTCGAGATAAAACCTTTATCCCTGTGCAGAAAGTGTGGTTGTTTAATGCTCGGTTGAAGATTTTTCATGGGAAACTGAAATCAAAATGGATGGGTCCCTACATTGTCATCGATGTGCATACCAATGGAAGTGTGGATATTGCCGAACTCAAAGATGATGCACAACCTTTCTCAGTAAATGGACAATTGCTGAAGCCATATATTGAATCACCCAAAGAGCAGACAGTTAAAGTTGAGGTCATCTACTTCATGCAGAGCGAGGACATTGAAGATTCACCAGATCAGTCCCACCCTCCCCCCTGACCACATCGATCTCCTCGTACAGCTTCTTCCTCTACTTCGGCCAAGGCCTAAGTATAGGGTGGGAGCGATGCCATCTGTACATACCATTCCTCTCCTATCTCCCGGTCGCTCCATTTCCACCCTTCTTCCATACTTAAGCTGACCAGAGCCTAAGTATAGGGGGAACCGACACCGACCTGCATATACCCTCTTCATCCACATATCCCAACCACTTCATTTTTTCCGCTCTTTTTCTATACTTAGACTAATCACAGTCTAAGTATAGTTGGCGGTCCTGTAAATCTTGTTCTTTTTCTTTTCCCTTTTTCACTCTCTTACGCTTAGCAAGAGCTATGTCTTCTTTACGCTTCTTGTGCTCTGAGGACACATCACTTGCTAAGTGTAGGGGGTCTATATATACTTCGTATATATTTTACCCATATCTCGTGCATATGCATAAGTCTATATGTATTTACGGGTTGGGTATTAAGTAAAAAAACAAAAAATAAAAAAAAAGAGTTTTGCTACTAACACTAACTGTATCCAAAATTTTTGAAAAAATGGCTTCTTATTCATTTTTGAAAAAAAATTCTCATAGAAAATGTCTGCATTTCACACATATGCACTTCATCCAGCATCGCATTCATTTGCATCTGTGAAAAGTCATTGGGTTCTGAACCGAGTTATGAGCCGAAACCGATATTGGTCTGGACTTGACCTTAATCCACCTAATTTTCAGAGGAACTACACCGAGAAATAGGATTTTAGAAACTTCCGGTCTTTGACTTAATTCTTTAAGTTTCACATGACAATGTGTAGTGTTTGACTCTTAGTGTCTAACCTCGTCTCTTCATTCTTAGTACAACACTGGAATAGGGAATTAATTTGTATTCTCGCACTATGCACTTAGCTCAACTAAAACGGGATGTTGGAAGAGTGTGTGAGTTTCTTTCCTGGTAGCGTAGAAATCTGAAGACCGGAGTACGGGTTGAAATAAAGCTTCAGAAAAGGGATGGACGGCTGGGCACAATTTTTTCTATGATCCCAAAAAATGTACGAAACAAAAAGATTCTATATCCGTAGGGGCACAATAAGATCCAAGCAGAACCACCAAAAGCTCCAAATACAAAGAAGCATTCTACCAAATAAAAATCTGACCAAAAAGGTCCAAGCTTCAAGAAAGCTGTTGATCTTGGTGGAGACTCGGCTATACTGGCCATCTTCACAAGGAGAGGTGACTACACTGGCCACCCTCCAGTTCTTTTCCCCTTCTTCTATCTTCTTCCCCAATTCGATTGTGAACACAGCGCGACCGGCCTTAGAAGGAAATACCTGACTCCCCAAGGACAAGTTACTGGAGAGGAGAAGGGTATGGTAGTCCGACATTCTGAATGGGAAGAGCTAAAACCTTTCACACACATGAGTCGGTTGTTCAATGTTCATAGGGTATACTTTGGGAAGAAGATTGATCTAAGATGACTTCTGAGCTGAAACTGTAGCAATGATGTGTAGAACATGAAGGCTGTTGATTTTAAAATTCTAAGTCTCACAGAAGTTCCGACACACAAATAATCCAAAGGTCGAGTTTAGTTTCACTTTCACCTTCAGTTCATGATCTTGGTATGGAACCCGATCTCATTTTACCTCATGGCATTTCTTTTTGATGCTTAGGGACGAGCATGGTTTAAGTACAGGGGGATGATGAATCTCGGATTCATCACTCTAAATCTCATTTATTAAGCTCAAATCCCTCAAAATCATCAGCATTTCTACATCTATTCTGTATAATTAGCATTCAAGTAAGTTTTCATAAGAATTGCATTTTATCCATAATTTTTGCACAAAATAAGAAGCCAAAAATCTCAGCCAAAATTAACCTGTAAATAGCCTAACTTCCTAGATTTTTAACTCATTCATTCTAATTCCGAATGACCCAAAACCACTTCCTCTGTGTACATATCACTAACAAGAATAAATGAGAAATACAAAAAATAACTAACCCAAATAAGTGGACCAAAAACCCAAACCCTAGTTGCAAGATTTTTGGACTAAAACCCTCATATCTTCCTCATCCAGTGTCTGTTTTAATCCTACTCACTTTTGAACTAATGTACATTCAATTACCTTCAAAACAAGACCAAGTTCAAGTGAATCGGAGATCATATGTGAAAGTTGGGTTTTGGGCCTCTTTTGTACATTGTGTATTTTAGCAGTTTTTGACCTAATATTTTATGTTCATATTTTCTCAATTAATAAAAATCCAAAAAATTAGATTAAGGTGTCTTTATTTATGTTTGTTTTTTCCACTTTTTTTCCGGATTTTAATATGGTTTAAAAAATAACAAAAAAATTAGAAAACCCAAAAATCTAGGTATCCTATGTACATGGGATACCCCAAAACTTCACTTTGTGCATTTGATCAATTTTGGATTTGATGTCTTCATGAAAGTTGTAGATCTCATCGAGACGAGCAATTTTTGTGAAGAAACTTTTTTGATCCGAGTCGTTTACTATTTATTTTTGATTTTACAAAGTCTTTATTCTCGGAATTTTGTGGTGACACGTGGCAGCCCCTGGGGTCGCCACGTGTCAGCATTTTTTGGCCTTATTTTATATTCACTTTTAAAAAAATAAAAAAATAATAAAAATAACCGCACGAGCGAATCACGTGCCCTCCCAGGCACGCGCCGCGCACGTGCAGCGCAACTCTCCCACTTCAGCCACCACGTGGCACCTTCGCGGCCGTTCGATCTCGCTTGATCGAACGACGCCTGTGCATTGTCTTCATCCCGCTTCTTCTGCCCGCACCAGCCACCCGCCTCCCTGATTTCTTTGCCATTGACCTCACGGCCAACCGTCCCCGTGATCCCCGCCAATGACCGACGACCTCCACTTATCTTGCGCGGCCAACCTCCTCCGCTCATCTCGCAACCTCCTTCCATCACCGACCGCTCGACCCTTCTCCTATTTAAGAAGAAACCCCCCTGACGACAGAACCCATCCGTCGTTCCTCGCCTCCGGTCGTGATAGCCAAGCACCCGGCATGATCCGAGGGCTCTATGCTCCTCGTCGCAGCCCGCTTCTCTGTAGCTGCCTTGCTCTGGCTTTCCCCCACCGCCGAGCCCCTACTCCTCCAGGTATCCTCCTTCCCCCTCTCCATTCTCCTGACCTTCTTCTCCATCTCCGATCTCTCTCTCTCTCTCTCGATCACTATCTTCCCCACCGATCTTCACCAACACCTCCATGCTTCGCCGACAACTACTACGACCAACGACTCCCACCTTCATCGACTCCATCGCACGCTGGTCAACCTGCTACGACCATCTCCACTACCGCTTCGACTTCACCTCCAACAACCACAAAGCTCCAGCTCCTCCGCTTACGCTTCTTCACCGCTGACCCCTGGCTGTGTGTCGGCCAACGACGACTACGACTTCATGTACGAGATTCAACTCCGACCACGACTCCACCGACGACTTCCAACTCCATCTTCTTCACTGGCCGCCTACGACCATCGACTTCATCGACGACGACCGCACTACGCCACTGCCATTCCTCCGCCGCTCCATCGACGACCCTCGGCCATGTTTCGGCCAACGACGACCGTTCGATCACCACGCTACTTTGATCAGAGCCTTTGGCGAAACCCACGCCTAACCGTGGATTCGAGCTCCATCGACGGTTCAGATCAGCCTCCGAGTCCAGCTCCGACGCTCTCTCCACGCCAGGTGCCTCGGGTCGCCCAAAGCACTCAAGCGGCGCCACATGGAACCCTCACCCCGAGCCTCCAGCCGAGCCACCTTATTACGTGAGGCTCACGTGACGCAGGAGCAAATTACAAAGGGGCCCCCGGAAGACTTCAATATCGTATACCAGCGCACGTGCCCCTCTGGGAATTTTGCGAGAAATCCCCCCAAACTCCTGGTAATTGCATAATAGCCCCCCTTTGCATTTTATTTATTTTATTTATTGCAGTTCTACCCCTATGTTCCACAGTGATTTTGGACCTCTACATGACATTTATTTATTATTAAAAAATAACATGATGTTCGTCTTTTAATTCTCTACATTTTGACATACTGTGGATATTTTTGTGATCGATGGTTAAATAATAATTCATTATTTTGTGGAAAATTGCATATTTTCCCTTTTCGTGCTATTAAAATTGCCATTGATTAACCATTGCTCTAAAAATTCCCGAAAAATCAAATGTTGTAGAATTAATTGTGCTTGACATTGTGCCCAAAACGAATTGCATTTGCATGCATAATTTGCCCTGTAAAAATCATTTTACATATTTCAGTGTTTGATTTTTAATAGGTATTAATCTCACATTTTCAAGGATTAGGATTTTTCTGAGGTCCATTACCTAGTGATAGATCTTAGATAATTTTATCTCTTGAAAACAAATAGGTTTAATATTTATTATAATTAAATATTGAAATTCATTTTTTTGCATTTAAAAATTCATATTGTATCCAAGAATTCCAAAAAAATTATAGTGCATTCATTTCGTCATATTTAGCATTGTGGCCAAGTTTCATATTTTTCGGACATCGTTTGATCGTAATTCCCATTTTAGTCCCTAAAATAGGCTGAAATTGCATTTCGCATCTTTAATTGCATAAAACAATAACAAAAAAAGACCGCCTCAAAAATCGTGAACAAATTTTGATAGACATAATTCTAGGTTGTTCCTTTGCCTCCTTTTGTTCGACCTTGGTACTTGCCCAAGTAAAATAAACATAAAACCATTAGATTAAAAATTGATTAAATTATTTTGTGGTTATTTCTTGATCGACTCCGATTGCCGCCTACAACGGACGAAACGACAAATTAATTTTAAACTTGATAAATACATCTTCTTAACAAGCGAATATCGGACTCGTTAGCTGCTGCTGCTGGTGTTGTTGAGGCTGGTACCCTCGTTCGGGCCGAGACTGTACGAAGGATGGTGCGGGGACGGAGCTGTTTTCCTGGTAAGCTAAGGAAGGTCGGTGTGGCTGACCGTTTCCTATCCCCGACTGTCTGCCGATGGGGTCATGGTTGTACCACAACCCGTTGATCTAGAACACCTACGAAGGCTCCTTGTATCCTGTCTCCACTTGTGGGGGTGCATGCTGGTCCTGTTGAGTGTAACTCTGCTCCTCTACCCAGCTACGATGAGGCCCCGGTGCCTGTTCCTGTACAAGATGAACTCGGTGTATAGGTACAGGTGGTGTAGAAGGGGTAGGTAGCTTTATCTTGGCTACCCTCTCAGTAAGTTCCTCCACTTGTTTCGGCAATCGCGAGAGTAATTCAAGGTCAGTGACCCTCTTGTGAATCTGCTCAACCATGGTTAACTTGTCAGCTGTCATCTCCATGCTGGGAATGAGGTCCTCTGTCAGATCCGCTATAGTCCTTCTAGTTGTCTCGTTGGATAAGATTGATGGAGACAACTGATAGGCCCTGGTGACCTGCGACCTGCCAGTTTCTGCCATCTGCTCCAGGATCTTCCATACAGCATTCTCATTTTTATTCAGATAGCTTCCTCCACAGGCAACACTTAGTAACCCTTGCATCTTAGGGATCATGCCACAGAACAAGGTCTGGACTAAGATCGCCTTTGAAATGCCATGGCAAGGGCATTTCTGAATTAGGTCATTAAACTTATCCCATGCTTCATGGAATGGTTCAATGGTTCCCTGTGAGAAACTCGCGATCTTTGTTCTCATTTGATTAGTCCTACTGAGTGGGTAGAACTTCTTCATAAAAAGGTCCTTGAACTGCATCCAGGTTGTACATATCACCCCGAGATTTTCAACCAATGAGCATCCTTATCTCCTAAGGCAAACGTGGTGGCCTTTAGCCTAATATAATCCTTCCCAACCCTAGGGTGACTACGGTTGTTTCAAACCAACTCGAAATCTCTGGGGAAGGCATATGGTTCTTCATTTGCATTTCCATTAAACTTCGGTAGCAGGCTCAGGAAGTGGGGCTTTAGCTCGAAGGCTTCAGGGAGAACCGCTGGTGTTAACCCACTGTGCATCTCATTTTCTGCTGGGTTATAAGCATCAACCATTGGTCGGACGATTCCTCCTGCGGTAATGATATGTCCCATCCTTACCATAAGATCCGCATTCTGTTGTTCGGCTATGGCGAGGCGAGCAAGGATTTGTTGTAGTAGGTTATCTCTGTGTTCCTCATCATCCGGGGGTAGCTTAGGTGGCATCTTGCCCTCTAGCCTTAGGAATGGAAAATGGACTTGGTTAGAGGACAAATCAAGGAAGGGATTCTTACCGAGGCGATGGTCTTCCTCGGTAAGATTAGAGGAGAGAAAAGGGTTTGTTTGAGAGTAACCACCCTGGGTTTGAGGGATCCAGAACTCAAGAAGGTCATGAGCTCTGGTTGGTCTAAGTTGTGCTTGGATCGGTGAAGATGAACTTTGTGGGGGGCTCAGAGAAAGATTGGCAAATTGAGAGTCGATATCCCCCCCAGTCAGTCATCTTGGATTGGTGAGAAGAAGAATCGGGAGTTCTAAGTGAAGATAGGATTTTACTCCTACTTGAAGCAAGCAATTAAATCTAAACCCTGTATTTTCACACTCAACATGGTGAAGGACCCGAAGCCGAGTCCGATTAGTCTGGTTGATTTTTAGTGTGATTTTCAAGCAAATAGCAAAGGTTACGTTGCCTATAGGGAAGTCGGCTCAAAGCCGGATGCATCTTCTCTGTTTAACCTATCGCCTAAGATACCTGCGTCCTTCCTTTCTTCGCTCCTATCCCAAGTTGATGGATTCAAAGACCTGTCGCTATCTACCTGCAAGCAGGCGGAGGCTGAAAAGGCTTGGAACTTCACCCTGGGGGGTTACTAGCAACTTGTCGTGAAGTACCACTGGTTAACCCCTATCTACCTGTGAACAGGTGGAGGCTATTTGGTACTAGTCAGTGAACCTGAAAAATTCAACTCGTGATATTTGCTAGGATCAGTTGGTACGTGATATGGAAGGCAGGGATTTGGGCTCTGCCTTAAGGTGTTCACACACACTCAAGTACCTTTACTCAGCCTGAAAACAAGGTCGGGGATCTCCCGCAAGCAGAATTTCCGATTTTATTTATTTATTTTGGTCAATAATGTTTAGCAGTCCCAGTTTTAAGTTAAGTTATCACTGATTAAGTCCAACCACACAGCACGCCTATCGTCTAGTCCCAATTTCCTTTTTACTTAAGTTATGAAAAACCAAGAGAAAGGAGTCGAGAAAAAGTCGATGTACGATAAATCAATGATGCTTGTGATGAATGTAGAATACTTACATTGATCCGTTCGCTTTTATGCAGGATGCAGAACATAATTGAAATCTTTTATATGATATGCAAATGCAGACGATAAAATCCGCTCCTAGATAGGCAGTTCTATTAGCAAGTGAAGCATAGGTTTGATTTGACTAGATCTGCGGTCTAAGTGGTCTTTTATGTGTGATGTGTGGTCCTAAAAAAATACGAGCACAAGCAAATCCTAGAGTGGCTTGAGGAGCCGCTAGTGCATGCCTAATCTAAAATTCAGTCCATACAACACACGGGGACACGTTTCCACTATTTTTACACACGCGAGAACCCAAATGGGAACCGCTGGAAATAATGCAAAAAATAATGGAAAACAAAAATTACAAGTCCTCACAATCACTCAAAAAAATCAAAATGCAAGCTCCTCGAAGCGCCTTCGACTCCTCGTGTTCCTCGCACAAAAACAAATTGAGGTCAGACAAAGGATGACACAAAAATACTCAAAATTAAATGACAAAAAAATATTAACAAGAAAACCAGGGGTCAGACTACCAAGGGATGGAAAACCAAACACTCAAAAAATTAACTAGAAATTAACCTAAGTCGTGCCTCCCCATCAACGGTGCCATTTTAAAGAGCCGCGTACTACCCTTGTTAATCTGATCAAATTAATGGTCAAGTTAATGTCGTGTTGTTCGTTGTAGTCAGGTAAATACGGACCAATCAAAAACCACTTTTAACTAATGTCGAGTTAATTACGAGCGACAAATTTATTTTACTTGGGCAAGTCCAAGGTCGAACTCAGGGAGACAACTGTCTCCTTAGGTAAATTTTAAGCAAATTTCAGAGGTCGGATTTTTAGAAGATTCTTTTTAGTATTTTTCAATAATTTTTATGCAATTTAAAAGAAAGACAATGCAATATCATGCCAGTTTACAAGTTAATTCAGAAAAGTACTCAAACTAAGTTCAAAAATTATGAAACTTGGCCAGAAAGTGTAATGCAATGAAATTAAGCTACTTTAATTTTTTTTGGAATCTTTTGACACTTTATGAATTTACTGTGAATTAAATATGAATGTAAGGTGATTTCTACAAAATTAATTTTAGTAAATACCAAAACACAATATTTCTAGTATAAAAATTATCCTAGATAGATCTAAGAATGATGAATCCAGGAAAATTGATAAACCTAAAATTCTATGTGAATTGGACCTATTAAAAATCAATTAAGGAAATCACTAATTAATTTATTCAAGCCTCGGGATGTATATAAATGCAAAGATTTTTGGGCACAATGTAAGCTAAATTATCCTAAGTCTAATGTGAATTTTTGGCAATTTTTGGAGCAATAGAGAATTTAATACAAATTAAAAGGCATCAAATGGGCAAAAGATGGACAATTTCACCAATTAATAATATTAAAATCCACGGATGTCACAAAAAATGAGACAAGTTTCACATAAGAAAGAGGACAAGTTGAGATACACAATGCAAAATTTAGAACTGAAAAATGATGCCAAATGAGTACCTAAATATGCATGCAAAGATAGGGACCAATTTGCAAATACAGAAAATCAAATTGCTAAAAATTAAACATGCTGATGGGGACTTAAATGCAATTACCTATAATATCGGGGGTATGTGTGCAAAATGCACACGAAACACGTGCGCCTCACGTGATGCTCCTGGTAGGGACTAAATTGTAATTTTCAAAACCTCTAGGGGCCTCAGTGTAATTTGCCCAGCCCGCACGTGAGAAACACGTAAGGTGCTAGGCTCGGTAGGCGTCGGAGGCTTGGAGGTCGGCTCGGGTGCGCTATAGGCTCGGTTGTGGCTCGGGACAGCTTCGGAAGCTTCGAGCCTAATGGCTGAGGAGGAGGCTCGGAGGAGGCGACGTGGCGCTTGCTGGACCGCTAGATGGATGAGATCTAACGGCTGCTGAAGGTTAGTATGTGGCGCGCCTGGGACTGTTAGATCGAGTGAAGATCCAACGGAGGATGCGAGCTCTTGAGATGAAGGTGTCGACGATCGAAGGCCGTTGGATCAAGATGAATCCAACGACATCTGGAGCTTGGGGACGTGGCGACGTGGCGTGATCGTGAGTGTAGGATCCTCCTGATCTGACGGTGGCGGGTTGATGTCGACGTGGCTTGCTCAAAACCGTCCGATCATGGGGATCAGACGGCTACTGCTCTTCGTGCTCCTCCGATCCGCGCCTCCTGCGGCGGATGTGGCTGGGCTCCGGCGAAGCCCTCCTGGCTCTTCCTCTTCCTCCCATAGTCGATGATGCTCGCCGACGGCTCCTAAGTAGCTGGGGAAGATCGGGGAAGGGTCAGGGAGCCGCTGGAGGCTCTGGATGGAGTTAAGGAGGTCCGTAGGCCGGAGGCGACGAAGGTCGAAGTCGCTCTGGTGAAGTGTCCGGTCAATGAAGGAGAATGTACCTGCAGGGGTTAGCTTGATAGCTGAGGCGTGTTGTATGTTCGCGTGGTGAAGGGGAGTGCAACGAGAGGCCTGGAGTGGAATGAAGGAGGTGCGGTGCTGCTCCTCTGCCAAGGTGGCAGAGCTTTGGTCGGATTGATGTGCGGTGCATTGTCGAGGTGAAGGAAGTAGGTCTCGAAGATCAGAGCTCCATGGCGAAGCTCGGAGGATGATCAGGTGATCGTGAAGATGGGCGGAGAGGGTGACTAAATTTCAAGAAAAACTAAGAAAATAAAGATGGAGATTGGAGGGGGGATGGAGGGTGCTACCTGGGGATTGAAGCTCGGAGTTGAGCTCATGGTCGCCGCTCGTAGGCCGGTAGGGTTCTTGAGCTCATGCAGCTCACGGGAGGAGCTTTGGCACGACAGGGTTGGCCGTGGATCTCGCCGGAGAAATACTCTGTCTTCGCTCGGATTCTGGCCTAATTTTGTCACTAGTAGATAGAGTCGAGCTCGGGATTTCTCTCTGCAGTAGAGGATGGGGTCGACGCTCGCCGGTGGCGGAGTATTTATAGGTTGGAGGTAAAGGTCCATGTGATGGAGGGCGAGGTTGGTAGAGGTCGTGGGATGACGTGGGTGTGGTTTATGGTGATCATGGAGGTCGGCGAGGATGAGGGTAGAGTGGGCTACGAAATGGAGGTGACAGAGGGCGGAGAGGATGGCCGGAGTGGTACTGAAAATAGAAAGGGGGCGGCTCGCGCGCAAGGTGGACGACGTGGGTGCGGGAGCTGCGGGAGGTAGAAGACGACGTCTCTGCCATTGGATCTTGCGATCCAACGGCGGAGACTTAGGCGTTAATGAGAGGTTGGGATTAGATCTGAAGCGATGAGATCAAGGGCGCAGGGCGCACCACGTGGTGGGCGAGGGGTGCGGCGCTGGCGTGCGACTGTGGTGAGGTCTGGGCTTTGATCGAATGGCAGGGGTTAATGGCGAGATGAATGGTGGAGATGAGGAGAGAAGGAGAAGCATCGAACGGCTGAGGATGCCACCACATGGCGCAAGGAGGGCATGGCGCTGGCGAGCGGCTGTGATGGATCCCAGGCTCCGATCGAAGGGCGATGATCACAACGGGAATGGATGGCTCAGATCAAGAGAGAGAGAGAGGATGAGATCGGACAGCGGGGAATGGAGGGCGCGTGGCATGCAATGGAGCGAGCTGCGTGGCGCAATCAGAGGGCGCCATGTGGCCTGCTCTAAATGGCTGAAAGAGAATGGTGAATTAGACAGAGAAGGATACTGAATTTGGAAAAAACTCAAAACATGAAAGTTGTAGGTCTCGATGAGATCTACAAGTTTCATGTTGACCAAAAACGAATATGAGGTCAAATAAGATACAAAAATACACTGGTACACATATACATACATAAAGTACACAAAGGGGGCCACAAACCCAATTTTTGCATACGAGCTCCGATTTAAATGAAATTGGTCTCATTTTGAAGGTCTCTGAATGTTATTAATCTGAAAGTGAGTGGACCTAGATCGGAGGTTGTATGAGGTAGATATTTGCATTCTAAGGTCTGGAATCTCCAACTGGGTTTGGGGTTTTATTGGGAATTTTTACAAGCTAGGAATTTTTGGCCTTTTCCTTATATTATTAGTTAATAATATACACGGTGTAGAGTTAGTTTTATTGACTTCGGAGAGGGTATAAAATACAGGTAATTAAGTGAATAATGGTGAATATTTACAAGTGAATTAGGCTTCTTATTTAATGCAAATTTGGATGCTACAATGCATATATTATGTATGCATGTATGTATGCTAATTATGCAAGATAAAGGGAAATATGCAGCTAATTTCTTGGGAACAAGACTCTATTTTCAACTTTAAGAGTTATGAATTACAGATTCATCACAGAAGAATGATAAAGATCGAGACAACCATATCTTACGGATGTCATCAATTTTGAATTGATTGTAGAAAAATAAGAGATGGATGTAAAAAGAATGAGAGAAATGTAAAATATGAATTACAATTGTACCATATGTTAATGAAATGATGGTTTCATTTATTGCAAGTCTTAATTTTGTAGAATGGTTAACATGATATTGGATGGATGTAAACTCCGTACATGGAAAGTAAAATAAACCCAATGATTGTGAAATAATAAAGAAAATCATGTCATTTTTGGAATGTTTTCCACATGTATATCAAGTAATTAGCACCTGATCAAAGCACGCTATAGTTTAGAAAACACATCTATATAAAAAATACAAATTTACATCACATTTGGGCTTTTTACGAATATCAGTGGTTATACTTCTGCAATTTATAACTCAGAATTGTAAAATATCGCAATCATTTGTAAATTATTAACAGTTATTTCAAAATACGAACCTTTATTCCATCGGATATTTCTATAAAATTGTGTACATCACTTGGAATATGCCTAAATATAGAATGATTAATGATGTGTATTTTACCAAATTAGCACTAATTTAATCCACCCACATATTATGAATGTTACTTGAAATGAAACCACCTAGTGGTTTCAATCTCACTCTTACACTCATCATCCAACATCCTAAGATGAAACCTTTCCATATTCAAAGAATGGTGTCACCTCAATTGAAGTACTCCATATATATATATATATGTGTGTGTATATATATATACATATATATACACATATATATATATGGGAAAACCGAGTATGCTCCTTGTGAAATGTAACTTACATGCTCCTACCCTTTTCCCCCATTTTTTTATTTTCCTGAAATGAATCCTAGTGGAATTTAGACCACAATATGTCACCACTGTGTCATTTAAATTTCAACTAAATTCGAGGCTTCTATCCCCTCCATCAAGATTGTCAAATTTAATAGTCTCAGAATTGCTGAAATTGACCTCCTTCAGATGGAAGTATCAAAAATGCATATTTTACACGAAATTTGAAACACGTATTCCACTTATTATTCTAAGTAAATCCCCACCAAGTTCCATTTCAAAAAAATAAAAAATTTACATAAAAAAGGTGGGAGCATACTCTTATATGCTCTCAGAGAGCATACTCATTTAACCCATATATATATAATCAGTACTTCAGAAAACATGCCTATATAAATTGTTGACGAGTCAAAGATTCATCTAAAGGACTATAGAGGTGAGAGTTAAAATTGAGACATGATATAAGGATTCTCGATGATGGGAAGAAGTATGAATCAACTTATGAAACATAAGTGTCAACATGTGTCTAGAATGGTGGCAAGGTTCACTCTATTATCTTGGCAAATCATTTGTGTTATGTATGATTTAAGTCGTATAAAGTATGTACTTCACATCGCACCAATTTCATAAAAGTTGATTAGCAAACTAGTAAAGAAAAACATCATATTACAAAAAAGTTTTACCTTAAGAAAATTTCCACAAAAGCTCATCCAAAATATTCGAAAAAATATCACTAGTTCAAAGCATTATTGACCATTTGAATATCCAATTGAACTACAAAAAAAACTACAATAATGCTAATTTCTCTTCCATCAAATAAAGATCATGCTATCACAAGAAAGGGTTTTGCACTTGAAAGTAAAAGCTTGGATGTGAAGGGTCACAATGTAACAAGCAAAAGGCATTTTCCAGTGTACTCTTGGAAAAACAAGTCTAGATGATCCAAACACCTTGATGGATGCATATGACTTGAAACTAGTGTTTAGGATTGATTCTCAAACCTAGCAAGCATATTTAAACTTTGCACAAATCACCGATTAGACACAATAACTACAATCCACATATAATGTCATTCTAGTTATACAGATGTATAAAATGAGAGTCTAACATTCTAGAGATTCCTGAATTCCTTTCAATAAAGGTTGATCAAGACCTACCTTTGTTGAGTTCCTATATTGAGAAACATGTTCAACGTTTTTTTACCCAAAACACTAAATCGAAATGTTAAGAATTTGACCAATTTGAGTTCTTTTCTTTCTCTTATTCTTCAAATAAGTTCCCCAATGAATCGCTAAATTCAAGTAGAAGAGATTGACGAATTTCTGATTCACCTATTTCCTAGTAAAAGTTGCCCACAACTTCCTTTAAATTAACCTTCTTATGCAAAGAAAATTGATAGTAGAACCTTATTAATAACTCAAAATAACATAAAAATAATAATAGAGAAAGAAGATCGATAAAAGGCTAATAAAGACTCAGAATGTACATAAATACATGTAAATTGACCCAAAATATAAATCTTGTGAATTTCATATAGACATAACACAACTTCCCAATAACATGATTCCTTTTGTATTCAATAGCACCGAAAAAATAATTCAAAAATCATATCATGCACACATACTAATAAATTTAAACACTAATTGTCGATATACCTAACTTCATAAAAACATATATTGAGCATATTAACTCAAATCCAAATCTATTCACCATTAAATTTGTTCACTTGAAATATAGACAACAACGATAACAACAACAATGCCTTTCTCCCATATTAAGTAGGGTCGACTACATGGATTGTTTGCCTCCATTTAGATCTATGTCGAGTCATCTTTGACATATATTCAAATAATTAAGATCCCTTCATATAGTCTCCTTCCAATACTTCTTGGCCTTCCTCCTCCACTTTTACTTGGTACATATCCTAAATCATGCATCTTCTAATCAGTACATCAACAGACCTCCTTTGCAAATGGCCAAACCACCTTAAGTGATTCTTTGTCATCTTACCCACAATCAGAGCCATGGTAACGTTCCTTCTGATCACATCATTTCAAATCTGATCTTTTCATGTAAGACCACTGATGAATCGTCACTTCATCATCTTTATTCTTTCATTTTGGCCTTTAAACCCTACCTAAATGCATGTATATATCTTTAATTTGTTAAAATAAGCAATTTGTAAAATGTGTAAAAATATTGTATAAAATATTGTAAATTTATTGTATTTAAAACAAAATAAAAGAATAAAATAAGAAAAGAAAAAGAAACGAGACACCATAGGTGTTGAGTAACCCTAGCCCCCGAGACTCACTCATCGTGATGACTTAGTTGATAAGAAATAAAGTAGGGGGGATATGGTGGCCAATTGTACATATTACACAATCAAAAAATAATAAAAATATAGGTTAATAATTACCTTTTTGGGACCCATTTAATTCTTTATTATGTATACATCAAATCAATAAACTCTGTACATGAAAGTTGTAGATTAAAAACATAGAAAAATACAATATTTATTTCACATTAAAATAATATACAATGTATACTTTACACTCGGGATAAAATTCCAAAATCCAAACTTCACATACTTGTATCTTCTCCATATGAACTCAAAATGCACCAAATTTAATTGTATATAAATTTTTATTAGCTATTTAATGAAGGTGGTTTCATTTAATTTGGAGTTTAGTTGCAAAAGTTAGGTTTTGGACCCTTGTTATAAAATATACCAGAATAAAATATGTACTCTTTTTATTTTTAATTATTTTATATTTTATAATTTTGTAAATATTCTATATAGTGCATGTACATGTTTAGAATAAAATAAAATCATATAAATACACTAAAATAAAATAATATATATAAAGATATATAGATGAATATATTATACTTATAACTATGTAATTTATACCTATAATTAATTAAGTGTACATATTATATCAGAAAAATATAATAAAAATATATTTCTACATGTATAAATAAGTGGTAAATATATAATTATGTAAATAAAATAATAAATTTAAAATAAAAAATAAAAAATTTCAAACATAAGTTATTATACCTATACTTATACTTGTAAAAAATAACTTTTTTTAATAAATCATCTCATAAAAATAAATAAAAATAGGAATTAAATTCTACATAAAATTAGAGATACTTTTTATTATATAACATAAAAATAATTAGTTCATTTATTAATTTCTTTTCATTTTCCAAGGAATTTTTGCCTTGGAATTTCCTGGTTGGTCCACGCGGACCAACCATGAGTCTGCTTCTGTTGACCTTGTGTCAACTATACCTCAACCCTTCTAACTTCTATCAGAAGCTCAAGGGCGCCCCACTTCTACAAATTCTCTATGCCTCCATCATCCTTTCACCTCAAGCCTACCACCACGTTGTAGCCTCTTCATCCCTCATTTTCGCCCATCACTGAATCCTCACCCATCCCTGCTCCTCACGCCATCATCCATCAAAACTCACCAAAATCTCACCTATAAATATACAACAAATCCCTTTTGTCATTTTGATCGCTCTTCAGTCCGTCTTAGCCCCTCAGATCTCTTTATCGATCCAGATCTTGGTGACAGGAGGCGTCTGGTGGTAATATGCAGCGAGGAGGACAACAAGAGAAGTGTATCCAGCCACCTTCGGTGAGTCACCATCGAGGTCCAGCCACCTAGGCCCCTCACCCAATTGAGGTCCCATTTTCCTACGTCATTAGGTAAGATTTAGGTTCTAGTTTCAGTTTCGTTTTATATGTTGAACTCTTAATTACGTAGATTAGGTGTAATTAAGAATCCCTAATTGGACCTGGTGCTTGAGCTTCAGGCCAAATCCTCCATCTTCCAATAACATCTCCGCTCGCAAACCATCTCCACTCGTTCCTCAACACATTCTATGACTTCCACTCCAACTAGCAAACCTAGATACTTTGTGGATCTGAGAAACGAGTTCCTTTCCGTCCACATCACCAGAGCTCTTAGCACTTCTCCCTCCCCTACTGCTGCATCTTCAATACCAAGCCGATGGAGTAGCCCTCAAGCCCCTAATTTTTTGTGTAGGAGAGCGAATCCTTTGGACCCTCCTAGGATACCTAGAGCTCTTCCAGGTGGTCAGGACTCGTCGGAGCTATCTGGGTCTCCTAGACATGATCTAAACCCCCTTATCACAAGCGTAGGACCACCAGGAGTCTGTGAATGCAATCAAAGCAAGAAGGCACCATCAGACGATGGAGAGCAGTCCAATCAAAGCTCATAGTGAGTTGTTGTTGTTAATTCTTCCAGAGGTGTCCAGCGATGTCTGATCAAGAACAAGGGCCCATATTTAATCATAGCCCCTGGTTTAAATCAAAGCATTGGCCCCCTCAAAACCAGACGATCCACCACGTGGCACGCAGTGACTCTTAACACTTAAGTGGGTAAATTTCATAGGACCCCTCCATATTTTTGTAATCGTTAAAAGGTCTTGTAAATATTTTGTAATGCTTAAAAATTAGTGGACGAATTGCATGTATACTCTCATTCATTTTTAATATTACAATTTAGTCCTTTGCCATGTCATCTCATGTGGTGGCCCACATGCATGGGAATTTTGCAGAGAGGCCCGCACAACTTTTTGTAATTATGTTTTAATATTAAAATTCTAAACTTTTGGGTATTTTGCATTATAGCCCTGGACTTTATTTTAATTGCAAATATACCCCTACTAGATCAAGTATTTTTGTGCATGTTTGTTTAATTATTATAAATATCATCCCTGCTCCAAAAATCATGCAAAAATAGGGTTAAGTGATTGCTTGCATTCTAAATCATGATATATTTTTAGTTTTGAATTTTAGGCATTCTTCCTATTTATTAAAAATCAATATAGCATGGTTTTGTACCTGAGTGAATTAAAAAAAATCCGAAAAAATTATAAAATATATTTCTAAAATTCTAAAAATAGTATTTGTTTATTATAGTATTTAGTACCTCCAGATCAAAAGTCTTAAAAACAGAAAAAGAAAATGATACAAAATTAAAAAGCTCTAAAATCCTATAAATAAATATAAAAAACCTCAAAAATTCCAAAAAAAATATTGGTTTCTGTTTAATCATTTTATTTATACATATTATTACATATTAAAATTAGTTTTGGGAATTTTCTTAAAACAATACAGTCTATTTATTAAGTCCTTGATTTTTCATATTTTAGACTTTAAAAATTTATAAAAATTAGCAAAAATACTAAAAAATTAATAGAAAAAGATAAAAAATACAAAAAATATGTCATTCTTTATTTTTTTTATTATCTTTACATATACATGTATATATTCATATTACCCAAATGAAGCATTATATAACTTTAAATTCCTATATATATGCTATATTATTAGTAATTATTAAAAACATCCTAATTATTTTAAAACCAAAAAATATACATTTATTAAAAATTAAAAATATATAGATTAAAAAAATTAAATTAAAAACCCATGAAAACCTAAGTAAATGGCGAGCATATCTGCATATAACTATAGAAATTTTATTTATTTATAAATAAAATATCCGTGCTACTACGTGTTTTCTCTATGTTTGACCCCTACCTGCTTGTCCACTATACACTTGTTTGTCGGGTATAATAAATTTTGATACACACCTCTGCTTATTCACTGCTTGATCATTACAATGTTGGTTGATTGTTGTTTTATTTGCTTGATTTTTGTGAGAGGTTAGTTTAGTGACGTCGCTCCCACCTTGTGTGGAGCGTACAACTCTCTCCTTTGATCGAGTAGGTTAAACAAATGGTGTCATTGCTGGGGAGCAACAATGTGTAGCACATTTTGTTGTATATATCCTTCTTAGTATTTATCTCTTATTTTTGCTATTTATTCTTGACAATTATTTGATTGTTCTAATCCATACTTCTTGTTGATCTTTTTTGGGAGGGACCGCTTGGCAATTACTAACTCTAAGGAGGTGGACTGATGAATACATGATTCATCGCCTTTATTCTTTCATTTTGGCTAAAATCCTTGGTAAAATACATGTAAATAATCACTAATTCCATCTAATTAACATTCTAACCACAAATTTATCATTATATATTAAACATTTATTTTTACCAAAATAAAAGAATAAAGATAAACATAAAAATAAAAAAAAGAAAAGAAGGATGTATATAAAATATATACAGACTGATCCTAACCCCGAGACCAGGTCAATATTAACCGGGTCGACAAAAGAAATAAGTAGGGGGAGATAAGGATCCTAATTTATAAAAATATTCAGAAAATAAAGACTAAAAAGATAATTTACCCATTTTCACCATAGGAATACTTCAACTATTTTATTTATCATCAATATAACTTCAAATCAAAATACTCCTTTTGTAAAATTTGTTCATAAAAATATATATTATTTTATAAAAATGTTAGAAAATTGTTTCGATATAAAAATAAATTAACCGCAATGAACCGTAAAAGCCGCAGAAACCGACTTCCAAGGTTCATAACTATTTATAGAAAACTCCAAACGGACCAACCTCACTTTTTAAATCTGTTTTCTACATATTACTATTGATTAAAAATATCAGGAAAATATTCGGATAAAACCAGCGAGTTTCGGCTTTTTGGACCCGTCGTATATATGTACTATATATAGAAACTTTCACTGATTTTTTATTTAATAACTGTAAACTTGATTAACTTAATTTTTTTCCTAAAATCTTCTAAAATTGTATATAAAAAGAATACAAATATAACTAAGTTAAAATACCAATAAAACCCGAAGCCTCGAAGCTGCTACTTTTTTCATCCGGACCTCATAACTCGATCGTATGAACTCCAACTTAAGCAAACTCGATCCAAAAACTTATGTTTTTCAGTTATCTACAAAATGACACTAATTTCAATAAAATTAGAGTTAATGCGAAAAATGCAGTTTTCGAGTCTGTATTGGTATATTGCACAATAAACCGTAACTTATATTATTATTATTTAATACTTTAATACATTTAATATTTATTTATTTATTTTAATTAATAATATTTCATTTATTTATTTAAATTATTTATTAAATTATATACTTCTTAATTAATTAATACTTAATTACTTAGTTATATACTTAATTATTACTTAATTACTTTCTTAATCATATTTAATTATTAATTATTTATTTATTTATTTACGAATTTAATATTTAATTAATAATTATCTAATTATTATCAATTATTTATTTTAATTAATAATTAATTTTTTCATTTATTTTAATTTCCTCTTTTCCCTCTTTCATATCTTTTCCACCTTCTCTCTCTCCTACTTTCCCAATTTTCCCCCATCATCTTCTTTCCCCTTCTTCTTCTTCCCCGTTGAACCCATCTCCTCCTTCTTCCTCCACCGTCAACTGCCAACCTCCTCAACCTCTCCAACGGCCGGTGGTTGGCTGGCCGTTTACTCAACCGTCTGCATTCTGGTCACCCCTGCCGGTGATGCCTTCTCCACTCTTCTATAAATAGGGCATCCACTCCCTCCGAGTTTCCATCCACCATTTTGATCTTCCACTTCCTTTGAGTTCCAGAGAGGAGAGTTGGAGGGGTGACAGTCTGTCGTTCCGCCGTCGAGCTAGAAGGGAAGAGGCCGAAGATCGGCGTGATCTGGTGCCGCCGCAGTGAGATTGAAGATCCGTGGTTGCGCCCAGACTCCGCGCCCAGCCGCTGCGTCGAGGCCGTCACCGTTGGAGCTCCGCCGAGCTCCAGCATTCCCTAGCGAATACATTCCTCTACCTTCTTCTTCTCTGATTTCTCTCCTTCCAATTCTCTAATGTCCCCCCTGTTTTCTCCCAGTTTTCTCTGATCCAATCTCACGATTCCTATTATAACCATGAGAATCCTAACATCCTATCATATCTCAAAACACTTCAATCATTTTTCACCCCTTCCACCAATTCACATCTCGATTTGCTAATTTTGGACCGAGGTACCATCCTCGAGCGGACCGAGGTACCATCCTCGAGTCGGCTTCATATCATGAAGATGATCATCAAATCTTGAAGTCATCGCCACTTTGTATATCGTCGCTGTCATTCAATAGTGAGGCACCAATAGATCCTCATCGAAGATCCGCTCCGAACGGCTCGAGCATAAACCACTGCCTTCGGTCAGATCCTTGAGCTCTCCACCCAGTTTTGTCGCCAAACCGCCTACCCGTGTTATCTTCGACCTTCCATAGCATGTCCACTGCCTACAGATTTCCATCGGATATCAAAATAGGCCTCGTGCTCCTTCACGTGTCCCTAACGGTGCACGACGATGCTTCACCACCGCCTGGAACATTCAATTGAGGAGTCAGATTACAGCGCGACGCACTGCCTCAACAGCACAAGATCACGCTCCCGTGCACGTGATTGTGTGGTTTTTGCACTTCAAACAGTAACTGTGCGATCAATATTTGATCGGACGGCTCGTGCTCAACCACGCATCAACATTCCGTCGCGAGCATCGACCCACCGATCAGGCGCAGTCACGTGCGAGAAATTTACACACATGAGCTCTGGTGGGCCTGTTTACATATATAGACCCCCAGTATTCTGTTATTTTGCATACAGGTCTCCTCCTGAAGTAAGTCACGTGCGCGAGCACATGTTCACTGGATTTTTGCACCAACACCCTCGATTGGAGCTTTTATGCTCCCACGCACGTGCTCTCTGGAAGATTTGCGCATTACATCCCTGCGTTTCTGCTTATTATGCGCATGCCCCAGAATTTCGTATTATTACATATATGCCCTTATAACTGTACATATTCATTCTATACTATAGTATATGTGTACTAAATAAAATACAAAATATAAAACTACAAAAAATACATATAGATATCGTATCTTACCTATACACATTATTAAATAAATTTTAAAATAAAAAATACTTTTTAGTATTAATAATAAATCATTTAAAAAATACAACAAACTTGAAAGCAAATAAAAAACTTATAAAAACCTATCTAAAAATCCTATAAAAATTACACTTAGTACATTTTACTATATTTTACATATTCAATCAAAAATAAAAGAACAAGTAAATAATAAACCAATAAAAAAAATATAAAATACACAAAAAATTGTTAAAACTTGTAAAAAACAGAACTAAAGAAATAAAAATCCGCTAAAAAAGCACGACCTATCATTTTGAATGTGTTTTCAACCTATTTTTGATGAAAATACAATAAAAATATTTTACCAATATTTTTAATATTGAAAATCAGAAAAACTTCACAGTTTTCAATAAAATAATAGTCTTTCTCTTTAAAAATAAAACAAAATCCATGAAAGCCTAAAAACTTTATAAAAATCCATAGAAATAGAAAATAAAAATAAAACCATAAAAATAATAAAATAAAATCAACTAAAAATTTAAAACATTTTCTAAATAATAAAAAATTATAAAACACAGAAAAATCACAAGAACAATATAAAATTCATTCAAAATCAAATAAAAATCCAGAAAAATCTTTAAAAATAAAATAAAAATTAGGTAACCGTTAAACCTTATTTTGTCTATAGTTTTCCCTAGTTTAACAACAGTTTGCCTCTCTGAGTTCGACATTCCTGTACTTGACACTATACATTTTGTTTAGGAGTATAAATAAAATAAAGAAGATTAATTCACTTTGATCTTTTCTGACAAAACTCACCTAGTTGATACAACGACTGTGACATTTTCTCTGTCTCTTTTGCAGGAATATGAAGAATTAGGACCAGGGATTTTTGAGTTTTTCAGATGGTGTCGTTGCCGGGGAGATAACGCTAGGGTAGACCGTAGACTTAGGTTCAGGTTTTCTCTTTGTGTCATTTTATTCTCTAACCTCACGGCTTTTTGTTTCTGAGTTGTGCAACATAGGTTGAGACGCACATCTGAGAATCACAAAAGCCACATAAATTTCCTTTTCATAATTTCTTGTAAAACAAATATATCAAAAATTTCAAGGGAATTTGCATGTTTCTTTGTTTTTGTATAAAGGGGCCTCGTAAAGGCATCCCGACTTGTACTCCCTCTCTCGGGGTCTATTTCACCAGGGTTGTACTTCTGGAGGAGCAGGGCACCCACCGCTGTTTTCCCGCTCGAGTTTCCTCGATGATTTTCCGCAGTTTTCCAAATTAGGTGCTTGTTAGGAGTTTTGCGGTTTTCCCCTTCTCTGCGTACTGTAGCCTATATGCTTGCTTAGGTTACGATACACCTAGGTGATTGTATCTAGGACCATACCCAAAAATAAAAATATGTTAGATGGTTTTCTTTGAAAATATCCAAAAAAACTGAAAACCAAAAATTAAAAAAGGGACTGATAACTTTTATCGGACTTTAAAATAAACGTCAGGACTCCATTTGTCTTGGGGAGAGCAACCCCCAAACTTGCATCGCAGGTACACTCTCCAGATTTTGCGAGTGAGAGATGACACATAAGTTAGAGCCAGAGTCTGGGCTTCTACGGAAGTACTACTTAGTTCACACTTTTACTCACCTTATCTTCAGTGGGTGCTCTCGGGTAGCCGGAAACACTCTGAGTTCACTTAGTAGAGTGGGAGGTTTAGAGGTCACTACAAAAGGCTCCGTCCTCAAGTAACACAGGTAGCCGGAAACGGTCCGTACTTACTCCCATACTGGCTGAGACTAGGAGATTTCTGGTGAGAACTCGGGACAATACGATGTCGATGTCTCGGACACCTATCTGATCTCGCTAATCTTTGAGAAGATTGTTTGCCAAACAACCGTGAAACCGAAAAGATAAACGACCGAATTTTTACGGTCATCACCAGGGTTGCGTTGCTGAACTCGGGGTTTGCCTTGTGTTTGTTTGCAGTGTGAGTCTAACCTTCGAGATCTGATCAACGAAAAATCTTTCAAGATGATGGGAAGGCGATCGCTCCGGTCGACTCTGACCGATCAACTCTCTCGCGAACCTACCTGTTCATCTAGATCGTTTCGAGATGACTCTCGTTCCAAATCGAAATCAAAATGTGTTGCTACTTCCAGGCGTGACTCTCACTATGGAAGCCTGATGTCGATTTTTTCTCCTAATCCTTCTCTACCATCATCACCTCCAATTAATCATCCGCAGTTACACATCAATTTGGCAGAGCCTGACTTAGACTCTTTCTCAATTCTAGAAGACATGGCTGCTAAAGGACTGCAGAGCATTTCCATAGTCATAGATCAGGATGCGAACAATAACGGTTTACTTGCTTCCCTTAAGATAATACCTAATCAAATTAGGGAGCAAAATAGAATGATGAACGATGTCAGAGCTGAGCTGACTCAGTTGCAAGCTCAACGCAATCATCCTGAAGCTGATCAACCAGGACCTGAGGATCAGGAGCTGCAAGATGGAGGAGAGAGACCGCCAGGCACGAACCGCACGATGCAGCAACTCTACAATCCTGGAGCTACTAAAACCCATCGGTGGATTCTTCTCTCTGTCATTCGTGGGAATTTTGAGTTCCGACCTCAGACGATCCATCAGCTGCCCAAGTTTCATGGGCTATCTACTGAGGAGTTGCACTTGCACCTTCAGGAGTTCGAGCTGATCTGCAGCACGGTGCACGATGCACACGTCAACGAGGACACGATCAAGTTGATCGTGTTTCTATTCTCCCTTGTTGATCGAGAGGCCTACTGGCTGAAACACCTAGGGAGATACTTTTCAACATGGGAGGAGGTTAGAACCGCATATCTGAACAAGTATTACCATCTTTGTCGAACGAATGATGCTCGAACCATGATTAACAACTTCACCATGATCGGGAACAAACAGGAAGCATGTGACAGATTCAGAGAGCTCATTGATCGGTGTCCCCACCACGAGCTTTCCAAGCCGACTCTTGCACAAAGTTTCTTTAGTGGGCCGACACCAGAATTACAGGGACTGGTGAACGCAACATGTGGTGGATCTTATTTTTCGATGCATGAAGATCGAGTCTAAGCCATTTATGTGAAAATGGTAGAGAATTACACTATGATGTCCCAGAATCGAGTATACAATCAGACAAAGCCACCCATATATTACTAGCATTCCCTAGTGGCACAAATAGAAGGGAATCCATCTTCTGTTGTTTTGATTCCTCTCGAATCTCCATCAGTTGATCTAGGGATTATTTGCCAGAAGTTGGATAGAATGGAAATCATAGAGAAAAAGTGCCAGAACTTAGATAAGCTCGATAAGATTGACGAGCTTGAATGATGCCTGAGTGATCTGAAGACACAGATTATGTTCCTTCAAGAATTACAGACAGACTCCAACTGATCTTCGAGATCACAGGCGGACTCAGGTAGCCGAGATCGAGGCATACTTCCGAGGCCTCCAGTATAAAACATCTAGCATGTGCATTCTGAGCCATCTCATTACCCCTTGGTGTACCCTCAACTCTAGTAGACGCCATCATCTGACACTCATATGGTGGTGTATCAGAGCGATCAGTCGTTGGCATCCATGCCCCTAGCATACTCTGAGATGCATGAGCCATTGACAGAGGTCAATGGGATTTTGTACGACCGTTCGCAGCAACTAGGGATCTGCCGTGATCACCCTAGCTTCTGTTGGTCGACGGGAGGTGCCTCTTCCAAGCAACCACAACAGGCACCAATGGGGAGGAATAGAGAGCAGCAACAACATTCAGGTCCTTGTCTGTAGCAACAACCTTAGTGGAGGCAGAGCGCTTATCAGAACCAGTATCAGCAACATTACCCTCTACAGCAGCCAGCTCAGCCGCAGCCTCAGTATCATCGAGGCGACTCATTCGGGTCTCATGGGCCTTTCCATGATAACCCAGCATTATAAATATCTCGTTAATCTGATCACTGATCAACATGCTTCTTTTAGGCGAGAAATAAATGAGTTCAAAACCCATGTCAACGACCTGGTCAAAGGGAAGTGCACCTTACCTGCGCAGATAGAACCCAACCCGAACAATCTGACGCGGAAATCAAAGCAGGTAGACTTGACTGAGCCCACCCTCCAGTCAAAGGTATTTTCAGACGATTATCTTTTCTGTGATGATGCTGATTTCATTTCTCTTAGGAGAGGTAGGATTCCATTAGGCGGAGACTCTTCTAGGCTTGAGGAGCACCCTTTGACGATAGAGATGGCGATGTAGAAGCCGCCAAGCCTGAAGAGTAGCCCGAACTGAACGCCAACGTAGCTGCATTACCCTTATTTGTAAATAGTTATGATGATAGAAAATCTCAAAAAAATGTACAAAAGAGAAGAAATAGAAAAAGAAATAAAAAGATTGTTGATCAAGATCTATCTCTTTCTGATGATTTGAGGAAATCAGGACCCAGTTTTTCAACAATATTTCCTTCATCTTCTTCTGATACTCTGATTGTATAGACTAACCCGGAGGATGTATAGATTCCTTTTCCCAAAGCACTCTGCTTAGGAAAAGGCGATAAAAAGGAAAACGCCAAAAAATCCAAATGAATGATCCGACGAAAGAGATGCTCGATAAATTCACGATCTAACTCGCTGTTTCGAAAGCCTTGGCACTCATCCCTCTTCTGTAAAAAGGCTTAAAAGAATGAACCACAGTCCGCGGAAAGAAGAGGCAGTGCAATCATTGTTCTAAGATCCATGTGCTGACCAAGAAACATGTCATGCCATACAGAATCGACTCCCAACCAAGAGATCAGATTCGGGAGCGTCGTATGTCAGATGCGAGATCCTCGATCAGACTTTTGATCGAGCTCTATTAGATAGCAGTTTTTCGATTAATCTCCTTCCATATTCCCTACTCGACAAGTTCGAGTTCGGTCCTCTTAGACCAAGCCGAGCGGTCTTGCAGTTTGCTTATAGATCGGTCAAGAGGCCCAAGGGTTTAATCGAAGATGTTATCGTCACCATTCAGGGTTTGCAATTCCCCATTGACTTTGTCGTGTTGGACATGGAGGTCCCTGAATGCGTGACCGATACCCCGATCATACTAGGGTGACCTTTTCTGGCAACATCGAAGGTCGTTTCCAACTATGGTACTGGGAAGGTGTACTTTCGCTTCCAGGGCAAAAGTATACATATAGAGACGATCCAAGACCAGAATTCTAAAATAGATGAATCAGAGAGAGCATCTGATGATGAACCTGATAGTCATCAGGATTGTGACTTTATACAAACAGATGATGAAGCTGTCTGGGCCGAACCTAGTACCCAATCATTCATTCCACCTTCAGTCAAAGCTGAGATTCAGATATCCGAGGATGGAAGATTGGAGAGCACAATCCTAGAGCCAAAAGTGAAAATCTTGATGCAGACAATTCTGAGAACTATTCAGATCATTCAGACATTCTTTATCCCTCCAAGTCTGAAGTGAACTGTCAACACTGTCAGTCACCCGCAGAACATTCAGATTCTAAAGATGCTGATAGGCAGTGCTTCGCTGAATTCTTATCGCTTCAGACTCCATTATCAGAGCCTACAACCAGTCAGAAGATCAAATCTAATCAGAACATCCAACAATCTCCAGTTCTTTCTGAGTCAGAGCAAGCAGAGCTCACGCACATCGATCTAGCAGCCTATACCCAGGCTCAAATCAAACCCGATCTTCCTGTTCCTTCTCCCCCTGAGCTTAAATCGTTACCTTAAAGCATGAAGTATAAATTCCTTGCGGGTGAATCCAAAATGTTTCTAGTCATCATCTCTTCCAATCTGACCGAAGATTAAGAATCCCGTCTGATGGCGATTCTTGAATGAAACGCAAGGCGATCGGATGGCCAGTAGACGATATCCATGGGATTAGTTCGGCTTTGTGCTCCCACCACATCTTTCTCGAGGATGACGCCAATCCATCTCGTGAGATTCAGCACAGGCTGAACCCGAATCTTCGAGAGGTGGTTGTGAAGGAAATATCCAAGTGGTGGAGCACCGATTTTATCTATCCCATCTCCGACTCAAAATGGGTTAGTCCGTTGCATATGGTACTTAAGAAGACTGGTATCACTACAATGATCAATGATGATGGAGAGGAGATCGCTACCCGAGTACAAACTTCTTGGCGCATTTGTGTGAACTACAGACGTTTGAATCAGGCGATCAAGAAGGATCACTTTCCGCTACCGTTCATCGATCAAATCATCAAACGGTTAGCCGGGAAGAGCCATTATTGCTTCCTTGATGGGTACTAGGGATATAACCAAGTCGCCATTGCTCCAGAAGACCAAGAATAGACGAAATTCACCTGTCTGTTCGGAACGTATGCGTTCTGGAAGATTTGTGCATTGCATCCCCGCGTTTTTGCTTATTATGCACACGCAGAATTTCGTATTATTACGTATACACCCTTATAACTGTACATATTCATCCTATACTATACTATATGTGTACTAAATAAAATACAAAATATAAAACTATAAAAAATACATATAAATACCATATCTTACCTATACACTATTAAATAAATTTTAAAACAAAAATACTTTTTAGTATTAATTATAACTCATTTAAAAAACATAAAAATACAACAAACGTGAAAGCAAAAATTATAAAACCTACCTAAAATCCTATAAAAATTACACTTAGTATATTTTACTTTATTTTACATATTCAACCAAAGACAAAACAAAAAGTAAATAATAAAACCAATATAAAACATAAAATACACAAAAACTTGTTAAAACTTGTAAAAATCAAAACTAAATAAATAAAAATCCTCTAAAAATGCACAACCTATCATTTTGAATGTGTTTTCATCCTATTTTTAATAAAAATACAATAAAAATATTTTCCCATTTTTTTCAATATTGAAAATCAGAAAAACATCACAGTTTTAATAAATAGTAGTCTTTCTCTTTAAAAATAAAAAAAATCCATAAAAAGCCTAAAAACTTTCTAAAAATCCACTAAATAGAAAATAAAAATAAAACTATAAAAATAATACAATAAAATCAACTAAAAATTTAAAACATTTTCTAAATAATAAAAAAATATAAAACACATAAAAATCACACAAACAATATAAAATTCATTCAAAATCTAAAAAATTCCAGAAAAATGTTTAAAAATAAAATAAAAATAAGGTAAATGTTTAACCTAATTTTGTCTACAGTTTTCCCTATTTTAATAACAGTTTACCTCCTTGAGTTCTACACTCACGTACTTGGCACTATACATCTTGTTTAGGAGTATAAATAAAATAAAGAAGATTAATTCACTTTGATCTTTTCTGACAAAACTCACCTGGTTGATACAACGACCACGACATTTTCTCTGTCTTTTTTGTAGGAATTTGAAGAATTAAGACCATGGATTTTTGAGTTTTTCATGGACACACTCGAGGTGAGCAGAGGTTAGCTTTCTACTTATGAGACAACCAGGAGAGAGCAGGGGAGACAGACAAGGAAGAGGGAGAAGAGCAACCTTACCTTAGATTTTATTTCATTTTGTGTGAGAGAGATATTTTCTTTTATTTTTTAAGTTAATTTGTAATAATTTGGATACTTTCATACTTAACGAGGTCCAGTGCCCGGGTATCTGTTTATCCGGGGGCCCCACCATTTTCATTTTTTATCACCTTTCTTTTTATTTTGTTCCGTACGTTTTGAGATTTCTACCTTTGTCATTTGTTTTGTGGAATGAGACCTTAGATATTAGGATTGCTTGCTCGGTAAAGTAGGTCCAAACACCTAATAGTAGCATGCTCTTATAGTTCTTTACGTTTGAACTTAGTCAAATTTACTTGTCAATTATTTGGACTTGAGATTGAGCACCGAGAGAAGCTCTATACAACACTTGCAGGACCCATTGTGGCGGGCATCGATTAGCTTCTGAGACCGAACTTTTGGATTTCATTTCTGAATAATTAGCATTTAGTTCTTCACGATAAATATCAATTCTTGTTTAGGATGATTTCTACCATTTCATACCGTACATATAGTATAGGCTTATATATATTCTATTTTGCATCCCGCATGGAGAGAGCCAGAAAGTACTGTGAGTAATTCTAACTCTGCATGCATGATTAGTCAATAAGGAGAGATTTCTATCTTAGTGACGACTTGCATTGCTTTTCTGCCTTCTCCCTTTGTTTTTGCGCATATTAGGATTAAAGGAAAATTACAAAAAAATTGTTAGGTGGCTTGCTATGAAAAATACTCAAAAAAATTGAAAACCCAAAATTTAGAACAAGGAGTCTGTTAATAAAATTTTGAACTTGGTAATGGAAATCATTATTTTGGGTTCATAAAGACCTCATTGCTTTTAGGAACATTCAAAACCGAGTGAGGCACGACCCATAAGGAATAGAGTCCAAATCTCGATATGTGGCTCCTTCGTTATCACCTAGGAGGACGAGGTATTGACGCTTCTAGCAAACGTAATCGAGTAGGGCCTTGTCAACAATGGTGTTCCCACCTAGTGTGGAGCATCTGACTTGGTCTGAAGTACTAATCTTAGGCCATGCCCTCATGGGTGTGTCTGTCCCATCTGTTTATGTTTGAGTACCTCGCTTGCGAGGGAAGCAGCGGTTTCGTCTATCAGCTTCCTCTCTTTTTCTTTGGATGAGTAACACCCCAGACATGAAATCAAGGTCCTTTCAGTGTGTAGATCACAGGTTACAAAGGAGGTGGAAGAAGAATAGGGAACTTTCCTGGCAGTGACACGCTCCTATAGGGTTAACGCTCACGAGGACTTGTTATAAGATCTTGCCTGCAAAACAAACATAAAATTGGAAAGATAAAAAGATATCCAAACTCTTACAGCTTCACCTATGTTGAGTTGATGAACCCACAATTGTTTGGTGTTTGTTCAATTTTAGTTAAGCTCAAAGATTAGTCCCGCACATTTTGTGCCTTTTTTTATTTTCCTCTAATTTACCCCTCATTTGCCCCGCTCACTTTTAAGCCTTCTACTATTTTGCATTTCTTTTATTTCTTGTTGACCACCGTATCATTCTTCCAAACTCGATCTTCCTCTTCACTTCGAGATGTTGACCCATGGATGGTTTAGTTAGGACTCTACCGACACCAACATCGATTCCATGCGTCTGCCTTCTCCAATAATTTGGGGCAATTTTCGAGAACTCGATTTCGACTCTACGAACCTATCTCCAGACTCCTCACCTTCTTTAATAATTCAAGATCACTCTTGTCCAGAACTCTACCCATTGGCAATTGATTTCATTCCTTACACTTCGTCATCCTTAATGATATTCTGTATTGACGTAACACAAAATGATTCATTCCATCCGGTGCTTCTGTCTAGATTGATCGGGTCATCATTCCATGTGTAGATCACGAGTCTGATCTGGAGTTAGAACTTCTCTCAGATTCTGATTCAGAAAAAGATGCAGAGATGGCTCCTACAGGGAAAGGGAAGGGACACCAGAATCCTTTACAATAAGAGCATCGCCAACCAGACCATAACGCCGTGAATGCCCATCTTCTCGCCTCCATTCAGGAGATACAATAGCATCTCACTAACCAGGCATTGGTGTAGTTCACCTTCCGGGAATTGCTCAATGACCTTAGGATGAGGAGGAGAATAAGAAGGAAGAGAAGGTGGAGGTCGTGCAGGCCCTGTAGATGAAGCCCGAGCGGAGAGGCCTAAGCCTACTCTCAAGGAGGCCTACAATCCTGTAGTTGGGAAAGTCACCAAGTGGATCCAAATCCCAACGATCCATGCACATTTTGAATTGAAGCCTCAACTCTTGGCACTTCTACCCAGCTTTCATGACTATGCAAACAAAGAACCGTATATTCACCTACAAAAATTCGGGCACATATGTAGTAAAACTCACTACCCTAACATATTGTTAGGAGTAGTCAAGATGACAACATTCCCGTTCAATCTTCAGGAAAAAGCCTTTCATTGGATCAATCACATGGGGAAAGTCATCATGACATGGGAAGAGCGTAAGTTTTCCTTTCTGCATAAATATTGTTCTCTTGGGTGACTTAAATTGATGCATGATCGCATAACCAACTTTACCCAAACCACCCATGAATCCATTCATGAGGTTTATCGATTTACAAGAAATGTATCCCCATCATCACATCCCTAGAACTAGCTTGGTCCAGCATTTCTTTCAGGGACTGATTGAAGAAAGTCATAAGATTGTGGATATTACTTCTGTAAACTCTTATTTCAACATGGACGAGGACTTCGTTTGGTAAATATTCGAGGAAATGGCCGAAGAAGAGGTCGTCTTATCTTCGTCCTGTGCATATCATCGCACACCACAACCTTCGAAAATAAGATCATATGGCATCTTCTCATGAGTTGGATAGGGATGAGAGCTCCAACCTGAGCATCATAGGGAGTCACATGTCCAAGGTGGATATCATGGAGAAATGATCATATGACCTCGAGAAACTTGCTGTGATTGAATAGAGGATATAAAATCTGAACAAGTTGGACAAAATTATTGAGCAGTTGGAGCTACTAGTCATCACGATTAGCTCCTATGATTCCGTGTCTACATTGTCTATCACTCTCGTTGAACCGAAAGAACAAACATCGCCACAACCTATTCAGTTGAGTCAACCACAACCAACGATCCAACATGTATATTACGTGCAAGCCTCTGACATGACATCTCCGCAACAGCCACAACAACAGTGGTAGTATACCAGGCTGAGCCCGAACCCATGCAGTATCCATGTTGCCTTCCTCTAATTTAAGAGTTGAATGGCGTATGGGCTAATGATGCACAATCAGCCTATTCAGGCGGACGCCAATAGGGCTAGCAGTTAGGCATTCGCCGGTTCCCTCTACAGTGAGGAGGGAGACTTGTTCAGAACCCCCAGCCTCAGTACCATCAGCAATCTCTGTCGTACCATGGCAATTAGAGATAGAACATGTACCTACAACCGCAGTATCATCCACACCAGCGGAATATGCAATACTCAATTGTTCCATATCAGAACCAACCTCCTTAGCACGAGCAACAACACCATCCCCCTCCTCACTACCAAAATCAGTATTCCCACTCGTAGCCTCCACACCATTCTCAGTATCAACGTGGGCATCACGCTGAACCATCAGGGTTGCTCTTGTGAACCTTGCCTTGGATTGCATGGCTCAAATAGTGAAAAGCCTAGTAGAGATGAGCCAGAAGCTTGATGGCCTCATCGCGACCAAAACGTCAATTCCGTCTCAGGTAGAGGCCAACCCCGATAATTTTATGAAGAAATAGCATGTAGTCTGTGATGTTCTCTTTGATCTAACAGAATCAGATATGCAATATCTAATGTTGTTACTCTCAGAAGCAGTAGAACCTTGTAACCAACTACCGCTATGGAGGGGAAAAATAAATATTCACCAAGAGAATCATCATCAACTTCTGCATCAGCAAATCCAACATCTAGACCAGGTGAGGAAGAAGATGACAGAGGAGAAGCACTAGAAACAAAACACCAAAAAATCAACAAAAGAAAAAATTACAAAAATAAAGTAATAGCAACAGCAAACGGAGCACCACCATGCCAACCACTGTGGAAACCACACCTGTAGCCACCCCGATGCCAGCCGAGGGATCCTCACCTACATATTTTGGATGTTTGCCTTTCTTGGATGGCCCTATGCATTTCTGTCGTCCATGTGTATAGCCAGATGGACCTGATTGTCAAGGCGATCTAAATAAAGACTTGTGGAACTTAAAGACCATTAAGTCTTAAATCCTATTCCCAATTAGGTTCCGATAAAATAATAGTCCAAGGGTCTGTTTGAGCTCCATTCTCTGATTTTATGAAGATAAGTTTAAAATTAAAAATAGTTCTAACTTCTTCTTTTTCTTTTCTTATTTTCGTCTTTCACTTATTCGTAGGTTTGCAAAGGGAATAACAAAGGTAAAGTATAAGAGAATGACGAATCCCTGATGAACAACTTTATTCTTTTATTTTGGGTTAAAATCCTTGGCAAAACACTTGTAAATAATAACTAATTCTAATTATTTATTATTCATCCATCATTTGTTAATATTGTATATTTATCCCTTTCTATAACTAAAATAAAAGAATAAAAAAAGAAAAGAAAATGAAGGATGTATATATGAAATAAATACAGACTGACCGAACCCCGAAACCAAGCCAAGCAATTGGATGATCAACAAGGAATAAAGTAGGAGGAGACATGATCCATAACTTGTAAAAATTCCAGAAGACCAAGTTCACCTTGTAATCTAAAAAAGTTAAAATTTTGAAAATTGCCTTGTCGGATCCCGTTGTTGTTGAGATTATTCAAAATCTTATTCTTGGAATACCCCTACTAAAAGCCATCAAGTACATTCCAACCATCAAGAAAGGGTTTAAATAGGCATGTACTTTGAAGAGACAACTGCACAGAGCTCGTTAAAGAAATGTCAAGCATATTATGACTGTAGCGACTATGAATGCAGCCAGCAATCTCCCGACAAAAAAGAAGGATATGGGAGCTCCTCTAGTTAGATGCCAAATGTTCAATCAGGAGTTCGACTAAACTCTCCTTGATAGTGGATCCTCAATCAACCTGGTGACTTCACTACTGAAAGAATTTGGGTTGGGACCGATCAAGTCTACTTGAATGATTATGCAGTATGCAAACACATCCATCAATATCCCCGAGGCATTCTAGAAGATGTCATCGTCACCATCCGTGGAATGCACTTCCCTATGATCGTACTAGACATGGACACCTCAGCCTCTCTGCTTCATACCCCGATAATCCTTGGATGGTCATTCCTTCGAATAACCGAAGTAGTGGTGGACTATGGCACCGAGCGAATCACCTTCCGCTCTAGCAGCAACAAGGTGATGATTGAGATGATCCAAGTCCAGAAATCGTTAGAGCCTACATTAGATGAGAGTGAGCCTACAAAGAAGCAACCAAAAGACTGTGGATTTCTTGCTGAAATCCGTGATACAAATATGTTTGTGGATGATATTGAAACAAACGAGTTCCTCTCCACAGGAGAACTAGCGGATATTACAATCGAGTTCATGATGAGATTTTCGCTGAGTTGCCTAATGAATACATCTATGGACACCTGCCCTTGGCAGAGCAGGAGGAAATCATAGAAAAATTTTGTGAACAAGATTATATTTTTGAATAATTCTTTTCAACATTGAATGCGGAGCCTACAGTACAAACGGTTGACACACTATAGTTGAAAGATCTGACACCATCACCCTGCACAGTATCTGAAGTCACCACATAGCTGAATCAGACCACACCCGAGCTCAAACCACTTCTAGCAAATATAAAGTATGCCTTCCTTGTGGGTGCGCATAATATGTTCCATGTGATCATCAATTCACAGTTAATTGAGGAACAAGTATCTCGTCCGCTCGAGGTTCTAGAAAGAAACTGCAAGGCTATAGGCTGAAAAAATTCAGATCTCCATTATATAAACCCATCATTATGCTCGCATCACATATACCTTGAAGGGAACAACATGCCTTCCCGAGAATTTCAGAATAGATTAAATCCAAATATCCAGGAGGTTGTGATGAATGAAATAACAAAAAGGTGTGATGTGGGATTCAGATATCCCATCTCCAACTCGAAATGGGTGAGTTCCTTGCATGTTGTGCCCAATAAATCAGGGATCACCATGGTCAAGAAATGATAAAGGAGAGGAGATCGCAACAAGAGTACCAACATCTAGTGCATATGTATGGACTACAGATGCCTGAATCTAGCGACCAAGAAGGATCATTTCCCGCTCCCCTTCATTAACCAAATCATTGAGCGATTGACCACGAAGGAATATTTTTGTTTCTTGGATGGTTATCTGGTCACAACCAAGTTGCTATCTCTCCTGAAGATCAAGAGCAAACAAACTTCACTTGTCCATTTGGAACATACGCCTTCCTTAGAATACCATTTGGATTGTGCAATGCTCCAGCAACATTTCATCGATGCATGTTGGATGTATTCACATATATGGTTTGAAATTTTCTGGAGGTTTTCATGGACGATTTATCGACCTAATAATACAACTTTGATCAGTTCCTATATTATTTAGATTGAGTCTTGAAGAGATGTTGTGAAGTGATCCTTGTGCCCTCGTGGAAGAAGAGCCATTTTATGGTTATCTATGGTATTGTGTTAGGCCATGTCATATTAAAACGTGGCATGGAGGTAGACCCTGCAAAGGTGGATGCTATTTCCAAACTCGATCCACCAACAACTTGAAGCAAGTCAGGTCATTCCTAGGGCATGTCAGTTTCTACCGATGATTCATTAAAGATTCCAGAAAAATCGCCCGACCGTTGACTGAGCTACTGGGCAAGGAGGCAAATTTATCGTTGATGATAGAGTCCTCTGGGCATTCAATCAATTGAAAGAACTGATCACCCATGACCATGTTCTTCAATCGCCAGATTGGTGTCCTCCATTTTAAATCATGATAGATGCATTAGATTGCACCGTTGAAGCAGTTCTAGAACAACGAAGAGACAATCTGCCATTTGTAATTAACTATGCTAGCAGAACTCTAGATGAAGCTTAGAAAAAACTATACTATCACTAAAAAGGAGTTGCTTACAGTCATCTTCGCCATGGAGAAATTCACATCCCACCTGGTTGGATCCAAAGTGATCATTTATACAGACCATTCTGCCATCATGTACTTGCAATCTATTAAGGATGCCAAAATCAGATTCATCAGATGGATCCTTCTACTCCAGGAGTTCGATCTGAAAATTTGTGATAAACCTGGAGTTAAAATTGTGGCGGCAGATCACTTATCAAGACTACCAAAGCTAGATACTCCTAAGCAGAGATTATTGCTGATTATAGAAACTTTCCCAGATGAAGCAATCTTTTCAGTAACCTCGCTCCCCTAGTTCGCCAGTATTGTGAATTATCTTATATCCAAGAGAATTCTACAAGATTGATCGAAACTGAAAGTCAGCACATTTCTATCAGATATTCATTTCTATTAGTGGGAGGACCCATGGTATATTGCATCTGGAGGAGGTGTATTCCTCAGGAAGAAGTTCCAAGTGTCCTTCAGCATTTCCATGCTATAGAATCAAGAGGACACCATATAGAATAAGAACGACATCAAAAGTTCTAGAATACAACCATTGGTGGTTGACTCTATTCAAAGATGTAGAAGACTTTGTTAAATATTGCACTGACTGTTGGACATTAGACGACACTATAGTAATGAGAGACACAACGCCCCTGATGTACATTAAAATTTTAGACGTGTTTGACATGTAGGGCATTGACTTCATGGGCTCGTTCCCCAACAGTTAGGGTTTTGAGTATATTATTCTTGTTATCGACTGTGTGAGTCACTGGGTGGAGGTTATCCCAACCTGAGCTGCCGACAATCACATAGTCTGCTGGTTCCTAAAAGAGAAGTTGAATCCCTAAAATTCTGATATCTGATAAGGGTAGCCATTTTATCAACAGAGAGGTGAAGAGGCTGACATAGGAATTCTGCATTGAACATCGTGTCGCCTTTCTGTACCACCCATAATCCAATGGCCTGGCTGAATGTTCAAATAGGGAGATAAAGACAATCTTGCAAAAGCTTATATGCCCCGATAGGAAAAACTGGTCACAACTCATTGATTCCATTCTTTGGGCCTATCAGATAGCCTACAAGTCGCTACTAGGAATGTCTCCCTACCGCCTAGTGTACAACAAGCCATGCCATCTGCCCGTAGAACTCATTCATAAATCCTTATGGGCAGCGAATGTATTTAATTTGGATTCCATGAAGGCCAGAAAGAACATAAAGTTGGATCTGAATAGACTTCTTGAATTCTGTGAGTACGAATACAACAACAACCTAATGTACAAGGATAAGGTCAAGACGTGGCATGACAAGAACATATGTCGCAAGACTTTCGAACTAGGTTAGAATGTTTGGTTGTTTGATGCAAGCTTAAATTATTCTCAGGGAAGTTGAAGAACAAATGGACTGGGCTTTGCATAATAAAGAATGTGCATGATAATGGAGGCATCGTGATATCTGGACTGTCGACTGACGCATAGCCATTCATGATCAGTAGGCAACTACTTAAACCTTATCTTGAGCATGATACGTTCATGTCCATGGTGGATTCAGTACAGGTGGTCTACGATGAGAAATTCACACCACAGCATCAGCAGAATCAGATGAGGCATAGAAAAACATTTTTTATTAGTTAATTTATTTCTTCTTTTCTTCTTTTCATTTCTCATTCTTTTATTCTTTTGAAAGCTTCACTCATCCCATTCATCATTGCTATACCTAGGATATGCATAATCTTAAGTTGGGGGGGTGAGTGTATTCGTGTGCTTATTCTTCGATCCCTCACCTATATCCTCAACTTTTGACATTCTTTCTATACATAGGGATCTTCTACCCTAAGTATAATGGGGAGATAGGCCGGACCATTGATTTTATTCATTCTCACCACCCTCCATGCATGTTGAATACCGTCTGCTATACTTAGGATTAATTGATCCTAATTATAGAGGGGACGGCCAACTTCTTATTCTTTATTAAGTTGTTGACTTTTCTGAACTTAGTATGAGTTATGTCTTCCTTTTCTCTTCGATTTATGATGACATAACTCAAGTTAAGTATAGGAGGTCAATATATACTCTATATATCTTTTATCCATAACCCATATTTTCATATTTTCAATTATTGTGGCTAAAATCCATTTAATTAAGTGTAAATGATATACTTGTATAAAATACATATTAAAATTCTATGTATATACCGATTAATAAATTGGGTAAAAATGTTTTACAAAATGTTTGAAAATGGTTCAAAAATCTTTTTGAAAATTGTTTGGAAATTATTTTGGAAAATATTTTCAACCTTTGTAAAAATATTTTTCTTGTAAAATCTCATTTCTTTGTGTGAATAACATGTTTTGAAAATCTATTTGCAAATAGTTTAGAAAATGGTTGCAAACAAGTTTGAAAAATCTTTGCAAAATGGTTTTTCAATTTTGTAAAAGTTTGTAAAAATTATTTGTTAAATTATTTTGCAAAATAAAGTTTTCAAAATGTTTGTAAGATCTTTTCAAATTATTTTAGAGAACTATGTCTATAATTCAGGTAAAATAAATTACTTTACAAACCTTATATATACAAACCAGCAAATTCCTAAAAACCAACTCTTGTAAATAATAACATGCTCTCCCACGTAAATAATTATGAATATTTCTTTCCCTAAAACTTTTTTTTGAAAATTCCCAAAAAATGACAAAAATTAAAAATTCCAAAAAAAACTTGCATAAAAATGTGCAAAACTTTTTCAAAAAATCATAAATATTTCAAAATCAAAAAAATACCTCATAAAAATATTTTCTTGCATTGAACGTATCATTTGCATTTTTAGAAAATAGCACATATAATTGAACAAGTCCAAATAAAGTCTGAAGATGGGAGCTTGGAATAGACCTTAATACACTTAATTTTAGAGGAACCCATTAAGGACTGGAATTGGATATACTTTAGGTCATCTTGACTTAATTCTTTAGGTTCGATATGACTATGTTCATGAGTCATTTCAATGTGTCTAGATAGAACCCTCAATATCATCTATAAGACTTTTGAGATAGTGACTAGATTGGAAACCTTGCACCTTGCACTTATCCCAACTCATATGGATTGTTGAAAAATCTAGGAGTCTAAGTCGGGATGAAGCAAGGTTGCTTCTCAAGGGTGGCTAAGGAACCATTATTGGATTAACGACACCAATACTCTAACCATTTCTTTTGATAACAATGATATCTAAAGTAAAGACATGAGACGGATTGAGACAATGCTTCGGATGAGGAATGACCTACTAGCATAACATCTTCCAAGACTCCAAAAAATGGGTGGAATAAAAGATGTTATATGCATCGGGGCACAAACAAGAATGCCAAGGACATTCAAAGACAAAGAAAATATCCAAAGAAACCAACACTAAAAAATTCCATGAAAATTTGAGCTTCAAAAAAACCTTGCTTCGTGGTGAAGAAATAGGTTACACTGACCATCTTCACAAGGGAATGAAGACTACACTGGTCCATTCCCACTTCTTTTCCCATTCTTCTAACTTCTTCCCCATTCGATTGTAATGATTGGGAGCACCTGACCTTAGAAGGGAATATCTGTTTCCACGAGGACCAGTTACCAGAAGAGCAAACACCTCGATAGTTCAGTAGTTTTGTTTGGGGAGAGATGAACAATTTCACACACAAGGTTCTATCACTTCAAGGTAGCAAGAGGATGCGCCTGAGGGGATTGTTCTGACCTGGTTGTGAATTGGACTAGATGATAGGAGTATGGAACCTAAGGGTTGTTACGTCACACTTCTTGACGTCCATGTGGTTCTGAACACACCATTAATCAAACGGCCTTCTCCGAGCTCCAAACTTTGACTTTAGTTTAAAAGTCGTAAAAGCTAGTATAGGGGGTGATAAATCCTCATTTATCACCTTTATTATTTTATTTCAGACTTTAAAACATATCAAAATGCATGTATATATCCTTAATCTATCAAAATAAGCAACCTGAAAATGGTTGCAAAACTAGTTTGAAAAATCTATACATACAATTTGAAAAATCGTTGCAAAATGATTTTCCAATTTTGTAAAAGTTTGTAAAAATTATTTGTCAAATTAGTTTGCAAAATAATGTTTCCAAATATTTGTTAAATCTTTTCAAATTATTTTGAGAAATATGTATATAATTCAGGCAAAATAAATTCCTTTACAAATCATGTATATACAAACCTGTAAATTCCTAAAAACCAACTCTTGTAAATAATAAGATGCACTCCTATGTAAATAATTGTGCCTATTTATTTTCCTAAAACTTTTGTTTTGAAAATTCCCTAAAAATTTGCAAAATTTAAAAATTCCAAAAAAATCTTGCATAAAAATGTGCAAACTTTTATAAATTCGATAAAAAATCAAATTCTGAAAGTTAACTCATAAAAATATTTCTCATATTAAACATAGCTTTTGCATTTTAGTAATAGCATAGACAATTAAACAAGTCGAAATAAAGTCTGGAGATTGGAGCTTTGAATATACCTTAATACACTTAATTTCAGAGGAGCCCATTGATGACTGGAATTGGAGATACTCCAGGTCTCCTTGACTTAATTCTTTAGGTTCCATAAGATTATGTTCATGAGTCAATTCAACGTGTCTAAATAGAACCCTTCATATCATCAGTTAGACTCTTGAGACAAAGACTTGACTAGAAACCTTGCATCTACCACTTAGCCCATCTTAGATGGATTGTTGAACAGTCTTGGAGCCTAAGTCAGGACGATGCAAGGTTTCTTCATCAAGGTTGGCTCAGGAACCATTCTTGGTGATTGATGACACCGGTACTCTAACCCACTTCTTTTGGTAACAATGATATATAAAGACTAGAGATGGATTGAGACAATGCTTCAGACAAGGAGTGGTCTGCTGGCACAACTTCGTCCAAGACCCAAAAAAAATGGATGGAATAAAAGATGTTATATCCATAGGGGCACAAGCAAGAATTCTGAAGTAGTACAAAGTCAAAGAAAATATCCAAAGAATCCTACACCCAAAAATTTCACAAAAATTTGAGCTTCAAGAAAAGCATGCTTCTTGGTGAAGAATCGGTTACACTGACTGACTTTACAAGGGAATGAAGACTACCCTGGTCCATTCCCACTTCTTTTACCATTCTTCTAACTTTGTCCCCAATCGGTTGTAATCACTGGGAGCGCCTGACCTTAGAAGGGAATATCTGTCTCCACGAGGATGAGTTACCAAAAGAGCAGTCGCCTTGACAGTTCAACGGGTTTGTCTGGGGAGAGCTGAACATTTCACATGCATGGTTCTATCACTTCAAGGTAGCAAGAGTATGCGACTGCGATGATTGTTCTCACCTGGTCGCGAATTGGACTAGATGATAGGAGTATGGAACCTAAGGGGTGTTGTGTCACACTTCCTGACTTCTATGTGGTTCCGAACACATCATTAATTCAAAGGCCTTCTCCGAGCTCACAACTTTGACTTTATTAAGACAAGTTTAAAAGTAAAATATTATTCCAAGTTACTTCGTTTTCTTTTAATTATTTCTTTTTTCTCACTTATAGGCATAAGTTTTGCTAGGGACTAGCAAAGGCAAATATAGGAGGGTGATGAATACTCACTTCATCACCTTTATTCTTTCATTTTGGCCTTTAAATCCTAGCTAAATGAATGTATATATCCTTAATTTTTCAAAATAAGCAACCTGTAAAATATGTAAAATAATGTACATTTGTTGTATTTAAAATCAAAATAACAAAATAAAGGAAGAGAAGAAAAAGAAATGACACACCATAGGTGTTGAGTGACCTTAGCTGCTGAGACTCAGTCATCGTGATGACTTAGTCAATAAGAAATAAAGTAGGGCGAGATAGGGTGGCAATTGTACATATTACATAGTCAAAAAACTCTAAAAATATAGGCTAATAATTACTTTTTACACCCATTTTATTCTTTATTATTTATACATCAAATCAATAAACTCTGTACATTAAAGTAGTAGATAAAAAACATAGAAAAACATAAAATTTATTTCACATTAAAATAATAAAAAGTGTATATTTGATACTAAGAATAAAATTCCAAATCCAAACTTCACAGACCTGTATCTTCTCCATATGAACTCAAAATGCACAAAATCACCTTTAATTGTATATAAATTTTTGTGAGCTACTTAATGAAGGGGGTTGCATTTAATTTGAAGTTAAGATACAAAAGTTAGGTTTGGGCCCTCTTGTACAATATATTTGAATAAAATATTCATTTTATGTATTCTTTACATTTTTTATTTTTTTTTATATTTTTATAATTTTGTAAATAATTTATATAGTGCATGTAAATATTTAGAATAAAATAAAACCACAAAAATACACTAAAATAAAATAATATATTTCAATGTATATAGATGAATATACTATACTTATACCTTTGTAATTTATACTATAATTAATTAAGTGCGCATATTATATCAGAAAATATAATAAAAATACATTTGTGCATATGTAATAAACTAAAAATATATAAATTAAGTAAATAAAATAATAAAATTTAAAATATAAATAAAAATAAAATATTCCAAAGTCAATATACTTATACTTATACTTGTAAATAATAAATTTTAATAAATCACCTCATAAAAATAAATAAAAGTAGGCATTAAATTCTACAAAAATTAGAAACATTTTATTTTTTAACCTAAAAATAATTAATTCTTTTTCATTGTCCAAGGTATTTTTTCAATGGAATTTCCTGGTTGGTCCACTTGAACCAACAAGGAGTCTTCTTCTGTTGACCTTGAGTCAATTGTACTCCAACCATTCTGACTTATGTCAGAAGCTCCCGGGTAGTCCACTTATCCTAATTCTCTACACCTCCATCTTCCTCCTTTAGCCTCGAACCTCCCGCCACATTGTAGCCTCTCCGTCCCTCGTATCTGCCCATCACTGAATCCTCACCAAACCCCACTCCTACCATGCCATCGTCCCTCGAAACTCACTAAAATCTAGCCTATAAATATTCCCCCAATCCCTTTTGTGTTGTTTTGATCCCTATTGTCCAATATTAGCCCCTCAGATCTCTTTGTCAATCTAGATCTTGGTGACAGAAGGCGTCTGGTGGTGATCTGCAGCGAGGAGGACAACCGGAGAAGCATATCCAACCACCTCCAACGAGCCGCCATTTTGGTCTAGCCCCCTTGCCCAGTTGAGGCCCCCTTTTTCCTACGTCATTAGGTAAGATTTAGGTTCTAGTTTCAGTTTTGTATTTTATTTTAACTCTTAATTCCTTAGATTAGGTGTAATTTAGAAGCCCAAATTAGACATGGATCTTGAGCTTCATGCCAAATCCTCCATCTTCCAACAACGTCTTTACCCGCGAACCATCCCCCCATCTTCCTCGACCCATTATCCACCTTCCACTCCATCTAGCCAACCCAGATCTTTTGCGGATATGGTAAACGAGTTCCTCTCCACCCATACCGCTTGAGCTCTTTGCACTTCACCCTCCCCTGCTGCTACAGCTTCAAAACCAGGTTGAGACAGTAGCCCTCATGCCCCCTAACTTTTTGGTGGAGGAAAATGTTTTCGAAGTGTACTTTGGACCCTCCTGGGGTAACTGGAGATCTTCTAGGTGGTTAGAAGTTGTCAGAGCTATATGAGCCTCCTCGACATGATCTAAACCCGCCGACCACAAGCAGAGGACCACTAGGAGTCCGTGGCAGCAGTCAAAGCAAGAAGGCATCGCCGGACGATGGAGAGCAGTACAATCAAAGCTCGTGGCAACAGTATTCTTGCTAGTTCTTCCAGAGGTGCCTAACACCGTCGGATCAAGAAGAAGGGCACATGTCTAACCCTGACCCTTGGTTTAAATCTAAGTGTTGCCCCACTCAGAACCGGACGATCAACCACGTGGCACGCTACGAACGGTCCGATCCTCAACGCTTAAGTGGATAAATTTCATAAGACCCTCTCTGCATTTTTGTATTATTTAAAAGGTCCAATAAATATTTTGTAATTTAATTAGTGGATAAATAACATGTATGCCCTCGTTCATTTTTAATATTACAATTTAGTCCTCTTCCACGTCACCTCACGTGACGGCCCACATGCATGGGAATTTGCAGAGAGGCTCGTATGGTTTTTTTTTCAATTGTGTTTTAATATTAAAACTTTCAATATTAGTTCAAAACTTTTGGGTATTTTGCAATATAACCCCTTACTTCTATTTTATAGTAAAAATACCCCACACAGTTCAAGTATTTTTGTGAAGGTTTGTCTAATTTTTATAAATATCATCTATACTCCAAAAATCATGCAAAAATATGGATAAGTGCATGCTTCTATTCTCATTCATGCTACATTTTTAATTTTATATTTTATGTATTTTTCCTATTTACTAAAATCAAAATAGCATAGTTTTGTCCATGTCTAAATTAAAAATTCCAAACAAATATAAAATTGTGTTTAAAAATTCCAAAAAACAGTATTTTGTTTAAAAATTTAAAAAACTCCAAAATCTTATAAAAATATAAAAATTCCTTAAAAATCCCAAAAAATATAGGTTTCTTTTTGATAATTTATTATATATCTTATTACGTATTAAAATTAGTTTTGAAATTTTTTGAATTTTCTGGTATTTTTAAATCTCAAAACAATCAGATCTATTTATTAAGTCCTTGATTTTGCATATTTTGGACTTTAAAAATACGTAAAAAAGCAAAAATACCTTAAAAATAAAAAATAGTATAAAAAGATAAAAAGATATCTATATATTCTGTATTTTTTTTACATATACATATATATATTTATATTACCCTATAGTGAATTATATAACTTTAAATAACTATATATAAGTTATATTATTAATGATTATTATAAATATTCTAATTATTTTAAAATCAAAAAAATATACATTTATTATAAAATTAAAAATATATATAGAAAAATAATAATTTTAAATTAAAAACCACAAAAACCTAAGTAAATAGTGAGCATATCTATATACATCTATACACATTTTTTATTCATAAATAGAATATCTGTGCTACCACGTGTGTTTTCTATGTTCGACCCCTATCTCCTTGTCCACTATACACTTGATTCACACCTCTGCTTATTCACTACTAGATCATTATAGTGTGGATTTATTGTTGTTCTATTCACTTGATTTTTGTGAGAGGTCAGTTCAGCGTCGCCGCTCTCACATTGTGTGGAGCGAACGACTCTCCTCTGATTAAGTGGGTTAAACAACCACACAACTACCATATCATTTTCATTTATTTACTATCATTTCCTATACATATATATGGTTCACATTCCAATATTCATATCCATAGAGCATAATAGGTATCACATCGGCTTTGTAATACTTTGCTTAAATTTTCGAAGGAATTTTCTTATCACAAAGAACAGTGGAGGATCCTCTCCACTTAAGCCAACCTATGTTTATTATATGAGCAATATCTTAATTTATTTCCTCATTATGTTGCAAAATAAATCCAATTTATCCATAAGATTATTTATTCTCAATGTTATCTTCTCCAATCTTCATCTTGATTCCTTTACCCATGCTTCCATAAATGTGCATTCCATATAGTCAGCCTTAGCCTTACTTATATCAGATCCTTTAGTGTCTAACACATGTCTCAATAACTTAAGCTTCTTATTTACTCCATCTCTAGTTCAATAACTCAACACAATATCATCGGGAAACAATATACACCAAGGTATATCATCCAAAATATGACTTGTCAACTTGTCCATAATCAAAATAAAAATGAAAGGACTCAAAGTTGAATCTTTATGAAGATCAATGTTGATGCTTAAATAACTGACCTTCCGAGACTAGATCCTTACATAAGATGAAACTACATCATATATATCCTTTATAGAGTGAATGCATAGGACATACACTTGTCCCTTTTACTAAAATCTCCACAAAATCTCTCGTGAACCTAACCATAAGCCTTCTCCAAGTCAATACAAATAATGTAAGGGTTCTTTCTTTTAGCTCTGTAAATCTTTATTCTCCTCATTATGTGGATAGCTTCAATAGTTGAACGATCTAGCATAAATCAAAATTGATTTTCTGTTACTTTGGAAACTTATATCAACGTTCTTTCAATCACATGCCCCCATTTTGCATAGTATGACTCATCAATTTGGTACATATTAATTCTAACAGTTTTGAATGTCTCATTTATACTTGTAAAGAGGCATCATGATGCTTTTCCTCCATTTTTCTGGTATTTTCTTACTTCACTAAATAACATTGAATAAATTTGTGAGCTAAGTCAAGCCACGCTTACCTAGAATTCTCCATACTTCTATAGAACTGTCATATGGTCCTATACCTTTCCTAGATTTCACAACCTTTAAAGCCAACTTCTTTCCTTTGTATTCGTATATAGCTTGCAAGATTTAGGTAACTTTCTATACTTATAATATAGTAATTTCTAAAAATACTTTAGAGTGAATATAATACATATGGGCATCATCTATTTTGGGACTTTATCCCTTGTACAATAAAGTTTTTAACTTTACATATTTTATAAAAGGCACATTCAACATTTATTTTATTTGTTTGTATTTTTATATTTCATATTATTGACTTTTAATATAAAAATATAAAAATCTCAAAAACATTAATAATTAAGAAGAAAAAATAAACATAACATACAAGTAATTTATACATATAAGACTCCTTATAATTTTAACACAACTATTATGCCACACCCTTCGCAGTAACAGTGAAGGATCATCCCTAGAATCTTGATACTCAACAATCTATTCACATGTACATAGAATCCACATCTGAAACACACACAAATACACACAATGACAGGAGAAAATAAAAGGAAAGAAACACTACATCAAACTCCTATTTATATATAACATCCATGTCTATAGAAATGTACATGCATAACAAGAAAGTGTAATAACATGCATAACAAAAACTACATATCTACAAATGGTGTATCTTAAAATGTGCAACACAAAAATGAACAAAACTATACAAGAGTACGCATCTGGCCAGTAGAAGCATGTGAAGAACCGCTAAAACCATGAAGCCGCTTCTACTATGGTTGTTCCTGAACACCTATTGGATCCATACAATGGCTATTCTATGTCCAATTGCTTAGTAGGTAGGTAGCAACTACAACTATAAAGGCAACCGTAAGTGTACAAAAGAACTCTGAAGATATAATGTCAATGAATCCTTGATTCATATATATTATTACTCATTCTTAGATCAATTCCCTAAGCAAATAAACCCTATAAACCCTTTAATACTCACATAAGCATTGTTTGCATTGTTCATAATTAGGTCTAATTATTATATATTAAGTTTTCAATATAAACCTTAATTTAATCATTGTATATATTGTACAAAATGTATTTATTTTTCTTCATTTTGGCCTATTAAAAATTCCAAAAAATGGTTTAATGTATACATATGTTTTATTTAAAATTCTCTTTATTAGAAAACTTAAAAAATCAAAACAACAAAAATAGTGTACATTGAATACCTACCTAAATATAGGTATGTATATATGAGGTCTTTTTTGTTTTTGTCCTTTACAAAAATTATAAATCTCATTGAGATGAAAAACTTTCATGTTGAATACTTTTTATTGTAAGTCCATTTACTATTTATTTTTTAATTTTATTTTGTTTTCTACTTTTCTTATTTTTCTATTGGGATATGTGGTTGTGTCTGAGCCAACCATGCGGTCCGGCTATTCACTCACAAGTGCTCCTTCCTAGCCATTAGATCTTGTGATTCAACGATGCTTACTTGATTTGCTCTACCTCTCCATGCACCGTTGGATCATTTGATCCAACAATGCCTCTCTGTGTTGACCTACCCTTTGAATGGACCCATCAAGACTATTAGATCCCAAGATCCAACAATCATGAGTCATATTCCACCTCCGCCTCCCTCTCCCCACATCCTACATGTTTGTCAATCGAGCTTCTCCTATTTTCTCTCAAATCACCACATGTCTCCGTGCTCTTCCACAACCATAGACGATGCCCCAATAATCCATCTTGTTCGTCAATTGTTTGGTTCACCCCTGCATCTTTACTCCATCTCACACCATGTCTCACTAACTGTCTCCCCACTAACCGTCCCTCTCCATAAAACACCACCTCCCACCAACTGCTATGGTTGATCCACATTCATGACAATGAGGCTCGATCTCCCTCCATGCTCGAGTGACAACAGAGCTACCCCAGGTCGAGCAATGACATGCATACACTTCGATGAGATCCAGTGGAGCTCCTTCACCACTATAACTTCCTTCGGGAAGCTTCTTGAGCTCGATGGCTCTGTACTCCTCAGAGGACGGACCCGGAGCTCGTTTAGAGCCCCAGCCATGCCTTCTCCTCCTCCTCCTTCAACCTTCTTATTCTCTAGGTATACTCTCTAACCCGCCCCCTTTGTGATTTCTTGCTTTAAATTCACACACCTCGATCTCTCTTTGGTCATCCAAAACACATTTATACCTCCACCATTTCACCTCAACCTTCACACATACCTCGCCAACAACCACCCTACTCGACTACACCTTCTCTTCCTTCAGCCATATCTCCTTATACAGGAGGAAAATTACTAGGTCCCTCATCTTCTACTTCCCAACAGGACATCCATTCCATCCCATATCACCCCCTCTTGCTTCACAAGCCTTGCAAGACCAAATCTCGCTCCATTGATTGAACTATGGGGGATCCCCCTGATGTCTTCTCTGCCTTCAATAGAAAAGTACCAACCCACCTTCTAAGACACCAATATAGTCTTATCTCATCACCACCACCTTCGATATCTAATCATGGAGCTTTGAGGACTTTCAGCTTCGAGCACATGCCACAGAGAAACTTGGAAGGGATCGTCGAACATCCGCCTCTATGCCACCCCACTCAGATAAAGGAAGATGGCAATCATTGTTGGATAAAGTTTTTAGTCTGATCTAACAGTTCACTAGAGTCAATCCTAGGGTCATATGATCAAACCTGTAGAAGTACATCCACACTGCTTGTTCTAGATCTGATCTGGACCTTTGGATCTCACAATGTAATAGTCCATATTCTTGATCCGAGCCTCATAGATACCTCACCATGCTCGAACCATACGTGCCTCGCTCGAGCCTTCAACAACAGCCATGCAAAGCAGCACCCTGAGCCTTTCTCTGACCCCCCCCATGCAGGAGACATGTGGATGGGAGTTTTACAGTGTTGACCCTGGGCTGCATGGGAATAACACTTTAGTCAAGGTACATGCACATCATGTGGACCGCTTGGGCAAATTGTGCCTAGGTCCCTCTGACTTCCAATTATTACAACAATTGGGTCTCTTGAGGTTAATTGCACATTACCCCCTTGGGTTATGTTATTTGCAGATAAGCTATATCGTGTTTATTTATTAGTTTCTGATTAGCTTTAATTGTTTTCGTGCATTTATGCCCTTGGACATCACTGTGGATATCTTGAGCATCCTAACTCCAAAATGCATGAAATTAGTCTTGTATGAAAGGTAGTTTAATGCTTTATAAAGTGATATATAATTTGTTATGATATGATTCATAGGTTTTTGAATATTAGTCAGAGAAGTTGCTTAATCAACATTGCTTGTTTTGTTTGTCGTTAATTGAACGCTTATCCAATTTTATCAAGTAAATTGGTCTGGAAAAACTTGATTCGCATGGGTTCTTATTTTAGGATTAATTCCCCTTATAAAAGGATTTAAGTCCCTTAATTAATTGACTTAGTGAATTTATTGAGTTAGGAATTAGATTTTGGAGAATCATTGTTATACATGGAACTTAGAGCTTAAAACTTGCCTTGAAGTGGAAATTAATTTATGTAATATATTGGCTAGAGAATGAACAAGAGATTCAGGAAAATTGTGTTTTTTTGTATGTGTTTGATTTCAATTGCATTCCACTCATTTTTTAACATTGTAACTTGCATAAAATTTTGATAAAAATCCATGCATTGCACCAAGTTTACATGAATGAGCCAAAAATCGATTATTTAACCTTAGATACCACTGAATACATCCACTTCCTTGTGTAAACCATGAGTCTTTCCCAGGTTAAAGAAACAAGCATCGCACTCTTCCTTGGAATATAGTTGTGCAGTTCTGATTGAGTCACTAAGTGTCGAACTACAATGTAATTCACATTCATTGACATGGGCATTTGAATGTTCGTTAGATGGCACCATTGTCAATGAGATGGCATCGTATTTAGTTTGATTTAGAATTAAGCAATTGAATTCATAGATTTTAGATTAAGTTGGATACATGCATTCTATTTGCATTAGCATTGTGTTGTTTGAATTTATTATGCATTTATCAACTATTTTGTGCATACCTCTTTTATATAACATTTTGATATTGAATTTTTATTAGGCAGGGTGTGGAGATCGTCGAGGGCCCAATGAGAAGCAGAGGCGACTAGCTTCAAGTTGCTTGTTGTAGAAAGACCTATATCAATTTAATTTTAAGTAGCTTATGAGAGTGAGTACATTAGATTCATTTTTGTACGTGTGATTTATTCTTGTAAAATAATTGCAATAGTTGCTCATTTCCAAAGGTTCATGATTGAAGACTTGTTTGTGTATCGAGACTATGGACCTTTAAGGCAGGTTTCGACCGAGTGTGGTAGGGTGAATCACTGGCGCCTAGTGTAGTTGCAATTTGTTGAAGAACGAGTTGAATTTCCAGATTTAATACTAACCGTCTGATCATCCAAAAGGGGCAAGAATCACAACTGTTAGATCACTAATGAATACTTGATTCTCACTCTTTATTCTTTTATTTTGGCTCTTTTTCTTAGTAAAATATCATGTGATTACTTGTAAATAGAATAAATTAGCAACTTGCATGCATGTGTTAATATTGCATATTTAGCATGCATTTTTGGAAAAAAAATAAAAGAATAAAGGAAAAGAAAAAGAATGATGTATTTAGTATAAATACAAAGTGACCCAAAGCCCCAAGATAGGATAAAGCCTTGATCTGATCGCAAAATAAAATAAGTACATTCAGATAGGGTTCACTATGTGTTGCCCATATTACCAATATTTGTACATAACTATTTTTGACAAAATAAAATTAAATTATTATTCCCTTGTATATATTTCTATAGATAATATAAAAAGAAAATAAAAATAAAAAAAGTTAAATAAAAATAAGAATAAAATCATTCATGCATTGTGTAAAATACACTTGTATATATCACATTCCCTATTTGTTATATATTTAAATAATTTATAAAAATAAAATAAAAATTATTTTACACTTCTAAAATTATGTTGTAAATAAATAAAATATAAAATAAAGGTATTTGTGTAAAAATAAAATAATAAAAATATTTATACATAATACATAGGTATATTATACCTGTATATAATACTATATATTGTATATACATTAATTTATTTTTCATAAAAATAATTAAAAATCACAAAAATACTTCGAAAAATAATAAACATTTTTTATTTTGAACACTTTTTATTTTGAACTCATTTGCTATTTTTTTGAATTTGTAATTATTTTATATATTCCTTTTTTCTGATTGGTCCAGAAGGATTTGTTGACTCTGGTCAATGCTCCTTCCAGACAGGTTAGACCCGATTTCTTCTCATTGGACCTTCTTCTTCCCATTTCCCCGCTAGACTCCAGCTGCCTTGTGCCCTGATTTCTCGCCCGAGCCTCCTCCTAGGATCCATGACCCTCGCGGATCCATAGGAAGGTGTAGATTTTCCTAGGGTTGCGCGCTCTTGCTCGATCATCTAGGCCCCTGGACTTGTCTATAAAAGCTCTCTTCCACCTCCAGTTGCGGTAGCTCGTCCCTCGCACCACCATTCCCTCCTAGACACCTTCATTGAAGTGACAACCAGCGGAGGAGCCCTTCAGGATCGTTGGAAAGCACATGGTGACCCGTAGCTCACGACGTGGCCAGAGCTCCGCCGCGTGATGCCTCCTGACCAGCCGCAGCTTGGTTGAGGCCAAGACCCGATCTTCCACCTCCACCTGAGCTTGCTGAACACCTAAGTAGCTTCAGTTAAAGCATCTATCCTTTGCGTTTCTCCCTTTGATACGATCTTATCATTTCACTCCGTCGCACGTACCTTAGCTTCAGCCATCTAGCTGGAGCTTCGTCATCTGTTCCTAACCGCATAGATTGACCCCTCGACGAACACCCCATCTTCCCTCGTAGTTGATCATCCTAATACTCAGCCATATAGGTGGGATTAGGCTCAGGTTTCCTTCCCCCATCCTCACCGGATTCCCAGTGCTCCGTTCACCCTCGCTTCCCTTATTTTGCGCTCAATAAATATCACCGGAGCTTCACCTCCAAGATGTATACCCTTTGCAGACTTTTGCTCGTGCAACAGATCCCATTTGGCCCACCAGCTGCTCCGGCGAAGCAGCTCTAGGCGAGCCACCACCGCTATGGCCATCAGGTCATTCTTCCTCCCATCGAAGCAGCCCACCTGACGCGCAGAGCTTCCCCAAGCTTATCGGAACTTTCAGGTCTTTCATCGGGTCGACGGATTGCCTCCATCGCTCGATTGAAGGTCGCTTGTGGGGTGTTCTTCCATCATCATCCTCTACCGTCGGATGAGGCCCTCCTGTGCCAGATTCCATCCCAGCTGCCAACTGCAACAGCATTCCGACCGTTAGATCTAACTCCATGCGACCACACGTCCCTGATATTCTCTGGCCATCAGATCTGCGGCAACATGAGATCAGGCTCGTACACTAGTGCCTACAGCTAAGCCCACCACATGTCCCCATATGAGCATGAGTCGCTAAAGGTATATTTTCCTTATATCCTTATTTATTTTTCATATTTAGTTTAGTCTAATAACTAATGTTGTAGTTGAAATAATTTACATTTCAGACCTCACAATTTTGACATTTGCATTTTGGTCTCCCTTTTTGTGTAGCACGTGGATGTATACGTGACTTTTGGGGTTATTTGCATTCTCTACCCTATGCTTTATCTTTATTATGGAATCAATGGAAGGTTTTTGATATTTGCATTGATGCCCCTTGAGTCCGATTCACATGTTGCGAACATGTTTGGTTGGACATTTTGCAAGTTAGGCCCTGTATTTGTTAACTGCGTTACTGTTTGGCCCACAAGTTTATTTTAATAACATACAGGTCCCTACAAACTGCTTGTCTTTATGTAATAATTAGCAAATTAACTCTAAAAAATCTCTAAAAATTACCCTCAACTCATGTTGTCATGTAGTATTTATTGTGATTTTTGTGAGGTGATTTGTTTGCATTTATTATTTTCTATAAATTTAAAACCTCTAAAAAGTGTCCTTTCTAGTTTTAAAATCCAAAAAAGTTCGAAAAATGTCTTAAAAATTCCAAAAAATCATCAGTAGTGTGTTTTTGTGTGTTTTATCTACTGTGGCAATTTTGTTTCAAAATTCCATAAAAACCCCTAAAAAGAGCGAAACACCTAAAATCTTATAAAAATTCTATAAAATTCAAGAAAAAAATAAAAAAAATTCTCATTTTAGTTCCTGTTTATAGGCTTTTACTTGTATTTTGTCATAAAATTGCTCCCTAAGATTTTAGGGCATTTTAATATTTTTAACTTGTAATTTAATCTTGGCTATGCACTGTTTGAATTTTTAGTCACTGTTTGATTTTTATAAATTCATAAAAACATTTGCAAAACCCCAGAAAATTAACAAAAAACTTTAAAAACTTAAAAACCAAAAATATTTTTAATTTGATTTTCTGAGCATTTTTAACCTTAAAGAAAAATTTAAAAAGACTTGTGTGTTGCCTTGTTTTCCTTATTTATTGATTTTATTCCTTCATCAAAAATTAAAAAAATATAAAATAAAAAACCACTAAAAAATATGTTCTTTTATTTCTTAGATTTAACTACTTCATAGGTTTTCTCATGCTCCTTGTGTTTGACCCTGGTCGCTATACCAGGTAAAAATAAATAGAGAAATCGCTTACAGTTGTGCTTGATTGTTTTGATTTATTTTAAGTGGTTTATTTCTTCTTGATTGAGCCCGACCTGTTGATTAGGGTCGTAGCGACCTTGTTATTACTTAACTCGAGTCAGCGGTCGCTCATCAATCACATTAGGGAAGCTCTCAATTAGTCATTCAAGGTAATTTAATGCAACGGTCGTGAATGCTTCCACTGCTCCAGCATGTAATCCTTAGAACCTCATGTGCGATGCGCGTGCATGGGATGATATTTGGAGACATTTGCATTAAGTCCCCAAACTCCATAGAATTCTGTTCAGGTACAATTGTAAGAGATCGTGTGAGCTATCACGTGATTTGTGGTAATTAATAGGTTCAGACTTTACATTTACTGATATTCTAAACCAATCCAAGGTGCCCAAGTTCATGTACATATGTGTGTGGGTTTATTGGAATTTTTGCATGATTACACCTCAACCTATTATATTTTCACATGTACCCCCATAAATTCTCATTTATTACACCTATAGTCCCTCTGTATAGTATTTATATAGTACTAACAAAATTCATATAAAATAATCTATGTAATAGAAAAATCAAATAAAAATAACTACTAATACATAAATATATATCATTAACTGTACAAAAAGTAATTTAAAGTCAAAAAGATTTATATTTTTAAAAATCCAAAATATAATACAAAAATAGAACAAATTTTTAAAATACAAAAGAAAATAAAAGTATATATCTAAAATTCTATAAAACTTATATTACCTACATTTTACTATATTATAATTAGTAAACCAAATTCATTTTAAAACCAAATACTTAAACATATAAAATACATAAAATATTACAAAAATAATAACTAATTCAGAAAAATCACAAAAATACATACAATACCTTGTTTTAAAGGTATTTTCATATTTTTTACAGTAAAAATAAAACTAAAATATTTTCTTATTATTTAGTATTTTTAAAAATCAAAATTACTCAAGTTATGTATAAATTCATTATTTTCACTTTAAAAACAATTTAAAAACCAAAACTAATTCTAAAAAATACTTAAAAATCCATTAAAATAGTAAAATGAATATACATTCAAAAACATTAAAACATAAAATTAAGTAAAAATTATAAATTATAAATGTAATTTTCCTTATATAGGTATATAAAATAACATAAAAATAATACAAAACTAAAAACAAACTAAAAATGCTAAAATCAATTAAAATTCACTAAAAATTCAGAAAACCCTAATACATAGATCACTTTATTTATTCTACCCTAGCTTCCACAGATGTCATGTGTTTCACCTTCGAATATGAAGGTTGATGGCTTGACGACAATCGAAGTGTCTTCGATGCTCAGATCTCATCTGATTTACGATGGTGAGGCGATAATGAATTTGCATGTGTTTCTCTTTTTCTATCAATGAAGAGCTTAGGTGCTTCAAGGCTTCATTGCAAATCCGATCTCCCAGTGCTCCACAATATAGATCTACCTACAAGCGAGCGAAACGACTTGAGGATGAAACCTCGGTCCAAAATGCATACAATAGGTGAATGGAGAAGCTCCAATTGTGAAGGATGAGGCTCCTAGTCTTCGATAACCTTGCGTGATTGGAAAGGATATGTATGAGAGATAGAATAGAATCCAAGGAGAATGAAGGTGAGATGGATGTTCGAAGATGGATTTTTATAAAAAAAGAATCTATGATAAGAGAGATAACAAAGGAAAAGAGATGGAATGAAATCAAAATAGAGAGAAATGGAAGGTTTGAGAAGAGAACTGGATGAGGGAACCCTAACCTAAGCGAATGAGTGATGAACTAAGTAGCATGTGGCTTGGAGCTTGGTGGAGCTCTGATGTCCTGACCTCAACCAGCTGTTGTTCTAGGACATTGTATCATGGTGGAGTAGGATTGTCATTGACAATGATCACACCAACCTCGAACTCAATCTCACTCAACGTCAGAGCAATGGAGCTATCACTTCTCGACGTATCTCTCAGAGCTCAATAATAGAAGGAGGAAATTAATGGTGGATGGAAATGGATGAGTGATATGGAGAGTCTTTATAGAGGAGTTCGACGAGGATAACTGAAGGAAGACCTAATGGCCAAGGACGTTAAGGCATTGGGAGGTGAAAGGAGGAGAAGAGGAAAAAGGAAGAAGAAGGATGAGGTGCTAGGAGAAGAGGAAGAAAAAGAAAGGAAGAAGAAGAGGGGAGGAAGGAGAAGGGAAGGGGGTTGAATGGTCAACCCATCCTCAATATCCAATGGGAAGGTTCCACATGGCACCTCCCACTATATGACTAGAAATGAATAAGAAAAAAGTCATATATACAAGTAACTTAAATACATTATAAATTAAATATTAAATAGTAAAATTAATTTTAATAAATAAATAATATAAATAAGAAATGTCAATAATTTAATTACAAATTTTAATAAATTTAATAATATAATTTAATTAGTTAATTATTATAAATACTATAATTTATAGGTATAGATAACATATATATAATAATTTACTAATTTTAAAATAATTAATTTTTAAAAAATTATTTATTTTATATTTTATTAATTCAACATATTTTATGATGATTATAAAAAATATTATTATTTTAATTATACTATTTCATTATTTAAATAAATAGAAATTTGTACAATATAGGTACATTATACTTATAATATATATATAGTTATTTTAAGCTTTAATAATTTTTTTTATTTTATATAAATATCATAAAATATTAGTAAATGTTAAAAATACAAATTAATGAGAAAATACAAAGAATAAAATAATATGCATTAATGTATAGTTGTACTGATATCTAGGAATCCCAAAAGCCAACTTTTCATATTAACTCTGATTTTAATAAACTACTTTCATTTTAAAGATATTTAATTCTAAATACAGTGCAAGTGAATTTGGTGAATTTTAGTTCATATGGGTGTAGACATTCAACTTTGAGCATTCATTTTATGACTTTTTCGGTTCTTTATACCTTGTTATCTATCTATTAAATTATATTTCTTATATTTTTATAAATTAGCATACATTATTATAAATAAGTTTGAAGAAGAAAATAATTTGATTTGAGGTTATGTGAATGATAAATAAAATAGGTGTATAACGTAAATAATGTGTATATGTATACTTGTCATCGACATTTTCTGATATTTTTATAGACTAAGATCCTAATCTCCTCCTACTAATTTATTTTATCAAACAAGTCAATATTTACATGGTCTCAGGTTAGGATTAATATATACATATTTACATCCTTCTTTCTTTTATTTTTCTTTTTCTCTTTATTCTTTTATTTGGGATTAAATAACTGTTAAATATATAATATTTAAAATGGAGTTAGTATGATAATTAATGAGAATTAATTGATATTTACATGTGTTTTAGTAAAGATTTTAGACAAAAATGACAAGAATAAAGGAGATGAATCATTGACTCATCATTCATCATTCCCCTATATTTTATCTTTGTTAGTATCTTAGCAAACACCAATTATAAGAATAAGTGAAAGACAAAAAAGAGAATCGAAAAAGAAAAGAACTTAGAACAAATTTGTTTCTTTAAACCGAAAATCACTTACCCAAATCCAAGAGCTTGGAATAGACCTTTGGATTAACAATTTGTCAAGACCTCATTACACTATAGGAACTAGGGTTTTGCTGGACGAGAACTGGCTACGGTCAAGAAGAGATCATCCCCTTTGTTAATTATAAGGGACAATCGTTCTCCGACCGTCTCCTATATCCTCATTCAAGGAGATGGACTATGACTCATCTTCTTCTTCTGTAATTAAGAATAGGGGATGGTCGATATTGATCATCCCCTCTGACCTCGCCCCATCACTAGTCCAATTCAAGACACTAGACAGGGCTTAGGGGATGGTTTCGATCGTCCCTTATACTCTTCTATCAACATCATTAAAAGCATCAAGGATGGCTGGTCAAGCCTTAGGGGACGATCGTTAAAGATCGTCCCTTCGGTCCTCGCCCCCTTACTGGTCTAATTTAGGTCACTTTGCATGCCTTAGGAGACGGTTTCAACAGTCCCCTATACTCTTCTGTCAGCATCCCCAAAACAACATGTGCCATAGGGGACGATCATCGGCGATAGTACACTTTTCCCTCGCCCCTCACTGGTCCAATTTAGGGTGATCGACATTTCATAGGTGACGGTCGAAACCATCCCCTATACACTTCTGTCAGTGTCACTAAAAGCTTCAAGGATGGGGTGGTCGGGCCTTGGGGGTGGTTATTACCGACCGTCCCATCTGCCCTCGCCCCCTCATCAGTCCAATTTTGGGCACTCTGCATGCCTTAGAGGATGGTTCTGACTGTCCCCTATATGCTTCTATCAACATCCCAAAAATTGCGCGTGACATAGGGGATGGTCGATAGCGATTGTCCCCTCAGCCCTCGCCCCCTCACTGGTCCAATTTAGGGAACTCGGCATGCCTTAGGGATGGTTTTGATCATCCCCTATATGCTTCTGTCAGTATTACTAATGGAATTCTAGGACCTTAGGTGACGATCACGTGGACCGTCCCAGCAAGTGATGTATAGAGGACGGTGATGACTGAGTTTTTCAGAGGTCTAGATTTCTCACAAGGCGAGAGATCCAGTCGCTGAGTTGACCGCTCCAAAATACCCAAATCAATCAACAATTAACCCACAATAAAAGTATGCAATGAATATCCAAAAATGTGGAGTTAAAATTTATTATAACTCTACATGCAAATGTGTATAGGTGTAAGCACAAGTAGAGGTCGAACACTGGGAGGCGAAGGGATGTATGTGAGGTATAATTATTCAATTCATTGATCATGTCCAATCCTTATTGTTTTTGTGGGTTTTTAATTTTATTTTTTTTATATTTTTGTATTTATAATTTTTATTTTGTTTTTTTATATTTTATATTTTTTTATTATTTTCTTTTTATATTTTTAATTATATAATATAGATATATATAAAGAGATATATATAAGAGAAGAGAGAGAAATAATATATGGATATATATATATATACATAAATACTCAAAATTTATTGGATATAATATTTTTTTAGGCTTTTTATATTTTTCTAATAATTTTTTTTGTTGTTTTTCTGGGGTTTTTCTAATTTTTATGTATTTGTGATTCCAAAAAATGTCCCTAATATGGGACTACTATATAGGCCGAAAATAATTTGAGTGTTAAAATTATAAAATAAGTCTCAAAATTACCCAAATTAATTTTGATATGTTAGTAGTTATTATATAGATAATTATAACATAGGAAAACATATTTTTGGTATTTTTGAAGGGTTTTTATATTTTTTTAGGATTTTGGAGCTTCTTGAAATTTATATATTTTTTTCTATTTTTAGGTTTTTTTCATTTTCTGGACTCAATATATATATATATATAAATACATCATATCTAATATTTTCGTAATTTTTCAAAAACATTTTATATTTTTTTTTGGTATTTTATAATTCAAACAATGATTATTTAGGCTCCATTTGAATTTTCAAAATTAGATAAAATGCAAAAAATGCAAAATGGACATGTGGCATGAAAGTACGGGGCATGAAACATCTAACCTAATTTTTGTGGAATTTTAGGAGCAATGTAGGTATTTTTAATAAATACATAAAAGACACACAAATTAAACAGCCTGGCAGGGGCATTTTTGCAAATAAAGTAAATCACAGGGGTCACAGTGCAAAAATACCTACTGGAATAAACATTTATTTGAATTTTTGGAACTAATTTACAATTAATGAAAATCTCCAGGGCTATAGTACAAAATTCACGCGCCTCACGTGGGACTGCACGTGAGGCGCGGAAGGACCAAAATGCAATTTAAGGAAGTACAGGGGTCCTTTGGCAAAATTTACAATTTATTTACAACGTTATAATTTATTTACAAAATTAAATATTAAATACACAAAAGGCGGGGGTATAAGTGAAAATTACCCCCAACAGGCGCTGGATCTGACGGTTGAGCTTCGTGACTTATCCACGTGGTGCCTCCACGTGAGCCGGTGACGCTTCGCGGATCCACGATGTGGATTAGATCTCCAGGCGAGATCTGACGGCTGATGCGTGCGTGATCCGACGGTTGATCTTTAATCTGGGCCTCCATTTTCATCCAACGGCGGGGGCGATGGCTGAACGAATAGGGAAGAACGCTTGTCCGGGCGAGATTCTTTCGGTGATATCTCGCACCTCCACCGGTGTCTGTCGCTTCTGAAGGTCCCATGGGCTTCCTGGAAGGTTCCTCTAACTGCTGGAGGTCTTGGATCGGCCAGAGGTACGCTGGAGCGCCACCATGAGCTCGGAGAAGAAAGGGGGCTCCAGGTACCTACGCCGGCTTCGATTGCGGCTCCGGGGGCGTTTCAAGGCGCCTAACCTGTCCAGAAAGGTCATACGGCTCGAGGGCATCACTCCTCAGCCAAAAAGAGAAGCTGTTAGCATAAAACGACGGGGGGCGGCGATGCTCCGGCGAGGTGGAGGAGGAGAGCATCGATTCGCAGATCTAGGGAAGATCTGGTTGAACAAAGGTGGCCAAGATATGGAGAACGCGAGAGGGAGTGAAATGTGGGTGAAAAGATGGTTGGAAACAGTCGAGGGCACGGTGGAGAAGTCGCCGGAGCAGAGCTCCGGTGAACTTCGATTTAGCTAACCTACGTTAAAGTAATGATCTAAATGCTAAATAAAATGCAGAAATGAAATGCAGGAATAAAAATCTACCTAAGAAACGTAAATGCGCAACTCTTATACCTGGGGGCCTCCAGGGAGCAGGACGGACGCCGGAGCTCCGCCGCAAAAAATTTCTTCCTCCTCCGGCCGATTCACGGTGCTATGGAGCTCCTCCTGTGACAAGGGCTCATCTAGGACCGGATTCAAGGTGTTTTGGGGGAAGTAAGTTGGCCAAATTCGGCCAAGGAGGAGGGGGAACTTATTTATAAACATGTGTATGTGCCCTTATTGACTGGCAAATAATAAGGAATCAGTGATATATACAAGGGAAACAAGCCTTGTACGTGTATGTACAATATACCAGGAGCATTTCTTGTGAAGGAAGCAAAGGCGATCGATAGACGGGGCAGCTGGGAAAAATGGGAGAAGACGGGGGGTATGACAGATTTGACGGGCTGGCGGCTGAAATTATTTATGAACATAATGGGAGCCCTTATTGACCGGCCAAAAATAAGAAATCGAAGTTATATACAAGGGAAACAAGCAATGGGCGTGTATAAGGGTTGTTTTGGGAGTAATTTCCTAAGGGGACCGATGTCATTGGAGCAATAGGTCGATCGGGAAAATTTGGAGAAAACGCCATGTCTGACAGATTTGACGGGCTGGTGAGGCTGAGGGCTGAGTTGACCGAGGTCAACGAATGTTGAAATCCTATTGGTCCACGTCTGCACAAATTTGACTCATTATTTAGTCATAATAAATGACCTTATTTAATTTTGAATATAAAATAAAAAATGTTTATTAATTAATGTATTATTTATTTATGGTTTTTATTTATTTTTTTGATGTGTTTTATTATGAATATATTCTAATGATGTATTTATAAGTGTATTTACATGTATTTATTTTTATTTTGTGTATTTTTATTTTATTATTTTATTTTCTTATTTTATTTATTTATAACTTATTTTTGTGAGTATAAATATATTTTTATTTAATTTTTATGAGTTTATTTACATGTTTAAATAAATAGGTCTATGTAATATGTAGGTATACTTATAGGTATTTTACCTATATTATATATACATTTTATTTATTTAATGTATTTTATTTGTTTTTATTTAGGGATTACATTTTCAATAAATATTAAAAATATAGATGAATAAAGAATAAAAGAATAAAGTCCCTTTTTATTTATATACATATAGATAACATAGGTATTTTGCCTATGTATTTAGATAACTTTATTTTATTTGTGTGTTTCTTCTTGGTTTAATTATAGTTTTAATGTACACATATGTTATAAATAATGTATATAAATTTATAAAACTATGAATTTGTAAAAATAATGGGTGATGAATAAATTGAATATTTTAATCGGTATTATGTACAATAGGGGCCCAAAACCTAACTTTTACAGATAAACTCCAAAAATTCTGAAACCAATTTTATTAAATAGTTCTTGGAAAGCTATATACAATTAAAGGTGAGTTTGGTGGATTTTGAGTTTTTATTTGCAAGACATGGATCTGTGAAGTTGAGATTTTGGCTTCTTATTCTGAGTATAAAATGTACACTGTATATCATTTTTGTACAAAATCAATTTTGTATTTTTCTTTACATTATTATCTACAATTTTCATGTACAAAATATTTTTATTTGATGATTAAATAATTATGTACAAAATAGGTGTCAAAAATGCATAAATAAATGAATAAATAAATGAGGTATTTATTGTATTATTGGCCCTTATCTCCCCCTACTTTATTCCTTGTCGACCAATTCCATGCTGGCCTTGGTCTCGGGGTTCGGGTCATAAAATATTTGCAATATTTTATTCCTTTTTCTTTTCTTCTCTTTATTCTATAATTTTAGCATTAAATACAATGAATAATGAATGCTATTATGTACAAATTGATGCTATTTACATGCATTTGCTGGGGTTTTTAAGGCCAAAATGATAGAATAAAGGTGATGAAATGGAGATTCATCACCCCCTATACTTGCCTTTGCTAGTCCCTAGCAAATACTTATGCAATAAGTACAAAAATAATAAAGAATAAGAAAAAGCAAAAATAATGAATTCAAAGAATAAATTGAACTCATCTGTACAAAATCAAAGTTTGGAGCTCAGGTTAGACCTTGGTGTGAGAATGTGTGTGGGACCTAATCGGGAACCAAATTTAAAACACAACAGCCTTCGAGAGTCACAGAACTCGGTTCAAATTCCCTCAATAGCCAGGTCAGAACTAGCCTACGTCATACGCAAACCCTTATGACTATGAAGCTGACTTGTACAGTGTAAGTGATAGTGGCTCTCCCCAACTGAAATGACAAAGAGACTAGCTTCTCCAGAATGACAACCCAATGATTCCCCAATCCAACCCTCTACCGTCGAGGAGCGGGGTATTCCCTTCTAAGTTCAAGTGGCATCAAACTTAAGAGGAGGGGGAGGAAAAGGATGGACGGTAGCCAGTATAGCCACCTATCCTGGGATGCAAGACCAGTGTAGTCAAGTCATCCAGCTGCAGGCTCACATGGTATAACTTTGATGCTCAAGCTTGCTTATTTTCTATACAACATATATACATACTCCGGCAGGCACTTTATTTTTTATTTTACAAGCCTGTCCACTTTTTTGGAGTTTTTCTTTTTCTTTTTTTTTTCAACATACTATTTATAGCATCATTTACATAAGAACTTTTTCCTCTTGAGCCAGAAGACTATTCCTCTTTTGAAGCTTTACTGCAACCCACACTCTCCTGTCATTCGACTTCATTGAAACTGGACCAGGTGTGCACTTCCCTCCCTAGACGAGGACGAATGTTTCCACTCGTGTGCGTCTCAGACTAGAAAATCCAACCCCCTCACCACTCCAACTGAGTTGAGCCAAGTGAAAGGTGCAAGTGTCCAAGTTAGGTCACGGTCGACAAGAGTCATACATGTGTTTCGAAAAGTTCTAGTTAGTCCACTGAGGTGACTTGAACCTAGCCCTGATTTCTCAAAGAATTAAGTCTGAATAGACCTAAAGTACCTTAAACCAAGTTCCCATAAGGTTCCAGTGCAATTAGGTGCGGTAAGGTCCAACCAAGCTCAAATCTTCGACTTTATTGGACTAGTTCAATCATCAAGCTCAATCAAAGAATATGAATGCTATGCAAATGCTAAATACGCAAAGAATAATGCAATTTTTCAAAGAATTTGAAACAAAGAAAAAAATTTTACACAAAGAATTTTTGCAAAATAAAACAATTTTGGCACTTAAAGTAACATATATACATCTATTTACACGGGCGTGTTGCTTTATTTACAGAGAATTCAGGATTTACAATTTAATTTTTTATTTATAGGTATATATGTACACTTATTAAAGAATTTTGTTTATTAATAATTATTTATTATTTATTATTTATTATTTATTATTTATTATTTTTTTTATTTATTAGATGTATCTATTCCTCAAACTTATTTGACACAAATTTTTCACACAATTTTTGAAAACTATAGTCCAAAATAATTTTTAAAAATATTTTTACAAACATGTACACACATTTGAAAATCATTTTGCAAAGGTTTTTCAAAACAATATATATATAGATTTTTCAAGATATTTTTGCAACCATTTTTCAAACCATTTGCAAATCATTTTTCAAATATTTTATTTCACACAAAGAAAAGAAATTTTTACAAACCACACATTTTTACACAGGTTGAAAACATGTAACAAAACGTTTTCAAAATAGTTTTCAATAAATGTTCACAAGGATTTTCAAACTATTTTTCAAACATTTTGCAAAAAATATTTTCACCTGATTTATTAATCAGTATATACAAAAAGAATTTGAGGAATAATCACATTTTTTATTAAGGATTTTTAATGAATTTTAAAGAATTATTAACCATATTATTACCAAAGTACGAGTTATGGCTATAGTATATACATAGTATATACGACCCCCCTATACTTAGCTTGAGCTATGTCCTCATAGATCAGAGAGAAAAGAGAAGACATAACTCATACTGAGTATAGCAAAGTCTAAAGAATATACGAATAAGAGATGAACGAAATAGAAGTTGACCGTCCCCCGTATACCGAGGATCAAGTAATCCTCTGTATAGCAGACTGTACGCAAGGTAGGGAGGGTCAAGGGTGGGAATAAACATATGAACAACTCAGGGGTGCACCCCCTATACTTAGGACAAAGTACGTCCTTAGTACAAAAAACTGACACAAAGGGGCGACACCTTTTATTTAGATACAAAATATAGAAAAGGAAAAGAAGAAAAGAAGAAAAGAAGAAAGGAGAGATATATACAGATAGATGAAACGATCGTGGAGAATATTCGCATCACTCCTCCTATACTTAGGGTGAGATATCCCTTAGTATAAGCAACAACAGGAGTGACAAAACTGAACAACGAAAGAACAACGCGGTGTGTACCCCCCTATACTTAGGACAAGGTACGTCCTAAGTGTAGACACAAAGATGTGGTGATAGATCTGGGGCACACATAACACACGGGAGAAAGAATTAAAAAGGCACACATATATACAAGCGGTGAAAAACTGGTGTAGTACAGGACGGTATCTGGCAAGTGAATACCGTACTCTCGTCGTCGTCTCCCTGTGAGAACGAGGACGCAGCCAGAAGGTGAAAAGACACCCTGATATGCAGTCAGGTGGGTGTCGGCTACCGGGGATAATCAGATCGGAAAGTAAAGCAGGGTCCGGTAGCGTGAAGCAGTCAATCGGCTCATATGGTCAACATGAGGGAATATAGCCGATACCGTAAGACCAGGAGGAAGAAAGAGCAGTACCGACTTCTCCTCGTTAATCAGAGTCTCAGATAGATCGGAAATAAAGCCTATGAGACTGTGTGATGTACGGTGATGATATAATCTGAAAGTCACAAGAATATACCGAGCAACACAATATGTGGCTCACTCTTGCGAGGGTCCTCAAGGTGAGCGGAATCAGAGAATAATCAGAAGACTCGGCTCTGTGCTCCAACAGACAGGAGACACAGCCAGGGAGGAAACCGAGTACATAAGGCAAAAGACCCAGCTTCGTGCTCCCACAAAAAGGAGACACCAAAAATGAAGCCGAGTACATACAAGGTGATGCACCCTCCCGCAGATAACCCTCGGGGAGTAGTACATGCTAAGCAATGAATAATCCGAACAGAAGCTTACCCTTGCGAGGGTCGTCAAGGAGAGCGGGCTCAAAGGAGCCTGATCCATCAGACGGATCATAGAAACAGTCTCGGTAGGCGACAGATCGGCTACCAGCAGAAGAGACCGTCAAATTAAGAAAGAGTGGCAGCATCCCACATATAACCCTTGGGGAACGTGCTGTCAGCTAGGCATGAAAATAGTAGATATCAGAAGCTCAACCTTGCGAGGACCGTCAAGGCGAGCAGACTCAAAGGAGTCTAATCAGACAGGTCCCATGATCCGCAGATTGGATACACAACTCAAGATGGGACCAAAAATCATGTATATCAGACGACTTGATTCCGTGCTCCGCAGATCGGAGACACAGTCAGAAGTGGGAACCGAGCGTAAAGAGAGTGTCGCAGTCTCCTGCAGATAGTCCTTGGAGAGTACTGCGATCTAGGCAAAGAATATTCAGAATGTGTCTCTACCTTGCGAGGGTCGTCAAGGAGAGAGATGGGCTCGAAGGAGCCGGATCCATCAGACGGACCCACATAGTAGTCTCAGTAGTCGACAAGGCGGCTACCAACAGAAGAGACCAATCAGATCGGAAATATGTCATAGTCTCCCGCAGATAACCCTCGGGGAGCTGCGAGCTAGGCATGGAATAATCAGAAAAGTGGAGCTCTGCCTTGCGAGGACCGTCAAGGTGAGCAGACTCAGATGAGTCTAGTACATGGGCCTCGTGTACCGACAGGTCAGTCACACAATCACAGGGGGAGTCCAATCAAGCATATCATCTGACTCGGTTCCAGGTCCCATCATAATGGCGACCCAAGCAGTGTGTGAAACCGCAGTCCTAGAAATTGTCGCATTCTCCCACAGATAGTCCTCGGGGAGGAATGCGTGCTACATCAATGTAGGTCATGGGAATGCTGGCAAGTCATCTCAGGTCCTCAAAAGCAATAAATCATTCAATCATTTGGAGGGCTTAAGATCATGCAAGGGAGCACATAATCATGTCTTTCACCAAACATCCCTTGGGTCAATCCTGGCAGCTGAGACGACACGATATTATCGGGAATCCTCGAAGTGCCATAGGTGGATCAAAGAGTCAGGAGATCAAGGAGTGTTTAATCAGGAAGATGAGAGATCATGCAGGATCCACACACCTTTATCAGGAAGTCCAAGTCAAAATAATCATTCAATCCTCAAAAACAAGATGGGTGGAACCTCAAGATGGATCAATAAATACCCATGAACTCTTCATCGAATCATCGCATCATATTACATCCTCGATCCGGTGTGCGAGATCTAAAATTCCTCAAAAATGCATCACACCTATGCTCTATGCATCAGCAAAAATCCTCAAGAAGCCATATGCTTGTATCAGAGACAAATCCATCACATCAATCTCAGCATCCTCAACATCATAGGCCCATCTTACACAGATAATCAAGGTAATGAAGGAATCCTCGATGCGGGCTATCGATATGCACAGCATTCCCGGGTAAAGGGAGAGATGATACGGGGTACACGAGGAAGATGGATAAGAAGGGTACACAATGGGGTGGAGAAGCTGATTGAGCGTGCGTGCCAATATCATGGGTGGTAGAAAGGTGATACAGAGGGTACGAGTAGGGCGGGCGAGAAGATCGAGACATATACAAAATTGGCTGCTCCACACAGGGCGGGAACACCGTCAAAATGGTGGTCCGAAGAGAGTGTTCTCCTTGAACCGGAGAAGATGGGGATGATACGGAGAATACGAGGCAGATGGTGAAGAAGAGGGAAACAAAAGACTTGGCGAAGAAATGATTGAGCTCAAGCGCCAATATCACGACTCGATGCAAAATGAAAAGATATATGTATAAGAGAGGTAGAGAGACTCAAAGACGAAAAATGCATGACTCACACGGACGGGACCGGCTACTCTAGTAATGAATGAAAAACACAATGAACTCCAAGTCACAATTAATACACAAGGCAAACCCCTGATTCACCTACTCAACACAGTGAAGATCGTCAGGTGACGGTCATTTATCTTTTCATTTTTAGAGTTAGGTGAGAACCACAAAAATTGTACAATCACATAGGAGGCTTGATAGGATTTGGGCTCTACTCCTTAGTGTGTACGTGAGCAATTTAAAACGCATACAATGAGGGGGTTCCTCTCCCCAAGACAAGGAATCCATTATGTTTTATTTTTAGGTCCAATAGAGTTAGCAGTCCCCATTTTATTTAAGTTATCACTTTTTTGGGTATTTTCAATGCACGTGCCTATCGAGGTTCCAATTTCCATTAAGCATCCTAGGTTGGCAAAAACAGAGGGAGAAGATCGGAAAAGCCATGCAAGTCGGAAAACGATGATGCATGCCAAGTAAGAAGACTTACAGTGCCTCCCAGCTCTCTCCATGCGGGATGCATAACAGAATTTGAAATCTATGCTATATGCAAATGCAAACCGAAGAAATCGCCCTAGGTACAGAAATTGCTATTATCGTGAAGCACCACAAGTCGCTCATTCATCTTTAGCCTCAAAAAGTCCGGTCTTGGCTCACCCCTCCTCTTCTCAACACACTTGAGGGTAGGAGAAAGCGCTTTGCGGGGCTCGCTGTGGCACAAAGGCTAAGAGATAAATGAGCGGCTGTTTAGAGTTTGATCTAGGTCCAAAGCGGACTATAGGTACATGCAAATATATATTAGGGTGTTTGGACCTAACTCTACGAGCAAGCAATTCCTAGGCTAAGGCTCATTCACACAAAATAACAAAAATAAAATAAAGAAAAAGAAAAGCGTCAAAATCATCGAGGCCCCCAAGGGAACAATCCCTCGGGAACTGGACCTCGGGAGTCGAAGTGTACCTGTGAGAGTCCTGTATTATTACAAAATTATAAGTGCCACTCTCTCACATGAATATACATAATAAAATAAAATACATGCATAAAAATAGAGACTGTCTTCAAAACCTCTCCTTCATCTCCCTTTGATGCTCTCTCCTGTTGGCTTGGCATAGAAGAGCCAACTCCACCTTACTTGGGTGCATAGGTCCTCCTAAGAGGTCCTCCTTTGCTTGGTGGTCCCTCGCATCAAAGACAAAGGAAAGAAATGGTTAGAGCAGTCAATCAAATAATATCAAATAGAAATAAAAACCAAACAAATAACTGAATCATGGACATGAGCAAATAATTGAATAAATGAACAAATAAGCTCACAAAATCATACAAATTCCGTTGCCTCCCCGGCAACGGCGCCATTTGATGACTGAGTTTTTCAGAGGGTCTAGATGTCTCACAAGGCGAGAGATCCAGTCGCTGAGTCGACCGCTCCAAAATACCCAAATCAATCAACAATTAACCCACAATAAAAGTATGCAATGAATATCCAAAAATGTGGAATTAAAATTTATTATAACTCTACATGCAAATGTGTATAGGTGTAAGCACAAGTAGAGGTCGAACACTGGGAGGCGAAGGGATGTATGTGAGGTATAATTATTCAATTCATTGATCATGTCCAGTCCTTATTGTTTTTGTGGGTTTTTAATTTTATATTTTTTATATTTTTATCTTTATAATTTTTATTTTGTTTTTTTTATATTTTATATTTTTTTTATTATTTTCTTTTTATATTTTTAATTATATAATATAGATATATATAAAGAGATATATATAAGAGAAGAGAGAGAAAAAATATATGGATATATATATACATAAATACTCAAAATTTATTGGATATAATATTTTTTTAGGCTTTTTATATTTTTCTAATAATTTTTTTGTTGTTTTTCTGGGGTTTTTCTAATTTTTATGTATTTGTGATTCCAAAAAATGTCCCTAATATGGGACTACTATATAGGCCGAAAATAATTTGGGTGTTAAATTATAAAATAAGTCTCAAAATTACCCAAATTAATTTTGATATGTTAGTAGTTATTATATAGATAATTATAACATAGGAAAACATATTTTTGGTATTTTTGAAGGGTTTTTATATTTTTGTTTTAGGATTTTGGAGCTTCTTGAAATTTTTATATTTTTTTTCTATTTTTAGGTTTTTTTCATTTTCTAGACTCAATATATATATAAATACATCATATCTAATATTTTCATAATTTTTCAAAAACATTTTATATTTTTTTTGGTATTTTATAATTCAAACAGTGATTATTTAGGCTCCATTTGAATTTTCAAAATTAGATAAAATGCAAAAAATGCAAAATGGACATGTGGCGTGAAAGTAGGGGCATGAAACATCTAACCTAATTTTTGTGGAATTTTAGGAGCAATGTAGGTATTTTTAATAAATACATAAAAGACACACAAATTAAACAGCCTGGCAGGGGCATTTTTGCAAATAAAATAAACCACAGGGGTCACAGTGCAAAAATACCTACTGGAATAAACATTTATTTTAATTTTTGGAACTAATTTACAATTAACGAAAATCGCCAGGGCTATAGTACAAAATTCACGCGCCTCACGTGGGACTGCACGTGAGGCGCGGAAGGACCAAAATGTAATTTAAGGAAGTACAGGGGTCCTTTAGCAAAATTTACAATTTATTTACAACGTTATAATTTATTTACAAAATTAAATATTAAATACACAAAAGGCGGGGGTATAAGTGAAAATTACCCCCAACAGGCGCTGGATCTGACGGTTGAGCTTCGTGACTTATCCACGTGGTGCCTCCACGTGAGCCGATGACGCTTCGCGGATCCACGGTGTGGATTAGATCTCCAGGCGAGATCTGACGGCTGATGCGTGCGTGATCCGACAGCTGATCTTCAATCTGGGCCTCCATCTTCATCCAACGACGGGGGCGATGGCTGAACGAACAGGGAAGAAGGCTCGTCGGGGCGAGCTTCTTTCGGTGATATCTCGTACCTCCGCCAGTGTTTGCCGCTTCTGAAGGTCCCATGGGCTTCCTGGAAGGTTCCTCTAACTGCTGGAGGTCTTGGATCGGCTAGAGGTACGCTGGAGCGCCACCATGAGCTCAGAGAAGAAAGGGGGCTCCAGGTACCTCCGTCAGCTTCGATTGCGGCTCCGGGCGCGTTTCAAGGTGCCTAACCTGTCCAGAAAGGTCATACGGCTTGAGGGCGTCACTCCTCGGCCAAGAAGAGAAGCTGTTAGCATAAAACGACGGGGGGCGGCAATGCTCCGGCGAGGTGGAGGAGGAGAGCATCGATTCACAGATCTAGGGAAGATCTGGTTGAACAAAGGTGGCCAAGATATGGAGAACGCGAGAGGGAGTGAAATAGGGGTGAAAAGATGGTCGGAAACAGTCGAGGGCACGGTGGAGAAGTCGTCGGAGCAGAGCTCCGGTGAACTTCGATTTAGCTAACCTACGTTAAACTAATGATCTAAATGCTAAATAAAATGCAGAAATGAAATGCAGGAATAAAAATCTACCTAAGAAACGTAAATGCGCAGCTCTTATACCTGGGGGCCTCCAGGGAGCAGGACGGACGCCGGAGCTCCGCCGCGACAAAATTTCTTCCTCCTCCGGCCGATTCACGGTGCTATGGAGCTCCTCCTGTCACAAGGGCTCATCTAGGACCGGATTCAAGGTGTTTTGGGGGAAGTAAGTTGGCCAAATTCGACCAAGGAGGAGGGGGAACTTATTTATAAACATGTGTATGTGCCCTTATTGACCGGCAAATAATAAGGAATCGGTGATATATACAAGGGAAACAATCCTTGGGCGTGGATGTACAATATACCAGGAGCATTTATTGTGAAGGAAGCAAAGGCGATCGATGGACGGGGCAGCCGGGAAAAATGGGAGAAGACGGGGGGTCTGACATATTTGACGGGATGGAGGATGAAATTATTTATGAACATAATGGGAGCCCTTATTGACCGGCCAAAAATAAGAAATCGAAGTTATATACAAGGGAAACAAGCCATGCACGTGTATAAGGATTGTTTTGGGAGCAATTTCCGTGAAGGGACCGATGTCATTAGAGCGACGGGTCGATCGGGAAAATTTGGAGAAAACGCCATGTCTGACAGATTTGACGGGCTGGTAAGGCTGAGGGCTGTGTTGACCGAGGTCAACGAATGCTGAAATCCTATTGGTCCACGTCTGCACAAATTTGACTCATTATTTAGTCATAATAAATGACCTTATTTAATTTTGATTATAAAATAAAAAATGTTTATTAATTAATGTATTATTTATTTATGATTTTTATTTATTCTTTTGATGTGTTTTATTATGAATTTATTCTAATGATGTATTTATAAGTGTATTTACATGTATTTATTTTTATTTTGTGTATTTTTATTTTATTATTTTATTTTCTTATTTTATTTATTTATAACTTATTTTTGTGAGTATAAATATATTTTTATTTAATTTTTATGAGTTTATTTACACATTTAAATAAATAGGTCTATGTAATATGTGGGTATACTTATATGTATTTTACCTATATTATATATACATTTTATTCATTTAATGTATTTTATTTGTTTTTATTTAGGGATTACATTTTTAATAAATATCAAAAATATAGATGAATAAAGAATAAAAGAATAAAGTCCCCTTTTTTATATACATATAGATAACATAGGTATTTTGCCTATGTATTTAGATAACTTTATTTTATTTGTGTGTTTCTTCTTGGTTTAATTATAGTTTTAATGTACACATATGTTATAAATAATGTATATAAATTTATAAAACTATGAATTTATAAAAATAATGGGTGATGAATAAATTGAATATTTTAATCGGTATTATGTACAACAGGGGCCCAAAACCTAACTTTTACAAATAAACTCCAAAAATTCTGAAACCAATTTTATTAAATAGTTCTTGGAAAGCTATATACAATTAAAGTGAGTTTGGTGGATTTTGAGTTTTTATTTGCAAGACATGGGTCTGTGAAGTTGAGATTTTGGCTTCTTATTCTGAGTATAAAATGTACACTGTATATCATTTTTTCACAAAATCAATTTTGTATTTTTATTTACATTATTATCTACAATTTTCATGTACAAAATATTTTTATTTGATGATTAAATATTTATGTACAAAATAGGTGTCAAAAATGCATAAATAAATGAATAAATAAATGAGGTATTTATTGTATTATTGGTCCTTATCTCCCCCAACTTTATTCCTTGTCGACCAATTCCATGCTGGCCTTGGTCTCAGGGTTCGGGTCATAAAATATTTGCAATGTTTTATTCCTTTTTCTTTTCTTCTCTTTATTCTATAATTTTGGCATTAAATACAATGAATAATGAATGCTATTATGTACAAATTGATGATATTTACATGCATTTGCTGGGGTTTTTAAGGCCAAAATGATAGAATAAAGGTGATGAAATGGAGATTCATCAGACGGTCACGACCGTCCCATATGTTGCAGTGGAGATATTTCCATCTAACGTAATAATCAGAGACAGACGTAACGATCATCCCTGATGGTCAGGTCCAAAAAAACCCAGTGGGTCTCATTACCTTTCGTTCTTACCCTAAACCACCCACATCGTCCACGATGTCCCTCGCCGGCGCTCATCAGCGCACAACCTCTCGTGGTGGACGGCGTCCGCCCTCTTGCTCCCGCATTGATTGCCAACATTCTTTTATCTCCATTCTCATCCATTTTGCTCTGTGTGGTATCTAAAAACCTACTTATTTATAGTGTTTTATTACATGTTTCAATATTAACTTTTGGCTTATAAGTTGTTTTCACATTGTATTCTTGTGTAATGTATTACATTTTGCCATGGACTATGTATAACACATTGCCTTAGTGTATATTTGAGATAGTTATGAATTATGTTATGAAATATGTATAATATATTATGATATATTAGTTTAGTGTATAGCCAGGGATTGTGATATGGATTGTGTATACCCATCTATTATATTGTGTCATGATAAATAATACATCGTGGTATATTAATATAGTGTATACCCATGGGTTGGATATATTACTATAGGGTATACCCAATGTCAAATTACTTAACCTGGAGCATTATATACATTAATCAATGGTGAACGTGATAAAATTATGAGTTTCTTAAAAAAATTGAAAGTATCATATGGGTTCTCGTCACAGTTGTCGAGGTGTGTGATGAATCCACGATTCATCACCTTTGTTCTTTTATTTTAGCTTTATTTCCTCTGTTAAATACCTTTAAATACCCACTAATTTTATGAAATTACCATTAAACATGCATTTGTTATATACGTATTTTTAACACTTTTTATATAGAAATAAAAGAATAAAGAAGAAAAGGAAAAAAATATAAAATAAAAATAAAAGATGTATTTATGAAATAAATGCAGACTGACCCGAACCCTGAGAAAATGTCAAGACTTGACCTGATCAACCATGAATAAAGTAGAGGGAGATAAGGTCTTTAATCCAAAAATCCAAAAATACTTTGTAAATATTTTTCCTTTTTATTTTTGAATTTATTCTTTGTATATTTGTATAAAGCTTACACTATTTTATTTGTATATAAATTGACCTCAAATTAAATATTTTTCTTAACGAAAGATGTAAATAAAAATGGCTTCTAAATAATAAAAATTATTGCAAAGTAAAATCATATACGGAGTAGAAGTATCCACACTCGGAAAAGTCGTAAAGTGACAATTGAAAGACCAATTCCGGCTCCATACAAACTCAAATTTAATCAAACTACTTCCATTGTACTCCAAATTAAATTATTTTTAAAATGGTTGTGGTTTCATATTTTTTAAGTTACGGTTGAAAAGTAAGTTTTCTGGGGTGGTTTTTGGAATTTGACCATTTATTTATCGTATTTATTTCTTATTATTTTTTACATATTATACTTTTAATAATTGTAAATATTGTTCATAGTAATTTAAAGTAAATAATTTATTTTTTTAAAAAATAATTGTTTATAAAATTATTTCCTTATTTGTATATGTGCATAATGTACATTGTGTATATATGATATGTATAAAATTAGCCTCCTTATATAAAAACCACCAAAAAATTAATATCTAATATTAATTAAATAAATTATTATAATTAAGAAAAAATGATTTATTATTTATTTATTGATTCAAACCCTACCATGTATATAAGATTTGATTGTATACCTTAAATAACCACCATTGAGGTGGCTAATTAATTTTTACCAATTATTTGTTTTATTTATTTACAAATTTCGTTTATATTTATTTATTCATTTATTTTATTTAAACAACCACTAAACACCTTCCTTTTTGTACGTATTTTCTTTTTTTATTTCTTCTCCTTTTTATTGAACTCCTCTCCTTCATTTTTCTCTTGGTCAATCTTTGGTGTGGAGAAGGAGCCTAATTCCCGAAAATTCTGTTAGTCAATAGAGGAGACCAGCCCTCAAGCTGTCCAGTGACAGCGGATCGATTGTCATCGAGGCCATCACAGCAACCTCCTCCCTCAGGTTAGATCCATTTTTTGTTATTATAGATAAATTTTAGATTTTGTTTCCATTCTATTGTTAGATTTTAGATCTTAGTTCCTAAACATCCATCAAGATTCAACCCACATCTGATTACTGATTCCATTGTCACCCTCTCGATCTATCCGTTTCACATTCTACCGTACACGATCTCTCACCTCCGACCACATACGGTGGCCGGAGACCCAGTTCCGATCCTTCGCCCCCGCTGGAACCTCGCCCACTAACTCCTCTTTGAATTTTTTGCAGACCGAGCCATGTGCTCGAGTAGATTTTTCAGATTATTTTATTGCAGATTAAAAAAATAAAATAAAAAAATATTTCATTTCTTATCCTACAATATCATAAAACAACAAATAAATAATATTTCATTATTTTATCTCTAATATTTATGTTGCATAAATAAATAAAAAATGTTTTTATATAAATATGTTTTGTAGGTTTATAATAAAAAATATACAAAAAATATATTTATTTTTATTTATAACGTTTATTTTATAGGATAAAAGAAAAATAAAAGATTATGTATATATATTGTTATTATTTAAAAAAAGAAAAAGAATATAAAAAAAGATTCAGCAAAGCAGGCGTCACCCTCCCCATCCGCTGGCGGCGCCCGCCGCGCACACGCAAGCCATCGTGCCCTCCTCCTTCACCACCTTTCATCAGCCTACCGCATCCATCATTGACGCTCGTTGCCCGCCACCGCCCTCCATCCAGAGCGCCATACCGTCCGCACGCCACCGTCACCGCTCTAGGGACCTGCTGATCCCCCCAGCCTGGAGCATGTCGCCTTCCGCAGTAGAGCCACCATCCAGACCCACTGAAGGGTATGTGTCATCCGTCAGTCGCACCGTCCTCAGTGCGTTTCACCCAACCGTGTGCCTTTGCATGACCCCTCGCCCCACCGCTACCACTTGCCTGAAGCGCACCATCACCTCCAACCCGTCGTTCATCCCTGACAATGACGCCATCTGATGGAACCCCCAGTCGACTAGGTTAAGTTGTCAAATTAAGGTGTCGTTGTTGAAGGATATGGGAAAATCCTCAAGCGCATCACGAAAGTGTGAGGATCACATCGAATGTGATCGGGAGTGACTAGTCGCACTAGTTGCTTGATGCAGCAGAATTTAAATTTTTAATGTGATGAAACCACATGATCCAAGAACTCTTCTCGGATCGTTTCATCTAAACCACAAATAGGTATTAAGCTTACCTCTTGAAGCGTGATTGCGATCGAGTCTCTAAGCCAAGAGAACTCCTGTCTCAAGTCCGATCCAACGGAGGAGACGCTTGCGAGTACATTGATGAGACGTGTGCTCCTCACAATCCATGTTGATGATCCAAGCAACGAATCTCTTGATCTCGTTACATGAGATCCGACATCTTATTCACAAGCGAGGCACACCGAAGGAGACAGAGATCCACGAGAAAACAATCTGACAGCATAACGACGATGCTATGATGATGGCGACTCTCTCTATGGATCCATGGTGGACAACCACAATGGGAGGGAAGGAGAGAGACTTGGCGTGTAGAGGAAGAAAGGAAGAGAGCATATGATTTGATGTTGTAATCGTGTAACTCGAAGAGCAAGGGGTGCCTCTTCTTATATAGGGTTTTGGGAGTCCATGGATCTCAATCCATGGACAACACGCAATCAATGGATGAGACTGATTTGTGTTTCTTTCAATGGCCATGATGTTGTTGTAAAAACACAACAACAATTGATTTAATTTAATTTAATATATATTGATAAATCAATATAATTAATTTCAAAATTAAATCATTTGACTGGTCTTGGAGATAATGAGGAGATTGACCATATCCCCTAAAAGTGGGGACGACCACTCAATCATCTCATGAGATCTCATTATCTCATGATATTTCCAAGGCTTACAACAACATTTGTTGTAAATTATCTCACAAAAATAATTCATAATTATCTTGTGAATATTGCAATCATGCCATTGGAAAAATGTGAATCACATTCACATCCCAAAATAAAATGTAAATTATATTTCCAATTAATCATCCAATGTGAATCCAATTCACATCAATAATTAATTAACAAATATAAATCACAATATGGTCTCTCTAATATATTATAAATCACATTTATCATATACCTGATTAATACGGATAGTGCTATCCACATTATTCATATCCAGATAATTAAATCACATTTAATCATCTTGGATCTCTTTTCTCATGTGCCCAAATAACATGAATCACATTCACATTATTCACATATTTGATAATTAAATCACATTTAATTATCTCAGATAACTCTCCTTATAATATGAATCAAATTCATATTGTTCATGATAATCAAATCACATTTAATTATCCATTTTCTCAATGCTCGGATACATATATCAACAATAAAATTATTCATGAACTCTTTCATGGATAATGTGCTTTCTCCGTGAATACTTGGAGATAAGGACAGGGGATTGTATTGTTCCACGTATAGTGACTTGGATATTGTGATCACATCTCAAATCCAGATCCTACAGACCTCCCATAGATGCTTGATTAAATCAAGACCGCAAATATTATGTTCTCATTACATCTGAATCACATTTAGATCAATGTTCAACATTTGGACTAAGATCATATTACTTCTCTATGAGAGGAGTCACGAAAATCCAGACATGTTTCATCACTCCCTCAGAATGGAAGTGTCATGGTTATACAATCATTTATGATGACATCACCCTTAAGCATTCCTAATACATCTACATCCTGCATACTGGAAGACCCAGAACAAACCTGAAGTTTTAGATCTCTTTTACACTGTCTCCTTCAGGGTTATATCATTAAGGTTCTCATTCGATCATTGGGAGTCGGTATCAATCATATACTTTCCAAAAGCATATATCATACCAAGGTGTTGATCATATACTTTCCAAAAGCATATATCAAACCTTACAAATTCAGTCAAGCTTCCAAAGCGAGATGACCGCACACGAAATTTGATTCTTCCCAATATCTCATGAGTGAGCTCATTCTTCTAGTTCAGTAAATGAACCTGTATGATCCTTTTGAGAGATCGTATTACTCATATGCCCTTGCATGCACACCAGCACGCCAGTGTATAGACCTTGGTTAGGTCATCAACCTATCGGTCTGCCAAATGTACATACTCAGACATATAGTAACACATCTGTCTCTGGTCACATGATGTGTGCCTATATCGTGACAGCATACGACATAGAACTTTGGTTATCTCGATCTCATTAAGTCAACTCTTTTAACCTAGCTTATCTAACACCTCCGAATCTCTATTCCTATGCAGAGGACCTGCATCAAGAGGTCGGTTATATATCAACCCAATGAGAAAAGACTGTCATCTCCTACTCATGCTAGAGATTATCTCTTAATAATCATTTGATGGTGCTTGATGTGTCCTCAATTTTACTCTTTAGATATTCATCCAAGCACTAGCCTTTATAATTCAATAATTGAATCAACAGCTGTATGATCCTCAATATGACCATGGTACATAACCCTAATTATAATAAGGGACCTACTACACAAATTAGTTATTCTTCATTTCAGATCAGGGAATGATATTTGCAATAACATGTATTGCATAATGTCTTGCCGTGGGCTCGCATGTCTAACAGTTGTTCCCTTAGTCAACCGCGGGATTCAATGTAGAAAATTTTTTACAATCAACCACAAAATGATGTACAATAAAATCTAAGGTGGTCTAGCTATGGTTTTAACCTGGTATAGTTCCCAGGGTCGAACACAAGGAGCACATGAAAAACATGGCAGTGAAAAATTCAAAAATAATCTTTTTTTTAAATTTCCTTTTATATTTTTGTGTTTTGTTTTTGTGGTTTTCTTTTTTTTCTTAGTTTATTTTTTTAAAAATTTATAATTTTTTATGTTTAAAATTTTCAATTTTTTTAATTTTGCAAATATATTTTTTATTTTTAAAAAGATGAAATTTAAAAATCAATTTTATACACAAAAATGCAGAAAGTATGACTTTTTGGATTTTATAATATATCAAAAATGCTCCAAAATTTTCAAAGAAAATATTTTTGGATTTTAAATCTTTTTTGCTTTTTTAGAAGATTTTTCAGACATTTTTCAAAATTTTAATGATTTTATAAAATCAGAAAGTGTAAATTACACTAGATAGGAGTATTTAGCAATTTAAAAATAGAATATAAATGTAAAAATCGTGAAATTTATTTTTCCTAGAAATGAGAAGAAAATACCTACAAACAGAGACCAAAACACACATTTTATTTTTTTAATAATTTTCTATATTTTTTAAGGTTTTTAGTATTTTGCAATTTTTAGGAGTTTTACAAATAATCAACGTATAAAAATTGACTGGAAATTAATATATAGAAGAAGAAATCTACTCTGATTTTTTTGGAATTTTTCAGATAATAATTGTTTTTTATTGTTTTATCAAATGTCAGGCAAAGAAAATGAAGTTTTTTTTCATTTTTTAATAATATACAATGGTAATAAAATGCAATGAAATTTTTATGCTATGAAAATACACACAGCAGGAATATAAAACAATTTTTGCTGAATTCTTTGATCATTAAAAACATTTATTCAACAAGAACAAGCATGCAATTAAAACTCTGGAAATATAGGACCAGAATGCAAGTTTTATTATTTTAGCTACAAAATTTATCAAGAAATAAAAGTGGGGCGTAAAGTGGAAATTACCCAGTGAAAAGCGTGCGGAGCACGTGACTCTCCAGCTGCGACATTTTTGTAATTTCAGTAATGTTGGAGGGCGCCCTGCCCGCTTCGCCCCCCCTTTCCCACCTTACATGGACATGAACGGAGAAAATTCCTAATTGAAAGCCCTAATTTGGGCAAATTGCATAAAGCGCCCTCGGAAATTTCTGAAATTACAAAAACATCCCTGCTAGAGACAGTCATGTGCTCAGTGCGCTTTTCACAAGGTAATTTATGCTTTACAACCCTATTTTATTTCTTGTTAAATTTTGATGCTAAAATAATAAAACATGCATTCTTGTCTTGTATTTCCACACTTTTATTTGCATGTTTGTTCTTGTTGAATAAATGTTTTTAATGATCAAATAATTCTGCAAAAAAATGTTTTATATTCATGTTGTTTGTCTTTTCTTAGTATAGAAATTCATTTAATTACCATTTTATATTATTAAAAAATCAAAAACAACTTCAGTTTCTTTGTCTGACATTTGAAAAATAATTAAAAATCAAATATTCTCTGAAAAATTCCAAAATATTAGAATATATTTCTTTTTCTATCTATTAATTTCCAGTTAATTTCTATACATTGATTATTTGTAAAACTCCTAAACATTGCAAAAAACAAAAAAACTTAAAAAATTGTAGAAAAATTATTGAAAAAAATGTGTTTTTGATCTTTGTTTGTAGGTATTTTCTTCTAATCTACAGGAAAAATAAATTTCATAATTTTCCCATTTATATTCTTTTTTTAAATTGCTAAATGCTCCTATCTAGTTTAATTTGCACTTTCTGATTTTTATAAAATCTTTAGAAATTTGAAAAATCTTTGAAAAATCACCAATATAGTAAAAAAGCTTTAAAATCCAAAAATATTTTTTTTGAAAATTTTTGAGCATTTTTGATATATTAGAAAAATCCGAAAGTCGTACTTTCTACATTTTGTGTATAAATTGGATTTTTAAATTTCAATTTTTTTAAAACAAAAAAAATATTTGTAAAATTAAAAAATGAAAATTTGAAAAAAAAAATAAAAAAATATAAATTTCTAAAAAAATAAACTAAGAAAAAAGAAAGCCACCAATACAAAACACAAAAATATAAAAGGAAAAATTAAAAAAAAGTTCATTTTTGAATTTTTCACTGCCAAGTTTTTCACGTGCTCCTTGTGTTCAACCCTGGGAGCTATACCAGGTTAAAACCGTGGCTAGACCACCTTAGGTTTTTATTGTATGATTTTGTGGTTGATTGTAAAAATTTTTCTAGATTGAATCTCTCGATTGACTAAGGGAACAAAGTCACCTTAATTTGACAACTTAACCTAGTCGACCGGGGGGTCCATCAGTGCGTATATGAGAGGGAACATAAGATAGCTGGATTAGAAAGTCATGACTTCCATGTTTACATGGAAGTATTACTATTCGCTGGATTGTTGTTGATGTTGTTCTACAACCCATAACAAAATTGAGCAGATTTTTCAAAGTCTTGTGCTCAAAGATTTTTGATCCATTGATCTTACAAAGTTCGGAAGAGGATATTGTTATCACAATGTGTAAATTAAAGCAAATATCCCCCCTACATTTATTGTTGTAACAATGTACTTGATAGTTAATTTAGAAAGTGAAGCAAGAATCGATGGACTAGTGCAATATCGTTGGTTGTATCCACTAGAAATATACATTCGAATTAAAAACTATGGTCTTTAATAAGGCACAACCCGAAGGATGTATGGTTGAAGGCTATCTTTGTGAAGAGTGTATTATTTTTTGTGAGATGTACATGGGAGGTGAAAGCGTATGTTTCAACCGATTTGAATGAAACGATGAAGGTGAAGTTCTAGTTGAAGAAGACGAATCCCGATTGTGGGTCTTTCAATATTGTGGCATGCATATATCAATAGTGCCATGGTATAATATCCGACAAGGATAGAGATCTCATACACTATTATATTTTGATTCAATTATCTGAGATTGTTGAGTTTTTATGAGTACAAATCATTATTTACTGAAATTAATCTTAAATCTCACTTCATCAAGTGGTTCTGCACACGTGTGAAATAGCTAAAGAAGATGAATGGTAACAGGTGGAACTTAATCCTTGACATTCTTGGATGCATACCGTATTCATAAATTATTTCATAAAAAGGATATATTGTAAATGGCTACAGATTCAGAACAAAATCCCTCGACGAGATGAAATCAACGTAAATGTATGGTGTTATAGTGAAAACAGACTTACCTTCTAGTTTAGACAGTTACTTGGGGAAATACTTGATAAAATATAGATCAGCTTTACTCATAATTGTTCATTTTATGTGTAATTGGTTCGATGTTGGTCGCGAGGGGATAGGATATTGAAAAGATAGTAGTGGGATTATTTCTTTCAAACGATAAGGGAAGTTACAAAGAAATGAGTCTTCTACACTTGCTAGTAGGTAGAACAGGTGTTCTACATCCCATACAACTTAAGCAATGGGTAGATTATAACCATGAGGATAATACCACGAGACTTATGTTAACGATGATTATGACTTATTACATATAGAGGATGCATATCAAATTGAGATCCAAGAACATTCATCTAGAATTTTAGATGTGGATGCGATGACATTTACTTGAAGATTTTGTGATAGTGTTCTAAATGTTTACAGTGTAAATTCATCAATATTTTTTCCTAAATTTATTTGATGTTATATCTAATATATTATTTTTTTATTAAACCATTTAAATGTTTCATTATTTATACAGATATGCCTCCACATCCTAAATGCATTCGGGATTCACCGCTTGCATCCCATGCAGGTAGTGACTCCTCCGATCTTGCAGGTTCAGGAGGCTTTGCTAGACGGACATGCCCATCACAATGTTGAGTAGACTGTCTGCGTCTCGGAGAGACCCTGAGGATACTGATAGTTGGAGGTGATGCAATGGGGGAGAACTTGGCTGTGTTTCAGAGTTGTCTAGGGTAGATGTGTAGATCTAGTTCCATCCACATGACATATTAGAGTTTAGTGGAGAAGCCATTCAAAGGTGACATTCTTCATTATTTGGCGGTAAATAAAACTTCAACAAATTAAAATGGAAAAAAATGTTGTTAATCTATAATTAAAATAATCATTTCTTTATCCATTATTTTTCCAGTCTAGTTTTTCATGGGATCATGACCCAGCTACGGATACTCTGATTCTAGGACATGGTGCAGAATTATTGCACAAACATTGTGGTCATCTAAAGGCCTGAGTAAGTAAAGTAACTTATTTTTTCATCATTAAAGACATACATGTAAGTAACTTATTTAAATAATTTTAGTACTTCGACCTGGAGCTTCCATTGGAGACATTTTTAGCAAATTGTCGTCCTAATGTCCCCACTGAACACTGGAGGGCATTGATATATACCTAGATGGGGGAAAACGTGTGGTACGATATATATTGTTATTTAAGAAAATATGGAAGTATACTGTTCTAATTATTTACTTCTTATAGGGTATCTCAAAGCGGAATGCTCAAAACCGAAAGAAAGGTTTCAAGTCTACCCAAAGAATGGGTAGAAAGAATACAAATCAGCTTAAGGATGATTTTGTAAGTACTTTAGTATATGCATTATATTTAAAATTCATCCTTTATTATATCTTACAATCATAGTGTAAGTTTTAATTATTTTTTTCCATTAGGCATTGGAGAACAATCATTTGCCCTGTCGGATGGAAGTCTTTGAGAAATCCAAGAGTCCTAATGTAGGTGGGGAAGTTCATTAGGTAGATCCTTCCTATGCTCCAATTCATATAAGAAATTATAATAATTTTACATTTGTTTTAACAATTTAAATGGATTATGAAGTTGAACTTGAATAATATTTCAGGAGGAGATGATCAAACTCACAATCACTAACTCTCTAAACAACACCGATACGAGTCACCCACCTCTTACTCCTGATGTGGCCTTCCTCCAAATGACTGGGCTGGAGCATCATGGACGAGTCTGTTGTGGTGGTCATGGTATTACCCTTCAAAATAGATATGGAGTAGGGAGCAACTCCTCATCTTCCTCTAAAAAGACAAAAAGGGAGACGAAATTAGAGAGTCAAGTGACGACCATGAATGTTGAGATTCAAGATTTGCACCGGGAAATGGCAATTTTTAATGGCCAACCGACACAAGCGGGTAATCAAGTCATGAGGCTAGGTGACGATGATAAAGCAGGAGGAGGAGGAGGAGGAGAAAAAGAAGAAGAAGAAGAAGAAGATGACGATGATGACGACGATGATGATGACGATGATAGGGATGGGGACGATGATGAGGACGATGAGCATGAGTAATTTAGATGTTTTTCTTTTAGTGTATAATTATTAGAATAGTTTAGTATATCATATATCTACTTTGGACAATTGCTCGCAGAGTAGTTTAGTTTGTTGTTTAAATAGTTTGAACAATTTATGATAGAGTAATTTTATTTGAATCTCTTAGCTTACTCATTTCAAACATTTCTTGTACTTTTGTTTGTCAAATGAATGGTTATTTCATTCTTGATCTTTCACTTTATGATGAAGAGAGTATATTGATACATGTACTGAATGTGTAATGTCACTTGATGCAGGGTAAAATTAAGGTCATAACAATGGCATCAACATTTGTTTGCTAGCAGAAAATCCAAGGGGACAGTCGCAACTATCCCTTAAGGCCAAATCATCACATCGCAGAGATCCATAAGGGATGGTTAGGTGAAGTATCATAGATAGTCACAACAATACCCACCGGGATGGTCGGAAGGGACGGTCGCGACCGTACCCATCGGGGTGGTCGGAAGGGATAGTCGTGACCGTCCCCTCCGATGGCCCCTGGGGTGACATTAATGACATTCATCAATGCTTTTAAGAAACCATCACAACCACGAGATGGTCATGGCTGTCCCCTCTAGATCTAATAGATGAGGCGGTTGCGACCATCCCCGGTGTTGCACTCAGAGGTGACGGTCGCGACCATCCCCAAAGTATAATTATAAGGGATGTGGGTAAACATCGTCCCTTATGGCAAATGGGATGCGATCGGTAGAGACGGTCGTGATTGTCCCCGCTAACCAAGGGGGGCAGTCGCCCCTTCATAGGGGACGTAAAACGACCATCACTTGTTCTATACTTTCCTCTAGTGTTAGAATTAAGATTTAAGTCTCAACAGTCATCAAGTTCTTCAAATCCCTATTCAGGTTGATCTCAATCTTGAAGTCAATTTATCTATGTGTGAAAGGTGTTAGCTCTTCCTTATTGAGGAGGTAAAAAGCCGACCACTCCAACAATACACTCCCATTGTTTCCTCATTCAGCTACTCAATCCTCGAGGAGGGGGTATTTCCTTCTGAGTTTAGATGCGTGCTAATTCACAGAGAATGGGGGGAAGCTAGAAGAAAGAGAAGAGAACTGGTGTGTGGCAAGTGTAGTCACATCTCATGTGAAGCTTGGCTAGTTTAGCCAAGTTTTCTCCAAGATATGCAAGCTCTCTAAAGCTTGGACCATTGTGGTCATGAATATACTTTGGGAATTGGCTTATTTTGATATGAATTGTTGTTGCAATACATTGATCTTTTGTGCCCTGATGGATATAGAATCTTTTTACCACTCATGTTTCGGGGTCTTAAAAAAAATACACTAACATGTCATTACTCATCTGAATCTTTATTCCAACCCCACAACTCCCGTCTTTAGATGTATGTGCCACTAGACAAGGATGAAAATGCACCATTAAAATGAACTTCCCTTCGCAACCATCCATGATTCATCTCCTTTATTCTTCCATTTTGGCTAAAATACATGTAAATATTCACTAATTCTCATTAATTAACACACTAATCTCATTTGTTAATATTACATATTTAACAATTATTTTATCAAAATAAAATAATACAGAGAAAAAGAAAAATAAAAAACAGAAGGATGTAGATATGTAAATATGTACATATAGATCCTAACACCGAGATTAGGTCAATATTGACTTGGTCGACAAAATAAATAAGTAGGGGAGATAAGGATCATAATATATAAAAATATCAGAAAATAAATGTCATAAATGTACATTTACACATATTTCATCGTGTATAAATATTTACCTATTTTATTTATCATTCAGATAATCTCAAATTAAAACATTTCCTTCATCAATGTAGTTTATAATAATATATATTAATTTATAAAAATATCAGAACAATTATTTAATGTAAAAATAAATAGTTACAGTAAATCGAAAAAGCCATAAAAGCCGACTTTCAAGGTTCATATATGTTTATAGAAAACTCTAAATCGACCAAACTCACTTTTAAACTATGTTTTATAAATAACACTAATTATTAAAAATATAAAAATATTAGAATAAATTGTGTGAATTTTGGCTATTGGACCCATATGTATATATTATTATATGTAAAAAAACTACTTTATTTCTATTTAATTATTCTAACTCCATTTAAATTAATTATTTTTCTAAATGGTTTATAAAAATCACTATAAAATATAAAAAATATAATCTAAAATTATTTATGAATAAATGCCAATCAATCTCAAAACAATAGAAATCGTAAGGATGAACTTCCGAACCTCGTAACTCGGCAATATGAAATCTGAATAGGGTGTACTCACTTTTAAAGTTCGTTTTATAAAATTATCTATCAATAAAAGTAATTTCACTAAAATCAGAGTTAATATGCAAAAACATATTTTGGAACCCTATTGGTGTAATTGTACAATGAATCTTAATTTATTTATTTTTTTCTACTTCTTGTATTTGTATAATTTATTATAATTTATTATTGTTATATTATTTAGTATACAATAATTTTTCAAAAAATCGAAATTATTCAAATAATTAATTATATTAAAGGTTAGATGGGGTTGCCCCCACGCCATTTTTACACAAATGTTTTTTATTTTTTTTTAAAATATCACCAAGTATATTCATATATATATATATATCCCTCCAATATGCCACTCGAATTTTTTCAGAAACGGAGACTCATTTGCCCTCCATCTCTAACATGTTGATTACAATAATGTTTAAACCATTAAAATTACCTATTCTAGATGGAGGGCATGGGAGTATCTGTTTCTGACAAAATTCGAATAGCATATTGGAGATATATATATAGAGAGAGATGAATATACATGGTAATATTTTCTCAAAAAATAAAAAAAATGCAGAATAGTGGTGCGGGGCAACCCATTTTTCCCCTATATAAATTATATAGGTAAAATATACATATATTATATATATAAATAATTAAATATTATTATTTATATATATAAATTTTATCATTAAATTATTTATTAAGTTATTTATAGTATTTACTTATTTTATTATTTTTTAATCTCAGTTTGACTTGTCAAAGCGATATTTGACAAGTCCAACCCCTTCTTCCTCCTTTCCAGCTTTTCTTCTTCCACCATCTCCTTTTTCCCACTATCTTGGCCAAAAACTCGTCTAGGTTCATTGAACCTTGCAATCCTCTTCCTCCTTCCCATCAACTGCCCAATGGCATGGCCGTTAGGTTGTTCACCCTTTCTTCTACGTCGACTTCCACATCTTCACCATAAATAGCCGGTTACCCTCCTCATGTCCATCCATCCTCCATTTGGTTTTCTTCCCCATTCTTGTGAGCTCCAGAGAGGTCAAGGGCGAGTGACAGAAATGCCATTATGTCGTTGTAGCAAGGTTTGGGAGAGAGGTCCAACAAGATCAACACGCTGGAGTGATGCATCGCCGTGCAACTCTGTGCAGAGCCTCTATCTCCACCTCTGCCGGGCATCGAGGCAATCAACTGAGAAGCTCCTCCGAGTTCCATCTTCCCTGGCGATTACCTACGTTCATCATCCTTCATTCATCTTTTATCTTTCAGTATAGGCTCTTATCTCTTCTCATCCAATTATCCTTCCTCTGATTCTCCTGCACTCGTCCAAACTTAGCTCCGATAAATTGATCATCATCTATGCATCTCCTTCTCATTCGCCTTCATTCCACCTCATGAAAACCCTTACGATCGTTCATGTTCGATGGGAGATCGCAAAACTGCTACCTTCCATCTCCACTTCAAGTTTCTGATCATCTATCCCTTTTTGATTTTGAGCTGAGGCTTTACCCTTGAGCAATTCTAACTCTTGCAGCTTATGTTATCTCCACGAAGCATCAGATCTGATCTGGAGACGAATCATCATCGGGTGCACAACTAAAGATTGAATGGAAGTCATAAAAGTAACTTCGTCCACTGAGCACCAACATATGGACATCAGTGGAAATTTGAAGCACTCGAAGTCCATTACAAGGATTGATCAGGTCCACTTCCATCTGCGCGATTTGGAAACACAAATATCAACTAGAGCAAGACCCAGGATGAGCAATAGAGCACCACCATGGGATCTTCAAATGGAGATCGAACTCCACATCATCATAAGAATCAGATGCATCGCTGAATAATAACAGTTTCTCAGAAGCAACATCGTAGATCAACTTTGAACGAGCGCCATTTTCAACACCACAACTTCGTAATTCCATCAGATCTATTGTTGCGCATTGAGAACCATTGCAGCTATGAGGAGAAGATCTAATATCATCATGAATGCATCAACCACAACCTTCATCGAGATTAAACTAACTTCCGCCTTGAGAACACAGTGTTGCTTATAAAATCGCCGCCTAGATCGGATTGTATTGGGAGAGAATAGCTTTCAACGCCAGAATAAGCAATATCCTCATGATCAACTTGCATCGGTGATCCAGATTTTTGCCACCCCACCACTCAAGCGTGGTCACACCTGAAGCACGTGCCAAGCCGATTTTTTCTTAAAAATTACGACTTTGTCCCTCTAAATTCTGTATATTCTGAATAGGTCCCATTTTTAGGTTGGAACACGTGTAAGGGCACGTGACATTTTGGAGATTCTACGCTCCAGTCATAGCGATTATTTGAGTTTGCAAACAAGTCCAGGTTTTGAAGAATCATGTGTACGTGCACATGCTTGCTGAGATATTTGAACATTACTCCTACACGTTTTATTTTCCAGCATGCCCTATAATACCAGCTAATTACATCTATACCCTTGTTTTCGGTATAAATAAATAAATAGTATTATATACATAATAAATAATATATTAATAATAAAATAATAATGAAATGTCTACAAATATATAATAATATGCTATATACATTATAAAATTAGTTTTCAAAATAAATTCTTTTACTATTTTTAATAATTCAAAAATAAAATAAAAATTTACGAAAACATTAAAAATACATAAAAATATAAAAACCGCTCTAAAAATCTATAAAAATTACTTACAATATATTTTACTATATTTTACACATAAAACCAAAAAAAATAAAATCAAAAATTAAAATCCTTAAAAATAAAAAATACATAGATTTTAAAAAAATTTATTACTAATTCCAACAAAATAACAAAAATAATTACATTATCATGTTGTAAAGTTATTTTCATCAACTTTAAAATAATAATAATAATAAATATTCTATTACTGTTTACTATTTTAAAATTCAAAAATAAGTTCCTATTTTCAATAAAAATGTTATTTTTCACCTTAAAATACTTCAATCCCCATAAAATATCCAAAAACCACTTAAAATTCATAGAAATAGTAATAATACAAAATATAAAAATTAGCGAATAAAATTCATATAAAAAATATAAAATGTAATACCTATATTTCTTTAATTATAGGTACATATAACTACAAAAACAATACAAAATTCATAAAACCAAATAAAAATTCATAAAAAATTCCATAAAATAAATAAAAAAGGAAACCCTCTTCCTTAGACACTCTAACTATTATACCTCAATTTTCCACAGTTTCCTCCCTGAGTTAGACACTAACGCACTTATTGTTATACAATGTGAGTTAAGAGGGATAAATAAATAAATAAAAAATTTTCTGCAAATTCCACCTTGTAGATTCAGCAACACTATTCTTCTTTTAGACTAGTAGATCAGGCGACAACTCAGCATGTAAGTTGATCTAAGTGTGTTGTTGATGGTTAGGAATTTATGCAGGTTTTTGAGTAATTAATGAAGAAATGTGTCGTTGTTCACTCGTAAATTCCTAAAACATCAAGAATTTATCCAACAAAAAGAAACAGAAGTAAAATGTGATTTATTAATGGGATTTTAACCCAGCAGACCCTATAAACCTTCTAAAATGCCTTTACGACCTTTTGCACAATGTAATTACCCCATCGACCCTGTAAACTACCCCAAGAACCCCCACAGGCTTAAAACATATTACCCGGAGGGTTCATGGGGTAAGAGTTGACAAGTTTACGGGGTTGAGGGGGGAATTAGGTTGTTTCAAAGGTCGTGGAGTGATTGGCAAAGTTTATATGGTCTGCCGGGTAAAAATCCCTTTATTAATTAACCTGTTATAGCTCTCACGATTGAACACAAGGAGGAAACTATTTTTACGAGATTTATTAATTCCTAAAAATTAATAAATAACTCTTTTTCTCCTCGTTTTCATTTTTTATTTTTTTGTGTCCTTTTATGATTTTATATTTTCATGGATTTTTAATATTACATTTTCTATATTTTTTGGTTTTCGAAATTTTAAATGATTTTAATTTTGCAAATTTTATCTTTTTAATTTTTGAAAGAAAAAATAATGAAAATATATAAACAAAAGAATAAAGGATCATTTTGGATTTTTCAAATATATCAAAATTACTCAAAATACAGAAATTAAATGTTGTGTTTTATGAATGTTTCTATTATTTTTGTTATTTTTATGTAATTTTTGTATTTTTTTAAAGGATTTTTAGACAATTAAAACAAAACATTGAACAAAAATTTAAGTTAATAATTTTGTATTTTTAAATTATAAAACAAATAAAATAATCTATAAACCAAGTACAAACAGAAGCAAGTTTCTTTAGCTTTAAAACAAGCCCACTTATGTAAGTTTCTGATTTATTTATGATTTTATATGATTTTTTAAGTTTTTTTGTATTTTCCAATTTTTAGGGTTTTTAGAAAAATTTTTGAAATAAAATTTGTACATGTGTAAAAGCTAGGTAAAAACACAAACGTTATTTTTTTTGGAATTTGAAAGGCATTTTTTTATTTTTTTTATTTTTTGTTTAAATAGAGAAAATTTTTATTGTTTTTCAATTTTAAAAAAATAAAATAGAGAAATTTTGCAAACAAATTTATGAAAGAAAAATCAGGTTGACGTGAGTCAAATCTAATTTTTATGAATGTTATGTAGCAAGATAACTATTTAAATCAAGCAAGATAATAAAGAACTAAAACTTTATAATAGAGGGGTGAAACTACAATTTATAGAAATTTTCAGCGTTTTTATGAACAGACAATAAAAGGCAATTATAAATGTGTTATTCAACCAAATCAATCACATGTAGGATCACGTGCATTATACTAACACGTACATGATTACAATTATGAAATAGTAGAGAGTAATTATTGAGAAGAAGGGGTTATCTATGCAATTATACCAAAGGTTCACATGGGGTTCACACATAGCTCAACAACTCAGGACGTGATTATAATAAAAATTTATTCAGGGGCTTCAAAAACAAATAGCCAAAAATAACTTCGGATCACGTGCGAGGCACATTCCTCTTATAAGCAGTTGGGCAGTGACTTATGCAAATCGTTCTGCCAGATCTAATCAAATGATTTATAGCGAATCTGGTGGATAAGCTTGTTCTTTCCCAGTATTTAAAATGCTCCAGGCAGTGTGTTCAGATCTTCGATGATTCGTGGTTGTTGTTTGCGATTAGATGGAGCTCATCGCTTTGTAGATCAGATCAGGGACCGCTCTATCCAGATGCTTTGATGCTCTTCGGTTCACTTCCAGGAGCATCACTGAAAGGGGACAAGACTGGAAGCTATGTGCTCTTAAATTGCAAGGGTTCGAATGATGGAATGCTCCTCTGATCAGCGACGATGCTCGACCGGATCTATACCCCCAATGAACTCAATGACTTGAAGCTATGATGCCTCAATCCAAACTAAAATAGAAAGGTGAATGATAAGCTCATGTGTAAATGGAAGGAAGACCTCGAGCTCCATCCATCATGAGTGGCCAAGGATGTGCATGTATGCGAGGTAGAATGTGAAGGCTTAGGGATTATGGAGGGTGGAAGTGGAACTACGAAGATCGGAGATGATATTTATATGAAATTGGAGAGAAAACAGAGTACAAGAGAGGGATTTAGAAGTGAACAAAAAGAGAAGAAAAGAGTATGAATAGAATCAGAAGAGGAGGACGAAGAGATCAGACGGAGATTCTACCTAGATGAAGAATGTTACAAGGGGTGAAGGGAGTTGCCTAGGCTTGAGGATCGAGATCCTTGGGGGTCATTGCCTCAATGGATTAGTCGATCTAGATGCTGCTCTCATCGGAGGCGGAGCACAACGAACTCTCATCGGATTTGAAGTCTAATCGCACTCGTCCTTTCTTCAACGATGCTCAACACGACTTGTCATACTCATCGACTCTTGGAGCTTACTGGACTGAGGTGAAACAAGCCAAAGATCGGAAGAAGTAGAAGAAGGGGGATTCATCCTTTTTGTACAAGAGAAGGGTGAAATTTCATATGAAATTGGAGCGTGTAATCCTAGGCGGATCAAATAATAGAATATATGGGCGAAAATCACAGATCTTATGGACACTAATCATGTGGAAGAAAAAGGTAAAAAAGGATGCTTGATCAGAGTAAGAAAAATGGGAGGATGAGAGGGGTCAAATGGTTATTAGAGTCTGCAGAAGGGGTGAGACCAGTGGACCAGAAGTCAATGAAATGGTTTTGACCATTGAGAACAGACCCAGAAAAAAACAAAATAGGCTAAAAGACAAAATAAAACAGTTAAATATAAAAAAATAGAAACTGATTTTAAATTAAAAAGTTATTAACAAAAAAAATTTATAATTTAATAAACAATTTCTTTATGATTTTTAATAAATAAAACAAATTAATTTAAATGGTTGAAATAATTAAATGTGGATATTTACAGGTGTAAATTACATATATATACAGGATACATTTTTTTAATTAATATTTTATACAAAAATACACATTATTTTATGTTTCATTTATTTACACATTAATTTAAGGATTTTTAATATAATATAATTTTATTTTTATGTGTTAATTTATTTGTACATATAAATAGAAGTATATACAATATAGATACATTATACATGTGTAATAAATATAATAATTTGTTTTTGGTTACTTTTGGATTTTATTATTTATTATTTGTATTTTCTATAATTAATAGAAATTATGTACAAACATTAAAAATACAATATATGCAAAAATATGAAAATTTTAAAAAATAAACAAGGAAACGCAAACATACATACATATATGTGTGTGTGTGTGTGTGTGTATAATCACACCCAAAAAAGCTGACTTTCACATCTTAACTCTAAAAATTATGAAACCACCTTTATTTTAAAGATTATTTATTTTAAATACAATGAAAGTGAGTTTGAAACATTTTGAATTCGTATGGAGTAGATATTGATATTTTAATTATGGTTTTACGGCTTTTTCAAAGTGTTATTTCTTTTATTCTATACAGGGTTTCTTCTTGCGATTGTTTTTATTATTTACAACTTATTTTTATGTACAAGTTCCCGGAAGAAAATTTTTTATTTGAGTTTCTTTAGGTGATAAATAAAATAGTAGAAGATATGTGCATGATAAATATGAGGATCTGTTGTGCCCTGATGGATATAGAATCTTTTTTCCCATGTTTTGAAGTCTTAGAAAAAATTGTGCCAAAAGACCATCCCTCATCCGAAGCTTTATTTCAACGCACAGCATCCCGTCTTTAGACGTCCATGCCACTAGACTAGGTTGGGGTGCACTGACCATTTGAAGTGACTGCGTATATTTCCGTTCATGTGCATCTCTTTCCAGAGTATTCCTCCCCTCACCACCTCATCTATGTTGAGCTACGTGCAAGGTGCATGTCCAAGTTAGGTCACTGTCCAAAAGAATCATGCGTGAGTATGGAATATTATACCTAGACCAATAAAGATGACATGTGAACATAGTCTTATGGACTCAAAGAATTAAGTTGTTGTGACCTAAAAAGTCTCAACTCAAGTTCCTATAAGGTTCCTCTGAAATTAAGTGGATTAAGGTCTTATCCAAGATCCATTCTCGAGACTTTATTCCAGACTATTTTTATTGTCAAAAACATTATGAAAAATACGAATGGAAATGCAATATTTTTATGTGGTCTTTAAAGAAATTTCTAATTAGAAAAGAATTTCTAATTTTAACTTTTTATGTGGCCATTAAAGAAATTTTTGCAAGTTTTTATGAATTTTAAATTTTTTTTTTAAATTTTTACGTACCTATGAAAAAGTGTTAATGGATTGAATGTATTGACAAGAGTTCACAACAATTATGTACATATTTACAAAGGATTTTTATACAAAAAAATAAATATAAGAATTATACAATTTAATACAAGAGTTTTATTTTACAAAAAGAATTTAATTACAAGTTTTATATACAAATTTAATAAAAGGATTTTACAAGTTTTAAATATGATTTTTATGCAAGGATTTTATAAACACAAAAGAATTTAATTTATATAAATTGTAAATGATTAAGGCTTTCATAAACACATGAATTTTACAACAACTTTACAAAATATATATACCAATAATTTTCCCTCATATTTTATGTACAATGTTGTAAAATAATTTTACTAACATGTTTACAAATAATTTTATAATATTTTACAAACTTTATAAAAAATTTTTAAAAAATATATTTTATAAACATTATACAAATGATTTTCAAATTTTATTTTCACAAATCTCTTTACAAACAATTTACAAACATGTTTTTGAAAGCATTTTTATTTCACACATTTTTACAAACATTTTATAATATAAATAATTTTGATGCAATGTAATTTTATGAAAATATTTTACAAAGAAAACATTTTTTACTATTATTATACAACCTTTTTACAAAAAATAATTTCAAAAATATTTTTACAAAAGTTTTTGATAATGAAATTTTACAAGCATTTTACAAAAAGTTTACAAAATAATTTACACACATTTTGCCAAACATTTTTACAAAAATTTTATAAAATCATTTTTACAAATCATTTTTACAAAACATGTTTATTCTACTTTTACAATACATAAATATGAGTCGTAGTATTAGGAACACAAAGAAATACAAGTTATGGCTTTTATGGTGTATATATATAATATATACGACACCCCCTATACTTAGCTTGAACTATGTCCTCATAGTGACCAAAAAGCGAACAAGGAAGACATAACTTGTGTTAAGTATTGAAAAGTGAAAAGAATCCTATACTAGAATGACTCAAAAGAATGAAGAAATTGATAAATTGGAGTAGGTCATCCCCCTATACTTAGGATCAAATAATCCTAAGCATAGAAGATTGTACAAATGGGGAAAAGATCGAGGAAGATAATGTACACAAAATCAACAACTCGACTTATACCCCTATACTTAGGGTAAAATGCCCTTGAGTATAGAAAATAATATCAACGATTGAGGGGCAAGAGAGAGAACAATCAAAGATAGGAAAAATAGATAATACCTCCCATATACTTAGGGCCAGATGTCCATAAGTATAAGCAACAAAAACACAAGTAATAGAACAAAAATAAATATGAACAACACAGGTTTAACACCCCCTATACTTAAGATAAAGTACGTCCTAAGTAAAGAAAAAATCCTAAGTGTGACCTGTGGTGTTAAACAAACAATGGAAGAAAGAAAGAAAATAAAAGAAAATTTGGATATACAAAGAGGCGGGCCGAAAGAGTAGCTCAGGTATGGGATGCATAAAGCGCTAATGAAAGGTCACATCTCATACAAGATGAATAAGGGCAACCTCAACGGTCAACGGGTCATGATCAAGAAAGGGCTTCAGGCGCTGACAGTTGACCTGAAAGGTGGAGTCAGAAGATAACTCAGATATATCATTGCCACCGTTGACGTGCACCTTTATGACTATGAATGGGCCTATCCACTTGCTCTATAACTTCCCTGGAGATAACTTCAGTCTCACATCGAATAGCCATGTTCTCTGGTTCGGATCAAACTGCTTATGGCTGACGTGTGAATCATGCCATACTTTCACTTTGTCCTTATAATGTAGAACACTCGAGAAGGACGTATCATGTAGCTCCTCCAAGGCTACCAACTCTGCCTTCCTATGCTCTCCTACACTCTCTGAGTCCAGTAAAATCTCTGTAACATCCCACCATGACTTGTGCTTTATCTCAACATGTAAATGGCATGGCTTGCCATAAACAAGTCGGAAGGGAGATGTACCCAAAGGAGTCTTGAAGGAAGTCCTATAATCCCACATAGTTGAGTCCAAAAGTTGTGACCAATCCTTCGGTCTGGGAGGACAACCTTTTGTACTATCGTCTTAATCTACCTATTGGAAACCTCAGCAAGACCATTTATTTGTGGATGGTACAGAGTGACAACTCTCTGTTCGATGTTGATCTCGTTAGCAAGGGCCCTTACCTTGTCATTGATGAAATGGATACCCCCATCAGAAATTATAACTCTAGGCACCCTAAACTGTGTAATGATATTCTTCCTCAAAAATAAGAAAATTGTCTTCGTATAAGTAGTTTGGGTGGGGATTGCTTTAGTCCAACAACTAACATAATCCACGATCAACAAAATGTACTCAAATCCTTGACTCTTAGGGAATGAACCCATAAAATAGATGCCCCATGCGTCAAAAACCTTACAGAAGTGAATGAGTTGCATCAACTTCATATATCTATGTCCACAAGTGCCCATCCTCACATAGTCAGTACACATATTCATGAATGCATTGGCATACTTGAAGAGTGTAGGTCACCAAAGGCCTAATTGAAGAACCTTCTAGGTTGTTCTTCTCCTAGAATGATGTTTTCTTGCCTTTAGCTTATGGCAATAGGTGAGGACACTTTGGTGTTCCTCCTGAGGAATACACCGACGACATGCACTATCCTCCCTTCATGGTAAAGGGTGGGATCCTCCCAATGGTATGAATTGACCTTTGCAAGAATAGTCTCAAGCCATTACTGGTCCAACCTTGTGGAACTTTATTGGCAACAATATAGTTCATAATATTAGCACACCACGGAAGTGAGGTGATAGCAAGAATCGCCTCTTCTAGAAATGTCTCAATGATGGGTGTAGTGAACTCAGAAGTCTCATGAAGCTCTAATCTAGAAAGGTGATCCGCCACCACTTTCTAAACTCTAGGATTATCCTTAATCTCAATGTCGAACTTTTGAAGTAGAAGGATCCATCTAGTAAGATGTGCCTTGGCATACTTCTTACCCATTAAGTACCTGATGGCGGTGTGGTTAATAAAAAAGGTAACCTTGGACCCAATAATGTAAGATCTGAACTTATCTAAAGCAAAGACTACTGTTAGCATTTCTTTCTCTATAACGACATAATTCTGCTATGCAGAATCCAAAGTCTTGCCAAGATAGTGAATAGCGTCGGGAAGGTCATCCCTCCTATGTCCTAAAATATCCCTTACGACAAAATCTGAGGCCTCTGTTATGATCTCGAATGGGAGAGACCAATCGGGTGGCTAAAGGACAAATGTTTGTATAACCAGATTCTTGAGAGTATCAAATGACGAAAGACATTTATCATCTACTGGGAACTTGATGACCCGAAAAATGATCGAGACTTCGGGTGAATAAAATAGAACTAGGGTCGTTGCGACCTGGATCTCGGAGATATCTCAGTCAACAAGAAAAAGAGGATCAGACCACCAATCAAGCAGATAAAACAATGAAAATTAAAATAGTGGCCTTGGCTATGAGATTAGCCTGATGTAGCACCCATGGTCGGACTCAGGGAGCACGAGTTAGCCTTGCGGCCTACGAAGTAGTCTAAAGACAAATAAAATAAAAACAAATATTTTTTTGGTGGTTTTTAATATTTTTATAATTTTTTGGATTTTTAATTATGAAGGAAAATAATAAAAAAGCAAAAATAAGCAACTTTAACCAATTATTTAAATGCTCAAAAATAGTCCAAAAATTCAAACAAAAATATTTTTATGTTTTATGGATTTTTTTACTGTTTTTGGTGAATTTTTGAGAATTTTATAATTTTTAGAGAATTTTCTAAAATAAAAGAAGGAAGAAAAATTGTGCTACTGTCCAGCCAGGCTTCAAGGACCAAAATAAAATACAAAATGGTCCTGTCAAAGCCTGAAGGTATTTTTCATGAAAAGTATAAACAAAAAGGAAAATTCAGGAGAAGAGTTTTTGAATTTTTGAACTTTCTATGATTTTTAGAATTTTTATGAGTTTTTTAGGGTTTTTTTTAATTTTTAAGCTTTTTATAAATCCAAAAATAGCCAATGGTCAGAAAATCAAAAACACAAAAACACACAAAACTTAATTTTTTTGGAATTTTTAACACAGTTTTAATATTTTTTTAGGATTTTATAAACTGAACAGAGGCAAAAATGAAGGTTTTTGAATTTTTAAAAATGATAAAAAGGCTAAAAAATGTACCCAAAAATTAGGGAAAATTTTACACAGTGGCAGGAGCCACGTGTCCAATTTTCACGCAAATTGGGTTAATTTTGATATTTTTTAAAATAAAAACAAACACAAAGTGCATAGGGACCTGTTTGCAATAAAAACTAAGTCCTAGGGCTGAAAAGTAATAAATCCAAAAGTTGGGGGTCCCTCATGCAAAATTTCCACGTCCCCACGTGCACAGCACGTGGTCTGGGCACAAAGGGACTAAAGTGTAATAAACTTACTTCCCATGACTTATTAGCAACATGTGCTAAAAGTCCAGGGGAGCAGTTGCAAAATACCCAAGCAAATTCAACACATGTCAAATAAAATCATTCACAGGGGTATGGATGCAAATATCAAGAACTATATTTCATTCAGTAACAAGCACAATCTACAAGCCCAGATAATGCAATTTCACCATAAACCACGTGACGATGCACGTGTCTACCACAAACAAGGATGAAAATGCAAATCTAATAAAGGTCCAGGTCCTAAGTGCAATTTAACCAAAATAAAATGAACTATATAAATTATTTACATGACTAATTAACAAAAACAAAAAGGTAAAGGGCCTAAGGGTAAATTACCCTTTTATTATCCGAGGGTTGGAGGCACACCACGCGTGATATCCAACGGCTGCGCGGCACTGTGCCTCTGTGAAGGAACCTCGCTCGGATCCGACGGTCGAGGGGTGCCCACGTGGCTGATCTGACGCTTGTGGATTAAGGGCACTCCTTGCAGGATCAAGGGCCGCGATCGAGCCTCTGGTATATCTACGGTGGCTGGCTCCTCGCACGTGGACGCTCCAGATCAAAACTGGGCGAGGAGGGCTTGATCTGACGATGACGGAGGATGCACCAAAAACAGGTCGCCGGCGACTTTCGTCGGCCCAATGCTCGCGGTATGGTCCTCCTCTTCTGCTGCTGAGATGTCCAAGAGCTTCGCCTCGATGGTCCGCAGCTAGTGGATGCCTCCGATGAGGCCAGCGACCACTAGAATGGCCCAGCGACGGCGGAGGCTGGGAGCTATTGTGCCTGAATGCGTCGACCCTCAGATGGGTCTTCTTTGACCTGGAAAACAACACAGAAAGCTTGCTGGGTCGAGGGCAAAGTGCCTCGACCCAGTTAGGGATGGAGTGGTGGTCGGGCGCGGTAAGGCGGATGACCTCCGGCGAAGTGACGGCGAAGGAGGTCGGGCCTTGGTTCCAGGGCAAACCAAGGGGAATGCATGGGTGAAGAACGTGAAGGGGAGTCTCACGAAGGTGTTGGTCGAGTTGGTCGATGAGATGGATGGTCGGAGCGGGAGTATTCAATCGGAGACAATGACGGATGGATTTGGGGCTAATCAAAAATTCGAGCAAGATAGGAAGAGTTAGGTTCACCTGATGACTGTGGTCGACTGGGGATGAGCTGATGTAGCTCTGGTCATCGCCTCGAGGGTCTTCGGAGGCCCGAGGCTCAGGCGCTGCTCTGGGCGGCGCACGACGACGAGAAGGTGCCGGATCAGTGGCGCGGAGCTCCTCCTCCTCTCTGCAACATGCCAAACTCTAGCTGTCACTCAAGGGTATTGGGTGAAGGTCCTGGGTGGAAGGGGCGACGCCAAAGATAGCGTGAATTACGGCTGGAGCTCAAGTTTTATACGGCTAGGGATTCGGCTAGATGGGAGTCGGGCACGCACGTCGAGGCACGGACCCCTAACATCCGCCCCGGGCGTGGGTCTCGGATCTGCAGGGAAGGATTAGGACCCGGGGTTTAAGGTTTTAGTGGTCGGATCAAGCGGGGAAAATAGGGAGAAAATGGGTCGGTATCTTGGATCTGCCAGGAGGGGGTGCGCGGGGGAGAGTTGACCGGGGGTTAACATTCCCCCGTGGACCAATAGGAATGCAGGAATTATTAAATACTTGATAATTCAATAAAAATAATAAATGAATTAATTTCGAAAAACTTAAAACATAAAAAATGTTTATTTATTTATAAATTATTTTTTTGTGATTTTTATTTATTTTTTGGAAATAAAAAATATGTATTTACAAAATAGTATTATTATATAGGTATATACAATATGCATTTTTTCTATTTTTGATTTTTAATTATTTATTTTTTGACATTTTATTCCAATTTTATATTTTATTTATTTATAACATAAAATTTTGGAATAATATGGTATATTTATTTTATTTTTATTAATTATTTTCATAGAGTAAATAAATAGTTATATATATCTATGTACATGGTATATATACAATGTTGATTTTGATTTTGATTTTTATTTATTTTTATTTTATTTTTATTTTTGTGATTTTTATTTTATTTATCTACATTATGGAATATAGAATATGTACATATTTTTATGGGATTTTTATTTATTTATTTACAAGGTGAAATAAATATATATTTGGTTTCTATGTACAAGGCTTATATACAATGATGAAGGGGTTTTTAATTTCTTTTTAATTTTCTCATTTTTGTTTTAATTTTATATTTACAAATATATACAAATAAATATACACCTATTTTTATTTTGAATAAGAGGAAAATAATTTTTATTTATTTATAGGTATATGTACACATATGAGCTTCCTTATCTCTCTCTACTTGGGTTCTTTTTGCGGTCAGGCCCATGCTGAGCCCTCCCTTGGGATTAGGTCGCTCAATATTTATTCTAAATATCTCCCTCTTTTTCTTTTGTTTCTTTATTCTTTTATTATGCACAAAAACATGCTAAAAATGCATATTTACACAATGCATGCTATTTGACAATTATTGTTATTTATAGGAATATACATGTGTTTTGCATAGGTTTTGTAGCTAAAATAAAAGAATAAAGAGTGATGAATGGGTATTCATCACCCCCCTATACTTAACTTTGCTAGTCCCTTAGCAAACACTTATTTGAAAAAGAAGTGAAAAAGAAAAAGAAAAAGAGGAGAAAATGCATGGATTAATGCTGATTATTAAACTTGCCTTCATTTAAATTGAAATATGGAGCTCGATCAGATATTTGGATTATTAATGTGTCGGAACCTTATTTAGACTTAGGTTTAATACTCAACAGCCTCTAAGATCCACTAATCTATAGTCAGGACTCCTCAACAATCCAGATCAGAACAAGTCTACATATACAAACCCTGAAGACTATGAATCTTTCCTTGTACAGTGTAAGTGAGGTATAGCTCTCTACCTCAAAAGTAGCAACTTGACAACCCTCCCCAAAAAGGTAACTCTATGACCCCAATCTGGCCACTCTTTCCTCGAGGAGCGGGGTATTCCCTTCTAAGTTCAAGTTCAACCGGCTCAAGAAGAGGGGGAAGAAGAGAATGGACCATGGCCAGTGTAGCCATGTATCCTTGGGAGCTCAACCAGTGTAGCTAAGTCTCCCTGCTGCAAGCTACATAAGATGGAACCTGAGTCTCAAGTTTGCTTAATTGCACTATATACATACTCCGGTGGGATTATCATTTTCTCTCAGACCCACCACTTTTTTGGAGTTATTTTCTTTTTGCATTTTTTTTAAAGTGCATCTGTACACATATTTACAACACGCAACATATGTACATAAGGAGTTTTTCCTCTTGAGCCAGCAGACTATCCCTCTTTTGAAGCATTATTGCAACCCACAACTCCTGTCGTTAGACCTCATGGCAACCAGACCAAGTTGAGACGCACTTCCTTCACTAAAAGAAGAAGAGAGGTTACACCTAGAAGTACTACCCTCATATGCTACCCCAAGTCAAGGAAGACTGCCTCCTCACCACCTCATCCGTAGAGAGCTCGGTGTAAAGTGCGGGTACAAGTCAAGCCATTGTCTATATGAGTCATGTGCGTGTTGTTAAGTGCTCTACTTAGGCTCATTGAGATGACATGTGATCATAGCCTAGTGGACTTAAAGAATTAAGTCACCATGGACCTGAAAAGCCTTAACCCTAAGCCCTATAAGGTTCCTCTTATAATTAGGTGGATTAAGATCTTAATCTAGCTCCATTTCCCAATTTAATTCCAGGCTAGTTTAAATGTCAACTATAATCCAGGAAAAACTATACAAGTATATACAAGGATGCTATTTACACAATATTTACAAATGTGCAAAATTTTTGAAAATGTTTTGAAATCATGAATGTGTGCATGAATGCATGTTTTGCAAAATATTTACACAAATTTACACAAGGTTTTTGCAAACTTTTGATATTCAAAACATTTTGGAAAAATTTTGTACTATATACATAATTTTGATATGCACATATTTACACACCATTTACACAAAAAGTTTTTGAAAACATTTTTACAAAAATAATTTATACAATAGCTATGTATGTGCAATAAAAGAATGTGTATTTACAGGAAAATTTTTAATTTTTATGGAATTTTGGGTTTTTAGCCATTTTTATTTATTAACACACTCACACAAAGTACGAGTTATAGCTAAAGTAAATATGGAATATATACACACCCCCTATACTTAGGTCGAACGATGTCCTCAGAGTCAAGAGCGATGAAGAAGACATAACTCGTGCTTAGTATAGAGAAGTGAAAAGAAAGGCTATATACAAAGACGAATCAAAGAATAGAAATCAAGAGGGTCTCGGCTTTTTCCCCTTTACTTAGGATCAAATAGTCCTAAGTATAGCAGGCTGTACACGAAGGGAAAGCCGATTGAAGAATGTACAGGGTCTACCCCCCCTATAATTAGGGTAAAATATCCCTAAGTATAGGCAGCAAAAACATGGGTAAAAATGAATCAAAAGAATACTCGAGAGTCCTACATCCCCCCCATACTTAGGGTAAAGTACACCCTAAGTATAGCATAATCAAAAGATGAGGAAAGGGATGTGGGACTAAAGAATGGAATGATATGGACAACTGGATCTATACAAGTTAAGAGAACAGTGATAATCAGGCGTAAGATGCAATAGATGTGAGTCGAGAAACCACATCTCACGCAATGTGAATAGGAGAAACATCAACGACCCGCGGCTCATGATCAAGATATGGTTTGAGCCGCTGGCCGTTCACTCGAAAGGTACTCTCAGAAAACAACTCAGATATGTCGATACTCCCATTGTCGTGTACCTTTCTCACCAAATACGGTCCCTTCCATTTGCTCTGTAGCTTCCCTGAAAATAGACTAAGCCTAGCATCAAACAACCATACTCTCTGTCCAGGCTCAAAATGCTTGTGGCTGATATGAGAATCATGCCACTCCTTCACTCTCTCCTTGTACTGTAGGCTGTTTGAGAAGGCGGTATCACGAAGCTCCTCCAAGGCTGCTAACTCTGCCCTCCTCTGATCTCCTACACTATCTGGATCCAAAAGTATATCAGTGACTGCCCAAAGTGACCTATGTCTCAGCTCAACAGGTAAATGGCATGGCTTTCCATAAATGAGGCGAAAGGGAGATGTGCCCAAAGGTGTCTTGAAAGACGTCCTATATGCCCACAAGACCGAGTCCAAAAGCTGTGACCAATCCTTTCGGTCAGGGCGGACGACTTTCTGCAATATAGTCTTGATCTCCCTGTTCGACACTTCGGCGAGATCATTCGTCTGAGGATGGTATGGAGTGGCAACTCGATGGTCTATGCCGAACTCGCTAGCAAGGGCCTTCACCTGGTCGTTGACGAAATGAGACCCCCCGTCAGATATCAACACTTGAGGTACCCCGAACCGTGAAATGATATGCTTCCTCAAAAATCTGCAAATATTCCTAGCATCTGCGGTTCAGGCGGGGATGGCCTCAACCCAACAACTAACATAATCCACGACCAACAGAATGTACTCGAATCCCTGACTCTTAGGGAATGGACCCATGAAGTCGATGCCCCATGTGTCAAAAACCTCACAGAAGTGAATGGGCTGCATCGGCATCATATCACGCTATCCACAAGTGCCCATCCTCTGATAGTCAGTACACCTCTTCACGAACTCAACAGAGTCCTTGAAGAGGGTAGGCCACCATAGGTAGGATTGGAGCACTTTCTGTGCCGTTCTCCTCCCAGAGTGATGTCCTCCTGCCTCAAGCTTGTGGCAGTAAGTGAGGACGCTATGATGCTCCTCCTGAGGAATGCACCTACGCCAGACGCTATCCCCTCCTTCATGGTAAAGGATGAGATCCTTCCAGTGGTAGGACTTGGCCTTCACGAGGAAGGTCTCAAGCCTCTGCCTGGGCCAATCTTGTGGGACTTTCTTAGCAACAAGAAAGTTCACAATATCAGCGTACCACGGGAGAGAGGCGATAGCAAGGATCGCCTCATCTGGGAAGGTCTCACATATAGGCTCAGTTTGCTCAGAATCCTCAAGATGCTCTAATCGGGAGAGATGATCCGCCACCACATTCTTGACTCCAGGGTTATCCTTAATCTCTATGTCAAACTCCTGGAGTAGAAGGAACCATCTAGTCAATCTGGACTTGGCATCCTTCTTTGCCATGAGGTACCTGATGGCGGTATGATCAGTGTATATGGTCACTCTAGATCCAATAATATAAGATCTGACAGTGACAGTGTAGTTCCGCTGAGCGGCATCCAATGTACGGCTAGCGTAGTGAATGGCAAATGGGACTCCATCCCTCCTATATCCCAGCACGGCCCCTACGGCAAAATCGGAGGCATCCGTCATGATCTCGAATGGGAGAGACCAATCAGGCGACTGTAGATTAGGAGCCTCAACAGCACATCTCTTGAGAGTCTTGAACGATGAAAGACACTTGTCATCGACAAGGAACTCGGTGTCTTTCGTTAGCATATCAGTCAACGGTCAGGCAATCCTACTGAAATCCTGAATGAAGCGCCGGTAGAAACCGACGTGCCCCAGAAAAGACCGTAACTACCGCAAGTTGGACGGCGGTGCGAGTTTTCTAATGACATCTACCTTGTCCGGATCAACCTCCATGCCCCTGTTGGAGATGATATGGCCAAGCACCGTCTCTTGAGTCACCATGAAATGACTCTTCTCCCAAGACATCACAAGGTGAACCTCAATGCATCTTTGAAGGACTCGGTCTAGGCAGTCAAGACAGGAGTCGAATCCGTTGCCATAGATCGAGAAATCATCCATGAAGACCTCCAAGAACTCCCCCACCATGTCCGAAAATATAGACAGCATGCATCTCTGAAAAGTCGTAGGGGCGTTGCATAGCCCGAATGGCATGCGTCTGAAAGCATATGTGCCGAATGGACAGGTGAAGGTAGTCTTGTCCTGGTCCTCGGGAGCGATGGCCACCTGATTGTAGCCGGAGTACCCATCCAAGAAACAGTAGTGGCTCTTCCCTGCCAGTCTCTCAGTGATCTGATCTATAAAGGGCAGGGGAAAATGATCCTTCTTGGTGGCCTGGTTGAGTCATCTGTAATCTATGTAGACCCGCCAAGAAGTGGGTACCCGGGTAGCAATCTCCTCTCCAGACTCGCTGACAACTGTAGTGATGCCCGTCTTCTTGGGCACCACATACAATGGACTGACCCACTTGGAGTCGGAGATGGGGTAGATAAAATCGGTGCTCCACCATTTCGAGATCTCCTTCATGACAACCTCTCTCAGATTCGAGTTCAGCCGCCGATGGAACTCACGCGACAGCTTCGCCTCCTCCTCGGGATAGATATGGTGGGAGCACAGGGCCGGACTTATCCCCTGGAGATCGGCTACGCTCCATCCTATCGCCTTGCGGTTCTTTTCAAGAACCCCCATCAGACAGGATTCTTGCTCTCCAGTCAAATCGGCGGAGATAATGACTGGGTACATCTCATGCTCACCCGCAAGGAACCTATACTTCAGCGACGTAGGAAGTGGCTTCAGCTCTGGACATGTCGGTGCTGGCGGATCTGGCCTCTGAAAACTCTGAGTGAATGCTGCCAAATCCGCGTGGGAAAACTGAAACTCTCGCTCACAATCTGAATCTGGAAAAGGGTGCTCTGCTGGACTGTCTCTGCTCTGCATGGCATCTACCTCCTCCCTAGTTGTAGGCTCAGTAGAAGTCATATCTGGTATGAAATCATCAAACTCTGCCCAATCAAAATCTGACTCCGAGGGATATGTATCATCATCACACAACAACTCTGTCTCATGGTCGAGAACCGACTCTGTCGATTGAATGGTATCCTGGACCAGGAATGCGCTCTCCACGCTCTCCTCTGTTGGCGTCTCTGCATCAGCAGACTCTAAAGGTGAGAGGATGGCCTGTGCGACTGGATCTGCCCAAACTGCCTCATCATCTGTAATCACGAAGTCGTAGTCCTGGTGGATGTCTGGCCCTGCATCTGTCATCTGCTCTGAATCAGTGGTTGGCTCTGAGCATGCTACATCTCTGACTCTGATGTCCTCGACCGTCTCTATTTGTACACTTTTGCCCTCGACGTGAAAGTATACCTTCCTGCTATCATGGCCGGTCACTGCCTTGGCTGTGGACAAGAACGGACGACCTAAAATGACGGGGGTATCTGTCACTGACTCAGGGATCTCCATGTCCAGCACTACAAAGTCCACGGGGAATTGCAAGCCCTGAATCGTGACGACAACGTCCCTCAGCAACCCCTTCGGCCTCTTGACAGATCGATCAGCAAACTGAAGGACTGTCCTACTCTGTCGTAGAGTGCTCAACTCGAATCGGTCGAGAAGGGTTGCCGGAAGTAGGTTTATCGATGAACCGCTGTCTAATAGAGTACAGTCGAACCTCTGCTCTCTGATATGGCATCTGACATAAGGGGCTCCTGAATCTGGCCTCTTGGCCTCAGCACCACCCTCGTCTGGTCGTACGGCATCAGCACCGCGCTCTGGCTCGGCAACATCGGTGGTATCAGTACCACCTCCTCCATCTGGTGAAATGACGGCATCAGTACTGCCGGTGGGATCAGCATCGATGGTGGCATCAGTACCACCGTCATCATCTCTCGCAGCCTCAGTACCGCGCTCCTCCTCCCCGTCTGGCGCTCTGGAAGTGTCCTCGGGGTTTCGCTCAAACGAGGCGCCGCCTGTTGGCATCATATCGCTCCTAAGTGTGATAAAGTCAGTATCAAACAAATAGGCAGATATATCACCAAAAGAATCACTCGGAGTGGCATACTCTGTGAAATCTACCTGCTCAGACTTCCTCTTGAGGTTGTTCGGATTGGGATCGATCTGGGCAGGTATGGCGGCCTTCCCTCTCACAATCTCCCGCATCTCCCGGCGGAACTCGTCCATATCCCATCTAAAAGTAGCCTGCTGATCAGTAAGGAGGCGGGCTATGTCATCCAAGGAGGGGCTCTCATAGGATGGCCCATGAGAACCTGACGGGTGGCCTCGCTGGTAGTAAGGCTGTTGTGGCTGGTGCTGCGGGTGAGAGGGGTATGACTGGGGATGATATTGCTGTTGCTGAGGTTGATCTTGCCTCCTAGAATGTCCCTGCTGATAGGGACGAGGACCATACTACTGTGACTACTGCTGCTACTGCCGGTACACTGGGGGCTGCTGCTGCTGGTGATCTCTCTGATGGCCATATGGCCACCCTGACCTGAAGGCTGTTGTTGGGAACTGGCACCTCCGACGGACCAACGGAATCCAGGATGATCTCGTCGGATACCAGGCTGGGGGCGGTCGTACCAAATCCCGTTGACGTCCATCAACGGCTCCTGATCATAGGTGGCTGGTGAGAGTACGGCCAGAGGCTGATCCGGCTGGTAGACCACCATCTGCGTGTCTGGAGATGGTGGCGACTGGTAAGTGGGCTACGGCTATTAGTACGGCTCCGCCTGTACAAGGTGAGCCTGTCTAGGCTGCTGGTGGCTGGAGCGTTGGGACGAGCTTCCGGTGCTACTCGGATCGCCTCGTGCCTGAAGACAGGGTTGGGAAGCCATCTGTGCCTCCTGGAGACACATGAGTTGTGTCTTCAGGTTACTTAATGTCTGTGCCATTTGCTCCATCTGTGTGATGCCCTGGCACTTCTTATTCTCAATAATCTCCATCTGGTCCAGCTTCTCGCTGATGATGCCCATGTCAGCGGCTGTGGACTCGGCCTGTGCTGCTGCCGCTGACGAAGTGGATGGACCGACGTCAACCCGTACGATCCTCTGGTACTGCACGGTCTGTGGCTGAGGGCGTCCCTGTGTGTAGAGTCGGGTCTGGGACATCACCATATAGTTCTCTGCCATCTCCTCGTATTGGCCCAGACCTGATCATGATCCTTGGCGAAGTAGGACCCGCCACAAGAAGCATTCACCAGGCCCTGTAGCTCTGGTGTCAGCCCGCAGAAGAAGCTCTGAACAAGGTTCGGCTTCGATATCTCATGGTGCGGGCATCTATCAGTCAGCTCACGGAACCTCTCCCATGCCTCGTGGAATTTCTCATTGGGGAGCATGGAGAAGTTGCTAATCTGGCCCCTCGCGGCATTCGTCCGCCCGAGTGGATAGTACTTGTTCAAGTACTCGGTGCGGAGCTGCTCTCAGGTGTAGACAAACTTCCCCAGATGCTTTAGACAGGTGGCTGCTCTGTTTGCTAGTGAGAAGGGGGAGGCAATCATACGGATGGTGTCCTCGTCCACCTGTCTGTCGTGGACGGTGCTGCAGATCATCAAGAACTCTTGTAAGTGGAGATGGGGCTCCTCAGTGGCGAGCCCATGGAACTGAGGGAGGAGCTGCAAGGTGTTCAGTGGGAACTTGAAGTCCCCCACGATAGCTGGAAGAACGACCCAACGATGCGTCAAAGTCGATCCGGGGTTGTATAACTCCCGCATCGGTCTCGGTGGATCTGCGGCTGCTACTGCAGCTGCTGCTGCTGCTGCTGCGGCTGCTGCGGTATCATCGCGTATACTCGGCCCGTCTTCTGGGCCGCACTGGGCTCGGTCGGCTCTCATCTGCTCCATCTCGTACCTCATCTCTATCATGAAGGCTCCTTGATCCCTCAACTGCTGTTGAACTATCTCGAGGGAGGCGATCAGGGTGGAGTTGATCGCACCCTGGTCCAAGATGAATGTCTGCTCTGGCTGGGGACCTCTGGTGTGATCATCACTGCTGCCAGCCATGGTCTCTACAAAGTCAAAAGACCCAAACTCAGGTGCCGATAAATCATCTGACTGTAGTCTCTCATCTGGCACTGGTATCTCGGAACTGGTAAAAGGGTGGTCGAGGGGGAACAAAGCCGAGTCGAACTCGGGTTCGGAGAGCGGGTCTCGGCTCTCGCGAACCAACCTATATGAGCGGGCAGAAGTGCTGGGAAGCGGTGCAACCAGAGGCTGCCGAAGGGACCTTCTGCCCATCATCTTGATCTGGCGAGTCGGGCGGATGGGATCTGGAAACAACAATGATCAGCAAGCAAACCCCTGATTCACCTATGCAACGCGAGCTGAAGACCGTAAGAGTTTGGTCAATTATCTTGTCAGTTTTTATTAGGTGATCAAATCAAGATAGCAGAGCGATTACGTGACCTGTTGGAAATCCGGTTTCCCCAGGAGACTGGCCCGATCCCAAACTAGATCTTTTCCAGCCAGTACAAGCCGCAGATCGTTTACCGGCTACCCCGATTGGCTCGCTCTGTTAAGGATATCGCAGCCCGCTTTACCGGAGACTGGAGCGATCCTCGCTGGAGAACGACTAGCTCAAGAGCAGTAGTCTGAAGGAGGTCCAGATGTGGCTCTATCCTAGGGTGCGGGTCACTCTCTCGCACATGCAAACCAGACAAGGAGGGGGTTGCTCTCCCCAAGACAAGTTTTTCGGTGTGGTGTCTTTTGGGGTCAAATAGAGTTAGCAGTCCCAAATTTTATGATTTGAAGTTTTAAGTATTTTTCAAATAAAAACAAACGCCTAACGAATTTTTTCGGTTCTCCTGGTTATTAAGTCAAAAAACATGGGGAGAAGTCGAAAAAGCCGATGCACGAAAAATCAATGATGCATGCAGAGTAAGAAATGCGTACCTGACTCAAGCAGTCTACATGCAAGAATGATCCGCGCAGAATTGAAAGACAGAAATAAAACTACCTAAATGATGCAAGCGGAAATCCGAGCTCTAAGCAAGCAGTTCTACTCGACAGAACAGTGGCTAAATGGTCAATCAAGAGGGGTCGGTGTCCGGTCTCGGATGTCGATCGGTGCTCGCCACAACGAGTCCTGCCAGCGCTGTATACGACCTCTAGTGGCGCGTGACCCCTCAGGTGACCAAATAGTCTTTTTATTAATCTTTTTATTTAGGTCCAATTAATCGATCTATAGGTACATGCAAAGTTATTAATGTGTTTGGATCCTATTTATTTACGTCACAGTCAAGCAAAAATCCTAAGGCTAGGGGCTGAAATCCGTGAGAAACTGAATAGGCAGGAAATAAAAGAAACCACGATAAAAGCTGCGAGAAAACCGAGGGGTCCCCCAAGCACACCGGTGCTCGGCGAAACAGACCCCGAGAGTCTAAGTCTGAGTCTGAGTATGAGTGTCCTGTCCCTATTTTATTACAACAATTAAACTGAGCAGGAAATAAAAAACTAATCTAAGTCTAAACTATTCCTCCCGTACTTTGCTACCTCCTCGCGCTCTCCTGCGGCTCCGTGCAGAAGGGAGCCGCCTCCGATTGCTGCGGTTGCGTCGGCTCCTCGAAAAGAGCTGCCTCAGTCCTCAGGCCCTCGCAAGAAAACAACAAAGTGTCAAACCAAGCAAATAAAGCAGATAAAATAAGAAAAAGGGTATTTGTGCAAAAATGGAAATAAAAATAAACACTCCAAAACAATCAAAAACAAAAGACAATAAAATAAAGGAAAATAAAAGAAAATAAAAATCAAGGAAACAGAAAATGGACTACTAAGCCGTGCTTCCCGGCAACGGTGCCATTCTGATGACCCGAAAAATGACCGAGACTCGGGTGAATAAAATAAAACTAGGGTCGTTGCGACCTGGATCTCGGAGATATCTCAGTCAACAAGAAAAAGAGGATTGGACCACCAATCAAGCAGATAAAACAATGAAAATTAAAATAGTGGCCCTGGCTATGAGATTAGCCTGGTGTAGCACCTAGGGTCGGACTCAGGGAGCACGAGTTGGCCTTGCGGTCTACGAAGTAGTCTAAAGACAAATAAAATAAAACAAATATTTTTTTGGTGGTTTTTAATATTTTTATAATTTTTTGGATTTTTAATTATGAACTAAAATAATAAAACAACAAAAATAAGCAACTTTAACCAATTATTTAAATGCTCAAAAATAGTACAAAAATTAAACAAAATTATTTTTATGTTTTATGGATTTTTTACTGTTTTTGGTGAATTTTTGAGAATTTTATAATTTTTAGAGAATTTTCTAAAAATAAAAGAAGGAAGAAAAATTGTGCTACTGTCTAGCCAGGCTTCAAGGACCAAAATAAAATACAAAATGGTCCTGTCAAAACTGAAGGTATTTTTCATGAAAAGTATAAACAAAAAGGAAAATTCAAAAGAAGAGTTTATGAATTTTTGAATTTTCTATGATTTTTTAGAATTTTTATGAGTTTTTAAGAGTATTTTAATTTTTAAGATATTTATAAATCCAAAAATAGCCAAAATGGGATCGAAAATCAGAAATATAAAAATACACAAAACTTAATTTTTTTGGAATTTTTAACACAGTTTTAATATTTTTTTTAGGATTTTATAAACTGAACAGAGGCAAAAATGAAGGTTTTTGAATTTTTAAAAATGATAAAAAGGCTAAAAAATGTACCCAAAAATTAGGGAATATTTTACACAGTGGTAGGAGCCACGTGTCCAATTTTCACGGAAATCGGGTTAATTTGATATTTTATTAAAATAAAAAACAAACACACAGTGCATAGGGACCTGTTTGCAATAAAAACTAACTCCTAGGGCTGAAAAGTAACAAATCCAGAAGTTGGGGGGTCCCTCGTGCAAAATTTTCATGTCCCCACATACGCAGCACGTGGTCTGGGCACAGAGGGACTAAAATATAATAAACTTACTTCCCAGGATTTATTAGCAACATGTGCTAAAAGTCTAGGGGAGCAGTTGCAAAATACCCAAACAAATTCAACACATGTCAAATAAAATCATTCACAGGGGCATGGATGCAAATATCAAGAACTATATTTCATTCAGTAATAAACAGAATCTACAAGCCCAGATAATGCAATTTCACCATAAACCGCGTGACGATGCACGTGTCTACCACAAACAAGGATGAAAATGCAAATCTAATAAAGGTCCGGGTCCTAAGTGCAATATAACCAAAATAAAATGAACTATATAAAATATTTACATGACTAATTAACAAAAACAAAAAAGTAAAGGGCCTAAGGGTAAATTACCCTTTTATTACCCGAGGGCTAGAGGCGCGCCACGTGTGATATCCAACGGCTGCAGGGCACTGCGCCTCTGTGAAGGAACCTCGCTCGGATCCGACGGCCGAGGGGTGCCCACATGGCTGATCTGACGCTCGTGGATCAAGGGTCGCGATCGAGCCTCTGGTATATCTACGGTGGCTGGCTCCTCGCACGTGGACGCTCCTGATCAAAACTGGGCGAGGAGGGCTCGATCTGACGACGACGGAGGATGCACCAAGAACAGGTCGCCGGTGACTTTCGCCGGCCCAATGCTCGCGCTAGGGTCCTCCTCTGCTGCTGCTAAGATGTCCAAGACCTTCGCCTCGATGGTCCGCAGCTAGTGGATGCCTCCGATGAGGCCAGCGACCACCGAAATGGCCCGACGATGGCGGAGGCTGGGAGCTGTTGTGCCTGAATGAATCGACCCTCAGATGGGTCTTCTTTGACCTGGAAAACAACACAGAAAGCTCGCTGGGGCGAGGGCAAAGTGCCTCGACCCAGTTAGGGATGGAGTGGTGGTCGGGCGCGGCGAGGCGGATGACCTCCGGTGAAGCAACGGTGAGGGAGTATACGGCTAGGAGTCCGGCTAGACGGCGAGGGAGTATACGGCGCATCGGGTGGAGGTCCTGGGTTGAAGGGGCGACGCCAAACATAGCGTGAATTGCGGCTGGAGCTCGATTTTTATACGGCTTGGGGTCCGGCTAGATGGGAGTCGGGCACGCACGTCGAGGCATGAACCCCTAACATCCACCCCGGGCGTGGGTCTCGGATCTGCAGGGAAGGATTAGGACTCAGGGTTTAAGGTTTTAGTGGTCGGATCAAGCGGGGAAAATAGGGAGAAAACGGGTCGGTAGCTTGGATCCGCTATGAGGGGGTCTGCGGGGGAGAGTTGACCGGGGGTCAACATTCCCCCGTGGACCAATAGGAATGCATGAATTATTAAATAATTGATAATTCAATAAAAAATAATAAGTGAACTAATTTCGAAAAACTTAAAAATAAAAAATGTTTATTTATTTATAAATTATTTTTTTGTGATTTTTATTTATTTTTTTGAAATAAAAAATAGGTATTTACAAAATAGTATTATTATATAGGTATATACAATATGCATTTTTTCTATTTTTGATTTTTAATTATTTATTTTTGTACATTTTATTCCAATTTTATATTTTATTCATTTATAATGTAAAATTTAGAATAATATGGTACCTTTATTTTTCTTTTATTAATTATTTTCATAGTGTAAATAAATAGTTATATACATCTATGTACATGGTATATGTACAATATTGATTTTGATTTTGATTTTTATTTCTTTCTATTTTATTTTTATTTTTTGTGATTTTTATTTTATATATTTACATTATGGAATATAGAATATGTACATATTTTTATGGGATTTTTATTTATTTATTTACAAGGTGAAATAAATATATATGTGGTTTCTATGTACAAGGCTTATATACAATGATGAAGGGGTTTTTAATTTCTTTTTAATTTTCTCATTTTTGTTTTAATTTTATATTTACAAATATATAAAAATAAATATACACCTACTTTATTTGAATAAGAGGAAAATAATTTTTATTTATTTATAGGTATATGTACACTTATGAGCTTCCTTATCTCTCTCTACTTGGGTTCTTTTTGCGGTCAGGCCCATGCTGAGCCCTCCCTTGGGATTAGGTCGCTCAATATTTATTCTAAATATCTCCCTCTTTTTCTTTGTTTATTTATTCTTTTATTTATGCACAAAAACATGCTAAAAATGCATATTTACACAATGCATGCTATTTGACAATTATTGTTATTTACTGGAATATACATATGTTTTGCATAGGTTTTGTAGCTAAAATAAAAGAATAAAGAGTGATGAATGGGTATTCATCAGAACTCAATGTCTTTCATGAGAAGATCAGTAAGCAGTCGGGCAATTCTGCTAAAGTCCTGAATGAACTGTTAGTAGAAACTGACATGCCCTAGAAAAAACCTCAACTACTTCAGATTGGATGGCAGATTGAGCTTCTTGATGATATCCACCTTGGCTGGATCGGCCTCCATGACCATGTTAGAGACCATATGACCAAGGACCGTCCCTCGAGTCATCATGAAATGATTCTTCTCTCAAGATAAAACAAGAATGACTTCCACACAATGTTTAAGCACATGATCTACGATAGAAAGACAATCATCAAAATCATCGCGATAGACAGAGAAGTCATCCATGAAGACCTCCAAAAATTCACCCACCATGTCCGAGAAAATGGAAATCAAGTACCTTTGGAATGTATCCGGGGCACTACATAGACCAAAGGGCATCCATCCAAAAGCATATGTTACGAACAAACAGATGAATGATGTTTTGTCTTGGTTTCCAGGCACAATTGACACCTGATTATGTCCTGAGTACTCGTCAAGATAGTAGCAATGACTCTTCCAAGCTAATCTCTCAATAATATGATCAATGAATGGTAGTGGGAAGTGATCCTTCTTGGTCACATGATTCAATTATCTATAGTCCATGCAGACTTGCCAAGAAGTCAATACTCAGGTAACAATCTCCTATCCATCCTCATTGATGACTATCGTGATACCTGTCTTCTTATGTACCACATGAAATAGATTGACTCATTTAGAACTAGAGATGGGATAGATAAAATAAGTGATTCACCACTTGGATTTTCCTTCATAACCACCACTCGAAGATTCGGGTTTAGCATGCGCTGAAACTCACGAGATTATTTGGCATCATCCCCCTAATATATGTGGTGGGAGCACAAGGTCGGACTAATCCCATAAAGTTCTGCTACATACCATCTGATTACCTTGTGGTTTCTTTGAAGAACCTCCATTAGGTGAGATTCTTCATCATTATTAAAATCATCATAGAGTATGACTAGAAACATGTTAGGATCTCCTACAAGGAATCAGTACCTCATACTCTATGGTAAGGGATTCGGCTCTGAGTGTGTAGGAGTAGGTAAATCTGGCTTCTAAAAGTTCGAGAAAATGAAAGCAGATCGATGTGAGTAAGCTTACTCTGCTCATCTGATAGAGACTACCCTTCTAATGACTGACAAGACTGAACTGGCTCAGTCCCCATACTATTTGTAAGCTCTAAAGAAGTTAAACATGGAATGTGCTCATAAAACTAATGCCAATCAAAATCCATGTCTGAATCGGAGGGATTACTATCTAAAATAAAAGAAATGAAGTCACTCTCAACAGTAGAATCTGCTTCCTCAGCCCTCAAAACTATCATGCTCCACAAGTACGCTCTCTGAACTCTAATCAACTGGTGACTGGAGAACCAATGTCTTTTAAGTTGTGACAAGAGAACGTGAAATCAGATCTACCCAAACTTCTTCTTCATCTGTAATCACAAATCACACTCGTGGTGTATGTTTCGCTATGTATCTTATGTCTACTCTAATCTGGCTCTGGCGATGGAATCCTCTATCATCTCTATTTGTATACTCTCACCTTCGAAGAAAAAAGTACACCTTCCCTCTACCAAAATCAGACACAACCTTTACTTTCACCAGAAAAGGTCAGCCTAATATGATCGAGGAATCGGTCACACATCCAGGGACCTCCATGTCCAACACGACGAAGTCCATGGGGAATACAAACAATGAATGGTGACAATAACATCCTTGAGCAACCCTTCGACCTCTTAACCTATCTATCAGCAAACTGAAGAACTATCATGCTTGGTATAAGAGACCCAACCTCTAACTTGTTGAGCAAAGAAGAAGTAAGAAGGTTAATTGAAGAACTGTTATCTAATAGAGTACGATCAAATATCTTCTCTTGAATCTGACATCTGGCATATGGAGCTCGTGTGTCTGGCCTCTTAGGTGGAAGTCTGTTCTGGATCGCATGACATGTATCCTTGGTTAGCACATGAATCTCTGAAAAATGGTTGTGCCTCTTATTCCTACGGACTGTGGTATTCTCTCTAAGGATCTTCTGGAAGAGAGGTATGTGCTCCAACGCCTCTGAAAGAGCCAGCTGAATATGAAATCTATCTATCATGATCTTGTTGAACTCCATAAGTTGTCTCTTTTTGGGATTTTCCTTTTTATTTCTCTTTCCTGAGCGTAGTGCTTGAGGAAAAGGAAGAAATAGACCCTCCTCAGAAGTATGAGAATCGGATCTAAGAATAGGTCTCTTCACATGTGTATGGAAAGCATCAATCACATCTCAATATCACCACAAGATAAACTAGTAATAGAAGAAGAAACCTTTCTTTTATTTTTTTAAGTTTTTTGTTTTGTACATGTTTTTGGATTTTCATATCCTCATCACTGAATACAAAAGATGGAAAAGTAGCAGGTCTATCTGTACAAGTAAACTTGCTGGCATCATCACTACCATCAGCAACATGTATAGTGTCATCAACATCGCTCTCTAGAGTCGTCAAGGTGGGTGGCGTTAGCACCATCGTGAGCAGCTGATATTGTGGCATAAGCATCGCTCTTTGGCTCATCTGGCTTGCTTGGATCCTCATATGAATCCTCCACTTTCCTAGATGAGGCACCGCCTACTAGTACTCTACTGATCCTAAGTGTCATAAAATCAACATCAAATAAAGAAGGAATATCATGAAGTATCTCACTCAAGATTGTAGACTATGTAAATTGTACCTCCCGAACTTCTTCTTAAGGTTGTTCGAGTTGGGCTTAATAAAAGTAGGAATGGCAGTCTTTCCCTTGATGATCTCAGCCATATCTTGTCTAAACTCATCCATCTCTTGCGTAAAAGTTGTATGCTTCTAAGATATCATGCGGGAGAGATACTCTAGTGCTAGGTTCTCATAAGAGGGACTATGAGACCCGGATGAGTTGCCTCTCTAGTACTGAGGAGGTTGAGTAAACTGTTGTTGCTACTGAGAGTGGGAATGAAGAGATTATTGAGAATATATGTGTTGAGCTGGATGTGCACTTTGCCTCAACCATGTACTATTGTATGGTGGGCGAGGACCGAACTAAGGCATCTCCCTACCCTTCCCTGTATGTGCCTGAGGCAGCTGCTGGGATGCAACACCTCCCGTAGTCCAACAGAAACCAGGGTGTTCTCTATGGATCCCTGGCTATTGTGGGTACTGGTTATACCAAATCATGTTGACCTCAATCAATGGCTCATGTGGCTCTGTGTTGTACAGGGGTAAAGCGGCAGTAGGCTGATTACTATGGTATACCACCATATGAGTATCAGAAGATGGCTATTGTATATGGTACTAGGGAGCATGTTGTACTGGCTCAGAATGGATGTAGTTAACTGATGAATACCCATTCATCACTCTTTATTCTTATATTTTAGCTACAAAAACCTTTGCAAATGCATGTAGATATGTGTAAATAGGAATAATTACCAAAAGCATGCATTGTGTAAAAAACCTATAATTAGCATGTTTTTGTGCAAAAATAAAAGAATAAAGATTAAAAAGAAAAAGAGGGAAATATTTAGAATAAATATTGAGCAACCTAACCCAAGGGAGGGCTCAGCATGGGCCTGACCGCATAAAAGCCAAAGTAGAGGGAGATAGGGGCTCATGTGTATATACTTATGTAAATAAAATAAAAATGTTTTCCTCACCCAAAAATATGCTTGTAAATACTTGTATATATTTATAAAAGATATAAAAACAAAAGAAAAATTAAAAATCAAAAAGATCAAAAATACCCCTTTCATCATGTACATAAACCACACCTTTATATATATTTATTTGGCTTTATAAATATACAAAATTAATTTTTAAACTTTTTGTAAATAGTCTATGTTATACTTTGTAAATAAATAAAATAAAAAGAATCAAAGCAAAAATCAAAATAAAAATAGAAAAATCAAAAATACCAAAAATACATTGTATATATATACCATGTATATAGATGTATATATCTATTTATTTTACTTATGTATATAAATAATAAAAATAAAATAAAAACACCCTTTTATTCCTTATTTTATTCTATAAATAAATAAAATATAAAATAGGAATAAAATTGTACAAAAATAATAATTAAAAATCCAAAATTAAAAACCTACATATTGTATATATACCTATACCTAACCCTACTATGTATATAGCTTATACTCATTTCCAAAAATTAATTAAAAATCACCAAAAAATAGAAAAAAATAAAATAAAAATAGTTTGTGTTTTGAGTTTTTACAAAATCGGGACATAACTACCTTAATTTTGAACTTTAAAATCCTGCCACGTGGCCTGACCCCATTGGGTCCTGGGGATGTTGACCACCCGGTCAACTGACCCCCCCAGGACCACTTCTCACGGGTTCGAGCGTCGGACCCCACTTCTCGGATTTATGCCCGCTCGACCCGATCACCAATCCACCAAGCCCCGGGTCCGAATCGTTCCCCTTGCATCCGGCATCCTTGCCGGAGCCTCTCCCTCGGGATCCGCGCGCTCCTGAGCTTGGCCGGACCCCCTCTTCTCGAATCTCCCGCCATATATATAGTCGTCTCCGGCGACCTAATTCTTCCATCTTTGGCCATTCGCATAGCTTTCCAGTGAGCACCAGAAAGAGAGCGAGGTGACAGCTCGCCGTCCCACCCTGTTGCAGCGAGGAAGGCCGGCGAATCCACTGATCCGGCGATACCCCCGCCGTAGCTCCGCCACCTGAAGCGAGCTCGAGCCTCGGGCCGAGACGACCCTTGAGGCCACGACCGGGAGCTTCCCCAGCTCCAGCACAGTCTCCTCGACCACCCAGGTAGCCCCTTAGCTCCGCCTTTTCATTCGATTTTAGGTTATCCCCAAATCTCGCCGTCGTCGTGTTTCGTCGATTCCGACCACCTTACACCTCCATTCGATCATCGGAATCCATCGTCACCTCCGCCTTCCTCCCGCGCACCTTCTCCATATCCCCATCCAACCCAGCTCGCACAGGAGCTGGGGTTCGAGCTCCTCCGTCCATCCCCTCGCCGGAGCTCGCCCATATCGCCCCACCGGTCACCTCCACGACGCCTAACGGGGTCGAGGCACTTTGCCCTCGACCCGCGAGTCTCCTGGTTTACTTTGCAGGTCATTGCGAGCCCATCTGAGGGCTTGAGTCATCCGGGCCAGGAGCTTCACCTACGCCGACCTCGCCGGAGCCCTCCAGGGCTCGGCTGGATCATCGGAGCCTACCATCAGCTGCGGAGCATCATCGCGGAGCTTCTCCGATCTCCAAAGGCAGCAGGGGAGGATACCAGCGCACGCACGAGGCCAGCGAAACTCACCGGCCAACTGTTCTTCCAGCATCTTCCCCGACCGTTCGATCGTCCTCGACCTCCAGTTCTGATCCTGACCGTCCACTTGAGGAGATCCAGCCACCGTCAGATCTTGGAGAGGCGATCTGGACCGTCCGTTGCACGAGGTTTAGCTACCGAGAGCCGCACCCGTTTGATCCCCCACGTGGCGTACCCTCGACCGTCCGATCGCTGCGAGGACCTCAGCGTTGGAGCGCCACCTGATCCACACCGTCAGATGCACCACGTGGCGCGCATCCATCGGTCGACTTAATAAAGGGTAATTTACCCTTAGGCCCTTCCTTATCTTTTATTTCGTTTTAGTCCTGTAAATACTTTAGTCTGTTGTTTAGTTTTAGGGTATTTTGCATGTTGGACCTCGTGCTTTAGATATTTACATTTATGCCCCTGCCTGTGTGAGCCACGTGCTTCGTCACGTGTTTTGTTGGTGTATTTGCATTGATGCCCCTGTAGTTCTGGTTGTTCTGAAATGAATGAAATCTTTTTGATATTTGCATTTATGCCCCTGTGAATGGTTTAATTTCGCATGTGCGTTTATTTGTGGGTAATTTGCAACATAGCCCCCTGGACTTTTGGTACGAGTTACCAATAGGTCCTCGGGACTTGTTTTCTTTACAAATAGGTCCCTGAGTGACCCAGGCACGCGCTTGGCGCGTGATTGGCTGGGTATTTTGCACCTGGACCCCCAGAACTTCGGGTATTTGCATTCTAGTCCCTATGCACTATACCCTCTTGTCATTTTTGAATAAAATATCAAATCACCTCCAAATTCGACGAAAATTTGATACATGGCTCCAGCCATGGTGTAGGATTTTTGTGAATTTTTGAGGACATTTTTGATTTCGTTTGTTGTTTTTAAAAATTCAAAAACTATCATTTTAGCTACTGTCTAGTTTTAAAAACCCCAAAAAAATATAAAAACTTCCCTAAAAATTCTATAAAAATTCAGTACTGTTAGTTTTGTGTTCCTTGATTTTCTAGCCAATTTTGGCTATTTTTCACCACTGGAAAACCTTAAAAACTTAAAAAACCCAAAAAACCCATAAAATTTCTAATAAATACATTAAAAATCCAAAAACAATAAATCTTGTACCTAAATTTTCCTTATTTCATCTATATTCTAGGAAAATTACCTCCAGGCCTTTTTGAGGTCCTTAGGTATTTTATCTAGGGATTTTAGGCTTGGCTGGACAGTACCACTTATTTTTGTTACTGTTTGATTTTTAGCAAAAATAATAAATATCAGAAAAATTCCAAAAATTCACCAAAAACATAAAAAATTATAAAACACATAAAAATATTTTTGTTTTAATTTTTGGTTGATTTTTGTTGCATTAAATAAATTGTTGAAGTGTGCTTATTTGGGTTTCTTTTATTTTCTTCACATATTAAAAATCCAAAAAAATATATATAAAAATAATTAAAAACCACTAAAAACATTTTCCTCTTTTATTTTATTCATTTTTACTACTTCGTAGGCCTTTGGCCAACCCGTGCTCCTTGAGTTCGACCCTGGGTGCTATACCAGGTTAAACACATAGCATGACCGCTACCCGTGTTTGATTGATTTTATTTTCATTTAGTGGTTCATTTTTCTTGATACACATCGCCTGATCGCTTGGGTCGCAACGACCCTATTTCTGTACCTTATACCAGAGTGGTCAGGCGTGTTGTCAGAATGGCGCCATTGTCGGGGAGCACGGCTTAGTAGTTTTCTTTCTCCTTTAGTTTTGATTTTCGCAGCTTTTCGCGGCTCTTTCAGAGCTCGCGGCTCTTCGCGGCTTTTGTTTATATTTTCTTTTTGTTTTATTTTGCTTTATTTTCTTTTCTTTTATTTTTGTTTTTGTTTTCTTTTGTTTGTTTATTTTATTTTACATTTTTGCATATATACCCTCACTTTTATTTTCATTTCTTTTTCCTTAATTATTTGATTATTTTTGCTGGTCTGACCACTCATCTCTTTTTCTTGCGAGGGCCCGAGGACCGAGGCGGCTATTCTCGAGAGCCGGCGCAACCGCGGAATCCGGAGGCGGCTCCCTTCTTCACGGAGCCGCAGGAGAGAGTGAGAGAGAGATGAGTGGGTGAGGATTAGGGTAGATTTATTTTTATTCATTATTATTGTAATAATACAGGACTTGGACTTGGTCATTTGTGGACCTACTGTAGCGGGTCTGTTTTGCCGAGCACCGGTGTGCTCGGGGGACCCTTAGGACTTGCGCGGTTTTTCGCGGCTTTTTCGTGGTTTTATTTTCTTTTCTTTCTGCCTTTTCCGGTGTTTACGCGGTTTTTGCTCGAGCCCCTAGACTTAGGAATTTCTGGTGACTGTGCCGTAATTAGTAGGATCCACACACCTAATTGCTTATATGTTCCCATAGATCGATAATTGAACCTACTTAAAAATCATTAATAAAAATAACCGATTCATTTGCCTTCGTAGCCTACGTGCCGTAGCCCGTCCTGTAAAGCGCTTTCTCCTACCCCCGATTTGTCGGACAGAGGAGGGACGGGCCAAGACCGGACTCTTTGGCTTGGAGGTCGGTGACCGGTTAGACGGTTCTTCGCTAGAAATTGCTCGTTTAGGACTCGGCTTTCCCGTTGCATCATATAGGTAGTTTTATTTCTGTCTTTAAATTTATGCGCGGATCATCTTGCATGTAGAGTGCTGGAGGCAAGGTACGCATTTCTTACTCAGCATGCATCATTGATTTATCGTGCATCGGCTTTTTCGTCTTCTCCCCCCTGTTTTGGACTTAATAATCAGGAGAACCGAAAAATTCGTTAGGCCTTTTGTTTGCTTTGAAAAAGATTAAAAATGTGAAACCATAAAATTGGGACTGCTAAATTTATTGATCTTAAAATCTGCTCACCCTAAAAACTTTTTCTTGGGGAGAGCAACCCCCTCATTGGATGGTTTGGATGCGCGAGAGAGTGACCCGCACCCTAGGTAGAGCCCCCCGTTGCTAGTCCCGACTGATTACCGACTTTTCCGTGCGGGCCAGTCGGTTGGGTTAGCATCGGATATCCCAACAGGACACGTAAGCGCTCTGATATTTTGTGTGTTCACCAAATAAAATTAACAAGATAAATTGACCGAACTTTCACGGTCTTTAGCTCGCGTTGCGTTGGTGAACCGGGGGTTTATTTTCTGATCATTATTTTTTCCAGATCTCATCCGCCTTACTCGCCAGATCAAGATGATGGGTAGACGGTCTCTTAGGCAGCCTCTGGCTGCACCGCTTTCTGGCACGTCTACCTCATCATCTAGGTTGGCTCGCGAGAGCTCAGACCCGCTCTCCGAGCCCGAGTACGATTCCACCCTGTTCCCCCTCGACCCCCTTTCTGTTCTACCTGAGAGACACGAGCCCGAGGAGAGACTGATTGATTTGACAGCACCTGAGTTGTGCTCGTTTGATTTTGCAGACGTCGCCATGGCCGTCAGTTCTGAGGATCGTTCCCGTACAGAGCACGTTGTGATGGATCAGGGAGCGATCAACTCCACCTTGATCGCCTCATTAGAGACAGTTCAGCAGTAGTTACGCGATCAGGGAGCATTCATGATTGAGATGAGGAGAGAGTTGGAGCGCCTCCGATTAGAGCGAGATGAGCAGAGCGAGCCTAAGGACGGACCAGATGCAGAGGCACGAGCCGCAGCAGCAGCAGCAGCCGCAGCCGCCGCCGCAGCGGCAGCAGCCGCGGGAGGAGGACCACCTAGACCGATGCGGGAGTTGCATAACCCCGGATCTACACTGATGCACCATTGGGTGGTGGTACCTGCTATCGTGGGGGACTTCAAGTTCCCCCCGAACACCCTGCAGATGCTTCCTCGTTTTCACGGACTCGCCACTGAGGAGCCCCACCTCCACCTCCAGGAGTTCCTGATGATTTGCAGCACTGTCCACGATCGTCACGTGGACCAGGACACGATCCGGATGATAGCCTTCCCGTTTTCACTGGCAGATAGAGCAGCCACCTGGCTGAAGCATCTTGGGAGGTTTGTCTATACCTGGGAGCAGCTCCGCACCGAGTACTTGAACAAGTACTATCCACTCGGGCGGACGAATGCAGCGAGGGCCCTGATCAGCAACTTCTCCATGTTCCCCAACGAGCAGTTTCACGAGGCATGGGAGAGGTTCCGAGAGATCACGGATAGATGCTCGCACCACGACATCACGAAGCCGAACCTTGTGCAGAGCTTCTTCAGCGGGTTGACACCAGAGCTTTAGGGCCTGGTGAATGCTTCTTGCGGCGGGTCCTATTTCGCCAAGGACCACGACCAGGTCTGGGCCATCTTCGAGGAGATGGCTGAGAACTATATGGTGATGTCTCAAACCAGGTTGTATACTCAGAGACCCCAGCCACAGCAGCCAGGACCCGTGCAGTACCAGCGGATAGCACGGGTCGATGCAGGTCCATCCAGTTCGTCCGCAGTCGCAGCAGCACAGGCAGAGTCGACAGCTGCGGACATGGGTATCATCAGCGAGAAGTTGGACCGCATGGAGCTGATAGAGAAGAAGCAGTGCCAGAGCATCACTCAGATGGAACAGATGGCACAAGTTCTGAGCGACATGAAGACACAGCTCATGTGTCTCCAGGAGGCACAGACGGCTCCTCAGCCCCGTCTTCAGTCGCGAGGCGACTCCGGCAGCAGCAGCAGCTCGTCCCAGCGCTCCAGCACCCCTGTGCAGCCTAGACAGGTTCACCATGTACAGGCGGAGTCGTACAAGCAGCCGCAGCCCACCTACCAGTCCCCACCTTCTCCAGAGATGCAGATGGTGGTCTACCAGCCGGACCGGCCTCTGGCAGTACTCCCGCCAGCCCCCTACGATGCCGAGCCGTTGATGGATGTCAACGGGATTTGGTATGACCGTCCCCAGCCTGGGATCCGACGAGACCATCCCGGATTCAGGTGGGGGAATGGTGGTGCCCAGCCCCAGCAGTAGCCGTCAGGACAGGGAGGGCAGTACTCCCAGCAGAGAGATCACCAGCAGCCGCAGCAGCAGCCCCCAGCCTACCAGCAGCACCAGTCATCCTTCGTTCCTCGTCCCTATCAGCAGCAGGGACAGTCGTGGAGGCGTGAGCAGTAGGCTCACCCAGTTCAGCAGCAACACCCTTCCTCGTACCCCTCTTACCACCACCAGCAGTTCCAGCAGCCTCATCCCCAGAGAGGCCACCCGTCGGGTTCCCACGAGAGCCCCGCTTTGGATGACATCGCCCGCCTCCTCACGGACCAGCAGGCCACATTCAGACGGGAGATGGACGAGTTCCGCCAGGAGATGCGGGACTTGGTGAGAGGGAAGGCCGCCATTCCAGCCCAGATTGAGCCGAATCCGAATAACCTCAAGAGGAAATCTGAGCAGGTATTACACACTGAGTCTGCCACTCCTAGTGACCCATTTGTTGATACATCTTCGGATCTATTTGATGCTGATTTTGTCACACTTAGGAGCGGTAGGACCCCAGCAGGCGGCGGCGCCTCATCTGAGCTTCACCACGAGGATATTTCAGAGGCGCCACATGAGGAGGAGGAGAGCGGTACTGAGGCCGCTCCTGATGATGACGGTGGCACTGAGGCCACCAAGGATGCTGGTGCCACTGGCAGTACTGAGGCCGCCGCTTCACCAGATCGAGGAGGTGGTACTGACGCCACCAGTTCAGCCGAGCCAGCCCGCGGTACTGATGTCGCGAGACGTCTACCAACAGCAGCAGCAGAGCCAGCCCACGGTGGTACTGAGGCCACCAGTGTTTGTCATGATAGAGATGTTGTCTTTCCTTCAGTTCATGTATCTCAGAACTTTGGTTTGAATAAAGGAAAAGGTTTAGTTTCCTCTGGTCCCACTGTGGTGCATGATGTATGTGTGGATCCGGTCATCGAACCGTCTAGGCCTTTTCCTAGTCCTTCATCTGCGAAGGACCCTATGATCCCCTTCCCTAGAGACCTTCAGATGGGGAAGGGGAAGAAAAAAGAAAAAGATCCAAAAAAGAGAGAGCTTGAGGAGTTCAGCCAGAGCAGGACGAGAGGCGAGGAAATGGCTCGAAAAGCGTGATCGATCGATTCCACATTCAGCTGACCCTCCAGGAGGCTTTGCAGCACATCCCTCTTCTCCAGCGTTCTTTGAGAGACAGGACTACAGTCAGGAGGAGGAGGAGGAACCACACTTCAGAGATACATGTGCTGACGAAATCCACGTGTTTTGCGATCCAAAACCGACTGCCAGCCAAGAGGCCAGATTCAGGGGCCCCGTATGTCAGATGCCAGATCAGTGAGCAGAGGTTCGACCGTACTCTTCTAGATAGCGGATCATCAATCAACCTTCTTCCGACAGCCCTTCTCGACCGCTTCGAGTTGGGCACTCTTCGACAGAGCAGGACAGTCCTTCAGTTCGCTGATCGATCTGTCAAGAGGCCGAGGGGGTTATTACGAGATGTTATTGTCACGATTCAGGGCCTGAAATTCCCCGTGGACTTCGTAGTGTTGGACATGGAGATCCCTGAGTCAGTGACCGATACCCCCATCATCCTTGGTCGTCCGTTCTTGGCCACAGCCAAGGCGGTGACTGATCATGATAGCGGGAAGGTGTACTTTCGCGTCGAGGGCGAGAGTATACAAATAGAGACGGTCGAGGACTACAGAGCTAGAGAGAGAGCCTGCTCAGATGCGAGTACAGATTCAGAGCCGCTGACAGACGCAGAGGCAGACATCCACCAGGACTGTGATTTTGTGATCACAGACGATGAGGCAGCTTGGGCAGATCCGGTAGCACAAACCATCCTCTCATATTCAGATGCAGCTGATGCCGAAATGATAGCAGAGGAGAGTCTGGAGAGCACAGCCTTGGTTCAGGATACCACAGAGGCAGCAGAGCCGGTCCTTGATTGCGACACGATTTTCAGTGATGGTGGTGCTGAGGCCACCTTGTTTTCCGATGGTACTGATGCCACCGCGGTTGATACGGATCCCTCGGATTCAGAGTCTGATTGGGCCGATTGCTATGATCAGATGCCAGACCTGAGTTCACCTGAGCCTGTAGATGAGGAGGAGGTAGATGCAGACCCGAGCAGAGACAGTGCAGTTGAGCAGCCTTCTCCCGATCCAGTTTGCGAGAGTACGCTTTCACTTTCCCAGGCAGATTTGGCAGACTTAGCAGCCTTCACTCAGTTTCTTCCGCAGCCAGATTTGCCAGCACCCAGCATTCCAGAGTTGAAGCTGCTCCCTACTTCGCTGAAGTATCGATTCCTTGCGGGCGAGCCTGAGATGTACCCAGTCATCATCTCCGCCGAGTTGACTGGAGAGCAGGAATCACGTTTGATGGGGGTTCTTGAAAAGAACCGCAAGGCGATCGGATGGAGCGTAGCAGATCTCCATGGGATTAGCCCATCAGTGTGCTCCCACCATATCTATCTCGAGGAGGGGGCGAAGCCGTCGCGTGAGTTCCAGCGGCGACTGAACCCCAACCTGAGAGAGGTCGTGATGAAGGAAATATCAAAATGGTGGAGTGCAGATTTTATTTATCCCATTTCCGACTCCAAGTGGGTCAGCCCCTTGCATGTGGTGCCCAAGAAGACGGGCATCACGACTGTGATCAGTGAGTCGGGAGAGGAGATCGCTACACGGGTACCCACCTCTTGGAGGGTTTGTGTTGACTACAGGAGACTCAACCAAGCCACCAAGAAGGACCATTTCCCCCTGCCTTTTATTGACCAGATCATTGAGAGACTGGCAGGGAAGAGCCATTACTGCTTCCTGGATGGGTACTCGGGATACAACCAAGTGGCCATCGCTCCTGAGGATCAGGAGAAGACCACCTTTACCTGTCCCTTCGGCACATATGCTTTTCGACGCATGCCATTTGGGCTATGCAATGCCCCGGCGACTTTTCAGAGGTGCATGCTGTCGATCTTTTCAGACATGGTAGGGGAGTGTTTGGAGGTCTTCATGGATGATTTCTCGATCTACGGCGACGGATTCGATTCTTGTCTTGACTGCCTAGATCGAGTACTCCAGTGATGTATTGAGTATCATTTGGTGCTATCTTGGGAGAAGAGTCACTTCATGGTGACTCAAGGAACGGTGCTTGGCCATATCATCTCCAACAGGGGCATGGAGGTTGATCCGGCCAAGGTTGATGTCATTAGGAAACTCGCACCGCCGTCCAATCTGAGGCAGCTACGGTCATTCCTGGGGCACGTCAGATTTTATAGGAGATTTATTCATGATTTCAGCAGGATTGCCCGACCGTTGACTGACCTCTTGACGAAAGACACCGAGTTCCTTGTCGATGACAAGTGTCTTTCGCCGTTCGCGACTCTCCAGCAGTGTGTCATTGAGGCTCCTGTCCTCCAGCCGCCCGATTGGTCTCTCCCATTCGAGATCATGACGAACGCCTCCGATTTTGCCGTAGGGGCAGTGCTGGGACAGAGGAGGGATGGAGTTCCATTTGCCATACACTATGCTAGCCGCACATTGGATTCCGCCCAGCGGAATTACACAGTCACAGAGAAGGAGATGCTAGCCGTAGTATTTGCCCTAGATAAGTTCAGATCATATATCATTGGATCTAGAGTGACTTTGTTTACAGATCACACCTCCATCAGGTATCTCATGGCAAAGAAGGATGCCAAAGCCAGACTGACTAGATGAATCCTTCTACTCCAGGAGTTCGACATTGAGATCAAGGATAAGCCTGGAGTCAAGAATGTGTTGGCGGATCATCTCTCCCGACTAGAGCAGCCTGAGGATTATGAGCAGATTGACCCTATTAGAGATACCTTCCCAGATGAGGCGATCCTTGCTATCGCCTCACTCCCATGGTACGTCGATATTGTGAACTTTCTCGTTGCTGGGAAAGTCCCACAAGATTGGCCCCGGCAGAGGCTTGAGACCTTCCTCGCGAAGGCCAAGTCCTACCATTGGGAGGATCCCATCCTTTACCACGAAGGAGGGGATAGCGTCTGGCGTCGGTGTATTCCTCAGGAGGAACACCATAGCGTCCTCACTTACTGCCACAAGCTTGAGGCAGGAGGACATCATTCTGGGAGGAGAACGACATAGAAAGTGCTCCAATCCGGCTTGTGGTGGACTACCCTCTTCAAGGACTCAGATGAGTTCGTGAAGAGGTGTACTGACTGTCAGAGGATGGGCACTTGTGGACAGCGTGATATGATGCCGATGCAGCCCATTCACTTCTGTGAGGTTTTTGACGCATGGGGCATCGATTTCATGGGTCCATTCCCTAAGAGTCAGGGATTTGAGTACATTCTGTTGGCCGTTGATTATGTGAGTCGTTGGGTGGAGGCTATCCCCGCCCGAGCCGCTGATGCAAGGACAGTTTGCAGATTTTTGAGGAAGCACATCATCACGCGGTTCGGGGTTCCACGAGTTCTGATTTCTGATGGGGGATCTCACTTCATCAACGACCAGGTAAAGGCACTTGCTAGCGAGTTCGGCATAGACCATCGTGTCGCTACACCTTACCATCCACAGACGAATGGTCTAGCCGAAGTGTCGAATAGGGAGATAAAGACTATTCTGCAGAAAGTCGTCCGCCCTGACCGAAAGGATTGGTCACAGCTTTTGGACTCGGTCTTGTGGGCATATAGGACGTCTTTCAAGACACCATTGGGCACATCTCCCTTTCGCCTCGTGTTTGGCAAGCCATGCCATTTACCTGTTGAGCTGAGGCACAAGTCACTTTGGGCAGTTACAGATATTTTGATGGATCCAGATGGTATGGGAGACCAGAGAAGGGCAGAGCTAGCTGCCCTGGAGGAGCTTAGAGATGCAGCTTTCTCAAGCAGCCTACATTATAAGGAGAAAGTCAAGGAGTGGCATGATTCTCATATCAGCCACAAGCATTTTGAGATTGGACAGAGAGTATGGCTGTTTGATGCGAGGCTACGCCTATTTCCAGGGAAGCTACAGAGCAAATGGAAAGGACCTTATCTGGTTAGAAAGGTACACGACAACGGTAGCATCGACATATCTGAGTTGTCTTCTGAGAGTACCTTTCGAGTGAACGGCCAGCGGCTCAAGCCATTTCTAGATCATGAGCCGCGGGTCGTTGATCTTGCCCCTATTCATTTTGCGTGAGATGTGGTCTTCGACTCACATCTAATGCATCTCACGCCTGAGTTTCACTGATCTTCCGCCTTGTATAGATCCAGATGTCCATATCACTACATTCTTTAGTCCCACATCCCTTTCTTCATCTTGTGATTATGCTATACTTAGGGTGCATTTTACCCTAAGTATAGGGGGGATGTGAGACCTTTCGGGTATTTCTTTTGTTTCTGTTTACCCCTGTTTTTGTTGCCTATACTTAGGGATATTTCACCCTAAGTATGGGGGGGTAGACCCTGTACATTCTGCACTCAGGTTTTCCCTTAGTATACAGCCTGCTATACTTAGGATTACTTGATCCTAAGTATAGGGGGGAGACCCGAGTCCCTCATGACTTTTCATTCTTCTTTTTGTATAGCTTTCCTTTTCACTTCCCTATACCTAGCACGAGTTATGTCTTCTTCATCGCTCTTAACTCTGAGGACATCGTTCGAGCTAAGTATAGGGGGGTGTGTATATATTTCATATATACTTTAGCCATAACTCGTACTTTGTGTGAGTGTGTTTATAAATAAAAATGGCTAAAAACCACAAAAATTAAAAATTTTCATGTACATAATCTTCTTTTATTTGCACATACATAGCTAATGTACAAATTATTTTTGTAAAAATGATTTCAAAAATCTTTTGTGTAAAGCTTGTGTAAATATTTTTGTATCAAAATTATGTATATAGTACAAAATTTTTCCAAAATGTTTTGAAAATCAAAAGTTTGCAAAAATCTTGTGTAAATGTGTGTAAATATCTTTTTGCAAAACTTGCACTTCATGCATCATCCATCCATGATTTCAAAACATTTTTCAAAAATTTTGCATGATTGTAAAATTTGTGAAAATAAGCATCTTTTTGTACATATGTATATAGTTTTCTGGATGATAGTTGACATTTAAACTAGCCTGGAATCAAATTGATAAATGGAGCTTGATTAAGATCTTAATCCACCTAATTTCTAAGAGGAACCTTATAGGACTTAGGTTTAAGGCTTTTCAGGTCCATGGTGACTTAATTCTTTGAGTTCACTAGGCTATGATCACATGTCATCTCAATGAGCCTAAGTAGAGCACTTAACAACAACACATGACTCATATAGATTATGGCTTTACTTGGACAACCGCACTATGCACCGAGCTCTTCACGGATGAGGTGGTGAGGAGGCAGTCTTCCTTGACTTGGGGTAGCATATGAGGGTAGTACTTCTAGGCGGAACCTCTCTTCTTCTTATAGTGAAGGAAGTGCGTCTCAACTTGGTCTGGTTGCCATGAGGTCTAACGACGGGAGTTGTGGGTTGCAATAAAGCTTCAAAAGAGGGATAGTCTACTGGCTCAAGAGGAAAAACTCCTTGTATATATGCTGCACATGTATATGTTGTACTGATGCACTTGAAAAAAAAATGTGCAAAAAGAAAAGAACTCCAAAAAAGTGGTGGGTCTGATAGAAAATGATAATCCCACCGGAGTATGTATATAGAGTGCAATAAGCAAAGCTTGGTTTCATGATCCTCCTGTTGTAGCTTGCAGCAGGGAGACTTGGCTACACTGGTCAAGCTCCCAAGGTTACTTGGCTACACTGGCCTTGACCCATTCTCTTCTTCCCCCTCTTCTTGAGCCGGTTGTACTTGAACTTAGAAGGGAATACCCCGCTCCTCGAGGAAAGAGTGGCCAGATTGAGGGCATAGAGTTACCTTGTTGGGGAGGGTTGTCAAGTTGCCATTTCTGAGGTGGAGAGCTTAGACTTCACATTCACAGGACGAGAAAAGATTCATGGTCTTTAGGGTTTGTGATTGATGACTTGTTCTGACCTGGAGCATTGAGGAGTCTTGGTTACAGATTAGTGGAACTTAGACACTGTTAGGTTTTAATCTTAAGTCTAAATAAGGTTCCGACACATTAATAATCCAAAGATCTGATTGAGCTCCATATCCCAATTTAATGAAGGCAAGTTTAATAATCAACCTTGATCCATGTACATCCTCTTTTTCTTTTTCTCTTCTTTTTCAAATAAGTGTTTGCTAAGGGACTAGCAAAGTTAAGTATAGGGGGGTGATGAATACCCATTCATCACTCTTTATTCTTATATTTTAGCTACAAAAACCTTTGCAAATGCATGTAGATATGTGTAAATAGGAATAATTACCAAAAGCATGCATTGTGTAAAAAACCTATAATTAGCATGTTTTTGTGCAAAAATAAAAGAATAAAGATTAAAAAGAAAAAGAGGGAAATATTTAGAATAAATATTGAGCAACCTAACCCAAGGGAGGGCTCAGCATGGGCCTGACCGCATAAAAGCCAAAGTAGAGGGAGATAGGGGCTCATGTGTATATACTTATGTAAATAAAATAAAAATGTTTTCCTCACCCAAAAATATGCTTGTAAATACTTGTATATATTTATAAAAGATATAAAAACAAAAGAAAAATTAAAAATCAAAAAGATCAAAAATACCCCTTTCATCATGTACATAAACCACACCTTTATATATATTTATTTGGCTTTATAAATATACAAAATTAATTTTTAAACTTTTTGTAAATAGTCTATGTTATACTTTGTAAATAAATAAAATAAAAAGAATCAAAGCAAAAATCAAAATAAAAATAGAAAAATCAAAAATACCAAAAATACATTGTATATATATACCATGTATATAGATGTATATATCTATTTATTTTACTTATGTATATAAATAATAAAAATAAAATAAAAACACCCTTTTATTCCTTATTTTATTCTATAAATAAATAAAATATAAAATAGGAATAAAATTGTACAAAAATAATAATTAAAAATCCAAAATTAAAAACCTACATATTGTATATATACCTATACCTAACCCTACTATGTATATAGCTTATACTCATTTCCAAAAATTAATTAAAAATCACCAAAAAATAGAAAAAAATAAAATAAAAATAGTTTGTGTTTTGAGTTTTTACAAAATCGGGCCATAACTATCTTAATTTTGAACTTTAAAATCCTGCCACGTGGCCTGACCCCATTGGGTCCTGGGGATGTTGACCACCCGGTCAACTGACCCCCCCAGGACCACTTCTCACGGGTTCGAGCGTCGGACCCCACTTCTCGGATTTATGCCCGCTCGACCCGATCACCAATCCACCAAGCCCCGGGTCCGAATCGTTCCCCTTGCATCCGGCATCCTCGCCGGAGCCTCTCCCTCGGGATCCGCGCGCTCCTGAGCTTGGCTGGACCCCCTCTTCTCGGATCTCCCGCCATATATATAGTCGTCTCCGGTGACCTAATTCTTCCATCTTTGGCCATTCGCATAGCTTTCCAGTGAGCTCCAGAAAGAGAGCGAGGTGACAGCTCGCCGTCCCACCCTGTTGCAGCGAGGAAGGCCGGCGAATCCACTGATCCGGCGATACCCCCGCCGTAGCTCCGCCACCTGAAGCGAGCTCGAGCCTCGGGACGAGACGACCCTTGAGGCCACGACCGGGAGCTTCCCCAGCTCCAGCACAGTCTCCTCGACAACCCAGGTAGCCCCTTAGCTCCGCCTTTTCATTCGATTTTAGGTTATCCCCAAATCTCGCCGTCGCCGTGTTTCGTCGATTCCGACCACCTTACACCTCCATTCGATCATCGGAATCCATCGTCACCTCCGCCTTCTCCCGCGCACCTTCTCCATATGCCCATCCAACCCAGCTCGCACAGGAGCTGGGGTTCGAGCTCCTCCATCCATCCCCTCGTCGGAGCTCGCCCATATCGCCCCACCGGTCACCTCCACGACGCCTAACGGGGTCGAGGCACTTTGCCCTCGACCCGCGAGTCTCCTGGTTTACTTTGCAGGTCATTGCGAGCCCATCTGAGGTCTTGAGTCATCCGGGCCAGGAGCTTCACCTCCGCCGACCTCGTCGGAGCCCTCCAGGGCTCGACTTGATCATCGGAGCCTACCATCAGCTGCGGAGCATCATCGCGGAGCTTCTCCGATCTCCAGAGGCAGCAGGGGAGGATACCAGCGCACGCACGAGGCCGGCGAAACTCGCCGGCCAACTGTTCTTCCAGCATCTTCCCCGACCGTTCGATCGTCCTCGGCCTCCAGTTCTGATCCTGACCGTCCACTTGAGGAGATCCAGCCACCGTCAGATCTTGGAGAGGCGATCTGGACCGTCCGTTGCACGAGGTTTAGCTACCGAGAGCCGCACCCGTTCGATCCCCCACGTGGCGTACCCTCGATCGTCCGATCGCTGCGAGGACCTCAGCGTTGGAGCGCCACCTGATCCACACCGTCAGATGCACCACGTGGCGCGCATCCATCGGTCGACTTAATAAAGGGTAATTTACCCTTAGGCCCTTCCTTATCTTTTATTTCGTTTTAGTCCTGTAAATACTTTAGTCCGTTGTTTAGTTTTAGGGTATTTTTCATGTTGGACCTCGTGCTTTAGATATTTGCATTTATGCCCCTGCCTGTGTGAGCCACGTGCTTCGTCACGTGTTTTGTTGGTGTATTTGCATTGATGCCCCTGTAGTTGTGGTTGTTCTGAAATGAATGAAATCTTTTTGATATTTGCATTTATGCCCCTGTGAATGGTTTAATTTCGCATGTGCATTTATTTGTGGGTAATTTGCAACATAGCCCCCTGGACTTTTGGTACGAGTTACCAATAGGTCCTCGGGACTTGTTTTCTTTACAAATAGGTCCCTGAGTGCCCCAGGCACACGCTTGGCGCGTGATTGGCTGGGTATTTTGCACCTGGACCCCCAGAACTTCGGGTATTTGCATTCCAGTCCCTATGCACTGTACCCTCTTGTCATTTTTGAATAAAATATCAAATCACCTCCAAATTCGACGAAAATTTGACACATGGCTCCTGCCATGGTGTAGGATTTTTGTGAATTTTTGAGGACATTTTTTATTTCGTTTGTTATTTTTAAAAATTCAAAAACTATCATTTTAGCTACTGTCTAGTTTTAAAAACCCCAAAAAAATATAAAACTCCCCTAAAAATTCTATAAAAATTCGGCGTACTGTTAGTTTTGTGTTCCTTGATTTTCTAGCCAATTTTGGCTATTTTTCACCACTGGAAAACCTTAAAAACTTAAAAAACCCAAAAAACCCATAAAAATTCTAATAAATACATTAAAAATCCAAAAACATTAAATCTGGTACCTAAATTTTCCTTATTTCATCTATTTTCTAGGAAAATTACCTCCAGGCCTTTTTGAGGTCCTTAGGTATTTTATCTAGGGATTTCAGGCTTGGCTGGACAGTACCACTTATTTTTGTTACTGTTTGATTTTTAGCAAATAAAATAAATATCAAAAAAATTCCAAAAATTCACCAAAAACATAAAAAATTATAAAACACATAAAAATATTTTTGTTTTAATTTTTGGTTGATTTTTGTTGCATTAAATAAATTGTTGAAGTGTGCTTATTTGGGTTTCTTTTATTTTCTTCACATATTAAAAATCCAAAAAAAAATATATAAAAATAATTAAAAACCACTAAAAACATTTTCCTCTTTTATTTTATTCATTTTTACTACTTCGTAGGCCTTTGGCCAACCCGTGCTCCTTGAGTTCGACCCTGGGTGCTATACCAGGTTAAACACATAGCAGGACCGCTACCCGTGTTTGATTGATTTTATTTTCATTTAGTGGTTCATTTTTCTTGATACACATCGCCTGATCGCTTGGGTCGCAACGACCCTATTTCTGTACCTTATACCCGAGTGGTCAGGCGTGTTGTCATTAACATGGTGTGTCTGAGTCTATGGAATGATGCTCTGACTCCTTGAATCAGCATGTGATCGTGAAGAAGGCATAGAAGCCATATGTACCTCTTGTAGGCACATGATCTGTGTCTTCCGGTCACTCAAACAGTCGGTCTTCTCATCAATCTTATCGAGCTTATCTAGACCATGACACTTCTTCTCTATAACCTCCTTACAGTCTAACTTCTGACAAACTATCTCCATATCAGCATATGAGGACTCTGATTGTGTTGTTGCAGAAGGAGAATAACTGGCCTCGATATGTGCCACTCTAGAATGTTGTGCATGATGGGGACGCTTCCCATTAGTGTAGAATCGAGTCTGGGACATAGTGGTATAGTTCTCTACAATCTCCTCATAAATTTCCTAGACCTGATTTGCATGCTTGGAGAAATAAGAACCTCCACATGAAGCATTAACTAGCCCTTGTAACGTAGGTGTCAGCCCACAAAAGAAACTATGTATGAGGTTGGGCTTTCTGATATTATGGTGGTTACACCTCTCAATGATCTCTCTAAAATGATCCCATGCCTCATGGAACTGCTCATTCACAGCATGGTGAAATTGCTGATCATGGCTCTCGCTGCGTTGGTGTGTTTGAGTGGATAGAACTTGTTCACGCACTCTGTCCACAACTGCTCCAAAATGTTAAAAACTCTCCCAAGATGTATTATCCAACAGGCTGCTCTATCAACCAAGGAGAATGGAAATGTTATCATCTTAATCGTGTCCTCCTCCACATGCATGTCGTGGACAATGATGCAGATCAACTCGAACTCTTGGAGATATAGATGTAGCTCCTTAGTAGATTGCCCATGGAACTTGGGCAAAAGTTGAATGGTCTGGGGGAGAAGCTTGAAATTACCAAGAATGGCAGGAAAACGGATCGAATAATGTATAGTTGTTTCACTAGGGTTGTACAACGCCTTCGTCCTCTATGTAGGTCTAAGTGAATTATTAGCCCCTCCGCTTCTATCACCTCAGATCTCTCTATGTCAGCTCCATCAGCATCATCATGAATCTTAGAATCGGCCTCATCGACCCTAGGCTCTACTCTCCTCTCTCACAACGTTTTCAGGTCAGATCTAACCTCAATCATCAATCTCCCTTGCTCCCTAATATGGTTTTGCATGGACTCGAGAGAAGTAAGTAAGCTAATGTTGATCATTTCCTGGTCGATCACTACATATGTGGCCTAGACTGCAGTCCCTTACCCATACTGGTCATCTTATTAGCCTCTGTAAATTAAGGAAAGTTTTTATTAGGCTTTGACAGATCTATGCACAACTCTTTCTAAAAAAGAAGGTTCTCTCAAACCGATCCATGTGATGGAATAGAATAATGGGGGTCAAGAAGAGAAAGAGAAGATAAAAACTCGGGTTTAGAGATAGGGTTTAAACTCTCTTGAACCGACCTAGATGAATAAGGAGGATCGGTGCAAAGCAGTGCCAAAAGAGTCATCCTAAGAGATCTGCTTCCCATCATCGTGATCCTAGAGGAAGAAAGAGGAGAAATATGAAGAAAGAGATGAAGGATGAGATGAAAGAGATGACGTGAACAGATCTTGACCTTAACTAATCAAGCAAACACCAAGCAAACCCCTAATTAACCAACTCAACACAAATGGAGACCTTAAAGGTTCAGTCTTTTATCTTTTGGACTTTACAGTTTAATGATGCAAACAGTTACTTAACTCAAACACTTAGGGCTTTTTCACCCTATCGTCTAGTGTACATCCTCAAATCTCCCCAAATAGTGGAACCATCAGCTTGGGCTGCCAGGTTATAGTAGGCCCAAAGGGAGGTATGAGGCGAAGTACACCAAAATGATTTTCCAACGTTAAAGGCAAGTGCTTGCAGCTGCGAGCGTGTACCTAAGAGTGATACAAAGGTGCTTAGGGCACAAGTCAAGGGATTTGGTCTCTATCCATAGGGCTGCATCCTCACCCACTCTATCTAGAGGTAAGTACCTATGTACAATGAGGGGGTCGCTCTCCCCAAATTAATGAAAGTTCATTATTAATTTTAAGGTCAAGTTTATTTAGCGGTCCTTTTTTTAAATTTGTGGTTTTCACTTTTTTGGATATTTTTCAAATAATTGTCTAAGCATTATTCCAATTCCTTTCATCCTAAATCCAATAAAATGGGGGAGGAAGTTGGAAAATTTTATGCGCGAGAAAATCTATGAATGCATGCATGGGATAGAGTCATGTTCCTTGCTCCAGCAGTCTGCATGCAATATGATTTGCGCATAAAATAAAATCTAATCTATATGGTGCACGAAGAAATCGCCTTAAAAAGGAACTTCTATTATCATGAAGAATAGATTTATTTGACTAAGTCCAATGATGTTTATAGGGCATATATTCTACTAGGGATGTGGACCTAATGCTGCTTGACTCACTCAAATAGAAACCTAAATCTAGAGCTCAAGCATAAAAAATAAGTAAAAATAAAGGCAGAAAACTCAAATCATGTGAAATAAATAGAAAAAATATCGAGAAAAACAAAACCACGATGAGGTCTCCCAAGTGCACCGGCACCTGGTGAAACAGGTACCTACAAGCACAAGAGAATGCCCAAAGTCTCGATAAAAAGGGGGGGCAACTGACTAAAAATATTACAAATTATTTACAAGAATAAAATGGAAATAAAATAACTGAAAAATAAAACTAAAACTAAAAATGCAAAGTCTTCAACTCTTCTGCACCTCCTCAGCTGCTCTCTCCTGTTGGTCGATCAAAAAGCTCCCGACCTTCGCTTCGCTAAGGTGCGTCGACGCTCCTAAGAATTCCACCCTCGCTCGTCGAGCCCACACAACAAAGTGAAATAAGAAGTGCTTTATAAATAATTTATAAGAAAAAAATAAGAGAAGAAATAAAAGACGAAAAATGACTAAAAATAAAAGAGACAAGTAAACAAGAAATGAAATAAACAAACAAACAAGAAGAAAACGAAATTGAAATCTATCTACCCCTACCGTGCTTCCCCAACAATGGAGCCATTTTGATGGTCAGGAATTTATGTGGGGTTTTCAGTTATTAATGAAGAAATGTGACATTTACCCCTAAATTCCTAAAACAATCAAGAATTTATTTAATAAAAAGAAACAGAAGTGGATTGCTTTTTATTAATTAACATCGTATTGCTTCCATGGTCGAACATAAGGAGGCAACTAATTTTACGAGGGTTATTAATTCCCAAAATTTAGTAAAGAACTCTTATTTTCTCTTTTTCTCTTTTTATCATTTTAATGTCTTTTTATTCTTTTTATAATTTTTATAGATTATCAATATTTATATTTTTTATATTTTCTGATTGTGGATTTCTTATTGATTTTTTATTTTGTAAATTTTTATCTTTTTAATTTTTCAAAGAAAATAAATTATAAAAAGATATAAACAAATGAAACAAAGGCTCTTTTTGGATTTTTCAAATATCAAAAATATTAATAATGCATAAATAAATTGTCTTTGTGTTTTATGAATTTTCCTATTGTTATGTGATTTTTGTACAATTTTTAGATTTTTTAAGGATTTTTAATGAATAAAAATAGAAATAGTGAACAAAACAATTATAAGCTACTATTTTTGTATTTTAAAAATATAAAACAAAACTATATAAACTGAAAAGCAAATAGAAACAGAAGCAAAATTTTCAAACTTTAAAGCAAGCCCACTTATGTATTTTTTATTTTTTAAATATTTTATATGAATTGTTATGATTTTTTATATTTTCCAATTTTTAGGGTTTTCTAAAAGAATTTTGAAATCAAATTTATACATGTGATAAAAGTAGGTAAAAGACATAATCTATAGTTTTTGTGGAATTTTATAAATATTTTCAATTTTTTTATCATTTTTTGGTGTAATAAAAATATATTTATATTGTTTTTAATTTTAAAAATTACAAGATAAAGGAAGTTTACAAACAAAATTTATGAGAGATAAAGAAAGTTAACATGAGCCTAATCTTAATTTTGTGTTATGGAGCAAGATAACTATTTTAACCAAGCAAGATAATAAAAAAATTATGTAATAGAGGGATGGAAATGCAATTTATAGATACTTTCAGAGTTGTTATGAACAAACAATAAGGGCAAGTCTAAATGTACAATTCGACCAAAATAATCACGTGTAGGATAATGTGTACAAAACTGACAAAGACATGATTGCAACTAATAAAATAGTAGAGAGTAATTATTAACAAGAAGGTCATGGTTATCTATGCAATTGTGCTAGAAGTTCACATGGGGTTCACATGCATCTCATGACCTGATTGTAATATCAATTTGTTCAGGGGATTGGGTGGCAAATATCCCAAAATATCTTCAGATCATGTGCGAGGCACGTGCCACTTATAAGTGGTTGGGAAGTGACATGTGGATCGTTCGATCAGATCTAATCGGATGGTTGAGAGTGAATCTGGTAGACAAACTTGTTCTTCCCAAAATTTTGAGATGCTCCAAGCGGTGTGTTCATATCTTCGGTGATTCATGGTTGCGGTTTGCAATTGGATGGAGCCCATCTCTTTATAGATCGGGTCAGGTACCGCTCGATCCAGATGCTTTGATGATCTTCAATTCACTTCTAGGTGTTTCTCCGAAAGGGTACATGACTGGAAGCCTCGTGCTCTTCAACTACAAGGGTTCGAACGATGGAATGCTCCCCTAGTCAACGATGATGGTCGATCGGATCAATACCTGCCATGAACGCAACGACTCGAAGCTATGATGCCTCGGCCCCAAACTACAATAGAAAGGTAAATGATAAGCTCATGCGTGAATGGAAAGAAGAGATCGAGCTCTGGAAACCGTGTGTGGTCGGAGATGTGCAGGTATGCGAGGTAGAATGTGAAGGCATAGGGATTATGAAAGTGGAAGTGGAACTATGAAGATAGAAGATTATTTTGTATGAAATTGGAGAGAAAAAGAAGCAGAAGCAATGGATCGAGAAGAGAATAGAGAGAGAAGAGGAGGAGGAAGAGATCAGATGGATATTCTACCTAGATGAAGGATGTTATCTGGGACGTAGGGTGTTCCCTATGCTTGAGGATCGAGATCCTCGGGGGTCGTTGCCTAGATGGATCGGCCTGACCCGAGGCCACACTCACTGGAGGAAAAGAACGACGAGCTCTTGCCAAATCTAAGGTCTAATCGCACCCATCCTCGACTCAACGACCCTCAACTCGTCACGTCACACTCGTCGACTCTCGAAGCTCACTGAACTAAGGTGGAAGAAGCCAAAGATCGGGAAGAAGGGGGCTCCAACTATTTTATACAAGAGAAAAGTGAAATTTCAAATGAAATTTTAACGTGCAATCCTAGAAGTATCGGTTAAGAAAATCTATGGATGAAAATCACACTCCTATGGACTCTAACTGGGTGGAAGAAACAAGTCAAAAGAATGCTTGATCCGAGTAGGAAAAATGGGATAATGAGAGGAGTCAAGCGATTATTCGATTCTGGAGAATGGGAGGGACCAGTGGATTGAAGTCAACAAAATGGTTCTGACCAATGAGAAATGACTTGGAATAAGACAAAATAGGCTAAAAGATAAGATAAATGGGTTAAATAGAAGTAAATTAGAAAATGATTTTAAATTAAAAAGTTATTAATATAAAAATATTTATAAATTAATAAACTATTTTTTGACTTTTATTAAATGAAATAAATTCATTTAAATAGTTAAAATAACTAAATATGGATCTTTACAGGTATAAATTACCTATATACAAGATACCTTTATTTTAATTATTTTTTTTTAAAACTACCCATTATTTTTATTTTGTTTATTTACATAATAATTTAATGATTTTAAATATAATTTTATTTTTTTGTTACGGTTTAATTTATTATACAAATAAATAGAAGTATGAACAATATAGATAATATACATGTGTGATAAATACAATAATTTGTTTTTATATACTTTTGGCTTTTAGTATTTGTATTTGTATTTTATATAATTTATAAAAGTTATATACAAAACATTAAAAATACAATATATGCAAAAATATGAAAAATTAACTAAATAAATAAGGAAATACATATATGCATGTACAATCACAGTCCAAAAAGCTGACTTTCACATCTTAACTCCAAAAATTCTGAAACACCTCATCTTAAGGTTATATTATTTTAAAAGCAATAAAAGTGACTTGGAATCATTTTGAATTCATATGGAGTAGATATTTATTTTTCAATTATTGTTTTATGGCCTTTTCAAAGTGTTGTTTCTTGTATTCTATGCAGGGTTACTTCTTACAATTATTTTTTTTATTTATAACTTATTTTTATGTGCAATCTATAATAAGAAAATATTTTTATTTGAGATTGTTTAGGTGATAAATAAAATAGTAGATGATATGTGCATAATAAATATGATGAATATGTACAAGGTGAACTTGGTTTTCTGGAATTTTTAGAAGTTATGGACCTCATCTTTCCCTATTTTATTCCTTGTTGACCATCCCAATGCTTGACTTGATCTCGGGGTTCAGGCCAGTCTGTATTTATTTCATATATTCCACCTTCTTTTCTTTTTTATCATTTTATTTTAGTCTAAGTAATTGATAAATATACAATATTAACAAATGATGGATGGATGATAAGTAAATAATATTAGTTATTCTGTACAGGTACTTTACCAAGGATTTTAGGCTAAAATAAAAGAATAACGATGCTTAATTTGGTTCATAGTAGTTGTAGCGAGTTTTAAAACTTTGTAAATTTTTTTGGTGTTTTGCAATCGTTAGTGAGTTGACTCATTTACAAGAATTTACAAGTATTATGTACTTCTTTACAAAGAATTTTATACATAAGTATATAAACATTTATACAAATTTTAAACAAGATTCTACAAAAGAATTTTATTTACGAGTTTTAAGGGATTAAGAGTTTTATATACAAGTATTTTTACAACACATTTTGTATACAACTTTTAGAGCTCTTTTTATAAATCATATTTACAATTTTCTTGTGGCTTTTAAAAACCCAAAAGAAAAATATTAACATGTCTTTTTAGAGCCATATTATTAAAAATATAATAATGTATGAGTTATAACTTTAAAAGTATATATAGAATATATATATGACACGTCATATACTTAGCGTAAACTATGTCCTCATAGTGACCAAGAAGGTACAAAAGAATACATAACTCATGCTAAGTATAGACTAGTGAAAAATAATACTATACTATAATGACTCGAAGGAAAAGAATAAACAGAGAGAAATCTGTCATTCTCTCTATCCTTGAGATCAACTAATCCTAAGTACATGAGTCTAAAAGACGAGGATGATTGAGGCCAATAGAATGTACACAATCAACGACTTAGATTGTCCCCCCACTATACTTAGGGGTAAATTATCCCAAAGTATAGAAAATAATATTAACAAGTTGAGGGACATGCAATATAACTGATAATACATAAAAAGACAACTATCAAAAGATGAAATGAACGATATTACCCCCTATACTTAGAGTAAAACACACCTTAAGTATAAGAAACAACAAGGGTAATAAAACAGAACAAGTATGAACAACACAATGTCTACAACCCCCTATACATAGGATAAAGTACAGCCTAAGTATAGCAAAAATCCTAAGAGAGACATGGGGTGTAAAACAATAAAAGAATGAATGAATAAAATAGAAAACACGAATGTACAAGGTGAAAAGAATGAACAAATCAAAGAACTTTACAAGATCAAGAATGCCAATGATTGGCCTTCTTGCGTGACCAAGGAACAATAGAATGTACAAGAGAGATGTCAAAAAAATGGTCAACCTCAGAGATATCCATATCTGAATCAGAGGATTCATGATCTACGTCAACAGGTGAGAAACGACCTAAATGGCCGAAGAGATGAACGGAATTGACCTCTGTAAGATGCATCACTATCTTCAAATAAAAAATGATTGAATCTCCATATGCATTGGAAAAGTGATTCGATGGATCTGAATCTTATCTTGACTCATCGTCTGAATATAAATCATCAACCTTTTGTGACTGAATAGACCTTGGTGTCGTGTCCGGATGTAAGGAAGAGGTCAAATTCTACTGCAATATGCTCTATTTCAGAATCAGCAAAGCCCTTATCAAATTCTAAGTAAAGAAGGGGCTCAAAAGACTCACATTCATGTTCCATCAGCCCTTTTGATTCAATGACATATATCCCTTGAAACTCATCAATACATATCCACACTTGGGTAAGTGGATCACAAAAGGTTGTGATGTCCAAGTCTTCCCCTTTGGAGAGGAATTCTTGGGTCTCAATATCATCTAAAGAAACAAACACTTGTCAAATCTCTGATGTAAAGTCACATGCCTCTGTGTCTGATGGTATGACATCACACTCGTCTGACAAGAGATTCTCTATCGACTCATGGACCATCTCTGTGATAAACCCTTGGTGCTAGAGGGAAAGGTCACAATATATTTCCCATAATCAATACCGAACCTTGCTGCATGTAGAAAAGGGTTATCAAGAGTCATAGCAACATCATGTAGTGGTTGAAGAGTCAACATCTAAGACAACAAAATCCATATGAATTTCATGCCTTGTACCATCACCACAACATTCTCTAGTATACCATTCAACCTATTAACTGATAGGTCTGCAAAATGAAGAATCATTCTGGCTTTTATAAGAGGACCTAAATGAAGTGTCTCAATCAATGAGAAGGGTAATATATTCACTAACAAAACGCTATGTAGCAATGTATGCTCAAAATCATGATCTGAAATCTCACATTTGACGAATGGTGCTCCCATATTATTCTTCTTATTTTTGGGAGACTTATGATGGATGGCATAACATGTGGCAATGGTCAAACTTTTACTCAGAATAGTGATTTCTCCTCTTCTTTCTTCTAAGTGTGGAATGTTGTTGAGAATGAATTCTGCGAGGGTCTAATGTGGTCAACAAAAGACGAGACTCACACTGTTGTTGAAGTGACCACTCATGTAATCCGAATCAAACAATAATCGACCCACAAAATAGATCAAGCAATGCAAAATAAATATGGAGTTAAAATTTATTATAACTCTACGAAATGTTTGTACAGTACAAGTATGTAGAGGTCGAACATATGGAGCAAGGGGAATAGACCACAAAAATTAGCAAAAAAGACAACAAGTTGTTTTGGTGTTTTAATGAAGATTTTTTATTTTGAGTGGGTTTTTTATTTTAATTTTTTTTGGAATTTTTAATTATATTTTTTTTATTTTATACTTTTTTTATATAATATTATAATTTCTGATTTTATATTTTCTTTTTTGTCTTTTTAAATATAAGATAGGTACGTATAATATATAGATATAATATAAGTAATAGAAATAATAAAAATACAAAATAAAAACAAAATCAGGAAAACCCTAAGGTACAATCCTTTTATTATTTTAAGGTTTTGAAGTATATTTTTGGGTATTTTTTATAATAATAATACTAATACTAATTTAAGTAAACACAAGTATATAAATAGATGTGGACTTTTATACGTCTAGATATAGCTATAAATACTCAAAATTCCAAGTTGTGTATTTTTGTCATTTTTATATTTTATTATGTTTTTCGAAATTTTCTTTTTATTTTTGCTAATTTTTTATATTTTATTTGAATAAAAATATTAAAGCAGTGACTTGTAATAAATAGCTAACTTGTTTTAGATTTCAAGAATAGCTAAATAGTCAAAATTTTCCAAAACTAATTTTTATAGGTAATATATATAATAAATGGGATACGGAAACAAATAAAATCAGTTTTTTTTATTTTTTAATGATTTTTTTATAATTTTTTAGAGTTCGAGATAGTATACTATTTTTAAATTTTCTTTTTATTGTTTTAGTAATTATTGATCTGTAGGTGCAAAATACAATACTGAGTATCGCATATTTTTCTGAATTTTTCATAATAGTTTTCCAATTTTTATGGGTTTTTAATGCAAATAAGGAATAAATACAATTTTTTTGAATTTTTAAATATAGAAAATAATTTTAAATGCCCTACAAAAAATATATGTGATGAAATATGATATAAGGCACTTATATTAAATTTCATATAAATTTTAAATGCAAGATGGTATTTTTAATGCAAAGAATAAGGAACATAAAAATGTAATACCGACAGGGATTGAAATGTAAATATAAATAAATAAAAAAACAACTGGGAACAAAAATATAAAGTTCAGGGGCCTCTACATAATTTACCCAAAAATATGTAATTCATTCCACATTGGTAAGGGTATAAATACAATTTACAAATACGATAGGGCATGCCTATAAATATCCCAAAAAGTTTTGAATCAAAATATAAAATTACTTGACAAATAATAACACAAAAGTACTTGGGGTCCGTACAAAAACACTACCACCTCACATGTATGGGCACGTGAGGTGACGTGGCGAAGGACCTAAGTGTAAATACAAGAAGTACAAGGGTCTACTTTCAAAATAACCACAAATTTTTACACTATAAACAATAGTTTACAGATTAAAAATGAAATACAAAAGAGTGGGTGTATAGGGTAAAATTACCCCCCTAAAGCGTTGGTTGGTTGGATGTATCCCACTTGCCATGCATCGTACTCCGAATGATGGATGATGACTTGCCAATGAAGCACTATGATTAGATCCTAGCGATTGATCTAACAGTCGATGGTTGATTCAACCGACGGTAGATGTGCAATCTGGAGCTCCTTGATGATGTGACAGTGGAGAGCTTCGGAGGAAGAACACGGAAAAATGCCTGCTAAGGCGAATTCGATTCACTCCCATGTACAACTCGGATGATCTCTAGATCTGCGATGAGGTCCATAATGCTCCTAACAATTGTGGGGTGCAGTTGGAGGCTTCAAAAAGGTCCTAGGGTCACTGGAATTATCCTCGAAGGTCGATGAAGAGTCAGAGCTCCATGTACCTTGACTTGGAAAAAAACTCGACCTAAAAGGAGTCTTTGACCTCTGATACCTGCGGAGTTATCTCAAACAAGGAAAAACAAAGGTGTGGGTGGTGTTATTGAGTTGAAATGAGTGAGGATGGAGGCGGGTGGAGGCTCTACAGTGTGCGACGGAGGAGGAGAGCAGATTTCCTGATCCAGTGAGGATCAGCTTGAATGATGGTGCTTGGGGTATTTATAACTCGGGGGGAACGAGATGAGGATGTCAGGTGGGTCAAGGAATGGTCGAGACATAGTGGACAATGGCCGAAGAAGAGGCTCCGACGAACTTCAATTTTAGAATTTAATGGAATAACATGCAAAAGAAAGCTAAATTAAATCTGAAACTAGACTATCTATCAAGCTAGGAATGAGCTAAAGAAAATAAAGCTCGACCTTTGAACGAGGGAGCCAAGGTGGAGCTATGCCAGGCTACTTCGATGATGCTCAGATCTCCTCCCTTGAGATTCTTCCTCCACACCAAACGCTTGGTCAAAGCAGCTGCTATCACCAGCGACCCCGGGGACTAGAAAGATCGGGGATTTCGAAGCTGAAGTAGGATCAAAACCAAATCAAAGAGGGCAGATGGTATATATACATGTGTTCCTTTGACCATGGATCCCAGTCACAACAGTGATCCATCGATTGAGAAATCAAAGGGGTGTAAAAGAACAAAGATCAATGATCAACTGTTGAGAAGGAATCAAGTCGAAAGGATGAAAGGGAAATCAAGGAAAAATCTAAGAAATCGAGCGATCAGCAGTTCTGGCAGCCGTAAGAAGCAGGGGGCTCGATTGACCAGAGGGTCAACTGAGGACCCGCTCCCATTAAGCCATGTCAGCCGCAAAAGGACAAAACTAGAATAAAAATCTAAAATAAATCAAAATAAAATAGTAGGTGATTTATTTAATTTTTGTTTAACACATGATAATTATTTATTAATTTATGTAGTATTTTAATATGATTTTTATTTATTTTTACAACTTAATTTATTATAGGTTACTTTGTACAAGTATAAGTATAGGTATATTTATCTATATAGTATGTGTTTTATCTTTATTTTCTACTTTAAATTTTATTATTTTATATACATGAGTTATATCTTTCTAACGTCTTTAAATACACATAAATATATTTTTATTGTACTTTTCTGAGTTGAAGTGTACAATTAATTAATTATAAGTATTAATTATATAAGTATAAGTAAGTATATTTCATCAATGTATTATAGTATACATATTTATTTCGAAGTGTTTTAATGGTTTTATTTTAGTTTGTTTATGCACATATATTATAAATATTATTTACAAAATCAAAAAAATATAAAATATGAAAAATATAAAGAATGAATAAAATGATTATTTTATTCAAATATAATGTATAATAGGGGTCCAAAACCTAACTTTTTGTCTCTTAAGTCCAAATTGAATGAAACCACCTTTATTAAATATCTTATTAAAAATTATATACAATTAAAGGTTTTGGTGAATTTTTATTTCATATGGAGAAGATAAAAGTCTGAAAAGTTTGAACTTTGGATTTTTATCCTAAGGGTATAAAGCACATTATGCATTATTTTTAGGAGAAATAAATTTTATATTTTTCTATGTAATTTTATCTACAATTTTCATGCACGAAGTTTATTGATTTGATGTATAAATAATAAAGAACAAAATAGGTCCCAAATTGGACTTATTGATGAATGGAAAATTAGGGTTCGATTGTATTTTTGGCCCTTGTCTCCCCCTACTTTATTCCCCATCGATCTAGTCATCATGATGCCTAAGTCTCGGGGTTTAGGTTCATTCAATACCTTTGATATTTCATTTATTTTTCTTTTCTTTTCTTTATTCTTTTATTTTGACTTTAAATATAGTATCTTATATCATATTTATACTATAAATAATGAAGGTTATTTTATGCAAAATAATGATATATACATGCATTTTGCTAGAGTTTAAAGGCCAAAATGAAACAATAAAGATGATCAAATGAAGATTCATCACCCCCTATACTTTCCACTACTAGCCCCTAGCAAACACTTATGCATATAAGTGCAGAAAAGAAAATAAAGAAAAAAAAGAAAGAACTTGGAATGATTTTTTACTTTTAAACTTGTCTTATTAAAAAAAGTTTGGAGCATGTTTGGAACCACACTAGAGTGAGGAAATGAGACGCAACATCCCTTAGGTTCCATAATCATGTTATCTAGTTCAATTCACGGTTAGGTCAGAGCCATCCTCTTAGTCACATACTCTTGCTACTTTGAAATGACAGATCCTAGTGTGTGAATTTTTCAGCTCTTTCCAGACAAAATTGCTGAACAACAATAGAGTATACTCCACTGGTAACTTATCCTCGTAGATATAGATATTTCCTTGTAAGGTCAGATACCGCTGGTCTTTACAACCGAGTGGGCAAATAAGCTAGAAGAAGGGAAAAGAATTGGGAATGAACTAGTGTAGTCTTCATTTCCATGTGAAGCAGATTGGTGTAACTGAGTCTTCACCAAGAAGCAAGCTTGTTCTGAAGCTCATATCTTTCTGCAATTGTCTTGTAGGCTTCTTTGAATTTTTCTTTGACTTTTCATTGCTCTGCATTCTTGCTTGTGCCCTGGCGTATATGGCATATTTTTAGTCCACCATTTTTTGGTATCTTGGAATAAAGTTGCACTCACAGACTGTTCCTCATCCGAAGCATTATCTCAATCCATCTTCAGTCTTTAGATATCATGGTTACCAGAAGAAGTAGTTTAGAGTACCAGTTTAAGAAATCCACAAGAATGGTTCATGAGCCACTCTTAACGAAGCGGCTTAGCATCGTCCTGACTTAAACTCTCAAACATTTCAACAATCCATCTGAGTTGAGACAAGTGTTAAGTGCGAGGTCTCTAATCAAGCCACTGTCTCAAGAGTCTTATGGATGATATGAAGGGTTCTAGTTAGACATAGAATTAACTCATGAACATAGTCTCGTGGAACTCAAAGAAATAAAGTATCCCAATTCTAGTCCTTAGCAGATCCTCTAAATATAAGTGCATTAAGGTCTATACCAAGCTTCAATCTTCAGACTTTAATTCAAACTTGTTCAATTATCTAAGTCATTCCAAAAAAATGCAAAAGCTATGTACAATGCAAGAGAAAATCAATTTGTGAAGCAACTTTCTATTTGAACTTTTATGGATTTTTGTAAAAGGTTTTGAAAGTTTTGATACATATTTTTGAGAAGATTTCGCAAATGTTTTTGTATTTTTGAGTTTTACAAATTTTTAGGGTTTTTTTGAAAAGAGGCTAGTAAAATGAATATGTGCTACTATTTACAAGGGAGTGTATCTAGATTTACAAGGACGGTAGTGAAGGTGTATTTTATACAAGGGATTCTACAAGTTGATTGTTAGTAAGTATTTATAAGATTTACATACATATTTGGTGTACAGTTGTAAAGCTTTTATTTGAGTTGCTAATTACACAAAATTTTCAAAATATTTTTGAAAATATTTCGCAAACATTTTGAAAACTTATATTTGCCAACAATTTTGACAAACATTTTTACAAAAGTTGAAAATCATTTTGCAAAGATTTTTCAAACAGTGTATATATATGTGTGTGTGTGTGTGTTTTACAAAAGATTTTTGCAACCATTTTCTAAATCATCTGCAAATAGCTTTTCAAAAGAATTTATTTACACAAATAAAAGGAATTTTTGTAAGCAAAAGATTTTTACAAAGGTTTGAAAATATTTTGTAACAGTTTTCCAGACAGTTTTCAAGAGATTTTTCAAAACATTGTCAAGCCATTTTTCAAATCATTCCACAAAACATTTTTAACCAATTTATTATAAGTGTTTTCAAATAATTATTGTGTGTTTTATTAATTATCTATATTATTGAAAATATGAAAGTACAAGTTATGATAAAGTATATACAACACATATATACAACTCCCCTATACTTAACTTGAGCTATGTCCTCATAGTTCAGAGAGAAAAAAGGAAGACATAATGATGAGCCAAAAAATTTCGAATGGACTAAGGTGAATAAGAATATAGCTAAGGTCGTTGTGACCTCAGTCACTCGAACCTCAGCTCAACAAGAAAAATAAAGAGCAGACCACCAATCAAGTAAATAAAATCAAAGCAAATCAAATAGTGGCCCTGGCTATGAGATTAGCCTGGTGTAGCATCCAAGGTCAGACTCAGGGAGCACGAGTTGGCCTTACAGCCTACGAAGTAGTCAGACATAAAAGAAAGCAAAAACAATAATTTTTGGTGGTTTTTAATATATTTATATTTTTTTAGATTTTTAATAATGAAAGAAAATAATAAAAAGGCAAAAACAATCACATTCAACCAATTATTTAAATACTCAAAATGGTCCAAAAATTCAAATAAAAATATTTTTATGTTTTATATGTTTTTTATTGTTTTTGGTGAGCTTTTGAGAATTTTATATTTTTATGGAATTTTCTAAAAATCAAAGAAGGAAAAAACAAAGGCAAACTGTCCAGTCAGACTTGGAGGACCAAATTAAAATATAAAATGGTCCTAAAAGAGCCTGGAGGTATTTTTTATGAAAAGTATAAACAAAAAGGAAAATTCAAGAGAAGAGTTTATGAATTTTTGAATTTTTATGATTTTTTAGAATTTTTATGAGTTTTTAAGGGTTTTTAAATTTTAAGCTTTTTATAAATCCAAAAATAGCAAAATTTACATAGAAATTCAAACACACAAAAATAAACAAAACTTAATTTTTTTAGAATTTTTAAAAGGGTTTTGAATTTTTTAGTGAATTTTTAATCTGGACAGAGGCAAAATGGTTGTTTTTGAATTTTTAAAAATAGTAAAAAGCCATAAAAATGTACCCAAAAATTAGTGAAAATTTTACACAGTGGCAGGGGCCACGTATCCAATTTTCACATGATTTGGGTTAAATTTGATATTTTATTCAAATAAAAAACAATCACACAGTGCACAGGGACCTATTCGCAACAAAAACTAAGTCCAGGGGATAATCCTTAACACGGCAGAAAAGCCCAGGTCCCTAAGTGCAAAATTCCCAATGACTCACGCGCTAGGCACGTGGTCCAGGCACGAAAGGACTGAAATGGAATTCCTATTTATAACAATGCAAACTTTAACATGCAAGGAATACATGGTAAATATTGCAAAAACACCAAGTCCTCACTTGTCGAAGCACGTGGTCACACTCACAGGGACTAGATAGCAAATACAGAAAACATGAAGGTTCTCGATGCAATTTTTACAAAATAAAAATAACAGGACAAAGTATTTACAGGACTAAAAGGTAACAACTATAAACTAAAGGGCCTAAGAACAATTTACCCTTTATTACAGTGGACGGCTGAAGCGGCACCACGTGGAAGATCCGGCGGTTGTGGAACGAGGGCTCCTCTTCAGCTGATGGACGCTCGAGGGCTAGCCACGTGGTTGATCTGACGGTGGCTGGCGGTGGCTAAACCCTCGCTAGATCGATGGCGATGAAGAGGACACATGTAGATCGGACGGTCCTGACTGCAGGATGCCTCTTCATATAGACGTGTGGCTCAGATCAGCTCCAAGATGGATCAAACGGTGTAGGCTCCACGTGAACGAACGGCTCTGATCAGATCTGGAGCGGGAGTCGTGATCGAACGGCGACTGGAGGGTCTCCAAGAACTACTCGACGGCGAAGTTCACCGACTCCGTGTGCACGGTAAAGATGCCTTCTGGAGCTGCTGAGATGGGGAATGGCTTCCCCTCGGTGGTCCGCAGCCAATGGATGCCTCCGATGAGGCTGGAGGCGTCGGAGACGCTCTGGCGACGAGGAGTCTCAGTGCTCGGGTGCCCTAATGACTTGACCTCCCAGATGGGGTCCGTTGACCTGCACAGTGCCACCAAAGCAATCTCAGGTCGAGGGCAAATTGCCTCGACTCGGTTAGAGGTGAAATGGGTGACTAAATGGGTCGGGGCGGCAACCTCCGGTGAAGCGACGATAGAAGAGGGTGGAGGACCTGCTCTGGGGCGAGTCAGGGGGGTTGGCTGGGTGAAGAAGGTGGAGGGAAGTCTAATGAATGTGGTAGTTGGGTCGAGATGGTAGATGGACGGTCGGAGGTGGCTGGCGACGACGACGGAGCTACAGGGACAGAAATCGAAAAACTAAAATCTAAGCTAACCTACAGTCTATCAGAGCTACCTGGTGGAGGAAATCGACTGTGCTGGAGCTCGGGAGCTCCGGGGGTTATGGCCTCAAGGGATCATCGCTTCTCGAGGCTTGGCACACCTCGCGGCGGCGCACGACGGTGATATCGCCGGATTAGTGGCTCCCGACTACCCGAGCCTCGCTTTGACTCTCTCTCGCACAGCTGTCACTCAGGCGAGGTGAAGGAGCTCACTAGCAATGAGGGGGAAGGCCAAAGATAGAGTGGAATGGCGGCCGGAGCTAAAGCTTTATACACTTGCAGGTCCGAGAAGCAAGGATCGGGCAGGGTTCCGTGAAGCACGGATCCCTAGGCGGATGCGTCGGCGTGGATCTTGGATGTAGGAGGGAGGATTAGGACCCGGGTTTAGTCGAATGGGTCTCGGATCACTCGGGGAAATTTCGGAGAAAAGCGGGTCGGGCGAGTGGATCCGGGTTGACTGGTCCAGGGGGGAGAGTTGACCGGGGGTCAACAATCCCCCGTGGACCAATCACAGGCCTCTGTTTGTTAAATATTTGTAAATTAAATAAAAAATATCAAATGACTTTATTTTGAAAAACTTAAAACATGAAAAATGTTTCTTTATTTTTACATTAATTTTTAATGATATTTATTTATTTTTTTGAAATAAAAATAATGCATATACAATATAGTATTATTATATATAGGTATATACAATATGCATTTTTTTATTTTTGATTTTTAATTATTTATTTTTATACAATTTATTCCAATTTTATATTTTATTTATTTAGAGAATAAAATTAGGAATAATATGGTACTTTTATTTTATTTTTATTAATTATTTACAAGGGTTAAATAAATAGTTTTATGTATATACATACATGGTATATATACAATGTTGATTTTGATTTTTATTTTATTTCTTTTTATTTTATTTTTAATTTTGTGATTTATTATATTTATCTACATTATGGAATATGAAATAAGTACATATTTTTATGGGATTTTTATTTATTTATTTATAAGGGGAAATAAATAGATATGTTATTTATATACATATGGTTTATGTACAATGATGAAGGGATTTTAATTTCTATTTAATTTTTGTTTTTTTTTCCAATTTTATTTTAATTTAATATTTACAAATATGTACAAATAAATATGTACCCATTTTTATTTTTATTTAGAGGAAAATATTTTTGTTTATTTACAAGTATATATACACACATGAGCTTCACTATCTCTCTCTACTTGGGTTCTTATGCGGTCAGGCCCATGCTGAGCCCTCCCTTGGGATTAGGTCGCTCAATATTTATTCTAAATATCTCCCTCTTTTTCTTTTATTTCTTTATCTTTTATTTATGCACAAAAACATGCTAATAATGCATATTTACACAATGCATGCTGAATTGTAATTATTGCTATTTACAGGAATATACATGTGTTTTGCATGGGTTTTGTAGCTAAAATAAAAGAATAAAGAGTGATGAATGGGTATACATCACCCCCCTATACTTAACTTTGCTAGTCCCTTAGCAAACACTTATTTGAAAAAGAAGTGAAAAAGAAAAAGAAAAAGAGGAGAAAATGCATGGATTAATGCTGAGTATTAAACTTGCCTTCATTAAATTGAAATATGGAGCTCGATCAGATCTTTGGATTATTAATGCGTCGGAACCTTATTTGGACTTAAGTTTAAAACTCAACAGCGTCTAAGATCCACTAATCTATAGTCAAGACTCCTCAACAATCCAGATCAGAACAAGTCTACATACACAACCCTGAAGACTATGAATCTTTCCTTGTACAGTGTAAGTGAGGTATAGCTCTCTACCTCAAAAGTAGCAACTTGACAACCCTCCCCAACAAGGTAACTCTATGACCCCAATCTAGCCACTCTTTCCTCGAGGAGAGGGGTATTCCCTTCTAAGTTCAAGTTCAACCGGCTCAAGAAGAGGGGGAAGAAGAGAATGGACCATGGCCAGTGTTGCCATGTATCCTTGGGAGCTTAACCAGTGTAGCTAAGTCTCCCTGCTGCAAGCTACATAAGATGGAACATGAGTCTCAAGCTTTGCTTATTGCACTATATACATACTCCGGTGGGATTATCATTTTCTATCAGACCCACCACTTTTTTGGAGTTATTTTCTTTTTGCATTTTTTCAAGTCTATCTATACACATATTTACACGGTGCAACATATGTACATAAGGAGTTTTTCCTCTTGAGCCAGTAGACTATCCCTCTTTTGAAGCATTATTGCAACCCACAACTCCTGTCGTTAGACCTCATGGCAACCAGACCAAGTTGATACGCACTTCCTTCACTAAAAGAAGAAGAGAGGTTCCGCCTAGAATTACTACCCTCATATGCTACCCCAAGTCAAGGAAGACTGTCTACTCACCACCTCATCCGTAGAGAGCTCGGTATAAAGTGCGGGTCCAAGTCAAGCCATTGTCTATATGAGTCATGTGGGTGTTGTTAAGTGCTCTACCTAGGCTCATTGAGATGATATGTGATCATAGCCTAGTGTACTTAAAGAATTAAGTCACCATGGACCTGAAAAGCCTTAACCCTAAGTCCTATAAGGTTCCTCTTATAATTAGGTGGATTAAGATCTTAATCAAGCTCCATTTTCCAATTTAATTCCAGGCTCGTTTAAATGTCAACTATAATCCAGGAAAAACTATACAAGTATGTACAAGGATGTTATTTACACAATATTTACATATGTGCAAAATTTTTGAAAAATGTTTTGAAACCATGGATGTAAGCATGAATGAAAGTTTTGCAAAATATTTACACAAATTTACACAAGGTTTTTGCAAACTTTTGATTTTCAAAACATTTTGGAAAAATTTTGTACTATATACATAGTTTTGATATGAAAATATTTACACACTATTTACACAAAAAGTTTTTGAAAACATTTTTACAAAAATAATTTGTATAATAGCTATGTATGTGCAATAAAAGAATGTTTTTTTATAGGAAATTTTTTTAATTTTTATGGATTTTTGGGTTTTTAGCCATTTTTATTTATTAACACACTCACACAAAGTACGAGTTATGGATAAAGTATATATGAAATATATACACACCCCCCTATACTTAGTTCAAACGATGTCCTCGGAGTCAAGAGAGATGAAGAAGACATAACTCGTGCTTAGTATAGGGAAGTGAAAAAGGAAGGCTATACACAAAGACGAATCAAAGAATAGAAAATCAAGAGGATCTTAGCCTTTCCCCCTATACTTAGGATCAAATAATCCTAAGTATAGCAGGCTGTACTCAAATGGAAAACCGAGTGAAGAATGTACAGGGTCTTCCCCCCTTATACTTAGGGTAAAATATCCCTAAGTATAGGCAGCAAAACAAGGGTAGAAAGACACGAAGAAAATAGACAAATATATACAAGATGGTGGGCATCACTCCCCCTATATTTAAGGTGAAGAATCTTTAAGTATAGGCAACAACAGAAGTGATGAAACAGAACGGAAGAATAACTCGGTTTTTCCACCCCCCTATACTTAGGATGAGGTATATCCTAAGTATAGCAAAGATAATCCTAAGCAAGACCTGGGGTGAAAACAAGAACGGAAGAAAGAAAGATCAAACTAAGACAAAACACGTATATACAAAAGGGTACAATGTTGAGGAGCCACTCAACAAGCGCTAGGTTTTACGCCCCTAGCTGGGCGCAAAGGCTAGGATAAAGCAGTGTCAAGGTTCAGGACAGCATCTATAAGGCGAATGTCATACTGTCATCGCAATTTCGGTATGAGAACCGCGACGAACTCAAAAGTGTAAGGAAGGACTCCCAGGTATGCAATTAGGCGGGTGTCTGCTACCGGCCAAGTATATGGAAATAAGTGATCGGGATCCGGTAGCACAAAAGAAATCGTTGGCTCTGGATCAAACTGGAGTGGAAGTGTGGAGCCGACGAAGTCAAACGTGGAGAAGGATGGATCAGTCATGGAATCCTCTACGTCAATCAGTGTCTCAAGAAGCTGTGGACAGTCAAGATCAGGAGACTCTCTAAGAAGATAGATATCCGATGTATGAAATAGAAGCAAATCGGGCAGATCATCGAATATCTCCAGGATGGGCTCATCCTCGCAAGGGTCATCGAGGTGAGATGACTCAGAATCTGAAGGATCAGAAGACTCGGTTTCGTGTTCCGTCAGATCGGGTACACTCTCAGAAGGTGAAACCGAGTACTCATCGTGGTTGGCATTCTCCCGCAGATAACCCTCGGGGAGAAATGCAAGTTCAGAGGTGAGATATAAAGGATCAGGATCTAGAAGGGCATCTGTGTTGTTGTCAAGTATCCACTTGGTGCACCTGGTTGCATCATCATCTGAAGTGTGGCTCTCGGCAATCTGGAAGCAGGAGAAGATACTGGTCAACACTACGGAGGATGGCAATGTGTCTGCGGCTGATCCTCGCTCTGGGCAATGCCCGCTACCAACTAGTCCTCAGCAAGGGTGTCTGTCTCGTCAAAGTGGAGGACAAAAGGCTCGAATACGGGACTATCTGTATCCGATCTCTCAAAGTGGTGTCCCATATCGAACTGTAGCTGCTGGGCTGAGTCATGGTATCTGTCGGAATTCGAGAAGTGTCTCTGCAGAAAAGAAGCTGACTCCTCTGAGACTGGACAATGAAGTGGCTGAATCAATGGCTGCAAAAGTGGGGGCTCCTCCTGTTCCTGGAGTATCAGAAGATCTGATAACCAAGACTCGTCAACTGAGAACTCTGGGGCTGACTTGAATTCTAGCTGGAAGACCAACGGGAACTCGAGAAGACTCTGGGTCTGAACCTCTACTGTCACAGTCATCTCCTCTGTCAGTGGTGCTGCATCATCCAAGTCCTCGGGCTAGTGTGTAGAAGTTATATCCTCATGTAGTGTGACACACCGCACTAGTCCTGCAACGTCCTCATGTGTTGTCCCGACTACGGCATCTGGTGAAGATGATCTCTGTGAAATTAGGCTCGAGATGGTATCCAGTAGGTGAATGTCGGAACTGCGGTGTGAATCGCCACATGTGGTAATCACCAGTGCTATCTGCTCTGCGGTCATCCCCCGCATGGAGATCTCGATAAGGTCTGTCAGTGGAAGTCCATGGTCTAGAAATCTCCTCAAGAGGTCAAGAAACCTCAGCCATGCCTCGTGCAGTGGCTCCTGGGGGTCAACTAAAAACTCGGTGATCAAAGACCGCATCAAATCTGCTCTACGATGGGGAAAGTATCTCTGTAGAAACTCTCAGCGTAGCTCTCCCCACGTAGCAAATCTCATCCCCAATCGTCTGTGCCATCGCATGGCTCTGTCCTGAAGTGTGAATGGGAAGGTCCTCCTCATTAGCTCCTCTGCAGTGATATCTGAATATAATTGTGCCTTGCAAATCTCCTTGAACTCGGACAAGTGAAGATAGGGCTCCTCGTGCGCCCCCCCCCCTAAAAATGTCGGCAGTCTCTGAATGAAATCCAAGTCCAAGATGAATGGACCTCGTGTAGAAGCTGACTGAGCTCCCTGTCCTAACTGCTCCTCCATCAATCTATGATAGGATCAATCTGATAGCCTCATCTACTCGCTCTGACCACAAACGGAGTGCACTCTCAACTCAGCAATGGCCTCGTCCGGGTCTCGCATCTGCTCGATCTGATATCCGCGGACGTCTAGCGCAGCATGCCCAGAGTAAAAAAAGGGATGGGAGGCAGGGAGTGGGAGGTTGGTCGGGGATCCGACCTCCCTCGAAGGTGGACTAGACTGATGGTCAGAGGATGGAGAAGAAGCCGCAAGAGTCGGCCAGGAGTGAGGGGGATCCATCATCCAGGGGTGAAGGAGAAGAAGAACAAAAGACTGAAGGGAGGGTGGGTGGGGGACAGATGAATGGAGATGGGGAAAGGCAGAAAGGATCTGGAATCACAGAAGATGAGAAAGCAATACCCCCGATTCACCTACACACACGAGCTGAAGATCGTAAAGGATCGGTCAATTATCTTGTCAAATTTATTTTAGGTGATCAATTCAGTCTTTCAGAGCGATTACGTGAGCTGGTAGGGATCCAATATTCTCAACCGATTGTCCCATACAAAAAGCCAGTAGTCAGCTTAGAAATCGGATATGGCTCTAACCTAGGGTGTGTGTCACTCTCTCGCTCATCCAAACCAAACAAGGAGGGGGTTACTCTCCCCAAGATAGATTTTCAATGAGGTGTCTTTTAGGTCAAGTGCGATTAGCAGTCCTGATTTTATTGTTTTTCTTTTTATGTATTTTTCAAGAAACGTCTAACAAATTTTCCAATTTCCTTTTATTCCCATGTCCAGAAAAACAGGGGGAGGAAAGCGGAAAAGTTGATGCGCGACAAATCAATGATGCATGCACGAGATAGAATGCGTACCTGACTCCAGCAGTCTACATGCAATTATGATCTGTGCATAAATATAAAACTAATCTATATGGATGCAAATGCAAGAACCGTCCTAAACAGAAGCTCCTATTATCGTGAAGAACCGATTTATTTGCCTAGATCCAAATGCAATCTTTAGGAACAGATATTCTTTTAGGGCTGTGGACCTAAGGCTACCTTGCTCAACGATATAAAAACCTAAATCTAGGGGCTCAAGCACAGAAATCCACGTGAAATCAAAGAAAAAGAAAAGCGAGAAAACAAAACAGCGGTGGGGTCCCTCGAGCACACCGGTGCTCGGCGAAACAGACCCCGCAATCACAAGTGTCTGAGTCTGTCTCTGGTCCTATTTTATTACAACAATTCAAATATTGCTGAAATGAAACTAATCTAAACTATCTACTCCTCCCGCACTCTATTGCCTCCTCGCGCTCTCCTGCGGCTTCGTGTAGAAGGGAGCCGCCTCCGATTGCCGCGGTTGCGCCGGCTCTTCGAGAAGAGCCGCCTCAGTCCTCGGGCCCTCACAAGTAAACAACAAAGTGTATCAAGCCAAGCAAATAAAGCAGATAAAATGAAACAGGGTATATGTGCAAAAATGGAAAATAAAAGTAAATAAGCAAAACAACCAAAAACAAAAATAAAGGAAAAAAATAAAAATAAAAATAAAAGAAAATGAAAATAAAAGAAAAACAAAAAAAGCCGTGAAAAGCCACGGACGAAGAAAAATCCGCAGAAAGCCGTGAAAACGAAAACAAAATAAAAAGAAAGAAAATGCGACTACTAAGCTGTGCTCCCCGGCAACGGCGCCATTCTGATGAGCCAAAAATTTCGAATGGACTAAGGTGAATAAGAATATAGCTAAGGTCGTTGCGACCTCAGTCACTCGAAGCTCAGCTCAATAAGAAAAATAAAGGGAAGACCACCAATCAAGTAAATAAAATCAAAGAAAATCAAATAGTGGCCCTGGCAATGAGATTAGCCTGGTGTAGCACCCAGGGTCGGACTCAGGGAGCACGAGTTGGCCTTGCAGCCTACGAAGTAGTCAAAAATAAAAGAAAGCAAAAACAACAATTTTTGGTGGTTTTTAATATTTTTATAATTTTTTGGATTTTTAATAATGAAAGAAAATAATAAAAAGGCAAAAACAATCACATTCAACCAATTATTTAAATACTCAAAAATGGTACAAAAATTCAAACAAAAATATTTTTATGTTTTACATGTTTTTTATTGTTTTTGGTGAATTATTGACATTTTTATATTTTTTATGGAATTTTCTAAAAATCATAGAAGGCAAAAACAAAGGTAAATTGTCCAGGCTGGCTTGGAGGACCAAATTAAAATATAAAATGAACATAAAAGAGCCTAGAAGTATTTTTTATTATAAACAAAAAGGAAAATTCAGGAGAAGAGTTTATGAATTTTTGAATTTTCTATGATTTTTTAGAATTTTTATAAGTTTTTAAGGGTTTTTTAGTTTTTAAGATTTTTATAAATCCAAAAATAGCCAAATTCACAAAGAAATTCAAACACACAAAAATAAACAAAACTTATTTTTTTAGAAATTTTAAAAGGGTTTTTATATTTTTTTAATGAATTTTTAATCAGGACAGAGGTAAAAATGCATGTTTTTGAATTTTTAAAAATAGTAAAAAGCCACAAAAATTAGTGAAAATTTTACACAGTGGCAGGGGCCACATGTCCAATTTTCACACGATTTGGGTTAATTTTTATATTTTATTTAAATCAAAAACAATCATAGTGCACAGGGACCTATTCGCAACAAAAACTAAGTCCAGGGGCAAATCCTTAATACGATAGAAAACCCCAGGTCCCTAAGTGCAAAATTCCCAATGACTCACGTGCTAGGCACATGGTCTAGGCACGGAAGGAGTGAAATGTAATTCCTATTTATAACAATGCAAACTTTAACACGCAAGGAATACAGGGTAAATATTGCAAAAACACCAAGTCCTCACATGTCGAAGCACGTGGTCACACTCACAAGGACTAGATAGCAAATACAGAAAACATGAAGGTCCTCGATGTAATTTTTACAAAATAAAAATAACGAGACAAAATATTTACAGGACTAAAAGGTAGCAACTATAAACTAAAGGGCCTAAGAACAATTTACCCTTTATTTAAGCGGACGGCTGAAGCGACGCCACGTGGAAGATCCGACGGTTGTGGAATGAGGGCTCCTCTTCAGCTGATGGACGCTCGAGAGCTAGCCACGTGGTTGATCTGACGGTGGCTGGCGGTGGCTAAACCCTCGCTAGATCGATGGCGATGAAGAGGACACGTGTAGATCGGACGGTTCTGACTGCAGGATGCCTCTTCATATAGACGTGCGGCTCAGATCAGCTCCCATATGTATCAAAGGTGTAGGCTCCACGTGGACGAACGGCTCTTATCAGATCTGGAGTGGGAGTCGTGATCGAACGGCGACTGGAGGGTCTCCAAGAACTACTTGCCGGCGAAGTTCATCGGCTCCGTGCGCACGGTGAAGACGCCCTCTGGAGCTGCTGAGATGGGGACTGGCTTCCACTCGGTGGTCCGTAGCCAATGGATGCCTCCGATGAGGCTGGAGGCGTCAGAGACGCTCCAGCAATGAGGAGGCTCGGAGCTCGGGTGCCCAAATGACTTGACCTTCCAGATGGGGTTCGTTGACCTGCACAGTGGCACCAAAGCAATCTCGGGTCGAGGGAAAATTGCCACGACCCAGTTAGAGGTGAAATGGGTGACTAAATGGGTCGGGGCGGCACCCTCCGGCGAAGCGACAGCGGAGGAGGGTGGAGGACCTGCTCCGGGGTGAGTCAGGGGGGTTGGCTGGGTGAAGAAGGTGGAGGGAAGTCTGGTGAATGTGGTAGTCGGGTCGGGATGGTAGATGGACGGTCGGAGGTGGCTGGCGACGGCGGCGGAGCTACAGGGACAGAAATCAAAAAACTAAAATCTAAGCTAACCTACAGTCTATCAGAGCTACCTGGCGGTGGAAATCGACTGTGCTGGAGCTCGGGGAGCTCCGGGGGTTATGTCCTCAAGGGATCGATGCTTCCTGAGGCTTGGCACACCTCGCGTCGGCGCACGGTAGTGATATCACGGGATTAGTGGCTCTCGGCTGCCCGAGCCTCGCTTCGACTCTCTCACGCACAGCTGTCACTCAGGCGAGGTGGAGGAGCTCATTTGCAACGAGGGGGAAGGCCAAAGATAGAGTGGAATGGCGGCCAGAGCTGAAGCTTTATACACCTGCAGGTCCGAGAAGCAAGGATCAGGCAGGGTTCCGTGAAGCACGGATCCCCAGGCAGATGCGTCGGCGTGGATCTCGGATGCAGGAGGGAGGATTAGGACCCGGGGTTTAGTTGAATGGGTCTCGGATCACTCAGGGAAAATTCGGAGAAAAGCGGGTCTGGCGAGTGGATCCGGGTTGACTGGTCCAGGGGGGAGAGTTGACCGGGGGTCAACAATCCCTTGTGGACCAATCACAGGCCTCCGTTTATTAAATATTTGTAAATTAAATAAAAAATAGCAAATGACTTTATTTTGAAAAACTTATAACATGAAAAATGTTTCTTTATTTTTAAATTATTTTTTAGTGATTTATATTTATTTTTTTGAAATAAAAATAATGTATACACAATATAATATTATTATATATAGGTATATACAATATGCATTTTTTATTTTTGATTTTTAATTATTTATTTTTATACAATTTATTCCAATTTTATATTTTATTTATTTAGAGAATAAAATTTGGAATAATATGGTACTTTTATTTTATTTTTATTAATTATTTACAAGGGTTAAATAAATAGTTTTATGTATATACATACATGGTATATATACAATGTTGATTTTGATTTTTATTTTATTTCTTTTTATTTTATTTTTAATTTTTTATTTTTATTTTATTTATCTACATTATGGAATATGGAATATGTACATATTTTTTTGGGTTTTTTATTTATTTATTTATAAGTGGAAATAAATAGATATGTTATTTATATACATATGGTTTATGTACAATAATGAATGGATTTTAATTTCTTTTTAATTTTTGTTTTGTTTTTCCGAATTTTATTTTAATTTAATATTTACAAATATGTACAAATAAATATGCACCCATTTTTATTTTTATTTAGAGGAAAATATTTTTATTTATTTACTGTAATATATACACACATGAGCTTCCCTATCTCTATCTACTTGGGTTCTTATGCGGTCAGGCCCATGCTGAGCCCTCCCTTGGGATTAGGTCGCTCAATATTTATTCTAAATATCTCCCTCTTTTTCTTTTATTTCTTTATTCTTTTATTTATGCACAAAAACATGCTAATAATGCATATTTACACAATGCATGCTGAATAATAATTATTGTTATTTACAGGAATATACATGTGTTTTACATGGGTTTTGTAGCTAAAATAAAAGAATAAAGAGTGATGAATGGGTATTTATCACATAACTTGTACTAAGTATAGAACATTTTATACTACAATGACTAAAGAATGAATGAATGAGAAATTGATCGTCCCCTCTATATTTAGGATGAAATAATCCTAAGTGTAGCAGATTGTACACAAAGCAAAGAGGGTCAAGGGGTTGGAATGTACGAACTCGTCATCTCGACTTGTCCCCCTATACTTAGGGTAAAGTATCCCGAAGTATAGACAGAATATCAAGAATTTAAGGGACAGGTGAGGTATCAATAAATGAATAACTCAAGGTGCTCACCCCCCCCCCATACTCAAGACAAAGTATGTCCTAAGTATAACAATGATGAAAGGGATGAACACCTTTTTGGAAGAATAAGAAAATTGACAAGGAAAAGAAGAAATAAGAAAACAGAAATTATTTTTGTGATTTTGTTGCCCATATGTCTGATACTTTGGACTCCAAGAGCTAACCTAGAAACACAACTTCGATTGAATCGACAACAGACATGAATGTGTAATGCTCTAGATATGGCTTCAGCAATTGTCTGTTGACTACTAATGGTTGTGCGTCAGGTGACAATTTTGATATGAGAAGACTTCCGTTGTCACGCATAGTTTTCACAAGAAATGATCCAATCCATTTGCTCTGCAATTTGCTTGGAAAAATCTTCAACTTTGCATCAAATAGCCACACCTTCTGTCTAGGTGCGAAAGTCTTCCTACGAATGTGTTTATCATGCCATTTCTTGACTTTATTTGTACATAATGCTATTATCGTATGTGTAGTCTCTAAATTTAAGCAATCTATCCAGATCAACTTTTCATTTCTTTCTAGCTCTCTTGGAATCAAGGTTGCATATGTTTAATGCTCATAAGGATTTGTGAATTAGTTCAACGAGTAGGTGGCATGGCTTGCCATACACAAGGTAGTCGGGAGACATGCTAAGAGGAGACTCGTACGGTATACGATATGCCCAAAGAACATAATCAAGTAGTTGTGACCAATTCTTCCTCTCTAGGCGTACAAGCTTTTGTAATATGGTTTTGATCTCCCTGTTTGAGCATTCTGCCAAGCCATTTGATTGAGGATGGTATGACGCTGCTACACAATGTTATATGTCATATTCTTTGGTAACCTTTTTGACCTATTTGTTGATAAAGTGACTCCTCCATCAGAAATGAGAATCTTTGATATCACAAACCATGAAATTATGTTATCCTTTAGGAAACGACAGACTATGTGGTTGTCTGCAGTTCGAGCGGGGATTGCCTCAAACCATTTGCTAACATAACCGATGAAAGCAGGATGTATTCAGAGCTCTGGTTGTTAGGGAATGGAACCATGAATTCAATGCCCTAGGCATCGAAGACATCATATATCTGAATGTATTTTAGAGGAATTGTGTCTCTCATACTGTTGTTTATGGCCATTCGTTGGCAATTAGTACATTTCTTCACATAATCTGTTGCATCCTTGAATAGAGTAGGCCATCAAAGGCCACATTGAAGCACTTTCGTTGTTGTCTTCTTTCCAGAATGGTGTCCATCGGCTTTAAGCTTGTGAAAGTGGTCTAGGACACCTATTATCTCCTTCTAAGATATGCACCTCCTCTAGATGCAATATATGCCCTCTCTGAATAGATGTGGATCCTCCCACTGGTACAAGTGAATGTCTGCCAAGAACTTATCAAGTTTGGTCTTAGGCCAATCTAGTGAAGTCTTATTGGAGACAAGGTAATTCACGATATCTGCATAGGGGAGAGACAATATAGACATGATTTCCTTATCTAGAAAGGTCTCTATTATGGGAATGGAGTTCTTCTCAAAAGGTTCTATTTCAACAATTCTGGAAAGGTGATCCGCCACCACATTATTGATGACAAGTTTGTCACAAATTTCCAAGTCAAATTCTTGGAGTAGAAGAATCCAATGAATATGACGAGCCTTGCTGTCTTTCTTTCTTTGTAGGTACCTTATGGTAGAGTGGTCAGTGTAGATAATAACCCTTGATCCGAAGAGGTGTGATCTGAAATTTTCCAGTGTAAACACTATGGCTAGCAGCTCTTTCTCTGTGACTGTGTAATTTTTCTGGGCTTCATCAAGTGTTGTGCAAGCGTAATGAATCACAAATGGTATCCCATCTCGTCATTGTCCTAATACAGCACCAATTGTAAAGTCTGATGCATCCATCATGATCTCAAAGGGTAAAGAACAATTCAACGGTTGTAGGATAGGAGCATGTGTGATCAGATCCTTCAAGAGATTGAAGGATTAAGGACTCGATCATCGACCACAAAATTAGCCTCCTTTCCAAGCAACTCAGTCAACGGTCAGACAATCTTGCTGAAATCTTTAATGAATCTGCGATAGAAATCGACGTGCCCCAAAAACGATCGGACTTGCTTGAGATTTGTGGGTGGCTCAAGTTTGGAAACAACATCTAGCTTGGTTTGTTCAACCTCCATGACATGCTAGGAGATGGCGTAACCCAACACGATTCCTTTGGCCACCATGAAGTGACTCTTCTCCCATGACGGTACAAGGTTCACCTCACAACATCTTTTCAATACTCGGTCTAAATATCCAAAGCATTGATCAAAATTGTCTCCATGGACCGAGAAGTCATCCATGAATACTTCGAGAAAACTGTCTACCATATCAGTGAAAATTGCCAACATGCATCTCTTGAAAGTAGCTGGTGCATTACACAAATCAAAGGGCATGCGTCAAAAGGCATAAGTTCTGAATATGCATGTGAAAGTAGTCTTATCTTGCTCCTCTAGTGCAATGGTGACTTGATTATACCTGGAGTAGCCGTCCAAGAGTCAAAAATATTCCTTCACGTCCATTCTTTCAACTATCTGGTTGATGAAGGGCAATGGGACGTGAACCTTCTTAGTTTCAAAATTTTAGCATATGTAGTCCACACAGACGCACCATGAGGTCAGCACTCAGGTCACAATCTCCTCTCCTTTATCATTTGTGAGAATGGTAATCCTTGATTTCTTGGGCACTACATGGAAGGGACTCACCCATTTACTGTCGGAGATGGGATAGATAAATCTCGCATCACACCATTTTGTAATTTCTTTCATGACTACCTCCCACGGATTTGGATTCAATCTTCTCTGAAATTCATGGGAGGGTTTGCTATCTTCTTCAAGATAGATGTGATTCAAGCACAATGATGGGTTTATCCCAAGGAGATCTGCAATATTCCGACCAATAGCCTTGCAGTTTCTCTTAAGAACCTGAAGCAAACGAGATTCTTGTTCTTTGGTAAAATGTGAACTAATGATGAGTGGATACATATTTGGCTCACCCTCAAGGAAGTCATACTTCATGTTGGAGGGTAGAGGTTTCAACTCTGGGGAGAAGGAATCAGTTTCGTGGTGACTTCAGAAATTGAGTCATGTGTCTGCTCTTTCAACTGTATATTTCTATCATTGTACATTCAAACGTGGAATTCAGAATATCACACATATATGTAACAATTTTGTCTTGCTCAGATGGGGATGGCTATTCAAAAATCTTCGAATGACCATCAACAAACATCTCAGGAACAGAGATATGAGGAAATTCATCTGCGCTTTTCGGACCCTCCTTAGAAGAGAGGCTCGTATATCATTGATATCCATGAACAAATCTTTATCTCAAATTTCAGCTATAAAATCACAATTTTCTTTTTCATTTAGATCAATCACCCATGTAACAGATGCAACTTTAGCGGATTTTGTTTCGGGGACCATCTCGATCAGCACTTTGTCACTACCGGAGCATAATGTCATCTCTCCAGTATCGTAATCTACCACTGCTTTGGTTGTTTGAAGGAATGGCCGACCAATGATGATCGAAGTGTGAAGCTGAGGCACATAGGTGGCCATATCAATGATAATGAAATCCACAGGGAACTGCATCCCTTGGACTGTGACGATGACATCCTCTAACATGCTCCTTGGCCACTTAACAGATATATCCGCAAACTATAGAATCATCTTTTTTAGGTTTGAGTGGTCCTACTCCAAATTCCTTGAGCAAGGAGGAAAGAAATAGATTGAACGAGGATCCACTATCGAGCAATGTTCACTCAAACTTTTTGTATAGAATTTGGCATCGAAAGAGAGGTGCTCCCTTGTCTTTTCGATTTATGCGAGAGATTGTCGATGGCATTCATGGTACCCATGGTTAGGACATGTGTCTCTGATTTTCTCTTTTTGCAGCTCGGATGCTTTGTTGTACATGCCTTTTTGAATCCTCTTTTTACTACATGTATATACTCTATGGCTTTCAACAATGCCATATCAAGAATCAAATTTTGCAAAATTTTGACAATCTCAGGATCAGACAAAGCATTTTTCAATTTTTCTATAGTTTTCTCCTTAATTGCTTGCAAAAAAGGAATATTTACACTAGAAGAAATTATATCTGGTAAAAGTGTGTCCATATAATTATTTAAAGGAAGATGGTAAAAATGTGAAAAATCATCTACATGTTGCAGACCAAAAAATGTTGCACTCTTAGCTCCTTATATTGGTTTTGGTTCGGCTATTGAGGCTGGCTTCTCCATTATGGGTGTGGCTTCACCATGATTATAGCTATATTTTTGTATTTTTGAATTTTTTTTCATTTTTTGTCTTTTTGGTGTGGGTGATGTTGTTCTATCCAAAAAAAATATCTTGCCCCATCGGCCGGATTGGCTGAAGATTCACTATCGGATTCTTTACTCTTTCCCTTTGTAGTTGTAGATGGTTGAAGTATCCTACTACTCCTGAGAGTTACAACAATAGATAAAACAATAGAATTTCTACCTAATTCAGGTTAAACGTTCAAATTACATGCTCCTTGCGATGGAAATTATTTGGAATTGCTACATCTTGAGCCGGAATGTAAGTTTTTGTGGTCATCAGCCATGTTCTTTATTATTTTAGCCAAACAATCTAGAGCAGGGCTGACCAAAGCGTCCTCAGAAGATTCGATCTGATAAGATCGTTGGCTCTATTGATAGTGTGGGGGAGGCTGTTGCCGGTAACGCTAAGAATACTGAGGAGGAAGATAAGGGTATTGATATTGGTATTGATGGGAGGAGTACTGGTAATGATATGGGGAAACCAATTGTTGATAGTGTTGTTAATGGTGTCCAGACTGATGTTGTTAATTCTACCTCCAAGTGTATCCTTGTTGTTGAGGTTGCTACTACTAGGCTTGGTTGGGCTGATATGTCTGCCCTCCTTGATGATGGTAAAATGGTCATTTGGCACGGTTCTGACCCTATGGTTGTCCCCGAGGATGAGTCAGTTACAATTCGTTACTCTAAATTCCATTCACCTCCTAGTTGAGTGGTGGAGGTGGGGAACATGGCTCAATGTACTGGGGCCAGAAATCAGATGGCTAGTGGACAACCATCTTTGTATGCGGTTGTGGTGGCTGCGGATCGGGAGCTTGCATGTAGTATACTTGTTTGGCTGGGGGCTGATTGGGACTCAGCTGAGGCAATTGTTGTTGTGTCTGCTCCTTCTTCTCAGCTAGAGGCTCATGTGCGTTTGTCACTGCATTACATGCACTGATAGTGTTCACCAAATTCCAATAGCCCTAGCTGCTTAGTGATGATGTCAAGCTTGTTCAGGCCCTTCATGTGTTGCTCGATCCCAATGACCTTCTCTAGGTCATGTGACCTCTTCTCAATAATGTCTACTTTCAACATGTGACTCCCAATGCTGCTCAAGTCAGAGTTGTTGCATCTGTTGACTTCTTGAGTATCCACCAAATTAACATTCTTGTGGAGGATCTATAGTTGTGGCGAGAATTGGAAGGAACGAGAGGAGGAAAGTGTGGCCTCTCCTTCGTTCATTTCCTCGAACATCTTCCAAACTGCATCCTCATCCTTATTAAAGTGAGAACCTATGCAATATCATCAACCAGATGTTGACCACTTTCAGTGAGACCCCCAAAGAAATCTTGGACCAGAATGGTCTTCGATATGTCATGATGGGAGCATCTCTCTATCAAATCAGTTAATCTCTCCCAAGTCTCGTGAATGGACTCTTGGAGTCCCTGGGAGATGCTTGCTATCTTGGAGCACATCAGATTGAGGAGGGTGAGAGGTTAGTATTTGTGCAAATATGCTGATTTCATATCTTCCCAGTTCTTCACCATTTTCCCTAAGTGGTCGATCCGGTGTAGAGCTTTTCCTTGAAGGCTTGAGGGGAAAGCAGCCATCTTGATTACACCCAACGGTACGTTGGGATAATGAGTGGTGTTGCAGATGTGTCCAAACTTCTACAGATGGGTATAGTGTTCCTTAGTCGGGCTCCCATGGAAAATAGGTAGCAGAGAAAGGAGTTGAGGTCTCATCTCAAAATTTCTGTGGATCTGTGGAATCTGGATCCACTCGGTAATACGACCAGCCTTAGGGTTATATGTTTGCTTCAGAGTGAACTTGGGTTGGGCTCTCCTTTCTTCTCCCTCGCCTCTGCGACATCCACCTATAGAGTGGTAATCTTCTTCATCATGAATATCGTCATCACCCCCTCATGGGTTTCCTCCTCTCTCTCTCTCTCCCTCTCTCTCTCTCTCTTTTGATTTCCTCCTCATATCGTCTAACATCTTTTGGAAAGTGACCTGCGTAAGTGCTTGGTCGGTCAACTGCTTTTGGATTGCTTGAATGGAGCCAAGTAACTGACTGTTGACCTCATTCTGACTTGTGCCATGCTCTTGAATCTGCTCTAATATTGGATTTTGCAATCCCTTTCCTTGGCCTTGGGGAGCCATTTCAGAATTGGAATTATGCCCGGGCTCCTGATCGGGTTGTGAATATGCATTGGGAAATAGTGCTCGGTCAATCATCATAAATGATGGAGCAAGTTTGAGATGAGAGTTTGTATCGAACAAGGGATTTATTGGAGAAAGAAAAGTAGCAAAAGTAAGGAGATCGAGACAAGAGTCTTCTTGGTTCCCAAACGAAGTGAAAATAGAGGAGTCCAAGGAGAAGTCTGCGGGGTCCATCTTGTCTTCTTGAAGATCACCCCTTATTCTAGCAGATGTCGACCCAAGGAATCGATGTAGTTGTCGGTGAAGTCTCGAGGAAGCCATCCAGGGGTCGACATCTCGAATGCAAAAAGGAAGATCAATGAAGGGTGAAGGATACGATGGTGAACGAGAAGTAAAAGGAGTGTAAAACAGTATAAGGATAACAATGAGAAAGGATCAAGAGGAAGTATGCAAAAGAGAAGAAGTAACAAAAAAATATGCAAGTTCATGGTACTGATCTTTGGACCTAATTCTAAGCAAACAAACGTCAAACAAAATCAGGTTCAACAACTCAACTCATTGTGAAGCTATAAGAGTTCATCTATTTTTATCTTTTCAATTTTAAAGTTGAGATTCAGACAAAAATTGTTACGAGTCCTTAATGGCTAGCCCTAGAGGAGAGTGTGTACTACCAGGAAAGTATTCCCTTACTTGTTCCACCTCCTTCGTATCATGTGATCTACACTTTTGAAGTCCTCAATAGTGGTCTTGGGGGGCTACTCAACTAAAGAAAAGAGAGAAGAATTGGATAGGTGAAACCACTACTTCCCTCGCAAGCAAGGTACTCGGACGTGAGACGATGAGACAAACACCCCAGTGAGGGCATGGCCTATGCTCAATACTTCGAATCAAGTTGGATGATCTACACAAGATGAGAGCATCGTCGCTGAAAAGATCCTACTCGTCCATGTATGATAGAAGCACCAATACTTTGCCACACCCAGGTGATAGTTTAGTCAGCCATAGATCAGGTTTTTGGGTCTATTCTTTAAGGGTCGTACCTCACTCTATCTGAAAATGTACCTGAATTAAATGAGGGCTTTGTGAACCCCAAACAACGTTGTCTGTTAAGACTTTTAATTGGGTCAAAGTTCAATTAATAGCCCCCTTGTTTAATTGTTTGATTTTTGCTTTTTTGAGTATTTTTCAATGTAAAAGCGCCTAAAGATTTTTTTTTTTTGATTTTCTTTTTGCCCTAGGTGCTTAAAATCAGAGGAAGAAATCAGCAAAGCGATGCAAGTCGAATCAAAGATGGAAATCTCACCCTTGATCCTAAATGATGGATACAAAGATAGAATTACTTGCATTGCTTCCCAGCACTCTCCATGCGGGATGCAAGGCAAAAAATCATAAACCTAATCTAAATGCATAGTACACAAAAGAAGAAATCACCCTAAATAGGAATTCACGCAAAGAACCAAATGCATAGCACTCATAGAAGAAACCAAAGAGTTCGGTCTTGGAGGCTCCTCCGTGACTGCCACAATTGGTACTACAAGCATTGTATGAAGACCAATCACAATGCGTGGTTTCAAGTCTAAGTATTCAACAATTAATTTGAGCTAAGTCCAAACGTAAATACTATAGGTATATGCAATATATTAGATGTTTGGCCTTAATTTACTCGATCAAGAAATCCTAAAATGCTAAAGGTACATTCCATAAAATAAATGAAAATAAAACGGAAAGCACAAAACATTATAAACAAAAAAGGTGATGAAAACAATGGAAAACACGGTGATCCCCAAGTGAACAAAAACTTGGAAATTGGATCCGAATGTCCAGAGTTTAGTTCACTTGTATTATTACAAATTAATAAGGCAAAATAAAAATGTCACTCTCTCATAAAAAAAGGGAATATGCTAAATCTTTCTCGTTCTCTCTCCTACTCTCTCCTTTTGGTCAACAAAGAGAATGACCAATCTCCTCGTTGCTCAGGTTCTCCAACCACCTAAGCGATCCCTTTGTCTTGAGGTCCCTCACAAGAAAAATATAAGAGAATGGTTTATCATAGTTAAATAATTATCTCAAAATAAAGGAAAAATAGAAACAGAAAATAATGAAGAAAAATAACACCCAAAATCTAACCTATGCGTTGCTCCTTGGCAATGGCTTCATTTGTTGAGAACAGATTCTATGAGGGTTGAATGTGGTCTACACAAGGCGAGACTTACATTGTTGTTTAAGCGACCACTCACAAAATCCGAATCATGCAATATTTAACCCATAAAATAGACCAAGGAATGCAAAAATTTTATTATAACTCCACAAAATGGGTGTATAATGCAAATATGTAGAGGACAAACAGAGGGAGCAAGGGGAATAGGCATGGCAAAAAAGAAAATAAATTATTTTTGATGTTTTTATGAAGAATTTTATTTTTAGTGGATTTATTTTTATTTTTTTAGAATTTTTAATTTATATATTTTTTGTTTTTTATTATATATTTTTAATACTTTTTCATATTTTTCGATTTTTAATTTCTTTTTTCTATTTTTAGATATAATTTAGGTACATATAATATATATAATATAGATAATAAAAATAATAAAAATACAAAATAAAAAAACAGGGAAACCCTAAGGTACAGTCCTTTTTTAAGGTTTTGAAATATATTTTTGGGTATTATTATTATTATTACTAATTTAATTAAATATAGCTTTATAAATAGGTGTGGGCTATTATATTTATATGTATACACTTAAAAATAATCAAGTGGGATATTTTCATCTTTTTTACTTTTTGTTATGTTTTTGTACTTTTTATTTTAATTTATGCTAATTTTTTGTATTTTTAATTGAATAAAAATGTCAAAATAGTAACTTGTAATAAATAGCCACTTGTTTTAGACTTCAAAAATAGCCAAATAGCTCAAAAGTTTCCAAAACTGATCTTAATAGCTAACATGTATAATAAATAAGATACATAAACTAAAAATTCAATTTTAGATTTTTTTAATGATTTTTTTATAATTTCTTAGGGTTAGAGAGGTTTTACTATTTTTGTTTTTCTTTTAATTTTTTAGTGATTTTTGGTCTGTAGGTGCAAAATACAATAATAAGGATCCCTTTTTAGATTTTTCAAATATTTTTCTAATTTTTATGGGTTTTATAATGTAAATAGGGAATAAATGCAATGCTTTTGAATTTTAAAATATAGGAAAATAATTTTAAATGACTTACAAAAAATAGATGTGATGAAATATGATATTAGGCACTTATATTAAATTTCCTATAATTTTTAAATGCATGATGGTATTTTTAATCCAAAGAATAAACAAAATAAAAATACAATACTAGCACGGACTGAAATGCAAATAAAAATAAATAAAAATATAATTTAAAACAAAAATATAAAGTATAGGGGTCTATGCATAAATTATCCACAAACATTTAATTCGTTGCACGCTCATAGGGTTATAAATGCAAATTACAAAATATGGTGGGGCATACTTTATATCCCAACAATTTTTGAACTTAAATGCAAAATTACTAGACTAAACAATAACATAAGAGTATTGATGGATCTGTACAAAAAGCATACCACCTCACATGTACGGGCACGTAAGATAACATGGCAAAGGACTAAAATGCAAATATAGGAAGTACAAGGGTCTACTTGCAAAATAATCACAAATTTTTACACTACATACAATAGTTTATGGATTAAAAATAAAATACAAACAAGCAGGGGTATAGGGCAAAATTACCGCTAAAGCGTCGACGGACGACTAGATGTGTCCCACTTGCCACGCGTAAAGCTCCCAACGGTGGATGAAGGTTCGTCGATGAAGCTCTAGGATTAGATCATGGTAGTTGATCTGACGGTTGATGGATGCTTCATCCAACGGTAGTTGTATAATCTGGAGATCCTCGATGATCTAACGGTAGAGAGCTTCAGACGAAGAACATGGAAAAACACAAGCTAAGGCAAACTTCGATTCACTCCCCAGAGCAACTTCGATGATCTTTGGCTCCGTGGTGAGGTCCAAAATGCTCCTGACAGTCATGGGGTACATCTGGAGGCTTCAGAAAGGTCCTAGGGTCACTAGAGTGATCCCTGAAGGTCGATGAAGAGTCGGAACTCCAGGTACCCTGACTTGGACAAAACTCGACCCAAAAGGGGTCTTTGACCTCCAAGACCTGCAAAGTTTGCTCAAATAAGAAAAAGCAAGGTGTAGGAGGCGTTATTGAGTGGAAATGAGTGAGGATGGTGGCGGGCGGAGCCTATTCAACGTGCGACGGAGGCGGAGAGTTGATTTCCTGATCCACCAAGGATTAGGTTGAATGATGGTGATTTGTGTATTTAAAACTCTAGGGGAAAGGATATGAGGATGCCATGTGGGTCGACGAACAGTCGAGACACGGTGGGACAGTGGCCGGAGTAGAGGCTTCAGAGAACTTTGATATGAGAATTTAATGGAATAACATGCGAAAGCAAGCTAAATTAAATCATAAACTATACTATTTATCATGCTAGGAATAAAAAGAGATAAAGAAACTAGCTCTTGACCTATGAATTAGGGAGCCAAGGTAGAGCTTCACCAGGCAACTTTGGCGATGCTCGAATCTCCTCCTCAGATGTTCTTCCTCCATACCAAATGCTTGGGCAAAGCAACTGTTGTCACCAGCAACCTCGGGGGACCAGAAAGATAGTGGATTTCAAAGCTGAAGTGGCATCAAAACCAAATCGGAGAGGGTGGAGGGTATATATACAAGTGTGCCTTTGACTATGGATCCCAGTCACAGTAGTAATCCATCGATCAAGAAATCGAAGGGGCGTGAAAGACCAAAGATCGATGATCGAAAGTTGAGAAGGAATCAAGTTGAAATGAAAGGGAAATCGAGGGAAATCGAGGAAATCGAGTGGTCATTGGTTCTTACAACCCCAGGCAGCAAGGGGCTCAGTTGATCGGTAGGTCAACCAAGGTCCCACTCAGATTGGGCCATGCCATCTGCAAAAGGATAAAACTAGAATAAAAATTGAAAATAAATCAAAATTAAAAATAGTAGGTAATTGATTTAACTTTTGGTTAAAAATGATTTTTTTTAATTTTGTAGTGTTTTAATAAGACTTTTTATTTATTTTTAACACTTAATTTCTTATAGGTTAATTGTACAAGTATAAATATATGTATATTACCTATATAATATGTGTTTTACTTTTATTTTCTATTTTAAAAAATTTTATTATTTTATATGCATAATTTATATCTTTCTACCTTATTTAAATACACATAAATATATTTTTATTGTATTTTTTGAGTTGAAGTGTACACTTAATGTCGTAACCGTCCTCCCGAGGACCTTAGGTTACCCGTCAAACACATCATTCACCTACTTAATTAGCTTAGAGTTAATCCGTTGTTATGAAAACCTGGGGAAATTTTTCGCTTTTTTAAGCATGACATTCACATGATTTATTTTGGCTAAACAAGCAACCACGAGAAAACCAAAAGCGGAAGTGAGCAGTGCACCAGAACTGAACAACAAGATATCCATTCCTTTTCATTTCATTCATATAAACATGTTGGGTTTCCACAACACCCATATACATATATATCCCAAAAATAAGGCTACAGAGGAGAGCAAAACTAACAATTGTACAAGTGAACTCCAAAAGATATACCTGCTCTGAAAGTGTATCCTCCAAAAAGAAACGACTACAGCACCAACTACGTCGGCTACTCGATCGCCAGACCCTTGCCTGCCACAAGTAGAAAGGGGACAAGCAAGTATCTGTCACAAAATTGTCAAGTACAAATTCTACACAGTTCTACTAAGGAAAGTAGTAAGAAACAGACTAGAACAACTAGAAAAATGGTAAGGTAACTGTAGTGGACAAAAGAAGAACTAGCAAGTAAAAGCGGGTTAATTGATTCTTTTAAGTTATTTACTTGCTTTCGGAAGGCTAACAAGAAGAAACACTCTCGCTCACTACCACACCATGTCTCCATCGAACAATGGAATTAACAAAACGATAACTCAAGCCTAGAAGTAAGTCTATGGTCTTGGTCCGGTTAGGACCTCGATATCTGGGTAGGACTTCAAAGTCCAGGTTGAACCTCACTCTACGACTCTGAGGTATGGTGTACGCCTCAAGGTTGGGGTGCCTCCGTAGGCATGCGATGGTATCTTGCATCCTAACTAAGTTCACAACACTCCTTCTAGCTTTTTCTCTCAACTCTCATTGATCCTCGGTCGACACGTGTGATAGCTCGATCACGAAGATGTACAAGATGAAACTTACTCATAACTCTCTCAACACCCAACCCTCGTTAGTCTCTACTAACGGTACATGTCGTCACTAATCTCTTAGTGGAAAGTCGATACTAGGCAAATAGCGGAAAGTCACCCATCTGTTACCCCATTACGAGGTTACAGCCTGGCGGAAAGGTAATTAAAGGGTCATCAGTATCTACTAACCACTACCCCATCACTAGGGCACAAGCCTGGCGGAAAGGTAATAATGGGGTCATCAATGTCTACTGACCACTACCCCATCACCAGGGCACAAGCCTGGCGGAAAGGTAATACTGAGATCGTCAATGTCTACTGACCACTACCCCATCACCAGGGCATAAGCCTGGCGGAAAGGTAATACTGAGATCGTCAGTGTCTGCTGACCACTACCCCATCACCAGGGCACAAGCCTGGCGGAAAGGTAATGCTAAGATCGTCAATGTCTATAACGGAACTATAACTTAACTAGACAATTGGTGAACTGTCACATGTCAATTGATCACTACCCCATTTCCAGGTCACAAGCCTGGCGGAAAGGTAATTAATTTCTGCGGTGAGGAAACCCCCGAAGGGATTCGTCTGTCTCGCCAATCCCAGTGGAAGTGTGGTCCAAGGGAAAGGCAGTGGTAGTACGACTACTACGCCACTAGAGACAGGGAAGAGAAGAGGTAAGCATGCCGGACCCAACTTCCTCTTTCGTTGCTCAACTCCCGGAGGAGAAGAGCTAAGTAAAAACCAGATGAGCTCGTAACTAACTGCAGAGAACCCCCAACCTTGGTCTCTAAGAAAAACCAACGGGTCAGTGGAATGGTCTAGACAACTCGTGGATCCCAAAGAAGCGTAAAAACCGAGCCGGCTCGAAGAAAACACGTGAAAAAGACTAGGATCCTAGACCCATGCTCTCAGTGCCCGCTACCCAAGCCTGAGCGACCTCATCTCCTGCTCAGGTGAGGGTCACCGCGCCCTCGCACAGTCAGAGTATAAACCTCCACGACTGGACACATGTGACATCACAATTTCTTTTATTTTCATGTTTCACACTATGTGTCTACGATTTCTGTGACTTATGGCACATCTACAAGTTATCGGTCTTAGACCCGAACTTGTTCTATAAGAACCTCAACTGATCCAAGGTCAGGGATACATACCTGTTATTAGTCTCTCTCTCGTCTCTCACTGATGAATATCTTATCCTAGGATCATTGACTACCAGAATTGTCACATCTTTCTTTTCAATGTTCCCCAAGATTCACACACATACAAGATCTGGCTACTTAGAGATTTCAAGGTCTTAAGGTATCAGAAGTCAATTCACAGTTTGGAGGAGTTAGACTCCTTAGCTGACTTAGGGTCAGATGACAAGTCCCATATACAGTCTTATTTTCATATGTGAATTTTCCTATTTATATCACAGTCCATAGTTCATACAAACATCACACTAAAACTCTTTATATTTATCAATGTAAGGGGGGGGGCTTAAAGTTTTTATCATGGATTTAAATAAGGAACAACTCAAGGTTGTTATAAGGGTGATTACACTCCCAAGTTCAACATACAATTCAGCCACAATGTCATGTGAGTGCACAACCAAATGGGCAAAGCTTATCCTCATTGTGTTCTTAATTCTAAAATTTAATATAAGGGGATTCCTGTCCATATTTGTAGTCATCAAACAAGACTAAGACACAACTCATATATGGTCTGAAGAGGGTTTCTACATAATCAAATTCATTCATATGACAACATTAGAATTTGCATGTGTGCATAGCTATATTCTCAGCAGTTCAAGCACCTATAAATTCTCAAGTTTCTCACACACTCTTATGGGGTTCACTATCCATCATCATAATACCTTTAAAGTTCAGTACTTTAGGGGTCACTACATGCCTCAAAACATGCAACATTCAGCAACTAAATCATGTGCATAGTGTTTAGTATAACAAAAACACTTCACAGTTCAAGGCACTTAAGTTCTTTCAAAACTCATCAAATTTTGTGTGATTCATCTTCATATACTAAAGCATCAATTAATCCTTAAAGTCCAGCAATAAGGCTTCATTAAGAGGTCTTTACATGCCTCAAAACATGCAACATTCAAAGGATAAGATCACAGAATCTGAAACTTGTTGAACTGCAATATAACAGCAGTTAAAACACTCCCAAAATCATTCTCAAATCCACATCTAAGTCATGGATTAAAGACCAATAGAATGGAGACAAGATCAACAATCAAGGATACTCAAAAGTGGCCCATATATCATACAAAAATCATGCATCAATGCATGCAAATCACAAGAACACAGATCTGAATTTCAGCTGCAGATCCATATGAACAGAAGCCATAATCCCCCAAAATCATCATAAAAATCCGAAATTTGCACATGGATCTAACGCCAAAATGATGGAGGATCTAACAGCAATCAAATGCCAACAGAAGAGCTCAAGAATTTCCCCCAAACCATGCCAAAAACTCGGATTTATCAAGCATACACAGATCTGGAAGTCCCCAAAACCATCCACCAAAGCCACTCCAAACCAAATCAAAGTCCAACAAGAATCACAATCAAAACTTTGATATGGCAGCTCAACACAAGTCTCATAGGGTGAAGAAAACTCCATCTTAATGGCAGCAAAGAGGGGTATAATTTGTACCTTAAACAGTGCTCAAGAACTGCTCAAGAACAGCAGCAGCTCCAGCCCTCCAACTCCAATTTCGATCCAAGCTTGGCCTTGGATCCTACATGCAACACTTGATCTTTGTTCCTCTCCTTCCCAGCCTTAATTTGAGCCCAAGAAACTCAAACTTGGTGGAGAGATGAGGTAGAAAACTAAGGAAGAAAGTGGAGGTCCAAGAAGGTTTTGGCCATGGAGAGGAGAGGGCTACAAGTCTCAAGAGGAAGAAGAAGGATTTGGTCTTAAGTGTGGCCGGGATTGGGGTTTAGTGGGTTTATATAGACCTTGGTCATTTTGCAACACTTACCCACTCAACTTTATAATATTGTAAACAAGGCCCACCCATGAATAGCGATCCTTCACTAATCACACTTAACCACTTAATCACATCTTGGCTACAAACCACCACTTAGTCAAACTTTCCATATCCCATCAACTTTCATCCATAATCATTCACCATCTAGGATTTAGTTGGCCTTTGGAAATTAGGGTTGTTACAATCATAAAAACCTCAAAGAGAGTCTCGTCCTCGAGACTCTGCTTCTAAGTCGGATTTGTCGGTCTGTCATAAAAACCTCAAAAGGTTTTTAACCCATAAAAACCTCAAAGAAGGATTTTACCCAGAAAGTGAAATATTTTGCCAAACAGAGAACTGATAAACTAAACTGAGAAAGTACCTGATAAGAGTCGCGGGTATCTCTCGCGCATCGCTGCTTCGATCTCCCATGTTGCCTCCTCAACACCCTGTCGGTGCCATAGGATCTTGACCAAGGGAATCTCCTTGTTTCGAAGCCTCCTGACCACAAAATCAAGTATCTGCACTGCTCCCAAACCATCACCTGACGCTTCTGTTTAAACCGCGTAGTCCTGTGTACCTGACGGTAGAGCAAGAATCGGAGCTACAGTAAGTCTCTCCTTCAGTGTCCTGACGGCATGTTCGCATGAACTATCCCAAATAAAAGGTACTCCCTTCTGCGTCAAATGCGTCAAGGGTAGTATGATCCATGAAAAGTCACTGACAAAGCGTCTGTAATAGCCTGCCAACCCAAGAAAACTACGGATCTGTGTCACTATCTTGGGTTGCTCCCAAGACATCACTACATCTATCTTCATAGGGTCCACGGCGACTCCTGCTCCTGAGATGACGTGTCCCAAGAATAAGACCTAAGTTAGCCAAAACTCACACTTACTCAACTTGGCATACAATCTATGCTCTCTCAAGGTACCAAGCACTGCTCTCAAGTCATTCTCATGGTCCCATTCATTCTTCGAGTAAACCAACACGTCATCTATGAACACCACAACAAACTTGTCCAAGTAAGGACGGAATACTCTGTTCATCATGTCCATGAATGCCGTGGGGGCATTCGTCGGTCCGAATGGCATCACTACAAACTCGTAGTGGCCATACCGTGTCCGAAAGGCTGTCTTCGGGATGTTTGTCTCCCTAATCCTCAACTGACGGTAACCCGAGCGGAGGTCGATCTTCGAGAATACCGAAGATTCCTGTAGGTGGTCAAATATATCATCAATGCATGGTAGAGGATAACGTTCTTCACCGTCCTCTTGTTCAGCTGCATGTAGTCAATGCACAACCGCATGGTTCCATCCTTCTTTCGAACAAAAAGTACAGGAGTGCCCCAAGGTGAAGTGCTCGACCTCACAAAGCCCAAGTCAAGCAACTCATGTAGCTGCACCTTCAGCTCTCTCAGCTCTGCAGGTGCCATGCGATATGGAGCCATGGAGATCGGCTGCGTATCGGTAAGTAACGAGATCTCAAATTCGATCTCTATAACTGGAGGTAGTCCTGGTAACTCCTCAGGAAACACATCGGGATACTCTGACACAACTCTAATGTCTTGAGCCATCGGCTCTCTGTCTGTAACCTCTTGAACAAAGGCTAGAAAAGTGTCACATCCCTGATCAACTAGTCGTTGTGCTCTAAGCACTGAAATGTACTCCATCCTGGAGTCCTGCAGTGTTCCCTCAAAAGTGAACTCTGTCAAGCCGGGGATCCTGAAGACAACAGTCTTCCTGTAACAGTCGACAAAGGCATGATGGGTAGACAACCAATCCATGCCCAAAATCATGTCGGACTCATCAAGCTAAAATAGAAAGCAGTCCCAGTCATCTCGTGACCACCTATGGACACTGGTAGCCCTCTAACTATCTCTGAAATCACGAACAATTGACCGCCTGGCCCTCGGATGTGAATTGGAGGATCTACGTCCTCCGGGACTCTACCCAATGTGGCTAGAAGCCTCACAGCAAGAAACGAATGGGTAGCACCGGAATCAAACAACACGTGAAAAGGATGGCTCAAAACTGAAACCATACCTTTCACAACCGTGGCCGCAGACCGTGCCTGCTCAGCTGTAACTGCGTGAATCTGTCCCTACCATATAGAATAGGCATTGGATCCTGCCGTGCTCTGAGCTGGTCTCTGCTGACCTCTGTATTGGGAGCTCCTCTTGGTAACTCTCGAATGCGGTGGAGGTGGAGGTGGTGGAGTCTGTAGCTGTGGGCACGGGGACCTGACATGTCCCACCTACTGGCACTGGTAGCACCTGATCGCCCTGCTCGGCGTAGAAGATGGACCGGCACTCTCTGCGGGTCATGTGCTCTGTGCTCCAAACCTCTGTGACCCAGATGGCCGCGCTGCCTCAAAACCTCTACTGGCCAGTGCTCCTCCCAAAGTAGTCGTGGGGGTTGAGTGAACACTGCCAGAAGAAGCCGTCCTTGTCGGACGAAAGCGTCGTGATGACCGCTGTGGTTGGAATTGTCGCCGAATAGGTCCAGACGACCTCTGTGGTACCGGTAGCAGTCTAAAAGTACTCCCAAAACGTCTCTCGCGGACGTCCTCAATCTGCTCTGCTGCGTCAGTAACCTCAGTGATGGTAGTCAGTCTCAGCCCTATTAATTTCTCCTGAACATCCTCCCTCATGCCACAAACAAACTTCTCCAGATTCTCATCTGGAAAAGCAGCTACAGAAGATGTGTGGCGTGACAACTCTGTGTAGCGCACAAAGTACTCTCGCGATGTCATCTTGCCATGTCTCAGCTCTGCAAACAACCTGCGTTGTGTCTCTCTCCACTTCCGTGAGAAGAAGTGGGCTCTAAAGTGGGTCTCAAACTTTGTCCAAGTCGACACACGCCCCATCTCAGACACAGTAGCCTCCCACCAGTGCTCTGCAAACCCAGTAAGTGAGAACTCAGCAAAGGGTAACCACGACTCTGGTGGTGCTTGAATCATCCTGAAGACCTTCGTCACCGTCCTGAGCCACTGCTCAGACTCATCAGACGTACCCGTGCCCTGGAACCTGGGTACTCCAGCTCTCTGGTAGGATGTGAAAACATCATGGTGTCTCAGTGCAGTAGGAAGAACAAACCCTGTGACCTCTACTCCTGCTACAGGCCCTTGGCCTACCTCAGCTCTGTCGGCTCCTGACTCCCTCAGAATTTCTGCCTCAGAATGCTGGGGAATCTCCTCAGAGACTAGATGCTCGGCTCTAGCGAACTCATCCTTGGATGGGTGGTATGAGAAGTCAGACAGCTCCTCCATCCTCAACTCCATCCCAGTCTATCGCCCCGCCAACTCAGTATGCTGGGCAAGTATCTGATCATGTCTCTGTCGCAGATCAGCAAGTGCAGCTAGCACCTGTGTCATCTCTCCTGGCTGATCATGAGCTGCTCGTGGTGCCATGCTAATCCTCCCTGTATCGTATCATAGCATAGTTAAGCAGACTTTAGGAATTAATTAATTGTACTATTTCTCCTCATGGGATACTTATATGAATGAAATGTTCTGGTGACTTGTGGTTACATAAATCTTATGAATGTCAAAAAATTTCCCATTCGGCTTCACGAGATGTCAGAAGACTCTCGTTATTCGAGACTCAAGCTATTAAGTTATGTGAACGTGTGTATCGGGGTAACCTTGCTCTGATACCAAACCTATCGTTACCGTCCTCCCGAGGACCTTAGGTTACCCGTCAAACACATCATTCGCCTACTTAATTAGCTTAGACTTTATCCGTTGTTATGAAAACCTGGGGAAATTTTTCGCTTTTTAAACATGACATTCACATGATTTATTTTGGCTAAACAAGAAACCACGAGAAAACCAAAAGCGGAAGTGAACAGTGCACCAGAACTGAACAACAAGATATCCATTCCTTTTCATTTCATTCATATAAACATGTTGGGTTTCCACAACATCCATATACATATATATCCCAAAAATAAGGCTACAGAGGAGATCACAACTAACAACTGTACAAGTGAACTCCAAAAGATATACCTGCTCTGAAAGTGTATCCTCCAAAAAGAAACGACTGCAGCACCAACTACGTTGTCTACTCGGTCGCCGGACCCTTACCTGCCACAAGTAGAAAGGGGACAAGCAAGTATCTATCACAAAATTGTCAAGTACAAATTCTACACAGTTCTACTAAGGAAAGTAGTAAGAAACAGACTAGAACAGCTAGAAAAATAGTAAGGTAACTGTAGTGGATAAAAGAAGAACTAGCAAGTAAAAGCGGGTTAATTGATTATTTTAAGTTATTTACTTGCTTTCGGAAGGCTAACAAGAAGAAACACTCTCGCTCACTACTACACCGTGTCTCCCTCGAACAATGGAATTAACCAAACGACAACTCAAGCCTAGAAGTAAGTCAGTGGTCTTGGTCTGGTTAGGACCTCAATATCCAGATAGGACTTCAAAGTCCAGGTTGACCCTCACACTATGACTCTGAGGTATGGTGTATGCCTCAGGGTTTTGGTGCCTCCGTAGGCATGCGATGGTATCTTGCATCCTAACTAAGTTCCCAACACTCCTTCTAGCATTTTCTCTCAACTCTCATTGATCCTCGGTCGACACGTGTGATAGCTTGCTCACGAAGGTGTACAAGAGGAAACGTACTCATAACTCTCTCAACACCCTACCCTCGTTAGTCTCTACTAATGGTACATGTCGTCACTAATCTCTTAGTGGAAAGTCTTTACTAGGCAAATAGCGGAAAGTCACCCATCTCTTACCCCATCATGAGGTTACAGCCTGGAGGAAAGGTAATTAAAGGGTCATCAGTGTCTACTAACCACTACCCCATCACTAGGGCACAAGCCTGGCGGAATGTTAATAATGGGGTCAACAATGTCTACTGACCACTACCCCATCACCAGGGCACAAGCCCGGCAGAAAGGTAATACTGCGATCGTCAGTGTCTACTGACCACTACCCCATCACCAGGGCACAAGCCTGGCGGAAAGGTAATACTAAGATCGTCAGTGTCTACTGACCACTACCCCATCACCAGGGCACAAGCCTGGCGGAAAGGTAATACTAAGATCATCAGTGTCTACTGACGGAACTACAACTTAACTAGACAATTGGTGAACTATCACATGTCAATCGATCACTACCCCATCACTAGGCCATAAGCCTGGCAGAAAGGTAATTACTTTCTGCGGTGAGGAAACCCTTGAAGAGATTCGTCTGTCTCGCCAATCCCAGTGGAAGTGTGGTCCAAGGGATAGGTAGTGGCAGTACGACTACTACGCCACTAGAGACAGGGAAGAGAAGAGGTAAGCATGCCGGACCCGACTTCCTCTCTCGTTGCTCAACTCCCAGAGGAGAAGAGCTAAGTAAAAACCAGATGAGCTCGTAACTAACTGCGGAGAACCCCCAACCTAGGCTCTCTAAGAAAAACCAACGGGTCAGCGGAATGGTCTAGACAACTCGTGGATCCCAAAGAAGCGTAAAAACCAAGCAGGCTCGAAGAAAACACGTGAAAAAGACTGGGATCCTAGACCCATGCTCTCAGTGTCTGCTACCCAAGCCTGAGTAACCTCATCTCCTTCTCAGGTGAGGGTCATCGCGCCCTCGCACAGTCGGAGTATAAACCTCCACGACTGGCCACATGTGACATCACCATTTCTTTTATTTTCATGTTTCACACTAAGTGTCTACGATTTCTGTGACTTATGGCACATTTACAAGTTATCGGTCTTAGACCCGAACTTGATCTATAAGAACCTCAACTGATCCAAGGTCAGGGATACAGACATGTTATTAGTCTCTCTCTCGTCTCTCACTGATGAGCATCTTATCCTAGATCATTGACTACCAGATTTGTCACAACTTTCTTTCCTATGTTCCCCAAGATTCACACACATATAAGATCTGGCTACTTAGAGATTTCAAGGTCTTATGGTATCAGAAGTCAATTCACGATTTGGAGGAGTTAGACTCCTTAGCTGACTTAGGGTCAGATGACAAGTCCCATATACAGTCTTATTTTCATATGTGAAATTTCCTATTTATATCACAGTCCATAATTCATACAAACATCACACTAAAACTCTTTATATTTATCAATGTAGGGGGGGGGCTTAAAGTGTTTATCATGGACTTATGTAAGGAACAACTCAAGGTTGTTATAAGGGTGATTACACTCCCAAGTTCAACATACAATTCAGCCACAATGTCATGTGAGTGCACAACCAAATGGGCAAAGCTTATCCTCAATGTGTTCTTAGTTCTAAAATTTAATATCAAGGGATTCCAGTCCATATTTGTAGTCATCAAACAAGAGTAAGACACAACTCATATATGGTCTGAAGAGGGTTTCTAGATAATCAAATTCATTCATATGACAACATTAGAATTTGCATGTGTGCACAGCTATATTCTCAGCAGTTCAAGCACCTATAAATTCTCAAGTTTCTCACACACTCTTATGGGGTTCACTATCCATCATCATAATACCTTTAAAGTTCAGTATTTTATGGGTCACTACATGCCTCAAAACATGCAACATTCAGCAACTAAATCATGCACATAGTGTTTAGTATAACAAAAACACTTCACAATTCAAGGCACTTAAGTTCTTTCAAAACTCATCCAAATTTGTGTGATTCATCTTCTTTTACTAAAGCATCAATTAATCCTTAAAGTCCAGCAATAAGGGTTCATTAAGAGGTCTTTACATGCCTCAAAACATGCAACATTCAAAGGTTAAGATCACAGAATCTGAAACTTGTTGAACTGCAATATGACAGCAGTTAAAACACTCCCAAAATCATTCAAATCCACATCTAAGTCATGGATTAAAGACCAATAGAATGGAGACAAGATCAACAATCAAGGATACTCGAAAGTGGCCCATATATCATACAAAAATCATGCATCAACGCATGCAAATCACAAGAACACAGATCTGAATTTCAGCTGCAGGTCCATATGAACAGCAGCCATAATCCCCCAAAATCATCAAAAAAATCCGAAATTTGCACATGGATATAAAGCCAAAATGATGGAGGATCTAACAGCAATCAAATGCCAACGAAAGAGCTCAAGAACTTCCCCCAAATCATGCCAAAAACTCGGATTTATCAAGCATACACAGATCTAGAAGTCCCCAAAACCATCCATCAAAAGCCACTCCAAAACCAAATCAAAGTCCAACAAGAACCACAATCAAAACTTTGATATGGCAGCTCAAGACATCGCTCATAGGGTGAAGAAAACTCCATCTTAATGGCAGCAAAGAGGGGTATAATTTGTACGTTAAACAATGCTCAAGAACTGCTCAAGAACAACAGTGTAGCTCCAGCTCTCCAACTCCAATTTTGATCCAAGCTCGGCCTTGGATCCTACATGCAACAACTTGATCTTTGTTCCTCTCCTTCCCAGCTTTAATTTGAGCCCAAGAAACTCAAATTTTGTGGAGAGATGAGGTAGAAAACTAAGGAAGAAGGTATAGGTCCAAGAAGGTTTCGGCCATGGAGAGGAGAGGGCTCCAAGTCTCAAGAGGAAGAAGAAGGATTTGGGCTTAAGTGTGGCCGAGATTGGGGTTTAGTGGGTTTATATAGACCTTAGTCATTTTGCAACACTTACCCACTCAACTTTCTAATATTGCAAACAAGGCCCACCCATGAATAGTGATCCTTCACTAATCACACTTAACCACTTAATCACATCTTGGACACAAACCACCACTTATTCACTTAATGACTTTCCAAATCCCATCAACTTTTATCCATAATCATTCATCATCTAGGATTTAGTTGGCCTTTAGAAATTAGGGATGTTACACTTAATTAGTTACAGTTATTAATTATACAGGTATAAGTATGTATATTCCCTCTATGCATTTTAGTATACATATTTATTTTAAGGTGTTTTTTATGGTTTTATTTTAGTTTACTTATGTACATATGTTATAAATATTATTTACAAATTATAAAAATATAAAATATAAAAATATAAATAATGAATAAAATGACTATTTTAATCAGGTATAATGTACAATAGGGATCCAAAACCTTACTTTTACCTCTTAAGTCCAAATTGAATGAAACCTTCTTCATTAAATAGCTTATTGAAAATTATATACAACTAAAGTGATTTTGACGAATTTTGAGTTTATATGGAGATGATACAAGTTTGAGAAGTTTGATCTTTGGATTTTAATTCTGAGTGCATAAAGCACATTATGCATTATTTTTAGGCGAAATAAATTTTGTATTTTCCTACTAATTTTTATCTACAACTTTAATGTACAAAGTTTGTTCATTTGACGTATGAATATAAAAGAATAAAAAAGATCCCAAATTGGACTTATTGATGAATAAAAAATTAGGGTTTGATTGTATTTTTGACCCTGATCTCCACTTACTTTATTCCTTGTCGACCCAGTCATCATGATCCCTAGGTCTCAGGGCTTAGAGTCATTCAATCCATATGGTATTTCATTTCTTTTTCTTTCTTTTCTTTATTCTTTTATTTTGGTTTTAAGTGTAGTATTTTATACAATATTTACACTGTAAATAGTGGAGGTTATTTTTTGCAAAATAATGATATATACATGAATTTAGATAGAGTGTAAGGCCAAAATGAAAGAATAAAGGTGATGAAATGGAGATTCATCATGTGTTCCTTCAGAAACGTCTTGAGAAGGGGAATGTCGACTAATGCTTCCGAAAGAGTCAGTTTGATCTCAGAAACATCTTGAGAAGAGGAAGGTTGTATATAAACATCATTGGAACAAGAATATGATACTCTCTCTGCGACAAAGTTGTCTACTAACTCTCAAATAGAATCCATCTATTCCTTATGATATGCACCATTCTCCTGAATCAAATGGATTGTATTCTCCTATGGGATCGAATGTACCCAATATATCAAAGTGATGTCCAAAATCAAAATATGTTTGTTGAGAGGGATGAAAGTATCTATAATAATCAAATAAGATATTCTCCTTAGGTGAAGACTACTCATGGCACTTATCATGATATGGAAACATAATAGGCTGAGAGAACTGTTGAAACAATGTAGGCTCCTACTCAGTATTCAACCGACCCAAACTCTAGTTGTAGAAGAAATGAAGGCTGAACTGGTTACTAAAAAGTGTAACTCTCTACAAATATCTCAACATCGATCATTTGTGTTGCCTCAGTATCCACATCAACTGTCTGTTATGCGATCTCTCAATCATCATGAAACTAATGAAGCTATTCACATTTGATTTGTCATGCATCTCACTCGTGTGATTTCTCAATTACATACTCTTGAAGAGAATGAGACATCGATGAGAAGTTGGACATCTCCACGAATAGAGTCCAAAGTAAGTCAATATCGAGTCTAAGGTGTGAACCACCATGCGAGGCATCGACTAATGCTTGTTACTCTATGGTTATCCCCATGTAAAATATCTAAACGAACTCTACTTAGGAGATACTGTGATCAAGAAATCTCCTCAAAATAGTCTAAAAATGGAGCAACATATCATTAAATGGCTCAAGGGGAACATGTGTAAAATCTCTAATAACTGACTGTAAGAAACATGCTCGGCTAATGAGGTAGAACTTCCTCTAAAAAGTAGCTCGTAATGTACCCCAAGTAGCTCTCGCCTTTCCCAAACTTCGGAACCATCTCACGGCTCCGTCCTTAAGAGTCAATGGAAATGTCTTCATCTTTGCATCCTCGTCTGAACCATCTCGTTATTTGCAATGAAATTTTGAAAAAAGATCATTATCTTTTCTAATATGCTAACATTTATTTCATAATGGCTTACTATTATTGCATCAAAATTTTAAGGAAACTGCTACGCATACTAAATGTCTTTTAACTAAATATAGTAAGGACAATGACGCGGGTTTACTATTAAAGCATTGATTTAGTGGATCCTCCATTTTAAGAAGAATAGTTGGTACAAAAACCACTATATTCCACATAGTGGCTTCAAACTCACCCATGTGCTCATCATCAAACTGCTAAAATTGGCACCTTTCTATTATCAAGGAAAGGTGCCACCTCATTTGAAAGCCTCCCTATTTATGGGCTAAATGAATATGCTCCCTGGGAGCATATAAGAGTACACTCCCATTTTTCCCGTAATTTTTTATTTTTAAATGAATCCCTAGGGGATTTGCTTAAAATAATAAGTAGAATATGTGTCCAAATTTCACATAAAATAGACATTCGTAAATGTCCATCTGGAGGGGACCGATTTCAGCAATTCTGAGATCGTTAAAATTTGACAATCTTGATGGATGGGATAGAAGTCTCAAGTTAAGTTGATTTTTTAATGACATCATGGTGAATATGGTGTACTAAATACCCCTAAGTTTCATTTCAAAAAAATAAAACAATAAGGGGAATAAAGGGTGGGAGCATGTAAGTTACATGCTAGTGATGAGCATTGGGTTGGATAGACCCGACCCAACCCAAAGCTCGGCCAACCAAGCCTGGCCTAGCCCAAGCCTGAAACTATTTTCGGCAGGTGTTGACTAGGGTTTTGTAAGGGTCTAATGTGGTCTACACAAGGCAAGACCTATATTATCGATGATGCGACCGCTAACAGAATGCCTAGATCAATCAACAAATAACCTACAAATAGATCAAGCAAAGAAAAGCAAAAATGCGGAGTTAAAAGTTATTATAACTCTACAAAATATGTGTATGGGGCAAGTAATATAGAGGTCGAACACAGGGAACACAGGGAATAGACAACAAAAATTGGTAAAAAGACACTAAATATTTTTGATGTTTTTAATGAAGATTTTTATTTTTAATTGGGTTTTTTATATTTAAAACTTTTTAGGAGTTTTAAATTTATATATTTTTTTTATTTTTTATTTTTAAAATTTTTATATTTTCATATTTGTGATTTTCATTTTCTTTTTAATTCTATGGAATAAGTATTTAAGGTATGAATATAAAATAGATAATGTAGATAATAAATATGCAAAATAAAGATGAAAATCAGAAAAATACCTAAGGTGCGGTCATTTTTATTTTTTAGGATGTTAAAAATATTTTTGGTATTTTGATAATTATAGTAATATTAATAATAATATAAGTAAATATAGCTATCTCAATAGATGTAAGCTTTTAAATTCATAGATATAGTTATAAATACTCAAAAATCTCAAAATAAAATTTGTTTATCATTTTTTATTTTTATCTATTTTTTGGTACTTTTCTTAGAGTTTTTTTATTTTCTTTGTATTTTCAGTTGAATAAAATATGCAAACAGTGAATAATAATATACAATTGACTTGTTTTGGATTTCAAAAATAGCTAAGTAGCTCAAAAATTTCCAAAACAAATGTATGTGATCAAATATGATATAAGGTACTTATATTAATATTCCTACAATTTTTAAATGCAAAATAGTAATTTTAATGATAGGATTTAAGGAAATCAAAATACAATACTAGTAGGGACTAAAATGCAAATAAAAATAAACTAAAGTGTAATCTAGTACCAATTTCCAAAGTATAAGGGCCTATGCCTTATTTACCAATGAATATTTAATTCATTCCATGTTAGCAGGGGTATAAATGCAATTTACAAAACATGGCATGGCATACATGCAATTATCCAAAAAGTTTTGAACTGAATACAAAATTTCTAGACTAAATAATAAGACACAAGGACAGAGGGGTCCTTGGAAAAAGCCCACCACCTCACATGTATGGGCATGCGAGGTGACGTGGGGAGGGACCAAACTGCAATTAGAACAAATACATGGGTCTACTTACAAAATAACAAGAAGTTTTTACATTATAGGTCAAAGTTTAAGGATTAAAAATAAAATACATAAAGGTAGGGGGTATGGGGGAAAATTACCCCCTAAAGGCGCTGGCTGACGGCTCGGATGGCTTCATGTGGACACGCGACACTCCCTCCTTATGTGATGATGGTTCCACGATGGACGCAGGAGATTAGATGGCAGTTGATGATCCAACAAATGAAGGCACTCGCATCCAACTATGGTTGTGCAATTTGGAGCTCTCGACAACCCTATGGTGGAGAGCCTTAGAGGAAGAACAGGGAAGAACGCATGCTCAAGCGAACTTCGGTCTTTTCCCCAAAGCAACGCCAACGGTCTTAGGCTTTGCAGTGAGGTCCAAAATGCTCCTGACGACCGTGGGGTGCACCTGGAGGCTTCAGAGAGGTTCGAGGGTCATCGGAGTGATCCCTAGGAGGTCGAGCAAGAGTCGCAGCTCCAAGTACCTTAACTTAGACAAAATCTGATCCAAAAGGGGTCTTTGACATCCGATACTTGCAAGGTTAGCTCAAGCGAAGAAAGAGGTAGGTCTGCATGGTGTTATTGATAAAAAATGAGTGAGGATGGAGGCAGACAGAGGCTCTCCGGTGTACGACGGAGGAGGAGAGTCGATTCCCTGATCCAGCGAGGATCAAGTTGAATGAAGGTGCGTGGGACATTCAGAAATCGAAGGGGAAGATGATGAGGGCATCAGGTGGGTCAATGAATGGTCCGAAGATGGCTGAATAATGACCGGAGTAGAAGCTCCGACAAACTTCGATTTTAGAATTTTAAGGATTAAAATGCTAAAACAAGCGAAGCTAAATCCTAAACTAGGCTATCTACCATGCTAGGAATAGAAAGAGCTAAAGAAACTAAGGTTCGATTAGAGAATGAAGGAACCAAGATGGAACTCCTCCATGCTACTCCAACGATGCTCGAATCTCCTCTGTCCAGTTTCTTCCTCCACGCTAAGCGCTAGGGCGAAGTAGCTGCTATCACCAGGAAACTCAGGGATTTTGAAGCAGAAGAGGGATCAAAAATCAAAAAGTAGCTAGAGTCTAATTTTTATACAAGAGGGCTTTGATCGAGGCTCATGATCGTCTTAGTGATCCATCGATTGAGGTATCGATGCTGTGTGAAAGGCCATGGATCGAGGAAGAAAATCGCGGATTGAATCAAAATGAAAAAAATGAAAAGGTAACTGGGGAAAATTAGAGGAAGATGGGTGGTTTGTGAAGCTACAGGACATAGGGTTGCAGGAATCTCAGTTGATCGGCGGGTCAACCGAGGCTACAACCTGATTGGTCCACGTCCTCCTCTAGAGGACAAACTAGAAATGAAATTCGAAAATAATTCAAAATATAATAAATAATGATTTATTTAATTTTTGGTTAAAACATAAGAAGATTTTTATTAATTTATGTAGTGTTTATGGAGATTTTTATTTATTTTTCATGTTTATTTATTGTGTTCTACTTTTTGTATACACATTTACGGGTACATTTACTTATGTATAATGTAGTTTATTTTTATTTTTTATATTGGATTTTATTATTTTATATACATAATTTATATATTTCTAACTTATTTAAATACATATATATATTATATTTTTCTGAGTTGAATTGTACACTTAATAAATTATAGGTATTAATTATATAGGTATAAGTAAGTATATTTCATGTAAGTATCATACTTTACATATTTATTTTGAGGCATTTTCAATGATTTTATTTTGGTTATTTATGTACATATGTTATAAATACTATTTACAAAATTATAACAATGTAAAAGTATGGAAAATTAAAGGAATAAATAAATGGTTATTTTATTCAAATATAATGTACAAAAGGGGTCCAAACCCTAACTTTTGCATTTTAACTCCAAATTAAATGAAACTAACTTCATTTAATATCTAATTAAAAGATATATACAATTAAAGTGATTTAATGAATTTTGAGCTCATATGAAGAAGATACAGGTCTATGAAATTTAGATTTTGGCTTTTTATTTTGAGTTTATAAAGCATGTTGTGCGTTATTTTTACATGAAATAAATTTTGTATTTTTCTATGTATTTTTATCTACAGCTTTTATGTAAAAGTTTATTGATTTGATGTGTAAATAATAAAGAATAAATTAGATCCCGAAAAGGACTTATTGATGAATTGAAAATTGGGGTTTATTGTATTTATTGGACCTTAACTCCCCTACTTTATTCCTTGCCGACCTAGTCATCATAATGCCAAGATCTTGGGGTTTGGGGTCATTCAATACATATGGTATTTCATTTCTTTTTCTTTTCTTTTCTTATTATTTTATGTTGGCTTTAACTACAATATTTTATTTAATATTTACATCGTAAATAATTATGGTTATTTTATGCAAAATAATGATATATACATGCATTTAGATTGGGGTTAAAGGACAAAATGAAAGAATAGTGGTGATGAAATGAAGATTCTTCACACCCCTATATGTGCCTTTGCTAGTCCCTAGCAAACACTAGTGCCTATAAGTGTAGCAGAGAAAATAAAGAAAAGAAAATGATTGATTTTATTTAGGTCAAAGTTTAGTTATCTATCCTCTTATTTTAATTTTTTGTTTTCACTTCCTTTTAGTATTTTCAATATCTTAACGCTTAATGATTTTTTTGGATTTTCTTTTTACCCTAGTTGCTCAAAATCAGAGGGAGAGAACAACAAAGCAATGCAAGGCGACACTAAGATGGAAATATCACCTTAGTGCCTAAATAATGAATGCTCAGATAGAGGACTTACAGTTCTTCCCAACGCTCTCAAAGCGGGATGCAAGGTAAAGAATTTTTAAACCTAATCTATATGTTGATATGCTAATGAAGAAATTGCCCTAAATAGGAATGTTATTATCATGAAAAAAACAAATGCTAAATACTTAGAAGAGAAACCTAGGGGTCCGATTTTGGAGGCTCCTCGGTGCCCACCACAATGGGTTCTGCAAGCATTGTATGGAGACCTCTCATGGTACACGGATTCAAGTCTAAGTATTCAACCATTAATTTTTCATCTAAGTCCAAAACATAGAAACTATAGGTACATGCAGTATATTAGGTGTTTGGCCTTAGATTACCGAGCAAGCAATCCTACAAAACTAAAGGCTCATTCGACAAAACAAATGAAAATAAAGAAAAAACACAAAACATGGAAAATAAAGAAAATAAAGGTGATAAAATTGTGAGAGAATCTAGTGACACCCCAAATGAACAATCACTTGGAAATTGGGCATGAATGTTCAAGTCCAAGTCCACATCTATTATTACAAATTAGTTATGCAAAATAAAATAATAGTCTCTCACAAAATAAAAAGAAATGTACCTATAATAAAGGTCCTCCTTTCTCTCTCTTATCTCTCCAAGTAGCTCATAAGAGGAAGAGTTACTCTTCTCGCAGCTTGGGTGCTCCAACCACCTAAGTGGTCATTGTCGCCTCGAGGTCCCTCGTAAGAAAAATGGAAAAGAATATATTAGCACAATGAAATAAATTATATAAAATGAAGAGAAAATAAACAAAGAGAAACAATGAAAGAACAATAGACCCAAAAATCTATCATACGCATTGCTCCCCAGCAATGACGCCATTTGAAAACTCAACTTTTACGAGGGTCTAATGTATTCTACAAAATACAAGAACTGCACTGTCGTTGAAGCGACTGCTCATGAAAGTCAAGAAATTCAACAATTGACCCACAAATAAATATAATAATGCAAAATACAAGTAGAGTAAAATTTTATTATAACTCGTCTAAAAATGTTTATAGGGAATAAATAGTAGAGGTCGAACATAGTGAGAATGGGGGATAGACAATAAAAATTGGCAAAAGGGAATAAATTTTTTGGTTTTTATGAATTTATGTTTTAATTGGGGTTTTTAATTATTTAATTTCTTGATTTTTTTGTTTTTATAATTTTTTGGATTTTTAATATTATATTTTAATTTTCTATTTGTATATTCTGTTTTATAATTTTGTATTCTTTTTAAAGATAATATATCTATATAAGTAATAATAAGTAGATTATAACTACTATATATGGTAAATATATAAAATATAAATAAAATTAGGAAAATACCCTAAAGTACAATCCTTTTTATTTTTTAAAATGTGATAAAAATATTTTTTTGGGATTTTTAATAATTACAATAATAATAGTAATGATATAAGTAAATGCAACTATTTAAATATATATGGCATTTTTAAAGTTATCAAATAGCTATAAATACTTTAAAAATAAGAAAATAAAATGTTTTTGTTTCTTTAGGTTTTTCTCTATTTTCTATTTTGTTACTTTTTGCAATTTTAATGGATTTTTAGTTGATTAAAGAGTAAAAATAATGAAAAATAAAACAATTAAGGTTTTTTTGGGTTTTAAAAATATTTATATATACTAACATGCCCAAATTTGTTTTTAATTAATATATATATATATATAATTTTAAAGGAAATAAAGCATTTTTTGGGTTTTTAAATATTTTTTACGATTTTTATGAGGTTTTTAGGGTTTTTAAATCTTTAGGAGTATTCTTTTTATTTTTTGTGATTTTTAGATATGAGGTAAAATAGGTCAAATAAAGATAATATATTTTGGGGGTAATTTTTCAAAGATTTTTTTGTATTTTCTAAGTTATAAAGTGAAAAATAACTCGATTTTTTATTTCTAATAAATAATAATATAGAAAAGATACCTTAATAAAAATATAGTAGTTGAATAACATATAAGGTATTTATCCTAAATTTCTACAATTTTTAGGGCCACATGAGATATTTTTAACAAAAATAAAATCAAAAAAAGAAGAAAATACAACCCGATAGGGGGTATTTTATAAATATTTAAAGTTTAGGCATCGTTTCCCAACACCTTAAAGAATTCTAGGGCTAAACATGCAAAAAGCCTACAATAAATAACTCAATATATGGTGGCAAGGGCATAAATGTAATAAACAAAAAGTGGTATGTCTTTTTTACAATTTACCAGAAGTTTTAATACTGAAATTTAAAATTACAAGACTAAATGGAAATAGCGATAACCCAAGGGCTTAAGTGTAAAATATCTAGTCCCCTCACACGCAAGGGCACGTTAGGTGATGTGGATTGGACCTAAGTGCAAATCTAAAAAGTCCAGGGGTTAAACTATAAACATTACAAAAATTATGGAATTACAGGAAATGTTTGTACACTGAAACACAATTACAAAAATATGGGAGTTAAATAAGCAAAATACCCCCGTTAGGTTATCCGACGGCGTGTATATCTTAACTTGACACGTGGACGATCAGGATGTAACGATAACACTTCGTCGATCAATGGTTAGGATCAGAACTTGGACTTCATCGAATGGCCGGAGCAGGTTGTTATCGGACGGACCACAATCAAAACTGGATCGCTTCTTCAATCTGGTGGTTGCTTCTCTACTCTAAGAACGGGAAAGAACAACAGCCTGGAGCTCCTTCCTCGCACTCGATCTCTGGTCTCCAGCCACCTAAGAGCCTTGCACCTGGTGCAAAATTGAGCTAACACTCCTCCACAGCTGCTGACACCTTCAAAAAGTTCTAGGACCCGATGACGGGGTCTTGGTGACACCTAAGAACAAATAGCCTCTAACGTGGCATTTGCCCTCCAAAACATGCATTGAAAGCTCACACACAAGAAAACAAAGGGTCCTGGGGGATTCACGGGGTGAAATGGGGTGTAGATGATTGTGGTAGAGGTCTCTGGTGGAGATGGCAGAGTTAGGGACTTGATCTCCCAGTCTAGGGTTGACGAGGGGAATGAAATGTCTCGAGGGGTAGAAGAAGCGAAGGGACATATGAAGGAGGTGTCACGAAAGTCAGAGAAAAGTTGAATACGACAGAACGAAGGATTGGAGTTGAAGCTCCGGTAAACAATTTTTTTATTTTACTCAAATCAAAGTAGAATTACACGAAAGAAAATGCAAGGCTACACTATTGTCTAAGCTACGAATCGAAAAGTGAAAGAAATGGGGATCAACGGACTAGAGGAGCGGGACTTGGAGCTCATGGAGGAGGGGCTCTGCCAAAGGCTCGGATCACTCAAATCCACACCCAAATCACGCGCTAAACCTAGAGTGGTGTCCTGCTGTCACCAGGAATCTCATTCAAACATAGGGTTATGATTTCTAGGTGTAGAAGAGGATCAACATTCAAAGGAAGGAGAAAGAGATGCTATACACTGGGAAAGGTTGACTCGAGGAGTGTGCTTGACTCAGTGGCCCTCAGATCGAGATAAGATGCAGGCGTGATAGGTCATAGATGGAGGAAGAAAATTTCAGAAGGAATCAAGGCAAAAGAGTGAAAGAATTGGACGGATATAATTGAGGAAAAAGGGGTCTAATGGGATCTGACAGACCTAGGGTTGCAGTTGCCTCGGTTGACTAGCTAGTCAATCGAGGCTGCACGCCCATGGTCCACGCCAGATCACGAAACGACAAAATAGGCTAAAAACATTATTAATTAAATTTTAAAAAGAAAATGATTTTATTACTTTTTGTCAAAAAATAAAAAATATTTATTAATTTATATTGTATTTTATTATGATTTTTATTTATTTTTACAAGTAAATTTATTATAAATTACTTTTTACAAATGTAATTATATGTATATTTTATTTATAAAGTATGCATTTTATTTTTATTTTATATTTAAATTTTATTATTTTATATACATAATTTATATTTTTATAACTTATTTAAATATACATAAATTTATTTTTATTGTATTTTTTTGAAGGCATTTGTACGTTTAAATAAATATGTATATTTATTATATATGTGTATGTTTGTATATTTCGTATATTTATGTTAGATACATGTTTATTTTCATTTATTTTTAGTTGTTTTGTTCTATTTTTATTATGTACATGTATTCATATATTATTTACATATTAGAAAAGTATAAAAGTATGAAAAATATAAAGAATAATTATAGAGATTATTTTATTCAGGTATACTATATAATAAGGGTCTAAAATCTAACTTTTGTATTTTAACTCCAAATGTAATGAAACCACTTCATTAAATAATTAATTAAAAACTATATACAATTAAAGGTGATTTTGGTGATTTTTGAGTTCATATGGAGAAGATATAGGTTTGTGAAGTTTGGATTTTCAATTTTTATTTTGAGTATAGAAGGTACATTGTGTATTATGTTTACATGATTTTTTTGTATTTTTCTATGTATTTTCATCTATAAATTTTATGTACAAAGTTTATTGATTTGATGTATGAATAATAAAGGATAGAATAGGTCCCAAAATGGGCTTATTGATGAATTGGAAATTAGGGTTTCTTGTACTTATTAACCCTTATCTTCCCCTACATTATTCCTTGTCGACCTAGTTATTATGATGCTTAGGTTTTGGGGTCTAGGGTCATTCAATACCTATAGTATTTCATTTCTTTTTATTTTCTTTTCTGTATTATTTTTTATTTTGACTTCAAATACATTATTTTATACAATATTTACACAATAAAAATACATGTTATTTAATATAAAATAATGTTATTTACATGCATTTAGCTAGGGTTTAAAGGCTAAAATGAAAGAATAAAGGCGATTAAATGGAGATTAATCAGTGGCCTCATAAAATTCGGTCTGATGAGACTAGTGACTCTGTTGATAGTACGTGGGAAGTTGATGTAGGTATCCTTGAGAATACTGAGGAGGAGGAAGAAGAAGAGAAGGATACTATTATTAGTATTGTTGGGAGAAGTACTGATGGTGATATGGGGCAGCCGAATGCTGATAGTGTTGGTGGCGGTATCGGGACTGCTGTTGGTAATTCTGCATCCAGGTGTACCCTTGTTGCGAAGGCTGCTGCTGCTAGGCTTGGTTGAGCTGATATGTTTGCCCTCCTTGATGATGGTGAGATGGCCGATTGGCATGGTTCTGACCATGTGGTTGTCCCTGAGGACATTTCAGTTATTGTTCGTTACTCCAAACTCCAGACACCTCCTGGATGAGTGGCGGAGTGGGGAACAAGGCTCGATGTATTGAGGTTGAAACTCAGATGGCTGGTAGACAACCATCTGTGTTTGCGGCTATGGCGGTTTCCTCTTGGGAGCTTGCACGTAGTATACGTGTTGGACCGGGGGCTGACTGGGACTCGACTGAGGTGCTTGTGGTTGTGTCTACTCTTTCTTCTTATATGGAGGATCAGGTGCGACGCGGGCACTGATAGTGTTCACCAGCAGCTCCAGCTGCTTGGTGATGATGTCAAGCTTTCCAGGCCCTTCATATGTTGCTCGATCCCAACGAGCTTATTTAGGTCTTGCGACCTCTTTCAATAATGTCTACTTTGTACAGGTGACTCTCAATAATGCTCAGGTCGAAGTTCTCATACATGTCCACTTCTTAGATATCTACCATATTCACATTCTTACGGAGGATCTATGGTTGTGGTGGGAATTGGAAGGAACGTCAGGAGGAAATTGCATCCTCTCCTTTGCCATTTCCTTGAATATCTACCAGACTGCATGCTCATCCTTATTAAAGTTAGAGGCTTCGCAGGCAGTGTCAACTAGATGATGACTATTTTCAGTTAGACCCCCGAAGAAGTGTTAGACCAGACTGGTCTTTGGTATATCATGATGGGGCATCTCTCTATCAAATCACTGAATCTCTTTGATTCGTGAATGGACTCTTGGGGTCCCTGGGAGATGCTTGTTGTCTTGGAGTGCAACATATTGACGCGGGTGAGAGGATAATACTTGTACAAGAATTCTTATTTCAGATCTTTCCAAGTCGTCACCACTTTCCCCAAGTGGTTGATCCAATGGAGAGCTTTCCCTTGGAAGCTGAAGGGGAAAGCAATCATCTTGATTATACCCAACGGGATGTTGGGGCAATGAGTGGTGCTATAGATGCATCCAAATTGTTGTATATGGATGTAGGGTTCCTTGGTTAGATTTTCATGGAAACAAGGGAGCAAAGAAATGATCTGAGGTTTCAGCTATAAAATCCATGGATCTGCGAAATCAAAATCCACTCGGTGATGCGACCGACCCCATGATTGTATGTCTCCTTTAGAGTGGGCCTAGGTCAGGCTCTCATGTCTTCTCCCTCACCTCTGCAGCTTTACATCTACAGAGTGGTAATCTTCATCATCAGAAATATCATCGTCACCCCTTCTTGGGTTTTCTCCTCTCTCTTTTGATCTTCTCCTCAAATCGTTCAACATGTCTTGGAAAGTGACCTGAGAAAGTGTTTGGTCAGTCAACTGTTGTTGGATTGGCTGAATGGAGGCTAGTAACTAACGGTTGGCTTCATTCTGACTTGTGTCTTGCTCTTGATCCTGCTCACTACTTTGAAGTTGTGGATTTTACAGTCCCTTCCTCTATCTTGGGGAGCCATCTCAGAATTGGAATCGTGCTCAGGCTCTTGATCGGGTTGTGAATATGCATTGGGAAATAGTACCGATCAATCCTCAGAAATGATGGAGGAAGTTTGAGATGAGAGTTTGTCTCGAACAAGGGATTTATTAGAGAAAGAAAGGTGGTAGAAGGAAGGAGACCGAGACAATAGTCTTTTCAGTTCCCGAAGCAAGTGAAAATAGGGGAGTTCAAGGAGAAGTCCATAGTTTCGATCATGTCTTCTTGTAGGTCACCCATTATTCAGGAAGATGTCGAACACAAGGAATCGATGTAGTTGTCAGTGGAGTCCTGACTAAACCATCCACAATTTGACATCTTGAATGCAAAAAGTAAGATCGATGAAGGATGAAGGATACATTAATGAACGAGAAATAAAAGGTGTAAACCATTAGAAGGCTCACGATGAGAGAGGGTCAAGAAGGAGTTTGCAAAAGAGAAGAAATGACAAAATTACGCAAGTGCGCAACTAAGCAAACAATCACAAAAAAATCGGGTTCACCAATTCACCACATGTGAAGCCGTAAAGGTTTGATTATTATTATCTTTTCAATTTTAGAGTTGTGATTCAAGCAAAATTTGTCATGAGTCCTTATCGGCTAGCCCTAGCGTAGAGTGTGCATTGTCGAGAAAGTATCCACGTACTTGTTCCACTTCCCTTTGTATCATGTGATCTGCACTTTTTAATATCCTCAATATCGGTCCTTGGTGGCTATTCTGTTGGACATGCGAGCCCACAGCGAGCCATTATGCAATAAATGTTATTGCAAATATCATTCCCTAATCTGAAATGAAGAATACATAATTTGCATAATAGGTCCCTTAGTATAATTAGGGTTATGTATCATGGCCATCTTAATGATCATACAGCTGTTGATTCAATTAATAAATCATATAGGCTGGTGCTTAGATGAATATCTAATGAGTTATATTGAGGACTCATCAAGCACCGTCACATAATTATTAAGAGATGATCTCCAGCCTGAGTAGTAGATGGAAATCCTTTCTCGGTTAGGCTGATATCTGACCGAGCTCTTGATGCAGGTCCTCCGCATAGGAATAGAGATTCGGAGGTGTCAGATTAGTTAGGTCAAAGAGTTTATTTAACGAGATCGAGATAACCAAAGTCCTATATCGTATGTTGTCATGATATAGGTACGCATCCTCTGACCGGAGACAGATGTGTTACTATATGTCTGAGTATGTACATTTGGCAGACCAATAGGTTAATGACCTAACCAAGGTCTATACACCGGTGCGTTGGTGTGCACATAAGGGCATATGAGTAATACGATATCTCAAAGGGATCATACAGGTTCACTACTGAACCGGAAGACATGAGCTCACTCATGAGATATTGGGAAGAATCAAATTCCGTGCGCACGATCGTCTCGCTTTGGAAGCTTGACTGAATTTGTAGGTTTGATATATACTTTTAGAAAGTAAATGATCAAGACCTAGGTATGATATATGCTTTTGGAAAGTGTATGATCGATACCAACTCCCAACGATCAAAATGAGAAACTTACTGATAAAACCCTGAAGTAGACAGTATAAAGTTGATCTAATACTTCGGGTTTATTCTGAGTCTTCCAGTATGCAGGATGTATAGGTATTGGGAATACCTGAGGGTGATGTGATCATAAACGATTGTATAGCCATGACGCTTCCATTCCTAGGGAGTGATGAAACGGGTCTGGATTTTAGTGACTCCTCTCAGTAGGATCTTGATCTAAATGTTGGACATTGATCTGAATGTGATTCAGATGCAATGAGAAGATGAGATTTGCGGTCTTGATTTAATCAAGCATCTATGGGAGGCCCGAGATCTGGATTTGAGATGTAATCTCAATATCCAAGTTACTATACGTAGAATAATACAATCGCCATGTCCTTATCTCCAATTATTCGCAGAGAAAGCGCATTATCCTTGAAAGAGTTCATGGATAATTCTATTGTTGATATATGTATCCGAGCATTGAGAAAATGGATAATTAATTGTGATTTAATTATCATGAATAATATGAATTTGATTCATATTATAAGGAGAATTATCTTAAATAATAAAATGTTATTTGATTATCAAAGATGTGAATAATGTGAATGTGTTTCATATTATTTGGGCTTGTGAGAATAGAGATCCAAGATGATTAAATGTGATTCAATTATCATGGATATGAATAATGTGGTAGCACTATCCATATTATTCATAATATATTATAAATGTGATTTATATTGTATTAGAGAGAGCTAATTATAATTTATATTTGTTAATTAATTATTGATGTGTATTGGATACACATTGTGTAATTAATTAAAAATGTAAATTATATTTTGTTTTGGGTTGTGAATGTGATTCACAATTTTCCAATGGTAAGATTGCAATATTCTCAAAATTAATTATGAATTATTTTTGAAGAATAAAACACAACAAAAGTTGTTGGAATAAATAATGGAGATTTTCATGGAGATATGCAATCTCATGAAATCTCATGAGATTGCCTCCAATTGGAAACAAGTGGTCGTCCACTATATTCCAATGGGAGATGAGATCTCCATGGAATTTATCTCCTTATTTGATTGGTTTAATTTTAGGATTGATGTATATTTGATTTGTCAAATATATTTTTGATCTAAAATAAATCATAAGTTGTTGGCTTTACCAACAACAATCTTGATCGTTGGATTGATCATAAATCAATCTCAACCATTGATTTTATGAGTCCATGGATTGAGATCCATGGATCCCAAAACCCTGTAAATAGAGAGGCATACCATGCTCTCTAGTACATGCTATTGAAGCACATCTCTCTCTCTATCTATCTCTCTCTCTCTCTCTCTTTCTCTCTACACGTCTACTCTTTCTCCCTCTCATATGGCCGTCCACCATGGATGCCCTAGAGGGAGTCTCCATTGCTGCAGCGTCGTCGTTATGCTTCCCGATCGTTTGCTCGTGGATCTCCGTCTCCTTAGCTGTGCCTCGCTTGTGAAGAAGATGTCGGATCTCGTGTGTCGAGATCAGGAAATCCTCCGCTTGGATCATCAACATGGATTGCGAGAAGCACGCGATTCATCCACGTGCTCGCAAACGTCTCCTCCGTCAGATCTGACTTGAGACAGGAGGTCTCTTCGTTTAGAGACTCGATCGCAACCACGCTTCAAGAGGTAATCCTATTACTTGTTTGTGGTTTAGACGAAACGATCCGAGAAGTGTTCTTAGATCATGTGGTTTCGTCGCATGAAAAAAATTTAAATTCCGCTGCATTGAGCAACTAGTGCGACTAGTCGCTCCTCGTCGTATTCGATATGACGCTCACACGCTTACGTGATGCGCTTGAGGATCTAACCATATCCTTGAAGTGGTATCAGATCCTTAGGTCGAAGGTTTTGGATACGATCCATAAAACCGAAGGCGACTTGGGTTCGTTAAGGTTGCAAAAGTTTTATCGCATTTCATTTTCGCATCTCTGTTTAGTGTAATTTTTCTGCCCAGTTTAAATTGTTTAAACACGAAAATCACCTGCATTTTATTTCCCATTAAATAAGGAAACCATAGGATCTGAGTTTACGTAATTTGGATTCCGTTTGCTCGAGATATGGTTGTTTTAATGAACATGTATTCACTATTGCGGGAACTGCGAATCTTAACGTGATTAATGAGTTAATTACTGTTTTGATCCGCCTCGAAATGCATGAAATATCACTTAGGTTCTGTCCTAAATCAAATTAGCAATCTTTGAAAATTGATTTTGTCTAATTTGGATTTAAATTGATTGAGATATATTAATTTTAGTATGTAGGAGTCACGACTGAAATTACAGTCCTAATCAAGAACCATGTGATTGTCAATTAGTGAAATTAATTGTTAATTTCATGAGATAATTATGGAAAATATTTGAAAAATATTTAATGATGATTATTTCCTTAATTAACTTGGCCTCAATCAATAATTGACTATATTTGATCTAGATCAAAATTGGAAACACAATCAACAAACAACTTGCTTGAATAGGATTGGGAATTTGTCTAGCAAATTTCCTTATAATCAAAAATGTTTTGATTATTATTATATGGTATAATTACAGTTGAAGAACTGATGATCATCTCAAGTACAAAGTGATTGACTCGACATTATTTTTTCCCGAGGCGGATATGGTGTCTAGTCGGGGATCGCTGGGGTAGCGGGTTGCACCGGATGCGGTATGTCCCACTCCCGTCGGTACTAGCCATGACAGCAGGTAGGGAATGAATGATGCCTGAGAGATCATGATGTATTTTATAACTATTAATATTCAAATTAATATGTATTTTGAGATAATACCATATATTCAAGTAAAATCAAGTTTGTTGATTGAATTGGATTGATAATTAATTTAATATGATTAAGTTAATTATATCCAAAATAAAAACACTCTATTATGAATAGATGTGGTATTTCACTTGGAAGAATTAATTATGTGAATATGATTCATGATATTTAATTAGAATTTGAATATGATATGGAGGATCACATAAGTGACATCCATGGTCTCCCGTCAAGGCGAAGGGTTCCGTCGCTAGGGATCGTATATAGGAGACGCATGTCTGAAGTGATAGCTCCTATATGCAAGCGCATCTGGATCGGGCTTTTTGCTTCTCGAAAGAGTAAGGCCGTATGCGTAGTGACCCCAATATCGGATCCTCATATTATTGGGACGATAATGAATTATGCAAAGCTAGTTCTATTCCTGTCGACGGTTAATGACGGGTCAACATCACCTTAGGGGTGGTGGGCCCGAGTGTTAAAGACCGAATTGGGAGATGCAAGTTGGACTTGCAAGATGGAATGTGTTCCCGCTTCTTTTTATCCTAGTTGCAGATTCTCATATTATTGGGATGTAACAAAGATAAGGAAGGAGATCCCAGATCTTGCTGAGATATAATGGTAAGTATATCTCTTACATTGAAAGTGATTAAGGGAATGAACTTTCAATGTTTACAAGGCAAGATAACTTTGATATAAAAATTCCTAAATCAAAGTAAATTATATATTTATATATGTTTATGCAAATTTTTTATTTCAGATAATCCTTCTTTAATCCCACTCAATGTTATACTCAATAATAACTGGTAGAATATCATGGATTGGACCTATGATCTAGATATTGTACTTACAATTGAACACATAATGTATGTAGTTTCAATGTGCAAGTTTCCTCATAATAATAAGGAATGATAATTAAATAGACAATAGGACTAACACCCTAGGGTTTGTATGTCTCTATAAGTCTTGATCTCATCGAATGTACTTTTGAAGTGACATATCGATAATGATTGTAATTATCAAATAATCCTTATAAAATGTAAGAAGATGTTTTGGCATACATATGTGCTCTCGACATTTAATCATGAATGACGTGGTTCTCTGCATCATGCAGAATAGTAGCTGTATAAGAGATGATGTATTCAAATTGTTTGAGTACCTACATGAACCAATGTTTTAAGAGTTTAGATGGATGTAGATACGATGAGTGTCATCTTTCTACTATCTATACTCTTTTCATTCATGAAGCTTCAGAATATTCATATTGTATGAATTTGAATGAAGCATGTATAAATGTTGAAATACACTTATATTGAAATTTTTGATTTCGACATAAGAGATCCTTTGTCTTGAGCAATGGTTGCTTATAGATAAAGGGAGTGTAGTGGAAGCATGGGTTGGACCCAAGTAAGAAGGAAAGTCAAAGAGTTGACTGTACTTCCGTGACTTCCATATGACATCCAAAGAGTTGGATGAATGCCAATACTGCAATAAGTTGATGTGTTGATAGTATGACTATCAAATCTATCTGAAATCCTTAAAGAAGGAATCAGATAGTACATCAGAATAATCTACATATAATCATTGAAATCGACTTACTTATTTGATAAGATAAAGTCTAATAATTGTATCTCAATCTAATACTGAAAATTGAACCTTTAAAGATCAATAGGAGGATAAAGATCATTTGACAATGATCTGGCATCATGTTTTGGACATATGTCTATTGATGAGATCAATGGACAAGTAAGAGATGAAACTTTAGAATGTCTAAAATTTCAAAACTTGCATACTTATGAATGTTGTATTCAAAGTAAAATGTCCAATACACCCTTCTTTGGGAAAGGTGTAAGATGTCAAGGTATTCATGATCTCATACATATTGATGTATGTCAATCATCTATATCAGAGTAAACATTATGGATATGTGATATCTATTAATGATTATTTGTGACAAGAGATTTCTTCTCTTCACTTAGAAAACTTTGAAATGTTCAAAGATTTCACAATTTTGGTTTGGAATAAAAGTTTGGAGGAAGATGAAATGAATTTGATCTAACCAAGGTAGCTTGTACCTATTAGATGAATTCAAGGAATACCTTATGGAGATGTGAATATCATTCCTATCTCAATCCTCCTAATGAACCTTAACTCAATAGAGTTGTTGGGAGATACAATTGATCATGTGTGACATGATTTGATCAATGATTAATCTTAGCATAATTATCTCTTAGTTTCGAGGTATATATATGTCGTAGAGACTACATTATATATATCCTTGATAAGGTTCCATGTGATTAAGCTGGAATCTGGCACTGTAGAGTGCTACTTCATTAAGAAAATAAAGGATGGTATTGGATACCTACTTTATGATCTTGAGATTCTTAAAGGATCTCATCTCTGAAAATGTGATTCTTAGAGGATGACTCTCTTAAGAATCAAGATGAAAATGAAGTAAAGGAACTCATTTAATATTGAGAAGATAATTAGGCTCCTGAAATCGGAAACTAAATAGACAATTAAAGATGAAACATTAATACCTCTTCAAATAAGTTTGAGGATGGATTCCAAGTGTCAGTTGAATCTGACAATGATCTGACTTCATGTGATGATGCTTATGAAGATCATATCATGGAAAGATGGATGTTAGCAATAAAGTCTAAGTAGACTTCATATACAAATGTTGTATGTAGACCCTCGAGGATCCAACTATATGGGTAAGACCAATTATGGTGTAAATGGATCTTCAAGAGAAAGAGGGAACCTGATGAGAAGGTAGAGACCTTCAAAGCTTGGTTCGTAGCCATGAGCTACACACCGAAGAGAAGACATTGCTTGCGATGAGACTTGCTCTTCAGTGACCATGTTTAAACCCATCAGAATATCGCTAACCATAGCTGCACAACTTGACTATTACATCTTCATGATGTGAGTCAAGATTGCATTCCTCTATGAATACCTCTCTGAGGATATTCATATGAAGTAGCCCCAGGGCTTCAGAGTTGAGGAAAGCAAGGTATGCAAGCTAAAGAACTCCATCTTTGGACTCAAATAAACTTCTTGTAGTTGGAACATAAGATTTGATGAAATTACAAATGTTATGATTTCAGATAAAAATCTTGATGAACCATGTGATGCTTAGTGGGAATGCCATTGTGTTCATCGTGCTAAATGTAGATGTTATTCTAATCATTTGGAATGATATAAGAATAATAATAAGTGTTTTATAATTTGGTTGTTCCATACCTTGAGATATGATCTCAAGGATACCTCGTAGATCTTAGTTCTGAAGCCGTTCAGAAGCAAAGAGAAGAGGATATTGGGACCGTCACGTTAGTAGTACACCTTGGACTTATTCCATTTTCTGGAAAATTCCAAGAAAGGCTTCCTTCCCTTAAGATATGGTATTGACCTATCTAAAGGGATAGCACCTCAAAGAGTTGAGGATGTGAATGCAAACCGCTTGCCCTTGTGCATCAGTTACGAGAAGCTGTGTGTATGATGTGTACACGGGCCAGATGTCTGCCATGCAGTGGGAGTAGTAAACTGTTACTAATCCTACTATGGAGATAAAACACTTAATTGCAGTAATAACAATATCTTCAATGATGATGAAACTCGGATATAGTGATCTCAAAGTTTTATCTTCAAAAGTTTAAGACCTTGTAGATAGTGATCTATACGGATCTTAATGAAACTCAGATGATGAAACTTAGAGATAGTGATCTCAAAGTTTTATCTCCATGAATAAAGGCATTCTGATAAGGACTATGGACATACTGGTTATAATAATTATCGAGCTAAAGTGTCAAGGACACTATAACAAAATTGAGTATTGGTTGCATAAGATGCAACATTCGCATTGGATGCAAGCACTGTTACTAGGGGATATGCAAGTGTCGTAAAAGGACTTGGCATAGTCTCTTGAGAACAAAGTGACTGATCAGCTTACCTAGCTATTTTCTAAATAGACTATGATTGTCACATGAGTGTGGGTTTAAATGATTAGCCCATTAATGTCTCTTTGGGCTAGAGGGAGATTGTTGGACATGCGAGCCCACGGTGAGCCATTAGCAATAAATGTTATTGCAAATATCATTCCCTAATCTGAAATGAAGAATACATAATTTGCATAATAGGTCCCTTAGTACAATTAGGGTTATGTACCATGACCATCTTAATGATCATACAGCTATTGATTCAATTATCGAATCATATAAGCTGGTGCTTAGATGAATATCTAATGAGTTAGATTGAAGACTCATCAAGCACCGTCAAATGATTATTAAGAGATGATCTCCAGCCTGAGTAGGAGATGGCAATCCTTTCTCAGTTAGGATGATATCTGACCGACCTCTTGACGCATGTCCTCTGCATAGGAATAGAGATTCAGAGGTGTCAGATTAGTTAGGTCAAAGAGTTGATTTAACGAGATCGAGATAACCAAAGTCCTATATCATATGCTGTCATGATATAGGCACGCATCCTCTGACCGGAGACAGATGTGTTACTATATGTCTGAGTATGTACATTTGGCAGATCAATAGGTTGATGACCTAACCAAGGTCTATATACCGATGCGCTAGTGTGCATATAAGGGCATATGAGTAATATGATCTCTCAAAGGGATCATACAGGTTCACTACTGAACCAGAAGACATGAGCTCACTCATGAGATATTGGGAAGAATCAAATCCTGTGCGCACGGTCGTCTCGCTTTGGAAGCTTGACTGAATTTGTACGTTTGATATATACTTTTGAAAAGTATATGATTAAGACTATGATATATGATTTTGGAAAGTATATGATCGATACCAACTCCCAATGATCAAAATGAGAAACTTACTGATAAAACCCTGAAGTAGACAGTATAAAGTTGATCTAATACTTCGGGTTTATTCTAAGTCTTCCAATATGCAGGATGTACAGGTATTGGGAATACCTAAGGGTGATGTGATCATAAACGATTGTATAACCATGACACTTCTATTCCTAGGGAATGATGAAATGGGTTTTGATTTTAATGACTCCTCTCAGTAGAGAAGTAATCTGATCTTGATCCAAATGTTGGACATTGATCTGAATGTGATTCAGATGCAATGAGAAGATTAGATTTACGGTCTTGATTTAATAAAGCATCTATGGGAGGTCCGAGATCTGGATTTGAGATGTAATCTCAATATCCAAGTCACTATACATGGAACAATACAATCGCCATATCCTTATCTCCAAGTATTCGCAGAGAAAGCGCATTATCCTTGAAAGATTTCATGGATAATTCTATTGTTGATATATGTATCCAAACATTGAGAAAATGGATAATTAAATGTGATTTAATTATCATGAATAATATGAATTATCTTAAATAATTAAATGTGATTTGATTATCAAAGATGTGAATAATGTGAACGTGTTTCAATTTTTTTGGGCACGTGAGAATAGAAATCCAAGATGATCGATTAAATGTGATTTAATTACCATGGATATGAATAATGTGGATAGCACTATCCATATTATTCATAATATATTATAAATGTGATTTATAATGTGTTACAGAGAGCTAATTATAATTTATATTTGTTAATTAATTATTGATGTGTATTGGATACACATTTAATTGAAAATGTAGATTATATTTTGTTTTGGGTTGTAAATGTGATTCACAATTTTCCAATGGCAAGATTGTAATATTCTCAAAATTACTTATGAATTATTTTTGAAGAATAAAACACAACAAAAGTTGTTGGAATAAATAATGGAGATTTTCATGGAGATATGCAATCTCATGAAATCTCATGAGATTGCCTCCAATTGGAAACAAGTGGTCGTCCACTATATTCCAATGGGAGATGAGATCTCCATGGAATTTATCTCCTTATTTGATTGGTTTAATTTTAGGATTGATGTATATTTGATTTGTCAAATATATTTTTGATCTAAATTAAATCATTAGTTGTTGGCTTTTACCAACAACAATTTTGACCATTGGATTGATCATAAATCAATTTCAACCATTGATTTTATGAGTTCCATGGATTGAGATCCATGGATCCCAAAACCCTATAAATAGAGAGGCATACCATGCTCTCTAGTACATGCTATTGAAGCACATCTCTCTCTCTCTTTCTCTCTACACGTCTACTCTCTCTCCCTCTCATATGGTCGTCCACCATGGATGCCCTAGAGGGAGTCTCCATCGTCGCAACGTCGTTGTTATGCTGCCCGATCGTTTGCTCGTGGATCTCCATCTCTTTCGGTGTGCCTCGCTCGTGAAGAAGATGTCGGATCTCGTGTGTCGAGATCAGGAGATCCGCCGCTTGGATCATCAACATGGATTGCGAGAAGCACGCGATTCATCTCCGCGCTCGCAAGCGTCTCCTCCGTCAGATCGGACTTGAGACAGGAGGTATCTTCGTTTGGAGACTCGATCGCAACCACGCTTCAAGACTTAATCCTATTACTTGTTTGTGGTTTAGACGAAACGATCCGAGAAGTGTTCTTGGATCATGTGGTTTCGTCGCATGAAAATTTTTTTAAATTCTACTTCATTGAGCAACTAGTACAACTAGTCGCTCCTCGTTGTATTCGATACGACGCTCACACGCTTCTGTGATGCGCTTGAGGATCTAACCATATCCTTCATATTCAACCAGAGAAAAGAGAGACGAAAGCCGATAGATGAAACCACTTCTTCCCCCCACAAGTAGGGTACTCGGATGCAAACCAATGAGACAGACACACTCGTGAGGGTGTGGCCTAGGCTCAGTACTTCAGACCATGTTGGATGCTTCATACAAGGCGGGAACACCATCGTCGACAGGACCTTACTCGGTCATGTATGATAGAAGCGTCAATACTTCGTCGGTCCCAAGTGGTAGTTGAGGCAGTCAAAAATCATGTTTTTGGCTATATTACTCAAGGGTTGTGTCTCGCTCTGTCTGAAATGTACCTGAGATTAATGAGGCCACATCACATAAGGATGTCTATATGTTAGTTGAACGACAAGTGTGGCATAATATCCAGATTATAAACAAAAGTATGAAAGTTTCTAGCGGATGTTCTTCTCAATTGGCTAGATGTACGACAGAAGGAGAAAAAAAGTTGGCTAGATTTATTGAACAAAGGAAAACAAAAAATTGTTGAACTAAACAATCTTGGTTGTCATTTGTAAACTGAAGTTTATTTCGTTTGAGGTATTGTTGTAGACGATGAATTTGAACATTTAACAGAGTTAAACAGATTTTTCAAAGTGATATGCTCGAAGACACTGAATCAAATTTTACTGTTTAGATTAGAAGACGATATTGTGATAACATTATGCAAGTTAGAACAAACTTTCCTGCCATCTTTTGTTGATAGTTTGGTACATTAATTAGCTCTTTAGCAAGTGAAGCAAGAATAGATGGACCCATCTAATATCAGTGTATCCAATCAAATGGTATCTTAGGAAGTTGAAAACAAGGTATTTAATAAGGCAAGGTTGTATTGATAAACGTTATCTTTCCGAAGAATGTATAAATTTTTATGAGATGTATGTGGATGATGACAGTATATGATTTAATAGATTTAAAAGAAATGTTGATGGTGAATTAGATATTAAAGATGAGATCCATTTGTGGTTATTTTAGAAATGCACATACATATAATTTAAAGTAAATACCGAAATCTATGTGGCGAATATGGAGATCTTATTCACTATTATATTCTTATATAGTTATATGAAATTGATGGATCTTGTGATGAATGCACATACACAAAATTCATTTTCAGTGTAAATCATTAGAATTCTAAATTTATTACTTGGGTTTAAGCACAAGTTCAAAAGTTGAAGGAGATAGGGGATGATTGCGCTACAATCTTACTAAAGATGTAGAATTTCCTATGTAGAGATGAAACCATAAACTCCAAAAGGGAGAAGTTACAAGAATGACCACAACGAGATTAACAAATACAAAAGCATTAGGGATTTTTACCTCACAAATCCTATAAACTTTGTAAATTACCTTCTTGACCTTTGAAACAATGTAATTCTCTCCTCGATCCCGTAAACTTGCTAACTCTTACCCCCATTAAACGTATGGTTAACTTGTTTGAAGCTCGCGGGGGTTCTTGAGGTAATTTACAGGGTCGATGTAGTAATTACGTTGTACAAAAGTCGTAGAGATAATTTAACAAGTTTTTAAAGTTCATAGGGTAAAAATCCCAAAATGTTAAATTAGTAAAAATACCACCACTTTTTCCCACATAAAAGACGACAGCGCAAGAGATTAATGAAATAAAAGGATGAGGGGGTTAGCAAATAAGAAAGGGAAAAGATCGCATTAAATTTCCGATCTTTTTATACGGAGGAAAGGTGTTGATTATAATAAATACATTTAACTACGTAGAACTTTGTTTTTATCTTTACTATATAATTTTTACCGTTGTTCTAATAAATATATATTATGTATGCTAGTTATTACCATTGTTCTTTATTGTTTATATCTAAGAAGCTTTTCCAACGAGCCTTAAGCTCGTCAAGAGTGTAATGAGCACGCTTATTTTTGCAAGTGTTTGTAATCAGTTTGACCAAAACATTTATAATTTACACTACAACAAAATATATCTATAATAACGGTTAAATAACAACGATTATTTATTTTCGTCATGGTATTCTTAACCATATTAATATAACGACATTTATTTCTATCTGTCACTATTTATATTTCAAATAATGACGATTTTGTGTATACGCCGTTAATTTAATAGATCAACGAATAAATTGTAGTTAATTTTCATGTGAACCATTTGTAACTAAAACGTTGTTATCAGAAAAACTCCAACTCGACCTTTCCGCACCCTCCCCTCTCCAATCTCCTCGATGGTGCGCGGCTTCCCACCCCTCTCCTCAGCTCTACCAATGATCCTCGCGGTGGTTCCCTCCCTCATCCTTCTCTCCATCGATCTCCATCGACGCGAGGTATATCCACCCCTCCATCGGCATGGCCTCATTTCACCATTTCTATTACTTCTCAATTGGTTGTTCTCCTCTTCTAGATTTAGGGTTTGAGGAAGTGATCTGCGAAGGTAATCCTATTCCTCGCGATCGTCATGACGATCTCTTCCAGTTCATCTGTTTGTGATATGGTGATCAACAATGTGTGCCAAATCTGTTGCGCGCATTGCTATGCGACTTTGATGTGTGTTTTCTACTGCGGCTGATCGTGCTGAGTTGATTGGTCGTTGTCTCGTTGAGATCGGATTGTGTCCTTATTCATTATCGATATTTTAACTATGCGAATGGGCTTTGGATCTGAAGGATCTCAGTAGGAACACCGTGGGAGGATATAAATTGTAGGTAGTTCTGTTTCAAAGGTATGACTTGAGTTGTATTGCTAAGCATTCTGATCCATTTTGTTGAAATTTTGTGTGTCATGTAAATTTTGTGGATCTCCACGAGAAATTAGGGTCTGATGCACAGGCCTATTGATTTCTCATCTCAAAGGGATTAGAGCAATGTTGAAGGAAGTATTGAATGGATCGGTGGTGAAGCCACCGTCGAATACGTCGCCTTTGTGGAATTCCAAGTTTTTTCAGGTAATTGCAATACATCGTCGCAGTAGTGGTGATTGTATAAAGATCAGCATTATGTTCACAGTTATATAATTGCTATCAGTTGTTAATAGCTTTCCTTTGTTTGATTTAGCATATGTATTGTGTTTGCAGTGGTATAATGGTTGTCATTCTATTACCTATTGCGATTTTACCTTATCACATGTTTATATTTAGCTCACTATCCATGATTGTTATTTCTACTCACATGATTTGGTCATTTGTGTGGTGAATGAGTCTTGTTTGCCCATGGTAGTGATAAGGTTAGCTAACCTTGAAAGATGGCTCATTTGTGAATTGGCAGGCATTTCTCTTAATTGTATGTTTATAAATCCATCACAGTTGCTGTAGAGCTTTGCAACGGGTGTGCGGTGAATACAAAGGTAAGTATGTGTTGTTTGATATCACCATGAATAGCTACAGAACCAACCACTTTCCTGATGATTGTTAATTTTCCCATTATATATGCGAGTTTATAGATTGTGCAGAAGATGTCAACAAGATAAATTTCCATCGCTATATTTGCTGCCTGATCATTAGCTTTGTGGGATTTTTATTTGAAGGATCCACTCATGGAAGTATTGATGGCTTCGCATGTCTCTCCTCTTCTTTTCCAAGATAGTTAAAGTACTATCTGAGAGGCACTTCTACTTCTATGAATGACTGATAAATGTTCAACAAAGCTAAAAAAAACATTTGGCATGTAATATAAATTTATAGACGAATAGGGCTGATAACACCGAAATCCCCTAAGACCCGGGTGAAGGTAATGAAACAAGGGTCGTTGCGACCCGAATCTCAGAGACGGTGTGTATTAAGAAAAATCGAACCGCCAAATAGATCGAAAATCAAACAAAGCAACTCAAGCGGTCCTAGCTATGATATTAACCTGGTATAGCTCCAGAGTCGAACACAAGGAGCACGGGTTGGACGTAGGCCTACGAAGTAGTGAAAAGAAAATAAAATGTAATAAAAATGATTTTTAGTGGTTTTTGTTAATTTTTATATTTTTTTGGATTTTTAAAAGATAAAGAAAATAAAAGAAAACAGACTCAAGCCAACTTCAACAATTTATTAAACACACCAAAAATAAAGCAAAAATTCAAGAAAAATTGTTTTTATGTTTTTTAAGTTTTTAAATGTTTTTGGTGAATTTTTGATAATTTTCTGACGGGTGAATTATTTTCTAAAAATCAAACAATGCAAAACAGGGAAGGTACTGTCCAGCAAGGATTAAGACCCAAAAATAAAATATTTTTGGATCTCAAAAAGCCCTGAAGGTAATTTTCCTGTAATCTAGAAAAGATAAGGAAAATTTAGGCACCCTAATTATTGTTTTTGGATTTTTAATTTATTTATTATAATTTTTATGGGTTTTTAGGGGTTTTTCAATTTTTAGGGTTTTTAAGTGATGACAAATAGCCAAACTTGGCTAGAAAATCAAACAACAAGCAAACAACAATATCTAATTTTTTTAGAATTTTTTAGAGGTGATTTTGTATTTTTTTGGTATTTTTAAACCTAGACAGTAGCTAAAAAGGCTGTTTTTGAATTTTTAAAAATACTAAATGAAAGTAAAAATGTCCTCAAAAATCACTGAAATTTCTACACCATGGCAGGAGCCATGTGTCAAAATCTCATTGGATTTGGAGGTGGTTTGATATTTTATTCAAAAATGCAAAGTGGGCACTGTGCACAGGGACGAATGTGCAAATACCCGAGAATCTGGGGGCCCAGGTGCAAAATACCCAGCAAGTCACGCACGTGGCGCGTGGCTGGGGCACACAGGGACCTAATGGTAATGAAAACCAAGTCTTAGGGTCTTTTGAGAACTCGTATCAAAAACCCAGGGACTCGGTTGCAAAAATCCCACTAAAATCCGCACATGCGCATAAACAACACTCACAGGGGCATAAATGCAATTACCAGAAAATGTTTCTTCATTTCATAACAACCCAGATCTACAGGATAAAAGATGTAAAAAGCCCAACACAACACGTGACGAAGCACGTGGTCACATACACACAGGGGCATACATGCAATTAAAACTAAGCACAAGGTCCACAATGCAATTTACCCAACGTAAATAAAGTTCTAAAAATATTTACAGGACTAGAAATAAAACGACAAACTAAGAGGGGCGCCTAAGTAATTTACCCCTTTATTGGTCGACTGCCAGATGCGCGCCACGTGGTGGATCCAACGGCTCGGGACAGCGGGCGCTCTTCCTCTTCTTCTCTTGGGCCTGATCGACGGTGGAGACGAGGACACGTGGAAGATCGGGCGGTTCTGGGCCCAGGTGCCTCTCTCCTCTGCTGCAACGGTCCGGATGAGTCCCTCGGATCGATCAACGGCTGCGGCTCCTCGAAGAATGGACGGTTGAGATCAAGACTGGAGCGGAGGCCTCATCGGACGGTTCTGGAGGATGATGGAAGAACTCGACGCCGGCGAACTTCGCCGGCCTCCTGCGTGAGCTGCACTCCTCCTCATCTGCTCCTGAAGGTCGGAGAAAATCCGCGGTGAAGCTCCGCAGCTGGTGGTAGTGGCCGATGGCCCAGCCGAGTCCTGGAGGGGCTCCGGCGAGGCTGGCGGCGCGAAGCTCCGGTCTGGAATGTAAGGGGGTCTCAGATGACTCCCTTTGGACCTGCAAAGCAAACCAACAGCTTCGCGGGTCGAGGGCAAAATGCCTCGACCCAATGAAGCGAGGTGAAGGTGGCTGGTGGGTCGGCGCGAAGGAGCTCCGGCGAGTGACAGGTGGTGGAGCTCGACTCCCAGCTCCGGGGCGAGCTGGGTTGAACGAGTGGGCGTAGAACGTGCGTGAGGAGATGGCGGAGGTGATGGGGTGCTCCGATGATCGAGATATTAAGCGAGATGGTCGGAATCAGGGAAGCACGTCGGACGGTCGATTTGGGCGAAATCCAAAATTACTCTAAATGGCTAAGCGAAATGAATACCTGGGTGACGCGGTAGACTATGCTGGAGCTCAGCTAGCTCCTGGTCCTTGCCTCAAGGGTCGTCAACGCCCGAGGCTCGAGCTCCGGGTGGTCGTCGGAGCACGGCTGCAAGAAGCGGCCGGATCGATGGTCGGACACCTCCTCCTCGCTGCGACACCGGCGGGGGCAAGCTGTCACCTTGCTGGTTGCGATGGAGCTCACTGGAGAGAGAATGGGGAACCAAAGATGGCGTGAGAGTGCGGCGGAGCTCGGGCTTTATAGTGCTAGGGGTCCGGGAAGAAGAGGATCGGGCGAGCTTGGGAGCGCGCGGATCCCGAGGGGGCGGCTCCGGCGAGCATGCCGGATGCAAGAGGAACAATCCGGACCCGGGGCTTGGTGATTTGGCGGTCGGATCTGGTGGGGGAAATGGGAAGAAGTCGGGTCGAAACCCAGATCCGCGGCTCTGGTGGTCCTGGGGGAGGTGTTGACCGGGGGTCAACAATCCCCCGTGGACCAATCAGAGCCCGCCAAGGGTTGATTTTTTATTTGATTTTTTTGGGGCCTTAAATGGCCGAATTTCCAAAAACTCAAAACACAAAATATTTTTGTTTTAATTTTTTCTATTTTTTTGTGATTTTTAATTAATTTTTGGAAATTAAAAATAAGGTATATACATAGTAGCTATACATAGGTATATATACACTATATTGATTTTTGATTTTTGATTTTTAATTAGTTATTTTAAAAATTCTTATTCCCATTTTATATTTTATTTATTTATAGGATAAAATGAGGAATAAAAGGCTATTTTTATTTTATTTTTATTATTTATATACATAGGTTAAATAATTAGTTATACACAATTATATACATGGTATATATACAAGGTATTTTTGTATTTTTAATTTTGTAATTTTTATTTGATTTTTGTTTTAATTCTTCTTATTTATTTTATGTACAATATATACCATAAAATATTTACAAAAAGTTTTGGAAACAAATAGCTTTATTTACAAGGTGAAATAAGGTAAGGGATGGTGGTCTATGTACATGGTGAAGGTGTATTTTTGGGTTTTTTGATTTTTAAGTTTTTATTTTGTTTTTAATAGTTCCTAAATATATATACAAAATATATACAAACATATTTTTGGTTGAGGAAAATATTATTTTATTTATTTACATAAATATTTACACATGAGCTCCTATCTCCCTCTACTTGTGGCTTTTATGCGGTCAGGCCCATGCTGAGCCCTCCCTTGGGTTAGGTTGCTCAATATTTATTCTAAATATTTCCCTCTTTTTCTTTTTCTTCTTTATTCTTTTATTTTTGCACAAAAACATGCTAATTATTTATTTTTACAAACATGCATGCTTTTGCTAAATAGTCCTATTTACACATATCTACATGCATTTGCATAGGTTTTTGTAGCTAAAATATAAGAATAAAGAGTGATGAATGGGTATTCATCACCCCCCTATACTATACTTTGCTAGTCCCTTAGCAAACACTTATTTGAAAAAGAAGTGCAAAAGAAAGAAAAAGAAAAAGAAAAAGAGAATGTACGTGGATCAAGGCTGATTATTAAACTTGCCTTCATTAAATTGAGGTATGGAGCTTAATCAGATCTTTGGATTATTGATGTGTCGGAACCTTATTTAGACTTAAGCTTAAGACCTAACAGTCTCCAAGTTCCACTAATCTATAACCAAGACTCCTCAATGATCCAGATCAGAACAAGTCATCAACCACAAACCCTGAAGACCATGAATCTTTGCTTGTCCTGTGAAAGTGAGGTCTAAGCTCTCCACCTCAGAAATGGCAACTTGACAACCCTCCCCAACAAGGTAACTCTATGACCTCAATCTGGCCACTCTTTCCTCGAGGAGCGGGGTATTCCCTTCTAAGTTCAAGTACAACCGGCTCAAGAAGAGGGGGAAGAAGAGAATGGGTCAAGGCCAGTGTAGCCAAGTACCCTTGGGAGCTTGACCAGTGTAGCCAAGTCTCCCTGCTGCAAGCTACAACAGGTGGATCATGAAACCAAGCTTTGCTTATTGCACTTATATACATACTCCGGTGGGATTATCATTTTCTCTCAGACCCACCACTTTTTTGGAGTTCTTTTCTTTTTCACATTTTTTTTTTCGAGTGCATCTATACAACATGTACATGTGCAGCATATATACAAGGAGTTTTTCCTCTTGAGCCAGTAGACTATCCCTCTTTTGAAGCTTTATTGCAACCCACAACTCCCGTCGTTAGACTTCATGGCAACCAGACCAAGTTGAGACGCACTTCCTTCACTAAATGAAGAAGAGAGGTTCCGCCTAGAAGTACTACCCTCATATGCTACCCCAAGTCAAGGAAGACTGCCTCCTCACCACCTCATCCGTAGAGAGCTCGGTGCATAGTGCGGTTGTCCAAGTAAAGCCATAATCTATATGAGTCATGTGTTGTTGTTAAGTGTTCTACTTAGGCTCATTGAGATGACATGTGATCATAGCCTAGTGGACTCAAAGAATTAAGTCACCATGGACCTGAAAAGCCTTAAGCCTAAGCCCTATAAGGTTCCTCTTAGAAATTAGGTGGATTAAGATCTTAATCAAGCTCCATTTCTCAATTTGAATTCCAGGCTAGTTTAAATGTCAACTATCATCCAAGGAAAACTATATACATATGTACAAAAAGATGCATATTTACACAAATTTTACAATCATGCAAAATTTTTGAAAAATGTTTTGAAATCATGAATGATGATGCATGAAGTGCAAGTTTTGCAAAAAGATATTTACACACATTTACACAAGATTTTTGCAAACTTTTGATTTTCAAAACATTTTGGAAAAATTTTGTACTATATACATAATTTTGATACAGAAAATATTTACACAAGCTTTACACCAAAGATTTTTGAAATCATTTTTACAAAAATAATTTGTACACTAGCTATGTATGTGCAAATAAAAGAAGATTATGTACATGAAAAATTTTTTAATTTTTGTGGTTTTTAGCCATTTTTATTTATTAACACACTCACACAAAGTACGAGTTATGGCTAAAGTATATATGAAATATATACACACCCCCCTATACTTAGCTCGAACGATGTCCTCAGAGTCAAGAGCGATGAAGAAGACATAACTCGTGCTATGTATAGGGAAGTGAAAAGAAAGGCTATACAAAAGGAGATGAGAAGTGAAAAGGTACTCGGGTCTTCCCCCTATACTTAGGATCAAGTAATCCTAAGTATAGCAGGCTGTACACGAAGGGAAAACCGAGTAGAGAATGTACAGGGTCTACCCCCCCTATACTTAGGGTCAAGTATCCCTAAGTATAGGCAGCAAAACAAGGATAGACAGAAACAAAAGAAATACCCGATAGGTCTCACATCCCCCCTATACTTAGGGTAGAGTGCACCCTAAGTATAGCATAATCACAAGATGAAGAAGGGGATGTGGGACTAAGGAATGTGATGATATGGACATCTGGATCTATGTACAACGGAGGATCAGTAAAGCTCAGGCGTGAGACGCATTAGATGTGAGTCAAAGACCACATCTCACGCAAAATGAATGGGGGCAAGATCAGCGACCTGCGGCTCATGATCTAGAAATGGCTTGAGCCGCTGGCCGTTCACTCGGAAGGTACTCTCAGAAGACAACTCGGATATATCGATGCTACCGTTGTCGTGTACCTTCCGAACCAGATAAGGTCCTTTCCATTTGCTTTGGAGCTTCCCTGGAAATAATCTAAGCCTCGCATCAAACATCCATACTCTCTGTCCAATCTCAAAATGTTTGTGGCTGATATGAGAATCATGCCACTCCTTGACTTTCTCCTTATAATGTAGGCTGCTTGAGAAAGCTGCATCTCTAAGCTCTTCCAGGGCAGCTAGCTCTGCCCTCCTCTGGTCTCCTATACCATCTGGATCCATGAGAATGTCTGTAACTTCCCAGAGTGACTTGTGCCTCAGCTCAACTGGTAGGTGACAGGGCTTGCCATACACGAGGCGAAAGGGAGATGTACCCAAAGGTGTCTTGAAAGACGTCCTATATGCCCACAAGACCGAATCCAAAAGCTGTGACCAATTCTTTCAGTCAGGGCGGACGACTTTCTGCAGAATCGTCTTGATCTCCCTATTCGACACTTCGGCTAGACCATTCGTCTGTGGATGGTACGGTGTAGCAACACGATGGTCTATGCCGAACTCGGTAGCAAGTGCCTTCACCTGGTCGTTGATGAAGTGAGATCCCCCATCAGAAATGAGAACTCGTGGAACCCCGAACCGCGTGATGATAGCTTCCTCAAAAATCTGCAAACTGTCCTCGCATCAGGCCGGCTCGGGGCGGGGATAGCCTCCCACCCACGACTCACATAATCTACGGCTAACAGAATGTACTCAAATCCCTGACTCTTAGGAATGGACCCATGAAATCGATGCCCCATGCGTCAAAAACCTCACAGAAGTGAATGGGCTGCATCGGCATCATATCACGCTGTCCACAAGTGCCCATCCTCTGACAGTCAGTACACCTCTTCACGAACTCATCTGAGTCCTTGAAGAGGGTAGGCCACCACAAGCCGGATTGGAGCACTTTCTGTGCCGTTCTCCTCCAGAATGATGTCCCCCTGCCTCAAGCTTGTGGCAGTAAGTGAGGACGCTATGGTGTTCCTCCTGAGGAATACACCGACGCCAGACGCTATCCCCTCCTTCGTGGTAAAGGATGGGATCATCCCAATGGTAGGACTTGGCCTTCGCTAGGAAGGTCTCAAGCCTCTGCCTGGGCCAATCTTGTGGGACTTTCCTAGCAACGAGAAAGTTCACAATATCGGCCT